>JAWNOK010000020.1:21932142-23278571 GCA_035046005.1 Drosophila acutilabella
GGGGCAAGAAACCATTAGAAGAATCTTTGTTAAATAAATATCTGATTACATAATTGAAATGGAAACCAATTAGATACACTGTGGTAAGCTTCAGTGAACTATATTCAGAAAAATAATTGCGAGATACTTTTATATGTAAACATTGTCAATGGTTTTTTCCACATTAATATCAAGTTCCGGCTATTGCTGAGAGCAGAGCGGCGCCTCTGTTATATGTAGGTCGGCGTTGCCACCTGATCTAAAATCGTTTTACAGCACTGCGCAAAGACAGCGACGGGCAACCATGTAAACAATGAATTTATGCAACTGTGTGCAATTAGTAAAAAAACAAATTGTTTTTATTATTAATTGTACTCAAAAGTCCCATTCACACTCACACAAACGTACAAAAATTTGAATAATATACAATACATTTATGTATAGGGCATATTTGCATTGTAGATTATAATGAACACAAGAGCCACCCACTTGCCCCCGCCCAAAACTACACTACTACAAGAGCGGCACAGTACGGAACTTCCACATACATACACATAAAGCGGTACGCAATCGACGTCACACAAACACAGACAGATCAACATGCACACATACATGCATACAAGCAAATAAAAGAGAATCTGATTTAAATTCTTTCCTGCCTCCGATTTATATCTCGCGTAATTCTGTTGGAATTTTTCACACACATTTTTTTCTTCTTTACCTTGACGAGTTTGTTCTCGTTGCGTTTGCGTTGTATTTCAAGTTTAGCACATACACGCACAAATTGATACGTACATACATACATAAACTCTCGCACACAAATACACTTAAACACATGCACATGTGCTTCGCTAAAACGAAGATTCAATGCGATTAATAGTTTTTTTAGTACCCGATTTAGTATTTGCCTTAATTTGGGTAAAAAAAAAATTGAAAACCCGCCCAAACACTTAGTTGTCATTAATGGAAAGCTTTACGCGGTTGATTTAAAACGCTTGCACTATTTGTGGCAGTCCTTATAAGCACAATTTAGTGGTCTCGTTCACTTTCATTGCTTGGGAAACGTCCGCTTGTCTGGTTGCTATGCCTTTTATGCACATACACGCACACACATACTCAGCCTTATACATGCGTACACACACAAAGTAAGGAATTAGTTCTTTCTAGAAATTGCTCTTTACCGTGTACAAGTACAAATTAAGGAATTTGCATTTGACAGTTTCTTTAATTCAATGGCTTTTTATGTAGCGAGTTTTAGGTTTGCTTTACTTGCATTTTTTTACTAAAAAAAAACGCTAGCGAAATTGCAATACGAACACGCGACGGCTACGCAGTAGAGTTGTATTGTGCGATTGGAATATTCACATTGGTGAACGAACGAACTACATCCCTGTTTGGCGGCAGTGTTGTCAGCACTTCTGGGACTGAAAAAGCTATATTGAGCTAGAAAAGGCTAGAAAACGGTAGGAAACATTTTGAATCATAGTAATTCATATTTCTAATCGGCTTCATTACATATAACGTATCTAAATCAAATTGCTTACTTGATCAAATCATCTATCGCCTCAGCACCTTTCTTTAAAAATGCTTTAAGTTAACAAAAAAAATTTTAATAGTTTATTTTTGTGTTGGTCTTGCAAATCGTAATTATTGGGAAATTCTAAAAGTTTTGTGTCGTTGGAAAATTGAAGGCATATTGTTTTAGAATTAATTAATTTAAAGTCTTGCCATTTAATGACATTTGAGAGATTTCATGTAAATTTAATGATAATATAAGCTAGTTCAATGTAAAAAAGCTGTTTAAAAAAATTTTAAGTTCTCATGAAGGAAAATTCCAAAGCTGAATAAAAAAAGTTACGCTGACAACACTGGCTGTCGGACATTTAGTTCTTTTGTAAAGTGGGCTCGTTTTAGTCCATGGAACTAGTGAACTACTTCAATTGAACTACTATAAATAACTCTAGCACTCACCAACACGGATAATCTAAAGATTTCACAACACCTTTTCGGTCGTTGCTCAACACGAACAGATGTTAAAAAGTTGCCCGTAATTAAGTATCCCACAACATCGATAAGCGTGCGGTATCGGATGGCTGATGAGTAATAGACTGTTACTATTTAAATTTAAATATAATACGTTTCATGTTGTAACAAGTAAGCTCAATCAAAACCTTACCTTATGTTAATTACATTCAAATAATGTCAAACACATTTTTCAGTTATTTTGCATACACACAAAAAGTTCTCGTTTATTTATTGTTTCGATTTTCACAAGGTGAAAGCTGTTGTTGTTTATGTTTTTAGTGTTGATCAATTCTTGGTATACTTATTTAATTTCCGAAATACAATGTAAGCACAAATGTTTGTTTATGTTTGAATCGAGTTTCGTTTCTAAACAGTTTGTTTATCGTAGTTAAAAGTGTCCAATGTCATGAAACCAAATAACTTCGTTGGGCGTGTCATTTAAAATGACAAAAGCCAACAAAAGGAAGGAAAAGAAAATAAATAAACTTGTGTCCAGTAAATTTATTTGGTCTCTTTGGGATGTTTCTTTTTTTGTTGGCTTAAAGTGGCAACTTAAGTTCAGTAGTTTGTACTTTATGGAAAAATGAGTTTGCCTCTGTATTATGTTTATATTTTTGGTTGATTTGGTTCCACTTGAATTACAAATACATAAAATACGTATTGTACCTAGATAATGCTTGTTATTTGTAGTATCCGTTCTATATTTTGTTTTATTTTTTTTTTGCACTGTTTACACACAATTCTGATGAAATTATTCGATATATGTACGTTAGTTGTTCTATACATTTAATATATGTATAAGTCCATATATTTATATTCTTTAAATATATATGTATATAGTTTTCGTTTTAAACATTTATATATATGTATTTCGGTTTCTATGCCTTTGTTGTGGTTTTGTATTTATTTCTTTATTTAATTTAACATTTATTAAGAGCTGCAGACTCAACAATTAGTACATATACATACATAGTTCTTTCTTTTTCTTAAGTTTTTGTATTAGTTCTTAGATTTAATGCATTTTAGTTAGGATTTAATTAACTTTCTCGTTGAATTATTTTCCAAAAAAAAAAAAACATTGTCTTCTTCACGTCGCCAGTGTACAACATTTAAAGCTTGACTATTTTTTTGTTGGTAGTCAAATTAGTTTTTATTTTGGATTTTGGAGTTTTTTTTTAGAGTTTGCCTTTTGTTTTGGAATTTTTAAGCCAATCCAGTACAGTTACTCTACAATAAAATTTTGTCGCTGCGATAGGCTTTATTGACCCAACATTTAACATGTATAGATTAACAGTTAGTCAAGTAATTGTTTGGACAAAGTAATTGATTGATTTTCAAACTGGTCATTATTGTGTTTTTTGTACCTCGTTCTAAGAACTTCAAAAAAATAAGTCAATAAATTAGTTTTGACATTTTTTTTGTATGTGTCCCAACAATTACTTGACTCACTGTATATATGATTAACTTCATCTTGTTACATTTTACACTCACAACTACACACACGCACTCGTATCGTATTTAATTAAAGTTAATGGTAAAAAAATCTAAAAAAAAACGCTTTTCCCTTTTCTTTTTATTTTTTTTAATTTTTAAGGGACATTTCTTAATAGCACACATACCGATTATATTTTTTTTTTAAATTTTTTACTTATAATTTTTTGTTTTTTTTTTTTTGGCTCAGGCCACAACAATTATTAACTATGTATATGTTTTGTAGTATGTATTTTATTTGGGACGCTACTACTAGTGGGTAGCTAGTAGTAGTTCTTGTCCTGGTTAGACTCCTTCCGAAAATGTTTCTGGTTCTTTGAATTGTTTTTCGTTTTTGGCTTCTCTTTTGGCTTTAATTTTAAAACCGTACCTCGCTATGCCCTGTTTAGTTTTATATAATTTAATTTTTTTTTTTTAGTTTTCGTAACTATGGAATTTATGTAATCAATGGAATTATGCTGAGCACAGGGCATCTTATAGTCGATCACACACTTCGACTATCAAATTAATTGTACTAAATTTTTTAAAATTAATTTTTCTCCTTTTGGATTTTTTGACTCGCATTTTTAACAGTTTTTTTTCTTAATTTTTATTGTATTTTCTTAGAGTTTCTTTGTTTCTTAATTATTTCTTAGATTTTTAATCGATATACTCCAAAATGCTTTCTAGCGTTCTATTTAAAACATATTCGTATATTTAAGTTAAAGTATTTTTCAAATCGTTTGCTGAAGTTTGGGACATAAATTAATTTTGGTGTTTTTTGCGTTTTGGTTTTTTGGTTGCTCTTTAAAATGTACCATAATAATTAATACATGTGTATGTATGTATATACATAAAAAATAACTCTCAGTCAAATGTATGTAGTATATGTATATATATATAATTTTTTAATATATTTATGTGCACAATACACTCGTTATAAGCATAATAGTTAATCAATCTAAACAATTCTATAACACAGAACACATACATACACGTACATACATACAAACAGTAAATTAATTTCTATAACAATTACGAGTCATAAATGAAATATAATTTTTACACTAAAATTTTATTGATTTGATTTCTTTGGTTTTTCGCTTTCTTTATTTATTTTTTAATGCTAGTTTAAAGTTTTTTTTTTATGTTGTTTTCCCCTACGAATCCATTTCATATCTCGAATTTCCCATGACAAGCAGCGGCGTCAAATTGTTTAAACAATTTGTTAGTTTTTGTATTTATTTTTTATTTTTATTATATATGTTAATAATCAGTCGCATAAATAAATCACCTTTGCTTTTGTTTGCGCTATAAACATTCGCTTTGCTGGCCTATAGAACGCACAATCAACTCACACACACACACACATAAGATTAAAAAAAAAAAAAAACTCATAAAAGCTACAAGAACTTAAAAGTCAGTCATACTTATCCCACTTTCACTTGTACTCAAAAGCTTTCACTCACTCCCTCAATCATTCACTCACTCTGGTACTCTCTAGTTGTCTCACTCACTCTCACACACATACTAATGCTGCAGGATGCGCATCTTTTTGGCCAGCGTTGTCTCTTTCTGTTGAAGCTTTCGTTTGCTGCTGTAGTTACAAAGCTTATTCGATACTTTGCTTAGTGTCATTGCCGATGACGTCATGAGATCGAGAGCTTGCAAGCTGTTGTCAAGCTCATCGAGGGCGGATAATGCCGTTGCCGTTGTTGTCACAGTCGTTGACTGATTGTGCCGATCACCGGGATCGATATCAAAATCGACTAACTGATTGGCCAACGGATCCTCATCATAAGGATCGTAGGGGGGTCTTAATTATTGTTTGAACACAAATAATCCCGTTGGGTCCCACTCATTATCATCGACGGGGCCGAAGCACTCATCAAAATACCATTCCATTGTCTTATACACATGACTCAGTGACCTGGCTATGCCATGATCCTCATCCGGATAAACCTGATGACGGAATTTCACCTGCTGATCGACCAGTGCTCGCACCAGCATCAGTGTATGTTCCTGATGGACCAACGTATCTGCCGTTCCGTGCATCAGCATCAGATTACGTCCCTTTATATTGCCTGCCTTCATGGTCAGATCAGCTTCCTGCAATGCTCTCAGGTAGTCTCCCTTCAATGGGATATAGCGCTCCGTAAAGAACGAGTCTGAAAAGATATTTGAGTAAGTTTTCGATTAAGGCCTTTTGTTTTAACGATCTTCTCTATTTTAGACTTATTTTTACCTTTGCATAAACATATATGTTAAAAATCCCGAAACTTGTACTGCTTGGGTGTTTTATCTTTTATTTAGGATCTCTAGGGACTCTCTAGTTATTATACTCTCTGAGATCTTTATGTTTAGGCACAGGTTTTAATCTGTGACCTTAAAAGCCGTAAAATTTGTATACTCACAGTGGTATCCAAAGCTGACAATAGGATTAATGGCGACAGCGCATTGAAGCACCTGTTGTGAGTCATCGATGAGCATCATCGAAGCAGCATACCCGCCATAGCCCCAGCCAAAGGCGCAGATGCGCAGAGGATCAATAAATTTGAGGTTGTCCCGTAAATAGCTGTAAAATTAAAAGATCACAAATGTTAAGTTCTTGAAACTGTAGAGATCCTAGTCTAACAAATAAAAGATATTCAGCTTATAACCAATCCTAAATAATGCTCAAAGTAATTCCAGTAATATAATAAACGAAGTAATTCGAGTATAATAATAAAATAAATAAATTAAAAATAATATATAATATTTTATTTAATTACGGATATATTAACTATTCAAATCAGGATATGTACAAACATTTATTTATATTTTAACAAGTAAGAAAGGCTACAGTCTAGTGAGACGAATGTAAAAGGCCCCGTCCTTTCATTCTGGTACTCTTTTACCATACAAATAAGCAGTTTTCGATCAATTTGTCTTATGCGAGTTATATTGTTCTTTGGACATTGTTGATCGTTGTAGACCAAACTTGGTACGGGCAAGTAAATTGGTGGTGTCTTAACACAATACATTTGGTCACGACATTTTCTAAGTTATAATGTTATAAAATGTTTTTTTTTTTTTTGTAATTTTCAGGGGCATTTGGGGGCATTTGCATTTTGGTGGCTCTAGCTCTTATAGTCTCGAAGATCCAGGTGTTCATACGGGCAGACGGACGGATGGATAGACAGACATACGGACAGACGGACATCGCTATCTCGACTTAGATGTTGGTGCTGATAAAAAAAATACTTTATGGAGTCGGACAGCTTCCTTTTACGTGCTACGCATATTTAGCTTCTGAGAAACCTAATAGACCCTTGCAGCCATTTTGAGTACAGGGTCTAAAAATAATTGATTAATACAGTTTTCATACAAATGTTACTAAGACTTTATTAAAATGTATTCCATAAATTAGTCAACGAGTGGTATAGATTCGGATACTACTATAATGCTGCAAACTTACGTAAGTACTCCCAGCTGATCCTCGACCTCGACCGTACCCAGTTTGCCGTGAACCTGAGTGCGCAGCAGTTCGCCCTGATACCCACTGCCACGCCCATCGATCTGGGCGACAATAAAGCTGCGCTGACTGCACAAATACCAATTCCAATCGACATGGAAACGTTCTGTAACCAGCTGAGATCCTGGCGATGCATCACTAGAAAGAAAAGTACAAACCAATGAAAGTTTGGCTACTTCAGATTGTGATTTGATACTTACACATGAAGAACCAATGGAAATGCCACCTCCTCCTCCTCCCGCATGCCCGGGGGCAGAAAGAGTCGCACCTGGGCGTGGAATCCATGACGTATCTCGACGCTAAACGTGCGCATCTGAGGTATGGCCAGCTGAGAGAGACGGTGTCGCAGTATATCACCGGCATTGAGCACATAGATCTTATCATTACTGGCAGTGTCCACTAGGTAGACACTGGGTGCCTCGGGACCCAGGCATTCCTGCACGTAGTAGCTGAAATCCTGGCTGAATTGCACACGATTAAATAGACAATTTTTGGGTATATCATAGATGCAATCATCCGGCTCCAAACGAGCGATGATATCCTCCCAACGTTCGCCCCGTTTCCACTCGGCGGCATTGGTGCTACGTGCCCGATGCAGACGAAAGGTGGACTCGCTGTTATCGCATGTGAGGCAGGTGGGTTGGGTCGATGTGATGTAGGTGCGATTTGATTCGGTGACGTTTAGCTTCAGGCTGATCTTGTAGAGATGCCGTTCACCCGGCCGCTTTTCAGGTGCTGCCATGAAATAAACAATTTCACGCAACTCGTCCCAACCCACGATTTCTGTAACCTCAAATCGACCCATGGTCAGCGGTACGGGCCGTCGATCCAATGACGAGATGAACACCACATGACGGTAGTGTCCATGTTCACCGTCTCGCACCGGCAGTCTCTTCAGTAGATAGCCGCCATTTGATATTTCATAGGTCGTCTGACCGTTGGTCACATTCGCCTGACTCTCCGCGCTGCCACTTTCGCCGATGTTACCGGTACTTGTGCCGCTTCCGGTTCCACCTGGAGCATTCTCTGCTTTGCGCAGCTGTGCCGCAATGCGTGAGGAGAAAACAGGCCGCTCAGCTGGCAGCACCCAACCATCATTGATGGTCACCTCTGTGTGCACCACCTGACAATGGAAATGCGGTGCACGGCACAGCACTGTCGTCGCTTTTGTCTGATCACGATTGGTCACCGTTACTGAGAGATCTATGGGCGACGCCCAGGTCAGCCCTCCCACATAGCTGCCATTACCCAGATCAGCGGGTAGTTTTATTTGTGTTGGGAACATGTATTTTGTCACCGCCAAATTGACCACATTTACCGTTACGTTGGGATTACGGGCACCGGCTTTTGGGTAGCGTTGGCTCAGCACCGCCGGGTACTTGATGTCGTCACCCATCCAGGTGAATCTAACGGAAACGCAGGTGATCATTAGTAAAATAATTTCTAACTTGAATCCTCTAATTGTTTGTTTAGGCTATTAGTTCAATTGAAAGTCGGAATTACTACAAAATACCCTGTACTCAAATGTGTACATACAGAAACCAGTGACACTATGAAATACCATTGACCGAAAAGTGTATTATTTTTAATAGAAAAAAATGTTGTGCCTTACAGGGGCTAATGGAGTAAAATTGTTAAGATCAATTGAAGCTCATTTGACTTTGAGATACCCTATAAAACAAATTTTTTAAATTAATTAAAATAATTATATCATATGAATTGATATGCGAGTCGCATAACACAAATTCGATTTAAAACAGACTAAGTTCAAGATTGTTTAAACTAGAGATACCCTGTAAAAAATATGTTTACAAAATTCAAAGGACATCGTGTGTAATTGTGATTGATATATCAGTGAAATAACACATGATCTATGGTAGTGTATTCTGCAACTTGATTGACGATGGAATACCCTGTAACAGAAATTAATTTACAAAAATTAAGGAGCTACAAGTCTCAAATTGTCAATCCTCAGGATGTTATTACAGCTGACAAAGTCTTTAAAGTATGTTCAACTTGGAAATACCCTGTAACACAATTCAGTGTAGAAAACTAAATGAGCTGTATGTCTCATAGGGATAAATATATGACTATACACGACACTAAAACAAATAAACATATTCTAATGATTGGTTGACTAGTAAATATCCTGGAACAATATTTTGTAAACACAAATACCCTGTAAACTCGAAGTTGCGTTAGAGTAAATAAGGTAAATTTATAAATTATCTATCTTATCATATCTTCGTTAAACATGAACTACAGCAGTGTGACAAACTTAAAGATACCCTGTATATAACTAAGTAAATCGTTTTTTTGTTTCTGTGCAGTGTACAGCACAACAGTGGAGTGTTTTAAAAATTTGTTTCGATTTCTGATCGACTACGTGATACCCTGTACACAACTAACTTAAATAGGAAATAAAAAATGTTCTCTGGAAATATAGATATTTAACCCACAGTGCAATTTACAATAGATTTATCCCTATTTGTTGCCAACGAATAGGTACCCTGCACAAAAAATATCTTCCTAAGTTTTATACATTGAGTATATGCCCAGAACTGAAGGTTTTTTACCCACACTGCCATGAACTAAAGATTTATCGTGATGACTTACTTGTACTCATTGACCTCGCTGTCGTTGAAACTGAGGAATGCCAAAAAGTGACTGTCCGGTGAGAAGACAATGCTTTTGGTTCGGCTCTCAAGCTCGGGAACATTCGCGTATGTCCAATCGGGTATGCCATTGAAGACGACACCCTCGGCGCCCGTCTGTGTGATGCGACAGACGAGTTCGCCCTGTACCTTTGGCTTGTAATAGATGTCGTTGTGATGCACAAAAGCGATGGCCTGATTGAAGGAATACGCAGACTTTGTGGCACCATTGTTACCGCCATTAACTTGGCCATTTCCGGTTATGGTGCCACCGGCCGAACCACTTGTCGTTGGCGTCGGTTTGCCCGCTCCACCCGCTGCAGCTCCAGCCAGACTGTTGAGGATTATGCTGCCACTAGGCAGCGGAGTCATCGTTGTTGTCGATGCCAATTGACCACCAGGCAATGATGTGGGCGGTGGATTAATGGGCGCCCAGACGACATACTGCAGATGCGGTGCTTCAGCAATATTCTCTGTTGGTCCCAGCGGAAATGTGTTGGCGGTTTGCACCTCATAGACATGGTGTCTGAAAAACCAAAGAATTCAGATTTTAATATTGATTGAAATGGGTGAAATGACTTTTGCTTTACCTTGAGCCCTCTGGATTGCTGTCGGACTGCAGCAACACGTATTTCTGATCTGGTGCCACCAAAAAGGATTCAGCGTTCAATTGGCGCTATAGAGATGAGAGTAGAAAAGTTTGTGGTTAGGCAAATAGAACTGTGTTAGCACATTAGATTGTCAGTTAGCAATAAAATCCGTTAAGGTTAAAACTTAAAAAAAGTAAACTAAACTTGATGGTTTAGCATTGAAAGAGTTTAAATAAAGTTAAAGTTTTAAATAAAAATCTATTAAAATAATAGATATTTTTACAATCTTGCAGAAGGCATTATGATTTTCTCACGAAGTTTGAAACGCATTTAAAGTATATATAAAGAGTATATATTATATATTCTCGATCAGCATCAACTTCCAAGTCCATACAGCCATATCCGTCTGTCTGTCTGTTTCTGTGCGAACTAGTAACCCAGTTTTAAAGTTAATGTTTGTTGTAGCTTGGTACAGCTGTTTATTCTCTTTGCAAGCAGTTCACATGCTTTAATCACAAAATTTCGCTAAATGCATTTAGTACCAAATCCCACATGCAAACCAAATTCATCCAGATCGAACAACTATATCATGCTATAGGAACAATCGGTTGAAATTGCTGAAAATGCTTGGTATGAAAATTTTCTGTGTCTCTTGCACGATTTGAACAAAATTCACACAATATGCATTTGTTATCATTTGCCATCCGCCGACCAAATTTCATCCGGATCGGAAAACTATATCATATAGCTGCCATAGAAGCAATCGGCTGGAATATTAAGTATACAAATTTTCTATGTCTATAGACCAAATTTCAACCAATTCGGACTACAATTTCCTATAGCAACCATAGGAAGAATTGGTGATTGAAACTAAATTAATGCAATATGCCTGACTGCAAGTGTAATCAATCTTCGGCGAGCAAAAGATGAACGTTTTTTCTTGTTTTTTAATGATTTTACATTTGTTTAAGAATAATTATGCTAAAGTTAAGTAATGTAGAGTTTCACTTGTTTCAAGTTCTAACACGTTTATGCTTGTAATCAGTGATTTAATTTACATAAAACAAAAATTTGTAATAAACAAAGTTCAATAATTAGTTAAAAATTTTTAGGATTCGTATTTTTTTTAGAATATACTTACAAAAGTGGAGTTCGTCATAAGAATGCGCGTTGTGTAATCGGCCATGTTGAGTATTGATAGGCCGCCCGTAGGATCGCGATAAACCAGTTCGTGATCTGTAAAATATAAAAATCAAATATATATGTAAATAGTACATATAAGAATATTATATACAAATTCCTCTTACCATTGCTCCAAGTGCCGTTGAACGGTTTCCATTGTAAAGTTTTGCTTAAAATGTCACTGGGAAGCATCCGTCTTCCCCGTATGCGGAGTCCCTCGTCCTCGGGCGATAGCAGAAATATGGAAAATATTATTAAACTGAAAACGGCTGCAATGACCAGAAGGGCTATGAATATGCCACGCCAATTGCGACGTTCTGGCGATATGGCGACCAGTTCCTGCAAGAGAATAAAGAAAGTTCACTGTTAATTTAATATTTATGTTAGTTTTCTGCTAGATATTTAGTTGAGACAAACGTATCAATGTATGGCTTTAATACTCTGAAAAACAAGCTCAATTATTTATGTTTTGTATAGAAGATTATTTATTTAACTTAAATCACATTAGTAGTCCATAAACTTTTAAAGAAATTTTCCCTTTAAATACATTTTCCAAACTCGAGTTATAAATTTCGTATTTAAAGACAATTTATCTCAACAATTTTAAAGAATTTAAAAATGCTTGAGGATTTGTGGAGTGATTTTTTTATTAGTTGTCTCACAACAAGTGCTAATGGGTTTTTGATGGAACATGTGGCTTTGATTGTGGCCCCAAATGGTTGCGTGCCTTTCCCATTTCCCATTTTCATTTTCCATAAATTGCTAACTGGTTGCTGCTGCACCCTTTTATACTTAAGTCAGTTTAACTAGATAAATATTATCGGCAAAACATAAACAAAAAATTGTACGCTGCACAGTAGTCCATATTTCATAATAAACATAATATTAATTAAAAATAAAATTAAATAAATATTCTAGGGTATACTTAAAAATAATTATAAATTATTGAAAACAGTAATTGATTAAAAAAATAGTAAATAAATTTAAAAATATATTTTTTAACAGAAAACAATTCAAATAATATACTTTAATTTATGAATTAGAGTCTCAGAATGCGAATTGTTATTAAATATTTGTTAAAATTTGAATAATTTAATTTAAACAAACAAAGTTCAAGTCTTTTTTTTAATTAAAAAATTAATTTACTTTAATTTAAGGTCTGCCGATTAAGTTATTTTTTCAGTGTTCTAAGAATGCGAACCTATTTGTTCTATGGTATAAGGATTTCAGTTAATTTTAAGGGTAATTTAGTTCTCTCAATAACTCTTCATACTGCCCTCGCAACGTGTACGTTTTTCTAGTATAGTGTTCCATTATTATCAGTTTATGAGCATTTTTTGTGGTAGTCAAAGGTTGTTAGAGGAAATGATTAACTTCCTGTCACCGAACTAAGTTGTGTAAATATTTTCTACAGTCAATGCCAGAACAAAAGATAAAATCGATTGAAAGGAAATAGAAAGCGAAAAAAAAAGAAAATACAAAGGAAATGCGGAAAATTGCCATTGAATATATTCAGCTTTAATAGGGTATGTGCTAGTTGACCAACCTGCTTAGAATAAACTATAAGTGTCATTGCTTTAAGTCAATAAAGTTAGCTGTTTTGAATACTTTTAGACAAGTTCAGATAGTTATTTCTATAGGGTATTAGTGAAGTGTTGTAGACTACAGAGAATAGTTGGGGCTTGTAGCTAGGAATACTAAAAATGTATTGCATTTAATATTCAAGTAAAATTTTTTCAACGACAATAGAAGTAATAAAAGAAAGTTGAAATATGACCAATTTTTCATTAAAAGCCTTTTTAGGGTATTTGCTAAAAATAAAAATATATAATATATATTAATATATAATATATATCAATATATTTAAAATATATATCAGTTAAAAATATACTTTGGTCAATATTATTTATGGAAGTAAATTAAATAACATATGTAAATAAAATAATATATTTACATACTCAAAGCTGGGTGCAATTATAGGCTGTAACTTTTATAGGGTTTCTAGTTAATATTAATGCTAAAAATTATAGTCTTGTAGTAGTTGAAAAACGAATATTTTTTTAAGCTTTTTACAGCGTATCTGCTAGTCTAGCACGCTAAATTCGAGTGTTTCCCATTCTAACTACTTAATTCACATTTGAGTTGATTAAAAAGCAATTGATAATGATAGAGGTGACGTCGATGATGGTAATAATGATAATGATGTGGATGATAATGATGTGGATGATGATGATGATGATGCTCTAGCTTCAATAACACACATAGTTTATTTTGTGTTTATTGGTTTGTTTGTTTAAGCATTTCTATAGCTAAATGAATATATATTGCATTGTTTTTGTTGTCTTTCCGCTTTGTGGACGTTTTAATGAGTTTTTTTTTTGGAAGAATGAAAGCTATTGATTTTCTCAACGAGGAGAGAGAGAGAGAGCAAGACTGATGGAGAGACAGAGATAGAGTAATGCCATAGGCAAACAGTAAGAACTAAAATAAAATTGGCAATCAAAACGAGGGAAGACAGAATAGTTTATAAACCCTGTACCTAAAAGGAGTAAGGGGTCTGTGCGTGACAGGCAGAAGGCACATTGATGAACCCATTAAGAATATAAGAGAACGGCAACTGTTATTACTTTACTCAATAGATTTGTTCCGATTTGGACAGCTAACTTATAAAATAGCTGATTTGTATGAAAATAGGTGCGCTTAACAAGTACAGGGTCATATACAGTCGGTTCGATCGATTTTAGACTTTCTACTATTTTTTCCAAAAATAAACTGATGTCTGCCAATGGCAGCTTTCAGCTCTGTTTTCCAGCGCAATAAAGTGCGAATTCTAAAATGCATTTGCTGTGGTTGAGCAGGAGACGTGATGCTGTGAGGAGGGGGCGTGTCATGTCGTCCTTGATGCACTTAATTGACAAGCGAACGTCAATGAAATTAAGGCTAAAGTTTCCACACACACATATGAGCAAATACCCGCCAACACTCACACACACTCACACCCATGAGCACAAGTTGGCTGCAGTGAAACTATTTTAATGCATTTTACATGTGCTGCTCCTTAAAGGGCAGAGAAAGGAGGTGTATAGACGCATAGGCGTGGCATACGTATGCGGATGCGGTACCAAACTTACTCAACTGGCGCTTTAGTTCAGGGCCAGGCAATTTACATGCATATTTAGTTACGAGAACTCACTCAATTCTCACTTGGCACTTGGACATTTTCCGGCAACTGCGGTAATGCCACGCCCATTTGCTTCGAACACTTTCAAGTGTCACACCTATGAGTATACCCTATACAAATTTAATTATCCCATGGGGTAAGTAAATACTTAATGTTTGGGTTTGGAATGAGTTTGAATCAGCATTAGGCACTGTTGACCACAAGAGAAGCTTAAAAAAAAATAACATAATAAAATTATAATAATAATAATAATAATAATAATAATAATAATAATAATAATAATAATAATAATAATAATAATAATAATAATAATAATAATAATAATAATAATAATAATAATAATAATAATAATAATAATAAATAATAATAATAATAATAATAATAATAATAATAATAATAATAATAATAATAATAATCATAATAATAACAATGATAATAACAATTAATTACCATATATAATTTATAATTTCATTATATAGTAATTAAAAATTTTGTTATTATATTCTGACCAAAATATATAATTATTTATTCTCCGACAACCAAAGATATTTTAATAAAAAAGATTAATTTGCAGGGTATCTTATGAGTGTGCACTGTGAACATACTAACTCTAGGCCACATACAAATTCGTGCTGGGGTTTCTCAAAGCTGACTAACTCATAGTCGAGTACAGTCGATTTGTTTTGCTATTTTTGGTTTTGTTTTACCATTTTTTCTATATGTTTGTTTTTTTTTCTTTTGCCAAATTTTATTTCAGCTTTGATCCCAAAAGTGCTTACACATTCAACAACGAATGCATGCTCTGTGTTTCTGTAGAAATTGAATTAAAAATTTATGTGCACTTGCATGTACGTCAGAATACAGGAAACACTGTAGGAAGCACTTTGGAGGAGAGAGGAAAATAGGAAGACCAATAAAGGAAGGCAGAGAGATTGAAAGATGAAGAACAGGATATTTGCTAGGAAATCGGATTTGTTTAGTGTGGAAAAGTGCAGAGTGTTAATTGAAATGATTTAGCATATATCTTTTAGGTATAAACTATTGCCTTAGGGCTTGTGGCAAACATATTTATAATTGAAGTGCCCCGTCCACACCATCACAGCAACGCCCACACGTCCCAAAAAATTCTGGCTTAAAGCACAGCTGAATGGCAATAACTTTGGCCAACACAGAGTCATGCGGAACGAAGGCTTCTCTATGATGATAAACGATGAAATTATTTTATGTGCTACTGCTGAAAAGTGTCTGGAAAAGTTCATGGCAAAAAGGCTGCTCAATATATCCTACGCACGTTTGGTGTAGGGAAGAGGGTATACTACTCCAATATTATTTAACCTCACACTTAACGAATGGGAAAACTTTAATATTGATGGACATTTAATTATTTTTGACGTATTTATTTATGGTTTTGCGACTGGACTCTGATTAGTTCGTTAAGAGTTTACAATTTTTAAATATTTTTTCTGTGCTTCGCGAGTTTATTACCCTAAAAAATTTTTGAACATACAAGCGAAATTTAACAGACAAAAATCCTTTAGTTTTATTTTTCAACCAACCATTTAAATCTAGTTACATTTACTCTAATTAAATTATATGTTTTCAACCCAGAATTTGTTAATATTAAAAGGTGCAATAATTATTGCTTTAGTCTTTTAATATATATTTCATTTCATTTTTTAGTTCTGTCTAGAAATTAATTGCTACTTTTGACTGTTATTGATTTCTTCATACTCTTTGCAGTCGTTAAATATTGATTTACATACAAAATTCTTTATTTCAACAACTTTTGTTTGTCGTTATAGAGTTTAGCTTATATTTACTTTAATAACTTTAGTTAGATTAATTTTAGATTTTTCTTTATTAAATTTTAAATTTCTCTACCATTAATCAATTTTTAAAGTAACTAAATGTCCGAATATTTCAAGAGCTAACTTCCCGTCGGGCAGACCCTTTAAAAGTTTTGTGTACACAATAAAAATTATATTTTTACAGCTGTCTCTTTCTGGTGCACGATGTTTTATGCTGAAAACCCAACATGGTTGTAAATTATGTGATTTTGTACTTAAATTTTTGAGTACCTAAACACTTAAATTTTAAGTACGTCCATATAACCCTTACGATAGTTAACGAGACGGAGCTCCTGATTCTCTTGTTCTTCATGTTAAACTTTATTTTTATGCTACCATTTTGTTTAATACTAAATTTATTAGACTTTTAAACGCAATATTTTCATCAGAATCATGTTTGACAATTCATTAATATGCATGTAAAAGTTTTCATAAACATGAATACTTTTGGACAGGTTGCTCAACGTCACGATGCTCTAGAATTTAATATAAATACATGACTGAATACACCAAAAAGTTATTTATTTTGAGGAAATTCATAACATGTACGGCTAGCAGATACCCAGTAGTCAGGTGCATGGCTGCTTGACATGCACTTCAGCTCACAAATTTATTAAAAATTTACATAAAAATACAAGTTCATGTGTAAAAACATACAGAAAGTACATACGGTATTTCTCTTAAGTGCTTCCCCCCTTTTTTCGTTGCTCCACAAACAAACAAAGTAGTTGCTTGAATATTTTGTGCAATCTTTATGAAATTTACATATTTCATGAGTCGAGCACGTGCAAAAGTTTCATAAACAAAAATAATTCTTGTAGAACTTAAGAAAAAGGGGAAAAATGTGCAGAAGTATGCCAATATTATTTTTTAGCTCAAGTCAGGTTTATTTATGCTTTAACCATTAAAAAACTAATTTCCTTTGTGAAAACTTGCAGTTCACAGGGTTTTCAATAGCTTTGCTGTATTGGATACGAAGTGATTTTAGTTTAAATTGCAAGTCGTTTATTTAGCTTTGAACAGCCATACAACAATTAATTATATTTATTTTATTTGTGTCACAAACGATTTTACTTCACAGCTCCACCCACAATATTCTACAATAGTTAATTATACGTTTATTCAATGAAAACATATAGAAAAGCAAATATTTTGCTCTACACTAAGCAAGTGTATTATTATTGCCATGACCTGAATGCAGTGAATTGTAGTTGAAATCCTTTGTGCAGTGTCCTGCTATTAAATTCCTTAGACTCTTGGCAAAATACTTGAGTTCGAGTTCACTTTTAGATAAATATGTCATGTCTACTCGTTGCAGTGGAATATGATTGATTGTCCTACGCAAACAGTCTGGTGTTTTTTTATTCTGTTTGCGGACGGATGGACTGAAGAATTGAAGGACAATCAAGTTTTGTCGCAAAGGATATTCATTTTATTGTACGCTTCACTTGCAGGCTAAAGCTTTGATTTGATGTATTTTACAATTTCTGTACTTTGTGCAGTATTTACCTCCATTTCAATTGTTTAAATTTTATACTCGACATATTTTGTTTAAAATTTTTATGCATTACTCAACCTAAATTTAATTAAAAGCTTAAGATAATTTTATGCACAGTTGTTTGTGTATCAAATTTTGATTTTGTCCTCACCAATCTTAAAACGTGTTAATTTTGAGTCTTCTCACAATGAGTGAAGCATTTTGCTCTTTACAAATATTTATTTGCTCAGATGAAGCTAAAATGATTAAAGAAAATCTTAGCGTGTTTAAAAATTAATTTTATAAAATTAATGCACATGGTTTATTCTCTTACTGCAGTTAGATTTACTAATACTGAAATTCTTGATTTATTTTTTTTTTTATTTATTTCAGATTTTATCATTGTTTTTGTACATACTAATTATATTGTTTTATTTTATGTTCTACAATAAGTTTTCAACTAAATTAAAACTGCGATTTGAGCAGCGTTTTTAGTATGCTGTGATTATATATTACCTGAACAATAAACATTCAAATCTTACAGAATTTTCCTTGCAATTTTTTTTATTGTTTGCTGGTAGTGTACAACTATTTCAAAGTATTACATAAATTCCAACAAAGGCTCACAAAGGCAAAAGCAGAACAAACTTAGCTGTGCAGCTCAAGTGGGCGGTAAGAAAGTTTCTCCCAGCTGGAAAAACTCAAGCAAGTCCAGAAATTGTGGCTTGAAATAATAAAAAACAGAAGTCTTAACATTTCTTGTCGATGATTTTGCTTTCCTTGGCGTAAGAATTTCCGTTGGGAATGCCGTGTCCACTTCTGACAATTTTGTTGTTGTAGTCATATTATTTTGATATTTTCATACCTCGTACATTTACAGGGCGCAAATGTGGATTTTATTTGGCAGAAAAATGTGGTTAAACTTGGAATTATAGTCACTCTATGCGTCGCACAGATTAAGTTTATTTTTATAGCTTGCCATGTTATCAAAAAATTTAACAAAATATAAAATTATCAAAAGTCATGTACACACAGCTATCTTAACTAAAAACATGTATAAATGAATATATGTTGACGACCGGTCTAAATAAGAGTGAGTGTGAAAATCTTCTGACTAAGTGATTACTTCAGAATAAGTACGCGGTCTTTTAAAGTCGCTCAACTCGACTGCAGCCTTACTGCTACTATTTTTTTTATTTTTCTTTTATTTATTGAAGTGGTTATTGTGTGCAGTGTTGGATAGTGGGCTGAACAATGTTGGTAAGTGCGGTTGTGGGTCTTTCGTAAACACATACTAGTATGTAATTATCCCAAATAGTTGCAGAGAAGTAAAAGCACTTTCGCATCACTGGGTTCAGATCAAAAATGCGAACATCAAGTGCATGTCCTTGTGGGAAGTGGGTGTGACTGAGGAATGGGGCTGTTGGGTAACTGGGAACAGGTTTGCCCAGGGCATACATTGTTGTCACCGCTTGCATGCCTCACGGCGTTTTATGCTCTGCCAGTAACACAGGCACCACACACACGCACACACACACACACACACGCACACACAACTATATAACTGTAAACACTCTCTGGCTTGCCAAGGAAAATTGCAGATGAAAAACAATTGAGAAACTTGCTCACACAAATGCTGCATTTGGTCTTTAATTTTGAAGTCGTGGGTTGAGTACTTAATTGGATTTTGCCTTTTTGCTAGCTTTCAACAATGCCTCAGGCTCAGTTTCTGCCACTGCCACTCAGCTTGCCACAAACTTCTCTGCCTGTGGGAGTGTGTGTGTGTGTGTGAGATAAGTTTTCCAACATTTCAATTGTCCGCCATATAAACTCTCATATCGTGCTCGACCAGCTGTGATAGATACTTCGCTTTCAGCTTCATTTTCATCATGGCTTTATGTGCGGTACCCAAAAAAACAAGAAAAGGAAAAGAACAAAACAGAAAAACGAATAAAGAAAAGAAAACTAGTGGGAAAAGCTACAGTCGAGCGTATCAACTGCAACCGACCCTGTTCTCTTTCAAATGGAATGCTTCATATATTCATATTTTCCGACAATCATTATATACCCGTCTATCTTTATTGAGTACAGGGTTCAAAAAGAAAACAGCAAGAATAATCACAGAAAATTACAATTAAAGCTGAGAAAACGCTCATTCAAACTGAATTTTCGTTACCAAAAAAAAACATTATTTTCATGTGAAAATGACTTTTAATTCTCCTCCTATTAAAACGTTGCTTTCAACAGCGAATTTTCATTTACTCATGTGCATTTTTTATAGACTTGTGTATTGCGTTCTGCAAATCCGTTTAATTAACTGTGCTTTATTTGTTTACTTTGCGAATAATACGCCAAACTTTAACTTGTAGAATATTTAAAGATATGTTAGAAATTTTAAAAAAGTTTCTTGCCTCAGGGAGAAGAAAGGAAGTAAATTTACACTCATTTTGTACTCAATTACATTGAAATATTAACAAACTGCTCAAGTTTCTAAAAAATGGCCGCAAAGTTTAAAGACAAGATTAAAAAGTTGTACTTTTTATTATTTATAACAGCTTAGACACTGTGACTTCTTTTATATATTTCACTAAATTTAAAATATTGAATTTAATTTTGCATTGTTGTCTCTCAAAATAAATATTTTTATTTTCTTTTAAATAGTTCCAACTCAAAAAAAAAAATACAATATTTTAAGTTGACTTCTTCTATTGCCTCTGTAAAAAATAAATTAAATTAAATTCAAGCTTAAAATATTTAATTTAGTTTGGTTTATATGTATTTGTATGTAGTAAAAGTTCATTACTTAATTATTCATAATTATATAAATCAATTATATTAATTACGAAAATAGAACATAATTCAGATTAAATACAATTTTATGACTACAAAATATTTTGAAAATGGACTATTTAATTATATATGTTTTATTATTGTACTAATATTTTTTTTTTTAGCATTTTCTCTGCCAAATAAAGATTCAATGACTTAAAAAAAGTTCTTAAATTTTTGTTTTTTTTCTAAATAATATTTATAGCTGCAAATTAAAAATTTAAATACATAAACATTGTTAAAACCATTTTTTTGAAGTTAAAAATTAAATTAAAAATGTTTAATTTTAAATTTAATGAGCTTTTACTTCTTCTTATATTGAACCAAAAAAAATGGTAACAACTTAGACTTTTTTCATAACATTTTATAAAAGTATTTGCTTTGAATAACAATACTGAGTCAAAGGTTCCCGTACTTAAACATGAACAACTTAAGACGTACTTACTTCATTATTTAAGATATTAATGAGGCATAACAAGGAGCGTTTACTGTACTTGGTACAAGCTCAACGAAAATATTCCGTAAAGAGGCTTTGCAAGAAAAGAGGCAAGAAAAATTGAACAAAGAAAAAAATTGCAATCGATTTGCAAGCCGATTGGAAGTCTTTATGTGGGAGAGGGAAAGAGAAGAAGGAAGGGGGATAGAGTGAAAGAGAGCGTGAAACGGAGGCAGAGTTCAACTGCTTTTGACAAGCTACAACAGATGCAATAAAATGTTAAAAGAAAATGATAAAGTTTACCCAACTCAATGCCAATGCAAATGGCATTGCGGTTGCAATCGATTTGCCACAGCAGCAGCAGCAACAGCAACAGCGACAGCGACAGCAACTATGGCAGGAGCAATCATTAAGAATTGTTGGTGAGAGAGGAACAGCCGTTGTAGCAGCTCTGGCAGCACCAATACCTTTTAAATGTGCATTTAATGAGCTGTAAACGCACTTGCAAAGCTCTGCACTTGGCACCTGGCCAAAAGCATGGCCAAAACCAACAACAACAAGTACAACAACCACAACAATAGCAAACACAAATGCCAGCTAGCCACAAAATAAAAAAAAACCACAAAAAAAGAAAAAAACTGCGCAAACTTCAACCGCAAATTGCCTTCATTACGTATATAAATTACGCGCACATTTGGGTTTTTTTTTTGTTGTAGTTGTTATTGCTGCTGATGCTCGTTTCAGCCATGACAATTGTCACACCTTTTTATTGGCCAACTGGCATTAATGGCTAATGAAGGCACATGGACAGTAGCAATAGCAGCAGCAGTCACAACGCTCACATTATGACTAGGTCTATAACAATGGCCCAAAACACAACACACAATCACACACACACACACACACACACACAGTAGCACACACACAATTCACAATTGTTCACACTAAGCATTTGCTTTCTCTTTCTATCTTTTTTTGCAGACTGTGTGTGTGTGGGTGTGGGTGTGTGTGTGGTAACGAATTTATGATGTGTCCGCTACAGCGAAAGTTTTTGGCCACACTTTCTATTGTCCTTTGTGTGTGTGTGTGTGTGTGTGTGTGCTTGTGGGAGTGAGTGTCGCTTCCATAGCGATTAATTTCGTTATATTTTTAGGCCATAATTTGGCAAAAACGAGCCACGCCCACGTCAATTGGCATAATACCACGATATATAATTAGAATTGCCATTGAATTGAATAAAATATTGTCAATTTGCAGGCGAGCCATGTAGGCAGGCTTTTTCCTTATTCCAAACAGAACAACGTTTGTGTGTAATTTCATAAATTATTCTAGTTCTGTTTCTATTTCATTTTTATAGCCGTTTTAGATATAAAATATAAGCAAAACAACTTTTAAATATTATTGCTAAAGTTACTGAGTTTTTATACTCTCTGCAAGAGTATATTGGGTTTGTGAAAATGTATGTAACAGGCAGAAGGAGGCGTGGCAGACCCCATAAAGTATATATATTCTTGATCAGCATCACAAGCCGAGTCGATATAGCCATGTCCGTCTGTCCGTCTGTCTGTCCGTCTGTCTGTCTGTCTGTCTGTCTGTCTGTCTGTCTGTCTGTCTGTCCGTATGAACAAACAGATTTCAGAGATGGTTAGAGCTACAAGTTCGAACTTGGTCTCAATCGATCACATATTTAGTCAGTCAATACAAGAATCTTTTTTTATTTCGATGCCACGCCCCATTCGCCCACAATGAGCAAAAAACTAGACACACCTTGGAAAAAATTGGTGTTTTGGGCGAATATCTCAATAACTATTGCACATAGGATCACCAATTTTTGAATGGAGGTTCCTAGTGATATCCTAAATGCATTGACATTTAAAATTTTGGACATGCCACGCCCCTTTTTCCCACAATTAATAAAAATAATTCTCCACTTTCGTTCCGTTTTGAGACGTTTGTTAATATAGTACAGTATTGTAATTTATAATTCCTGTGGAGGCTAACTATATCAAACTATCCTGAAAGGCGCATTGAAATCGCACTATAAACAAGAAAACTAGAAGCGTTGCAATATTGATAACTAAATGCAATATTATGTATGAGTGCAAGCGAAACAGAAACATACAAGCACATGTGGCGGCAGCGCTGCCGCATTCATATCAATGTATGAGTGCAAGCGAGACAGAAACATTCAAGCACATGTTCGAATGTTTTCGCTGCCTGTGTGGCGGCAGCGCTGCCCGCAGTCGCTGGCCGCGCTGAATTCACACATACATACATACATATATGCATGATATATTGTCTTTCGTATGTGTATTCGCATACGGACAAACAGATGTATGTGTGATTATGCTTAGATTGTTTTTGTTTCAACGTGTTTTGATGCAAGTACTACACATTGTAATAACTCTTGAACGTTTTTATAATTTAATCGGGAAAAAAATGCAGAGAGTATTTTACGGTCGGGCTTGCTCGACTGTACTTTCCTTACTTGTTTTTAATGTATTCAAAAACGTTTAGTCAAATTAAAGTATTGTTTTAAATTGTTTCTTGGTAAAAAGAAAAAGTTTTGTTTTAATTTGAAAAGTTGTAATTCTCATCAACGCTTTACAGTGAAATTTGTCTTCAAGTTTTATAAATTATGCATAATTTTTACATAATTTAAATAACTTTCAAGTCATTTTACAAATAGAGCGTTGTGTTTTTTAAAAATTGTTCAATTTATATGTTGGAATTATATAGACTGTAAAAGATCCCGTACTGATACAAGTTTTTCCAAATAACTCAGCTTTTTTGACCGACTGGGAGTGACATAACCAGGTTCGTCTGTTTCTATACGAACTAGTCTGTCAGTTGTCAAGATCGACTAGATCGGATGACTGTGTCATATATATAGCTATCAAAGGAACAGCTGCTATCTTAACCCACCATGATGAGTGACCATGTGCATTTAGTACAACACATGTGCATATCAAATTTCAGCTAGATCGAACCACTATATCATACCATACCATAGCTACAATTGGTGATTGAAACCCAATAAACGGATTATGCATGACTGCAAGAGTATTTAATCTTCGGCGATAGCCATTTTTTCTTTTTAAAGCTTAGATTTTTTTGCTGCGCTTTAGCTTGAATAAATGAATGAATTGAAATTCGACAGCGAAACAAATATTTGCATTTCCATGAATTTCCATTGAAAATACCATCATGCCTAATAAGGTCTAGTGGATGGCGAAATCATTATGGATATGGTTGAAGAGCCACAAAGCAAACAGCTGACAAGGGTCAGCTGTAAATGGATCCCAAGCGGCTGTTGCAGCCAAATCATTTGCAACATTGATGAGACGATGGGTGTTGGTCGAAGGGGGAAACATAATGGGTAAAGACAACAGAGCAGCTAGAATAGAATAAAGTTTGTTTAACACACATGTACACAATAGTGTTGTCAACTAAGCTTTTTCAGCGGTCATAAAAAGTAAGTAGCGGTCTTTAAAAATTTGTGTTAAAAATTGAAAATAAATTTTTTGTTCATGGCTTAAACCACCAAATAAAAAACTGAAAAAGTGCGCAATACCAAGAAAACAAAAAATAATTTTTAAAAGCTCAGCATTAGCTAATAAATAAAAAAAATCCATGATTATTTGTAGCAAAGAGATATCTGAGTTTTCTAGCCTTTTCTAGACATATTTTGCATAGCTTAACCGTCCAAAATGAATAAAAAACTCGTGATTTTGTGGCCTTAATCAAAGGCAAAAAACTTTGTCATAAGTTGCGATTTTGATAATCGTTTTAATACAGTTCTATACTAATACAATACCAGCTGAATGTCGACAAAATTCATGCCTTTCGTAGAAAGAGACCTGATGTAATTTTCTTTTAATAAATTTTGATATATGGTATATTTTTGTGCGCTTTTTGTGGCCCTTGTTGGCATCACTGACACACATATAAAAACGCGCACACAGCCAAACTTATTTGTGTAAAAACTTATGTCATTATGATGGACTTGGTCCCAGATCATTTATAAAGTCACCGCTCCCAACCCGACCGACCCGACCTACCCGACGACTTTTGCCGACATGGCCCAAACAACTCGGACGTCTGCCTGGCAATTATTAATGAAAGGCTAAAATTCAGCCACATCGTTGCTAACTTGAAACTTCAAAGTGCCATTTGGCCAAAACTCGAATACGTTCACGAACTCGGACTTAGCCCCGTGCCTCGTGCACGGACTAGTTTCTCCATCTCCTACACATTATCGTCCTTGGACACGGTCTCGAACTCAAGCTCGAACTAGGACTCCATATTGGAGACGGTCTCGGCTGGTGCCCAGCGATGGGCCCGCAGGATTCGGTAACTATCGCAGTTTGTCTTATCGTCACGTCACGTCGTTTCCTTTTGCATGAGTAAATTTATTGCCATTCTTTTTATTTATTGATCCATATATGGTTTTAGCCTGACCCATGTGACCCCAGCATCTTGGCCAATGTTTGTCTTATCTTGCCCGTAAATTTATTCTTATCTGCCGCAAACTAACGCACTAAATGTGCAAACTTTTCAAACTCAATTCACATAACATTTTGCTGACAATGCGTTAATGACTTTATTTCAACACTGAAATGCAATTTATTTGTGGTTTACTTATATATAGGCTTATCTTCATCTTTATCTCAGCCTAAAAAACTTAATTCGTTTGGAAATTGTTTGCGCATTATTTTGTTGTCAATAAAATGGGAATTGACTGAATATTTTGACAGTTTCTTGGCAGTTTTTTTGTTTTTTAATTTATTCAAATTAATTTAGAATTTATTTTTAGTATCCAGAGACTCAAATAAACATAGTAATTTAGTTTAAATTCCTTTAATATTTATTTAATATTAGTATATTATTAATTTATTTATTGTTATAATGTGATTTAATGTATTTTATTCTTATTAGCGATAGTTTTGTCTAAATTTAATCACTTTAAAGAAAATAAAATAAAATTCATAACTCAAAGATCAAGTTATAGTTATCAAAAAAGAATTTTAATCAGATAATTAGCACAAATAAAAATTGAACTCTTTTAAGAAGAAGCTCAGTATCAGTTTAAGTGTTTCTTAAAATTTACTTGCACTTCAAGGAAATATATATTTTTGGATAAGTTCATGTCGTTGGATAAAAATATTTACATATAAATAATATTCAATTTAATTTTTTTTTTTAATTTTTAGCAATTTATCAATAACCCAAAACAAATTAACGATAAAACAAACCCAAACCTAGTTAAAAACTTGTCGGAGAACCAACTTTTTATTGATAATCACAAGTTGAAGAATAAGCCAGCTCAAAAATGTCCTTGCACTCGTTTGTACCATCCTCAGTCGTTAAAAATAATTTGAATTTAGTGGTAGAACATATAAATTATGCAATACGAGTAAAACCCTAAAAGATAGTAATCAAATGGCTTGGAAAGTAGAGCAGTAGCTAAACGATTGCCATTATAATTGGGTAAATCCAAGCAGAACGAATGCACGCCCAAAATGTTGAGGTTGTTCCATCTCCGGTCTTGTGGATACCGGGTGTCGGGTTGTCATTAGCATTTGCAAAAAAACTCAAAAAAATGGGAAGCAAATGGGGAGCACAAGGTCACCGAGTTGAAGAAGGTTGGGGTTGGTATTGGGGATTGCAGATTGAGGATTGGTCGTAGTCATACTAGTTGGGCACAAATTGCGATTCAACGCATAATTATGATAATTAAAAGGAAATCTGCGCAGCGCAGGGAGTGTCCTTCCATTCTGCATTCAAGAACTTTGCACAAAGTTTAATACCAGCAAGTCAAAAATGAGTTTTAAACTGTTTGCTTTACGTCTCATGCCCGTTAAACCTACGCTAAAAGGGTGTAGTGCAAACAAGCAGACGGAGAAGCCTTCGACCTCTTAAAGTATAGTTAGTCGCCGAGACTATAAGGGAACATATAAAACAGCAAGATTCTTAGCCAAATATAGGAATAAAAGATCTAACAATAATCCAAATATAACTGGCTTGCTTAACAAGATTTATAACTCAGCCAAAGTGGACAACAAACTCATATAAAGTCGTGTGGATATGTATTTATTTCCGTACATTAAACAAAACATAAAACAAATTAACGGGTATTCTAACGTCGGATTTTGACTTTAGCTGTCAAAGTTTGTTTTTTATATGACACTGACGATGACAACGATGAGTAGAGTAAGTGGAATGATGATGATGATGATGAGGTATGGGGAAATAGAGGAAATGGGGAAATGGGAACAGGCAAAAGTCGACAACAAGGATGAACCAGAAAGTTGAAGTATTTCGCAATTACCTTTGGCTGACAAATTAAATTTAATTTCAACATAAAAAAGAATTATGAGATGTCGTAAAGCATTTGGCAGGACTGCTCAATTATTTGCCGCTTGCTGAGTTAGCTCTATAAATTTTATTTGTGCTTTTTTTTTATTTTTTATTTATTTATTTATTTAGTTATTGCCGTGCACGCCGCCAGCTTGCCAGGCAAACACCCAGCCAGCCAAAGAACTTTCCAAAAAGGTAATAAAATGTTGCCACAGTGGCCGTGGATTTATTTATGGCCCAAAGATTTGCAGCTAACTTTTTCCATCTCCTACGGGTCCGTCTTCGTCTTCTTGTCGAAGCGGACAACCTGCTACTGATAGCATGGCCCACGGCTTTGGGCACCAGCGTCGTCGTCGTCGTCGTCGTCGTCGTCCACGACCAAAACCAAAAAGGAGTCGGAGCTAAAAGGGCGTGCGATAGGCAATCGATATGGCAAATCGAGTTTATTTATGGCACGTTCATAATGAAATGCCAATCGAAAGTTGTTATGCCTTCAGCCAGTTTATAATTTGCATTTATAAACTTAAAATCTGTGCAATCTGTGTGTGATACTCTACACTTTAAGCCCTTCAACGGGGCATATAAGCTTGGCTCATGGATTGTCTCTGAGACGTTACCAAGAAATAGTTAGAAAAATAAACGTAGAGTTATTCCAATCCTAATAACAAAATAAATAAAAGAAAATAGCATCAAGACTTTCTGTCCTTTAATAATACAACAGTTTTTTGACTGAAAAGTGTGTCAAGTCGAAAAGAGAAAGATGAAAAGATGTTTCTTCAAGATTCAAGAACCAGTTCCTTTTAAATCACAGAACAGATACTAATTTATTTGGGTAAAACAATGAGTGCTGTTAGAAATTTAGTACTTTCCCAACTTATTTCAATAGCATGATGTTTAACTGCGATTAAACTTTAAATAATGTATTAAGTTCTATAAAAAAGATTTTTTTCAACGAATACACTTTTGGTTTTTTTTTTTAATTTTGTTTAAACAAATTTTTTATTTAAAATTCTAAGCACCTTTCAAGCTATCTAGATTAACAGAAAAAATTTTCTCTTATTTTTTTTTAATTATGCTAACTACTTCATTAACCATCATTACTGTTGGGCATACCCGCTTCGTTGTTCTACCGTTTGCTTTATTTATGAATTTTGCAAATGAGCTGTGACAACACAAAACCCAAAAGCAAAGACATAGAGGAAGACGAAAACAAAAGTCTTTGTCTCCCCCTTGTAATTTTATGTTCTGCCGAGGGTCTTAAGAATAGTAGAAGACAGAGCAGAAGGAGAAAGGCGCTAAAGGGGGCGTGTCGATTGGAAGGGGGTCGTAAGTCTGCTAGATGATATTTTTGGGGCACTTGTTTATCTACCGCGCATAAAAGCAATTAAATGAGCCTAGAAAAAGGACTCCACTTAATCCTTTTTTGCATGGCCTTAGCCCTAAATGAAGGCAGCTTCAAAGGACAGCCAAAGACAGACAGGCAGAATGAGCTACAAACAGACAGACAAAAACATTTGCATACTTAATTAACTTGTCTCAAAATTGTGGCGTTTTACGCTTGTCAAGGCCAACTGTTTCCAATATATATATATATATGTATAGTATATATCCCGAGCACTTGAACATCCTGATAAAATGGGCGATTAAACGCAAACGACAATCAAATTTCCATAAATTAACTCATTATTCAGTTTAAACAATTGCCACTCAATTTTTGGCAAATTAATATTAATTTATTTTATTTTCCACAACTTTTGCTGTTTACGCACTGTTTGTGCGCACTTCAAAAGATTTAACTTCAAAGTTTTTAAGCAATAATTTCGCATTGCTTTGTAAATAAGCTAAAAGATGTAGGTGCTGATTTCTTACCCTATTTAAAGGTAAAACTAATTAAGAATTTCTAAAAATAAATCAAATAATAATTTTTCCTAAAAAAGAAAGCTGCAGCAATCAAATACTTCTCGTGCTTCGAGATCAAATAAATATTTTAATCAATAAAATAAATAAAATATTTTTAAAAAATCTTTTGGTCATCAACCTATTTTGTATGCTTGTTGGAAAAGTGTTTGAAATAAGTGTATTGATGTAAAAATAATGATAGAAGAATAGGTTATATGTTTAAACACATTTTAAAAATGTTAAGCTTACTTTAAGTATTAATGAAATATTTCCAATTAGAAAATCAATAAATATTTTATTTGCTCAAAAATAAACAAATGTCGATGGTTCTGAAATTAAAAATAATTTGCATTGTGAAAATTTTACGACAAAATTACAAAAAAATAATAATTAAGTTAGTAATAATAAGTTATCAATTAGAATTTTATTTTTAAATATTTAAAAATAATACTTGTAATTTATAATTTCAATTACATTTCAGTTGCTCTTCAAACCAAGTTTTCTGAAAGTCTTCATACAATTTGTAAACATAATTAAATGATTTAAAAGCTATGCTTTAATTTCAAATATCACCTTTTCTGTGTAGCAAAAAAATATGTGTAATCATAGGAAAATTATAAACTTTAAAGTTGCTAATTTGGTTAAGTTAAATCAACCAAGCTCTAAATCTTTAGCATAACTTAAAAATAAGGACATCAAAAGCCAGAAAAAGAAAAAGCCGAAGAAAATACAGTAAGAAAGAAAGAAAACAACACTAATGACATTTTATGAATTAATAATGTGAAAGCATGAAAAATGACGTTAAATTAGGTAAGAGTATTTTGGCCAAACGATGAGTAAACACAACAAATGTATGCAAATTGGCAAGCCCAGAAAAAAAAGGAAATAAACGAGAGAGAAGAAAAAAATAATGTAAAAATAAAGCAAAGATAATATTAAGAAGGAAATTGAGCATATTATGCAATGTGTAATTATGTAATTAAGTCAGTAGAAGGACACGGACCGCGATATAGACTGAGTCTCAGACTCAGACGGAAATTAGGACTCACCTCATCTTTGGGCACTAGAGTCACCTTCTTGATGGTCGGTGCACTATTGTTAACGACGACCGTTTCGCGTTTTAGCGACGGCCGTTTTAGAGCCGAATGCGGCTTTTGTATTTCGACCATGTTAACAGTACTCTATATTGTTATAAATTATAATAAAACCTTTATCATCATGATGATTAGTTTATGCTAAATTTGAAGAATGCCAAGCTGCTGATTTCACGTTCACTTTCACTTTCACTTTAACTTTCACTCTGCCAAGTCAAACGGCTCATTAATCACAAAATGGCGCCATTACACACGCATTTGGAATTAGTATGAGAACTAAAGGGGATTTTAGAGGTTCATCGCACATACGCCACGTTGGCCAGACCAATTTACCCAGAGTTTTGGAGGCGTGTTTAGGGGAGGTACCGCGACGCTAACTGAATTAGACGTGCTGATGAGTCACAAAGATTTTTGGCTTTTAATGAGCTGTTTATGCACTGCAGACGCGCCAAATTCTCTCTGCCATTTTCCATGTTTTTGCAATAAATTTTCAAATGAAATTTACATAATCGCAATGGAACGTTTAGCTTTTGCCTCGTATACCACACCATGATCTGGCACGCCCCCTATTTGACTTTACCACATTTCCCTCTGCACAAATTAAGCACAACCTGAGAGCCCGCATTCTGTGACCGCCGTGTCGAGCACATACGTGTATGACAATGGCAGTGTTAACGATGATGTTCATGCTCATCATCTGCATAAGAACGATGATAATGATAATGATGATGACTCTGACTGTTTTTTTGGCTGGTTACTGATTCAATTTGCTCGCAAGTTTTGGCACTGTGTTTGCCACAGATAAACGACTTAGCCAAATTCGAAAAAAAAAAATTGAATTAGACAGCAAAGCAGCGTATGTGGTTAAAGCTTCAAGGTATTAGCATAATAACACACACATACATATACCAACAACAGCTGGAAAACTTTTCCTACACTACTAAAGTTTCACTCTGCTACACTGATCGAAATAAGGTTTGAGTTTAAAAGTAAAAACTGTTTATTTAAATGTTGACGTGGTCTAAACTGAAATAGGCCAATTGATTCCTAGTTTAAAACATTTTTCTAATGCAAGAAACAAACAATTAATAATTTATGTAAATTTTAGACCCCGTTAAGTTTGTCAGGCAGAAGGCGACGTGGCCGATTCCATAAAGTACATGTATTTATTTATTGTTCTAATACATTTTAAATTATATTTTTTTTTTATATTTTTCGGGCTAGCTGTTGTCATAGCTTTGCAGTTAACCTTTTTGATTTTAAAATTAATAAACTTATTTTATTTTAAATTTAATTTGTTAATAACTTATTTATTCGACTGTTTTAACTAGTCAAAAAAAAACTATATACATTAAATATTTACTTCTTTTATGATTAACCGAGTAATCCAAGCTTAATTTTGTGACTCTACCTTAATTGAAGTAGGCAGTGTCCAGCTTAATTAGCATTACAAGCAATGTTTGTAAATAGCCAAAGTTTCAAAAGTAGAAATTTATTATTTTTTACTGAACTCATATATAGAATAATGCATACAACAGTTAAAAGTTATTTAAACAGATCCGGTTAAGAGTCTTATAAAGATGAAACCGGTGGATATTTAGTGATTGGTATGAAACAACTTTGAGTTTATTGAGCTATTACAACCTAATAGGTGAAGCATACAACCATTTGCTTAAAAACCAGTGATAAATTGACTTTCTGAATTTTGAACGCTTTATACTTTTAGCTTTTACTACTAGTTTTTCTAAGTGTACTGAGTTTTCAAGTTTTCCCCCATAGACAAGAGAACATTTAATGTGCAGCAGGAAAACTTCAGGCATTACAATTTGCATATTGTTGATAGTGGGAACTGAGGCGGGAAAATGGTTGTAATGCAGGAAAATCTGGTAGGAAAGCTGGAAAGAGAAGATGTTTGGTCAACTGCTGCTGTGCCGGCGGCTGCTCACATTACTGTTATGTGCTTTGGTGTAGGGGCTGGTAACGGTAAAAGGCAGCGGTAAAGGGCAACGGGAACGGTAACGGTAAAGGTAACTTAGTACCCTCGCATGGCCTATGCAAATGTTTGGTTCGCACAACGTTGCGTATGATTGATGTGCCCAAAAGGCTGTGCTGACCGCTTCAATTGTTGTTGGAGCTCCCCAAAAATCTAGTTGTGGTTGCTGGTACAACTGCTTGTTTGCATAGGTCGATTCCGTATGGATAAAAACAACAACAACAACAACAATGAAAAGGAATCGAAACGAAATCAAATAAAAAAAAAAAGGAGAGAAAGAAAAGTTTTTTTTTTCCAGACGAATGTGTTGAGCAAATGCAGAAACATCGTCGACAAGAGGCGCATTTAAAGTGGTTCATGGGATGGATACACGTACAAGCGTGTTTTTGTTCTTTATTTTTTTTTGCTTCCTCTTGTTATGGTAGACCCACTTGAGTTTAGAAAGCCATTTGATTGATAGCTTGTACATACATATGATTGTGTGTATCTCGCCTGTACTGTACTGTCAGCTATCAATTTAAGGCCTATGGGCAAATATACATATATTTTTTTTTGGCACTCATCTCTTGACTAATATTTCATCAGCTTTTGTGTAGTAGCATCATTATTGAGGGTTTCTATCGCATCAAATGGCCAACATTTCTCACATCATAATGATGTTTAATAATAACATTATGTTGTTTTATAACAACATTTTGATTACAAATTCATAGTTGTACTTTTACCTTATTTGCAGCTGTTATTTCTCTTGCTCAATTTACGCACTTTAATCAATATAATTGACTTATGTTTATGACTTGCTTTCAATTTGAATGTTATTCTAGCATTGCCTGCATAATAATTAATTAATTTAATGTATTTCTCATTTAATTGACCTGCAAAGCTGTGATTAGTAAGTTAATCCAATGGTTGAATAGCAATATCGTGAATATTAATATTAATTTCCTACTCTAAGGCTATATTTTGATGCCTTGAAATGGTAATAATATCACATTGTTATTCCAAAATATTGAAAAGTGTTTTAAACCCAATTTGTGTTCACAAAATTAAAATTAAATTGTATCAATGTAAACAAATGATATATTTTAAGATCAATTATTACAACAGAATAACTAAAAATTATTTAAAACCATTATACTGGTATTGAATTTTAAATAAAAGCTATTAAAAACAGCTTGCAATAAAATTGTTGAACACTTTGACAAAGAATCTAACGAAAATTACTGTAAGATTTATTCATTCATCTATTGTAGCGCTAACGAAAGGTATAAATCAAGTGGCCTCCCTTCGCACACAATCTGTGTTCCAAAATGAATTTGCCACAAAATATATATGACAATTTTGGTGCATGTTTAGGGCTGTTGTGAACTCTTGTGTAAAGCGATATCTTTTCGAACTGTCATGTTTGTTTTTCTGTCGCTTGCTCTGCATAATATTGAAAGTGTCCTCGCAAAGTGGGCTAGTAGCAGCAGCTAATGTTGAGCATGTCGACTCTAAAAGACCGCGTGCTCTGTAAACACAAAAGATTTTCGACCAGTTTGTCCTATGGGAGTTAAATGATATAATATAATTATTATTGATATTTAAATCACATTCAATCCAGAGGTTTTTGATATATTCTCTGATTTAAAGCATCTACATTAAAATATACTTTTAGAGGTTTGTTAAACTGCTTTCTGCTTGATACGCACATGCTTATTCCTACTAAGCTAATAGACCCCTCTATTGTTTTTGACTACGTGGTGTAAAATAGGAGGAATAAATTATAGTTTGAACCCAATTGCAGCAGTCAGCAGTCAGCAGCCACTATCGATGGTTACAGGCAGTCGATGCATTTTTGCAGCTGCAACTAAGTGATACACATTGTTCGAGTATATCAATGTCCTGCCGATGCGAATATATCTGGGATATATCTAGCTGCTCAGACACATATACACACACAGACACGTATACACTTAAATACAGACACGTATTTGTAAATGTGTGTGTGTGTGTGTGTACAATATGGAGGCTGCCTGAAGCTGTGTGCAAATAAAAACAGAGGCAAGTCCTTTACAGGATGAAAACAATGTCTTAAGCAGCTTGGGGCGCTGTGTGTAGAATGACAACGGACAAAGAAGAGAAAAAATGTCGGAATGGGTTATGGTACACTCTAAGAAAAATTTTTGTCTTTACTAATGGTAAAGTAGGCTAACATTTTTACTTCAGTTCTGGCGTTGGAACAATTAAAAGCAAATAAGGTATTTAACTCGGAAATAACTGTATTAATTAAAACAAAGTCAACTAGTTGAAACAGTGTGGCGTTATTAAAGGCTGTTAACTTTAAACACACAATAATAAAGTAAGAGTTCAAGTTTTTAAAGATTTTTCTTATTTTTGGGTATTGGAATAATAAAACCTTTAAATTATGGACAGTAAAAATTTGCAATAGTTCTCAATTAATATTTAGTTTTGCTCGTTAAAAACATCAATAAAAAGAGAACAGTAAAAATGTGCATATTTTTCAATAACATTTACCTAAAAAAATGTTTATTCAAACGTGCAAATTTACAGAGTAAAAATAATTTTATCTTTTATCACATTTTTATATTTCCTTATTTCATTAAATGAATGGTATTCACATTGAGTGTTATTATTTTTATTATTTATTATTGTTGAAATTATTTATTCTTGAATAAATGAATAAAATTTAAATTGATACAATTAAAATCTTTGTTTATTTTGCAATTTGTTCAAAAGCATTTGGTTAGCTTTTTCTTTTATATAAAAAATAGTTTACTGCTCTAATGTTCAACAGCATTTTTGTGGGATTAAAAAATTGATAAGTTTGCGTGAACGTTTTTTTCCATTATTTTGATGGCTGTGTTTATGGACTTATCTGGATTAAAGTTTATTACGTTTTATTTAACAGTGTACACTATAGTCTGAAGTGAGTGAGGTTTGGTTTCAGCTTGTTGGGCTTGCGTTTAGTTTGAGGATTGGACTTGGGTTTGTCTTGGGTTTCATACGAGTAGTTAGCTGGCTTTTGTGGGCCAGGCAAACAAAACAGTTGTGTTGCCTTTTGAGTAAAGAATGCTTGACAATGTCCCCGGGGCTAAATGGTAAAGAGGGCGGCACGTTGACAGAGTAGTGGTGAAGGGTATGTGAGGGTGGCGTATACGTGATGTTGGAGGACAGTATCTAAATTGCAATTGAAACAGCTGCTGTTGTTGACGTCGCGCCTTTGACACAACTGTTTAACGGAAATTAAAAATGCCTTTATAGATTTATGCTGTTAATAGCTCTTTGACACACACAAGACCATTTAACACACATACACAAACACACACCTCTTGTGTGTTGTTTATGTTGATATTCATATGTTAGCCATGGACGGCGCTGTTTTTGTAGCTTTAATTGTTTTACTTTGAAAGCATGGCGGCATAAATGGCGTAACTTTTAGCACACACACACGCACACACGCACACTCGCACACACGCTCACTTGCACATTGCTAACAATAATAATAATAACAGTAAAAGCAACAACAGCTGTTCGCATTTCAAGCAACAACAACTAAAACTTGACAGCAGCTTGGCAGGGAAATGAGCATTTTCTTTTTTACGTTTTGTTGTACGCCTCATTTTTTTATATATTTTTTTTTTTTTATTTTTTTTACCACCTTTATGTATGAGTATATTTTTTGTTGTATTTTATTTCCGTTTCTGTGCTTTATTTCCCGCGAGACCTTTCTCAAGTTTTGTATTTTTTTGTTTTTTACGATGGCAACATTTTATGGAAATTTCTCAACAAACTTTAAACTCATTGCACGAGTACGGTTTATATGTTTGTATTTATATTATCATATATATAGATGTATATTTGTTCGTATGTCTTTTTGCATATTTGTACATATTTTGCGGTTTGTTTTCGTTTTTAAAAATTTGTGTTGTCTTTCGCTGCTGCGCACCCAAAAATAACAACAATAACAAAAAACTAAAGTGATGAAGAGACAGAAAGTAGAGAGGAGAACGCAACGAACGCTTCCGTGCGGAAGTCAGGCGACGACTGAAAGTGAAACTGAATGAAACGCGCTTAACTGGAAATCTGCGACTGCGTGTGTGTATACAACTGTTCAATGTGTGTGTGTGTATGTGAGTGTTTGTGTATGTGGGTCGTACAAGCCGGGCGGACAGGCGGCAACGCAGGTCGTTTCCTAAGTAACTTGGGACGCTTTTACTTCGCGTCTTTGTTGTTATTGTTTACATTTTAACACACACACACTCGTGAACACTAACAGAATTTTTACACACACACCTACAGAGGACACTTTCGGCGCGAATGTAATGCCAACTGTGGGTGCGAAAGAGATAGCTAAAGCTAAGCTTGTGCCACCAGCTGTTTGAAGTTAAAAGCTTTACATGTCATATATTTAGAGCTTTTGTAACAGTATTTTATTATAACGGTAAATTATTGTAGCTTGTAAGCCGCGACTGTCGGTACGCTAAGCATTAATAAAAGATATGTCAAAGTAAGGCATATATTATTTAATCCCGAAACTAAAAATAGAAAACTTAAGATTCTTATTGGAACTTAGCTACTATTAAACTGTGCTGGCTATTCTTAAAGATTCTTCATTATTTCTTCATTAGCTATTAGTTTATAAATATTTATTGTTAAAATAATACAAATTAAAAGTTAGAAATGCGAAAGTATGCCGATAAATTCGAATAAGAATTGACTACTTTTGAAACCTTTTATTGATTTACCTCATTTTGAAAACAATAGTTTTTAATAGACTACTATTAAATAGATTGTTTTGGCATAAAATTAAGTTCAAATAATATATTGTAACAGACCGTCTTTTAATTATTCTTCAATACGGAAAATTTTTAAAAAAGAGAATTTTCTTATTGATTCGTTTTTATTTAACAAACAAATTTTAAAATCTACATAAATATGAATTAGTATGTAAATATTATTCAGAGATAGTTTTGGGTTAATGATAGACATCGTTTTTATTTTTTCTAAATTTTTTGAAACCAAAAAAAAAACCTACTAAGCATAAATTATAAACGAATTCCATTTTGCTAGGGAGATAACTTTGTATTATTTTAAAAACTTTTATCTTTTGCATAGGTTACAAAACACATTTTCAACGTGTAAGTAAGTACATGTCTCTGTTTTTATTAAAGAAATATAATAATGAAAAATGTATAATATATTTTATCATTGACAAAATATATCAACAACATCAGTCCGACAGACAAAGCTAAAGTATTTGCTTAAAAATTTGTCAAAACTTTATTTCTTAAGCTGTTCTTCATCCACATATCTATATATCAATATTTCTTAGCTAATTCTTAAACAAAAAGCTATTGCACAGCTTTTTAGGTTCCTTTGAAAACTGTTAGTTTTACTTTTCTTAAAGTATGCTCAAAAAGTTCAACTGTCAAAGCTCAATACAATTGTGTGAATTTTAGCTAAGCTTTTATTGATACATTTGGGCTTAACGATTTTCAGGAACCTTTCGTTGCAGAGCTTTGAATCCAAAATACTTTTAAGCTTTTGAGGATAACCCGAAAGAAGCTTTTCCTTTAGCGCTTTTTTTAAAGAGCAAAACTCAATACATCAAATGTGTCCCTCATAACCGCGACCTCAAACTTAAACTCGAACACAACCACTTTTTAAAAGGAAAAACCCGTTAGCTAGAACCCAAAATTGTTGATGTTGTTGTTGGTTGCACAGTCAATCGACTGTCAATTACATGCATCTAAATAATGTTAGCCAGAATAAATAGCCAAGTTCGTTATGGCTATCAGTTTTGCACCCTTTTGGTTAATGTTCTTGTTACCTGTCATTGTCACATTGTTGACGTTGAAATGTTGCAAAATTAATGTGAACTCGACACCCAAAAGAATCTATGGCTATTTTCTCTTATGACCCTGTGTACAAAATATAGGGCAGTGTATGAATTCGTGGGTTATTTTTAAATTTTAACATAAATTATTAAAAAAATGTTCATATCTTCACAAAATTTCACGATTGTTCATTTAAAACGGCTTATAATTTTTTTTGTATACAAAAAATGCGAAAAGTTCTATTAACTGCTCAAGAAAAGTACAGGGTTTTTAACAGTCTGCACTTTAACAGCAGTTTTCTTACTATTTTTTTTTATTTTCCTTTTTCACTTTTATTTTCTTGGTTTTTTATGGCTTTTCCGTTTCGGCTCGCAGCATTCGCTTGATTTACCATAATTGTAATTGACAGTCCGAATATACAACAAGCAGCGGCCATAATAATAACAATAACAACAAAAGGTGCTGAAAATATTGCAGATGTAGCTATAACTACTGTCAAGAATATATATTTTATACAGGGTACGATTTAAAGATCTCAGTGGAGCATGGACTTAAAGGAAATTATGGGAATGTAAGTAATAGTCTTAAAAAATTTATAAAATTCGGAAATTCGCTATTTAAGATTTGTAAAATCTTAAATTATTTGTACAGGGTGAGCTGTTTTCTTTTAGTAAAAGTTACAGCTTTAAATATGTAATTGCACAATTCATTTTCTCGGCGAGTTGAGGTCGAGTATAATATATTTCAAGGAATGTAAAGTTGAAAATATTTTTGTAAAAATCAGTTAAGATCCGTTCATATTGCCTCGAGGTACTTAAAGCGGCTTTGTGCTGGAGCTTTTGCAGAATGTTCTAAATAAGAAAGGATTTTCTTTTCATAGCTAACATAAGTAACACAATTGATTGTTGTGAGCTACACGTGCTGATAATATGAATAAGATTATAAAGATTATTTTTATTAGTTTTCAAAGCGGAAATTACTTTCAAAATACGCAAGGTGTCCTCTTAAAATTAATCTTGAATTGTACTGTACCTTTAACCTGTAGACTTCACTCATTTCCTTAAAAAGAAATATAAAATCGAAATCTAATGTAGAATTTCCATTTGCCTATGTCAGAAATTTACAACATTACGATGTCATAGAGCTATTGTTATTTTAACGGATGTTTCTGTGGCGATATTCTACAGCAAAGTCTATTTTAGGCTTAGACTAAGGGTGGTTAGTCTAAAAATTTTAAAAATAGTTTTTTTTTTTATTTTTTGAAAATTTAGAATCAAAATTTTTTTCGAAATTCCATTTACATACGAAGCTACAGCTGTTTTAGTGACGTAGCTGCTATGGCGCGTAGAGCGTGTGTAAAACTTTAAATGGGTTTTTTCCAAACTACTTTGTTCAATACCGTCGCCACGATATCTCAATTTATATAAACGACCGATTCACTTGGAATTTGGCATGAATATGCTTACACCTATACGGTATGAACATACTTTTTTTCTGATGCCCACAAGGGTAGACGTGGCCACTGCCATTTCCTAACACTTCAAGAAAGAAATATTTTTTTTTTTTATTAATATGTAAATATAAATTGTTTAAGAAAAGGTTTAAAAAATAAATATAAAAATATATATAGCAAAAAAAAACATGGTTTTTATTAAACGCCGCGGCGCGCCGTCAAGACTAGACAACCCCCTTAAGGAACTACAGAACTTATCTAACTACTACCGTGAGAAACTATTGAAAATGTTAATAAAGTGATCGATCAAAACTAGTGACAACTGCGTGAAGTAATTTTTTGTTCATTTACCAGGGATTGTTAACAAATATAATTTTAATTTGTAATCAAATTAAATATGCCTGAATTTGCCTGTCGTGCACCACTCATTTTTTGAAAAGTTACTAATAGGGAATGATTTTTTAAAGATAACAAATAATAAACATAAAAATCTTTATAATTCAACATGACATGATGTTTGAAAATATTATACCAAATCTTGTTATTTAAAAAAACAATGGTTTAGTTATAAATTCAATTATAAACAATTTTTATTTTGTAAAAGCCTGAGCCACCCTGTAATAGAGGCTGTGTCGTAGAAAGGTGTATCTGTAACTGCCTCAGTCTCAGTCTTAGTGTCAGCTCTCAGACATTCAGCTTTCCGCAACTGACCCACTTGAGTGGAGCATATGTTTATATGTCTGTATATATAAATTTATTTGAATTTATGTTTATCGATGAGCACGTGCACAGTTGCGTATGTATTGGAATGCGTGTTTGGATGTGTGCATTTGTTAACTTTGGCATTGCAATCGATGAGCTGCTGAGTTTATTAAAAATGTATGCCATAAAAATTGCGTTTTCATATGCGAGAAATGGTTGTGCATATTTTCACGCTACATAGCTTTAAGCGTGTCTTGACGTGTCTGTGGCTTGCGTATTCTTACGCGTGTTTGTGTCTGTCTGTGTGAGTGTGTGCTCGTAAACAGGAAACGGAAATCAGCATGCAGGCGCACGCAGCAGCAGCAACAAGAAGACACACAATAACAACAATAAACGTGAACAGCCGACCATGTTATTGTTTTCTATACCCTTTAAAACATAAAACAGTTTCACGAAAGGGTATTTTAAAGCCAGTGCTACTTTGGTTTTAAGCAGATTTACTGCTAAACGTAACAGAATGAATGTAAAAACAGAATTTTCTTGCCCATAATAAAGATCTAACTAGCGTGTGAAACACAGGGTATCTGGCAGTCATACATGCATATAAAACTCATCAACCTTATATCCTTTTTTTTTGCTTTTGTTTTTGTGACCTAGTCTTGGCCCTCATTTTAGCTGGTTACATTTTTAATATGGCCGCAGTCCGTTTTCGGGCATCAGTTTAAAGCTTTTGTTCAACATGCCGCAAAACACATGTAACTAACCCAAAAGAGAATGTGAAAGCGAGAAAGAGAGAGAGAGAGAGAGACGGCGAGAGTGTGGGAGAGAGAGCGACTGAGATAGGCTGTTAAAACGAGACAAAAAGGGCACACATTTTTATGCATATTTGATGACCAGTTACATGTGTGTGTGTGTGCTTACGGTACTGTGTGTTAGCCTGTTTGTAAATACATATTTGTATGTATTTGAACAAACATTGCATTAGCATAAATAATATGGTGCGATAGAGCGACCCGTGGAGACTTTTCATTATACCATTCAAATAGATGTTTTCAAAGTATCGAAATTTAGTCAACAAATTTTGACTTTTATACTCTGACAGAGAAAAGTTCATAGACCTTTATCATTTAAAAAGTGACTCGAAAATATTATTATTAACTAATTAATAAATATTTAATTTATTTGGTAGCATTTTTGGTAAAAGTTCGATCGACACTAAAAAGTATTTTTTAAATTTCAGAAAATTGCCCAAACTTATAGTAGTCAGGTTTGAACAATATTTTGTCTTTTGCACACTGTTTCAATTTGGTTAATGTGTGTCTCATAGAAGTTGAGGATGAACCAGAAAATGTTTATTAAGTGGCACCTAACACGCCTCATTCTCCCTCATAAACGCACATTTTTGAGTGGGAATAAAAATGACAATGTAAATATTATATATAGTTTAATTTAAGTTCTTAGAGAACTTAAAATTAAGTAAAAATTTTATTTTTATTCAACAGTACTAATAAAATTAATCTGTTTGTCAATATTGGAATCCATGGTCTTATTTGATATTTTATTTTGACCGCCAAACTATGGCAATACTTTGTTATATTCAACAAAGTTGCAGCGGGCGAACTAAAACTGTAAATATTACGCATACGCGGCGTTGAACGATAAACTTTTGGCTTATAAGGGAAACACATTTGGCCACCGAATGACAGCTGAATGCACACAAATATGGCGAGCATACATGTAAGATTCATAAAACTTTTCCAATTACATAAAGACTGCATAATAATTTTTATGACAGATCTTTTTTTTGGATTTTTATGGGGCTCTAAAAATGATAAATCATTGCAATCAACATATGCATATAGACATTGTAGGATTGTAATTAAATGAATGCCACATTTGCTATGCGCATAGAGAATGAATTCCTCAAGCAGAGGGAAAAGCGGAAAGTGGAAAAGTCGAGGGCAAAGGGTAGGAAACACTAAGCAACAAAGTTAATTTATGTGCGTCTCTTTCAACTTGAAGCTGAGTGTTTTCTAAATATCATGTAAATGCAAGTGCCAATACATTAACAGTACTCGCAAATGTTTGTGTGTGTGTGTGTGTGTTTGTGTTAAGGTGTACGTGTGTGTGCGTTTCAGTGCCTTGGCCGCCTTTCAGTTCAAGCAAAAAGTTTTATCACCTGCGTTTTTCATTTACATGAGTAAGTTTCCACATTTAACGCAGAAAAAATGAAAAGCAAAATTATGCCTTTCCCTTTTGCCATTCACAGTGAGTCTCACAAGTTGCCATTGGGCCTAAGCTTGAAGTTGGACTTTGAGTTGGGCGCTGGGTTGAGTTGAGGTGAAATACACACCCATCAGACACCCTCACATACACTTGTTCCTAAAGTTTTTTTCTTGAAAAGAAAATGCGCTCAACTTTGTGTAAGTCTTTTCGCAAAATTTTTTTTTGTATCATATCCAGACGCCATACGGTGTTCAACGATGGCCACGTGATTTCAATATTCCATTCTTTGCATAACATTATTTATTTTGTCATTTTCCTATTAATGAACAAATACGTGAGCCATCAAACAACAATAAAAATAAACAAAAAAATATAAAAACAATCATGCTTAATTGCACATTAAGTCCACTCACGCATATTTATTTAGTTAATGACATTTTCATTTAATTAATTCAGATTATGTTATTATTGGAATGGGATTAAAATCAATGTCAAAAAATATTTTAAATAAATAAACAATTTCAACTGTTTAAGCAGCCAGCTTATCGATAAAACCCGGCTCTGCCTAGGACTTAATGACACTTTATTTATCCAATTTATTAGGATTTACTTGGAGCTTAAGTTAATTGAATTGAAATATTCTAGTTTGTTTAGCTTTAAAATGTTTAACTCAATTAAATAAAAAGTATTTTTATATTTACTTAAAGTACTCTTGTTATAAACTTCTTTTTTTTTAATTCAGCTAATTTAATAACTTAACGTTACTTTAATGTTAACCACAAAAATGCTTAAAATTCTATTGGAGTGTACTATTTTGGGGAATTGGATCCAGCAATAAAATAGTCATTTTTTTCAATTTATTTTATATTGTTAAATTCTGCGATATCCGCACGTTTCACGCACCCATCGCCAGTTTGGATTTGCCTGCCATGTCTGATTTCATCTGTGCGCTTTGGCGAATATGAAACCAAAGTTAAATACATAAGCGTCAGTTGATTAGGCAACCCCAAGGCAACCCTGCTTCCCATCGCTAAACAACTCTCCAAGCAAACTTGGCACAACAGCAACAACATTGGTTGACTGTGTATTTAGCTAAACATGTGTGCGAAGTAGTGTTGGCAACATTTCGGGGATAAAGCTAAATCTACATTTGAAATAAGCCGGAAAAAGCTAGTAAGTTGGTTGAATTGTTCCTAATTTTGTTTTAAACATTCAAAACAAGCTAGAAAATTGTTTAAAATTATTTAGATTAAAAACAGCTGAATTGATAATTTAAATTTCTTATGCAACAAATCTGTTTCGGGCTTTCTCTGATTTTTCGTAGGTTTGATGAAGGTGAAAACTAAACATTAATTTATAATTTTGTTGAAAAAATTGCTCAGCCTTGATTAGGGGACACAAGAAAAAAGGTGTTTTTTGTGTATATCTCCATAAAACTTTTTTAAATGATTTTTTAATAACGTTCAAAAGAGCTGACAGAAAAGATAGCTTTTAAAAAATAATTTCCACAGTTAGGAGGCAAAGCTAAGCTGACAACACTGCGCTACATGCGTAACCTGCGGCAGCCAAAAGAGAACCACAGTTGCCACCCACCGCCGTAGGCATATATATATATTTCGTTTGGCTAACCAACGCGTTATTAACTTAACAAATGCTGGCAAGCATTTTGAGTTGATGTTGTTGTTGTCGTCGTCGTTGTTGGCACCTGTAACGCCGTTGGAAGTCGCAGCTGGCGGCGCACTTGAATAATAAGCATCTATTATCAAGTGGCAGCAACCCATAATGAGCCTAGACAGATGTAGCATGAGAGAGATAGATGCAGAGATAGCATAATCTGACAGACAGACAAAGAGAGACACAGACAGTTTGGATAAGATGATGAGATACCGAATTATGTCTGGCTTTATACCTTTTATATATTATTATACATATATAGAAAATAACCATAATAATTATAAATGTATTATGCATACATTTAAATATATATCTAATATATTTTTTTTTTACGTCTGCGTATGTGAAAAGCTTTTTGTAATTTTGGGAAAATGTATAAATAGTTTTAAATGTCGTTAAGTGCACATAAGTGTGTTAGGGGTTTAAAAATGTAAGGGAGCAGAATCGGACTGGGGGTAAGAGGTTTTGGTCACATTGGAGGAGTCGGTTAGCAGAGGGGCGTGTTAAGTGTGACATGTCTCGCTATTTGCAGTCGCTTGAAGAGCGCTTTAAATTTTTTGAGAGTTGCGAAACGTACATATATGAAAATGTGTGTGTGTGTGTGTGTGTGGGTGTGTATGCATACTTATATTAGTGATGTTTGCTTGTCGTATTATGCAGCTGCAGCCAAATGCGCTACACAGTTTAATTGAGTTTCGTAGTTTGAGTTTGCTTTTATCGCCCGCTCTCCTATACCCCACTTTAACCCCTTTATACACTCTGTTACCCTCTCGCCTGCTCTGTTTTTTTCATTTTGCTGTGCAAATTTTTTAACTAGGCTAAATGCAAAGTATACTCGTTTGCAGCAGCTGCTTGCCACATGCTACAATTTGTATCCTATTTTCTTTATGTTATCTTTTAATCTGTGGTATTCAACCGAATTTACGTTTATTTTATTGCTGATTGGATTATGTTTCAATTAATGGCTTTCACAACCTCTGCTGATAGTTAATTTGTAGCGCTCTGCAACATTTTTGCAATCATTTACTTCACTTTCATTTTAAATGAAATTTTAAAGCATATTTTGTTCTGCAAATGTGGCAGAGCTTTATTTTGTGGACTGCTTGTTTTACTTTAAAGCAAAGAAAATGAAACTTTTATTTAATTTGTGTCTATTGGAAATTTAATCAACATTTTGCTTAGAAATTCATAAGATAATTTTGGCATTCTTTGTTGCGCGCCAAAGTATGCAATAATTTGTAGCGCTTGTTTTTGTTTTGCTGTGGCGCGCAAAAGTATGCAATGCTTTTTAATAATTGAGACGAAATTGGAATTCAGTCCCCCCAATTCGTTATATGTGTGTGTGTCTGTGTGTTGGTGCTTGCTAACTTGTATATATAGGGTATTCGTAAGTCGTATTTCTGTGGTATTTATGCATTCTTTGGATTTTAGTTACGTTTTTTTTGCACAAACTGCAGAGAAATTCAAATTGAAATGCTATTGAAAGTTTTTCAGAGCGACAGTAATACAGAAACACACACACACACATAGACGTATTAAAGTTAAGTATGTGTGTATTTACACACACATACACTCACACACACTCGCACTCACATAAAATTCAATTAGAGTTCTCTGTTCTTTCATCAGCTGTTTGGCCCACTACCTTTGCCTTCTTTACTTCTACCCATTTTACTTTCAGTTCTCCTCACACACAGACACTTTTATCCCATTCTTGTGTGCTTATTTCTCGCTCTTCTTCTGTAGCTCATCCTTATTTTGTTTGTGACTATACGTTTTACTTTGCCTTACATATCTTACATACTCCGAGAAATGCTTTAGGGCGTGCACACAGCGTGAAATTGTGCTTCTGCCATGTGGGCGGGGCCAAGGAGGCTCTAGATGAGGCTAAAAACGGAGACGGACGAAGATGATGACGAGATGCCAGCAATGCTTACCTGTAAAGATAAAGAGACACAGGAGAACAGTTGAATAGCAAGTTTCGGTCGTTGTTATTATTATTGTTGTTGTTATTTTTTTTTTTTATTTTTTTTTTCTTGCTTACAAACATAAAGGCAAATTAATCATGACAGCGCGTCATAAAAATAAGCAGTAAATGCGCATTTTTTGCTGGCTAATAAATTCTTATGTATAATGAAATCACGTGCAAATCGCACGTGTTGTTTTTGGGCAGACTTCAATTTCGGCCGTAAAAAAATATGAAATAAATTGTCTTGTTTATAAATATGTGAAGTGTAAGCAAACTTTAAATAATACCAAATTTAAGCAGAATAGTTTAATTAATCTGAACATTGAATTCAGTTTTTAGACAGTTTCTAATACGATTTGACTTAGAAACTTTATTTCCATTAGTCAATTTTATAGCTTAAATATATTTTTAGGAAGCAAAGTAAAGCAAGGTCAAAAGTCCAAAAAAAAATAGTAAATTAAGAACTAAACACGAATTAGGTTTAATGGATTTTAAAGAATTTGTTCAACTTGCGTAGAGTAAGGGCTATTAGAGACTCTAATGTACACGTTGAAGTATTACATAATGCATCGATTGGCCTGTACGCAATCCAAGCAGGTAAAGTGTCTGGCTTTTGGTACATTTGGGCTTGTTTCTATTCGGTTCGGTTGATCTGGTTAAGCAGCTTTTGCGGCTGTTATGGGCTGTAATTCTGGCTTAGACCGAATGGTTGTGCATGAATCTGGCTTGGAAGTGTGGCCAAGAGTGCCGAGGCACTTAGACCACATGATGGACGGTTGACAGGGCAGCTCAGGCACTCGACTGGAAGATGGTGCTGACATAGACCGAGTTGTGGCCTTGCATTGGTCATGAGCAACAACGTGTGTGCGCGTGTGGGTATGACTATGTATGAGTGTGTGTGTGGCATTTGGCATGTAGCATTTGCCATAAGAATGGGGGCATGGCTGAGACGCTAGACCGCCCACTGTGCTGTCTTGTTGACAGTTGCACTAATTGCAAAATGCTGTTTGTTCGTCTGCCATTGTTGCTGTCTGTTGCATACTTTTAGGCAATTTGCATATTTCGTTAAGCAGCCGCATCTGACAGAATGTCAAGTTTTGCCTTCATTTGCTTTCCATTTGGCCACAAATTTTTCCACTATTTTCCCATTTCCCGCCATTCATTAGACCCCGTACTCTATGAAAGAGTAGAGCGGTCTGTTAGTTTTGTCAGAAGCCTAATGTGTGTAGCAGGCAGAAGGAGGCGTAGCCGACCCGTAAAGTATATATCCTGATCAGCATCAACAGCCGAGTTGATATAGCTATATTCGTTTGTCTTTCCGTCTATCCTACTGTCTGTAGTAGAATGAGTACGGGGTCTTTTACAGTCGGCTCGCTCATCTGTAGCCTTTCTTACTTGATTTCCTTACATTTGCTACTACGCTTTACCACCTCCTGTTCCCAGTTGTCCAGCTCCGTTTATTTATTGCTACAAGCTGCGTTTGTCCTTGCATTTTAATTGTATTTTGTTTTTAAGTTTTTTGTTTTTTTTTAGTCTCTCTTTCGTGCAGTTCTTTAAGTTTGTTGCCTTCTCTATTTTGCTTTCAATCCTTGTTTGTCTGCTTGTTGCCATCAGTGCTAAGTAAATAATATGTTAATGATTTTGCTTTTATTATTTTGCTGCATAATTAAGGGCTTTCCGCTGGCTGCTGTCAATCAACTAATTGACAGATTGATTAATTGTTTGCCGCTCTGACACCCTCGTGCGTATACGTGATGTTTATTCGTTGTCTTACCCTTGTTATTATCTCGTTGACCTTCGACCCACATGTAAAGCACAATTAATTAATTCATTGATTTAAACAATTTGGAAATTTTTTCTTTTAAAGTCTGTAGAATGGGCTTTAAGCTTTAAATGCAAAAATCAAGTTAATTATTAAGAGAGTTGAATATTGATTGCATTGAAATAACCAGAAATTTAAAATTTGACTTATTACTACTGCAAGTAAGCTGTAAGTAACCAGTGACCAATTTAAGTAAAGGGAACAGGCATTAAAGAAATTATATTTTTTTCAAGCAACTCATCATCGCTTGAATTTAAATCATTTACTAATCATTACATAATCATGCCAAAAGCCTGGAATTATTTGTACCTAAATACAAATTTGTTCAAATTGTTAAATTTTTGCAATTTAAATCAAAATTTTTTACATATAATTGTATTGAAATGTCAAACACTTAAAGAGCAACATAAATTTTCCAGCGGAACACAACTTAATAACTTAAATTATGCTTTAAATAAATGAATGATCATAATAGAAAGAACAGTCCATTAAGAGCGCCTATCTAGACTTAATCTACTTGTGCAAAAGAGTAGCAAAAATTATAAACACTTGGCACTTAAATTATTTTTCAGAAGTAATAAATTGATTCGTAGCCGATAGTCTTTAAAATCAGTACTGGCTGTTGGCTTAATTGACAGCTGAATGTAATGAAGACTTCATTACGCGTAGGTGAGCCTGTGAGTGGGTGTGTGTGTGTGTGCGTGTGTGTGTTCCGCTTCATTATGTTTGAGTGTGTGTGTAGAGCTTTTATGTGTTTAATAAATTTTTAATGGCTTGTCATTTGGAAGTAAGTGCAAGTTTTAGTAGAATCTCCCTTTTGTATCTTAATTAGTTGTTACATCAAGTGACAGCTTTGACCGCAGGCAGCAAATGCAATTTATGAGCAACAACAGCAGCAACAGAAACATTAGCAACAACAACAACAACAACTAGGTAAATATTGTGTGAAAACTGTCGATTTGGCACTGTGAACGTTGGCAAGCCATTTAATTAAACTAGGCAACCCTTGAAAAGCCGCAATCATTGAGGTTTTTGTTAACACACAGTTGAGCTTAATTGCTATATGTATACACACACACTTTAACATACATACACCTATTCAAACACACTTAAGCTGCTACACAATTCCGGTCTCGCTTTTATTCTCACTTTCATGTTCATGTACTCAGGCCCCCCGAAAAGTATGCAATAAAAATTAATGAGCGGGAAAATTTTTATCGACGCGTCTTTACTGAATGCATACTGAATGAATAAAAGAAATAATAAAAGTGTGCGCTGAATTGCGTTGCCTCCCAAACACTCTCCACACCGCCCCCCCTCTCTCTCTTTCGCACTCTCTAAAAATTAGGTCATTTAGCTATGCGCAAATATTTTGTCATCATCATCATCATCTTCATCATCGTCATCAGCATCGGTTTTGGCATCAACTGAAATACCATCATTATTATCCATTGTCCATCATGTGACGCAGTCAGCACTGAGCACTGTGGAGAGTTTTGTGTTGAGCCTTTTGATGCGGCCGCGGCATGGGATTTTTCCCGACTTTGTTTGCATAAAAATGTGCGCTGGCCTCAACTGATTTGGCGCTGGCCACTAAAAGCAGCTCTGACATCAGCCGAAGGACACAGTCCTGTCAAATGGTTGAATGACTGCATGTGTGTATGACCACGCACAGTGTGGCAAAATTAAACAGGGAAGCTGTTAGTTGTGTTATTTATGCATGTTACCTATGAATAATGCACAAAAAACTTTGGTGACTGAAAGATTCGTCATATTAAATTAAAGGGATAAGCTGAATTCATTTACTATCAGATAGTCTGATGGATTGTTCAGCCTATATGACAAGTTGTTATTGGTTTCGTCTTGGTCGTCTTTCTCTTAACAAATAGATTTACATTTGTAAATAATGTATTACTAAAGATGCAAGATGGTTACGTTAATTAATTAATTTATTTAGGATGTCTATAAGATTAATTTACTTTGTTCGCTAATTTATAATTAAACTATTGTTTATATATAGTATTTTTTTTTAATAAACCTGTAAAGCAAATAAATTTCATGCCTAATTCTGTTATCTATAAATTCCTTGCTAGTTATTTCAATATAAACATATATATATATTTTAATATATATGCATATATCACACATCAGATGTGTTGTTATAAATTTATGAGCTTTGACACTGGACCATCTGCTGTGTGCAAGAAGATTTATGGACACTGTGCGGCGCCGTGAGTCTGGAAAAAACAAAGTATCACAGAGCTCGTTACACGCCGCGGTAATTGCAGTTGGCTCCGAGTAGCGTCAACATTGCGCATACGACACGTGGTTGCAGTTAGTTTTGAGTGATTTATAGCCATTGTTTGTTGTGGTAGCTGTTATTGTTACTGATGTTGTTGTTCGTGTTGTTGTTGTGCCTCTTTTTTTTTTTGGCAAATTGAAACTGCTGATCAGCTGTTTGCCCGAGTCATTAGGTTGTCTTTGAAAAATAAAGCCAAAAAGGGACAAAAGTAAATTGAATCGAATCATTTAAAGCAAAAGAAGCTTCTTATGATATCAGCAAAAATTTCTTAAGCTTTGTCTGAGCTATGCGTGTGGTCGAGCTATGCTAAACAAACACGACACGTGCTGCACACACCTGCACACATACACAGGCACAGCAACTAACCTGCCTTTTTGGCATAAATAGCCACGTTAAGCCCTGACTTGAGTAGCGTTTTGTATTTTGTGAAAGGTGTGTTAAGGGTCCACGTGCAACTCGTGACGGCATCGTAAGTGAGTGCCAAAAGATTGCCTTAATTTCTACATTTAAATAAATAACTAGAGAGCAACAAAAGCGACTGAAAAATACCCTGTACACGTTTGGGAGCCATTAAATACAGTTATATCATGTAATCAAAGTAATCAAAAGTTGTTAATTTTTACTACTAACTTTAATTTTGTTTAAGCCTTTAGAGGCGTGCAATAATAATGGATTTTGAAGCAGGGGCGCCTTCCTCTACCTGTTGAGTATGTTTTCATATTTCAAACAAACTTTGACAAACTAAGAAGAGGCCTTTACATTCTTTTTGTTGTTTATTCATTTTCGGGAACTTAGCTAACTATCTATTAAACTCTATTTAGCTCACCGGATCTAATAGTGAAACAATGCTCAAGAAAAACTTTAAGCCAGTTCGCATAAGTACTTTTTTCATTCCCCACTTCAATTCAATTCAGAACTTTAATTTATTAGACCCCGTACTCTTTAAAAAAGAGTAAAGGGGGTCTATTAAGTTTGTCAGAAGCGAGATGTGCGTAACAGGCAGAAGGAGGCGTGGCCGACCCCATAAAGTATATATATTCTTGATCAGCATCAACAGCCGAGTCGATATAGCCATGTCCGTCTGTCCGTCTGTCCGTCTGTCCGTCCGTATGAACACCTGGATCTTTTAAACTACAAGAGCTAGAGACACCAAATTTGGAATGTAAGTCCGTTATTTTGTAGAGCAGATCAAGTTTATTTCAAATTGTTGCCACGCCCCTTACCGCCCACGCAATGAGCAAATAACCAGACACACCTCGAAAAAATTTGTGTTTTAGGTAAATATCTCAGTAACTATAGCACTTAGGAGCACAAATTTTGGTATACAGGTTCTTAGAGACAGCCTTAGTATAATGTCATTAAAAATTTTGAGCTGCCACGCCCCCTTTGCTCATCAGAAATAAAAGACTCTCCAGCTTCAATGCCTTGTTTCAGGCATTAAATCAAATAGTACAGTGTTGTAATTTAACATACGCTTAGAGAATTACTATTTCTAACTTTCCTGAAAGTGGCATCAAAATCCTATGTCAAACAACAGAGAAATTACGGTTCAAAGTCGAAGTTATTTTAAAGCAAAATCACTGCATGCGCGCAACACATACAAACAAACACAGAAACATACAAACATATGTTCGAACGTTTTCTCTACCTGCTGGCGGCAGCGCTGCCCGGAGCCGCTGGCCGCGCCGGCCAATGCTATACATACACACATATGTATGTGTGCACATACTTATATGGAAATAATCGGAAGAATGATAGAAGAGGGCTGTGGTGCAACTGATAGAGTTGCGGCGCAATGTGGAACCTTCGCATGGATCGCGGGTTCGAGTGCTGACGATGACAGTTGTTAATTTATTTGTTTTTTAATTTTAATTCAAAATGTAAATATTTAATTTTAATTTTTTAAATTTCATTTGAAAATTTTAATTTAAATAAAATGCAATACTATGGGAGTACGGGGTCTTTTACAGTCGGCTCGATCGACTGTAGCCTTTCTTACTTGTTTTTATTTAATTTTCATCAAAACACGTTGGGATTAAAGAATCGTATTAAAAATAGTTTCATAGTTTAATTTAATTGGAGGAATAATAAATCTAGCTGAGTACGGCTTAATTAACAGATGGGCAATACCTAAAAGTTATGTCTAAGTAAATATTCACTATATTTACTTAGAAATAATAATTCGGCAAATGGTTCCCTTTGTCAGCTCCAGTTGATGTTGCTTTGTGCATAATTTTTGCCGAGTGAAAAATGTGGAAATATTTTATTTTTTTTTGTTTTTGCGTTGTCATTTTGCCGGAGGATGAATAAATGTTAGGCATAAATTTGGGTCAGCTTCTCTTATGATTTGCGTGTCCTGAATTATTTTGTCACGCGCACAATTTATCAAGTCCCGACTCAAGGATTCGCACTCGAGTTGACTCGGAAATGTGGAACATGCCGCGTTGCGTGGCAAATTCAAAGAGAGTTGCATGTCTCTGTTAAGGTTTTGTTTGGAGCTCATAGCTCATAGACTGCGTAGACTGCGTAGACTTGGCTTTGAGCACCTTCCCACCCACTTGTTCACTAATTCTGACCAAGTTCGGCCAGCTTAGCAGTTAACACAACAATTTGCAGCTGGCATTCTTGCAGTTGCCTTCGTGATTTTTATGGCAGCTTTAAAAACTGTGCGAACCTAAAAAGTTCATGTCGAAACTTGAAGTTTGAAGTTATGTGCAGCACCTGCCACAAATTGGTTTCCGCAATCGGCTGGCAATTTTCAAGGCGTTGTCACGTTTCAAAATGTTTCGCAATTTCCACACAGCTCTCTCGCTTTATTTCTTCCTTTTCCACTTCCTCTCAGTTGATTGCTCTTATTTTTTGAGTTTGTTAGTTTTACGTATGTGTTGTGGAGTGTTATTTGCAACACGCCAACGAAGGAGCCAAGTTTACCTTATACTTTCTTGTTGGCCAGCATAAAATTGACAGGTTTTAATAGCCAGCATATTATAAGTACTAAAGGGTCTTTTAAGTTGGTCATAATGAACTGTTCAGATGGCTTTATATAAATATAGCGAAGTCAGTTATAGGTTAGTTACGACTAGCAAAGAATGGACTTATCAGTTGCCTTTGTATATTCTAACGCTGTCTTAAGTTGCTGAAAAAGAAAAGGCTTCTTAAAACAAAAATATAAAAATTATAATATATTATTTAATATATTTATTTATAATTAACTGTCGGTCTGCCGTTGTTCATGAACTGTTAGCTGTGTCAAGTCCAGGGTATACCTTAGTTACCTTTGTATGCAGTTACATTTTGCACAAGTTTTCCCTGGAAATATGCGACTTGCTGTATTCTCCCGTGTCTCCAATTATGTCCACAATCTGCAGTGCGTGTGACAAAGGACTCTTTAGTTGCGCTTTGCCACAGAGCACGGCTTACATATATTTTAATATGAATGCAGAAATTTAAAGGAGGGAAAAAGAGACAGAGACGACCATTTCTACTTGGTCTATCTGGCAAATAGAATGGCAAATGAGAGCTGTACTGCGACTTAAGTACAAGCTTTAAGCTTAAACTCAAGTTGGGACTCAAGCTGATTTTCTTTGGGGAAAATATCCCCCAAAAGTATGCTATAAAGTGTAATACTTTATGAGCCTGAAGTCGAGGCAAAGACAAAAGTGCATAGAAATAAAATTAAAGCTAGGCGCATGATAAAAATGAAAACGAAAACGAAAAATAAAAATAAAGGCAACAAACGAGCCGACAGTAAAATCATAAAGCTAAAAACAAAATGAGTGTGGCAGGTGAATTTCTTTGTTGCCTACACAGAGCGACAGTAAAGCAAAGCTCATAAATGGAACGAGCAAAAACAATAAATTAGCCCAAATGTCGACATTTGGAGTTGGGGAACAGACAGAAAAAAGGAAATAATGGAAAAAAGAAAACATTTCAAACCCTAACTGCAGTACTCAGTAAAGGGAAAAGAGATTAAAAAAGCAAAAGATTATACAAACTTGCACTAAAATTTTAAGAAATAACTAGTAGGAACAGCTACAGAATAACGATATGACTGTAAAATACCCAGCAGTGAAAATTGTTTTTACTTTGACATCTTTATCATAATTCGGTCTTACTTAATTTGGCTAGGATTCACCAGTGCAATGCTAATATATTAACACTGTGTGGGTGTGATTTTTGTTACCAAGTTATCAAATGGTTAATGCCTTCAAATATTAGTTGACTAGGGAGAACTCTGATACCACGTCTAAATGGATGAATTTCATTCATTTCTGAGTTATGGTATTTCGAAATTAGTTTCCAAATTTGATTGCTGACTAACCCAATAAACTGCTGTACCCTTTTTGAGTTCGCTGCCTAAAAAAGAAAACTTCATGATGGTTTGTAAACTAACTAAATGCCAATAGAGGAAATTACTTTTTAAACGAATGCAATAAAAATAACGACATGTATTGAATTGGAAATATGAAAACACTTCTGCCAAATAAAACCGAAAAAAACATCTGATAATAACGATTCCCTCTACTTTGCCCATTTCAATGAATACTGCATCTAAAAAAAGTATTATTTAAAACCTGTGGCAATTTCCACTCCTGTTATAATCCCACGAAAAAGCATTGAATATAAATGACTTAACATGATTTGAGTTTTTGACTAATTAACATAAATTTGGGGTAGCAAGTTGTACAATTTGGTGGAATTATAAACGAAAGCCGATTGTTGAATGTCTATGCTCTAATAGCATTAAAGCAACTTCAAGGCAATATAATTTTGCATATTTTAGGAAGTCAGCTTTTGTAATTTAGCGTGAAGCCTTTCGCAATATTTCATTCATTGCGCACGCAATAGAGTTGAAAGTTAAGGTCGTTAAACGAAGGAACAGGAAATCGGTCAATTCACATGGCGTATGCGTAATAAGTGCGGTTAGTAAATTTGTAAGCGCGAAGCAACCACAAAGTTTCGGGTAGAAATAATGGCAGAGCGTAGACAAGAGAAGGGCATTAAAAAGGCGTCAACGGGGAAGAGACTGAATTGATGTGCTGAGAGAGAAAGAGCGAGTGAGAGAGAGAGAGAGAGAGAGAGAGAGAGAGTAGGGAGTAAGGAAGCAAGAAAAGGGACACAGTCATGCCACATATTTTATAACGCGAGCAGCATCTCATTATTTGCAAGTTACACAAACATATTGCGGTATGAGTGCTTGTGTGTGTAAGTGTGAGTGTAAGTGTGTGTGTGTGTGTGTGTGTGTGTGTGTGTGTTTGTGAGAACTTGGCACTTTGAAGCAAGGCATATGGGCACATTTACATACAAGAATTTGTATGAGGTCTGGCTGTGATTTTATGGACGCGACGCATGAATGCCTATTATGGTTTTTATGATCGACTATCATATGGAATGGGCAATAGAGGGGCGTGGCACACATTAATTGAAGCACTCACAGATATATGTGTATGCATATACAGATGCTTATGTAAATGTATTTATACGCAAAGTCGCCTCTGAGACGCCTCAAAGTAGGCTACACTGGAGTTATGAAGGTCGATCTCTTTTCTCTTTTTTTGTTGCTGTTGTTGTTGTTGGTTAACATCTTGGCATCTCTGACATTTTCAGTTTATTAAAGCAAATTTATTTGACTCCTTTTTGAGCAAATGGCCATGCAAATTGCCTGTGCGTGTGTATCGTGTGGCCATTCCATATTTACATACTGGCTTGAAGCATGCATTTTCAAGCTGAGTGCGTGCAAATGGCATTTGGTTGTGCCTAATGTGTCTTGCGTTAACCGAATACGAAATGTGAATCAATTCGCCATAAAAGTCAATGTCAGAGTCGGCTCAAAATCATCACATTTCGTTGAAGTTGTTTACCAAACTAATTAATTGATTAGACCATATTTTTCTGTTATTGATGCTGACCGTACAAACTATGGCTTAATCCAATGTCAATAGAAATTGATTCATTTGGTAAATACTATCTTACTTAGTCTTGAACAAACAGCATCGATTTCAATGCCATAAGATTGCATATATGATTGACCGCATTTTAGATGAACTATCTTTGGAAAAGGAAAGCTAATTGGAGAGGCAGTTAAATCAGCTCAGGGTAGATAGACACACCAGCTTAATCAATTTCATAGTCAGTCGAATGTCCATTTCCAACTCCCCCTCCCACTCCTTTCCTCTTTCCATCACCATCAGCGATGCCATATCTCTTTTCCATCTTTAGATATGCCATCATTTCGGTCACGCACGCGACAGGACGCCAAAAAAAGAAGAAGGAAAAAAGGAGCAATCAACACACAGGAGAGTTGAGAATAAAGAACTGAGGGACCGGAAGTTGTGCGGTCAAAGTGCCAACTGAATAGCTTTAACCTCGATTCCCCAACTTCTTTGACTTACCCAACTTTGTTCAAAATGATAAAGTGTAACTAGCAGAAATAACTGTGAGCACAAAAATATGTCAAATTTGCATGGAAATGTCTGCCATAAAAAAAGGCTGCTGCTTTTCCGCAGACGTGTGAAGTCAATAAAAAGCGCCACAAATTAAGATTTTGGTCTCAAGTGCTGATAACAAATTTTATACGCTACGCTAAAGAAAACGGAATTTTAAAATTGTGACCAAGCACTGAAATCTTTATGGTAAAAAGTTGTTAGTATTTAAATAATTACAAATGTCAAGTGTAGAAATGTTTTAAGTTGTTAATATTTTACTTTTGAAAGCGGTTTGACTAAATTCATATAAACGAAATAAAATGGTGATTGTTTATAGGAAGATCTTACATAATTAGTTGTAAAGCATCCAATTATAATTGTTTTAATAATTTTTGTTTATTAAACTTAAACTTCCAGAACTGTTATATAGCCTAAAATAACACATTCTTTAATATATTTTAGACTTCGTTGTACAATAATTGCAGTCCCTTTTGGTTACTTAACAATTATTTAATTTCTTGCAGTTCAAAATAAGAACAATTTGTAACATTCAAGACAATTTAGAGCCATATAAAAGCAACACAATTTGATTTAAAACTCTACACAGCATAAACAGAATCACAATGAATTTATTTATCATAAAAGATAGCACAAGTGTAATGTAAATTGTGTATCACAACACAATTTTTCATGCAGCCACTCAGCAGCTGACAATTATTTAAAAAAAAAGAAGAAGGCACACAAAGTAAATTGTTATGGTTGAATAATATTTTTTTAATTGAAAGAATGCAGACAGTAAAAACAACTTGTGTGAGATGTCAGCGAAAATAAATTCATGTTCATGTTCTTTATGTTTTGTCAGAGTGCACAATACACAAGTGAATACATTGAATGCATAACTAATTGAGGTAATTATACATATGCAATGTAAATGAATTTTTGTTTCCTTTTAAATGAATTTCAGTTGCAATCCTATGATATTGTTGTTTGTCTACGGTCTGTAGCCAATCATTGAATAAATGAATTTAAAAGTAAGCAAAAGTGATGTCTGGGAAGAACGAGTGAATAAATGAAATGAGTTTACGCTTGTGCGCTTTTAAGTGCAATTAAATGTTAAACTCAGTCATTGGCATAGCCTTTTGCTAAACCTTTCAATGGTTAACTCACTTTCCTTTAACGCTGCTACCCTCGAGCAGACTCTTTCGTTATTCTTTGCATTCTCCTTTGGCAAAGTATTTCGCTGTTTCTCTTAACAACAAAATCAATCAATTTTGCAGCACAGCTGCCAAATACAAAATGCTTTGTCATTTATACCGTTAACCGTTTGTCAGCAATGGTAGCCCATTACCCCATCGCACGACGCAGAAACCAACCCAAACATCTAACCAACCACCAAATGGCACCACCGCCCAATGTTTGACGACCATTCGGATCAATCAAATACCGGCACGCTCAAGAGATTGTTGAAAAATTGTCGGACATGTACAATAATGTTTATCAAATGCCATCTTCTTATTTGGTACATAATGCCGAGGCGTGACGATGGCAGCTTTGTGCCACTTCTTTATATATCAATGTTGCCAATTTGGCTTAGCCAATTTAAGGCTAGATATACAAATTTCACTACTGCAAAAGTTTAAAGTTTTTGAACTGAATTATTGCAAAAATAAAATATTTAGAACTGTTTTTGATTATACAGCTAGAACGATTTTAAGGATTAACAACAATATATCGAAATATGTTCTAATAAATTTTTAAATTTGGGCAGTAATTAAACTCTTTTTTCAGCCAACAACTAGATACACTGAAAACATTGGAAGTAAAACACGAAAAATTTTTTAACTTTTTTTTTTGGAAAGAAAAACGAAACATTTGTTTTTTTTGTTTCTCAAAATTTGTTTTTTTGATAAACTACGTTCTTTTTAAATTTATTTCCGTTTTATATATTAACACTTTATGTTTAGCCTTTTTGAGCCAAGAAAGAGCTGGCAGCACTATTGATGTATCTGTTGGCTACAAAGTATCTTGTAGCATACCTTTGGGCGCGGATGTTGCCCAGCTTGATTTGGCATTGATTTGGGCCAAAGCCAACGCAGATAACAAGCTCCCAAAAGTTGAAGACAAATCGAATGTTCACACACACAGACACACACACTGCTACACTCCACGAGGCATGCAGCAGAAGCAACAAAACGGTGAAAAGAAATGCGAAAAGTAGCAACACAGAAGTTGCAGACCTTGAGATACCCGTTATTTTATATGCTAACAATAAAAAAGTTTATGTAACCCGTAGTTACGTTATGTATAAGTATAAAACGGCAACACCAAATCAGCTGAAAATTCTGGTTATTACAAAGTATGTGCGAATTGATCCCTAATATACCCAAATTTGATCCGTTACGGGTATATAAGAAACCGTCAAAGTGCATTTGTAATGGCATGACACAAAGATAAAAGCATTTTCGGCTAAACTGAAAGTGTTTTGATTTATGTTAACAATTTATATTCTCATATTTTCGCTTTTCTTACTTAAGTTTAAATTGTTAATGGCTTGCTAACCAGCGCAGAAAAAGTGATTGTCATTGGAATTCGATTGGTATACAGTAGCACTTTATAAATAGATGGCACAAAGGAAAAGCGAACATTATAAAGGATGTACACTGTACAGCAGTGCAACGGAATTTATTGAGAAGAAAAGAAATTCTTTGAAATTCAAACCATGATCTCCATGGTTACTTTACTTGTATGAATAAAAATGTATTTCAAAGAATGCCGACAAGAGTTTGTTGGAAAAAATATAATTTAAATAATGCTTTACCAAAAGATATTCTAATAGAAGATTGGTATTTGTATATAGATTAAACCAGCAGCAGAGGTATTTTATGTATTTAAATAGACAAATTTAAATGTCATTAAATTAAAGCAGAAATATATAAATAAATTAATAATTAACAATTTAATAATCATTTTATAAGTAAAAAGAGTTACTGAGATTTTCAATACAATTTTTGTATTTATTTTAACGCTTAACTTGAAGTGAGATTTGTAATTGAAGAGTCTGTGATTTTTGTACTCCAAATATTGCTATGAAGAATATTGTGTAGTGAAAGAAAATGACATTCCAATGTGATGAAAATTAATGACAGATTTGGAACGTGATATTGACATAAGCATAATTGAATTAGGAAACCGCTTGAAATGCGTTTGACGAAATCATTTGAACTGTCAAATTCATCGTTGACATGATTTGTAAATTGATTTAGTTCATTAAGAAGCTGCTCAATTAACTGTGAAAATCATTGCGATTGACTTCAATTTCTATCTGTATTTCAATCTTTCAAACGCTTAATCGTATGCGATGTCTAAAAGAGATTGCACATATGTTCAATAATTGAATCAAAATATTCGAGAGTGAAACTATTAGTGACGAGTCGTAAGTCGAATGCCAAAAGGCCCAAAGTCCTGCTGAGCCTTAAGTGAAATCTGAGCAATGTTGGGAATTTGATTCGATTTAAAATGTGGGAGCAATGATGTCAGTTTTGGCGCCAGTTGGACGTTTGCTACTTGACTTTGGCGCCTGCCTTGAGAAGGCAGTTTTGAACTTTGGGTCTTGGAACATAAGCCGACACTTGCTTAAGTTCCCCTTCTTCGGACAGACTTAGACATTCCAAAGTCTCTGTTTGCATTCGTGCTATGAAGCGCACTTCATTGCGTTTGCTTTCCTGATAAGAGACGTTATTGAAGCAGTTGAAGTGTTTGCCAAAGGCACATCTTCAGTGCGATGAGACATCGTTCTACCCGTAATATCTATACACAGCACCGCAAACCGTTTCATCACTCGACTCAACTTGACTTGACTCAAATATTGACTTGCAGTGCAACTGACTCGACTAAAAAGTGAACTGAAACTGACATTAAAGCCAATTTCTCGTATCGATGCGCTACATTAAATATGCAGAACGCAAGACGCGTTTTTTTTTGATGCCTGCCACGACAATACTTGAACTCTCTGCCACAACATCGAGTCGAGTTGACGAGTCTATTTGCAGCACTTCTGAAGTTCACAGGAGCAGGCATAATTTTCAATTAACCTAGTGTTGCTGAGAGTTATCACCACTCATTCAATTTAAATGCAGCAAATAGTATATGTGTGTGTGACTTAGCTAACAGCTCAAAACTTCGTACTTATCCTCAGATTTAAATTATTTTTTTCAGTGGCATAAATTCAACAAATTAGACAAATTTTAGTGAGCAATAAAATTTTGCAAGTTTGGCTATTTGTGATCCATTTTAAGAACATTTGACCAACATAAATAATTGTTCTAAGCTTTGTTTTGACATATTCTATTGAAAATATATAATAAAATAAAATGAAATGTATAAATAACAATACATACCAAAAAAAAAAACATAAAAGTTTTAATTTGAACCTTACAATTTCTGATTATATAGAATAAAAGTTATAGTTTAGAGGGGTTTGGGTTTGTAAGCAGCGAAAACTTAACGTAACAAGCAGAAGCAGACTTTCCGACCTCATTAAGTCAATTCTTGATTAGCATCAACAACCGAGTCGATATAACGATATCCAATCACTTAGATCTTGACCAAATGTACACATTGGTGCATTACAACTATCCTCACCAAGTTTTGTCCAGATCGGAAGACTATATCGTGTAACACTGCACTGACTACAAAGTCTAGTGGTCCTCTAGAGTAGCCTATTACTTGTTTAATTAATGTATGACAAAATATTATTCGTCTATTTATCAGCGAATCTACTTTGACTTTTCTGCTCATTGCACAATATTTGGCACTTTTGAAACACATTGTAAACATAAATATATTTACAGAAATTTAGAAGCGACAACGAATTCACATGACTGTATTTTGAATATGTGGCAATGTTCTGTCATTAATTTATGACATTTTTATGAGCTGCATATGTACATATTTGCATAAGAACATAATAAACTTGATGATCTTAAAGATTATTGGAAATTAACAAATTTATTACATAATAATGTTACATAAATGGCACATAAATTTCTGTACATAAAAATTATGAGCTTTATGGCCTCAACGGTGCATTAATTATTAGATATAAAAAAATTGAGCATGTCATTAACAAGCCAAGTTCTTATTTTTACAATGAGTATTAAATTCGGCAATTTTTGTATTTATGTGGCAGTAAAGGTTTTCGGAACTGCATACACACACATACAAACAAGCATGCGAGTTAGCCACATGACGTATACTTGATGTTTTGAAGGCATAAAATGTTGTCAAAACTTGTTAACTTACTTAGCTCAACAGAATGTAATGGGATGCGCCAAGTTTCTTAATAACTAAAGAAACCTAACTCCTGAAAGTTGAAAGGATAAACTAAGCACATATTTATTTAAATTTTAGCGCATACTTAAGAGAGTTGAGGATTGCCGTACTTAAATCTCAAGTGTGTGTGGGGTACAACATTGCAGGAATACATTAGATACATATACAACTGGCTCATTATTCTCATACATTTCTGCAAAAAAGTTGTGACTACAACTTGCTCATTCTCCATTCTACAGACTTTTCTAATAAACTTGAAATTTCGATTTACATAATAAGATAGCACGAACGAGTTACTCGAGGGACGGCACCGAAACCTAAGTAAATATTGTACTCGTTGTAATACAGAAACATGAAGGTACATAGAAGTTTCTGAAATAAACTTTGGTGCAGTATTCACAATCACGTGCCTATGAATCAAAGAAATAAATTACAATTGCAACAGTGGCAGTGAAATGACATTTCATGATACTGTTAGTCGGTGGAGGAGATACTTGAATTATTTAAGAAAAGGCGAAAAAATTGAGTTAGTATAAGAGATAAATTAAACAACAAATGGTTACTTAAGTACGATTGGAAGTATATAAAATAAACATTTTAATAAAATATATATAAATTTTTTTAATTTGGTTCATAAGAAATTCGAATTGACAGGCAAAAAAGTCCATCAAAACTGCTATCAAAATGAAGTTAGTTTCGAAGTTTATTTAAATTTTGAAGTGTTTGTTTAAATAAAACTAATTTTTTAAAAATATTTTAAATTTTCAAAATAATATTTACTAAGTGAAAAATATCCTAAAAGAAGAACTATAACCCAAATAAGTTTAGTATAACATTTAATAAGTTATATATGTTTTGGTCTGCATTTCTGTCATGAAGTTTGGTTGGTCTACATCAACTTATTATCCATATACTAATTTATTTAAATAAACAAAGTTTAAGAATTGTGCCATTTAAACACTTGCTAACTTAAAGTTACTATGCAATAAACAGTCGAGCAACTTATCTGTTGAATACGAACTGTAGTTAAATTAACTAACTTTATTTATTTCCCTTATATCCCTGAATATTTAACCAAATACTTGGCACAATCTTAAGCGGCTTAGTGCTAGCGGAAACATTTGGAAAAATGCTTGAATTATCTGTTGATTCAGTTGCAATCAACTTCAATCAATCTGAGAATTCGCCTGCGAGCCAATTACGAGTGTAAAACGGATTAGAGGATTGTTGTCAACTTCAATTGAATGTAAGTGGCGTTTGATTCAATACATAGATGCATACATAGATGCATATGCACATAGTACTGGCATTTGCAACTCATATAAATCAATCATCTTCCATATATCTTTCCCACTTGCTGTTTCTCTCGCTTTCTCTATATTTTTGTGACTGTTACTCGCACTATTCCAAGTTTATAGGGTGGAACGAAAAGCTGTCAGGTTAACGAAGCGTCACATGACAGAACATGCACATATGCACACACTTACCCACACACACACACACATACACACACTCTTACTCTTAGACATGTGCAATTTTGGAGAAACCCTTGGTAGAATCTGTTGGCACTTTAACGCATTTTACTCTTTCGCCATTGTTTTGTAAGTAAAAAGAGTTTGAGTAAAACTTAAGGACAGAGCACATAAATCATGCATCAATCATACGTCATCAATCATAGCAGTTGTCTTTCCACACGTGTTACACAAAGTCGCTTACGCGATATTTACGAGTTTGTCGAGGAATCTTCCAGGAATTACACAACTGCAAGTGCTCGTAATTTGTATGCCTTGTCAAGCTCAAGTTGGATCCTAATCTTGTGCAAGACTGTAGGACACGTTGTTTCTGTGTATGTGTGTGTGTGTGTGTGTGTGTTTGACACAAGAAGGGCTCCTGTTGCTGTTGTGCTGTGTTCTAGGCGCAAAGTGTTGCAACCTCCTGATGAGCATCAGCTTGGAGCCATAAATTACGCAAACACAACGCTGACATCACAGGGTTTCAGCCAGAGTTTCCCTGGCCTCATATGAGATTACAATATTGTCAAGATGCTCAAGCACCAAGAAGCAAGTATCAGACAACAACTCAAAAACACACACAAACACACACACGCACACTGCCAAAAAATAACTGCTTCTAAAATAAATCAGTTCAGGCCATTAAGGTGAACGCTTTGAATTTTATTCTAATAAAAAATTACAAAATTATTAAATTTTTATTATTTACGATCTACAAAAATGTTAAACTACTTTAAGCATTATGAAATTGTTATTAAAATTGTTGATTCAAATTAATATTTCAAATTTAATATTTTTTCATTTTTCATTAGTTTTTGTTTTCGTCTGGCAGGTAAACAAATTGCATAATAAATTTGATTGTACCTGTTCAATACTTTTAAGGCTATTAATAACAAGAACTTAAATGACAATGGTAGCTGTCTTTCAATAACTTAAATATTTTCCATAAAATGTATATATATATGTATATATTTTTTTAATATTAGTTGATTAATACGTATCATTTATTTCTCAAAGTTTCGTGGGTTTTAACGAAAGAATCCCATAGCGTTATTCGAACTATTGTCCATAGTTACTCCCTTCTTTTTACCATCCTAATAAAAAACACGAAAATTAAAAAGTCCACTTCAACCAAATTTAATATTTTCAGAAAAGCTTTGTACGGACCGTCACTAAAATTTAATTTTTGAGCTTTCCTGCATGATCCTTACCCTCTAAGTAAAAATTTATACTTTGAAACCGACCAAATTGCTCTTAGGAAGTCTGCATAGCCAGAGCATGTTCACTGTAAACATCCACAAAGAAACGATGAAATTTTGGGCCTATTTTCTTCATGTTGATGTAATAAAGAATTCGCTTTTCGCTACAACCAATTTTAAAGCTTGGACTTTTAAAAACTTTAGAGTCTTTTGTAAAATGTTGCGAATTAGTTCCAACCTCTAATAATAAATTTAATCTTTTGGGTAATTTATAATAAGAATTTTTTTGTTTAGGCTAATAACATTAAGGTGAAGTCCAATATTTACATAATCATCATATAATAAATATTTTATTTATTATAATAAATATTATATAAAATATTGTTTTTCAACTAAAATATATTGAAAACTGTAAAATCTTCAGTTGTTAATTTAGATTTTAAAATCTTTGTCTTACAAAAAATCGGTGAGCGCTAGGCGTTTTGTGTGGAAAGTTCTTATCTTTTTTTTGGTCAGTGTACGTAGCACACATGAGTATACGCTCTATGCTCACACCCATATTCATTCTCATTCTAATTCCCTATTCCTCTCACATCATCATCAGCATTCTCATCATTGTAAGGGCGAAAAAATGCGTCGAGCAACTGCTAAGTGCATAATAAAATTTTATTATTTTTCAGCTTTAAGCGGAAATAAATGTCATGCAGTAAATGTGCAGCACACACACTCAAACACTCCCTCTCTCTCACACACACACAATCACACTAGAGCATTGTCACAGCTGTGGGTCACAGAATTTGCTACTGAGGTTTCTTTGCTGCAGTCGCTGCAAATTTGTGTGACAATATAAGAATCACACATGGCTGCAAACTTAGAGATGGCAAAAGCTGTGATATCTCCGGACACAATTTGTGTCAATCACGATTATAATGAATTCCCTAATGCATTTAGCTCTAGCTTTCATATGTGTATGACATTGCAAGCTGATAGAGTTAAATTCTCATAAATTTATATTGTTATAAAGTAAGATGTGTGCAAAATTTGTTTGATTGATTTATTTATTATTTTTTAAGTAACTCTAGATTTAGTTACTGTTCTCTCAGAGTTAATTTAAATAAATTTTACTATGAAATTTTCTTTCATTTGCTTAATTCAATTCAATGACATTTTCAAGTATTTTCAATTTGGCTTTCCGATTTGACTTTAATAAAATCTAGTTTAATTTATTTTGGGATATTTCCAGCTCAGTAGACAGTTTCAACACTCTCGATGTTGCTCATCTCTAACACACATGCTCACAAATTTAGTTGTTGTTGTTGGGTGTGTTATTCAAGAATTCTTCCTTATGGTTTCAAGTAAATGTGCAACAAATTGGATTTTAATCACATTGTTGTCCTCTTCCTGGTGTGACACACAAAACTTGAAGTGTCTTACCTCAAGCAGTGAAGGATAGTGAACCCTTGAGTTTGCTTTGGATCATGTTAGGCCATACAGGTTTAATAGCTGTTATGGGTCACTTTATGGTTCACTTCAAATGCATTTACCCAAGCGTATATCACAGCTTGGCTAAGCACATGATTTAGCCATAAGCTGACCAAATTTGTTGACCAAATGTTGACTTCTCAGTGAAGATGGTTGTATCTGTTTGTCACATTGTTTTGGCAATGTGTTAAATTATTTAAACACTTCTAATTGATTGTCTTTGTTGATGCTTACATACTTAAAGTAACTTTTAAATTATGTTGTGTGTCACATGGATGGAAATATTAAGTCACATTCTTTGTACATGTTTTTATTGCTTACAACTTTTACATAACAAATTTTTAAATCAAGAACATTAATATTTTAAATTGCAACATATTTTATCTCTTCCTTCAAAGTAAGCCAGATCCTATCGTTGTGACAATTTGTCTAACAAAAGTGAGAATTAACTGAAATTCTTAATGAAAATTTGTGTGGAGGCATCAACACAGAATTATTTCATTGCCAAAGCCTTAGAGCTCTTTTGAAATATTGTTGGCTAATTCATCACTTTAAAGTTGCCCACAAATTCATCACTTTAGTGTTTTCTCCTTTCTCTAGAAAATGTGATAACATTGTAAAATAATTGCTTGCAATTTTAATGAACTTAAGACGTTGACGAGGTCTTGCAAATATGGTTTGTGTTATCACTTTAAACAGACTTACTGGCTTAAAGTAAAATATACCTATTCAAAAAAAGGAAGTTAATTTAATACTCTCAGGAAGAGTATTTTGGGGTTAATGAAGTATATGTAACAGGCGTAAGGAGGCGTGGCGTAAAAACTCTGTCGGTCCGTCCGTATGAACAAACAGATCTCGGAGATGGTAAGAGTTACAAGCTCGACTTTAGTCAGTCAATGCAAGAATATGTTTTATTTTATGCAACGCGTCATTCGACCATAGTAAGCAACACCAACTATGACACTTAGGAATTTCAATTTAGGGACGCAGATTCTTTGTCTATTTAACTAAGTGGTAAAACCATTCTGTTCAATAATATATAATCAGCAGATTTTTTTTTGAGATTAGACAAAAATTTAATTAGTTTAAGAACAGAAGACAACTATAGCTTATAGCTACGACAAATCGGACGAAAATTTCCTTTTCATATGTATGAACACATGTAGTGTTAGTTCAGCTATCGCAACCAAACTCACACATTCTGTGTATATCATAGTTATAATTATCCTCACTCAGTATAATCCAGATCAGACTGCTATTGTCTATAGCTTATATAAGAAATATCGGTAAAAAATTTTATATTTTAACGAAAAAAAAAAAAAAATTTGCACGGGGTGTTTTACTGTCGCATCGCTCGACTGCAACCTTTTTTACTTGTTATATTTGCTTAGGGAAGCACAAATTTTAATCTTAATTTACTTCGTTCTAAAAGAATCAAAACGCGTACACTTCTTCGTTTCAGATTAATGTTGCAATTTGATTTCGCTTTAGATTAAAGAGGCTTCCAGGACGACTGGAAACCGAGATCAGGTGGGAAACCAGCAATGACATGCGATAGAAATGCAAATGTGTTTGTATTTGTGAGAGTGTGTTGTGTATGTGTGTGTGTTTGTGGGTGACTTGTGCTACATAGTAAAGCATTGCATACAGGCAGGCTGATTATCTTGCTGTCAGGTTATGAGCTAAAGGAGATTGGATGCTAACTGGAAAATGGATGCACACACACACACACATACGCACACTCACACACAGAAGTTGCAAACGCATATACACATATATAATTACGTAGTGAGTGCGCAGTGTGGCATGACAGCGAATGCAGATTAGTTTCTCCTTCTACATTTTGCATTTGTTCATGCAATGGAGCACGTCGCGCATACGACGCGTTGTACGCGGCTTGCTTTGACATTTTAATTAATGGTCAGGGCAAAGAGCAAAGCACAAAGACCAGTGCAAATATAAATTCGTAAGTGTGTGTGAGTAGGTTTCCAAAAAATTTCAATATTGCACTGTGGACACAAGGACCGATTGCATTGTTTAAATTGGACACTGTCAAAAACAAAAAAAAATGAATATAAATGTGTATGCGTTTTGGAAGCTAACTGAACCTGCAATATGAACCTGATTTAGCAAGTAACAAAAAAAAGTTGAGATAAAAAAAAATTTATTGGTGTACAACAAAAATGCGGCGGTAAGGGCAAGTCGTGGGGACGTGAGGGTCGAGGGAAACGAAGTTGCAGCACAAGCGGATTTGTAACATTTTATTTTGGTGCTGGGTTTTTATATAAGCCATCAGCTCACGTCTCAACTAGCTAGCTAGCGAGGAAGCGGGGGCATGGTCTGGTTACGTGTGCACAGTCAGAGATTAGCTAAGCAGAATTGACGGCCCTGACAAGGAGACTTTTTCTCAACTTTCCACTGTATCTACGCCATTCCCCATTGTACTCATTTTCTCTATTTGACTTGTCGTTACACTACCAAAAAAAATAAATACAACAGCGTATGCAATTAAAAATTTGCATTAAACAAATTCTACACTTAAATACACAAATTTTCTCAGCTAGTAATAAAGCTATTTTAATAATAAAAACAAATTAATTTGTATACCTAAAATCTAACATTTCTGCTAGGAGAGTTTTAAATCACAAATATTACAATAAATTTACTAAATTTTGAATTATATATTAAGATATTAATAATAATTGAACTACAATATATTAATCTCCTGCATGTTGCGTTTGGGCTTTAACCACGCCTATTCGGCCTCAACCAATAGGACAAACATAGATAAATCAGTCCATAATCCGTGTTTTGTCTAGTTAACTTTGTTTTTAAATAAGATATGTTTAGTTATCTCATCTAAATTTACACAATATGTCTTCTTTAAGACTCAATATGTTCTTATCAAATTCGATGCAGATTGTACATTGATTCTGTCCTACTGATGTCATAGACCAAATCTGTCAAAATTTAATGATTTATATGTCAAATGTGTCTTTTAAAATCTCTTCGCCTATTCTACTAGCTTTTTATATCAGTGTACACAGTGTGTGTTTATGCGTGTGTAGTAGTGTGTGTGAGTAAAGACTCGCGTTAGGCAGGACGAATGTGTAGAGATCGCGCGACTGAGTCGCTGGCTTCTCTATACATGGGAATTAGCCGCGTTAATAAAACGCCAGCGACTGCGGCAGCGAAAGTGGCATTTAGAGACTTTTATGGCCGCTCTGTCTTGGCCAACACCAAAAGTTTGGCTCGTTAAAATAAATTTTCGCTTTGTTGTTACTTGTTTTTGTTCGCCTTTTCGCCTTTTCTTTTGCCGTTTTCGTTTTCAGTATTTCGCGATATTTACGCGCACTGTCAGCTTTTATGGCGCTGCGTTGAGAATGGAGAGTGAGAGCACGGGATAAGCTCCATTGTTTCTTCGTTGCTTTACTATGTTCCTCTATCCAGTGAGTTTACGGCAAGGGAGTTAGCCAAGTTAGTTGGCCGCTGCCAGCAATTAAATGGCTTGAAAAGTCCTTTCCCGCCGTATTCTTGCAGTTGATTGAGTTGCATTCGCGAGCCAAAAAGTTTCCTTAAGTAATAACTATTTCCGATGCATGCAACAACTTTTTACAGCGTGCCACGCCAATCAGTTGCCCCCAAGTTGCACTTGGAGGGTGGGTAGACTTTGACTCAAAGTTCACTAGCTCACTAGTTCACTGGTTCACGAGATGTTGTCTCTTCCCCAAGGGGACTGTGCATTGTCTTAAACTCTGATAAATTGTTTTTATTAACAGTGGCATGTTTTAGCAGCTCACTTGCCCTCTCTCCTTATTTTCTTGTTCTTGAAATTATTTCCCTTACATTCTTCTAGAACTTTTATCGTTTTGACCCTTGTGGCACGTTCGCAGGTTTCATACTTTTAATAGTTTTTTATACGTTCATAAATTTGCTTGATATATACTTTTATAAATCGTTCGCTTGAAGGCAATTCAAGCTTTTTCAGCTTTGCAATTTGCCATGAATTTTACTAAAAAAAACTTTAAGCAGCTGCCTCTGCGCTCGAAAGTATGCTATAACAATTTGTTTGTAATTGATGCTAATGCGTTAATGGGAGATAAACTTAAAAGAAAATTTCTGCAAAATTGAACCCACATTTGCCATTCTTGCTAATAGCCGTTTTAAGTACAACTTTTCCCTTATCTTAATTTTGTTGTTGAGGCTTAGAAAATCCAACGAACAGAAACTTATATGCATGTATCTTTGATCGACTTGTGTTTAAAATTAATTTTTTTTTGTATTATAAAATGAGGGTTTATTAGGTATGTAACAGTATTGTAAGTGAGTTGAAAAATATTTGAATGGGTGAAAAATTGTCGAAAGAAAAAAGTTTTTAATTATTTTAATATTCTTTAAGTGTTGCTTCTTGTCTTAAACAAGACGTAGTTAGCAACCCACACACACCCACATGTGTAATGTATTATAATGGCAATATTTTTGCGTTGTAATATGCGTTATAATTAATAATTAAAATAATTTTTTATGGTATTGTTTTACAAATTGGTGTAGTTCTTAAAAAAATTATTTAAAATTTCTTTGATGATCCTTTGCAAAAAATGATTGAGCTGTGTTTGTACCTAACTATGTTTTTTTTATTTTAATGAGGACTTAAAAACAGAAGTAAAGTGAGTTGACAAATATTTTAATAGGGGAAAATTGTCAAAAGAAAAAGTTTTAAATTTATTGAATATTTTAATATTATTAAAGTGTTGCTTCTTATCTTAAGCTTTACGTATTTAACAACCCACAAACAAATGTGTCATGTGTTATATTGCCAAAATATTTCACTTTATTGGGTTATAATTTAAATTATTTTAGGAAACGATTTTTTTGTTGCAAATTTGTATAGAACTTAAAAAGTGTCTTTGAAACATTCTTTGAAGATCCTTCTCAGAAAATTATCGACTTAGTTAATACCTAACTTTTTTTTAATTTAAATGAGGCTTTTTAAGGTATGTAACAGAAGTAGAAGTGAGCGGACAAACATTTTAATGGGCGAGAATTGTCGAAAGCAAAAAGTTTAAGCTTTTTTACACGTGTCGAAATTCTTGTCTTGTTGTTTTTGACATCTTCTTCTTGTAAATTATAATTGGCAACTTTGTGTCACGAGAGGTTAAGCTTTTTTAGACCCCGTACTCTGGAAAAGAGTGGAGTGGTTAGAAGCAAAATCTGCGTAACAGACAGAAGGAGGCGTGGCTGACACCATAAAGTATATACATATATATAATCTTGATCAGCGTCAAGAGCCGAGTCGATATAGCGATGTCTGTCCGTATGAACAATAAAATTGGTTCATATCGGACAACTATAGAAGGAGTACGGGGTCTTTTTTAGTCGGCTCGTTTGACTGTAGCTTTTCTTACTTGTTGGGATTGAGCATTTGCTAAGCTTGGCTTCATTTACTCGTGCTTGTCACGTGTGAGCGCCTAAATGTATGCAGTCCAAATTTTAATTCTTCTTTGCTTGTGGGCTAATTCGGAGTCCTTGACGTGTTTAGTACTTCAGCGAGTATGTATGTTTATCTCAGTGCTTGCGACACGTTATGAATAAGTGTGAAACCCCTCCACACACACACACATACACATAGAAACGCACTCAGTAGCTTAGATAACACAGGCAGACTCTGGTGAAGGCCAATTGGAGACCAGTTTATTTTGTGGCCAACTTTCGTTTGTTTTTCTTAAGCTTTCGCTGCTTACAGCAAATAAATTCAAATTAAAAAGAAATAAATTAAAACAAAGACAAGAACAAACTGATTCCAAATCAACGCTTGATAGATACTCTATAAGCCGTTGAGCACTTAACTTATGTTCAAGCAGTACGTAAATGTATTGGTTTGGAGTTTGTTAAAAATACAGTGTGGTTCTTATAAGTGAAATTTTATTTTGCAGTGCTTTATAAAATGATTATTAGCACTCATGATAATATATACTATTGTATTGAGTACAGTTTTGAGTATTTGAATATAAATGCAAGTGCGTTTTTTGTTAACATGTTTTAGATTTCACAACACTTCTATCAGTTCTTGTTCAAACTTTTCCTCTTCATCATTTGCTCTAAGCTCATCGTTCTATCGTTCAATCATTCACTCCTATTCCTCTACTTTTACTTATATTCTAACAGCTGATTGAGTTTGACCGTAGCCTGGCCTACTATAATAATTCTGCTTGAAATTAAATTAATTTGAATCTTTAAGACGTTAAGGTATTTCAAAAAGTTTTTTAATTTTACTATGCTGTTTTTTAAATAATGTGAATTTCGATTGCAGAGCTACACTTGAATGTAGACTGCTGAAGCCTTTTGGTTACGTACAACGAGGAACTCTCTGATAGAGTATACTAATGCGCTGTTTAAAATGCCTGTCAAGGTGTTGGGGAAAGTACAAAATAAGGGAAGCTGTGTGATGGCTGTGAATGGGGGAGTGGAAGGGGGTTGTGGTTTGGGTCAAAGACGAATGTTAGTCACGTACAAGAATCGCCGCCGCCATCGTCAGCGTTGGCATTTTTAGATCTTTTGTTTTTAAACATAAATCTTAAACGAGTCCAAGCGACAACACACACATACACACACCAAACCACACACACAAATAAAGTGGGTCTCTGTGTGTGTGTATTTCTCAGTTTGTGCTGTGGTTGGCGTATTCCACAATAAATTCAAATTTAGCATTTATTTTGCATTCTGGTTTTGCTTTTGTTATGTTCACTTTTTTTTTATTTATTTTTTGATAAGCGGAAGAACGACAGCAAAATGAAGGAGAATCGTTCAGAGAAACAGAGAAATCACTGACAGATACGCAGAATGGGTAGGGAAACACGACAGTTAGACAGAGAGACAGATTGACTGAGTGACAGTCTTGTTTGGTTTTCAATTCGCGGGGGACTCCAGTTTCAATTCCAGTTCAAGTTTCATTTTCAGCTCAAAACCAAGCAACAATCAACCGACCCGTCCAAGAGACAAATGATATGCGGCTGACATTATTTTTCTTATTCTGGTGCCATTCCCATTGCTCACATTTAAATAAACAACATGTATAAATTGCTTCTATTATTGTTATAATATTATTGCTATTGGTATTCCACTTCTACTGCTCTGCCTGTGATAAATTACATGCAATCAAATGGACGTAACTTGAATTTAATGTTAATCGAATTGTAGTTGAAGTGTTGTGAATTGGGATTTGCTTCAAGGGAATGCCTTTCAAACGGGGATTAATAATTTAAATTGGCATTAGATTGAATTTGATTTGATTTTAAGCCAGGCCAATTCAAGCGAAAAGAGACGCAGTAGTTCCGCCGCAAAGTACCGGACCATAAATAAAATGAGGAATGCAAATCGCAATGAATGGAAAGATGAATTCCAAAACATTCAAAATAATGACAACAGATAAAGATGAAATCAGAACAATAAAGTCATTAAAAATAATGATACTGAAAATACTTTGGATTGCTCTACAAGGGCTTAGCTTGAATGATTGATAAGTAAATAAACAATACATATTTCAAGAAATAGATTAAGATATTCAAAGGGATGTTGTTAAAAGTCAATAAAATCATTTGAATGATTGATTGAATAATTATATAAATAATTCAAAATGTAGATTAATGTATTAATAAGGAAATAAGGACGTTAAAAGAATAGTAAGAATTCGAATCATACTTCTTTAAACAGACTTCTTTAAACAGACTTCTTTAAACAGACTAAAATACTTAATATGACGTTGTCTTTCATTTTATTAGAAAACATTTATTTATATGTTTTGTACCTGTATTTATTGGAATTTATTTATTAATTGGTTTACCATAAAAATACAGGGTGTGTAGTTAATACTCAACAAAATCACAGTTGATTGTTAAGAGTTACAAACTAATAAATTATACCTCTGTGCACACACTGTTAAATATTGATATATGAATCACATTAACTGGTAGCAGGTGACATAAAATTCAATCAATTAATGATAAAAGCAAGGTAAAGTCATTTGTTCTGCTTTGAATAAAAAGTTATCATTTATCAATTGGGATGTATAAATATTCAGATCATTTATGAGTGCACTTTAAACTAATTACTAGTGTACACATTTGCATATTTACTATGTATTATTAATTTATTCGTTCAAATTAAATATTGTTTAAGAAAATATAGTTGCGTTAACACATTTAAAGCGATATATTAAAAACTCTTTTTTATACTCTCTACTAGAGTATATTGGGTTTGTGCTAATGTTTATGACGGGTGAATGGAGGCGTGGCAGACCCCATCAAGTATATATATTCTTGACCAGCATCACACGCCGAGTCGATATTGCCGTTTCAGTCAGTCTGTCTGAATTAAATCATTATCGACGTCATATTCAGTCAGTCAACACAAGAAGCTTAGATTTCTTCGATGCCACGCCCCAATCGCCCACAATAAGCCAAAGATAATACACACCTCGGCAAAAAGCAATGATATTGGCGAATGTCGCAATAAATGAGGCCTTTGAGAGTACCAATTTTTGAACGCAAGTTACTAGAGATAGCATAAGAAATAAAACTTATTTTAAAATTCGCATGCGTTTTTAAGGCATTTGCTCTTATCATACAGTATTGTTATTTTAAATACGTTTGGAGACGAAATATAACAAGCTATCCTGAAAGTTGCATAAAAATTCAACCATAATCAAGAAAGCTATAAACAAAACAACATTTACAATTGAACGCAATGTCAATGCATGAGTGCAAGTGAGACAGACACATTTAGACGTAAGCTACGCTGCGATTGTGGCGGCAGCTCTGGCTCTGGTGTAACAAATATGAAAATATATGAAAAAAAATACATACTGTGTATGTGTTTATATGTAAGTAAATAATTCAAAATAATCATGTATATATTGAGTATAAAATTCAGAGTATTAAGCGCTCGGGCGTGCTTGACTGTAATTTTCATTCATGTTTTATCATAACAGAAACCACAATGATTAGATTTATGATATCTATACAAAATGCAGCAAGCTTTGTTGCTTAATCCATTAAAATATTTCAATGCTTTTCCTTACATTTTCATACATGTTCTGTGCTTAAATAATTCTGAAGTTTTGATTCAACTATTGTGTTAGTTTGCGCTAAAAACTGAAATCCCCCATGTAAATATTGGTCCGCTTGAATGTAGGAGTATTAAATGTTCTATTCATATGTAAACCAATGACAGAAATTGTGTCATCAGCTTTTGATAACTTTTTGTGCAAATAGTTTCACATTCGGAACTACTTATGGCCATCATTTTGTATTCACTTGTGACCCAACAAAATTTCCAAATTTAATTCAATTAGTTCTCGTCCGTTTTTTTGCGTTCCGTTTTCCGCATTTCCTGGCAAGGGCAGAAAAACATTTATGAGGTTGGCAAATATTTAGTGGGACATTGTATCTGTCCAAAGTGCCGTTCTGTGGGCAGCCCCCAAAGACGGTCATAAAGGAGGAAGACAAGAATGAAAGAAACGAGTCCGCAAAGGGAAATTTAACATGTGTTTGACAGACGGACAGTGGGTCGGGGCAGGGAGTGAAAAATGTTGAAGGTGGAAGCATGTTCGACGTATCTTGACGAGTTCATCTTATGCCTCTTAAGTGCTCGTCAGTCTTCTGGACCTATGTCCAAGTCTCCAATGAGCGTTTGCCATTCTCTTCGTGCATAATGTCTTGTTCTTTTTTTCTTTTTTGCCCATTCTCAGCCTGTTTTAAGACCGTGTCCTCACATCGAACACAGAGGTCTATTAGCTTGGTCAGAAATTAAGGCGTCATAGGAAATAGAATCGACAAACGACCCAACACCGTTCTCTCAGAACAACAAAATTTCTAAACTGCTGTTTAAATTCAAAACTCCATAAGTTCGAAACTACTGAAGCCTTGTCAACTAAATTTATATGCTACATTATTTATGCCTTAACCTAGCAAACTATTAGTAATCAAGATATAAAAACGTCTTAGCTTTATCTTTATCAAAACTTTTATATACAGCAACGTAGTCAACTAAATAAATAAACGATCTACATTTAGTAAACGGAAAGCTAATGGTGATTATAAGATATCATTAATCCGCAATGAGAACGAGGTCTTTAGCAGTCGATTTGCGCCACTTCAGATTTTTCTACTAGTTCTTTTCATTTTCTTTTTATTTATGTTATTTTTTTTTTATGTACTTTTTTGAACATTTTTCGTTGTACATTTTCGGTGATTTAACAAAATTGATGGCTCGCTTTTGGCATGACTCGGCACTTTGTGTGTGGGAGTGAGAGTTTGTGTGTGTGTGGGCGTATGAGAAGGAGACGACCAAAAAGGATATGCATAGTGTATGGTGACAAAGGCCATGGCAAGACCGACAGTTCTATTCAAAATTCATAGATGTTCTGATTTGTGGATGGTATGTAAAGGCGTTTTGAGCCCAGAAAAGGATTAGCTTAAATCCATCACAAAAGCGCAAGCGCAATTTAAAAACCTAGAAGATTTAACCAACACACACAGCGGAGTATCATAAATAATGCCTAGCTTCAACTGACTGAAGCCTGTCATCCTTTAGACAATATGCCACATAACATTTATTGCTTACATAAATGTCACATTTCACCTGACAGTCCCCATCTAGAAGGTTTCAAGAACAGACAAGACTACTTCATAACGTCTTTAGTTTTTCTTTTCCTAAATTTCCTGGTCATTTGTTAACCAGTAAAACTAACAAGTTCATTAATAGTTAACGATTTCAATTATACTGTAGGAGAGAGTTGAAATGAGTAAGAGTCTCGAGTATATTGGTGAGTGAAAACGACTAAAAAATACCCTGCAAAAACGTTTAAAATATTTCTTAAAAAAACGATTTCAAGGCAAATATTAAATGAAACGTGAAACCCATTACGATTTAATAATAATTAATAGCTTAACTAACAGAAAACTGCACTTTTAAAAAATATTCAACACAATTAATTTTTTAAAATACAACAAATAACAAATTTCGTTTTTATTCATAGCACCATATTTTTTTTGCTAAAAAAACGAAATTTACTCGGCTAGGTGCCTGTAAAAATGACTCCCCATAAAAAGTCATTGAAAAAATCTGCTCAGTTTTCAATATTTAAAACTTAAGTATTAAAAAATGTGCTTGAAACCAAAGAAAAACATTTGGAAATGTGGAAATATATATCAAGTTTGATTTGCTCGTTTCATTTTATTTTTTTGGTAGCCATCAAAAGGCGCTTTGAAGGACACTTGAGCAAAAAATGGCTAGCATCGTATAAATTATGTGATTTATATAGGCCCATAAGAGATGTAAAAAAAAAAGGAAAGATAGTGGGTGGGAAACTGGGAGATAAGCACATCTCCGATGTTTGGCATCTTAGCTCGAGTGGTAATTAAAGCTGTTCGCCGTTGTGGTTGCCAACATTTGCAATTGAAATGAGCAACAGGATAAAGGAGAAAGCAAAGATGGAGATAGAGGCCAAGGTTGTGGCTAAGGCTGAATCCATCGACCAACGACCAACGACCATCGACCCTTTTGGCCACTCACAGAAGCGGAAATTAGCTTGCAACCGGGCGACACTTTGATTCCTCGCACAATTGCACAGCTGGATTCGGACCTCGGCATACTGTGGGGAAAATGTTGGATTACATAATGAGTTTCTACCCTTTTGAACCCCTATATTCTTTCAAACTTCTGTTCTCTCACTCTCTTTCTTTGCTTTTGGTTTTTTTCCCCTTCTCTTGTCAACATATAGTTTGCATTTCATCATTGCGTTGCCTACTTATTTGGACTGTTTTTTTCCAAAAGAAAAGTATACACTGTGCGTGAGATTTAATTAGCTGCTGTCAAGGCTTAGCATTTGGCTTTGAATACCCTATAACTCGACAACGGGTATGCTGAATTTGTATTCAACATTACTTTTAAAGTTTATACAACTTTACCTTCAAATATTGTTTTTTTCTGAGTATTCTTAAGTTAATAACATACATATACATATTTTCTTAGTTCTAGTTGGGAAATTTTAAAAACTTTAAAGTCTTTCATGGCCGTTCATATCATTTGCTTGATTAACATTGAGTAGTTTTTCTCTCAGCTCAATTTTTTGCCATTTAAATCATTTTATTTTAACTTTGGTGTCTTAGAGAATATTTGAATGGCATTAAACTCGATTTTGAGCCACCTTTTCGTACATTTTTTTCAATTCAATATACAGAAGTAAATTGAATCGAAAAAACGTTAGGAAAGGTGGCTCAAAATCGAATTGAAACCTTTCGCAAAAAATGTCTCCATTGCAGAGTATCACTAAGTTAATCAGCTTGTCTCTCTACCACCTGTTCTGTTATTTGCCAACATTAAGCATCAAAGTGAGCGAAAAAGCAGGAAAACATTTAATTAAAGGCCCGAAGTAAAATGCGATGATGACGCTTTAGTTGGACGCCTAGTTTAACTAATAGAAACAGAAACAAAAACAGAAACAGAAATAGAGGCAAAGAACGTTGCACGTGGCGTATACGCAACCGCAAAAATCGGTGTCATGTTAATGACCGATTAGAGCTGCGTGTGTGCGTTTCAAAAGGAAGCGACTAGTGGGAGTGCTAAAATGAGAAATACCCGTACCTGTGAAGTGATGACCTGTCACAATTTTATTTAAATCGCGAAGCGTTAACTTGCCTAAAATCACCTCAGGGCTACAAGCCAAAGGCACCCAAAATAAAATATTGGAAGAAGTCTTACAAAATACCCAAGTATTTATATATTGCATACATAATAAATTTTAGACAAATTTATACATTTAGAATTGGAATACCATTTACTTAAATATTATTTACTTCATTACTTTCATAATTGGTTTATATTACTTTGAAGTAAATTCAAAAATAATGTTCACAATAAATTCATAATTAAAACAAACGGTAAGTTATTCGCTTCAAGGAACAGTGATTATCACTGCAGGAGCTCAACAAGTTACGTATTTTCTTAACAGTAATAGCTACATAGCTCTTCTATTCAAAGACTCTTTCACCTTAAAGAAACAGCAGGTAAAATTATAGTTTTACCCATTTTAAGTTTTTATGTGCTAAAAGGCTAGAAACTCAAGTCCAATTTTACATTAAACTTTTAAATAAAAAACGCAATTACATTCCCTTTATGCCAATAATTCACTGTAATTGACTTCACTTTTAAGAGTAATTTTTCTTTTAAAGACTTAAACCTATAAGGAACAATGCATGAAGTGCAAAATAATAATAAAACTTGTATGCCTATAGTATTTATGTTATGAGTCTTTAAGTCTTTTTAATAAATAAAGAAAACTTGTGTTTCTTGTACTACTCAGAAGAAACTTAAACTTGTTGTCACCTTTATGCCAAGTATTCACTTAAAAAACACTTGAACTGTTAACTTAAGTCTTAAAAAGTGAAAGTTCGACAGCCACAAATGGTTCAGCAATGGAACTAGAGTCGTAGCCACAGCACCTCAGGCAACAGTTCCGTTTTGGCCATTTCAATAAGCTCAACTACTTTTGACCATATATGGAAAGTTGTAAGTGTGTCAAGCATTTGGGTTTTTGCTTTCTGCTGGCACATAACAAATTAAATTTCAGCACGCAAAAATATTTGCTAAAATGCGTCAATGAGTCCCAAAAACGCTGCTGGACTTTTGTGCTTGGCATGCGAGGCGTGGCATCAATTAAGGCAAAGTCACAGCGTAGTATCACAAACGCCATTTCATGTGCTAGAGTGTTTATGCATGTGTATGACAATCGGAGTGACTGTGCGTGTGTGTGTGTGTGTGTGTACGTGAGTGAGTTTATGCGTACCTGGAAATTGGATTTCACTTTATGCAAATTTATGCGCACAGATTGAGCGACATTAATGGATGATGAAGTCTCGCGTCAGCGTCGGTGCTGGCCAAAAGACTCCAATGTCAAATGTAGTAGCACAACAGGGTCAAAAACTCCAAACCCCAAAATCATCTTTATATACTGTTATATACCAGGGAAACTTTAAGGTGTATTTCCTGCTAAGAAGCAGTAGGTGCTCCATTTTAGTGTCAAACGTGCAGAAAATTTTATATATTTCTTTTAAAACTGACACTAATAGACCCGTTGAAGAATTTTTAACAACTGTTTTAGTTTGCATTTCTTATTAAAATATACATATTATTTAAGCCAGACAACCGAAAACTTTTGAAATAAAATGTTTTTGTATGTAATGTCGTTTAAGATGCCTTCACTTTGTGATTTGTTTTAGTCTTTTTTTAGACGGCCTTCTGGCATGTGGTTTTTGGAATTGAAGAAAGCATTTTAACATTGCTGTAAAAGACTCCAAGAGTAGTAACCTACTAAACGAATATATCCATTGACTTTATACTTCTGTATACAAGCTTATTAAGAAAGTCTTTTTGGGCAATTACAGCTGTCTGACAGTGTAACGCTTCCAGAAGAATGTTTTGGCAGGGGAAAAGTTTTTCCTGGGATGTTCCCCAGGGCGTATGACACTGCCTGACCACAGCTTTGCTCTGAGCTCGAACTGCACTGAAAAATTGACAGAATTGCACTCAAAGGACAAAAACAGTGCTTAAATCAGCAAGTCCGGAGCAGTAAGAAAGAAAATTAGAGAATGATATAGGGAAATAAATGAGTACAGAAAAGAGGATACAAAGTATTAACTTTTGGGATCTTTGATTTAACTTTTAAAGTTATCTTTAGTGGCTTAAACCACGTAAAAAGCAAAAACAATTAAAATTTATTTAATTTTACACAACTTAACTTTTATTTTAATGAACTAGTGATATGAATTATTAATTTATTTATATTTAATATTTAAAGTCGTATAAATGATTTTACATATACAATAAAATTCCTTTTAATGTATAAACAAATTTGTCCTAATCCTTAAGAATTTGAATATATAGTCAATTATCTTCCTAAATTTATTATAATAATTAAAATCGTGCCTCTAATTTATTTAATTAATATTTTTTAAGTCAATCAAATTATTTTAGCACACTTTTATTTTTGCAGTGTAACCGAGTTCATTTTGGTTTTAGCGTAGTTCAGCTCAGACCAGCATCGGCATTGAGCCATTTTGTTGACATGGCCACTAACTTTTGCTTTTGTCCATGCCGCTTGTCTCATGCCTCACGCCACATGCCACATGCCCCAAGCTCATTAGGCTCGGCTCATGTTTTTATAGGCATTTAAAACATTTATGCCCAACCATTTGAATGGCAGGTGAGAGACACCAGCGACCTTGCTCATTATGTCGGCGCTCTCTCACTCTCTTTCTTTCTCTTCTCGGTCTCTTTTTATTCTATACCTGTCTTTGTCATGCTTGAACTTTTGTGTGTTTAAGTTTGTTGCCATTTTTAATTGTATGTTTACCAGTGAAGACAAAGAGAGGTGGAGAGACGCAGAGAAAAGAAGACAGAAAGACACACAGAAAGTGAGACAGAGAAAGACGATGAGAATTTGTCGTCATTTCACTGAGCGCACCAGAGCTGTTTATTCTGATTGCCGCTCTTGGAAATTTAATGCGCGCCTTTTACAATTTTTACAATTACAATTTTTTACTTGTTTTGTTGTTGTTCTTGTTGTTTTATCGCATTTATTTACTTTTAGTTTGGTTTTTTATTGCCAGCCGGAGGATTGTTTTGCTGCCGCTCAGATTTAATTAATGTACGCATTTGTTGTTCGTATAGATTTTCTTGTTGTTTTTGTTGTTGTCTGTGGGAAAAATCTCTCATTAAGCCCGATTTTCCGCTATTCCTGAGGCCATGGGTTTTGCCTTGAGCCCCAATTGTTTTTGAAAAGTGTTTAAAAATACAATTAGCCTTAAAGTAGGCAGCAGTTTTTGCATTGTGTATTTTTAGTAACTAAATTTTTATTTGTTTTTCTTAATTTTTTACTTATTATCAACTGCTTTAATGTGTTTGACTTTCATTTTGCATTATTTCCTTTCAGGCTTATCCCTAATTATACTCTCTATTCAGAAAGTTTTGTCATTTACAATTTTTGCATAACTTCAGGCTGAATGACTAAAAATCGTATTTGAAAGAACTCTAACAATGCACTATGGGTCAAACGCCCGATTTTTAGGAATTAAGTCATATTTTCAAGTTGTTTAAATTAACATAATTTTGATCACAATCCATTAGGAATACCCCAAATGTAAATGTTACATACCCAGAATTTTAACAGAGTCGCCCTCTGTTATTAAAACAGCTGCTAAACAGGGTTGTTCTACACGACGCGCACATGTTAAATTTTGTAAACAAAGTTTGTGTGAATTTGAATCGCCAATTGAAATTAAAATAAATGCAATTTGATTAAAATTTTTTATGGAAAACATGGAATCGGGTTTGTACTTCGTGTTTATGTGTTTGTGTTGTCCAAAATCTTTATGTTATGTAATGTTTTGTGTAAGTCAAAAAGCTGCCTCTGACAAAATTTTTTTGAAAAAAAATTTGTCTTTGATTAGAGAAAAGTTATGTTTGTTACATTTTGTAGCAATGCAACTATATGCATTGTATAGTGTGTTCAATTACGAGTTAAGACCTATAAGCTCAATGTGCACTTTTGCGCACTTTTTGCAGAATTTAATTTTTTAGCAACTAACCTCGGTGTATGCAATGTAATTTTCTTTGAAGTTTAGCGGCGACACGTGAGCTAGCAAAACAAGCAATACACCGTTTTTAATGTTTTCAAAGCTTACAATGGCCAAATATTAAGTTTTATAGTAACATTGAAAACGAAAACAACATATTTATCTTCCTTTGACAAAAATTTGAGCTAAAACCTTAAAAAACACGGCGTGTTTGGCCAAATAAGTGATTTGAGCAACTCTTCTTTGAATAACTTTTGATGTAGTCAACCGATTTTGACCATTTTTTCAGAGGGTCTTCAGTACATAAAAACTCACCTAATATGTTGTTTCGGTGTTCATAGCTTGATGAACAACAAAGTTATGGCAACTAACAATATGAAGGAGTGGCGGTGCCACGCCCATTTTTTTGTGATAAACGTGTTTTGACATCCAAGGTCAAATTCAAAAAACCAAATTAAAATATCTTGTTTGGTTCTTAAGATATTAATTAATTCCTGAAAATCGGGCATTTGACCCATAGTGCAATGGGAGCACAACAAAAAAAGAAGCATTTGTTGAATTGAAAAGAGGCAGTTTTTTAAATGCTTTTGCTACGCTTTTGAGTAAAAAAGTAACACAAAAGCCGTTCTTCACTAAAAGCAAAGTTGTTAGAGAAATTGGAAAGTTACATGTTTACTGCAATGGTATGGTCTTTTTTTTTTACCAATATACAAGTAATACAATTAAATAAAACTTGTCTTAATTATTGATATATTTATGCATCCATTAAATGGCATGGCCATATACGTAATTACATATATGTATATGTGCATACATACATATAATTGTAGATGATCGAAAACTGAAATTTAAAAATTTAAATTTACAATTCTCATTGTTAGCATTCGAGCCTGCGATCTCAGAAGAAAGTTCCATAATGCGCCGCAACTCTACCAGGTGCACCAACCCCACCTCTAACACATATTCGCAGGCTCGAATGCTAACAATGAGAATAGTAAATTTAATTTTTTAAATTTCAGTTCAAAATGTAAATATAAAATTTTAATATTTTAAAGTTCATTTTAAAAGTTTAATTTAAATTAAATACAAATGCGCATCGCAGTACGAGGTCTTTTGCAGTCGTTCGATCTCGATCGACTGTAGCCTTTCTTACTTATTTTGCTTGCTTATTATTCTTATATTTTACTAAAGTTTGCTGTTGTTCCGCAACAACCTAAATTAAACTATTTATAATATTTACAGTTAGAGCTATAACTAACAAAGTTATAACTGTTAAGGTAGATTTTTAGTTAATATTATCTTTTGATACCTAAATCAATTGGGTGATATCTTTTTAGTCTCCTCGGCCTCCCGACACCTCCTCTTTAACTATCCAATAGACGTCTGGCTAAAATATTCAAGTGGTTCCCTATTCGTGTTATGTAAGCAGCAGCCTGTTGGTTTTGTATGTCTCCCACAATTGTTACTTCGAGTTGCATCTTAAGATCAGCAGTGTTAATGAGTCTAGGCGCTCCAGAGATCATCCTTAAAAACTTATGTTACTTAAGAGTTTTATCTACAGCACATATTTTATTATTTTTTCTACCTAAATATTTCCTAAGAGTTTTCATTCATAGCATATACATACATATATATAACTATTTCATTTATTTCCAACGATTGTCTCCTACTATCATTTTTCCTTTTCTTTCCTACCCCTTTCTGCTCTGCCTCCTTCCTTATTTTAAAAGTCCCACTCTATTGTTGTATCTAGGGGAATTTCTTTTTATCCGCCTCTTTATTCTTCTTCTCTCGTTTCATTCCTTTGTATGGCTTTGTGATTTCTTTATTCTCTACAGCTAATGTACTATTTAGTGAACTAAAGCATTTAACAATGAAATAGCTTAATTGTTTTATTTGCAATAAATTCACAGAGTCTTTTGTTAAATATTTGCCAAGGGATTTGTATTTGTGGCAATATTTGCATTTATTTCTGTGAAGTCGAATAGTTTCAACTCCATTGTACTATGGTCAAAAAGGACACAAGCAATTTAATTTTAAATTAATTTTCTTACTTTAGGTAGCGTACCTAAAAATAGAATCAATCCTTCAGCACTCTTGTATATTTATACCAAATAAGTTACATTTTCACCCACTGTACTCATTTATAAAATGCAGTAAGCAATTTTCATTTAAATTCAAGTGTTTTTTGCAATGTCAGTAGGACTAAGTCTAGTCTTAGCCAATTGAAATTTATCTCAGAGTTATTTGCACTTAAGTGTATTTATTTTACTTAAGAAATAATCGAATTGGTTTATTTTAATTTGGGCTCTACATCGTTTAACAGCTTCGGCACGTTGCGACTGCCCGGGAAATTCAATTACAAATAGCGACACTCAAGAAACGGCCCAAAACCTGGCCCAAACCACGCCCTCCCTCTAAGCCAAAACCACCCTCACGAAGGCCTACAAAACGACCTAACAAAAAAAAAAAAAACTGGACGCCAAGTTTAGAAATTCATTTAGCGAGTCCAAAGAAAAGCACATACATTGAAAATTGTTTCGGTAAAAAAAGGAAAGTAAAACAAAAAGTGTAAAGAAGAAGAAAAACGTGCACTTTAAATTTAATATAATTACCTCCATTTGGGAGCCCTTCTTGCCCATGGAGCCGCCACCCGTGTGGCCGCCGCTCTGTGCGGCATTCATCTTTGTATCTGTAGCTGTATCTGTATCTGCGTGTGTCTGTCTGTCTGTATCTTTAGTTGAGTTTGTATCTCAAACGATAGTTTGAGCTCTTGGCTCGAGTCTCGTCGCTTTGGCGCCTGTTTTTATTAACAGCTTGGGTATTGATAATTATTAGTATATGTTGATGCTGTTGCTCCTTCTGATCCTTCCACTCCTTCTTGTGAGCAATAAATCGTTGCGGTTTTCCAACGTGTTGCCTGCGGCTGCTGTTGCTGCCAATGCTATTGAAATTTATGTGCCATTCAATGCCACACGTTGCAGTGGTTTTTTCAGCTTTTCTCTCATTTAGTTTTTCGTTTTCCTTTTGTTTTTGTTATGTTTTTTCGCGCTATTTATAGACACAGATTTTTTTCATAATTTTTTCATCACTTTAAAGCTTTATTTATTATTAAGTCACATGGCGCCTTTATGCATTTAATTTGATTATATATTTTTTGATATTTATTTATTGGAAATACATGTACAATTTGTTAGTGGTGTTAAGCAGTAAGTGGGAGGGGTTAGAGTGGTTGTCGAAGGCGAAAACTTTTATATTTCTCGCTGTTTTTTGCACTTTGGCACGCGCCTAAATTCAATTTGCAATTTCAAGTTGCGTTTGCCGACAGCTGTGTGTATGTTAGTGTGTGTGTGTTTGTTTGTGTGCCTGTTTACAGTCTAATTATGTGTTAGTAAAACTTGGCCAACGCGTAGCTCGTCCACGAATTGACACCAACACTTAAGCATGTTTCGCAGAAGACAATGGGCGTATTGCAATATGTATGGAGCATGGGGAATGTAGCATGGGACTTGGCAAATGAGCGCATCTCCAATGACAGGCGACAAGTGACAGCGACAGCGACATAGACAGCGAAAGCGACTGTTACAGCGACAGCGAAGTTGAAACTTAAATAAGCCAAAGAACACAGAATGTTCTGTGTCAGATATAATGTAACAATATACGGGCACTTCAAGCAGAAATTCTCTTTCCCCTCTCCCTCCACGAATGTCACCCACGAGTCTCCCCTAAAACCCCATTGCTTAAACCAACTTTGGCTACAGCTAAAAACCCCAAAACCCTCAGGCCCCGTCAACATGTATCAGATTATCAACGCAGCAAGAATTATCCAGCGTTCGAGAGATATTAAAGATGAGTTGTTATTTGTGTGCGCGTGTGTGTGTGTGTGTGTGACTCTGGTTGTGCCAATGGCTCAACATGGCAGCTTTATGTCTCAATTGATATGTCGCTGACAGCGTTTGCCAAAGAAAAACTGATGAAAAATTTTCGAGAAAACTGTTGCTCAACATAATTCTAAACAAGCTTCTTACATCTGGTCTGGCTCCTTAAGGATCAGACTTAACAGAAATAGTATTTTAGTTGTGGAATTCTTAGGCAGCAAAAAATCATGGCTGATAAACGAAAAAACTAGTTTATTTTATTGGAATTTTTAAAGCAGTAAATATAAGAAAGTTGTAGACTAATTTAATATAAATTAAACAGAAATTTCATCGGAACATAAATCAAATGATATGATAATAAAAATCTGCTTGAATAAACCTAATTAAAATTATTACAATAAATAAAGAAATATAAATACGAAAATTGTGGAGAGTCTGAATCAAACTTAGTTATATGTAATGCAGCTCAATATAAAAATATTTAAAATTTCAACTTAAAGATTGAAATAAAACCCATTAAATTATATCTTCAGTTGAATAAATTTAAAATGCTGTTTATTTAAAGTAATGCTCATTTATAAAGTCCAAACTGTTATTTAATACAAGAATAAATTAAATAATTTAAATAAATGTATATTGGTTTTTTTGTTTTGCTTGTAAAATGACTGTAAAATAAATTAGTATAATTTATCATTTGGCTGCTAAAGAAAGTTCGTTTTGAATACAAATTGCTGAAAGTCCAAAAAGCAATTTATTGGAAATGATTTGGAAATTGTATAAACTTGTTGGGTCTTCCATTTATTTTGATAGCAGGGGTCCGAACTGTAGTGTAAATAATTTAATAAAGACACGGCAGAAACATAACTCGATGTACTCGATGCACTCGATGCTGTAATTTAATTTTGAAGCCAAAATCGTAAAAATAAAAACATTCCTGGATTTATTTAGCATTTTTATATGTTTGAGCTCCTTTTTTTTTTGAAAGAGCAATTGGAGATTTGTGGACTGGTGTTATGACAGAAGATATTAAATATTAATAAAGTGTACTTTTAACGGGGAGAGGAAGTGTGTCTGTGTATGCCAGTGTCCTGTCTAGAACTGTCCTGCGGATAATAAAAGGATAAACGCATTCACACGTAGCATTTGAAGTTGATTTGAAATTGACTTTTATAACAAGAATAAACAAGTGACTAAGAATAATAGAAACCAAGAAAACGAGATAAAACAGAGAAGGAGACAGGGGAAGAGAGAGCGAGAGAGAGAGACGGAAAGAAAGAGAGAAAGACAAAATAGAAAAAAATATGATGAAGGCAATTTATCAGTGTTGGCCCAAGCCTTTTGTAGACACAACACCAATAAAAACACAAAGGTCAAAGCACATGTCTGATTATAGCATTGAGTCATGGTCAGAGAATGAAAACTAGGCTGCAGAAACTAGGGTTTAAAACGACATCAATAGAGCCAATGTGGGTACTGATTAGAGACGTACTAGAAATTTACTACCCGACACGAAACTGCACAAAACTAGTTCACAATTTAATTTGCTTTGCATAAACTTGTTTAAAATAATCTCTTTAAATTTACAAAAGAAACAAAATAACTAAATTTAAGATTTATAAATACATGTTTTTTAGCTTTTCTGTAAAGTTGTTCTTAAAGTTTAATTAAATTTAGGAAAAATAAGTTCAAGGATTTTTAAAGTTTCGTGCTTTTAGGTCGAATAATTTTATGAACGCCCCAAGGAGCAAAAGGTCCTGGACAAACTGTGCCCATCTCTAACACTGATTGCCGTTGTTTTGTTTTGCTTGTTGTTGTTTGGTAGTTAAAGTTGCTTTTGTTAGCTGCCAATTTGCCTAAAAGATTCATCCACAGATTTAATACGTTTTGCGGGTTGGTCAAGAGATTGAGATCAAAAGCGTAGGCAAAGGACGAGGCCAAAAGGACGAGTGCAAAGCCTCATATGTAGGCGAGTAAACAACTATGAGAAATGTTATTAGTCGACTCTAATAGACCCTGTTTTAGGTATTTTACTGAACATAGTACACACGTTGGCCAGCATTACAAATATGTTTATCAAAAATCTACGCCTTCACATAAAATATATACGTGTATACGCCTATTAGTTTTCTGCGAAAACTAATAAACCACAGTTCACAATTTGCGTACGGGGTCTAAAAAAAAGAGGGTAATGTTAAAGGTGAGGCCTTGGCAGAGGGCGACTTGGTCTCGAATCTCTCGATTCACCAAGTGAACTGCGAAACGTTTTTGTTTTTATGCGTTTGCTACGTGATTTAATTAGTTTGCATCGTTCGCAATTAGAGGCGCCTGCTAAAAGGCATTTGTCTATGGCTAATTACCAAGGCATTATTAACATATTGCAGCCAAAAGCGTTAACAAAACGTGAAGATTTGCACGTACAAAAAGGCACAACAAGTATACAACAATAACAAAAGAAAATACACACTCAAACAACAAATGAATTAAAGTCAAAAAAGGCAAGTCAAGCGATAAGCGCAACATCAACGCTATGCTAATAGGCCAGGACAGAGAGTGAATAAAGCGACAGAGAAACTCAGTTTAAAGGCAAAGTCGGAGCAGGACTACCACATACCCTATAGGCACATAAAACTCTTTCAGGCAAAATCATTTCAGATATATTAATGTACTCACTCTAGTCTGCTGCTAGAGAGCATACAAATCACAAAAAAAACAAAAGAGAATTTCACACCAAAGTCTGCCAACTCTGTGTGCAAAACAATCTGAAATAAATAAGGTAAGAAATCAGCATGCAGAATGCGAACTCAGAGTTGCGTTTTTGGTTTTTGGTTTTTGTGGTCGGCCGGCGACAGGGGGGAATGAAATTTCGTTACGTTTTAGTGCCCGGCAGCAAATAAAAAAAAAAAAAGAAGAAAAGAAGAGAATTGCGAGTTGCGAACTGCAAAGATTCGTTATATGCCCGTGGGCGGATTTGTTGGCATTGGCAATCAGCTAACAGTCCAAAGCAGAGGCCAAAACGCAAAGATTTGCTTTCGCTACAGTTTTGGCTGCAGCCAAAATAAAGAGAAACAAAAAAAAAAAGAAACACTGGCAGCATCAATTTGCTACATTTATTTTAACAATCTTTGGCAGCAGTCGGTAGTCAGAAGTTTGCAACAGGCAAGAAAAAAACCCAATGAAACCCGATTTTGATTGAGGCATTTGTTGGAAATGGATCAGATGGCGATTTCACTTTGATTGCAAATACACGCACACACACATACACGCACATATGCAATTTTCCCTCTATTTCATTGATTGCGCAGGTTACTTTACGAAATCCACTCAATATCCACTTGCTCAACATGCCGTATACGTAATGGAATATACACAAAACTAGACTCTGAGCGGATTTAGCTTTGAATGCATGTGTACTTTTTTAAAACTTTGCTCGTGTGTTTTAGCACTTTACAATTAATCAAAAAATGTAAATCATGTAAGCTTTGAAATAACAAGAAAGGCTTCAGTCGAGCGAGCCGACTGTAAAACACCCCGTAGTCATTCGATTTGTCCCATGGGAGCTATAGGATGGAGGTGTCTGATCTGAACTACTTTTATTAAGGATAGCTGAGCCCATGATGTACACATAATATGTGAACATGTTTGAGCCCAACTATGAGGGCTAAAGTCAAATTTTCCGATCAGATAGTTAAATTGGTACCGTACATATAATATAATACGATAACATCTACTTACAATTTGCAGGGGCGATGGGGGGCATTGGACAAACCTGAAATAAACATGATCTGCTCGCGAAGTAAATGGACTTTCAATTTATATTGCCCTAGCTCTTATAGTCTCTAAGATCCAGTTATTCATACGGACGGACGGACAGTCGGATATTCCTACATCTACTCGTTGGTTTGTGCCTATCTTAAATTTATACAGGGGTCATCGATGCCTCCTTCTGAACGTAAGGCACATTTCGCTACTGACAAACTTAAGACAACCCTCAACTCTTTATGGGTACGGTTCTAAAAATGTGTAAATCATTGTACATATGTTTCATATAAACTCGTCATTTTTATTTAAACATTTACAGTATTAAATGTGTTATAATATATTAATAATTAAGCTATTAAGTTCTCTTGATTAGTTTTTCTATTGTAGTGATTCCATTACTGTTTTTAGGTTGATTCTTTAATTATATAGTTTTAATATTTATTTGCAATAAATAGCTGTGTTAATCACTACATTACCTAAGACATATAAAATCATATTTATATGTCTTGTAATTTTATTTTTATTACGAATCATTTGGTAAGAAAGACATCTAAGAAATTATGGTTCAATAAGTCATAGTAAACTTTACTCGGTATTGTGATTAAAACACAGGATTTGTTTCAATTTTTGTGCCAATGATTTATCGATGAGTGGGTGATATATATATATATTATATACATATATTCAATAAAACGATTGTTCCATATTAATTTATATTTTTTATTTATGTTGACATGCATACGATATGACTAAGCACATGTTTTTAAAGTTCAAGTTTCAGAGAATTCTAAAAGTATTTGAAATGTTATTTAATTGTCCATCAAATATTTTACTGTTCGTAAAAAACGATTCGCAAGGATTTGATGTTAAAAAATTAATACACTTTAGTTGAATTAAATTCTTCTTATAAAGCTAATTTATTACTATTGGCTAGAATAAGTACTTCAATTAGTCAAGTTGATTTTATGTTTCAAAGCATAAAAATTTTGAATGCATTCTTTAAATTCTCATTTAATATTTTACTTTATTTTATCAAATCATAACTGCACTTGTTGCAAATCAACTCATTATTTAGTTTGTCTTATTTTATTTTTTTTTTGTTTTAAAGTGTTGAGCAAACAATTTAATTTGAATGACGTGTTTGTGCAGTGTCACTTAAACAACACACACAAAAAAAAAAATCAGGAAGAGAAAAAATTGACACGCTCGTTTGAATTTAAAATACCAAAGGGGGCGTGGCATACACACCAGTACACACTGAGAACACGCACTTAATTAAAATGGCCGATAAAAATGATTACAATATTGTAATTACTTTGGACTACAGCGAAATTTGCATAGCGCGCAAAAAATTCAAACGTCCGACGATCGAAAATTATGTTAACCCGCTGCTCATATTACGTAGCTGCGTATCAGCGTATCTGATTGCTTCGCGTATCTGTGCGTTGCGTGTTTTTGCTTGCGTTGCCCTGCGACTGCAGCAGTTGGCGTTGTGAGCAGAACTGAGACTGTCGCGTCGGACAAAACGCACATGTGGCTCATGGCTAAGGAAATGTGGCCAAAACGAAACGTTATCACAGCATGCGGCAGGCTGTTGCGAAAGCTTCGTTTTAGACTTTCACACGAGAGCATGAGAGCTTTTTGTTGTGGCATGCAAGCTTAACTCTGTGGGCATCACGTGGCAAGCTCAACGGAATTCGGCGAGCAAAACAAAAGAGCCAAAAACTTAAAGTGAAACAAGGCCGCAGTAAATTAATGTTCTATTATATTATTTTTTTTAATTATCGTTGCAGGTACGCAGCACGTGCCACGCACATTCTGCACACAACACCTGCCTCAGCTCAGATCTCGGCGGATAGCCAAAACAATGCGGTTAACCAAGCTGTTGATCAAGCGCTCGCATTGCGCATACGCCGCATTGTCTTTGGGGACAATGTCATTTGATTGCGGCCATAGGGCATAAGTCAGCGCAACTGTCACGCCCATTACATTGCCTAACATCGAACGCCCACTAAAAGGACTCAAGAAATTGACATGCAAATTTCCCAAAGTAAAAATCCTTTTCATGCCCCACTGAAGCAACGCATACATGCATATGAATAGGGTCAAAGTCAGAGTCAAAGTAAAAGCTATAGATAAAAGATTCAAAATGAAATTCAAAGCCAAAGCTAAAGCAATTGAGCCAGAGGGTCTTGTGACATTCAACATTTCCAGCTTGGACTTTGTCATCATGCTTGATAAGCAGTTTTTCACTTCAAAATTGGCGCTGTGTCAACACTTTCGAAGTCAATTGAAAAGCATTTTTCAAGTCACACAGCAAAAAACATATAGAAAACTTTCTACCAACTAAAAAGTTCCAACAAAGGACATAACAGAGTGAGAGAGAGAGAAGACACAACAAAAAAACGACAAAAAAAGTTAAATGGGGGGAGAGTTGGGCCGAGAAGTCAGCAACAGGCCAGACCATAAATTCCCCGGAGTCTGCTTTTAAATGCAGTGCGAAAAGGGAATGTATTTTTGCTCTGTGCAACATTGCGTATGCTTAACACTTCGCACTGGACGCAACTAATGATTTATGTGCTCCAAAGGATGCTCCAGCAATAACACTCACATACACACGCACAAACACATAGACTCACTTTATACGCACACATAAACGTTCAGAGTTCTTGTCGGTTATTTATTCACTGCGTTTTGCAGCAAATAAAAAAGTTTCTTTTTGTGGATTGCAAGTTATGCAAGCTTTATGCATGTCACTTTATAAGCTTTCTTTTAAAAGCTCAGCAAAGCTAGCCTATTATAGGTTTGAATCCATGCTAAAGAAAATTGAACAGGAAATACTGATTCATACGTTACAAATAGCTTTTCAGCTAAAGATTCTGCTAAAGATACTAATATTACTGTTATGTTTAGAAGATTTTTATGCTTGATGCTCGTAGCGACAAACGAATGAACAACTACATAATTTCTGAAATTAAAGGGGCCATACGAAGTTTTGAGGCCAAAAAGACGTGTTTTCAAGGATTAAAAAAGTGCTTTGCTGTGGATAACATATCTTTAGATTAGATTATCAGTAATCAAAAAACAAACATAACTACGATAATATATAAAAAATTTTTAAAATTAATTGCTCGCCGCATCGAAATATTGAGTTTTTACAAATTAACGACACAAAAAAAAAATTTAATTTAAAAAAAAAAAAAATGTTTGCCATCAATTGTTAATAAAATTGACAATAAGTGTCAGATTTCCAGAAAATATATTTATGACTGTGTACAAATTTTAAACTGATCAAACAAGCAGCCTTTCAGCTATCGTGTAGACCTGTAGCGAGTATAAAAATGTTGATCATTCACGAACACTTACATGTTTTAAGAAGAACGCGTTTTAAGTTTCGCCATTTCGAATTTCGGCTGTTACACCCGTTTAACTATATTCTAGAAGGCTCAAAGTATTTTTTAAGCAAATGGAAAAAATTGGCTTGTACAAATTACAGCTGATAATAACCACTTAAAGAAAAATTAAAAAAAAAATACAAAATTTTAAGTTAAAAGTGTACATCGATCGGCACTTGCAGATGTTAAGCCTTAACTCTTAGCCGGTAGCTCATAAATACAATAATGCAAAATGCCAAACACATAAAATAATGTACTTGCAACAAGAACATGTACGAAATACAACTGACAATTAAAAGTAATCGTTTCAAATTATTGTAGTTCGTTCTGTTTGAAATCAGAATTTTAATAGAATTTAAATTGTACATATTTTAAAATTATTGATGTGGTTTAAGGCTGTAAAGTCAGTGAATGCTTTAATTTAGTATCATTTTTAACAAGCATTTAATACTTAATACGAAAACGATGCGTCCAATAGAAGCGCATTTTAAATGCAGCGTGCTTACTCTCTAGTTTCCTATTAAATCCACTTTTCATTTTATCTAATAAAAAGCAGACCACAAAATTGCTTAAGAATCTACAAACTTTCCAAGACAAAACAATGAACTTTAATCAAAAAAGATTTTTTTTTTTAGATTTGAAATTGCAACGCTTCCTTGGAAACTATTTTTATTGTGTTGGTCACTTTATACACACGTTGGGTATAGTTTGGATTTTTCATTGTGATTTTGGTGTGAAACTTTAATATTGACCATAAAAATTCTTTTCGGAATTTTTATTTTGCCAATAAGTTTATAGCTTTTGTATTTTGTTATTATTTGTTGCGGTTTGTCATCAGTTTGCATTTTTTATTATTTGTTGTCTGCTCCGTCCGGAAATTTAGCTCCCTTGTTGCAAAATTTTCAGTTATTTAGGTATTTCTGCTACTGCAAAGAAACTGTGCTCAAATCCCTCAAGGTGCAACAAGGAAATGGATTCGAGCGTGAATTGAGACGGTTTGTGTGTAAGGGGATGTGGGTATGTAGCTGTTTGTGGGTGGAGCGATGAGTCTACACCGACAAAAAAGATGAGTGTAAAGTAAAATTATAAACACATTCAGATTATGTTAAATGCTTACAATATATATATTGAATTTTTTTGTATTAATACTTCTAATTGAATTAAATTTTTTTTAAATTTCCACAGTTTTAAAACAAGAAAATTGTCTATTTTTTTTAACGACAAGAAAATCACTATGTTCAATTTATATAATTCATTTTTTGTTCGCATTTTGAATTGAAGACATTTTTCAAGAGCAAATCCTGCATGGGAAGCTACAACAGAACTTATGGAATGTTGCCGAAAAAATCAGTCTTAAAGAGCAAGAAGAAATATATTTCTTATCTTACATTTTTATAACAAGAACTTATTGGGTTCAAAATTTCAAAAAAAAATATAAACAAATAATTTTAAATTTAAACATTGTGCAACAAATTCCCACGTGTGTATTATCTTTTTCGTTTTTTAATAAGAAAGATTTAGTCTTTCTGTTGAAAAATTATAAATATTTGTGGTATTTTCCTTGCTTTATTTTCAGTGTGAAGGTGTATGTTTTTGGGATAAGGGGATTGATGGCATCCAACGAATTAATCAAGAGCTCCGTGTACAGCGCACAAAGATGATGAAAAATGGCCAACTAAGGCCAAGATGCGCAGTGTAGCTGTAATAAGAACAGCACCAGAAGCTACACATACACACACAACACTCACACACATACAAACACCAAACGGTGCGAAGGAAATCGCGTTGGCCTCTGCGAATGCGAGCTCGAATACCAACGCGGATGTGGATGCGGATGCGATGCTGTGGGCGACCGGATGTGTTGACAGGCACACGACATTGGTGGCGTCTCCATTGGACTTATGGCAAATGCGATTGTTGTGTGCAACAAACTGTCACTTGCACTGTAGCTGTCAGTGTTCCAAGTGCACTCCTCCCAAAAGATCTGACTGTCAGCTGTCTTACACTCACATCTCCAACCCCCCCTCACTTACCCAGTGTCTTTATCTGTCTTTCTCCACTCACTGCATCGATTTGAGCCAAGTATTCCCTCATTGTATATTAGTCTGTATGTAAAATGATTACATTTCATTTTATAATCCCAATTGCAATTTACAATTAAAATCCAGCTGGGGAAATGCTGATGATGACAACAGATTACTTGCTGCATTTCAGTATAAATTTTGGCATAACGAAATAAAAAAAATAAAAAATAAATAAAAACTATAATTTGTAAGCATTAACTACAAATTGTGAATAAAGGAATGACATTAAAATATGAGCACTCTTAAACTTTTCAATGAATTTCACAATAAAAAAAGACAATCATAAATGGAAAGGCAAGAAAAGTTAAATCTGTGGATAAACAATGAAATAAACACCAGTCTCTGTCAACATTAATCGCGACTTTAATCAGCGGTTAAAAGTTTTAGCTCAGTTTCGATTTTGATGACAGCTATAAACCATTTGCCGAAATTGTTGGTCAGCTTAGTAAAGTTGTAACTTGAGTTTAACAAGGGAAGAGAAAAGAAAGCTTTATAAAATTCAGTTTATATTGTTTTGAATTGTTCCCTATCTTATTAACTCGTACAGCTTTTAATTGTCATTGAGCTAATGATATCGATACAATTAAATTAGCCCAATAAATAATTTGACACTAATAATTGAGTAAACAAACAGTTACGACAGAGGATTGAAGTAAGTCACATTAAATTAAATTTAAAAAATGTTCTTTTAAAGACTATTAATAATTTAAAGCAATAATTTAAAAGAAATAAATTTATAACTACGCTCACATTATTTTCCAAAATATGATATCAAATCTCCTCTTTTGATAGCCGAAAAGTTAAACAAATTAAATTATACTTATTAGTATATTTTCTATAAATTTTTTCAAACTGACAGAGAGTAACTCGTGCATGTGTTAAACGTCAAAAGTGGAAAATAACACTTATCGAATCAGAGCAAAAAGTCAAACAATGCCATGGAAATATATTTTGCTGACTACGTTATTTGGAATTTTCTTTAGTCTACAATTGAGTCTGGTTACAGGCCAGAATAAAAATGAAGCCGTTCTTCGTGCATTGAATTCACCAATGCAGGAGGCCAATCAAATGGTCGGGCAAAGCGGGTTGGGGTTCGAAGAATCCGAGACTGAGCTGCAAATTCAATCAAAGCAACATCGCCGAAAGACATCCAGGGGCAAAATAGATGCAGATAGAGTTTTTGAGCATGGAAATCGTGCTCGCATTTGTCCGTCAGAGAATATCGATGATTTGGATTGTGTTAAGACAAAATCCAAATCGAAATCAAAGCCGAAACTACCGCAACCGAAAGACTGCATGGACTATATTGATGGTGACGACAGTGATAATGATGCCAACGATGAAGCCTTCAAAAAGAAGTACAAGACCCACAACAGTAAGCAGTTTAAGGCACACGTTTCTTGCATACTTCAAGCACTTGATGAAAATGCTAATGCAATTTCAACTGATCTAAAGAAACTAAATTCTGGCATTATTAATCCAAAAACATCGCCAAAATGCATAAACAAAATGAAAAACAAAAAACCCAAAAAACTACGAAAAGTTATGCTCAAGTCAGATGTGGATAATCAAATAAAACATTCAAAAAAGAGAACCAAATCTTCCATTCCTGTGAAATGTGTGGAGAATGTGATGACCAACGAGGCGAATACGCAATTAGCACCCGATGCGCAAAGCAACAATTATGTTCCCGACTTATACTACCCAGAACAGCAACCGGATCGCATTCCTTTAATTGATCTGCAACTGCCATTTATGGTACCATCGACCAGTCTACTAGTTCCTGTCCTCAACCGCCGTCCCTGGTCCTTTGGTGCTCCTAATTCGATGGAGCGACGACGTTATCTCCATGCTCTCAATGAACTGAGACTCGCAAGGGCCATTCAGGAGGCAGCTGCATCTCGTTATAATCACAAACAGCGAAGCAGTGACATCAAGGAACATGTAGATGAGTTTAAAGAGAATCTACGGCGACTCGTCTCCAATCGGGAAGTCATTGAAAGAAAGATTAATGGATTGCTTGATGGGATTCATAACCCAGCTTAAGGCTGCTTTGATTTATTTGACTATTGATATTTTTATATTTTGTATTAATTGATTCGGAAAATGTTTGGTTTGTGTATATATTTCTGAAAAGTTATTTGTAGCAGTAAATTTTAGAATAAATTTGATTTTTGCATTGTGTTAATTTTAAGTGATGAATATTTGCAATATGAAAAAAAATGTAATTTATATATTTCTTAAAAGTTTTTTTTTTTTTTAAACATGATATACAATTTGGATAACGACATTTATTATTTAAGGGTTAATTTTAATTTTCTATCTTTTAAAATTATTAAATTTTTGACTCAATGGTGAACAATTTTTAAATGTTTAAATTGTACTAAAAAAAACAATACTTTTAAACTTGTGTAAATTATTCAAATTTTTTCATTAATTTTGTTTAAATTATTAAAAAACTTTTTATAACAATATTACTTTTTTTAAAGTACTCTTTGGGTTATTTGGCTCTGTTCTTCGAAAAACAATATTCAGTAAAAATAATTATGAATTATTGAAGCTATAATTATATTTTTAAATAAAAGGAAACTAATGTTTGGTCATAACACATATTAAGTAGCCAATAAATCAGGATCTGGTCATACACATTGTTCTGTTTTGATCAGTTCAAATCGCCTGTTTATCTTTTCTATAGTCATTTTCTAAAGTAGGCGTCACTGTCAACTGTCAATAGAATAAGCATAAAAATTAGTTTCTCATTCACATAATTTTCATTGTATAGTAATACAAAAAAGCTAAAACATTTCAACATGACTAAAAACAAAAATATGTTGCTGGTCTTTTTGTTCTTTTCGCTATTGGGTGGACGATACGTCGGTTCTTTTTCACTGGATAAGTTGAAAAAGAATATCATGGATTCTACAGAAATAGATAAACACGGCATGTACAACTACGACGATCAGTGCAATGAGTATCTGGATAGAAATATGGAGAATAAACCAGACTGCCATAATAACTTGGCTGAATCTGCTGCAATCAATGGACTACTCTCAGACGATGATATAAAACAGCAAATGAATCCAAATAAAGCAATTCTGGATGATGATTTATACGCTGATGTAGATAATAATAACGACATTGAGGCCAATAATGAGATTGAAGATTATCCACAGAATCACTTGCATAGAAATCAAGTCAGGATTAAAGACCAACATTAAAAGAAAGAGGTGTTTAAACAACAAAATCACATCAATAGACCTTAGCATAACGAAGCCGACATCAAGTTCCGAGATGAAAATTATGATCATTCGCAGTGGAGTCAATCATAAAAAACAAGTAATCGATTTACAATTATATATTTATTATTAATATTAATCAACATTATAATATATTTTGAGTCTATATCAACTTTGCTAACGCTTAATTGGTTGCTTAATCATTTTCAAATTTAAACTCGTTAAGGTTTGTAATCAAAATGTGTAGCAGAAGTGAAATAAATATGTGGTCCAACCAATTGTTAAGTGGGAATAATTGAGTGAATGAAAAGTAAATTAATTCTAAATGTGGTAATTATGTTCTGGTGTAAAAAGAAACCACTTTTTAGTATGAAACAATATTACTCAACACAAAATGCATCTATTTTAATGAATCAACTAATTACCAGTCAAATTTCCAAATGAATTTTTTTCTAATATATTTTTAAAATTTTTAAGAGAATTTTTGGACTTTGTAATACTTAATTTGGAGTATCATTAATACAAATTATACCACTTCTATCAATTTATGCATACATATCATGTTTATAAACACATAATCTTAAAACAGTTAGTTTTTTAAGTAAATCTCTGGGCCTTGAATTTTTTGCCCTTCGATCTGCAGACAGCTTTACACATAGAATTCCCAATTAGTTTCAGTTGACTCCTGCATGCATTTAGGCAAAGGATACGCACGTCCTTCTTGTGTCAGTTAGTTTGACGGCAGAACATGACAAATTGACGTTGATGTTGTCAAGCTCTTCCTACAAATTAGTGCATCAAATGCAGTAAGACCGTTTCGGTTCACAAACCACTGACTGACTGGTGCGACTGCGAGTGTGTATGTGTGTGTGAGTGTGTTTGAGTTAGTGGGGCTTTCAACTGGCAGTGAGAACAATGGAAATGAATTGAATGCGTCGGCGGCTGTGAATGTTACAATGTCCCCAAAATGCGAATTCGTGTGTGTTCGAGTGTATGTGTGTAGAAGTACAATGCTGTGGTTAACAGTATGTGGGTGAGTACGTGTGGGGTGCTCTTGTTTGCCAGCTTGCCGCTTGAGTTCTTTGGAAATCGCTCAAAGCCATTTTCAAATTGTTTTCGCAATCACAACAAAATCGATTTGTAAATATTCGCTATTAACTTAAGCTTTACATCACAGTTACAACGACCACTCAACACACCCATACACACACACACACCCACACACACACATACACGTACACTTATATGGCATAAAGTGTCCTTTTCTTTGCTATTTGTGGGTTCTTCGGCCTTGTCCTGCGTTCTGCTTTTGCCCTGCATTTTATGAGCTGTACTCGGTTCTCTCTTAGGCTGACAATTACATGGTATATGTGGCAAGGCGGGAAAACAGCTTAAATTTCATTGCAAAAGCAGGCGAGAACATGTCGACGTTTTGTCTAGCTTATTGCTGGGATATTGTGATTTATTTCTGCTGATAAACGCGAATTCAAAATCGATTTATAAACCCAAATGTATCGCTAAGCCAACGCCCTTTGCCTTCTTATCCGTAAGCTCATGTTTTTATCGTTTAATTTTTTCTTTGTTTTGGGTCTTATTGTTTTAATGGCTTAGAGCTGCAGCAATTGTTTTTGTTTTGTTGTAGAACTCACAGCATGACAGAACATAATCCACATAAAATCATCAATTGTTTGAATATTTTTTCAGCTGGACATTTTCTCGTATTTGAATTCAGACAAAGTGACAAAGCAAACGATAATGAATCCATTATTTTTTTCACATCTCTTTGCTTCTTCTCATTCAAATAATAAATGTATTGGTATTAAAAATAAATTCCTTCATTTTGTATGCAAAGCTAAAGAAAAGATTACGATTTAATGTGTTATCAGATTGCAGACAATTTAATTAAAGATAAATTTTCCTTTAATTCCACAATTTAACCACTTCAATACAGTTGAGTACTGAATGTATCTAATAATAATTGTAACTTAACTTAATTAGCTTTAAAAAGCCATTCAAAACAAACAAAAACAATATATAAAAATAAATTTTATAAAAAACTCATGTTTATGTCAAGCTATATATAACATATCATAGCTCATTTCCGACCTTTTTGTATTATTTTATCATTAACGTAAAAAAACCGATTTAAAATTTACCAAAAACAAAGTGTATGAAGAGACGCAAAAAAGCGGTGAGGAAAAATGAGAAGCCAGCATGAGGGCTTTATTAAAAATTGGTAACATGCCGGGCGTGCGGTTCTTTAATAATGGACATTATTTGCATAGCTGGGCACAACATGACGTATACTTGATGCAGCTTCCTGCCGCTAAAACAGTATCTTTAAAGCAAAAAAAAAACCACATATATATATATTATGTGTACTCGCGTGTTAGTAAAAAATATTGTGAACCTTAAGTAACCTTGCCTGGGACGTCGTCAGCATTGCATTCTGCACTCTGTACTCGAGGTGAGTCCCCAGTGTCGCATCCCTTGGGCGTATGTGGGGTATTTTTGTCGACCTGCTGGCAAGGTCAGGCCCCTACGAATGTTATGAACTTGAACTTTGTCAGACCAAGACAAACAGCAGCAATGCACCGATAAAAATGATCAGTTACTTAAGTTTTGAACAACGAAGGTTTGATCAGTAGTTTCAAAGAATATTAGGAAATATTTTTTTATTTTTGGGGTACAGACTTTTGCGGTAATGTTTCTTCCGTCTCTTTATGATTTTGAGTAAAAAAGTAAACATTTTTTGTAGCAATGTAGTTGCTGCAGTTGCCGCTTTAATTACAGCAGACAACACCTGACACCAGCCTTTTGGCCAAGAGATGCTGCTGCTTCTGCTGCAATTAGACGCAAAACGACACACAAAGCATGTGGCATAAGGCATAAAGCATAAGGTGTAAGGCACATGGCATAAGTTGCAGAGAGTATGGTTAGGCAAAAGGCACAATGTGTACGCTAAAAGGTATATACGACATGAGGGTAACATACACAGAGAAATTCTTTACATAAATTGTCATGCATAGAAAAATTTGTGCATACTTTGAGGCGGTTTGGCACGCATAATTCTATTACATTTTCATGCTCTTTACTTAAGAGGCGTAAAAGTTTTTTATGAATTATGAGCACAGTGGCTGACAGCGAAAATATGCCGACATTTTGCCACCATCATAACGCTTCAATTCAATAGAGAGACTCGGCGTCGGATAGAGAGAGGGGGGCGTGGCGTAATCATATTCATGACAATATAATGGCATCGTTAGATGAGAGGAAACTCAGTCGAGTGGAACTGAAACTGGAGCGTGCAGGTAACCACAGAAGTCACTTTGCCGCTGGCTGTCCATTAGCCTAGACTTTTGTTTTACATTCAACTTCGATGGTCTTTAGTCATGTCCTTTCTTGTCGTGTTGTGTTTTATCCAGTGTTTTATTTTGTGCCATCCAGGCCTGTCACAGCCACGCTTTGAACTTAATAAATTCAGTGAACTACGCAACGGAAGCTTGCCTGTATTAATCATAACAACTGTGATGAAATTGCCCATGTCTATTCCCTCTCTATCTATTTATATTTGTCTCTCACTCTAGTCACCGTTCTTTATAAAATTTCATAGCAAGTTTTTGCTACCCACTGAGAATTGTGTAATAAACTTAAAACTTATTGTTATTAAGCTGGACGGTTTTTCTAAGAATATTTTCTATTTTATACTGGACACCAAGTTGTGTGACAGTTTAAATGGCAACTCAAATTATTATACGTTCCATACTAAAAGCCAGCGCAATTAAGCATCCACACGCCTTCTGCCATCCAAGGTCGAATTGCTCATTTACTCCAAATCATATCCATTTGGCTTCACTCAATTTAGAAACACTTAATTTAAGTAGTAGTTGAAACGATACGTTTCCTTTTAATCATTTTAATTGTTTAATATCATTTATATTTAATATGTAGTTCAAAAGTTGTGACTGTTTGAGAATTTGTTAAATAGCGCTATAATAAAACTGTTAAAATCATGTGTTGCCGTGAGCGAAAATTGTCGACTAAATATTCTCGCTAAATTTTGAACATTAATCATTGCATACATTTTGGCGCAAACGCAACTAAAAGTTTTCAAGCAGTCATGACTTGAGCGTAACTAATTCTTTTTCAGTGAACATAATATTATTATGCATTGTTAGGTTTAAAACTTTAATTCGCCTCAATTAATTAAGGATATTAGTGAATTCGTACTTCCCTCGTATTTGACTAGCTTTACAGCCAACCCCAACGAGTAAAACTTTAAGCCTTTTGTATACTTTCCAGTTAATAAATTCACTTCATCGTTACAGCTTCGTTGAAAATAGCATTTCGTTAAAGAAAATTTCTTCAGGTGTTTGAAATACATTTGTTTTGGAATGCGAATAAACTACTTAAATGTTAAGCACTTTGGTTTATTTTGTTAGTTCGTTCAAAAATCAAGCCAACCGTTAATTTAGTTAGCGTTGTTTGTAATATGCAAAGCTTACGACACGTGGCACACAAAAATAAACAAGTTTAACACAAAGAAGGGACAACAAGTTAATTAAGGAATATTTCAATTCACACTTACCGAATGCTGCATTGTTAATTTGCATTTTGTGTACAGTTTTGTTTTGGTTAGTTTTTTTTATTTTATAATTAGTATTTGATTGTGTTTTATTTTTTTTCAATAGACACAGAGATACACACAAGTACATAAAGTATATATTGGATTGGTTTTGGGTGTGGATATATGAATTGTAGTTATTGTTGTTTGTAATTGTTGTTGGTTAAACATTTCGTGGTCGCGTGTGTGTGTGTGTGTGCAGTGTTGTGTGTGGGTGTGTTTGTGTGTGTGTGTGTGTGTGAGGGAGTAGAAGAGAAAAAGAACAATATATATATTTTAAAATGATTATACACTTAACTTTTCATTTTTGCGCTGCTGCGCTTCAATCACAATATACATATATGTACGATTAATATTATAATTTATATGTGTGTGCGTGTGAGTATGAGTGTAAGTGTGTGTGTCTGTGTCAGAGCATGCCTGGTTTAGTTAAAGAGATAAGCAGTAAGTAGCTGGAATTAAAACAAGCATAGATAGACTAACTTAAGTCAGCTACATTAATATAAACACATGCATATTTATTACTTACCTGGTTCGGAGCAACGGGAAAATCTAATAAAGCGAAAGTATCTGACACCCAAAATAGAAGGAAACGAAGAGTAAATACAAAGAAAGGCAGTAGTATGTGTGTGTGTGTGCGTAAGTAAGGGATAGCTAGCACACCAGCAGGCATTGGCAACTGTTAAATGCTGACATCTATTGATTTTGACAATAAAATATATGCGGAGGTGCCTTCGCCTTATATTCCCTACGCTTTCTGTTTCTCATTCTCTTCTACTCACCCACATTCCCCTGTCTTTATCTAGTTCGTAACAAAAAGGGTAAAAACGCAAAACTTTATTTGATTGTTTGGCACCCGCAGCCCCAAAACATAAAAAAGAAATACGACACCAAAAAAAAAGCAAAAACATATAGCTTCGGGAGGTTTTACGCCCAGTGCCTGCTGCCACAATCAGCTTTAACTGCTCTTGTAACAATTCGCGTGTGTTCTAGTGCTGTCGTTCGTGCTCCAAAATGGGTGCCAAAATCTAAGTGGCAACGCATTGAACGCCAATGTGAGTCTCGAATGAAACACACGTGGACCCTCGGTTTCACAGCGGTGGTCGGGACCCTTTAATACCCTAGCTCTTTCGGGGTGGGGTGGGTTTGCTGTGTCCTTAAGTTCCCGCGACATAAAAATTATTATTATAGAGTCCCTACTGAAACGATACGAAATCTAAAAGAGAAAGCCGAGCTTCCAAAATTACAAACCAATAGTTACCAATATTATTAAGACAGGTGAAAAACAAAAAGAAAATCTTTATACAATTGTTCGGTGCAGGATCAAAGATGTTGTTTGATCCTCGCGGTCTTTACCCTCCCTACCAATGAATCTCCTGGCGAGTCTGTGAGATTCCCTAGTTATTTATTTTAACACCTTAACATTTCATAGCCCCTAATAACAAACTCAAACCTTCATTATAATTTTCAGATTTACATTCAATTTATTTAACATGATCCATTGTATCTATTTCTATATTTCTTTTTCAGCGACTATTCAAGAATGCCAAATACTAATTAATTTATTTATAGTTGATACGTTTACATTTCTGTTATTTATTTAATTTTTATAGGATTTTATTTAAAAGTGCATATATTTTAGGATTCAGTTGGTTAGCGTTGTTGCTGTGTTAAATTTTTCTTTTTTTTTTTGTTTTTTCGTGCATGTAGGGTATAAGTAGTGAATATATATTTATTTTTATTTAAATCAAAAATAATTGCAAAAATTTATTTATATTTTTGGGGTTGCATTTTTTTTGACTTTTAAGTTGTTCTCCATATTTTTATTAATTTTCTTTTCAGCGTGAAATAATGTTTTTATCTATTTATTTCAAAAAAAATATTTAATAAAAATTTCTTTAAGTAGTTATTTCTTTCTACCTTTTTTCATTTTTTCTTTTTTAACTAATTTTCTTATAATTTTCTTTTATTTTACTTTAAAAATCATATTTATATTTCTTCATTTAAATTAATTTCTTAGAAAATTCCAATATTTCAATTATTCAAATTTTTGACAAAAAAAATTATTATTCGTTCAAACCAATTTAAATTGAAAATCGCACAAACATAATATAAAATAATACTTAATCACTTACATGTCTTTATCCCGCGCTGGAAAGCTTTCCATCGTGTGTTGTGTAGTGTAGTGTATTGTGCAAGTACCAAATGTTTTTTTTTTTGTATTTATATAGATATATTATGTTTTCGATTTATTTTTTTTTCTTTAGATTTAAGAATTTTAAACTTTAGTCTTTCTTTTTTTTTTATTTTTGCATGCCTTTTTTTTTTTTTTTTAAATTTCATTTAGATGAGCAACAAGGAAAATGAGAAAAAAAATATAATTCACGCTCATGCACACGTTCAACAACACTTGTACCACTGTCACCTTTACATATGTTTAAATGCACTGTCTTTTAATGATTGTCTGCTTTAGGTACGGCGGTGTATGTGTGTGTATACTTATATGTATATTTTCCATATGTTTTTACGATTTTGTTAACTTTGTTCACATACCGATTTATATATGTATATACATTATTATTTTTTTCAGCATTTGCCCATGAGATATGCACATATATACATATATATATATATATATGTCACTCCCACGCAAGTACATATATATATGTATGTAGGTACTGGTTTTTTCTTTTTTTTTTCAAACGTTTTGTTAGATATATGTATGTATATATATATCTACTATTTATATATAGTTTTAAGCACTGATTGGCATTAGATTTTTTTATGTTTTTATATATGTTTTATATTTAATTATTGGGGTTTTTTTAATTTTATTTTTGGCACTTATTTTTCACTGCACGCTGCTGCTGACTGTGACATCGAAATAGTGTGCAGGTTATGTTTTCCCCCTCTATCCTCTCTTTTACTGGGGACTATCCGAATTTCGGACACCCTAACCTCGACTTAAAGCTCCAGATGATCTTTTGCCGTGGTTAGGGTGGAAAATTTACTGAAACCTAGATTCAAACAAAATTTAATTAAAGCTTAGTTTCTTTAAAAAACTAAGTTCAATTATAGCACATACCCTTGCTTTTGTACCCCTTTTGGTAAGCAGCAATAGCTGCTGCGCTGAGCGGCAATCGAAACGGCGGCGAACACAAAAAGCAAAGCGGCTGCACCGTGGTTGCTGGTTCTTAAAAAAACGTGGTTCTGGCCTTCTGACACCAAGGAGATTGTCCAAAGAAAAAGAGCGATTTTTGGCAAGATGTCTCCTTTTATAGGCCCATATTCCATGCTCAACGCTCTCATATTGGAATATTACCGATATGGACCCACGGTGCTCTTGCCTATCCGCATTATCCGCATTTCGGATAACACCGCTCTCTGCTTTATCTGCTTCCCCTTCTTTTCGTTTATTTGCACACAGCATGCGAAAGCTCGGTACTAATTCTTATCTATTCTCATGCGCTCTTGCATTTAGTTTCCCCTCTAATTTTTTGTTTATCTATTTCTCTTCCTGATCTTATTTTCCCCTCTTTTGTTGTTTGTCATAGCTTGCGTTACCTGCGTTACAGCGCAGGCGACAAATTTGTCGAAACAGATTTGCGCTGTAACAACAAATGTTGTTCTTTGCAGCTGCCGACCATTACACACACGATAATCTGATTCGATAGATAGAAGATTAGCGGGAATCAGATACGAATATCTTTTGCATGATATGTTCCTACCTCTTGTCCCTGTAAATTTTCTAGGATATAAAAGCTATTTCCAAGTTTTTTCTTAATGCGGCATTTAACAAATTGTGGTGCCAATTTAGCATTAAAATTTTGAGAAAATTTACTAAGGCAGAAATTCCTTCTAAATACCTCTTGACCTTCTTTATAAGACACCGGTTTGGATCGCAAATTATATTGAGCTGCATTACGCTCATAAGCTGTACGAATATTCTTTTGCAAATCCTTTCGCAATAAGGCAAGTTTATCTGCTCTAGGAACAGCTCCATGCGGCTCTTCTAATAAAGATACATTCTTTAGTAGACGATAATCGTCGCCATGAGTGATCATGTTCAATCCGAACAAAGCTTGGTATGGTGAACAACCTAAGGACTGGTGAACTGCAGCTCTTAACGCACAGGATATAGCAGTTATATTTGTGTCCCATTCAGTCTGGTCTCCCTTAAGATATGCCCTAACAGCAGCTAGAAGCGAACGATTTACACGTTCCGCCGCGTTGCTCTGAGGCGAATACAAGGCTGTATATACGTGTCTTACCCCAAGTTCTGTAAGGAATGCATTAAATTCATTAGCACGAAACTGTGTGCCATTATCGCTAACTAATACTTCAGGAACTCCAAAGCAATGAAATATGTGTTTAAGCAAAAATTCTTGTATAGCAGAAGATGTAAATTTCTTTAGAGGACAAAGCCAATGAAATTTGCTGAAATGGTCTAAGACAATAAGCAACCCTATATTACCACTTTTGCTTCTTGGATACGGTCCCAAAATGTCAACGTAGAGCCTTTGGAATGGTCTGCATGTGGGTGATTGTAAACCCATTGGTGGTCTAAGAATCTGATTAGGTGCTTTTGTTGCTTTGCAAGTATCGCAGCTACGGATATAATTGCGTACATCGTTAGCCAATCCGGGCCAAAACAAGTTCCTTCGCAGCTTTTCTATTGTCTTCTGCATACCACAGTGGGATGAAATCACACTATCATGAGCTTGTTTAAGAACTTCGGCTCTTAGCCGTGTTGGAATCCATAATTTCCACAAACTCTCATCGTGATCTTCAAGTCCTTTAGAATGTTCCGTTCGTATATAAATATACTGGCTAGAAATTTTAATGTCTGGGAATTTAGACTGTTGCAGCGAAAACTTTTTCTTGAGATCTTGATACTCAGTGTCAAAGAAGGCATCTGAGTCCAAGTCTACTATAGGACCGATTTCAAGCTCTGCAATCTCTTCTTCACAAATTCTAGACAGGGCATCAGGAACTATATGATCCTTACCTTTCCTATGTGAAATTGTAAATTTATAGGTCTGCAGTCGAAAAATCCATCTAGCAAGCCTACCAGAAGCATTTTGCTGACGCATAAGCCAAAGGAGACTGGAGTGGTCTGTAACAACTTCAAATTCCTGTAACTCCAGATAACACCTAAACTTCTCTATGGCTAGAACTACTGCCAAACATTCTCTTTCTGTCACGCTATAATTCCGTTGTGCGCGATTCAGTTTTTTGGACATAAATGCAATGGGCATTTCGTCGTCTTCTTCTGATAACTGTATTAACACAGCGCCTATTCCAAAATTACTGGCATCGCAGTGAAGATAAAACTTTTTACCAAAATCTGGATTTTGTAAAACTGGAGCTGTAGTGAGTATAGTTTTAAGCTTGTCCATAGCATCTTGTGCTTCTTTGGGCCATGCAAAGTGTTTCTTCTTTGTTAGAGTTTCCGTTATAGGACAAGTGATGTCGGCATAATCCTTTATAAACCTTCGGTACCAACCGCATATACCTAAAAATCCGCGAACCTGTTTAAGATTCTTTGGTGGGGGCCAGTTTTGAATACATTCAATCTTTGCAGGATCCGTACGTATTCCACCACTTCCTATAATATGACCTAAATAACTTACGCTCTTCACGCAGAAATGACTCTTTTCAATATTAAGGGTGAGGTTTGCTTTGCGAAATTGTTCCGCAAGTCGTACTAACACCGCTAAGTGAGTAGAAAAGCTCTCAGAGACTACACACACATCATCCAAATATCCAAACACACAATTTCGAAGATCTGGGGGTATTATTTCGTCCATAAGACGACACATCGTGGCTGGGGCATTGCATAAGCCAAAAGGCATTACTTTAAACTGATAAAGGGGTCGGCCAGGAATAGTAAAGGCCGTTAGTGGCCTTGCCTCTTTAGTTAATTCAATTTGCCAAAAAGCGTCTTTTAAATCTAGCTTAGTAATAATGTTTGCTTTTGGCAAACGTGAAAAAATTCCTTCAATTCCAGGTAAAGGATAAGCATCCTTTCTCGTTGCTTCATTTAGTTTCCGAGCATCTAAACATAACCTAATTTTGTGCGGTTTAACAACAAGCCGCATGGGAGAACTCCAAGCGCTGTTCGATGGTTCTATAACATCGAGATCAAGCATACGATCAATCTCCGCATATAGTAGAGTTTCTACTGCCGGGCTGACAGGATAAAAACGTTGTTTAACTGGACGTGCATCACCAACGTCAATATGATGTTGGATTAAACGGGTACGACCTAATCCTTCTTGACAATTTGGAAATAAAGATTTTACGGCCTCTAACTGTCGCAGCTGCACCTCTGTCAAGGGATATGCATTCTCTTCCCGTACTTGACTATTTGCCGAGCTTGTCTCAAACTCTTCAACATGAGACTTTACAGCGCTGATTACATGAGGAGCTAGCGCGAATTTTTTCCAAAAATCAATGCCTAAAATTAGCCTTTGCTTTATTGATGGAATAATGTATAGCTGTAGGAACTTTGTTATTCCCTTGTACATTATTGGGGCGTTAAGTACACCAACAACTCCGTGGGCTTTTCCATCTGCCGTTTGCACTTGGGACTTTAGCGATTTGAATTCACTATATTCTGCAAAGTTTTCTAAGGCCAGATCGGATCCAATGCAGCTAACATTCGCACCAGTATCTAATAAGCCGAGCTCAGTAAATTTAAAAAAACTAACTTCGGCATAACAACGCGCATCACTTTTGTTATTTATAATAGTAGAAACTAACAACTTACTATATTTCCTTATTCTTCTAAAATATGTTCTACAACGCAAAGCACTTCTTGCTTTTAACGTATTTATTTCATTAAAAATCTTATTCCTAACTTCTAAATAATTTCTAAGCCTTTCATGATAAGGCCGTGCATACATAGGCACCTTAATTTCATCCGCAACTGTTTCAGAATTAGCTATAAACGGATTTGTTTCTGCAGTACCATTTTTATCTGCATCTTGTTCCCTTAATTTGATTTTGGTGGGAGCATCCTGCTGTTGTTGGATGCACCCTTTTGTCGGTTTTCCGACAAACGCTTTATACAAGTCTTGCACTGAGGCTTGTACACATTTGGTGCACCACAACCGTAGCAAAATATGCGACGTTCAGCAAGACAATTTTCCCAGAAATGTCCTGAGGTATCGCAGTTCCAGCAAACTATGTTTGACTGGCGAATAGCGTCAATCTCCGGTATTGCTATTTCATCCGGACCATTTTCTTCCTCTATCTCATCGACTGCATAGATCTTTCTCCTTGGTAAAGGCTGTTTTGCCCGAGACGAGACATCAACATGGTCATTGGTTCCAGCAACCAAGTTTTCGTACATACGAACCAACTTTCGCAACTGTCCCACCGAATGCACAGGTTGAAACAGCAACTGCTGACGCGTCTCCGGGAGCAGATTGTTTTTAAGGATCTCAACCAATTCTTCTTCCTCTATACTAACTGATGATTTGTCGATGAGAGACACTACGCCCTCATAAAAGTTTGTAAAGGATTCACCCTTTTTCTGCTTCCGAGAACGTATTTCCTCTTTGTTTGCGAATTCTGATCGATAATCTGCATACTGCTGTCGTAAGGAGAAACAAAATTCGGGCCACGTGATTCGCTCTACCTTCTTGTGGTATCTCCAATACCAGTTTCTTGCTCTTCCTACGAACAAAACATGCATATGCTTACATACAGCATCTAAATCTCCATCTAATGTATCTTCTGTTAGCACTTTTACACGATACACAAACTCGCCTACACTCAAGCCCTCTTCAGTACCATCAAACTGGATATTCCATTTTTGCATTATTTGAGCTACTTGGCTAGGATGGACTGACGTATGGCTCGACGACGACAACTGAACTGAATGCCGAGGTACAGGATGAGGTGGAGTTCGATTGCTCATGTTCAAGGACGACATTAACCGAGTTACTGTTTGCTCAATCATGTTTTGAATGGTTGAGTAATCAACCGGATCTTCCCGACGATTAATCGTCGAGCGATAAGGACGACCTCTTCTCCTAACATTCATTCCTCGTGAGGGAGGACGATCATTTGGATTAGTAACATTGCTGTTATCTAATTCCACTAATGGCTCCTCATTCGTTTCTAACTCCCGATGTTCCCTTTGAGTATCTACATCTCTAAGAGACTTCGCTAAGTTACGAGTCACTGCCCGAGTACTTGGACCTGGGGCTAAAGGATCTGCTCGCATCGCTTGAGGCGAACAACTACCTATTACTAGTTTTAAGTCTTGGATTTGTACCAACGAGGCACAATTTGGACACTTATCATGAGTTTTTAACCAATCTTCGATACAATTCTTGTGAAAAATGTGCTTACACTGAGTAATGTAACATGATTGTGTATTGGTCAAAAACTGACAACAAATTTCGCAATTTCTCACGTCCTCAGAAAATGTGAGAGAGTGTGGAGGACTATGTCCTATAGGCATTTTAAATTCAATTAAATTTATAAACGGGGCATATGATTTGTTTTAGATGCTAAATATTAAACAATTTTTTGAACAATTTGTATAATGATTAAAGATTTTAAATTATTCTGGGCTATTGCAACTACCTTCCGTTTAAGCAAATCCGCGGTGCAGTACTGATCATCTTATTATATATAACTAATGATAATGCTGCAACGAGAGATTTTCTTTCGGGTTGAAAACCAAATTATTTTATTAAAGTCATCTAACAACCCAAACATGTGCTGTCCTACTTCGGCAGGGTATTCAATCCTAGCTAAATACTCAAGATTCCAGAAGAAGAAGCACAATATTGGAAATGTTATAAGCGATTCGATAAAACAAAATAAACAAAAAGGTTATCGAAGACAAATGAGCAACAATTGTGAGTGTGGATCTTTATTCCGATTATTTTGCTAAACTGTTTATAATTATATATTAAATGCATTGGTCGGCAGTGCATTCGATCTAAGCCAAATGCTAAAGTTCCATTACCTCAACAATTTAATTTTATCCAATTTCAGCTATATTAATTTCGGACCTCACAATCGTAGGAGATGTGGCTACTAAGAATAGAAACAAATATACTTCACATTCTAGACTAAACCATAAAAGGTGTAACTATCAAAGTATTCACAAAGGATCTATCTTAGTGCCCCACGTTGGGCGCCAAAAAATTTATGTAACAATTCGCGTGTGTTCTAGTGCTGTCGTTCGTGCTCCAAAATGGGTGCCAAAATCTAAGTGGCAACGCATTGAACGCCAATGTGAGTCTCGAATGAAACACACGTGGACCCTCGGTTTCACAGCGGTGGTCGGGACCCTTTAATACCCTAGCTCTTTCGGGGTGGGGTGGGTTTGCTGTGTCCTTAAGTTCCCGCGACATAAAAATTATTATTATAGAGTCCCTACTGAAACGATACGAAATCTAAAAGAGAAAGCCGAGCTTCCAAAATTACAAACCAATAGTTACCAATATTATTAAGACAGGTGAAAAACAAAAAGAAAATCTTTATACAATTGTTCGGTGCAGGATCAAAGATGTTGTTTGATCCTCGCGGTCTTTACCCTCCCTACCAATGAATCTCCTGGCGAGTCTGTGAGATTCCCTAGTTATTTATTTTAACACCTTAACATTTCATAGCCCCTAATAACAAACTCAAACCTTCATTATAATTTTCAGATTTACATTCAATTTATTTAACATGATCCATTGTATCTATTTCTATATTTCTTTTTCAGCGACTATTCAAGAATGCCAAATACTAATTAATTTATTTATAGTTGATACGTTTACATTTCTGTTATTTATTTAATTTTTATAGGATTTTATTTAAAAGTGCATATATTTTAGGATCCAGTTGGTTAGCGTTGTTGCTGTGTTAAATTTTTCTTTTTTTTTTTGTTTTTTCGTGCATGTAGGGTATAAGTAGTGAATATATATTTATTTTTATTTAAATCAAAAATAATTGCAAAAATTTATTTATATTTTTGGGGTTGCATTTTTTTTGACTTTTAAGTTGTTCTCCATATTTTTATTAATTTTCTTTTCAGCGTGAAATAATGTTTTTATCTATTTATTTCAAAAAAATATTTAATAAAAATTTCTTTAAGTAGTTATTTCTTTCTACCTTTTTTCATTTTTTCTTTTTTAACTAATTTTCTTATAATTTTCTTTTATTTTACTTTAAAAATCATATTTATATTTCTTCATTTAAATTAATTTCTTAGAAAATTCCAATATTTCAATTATTCAAATTTTTGACAAAAAAAATTATTATTCGTTCAAACCAATTTAAATTGAAAATCGCACAAACATAATATAAAATAATACTTAATCACTTACATGTCTTTATCCCGCGCTGGAAAGCTTTCCATCGTGTGTTGTGTAGTGTAGTGTATTGTGCAAGTACCAAATGTTTTTTTTTTTGTATTTATATAGATATATTATGTTTTCGATTTATTTTTTTTTCTTTAGATTTAAGAATTTTAAACTTTAGTCTTTCTTTTTTTTTTATTTTTGCATGCCTTTTTTTTTTTTTTTAAATTTCATTTAGATGAGCAACAAGGAAAATGAGAAAAAAAATATAATTCACGCTCATGCACACGTTCAACAACACTTGTACCACTGTCACCTTTACATATGTTTAAATGCACTGTCTTTTAATGATTGTCTGCTTTAGGTACGGCGGTGTATGTGTGTGTATACTTATATGTATATTTTCCATATGTTTTTACGATTTTGTTAACTTTGTTCACATACCGATTTATATATGTATATACATTATTATTTTTTTCAGCATTTGCCCATGAGATATGCACATATATACATATATATATATATATATGTCACTCCCACGCAAGTACATATATATATGTATGTAGGTACTGGTTTTTTCTTTTTTTTTTCAAACGTTTTGTTAGATATATGTATGTATATATATATCTACTATTTATATATAGTTTTAAGCACTGATTGGCATTAGATTTTTTTATGTTTTTATATATGTTTTATATTTAATTATTGGGGTTTTTTTAATTTTATTTTTGGCACTTATTTTTCACTGCACGCTGCTGCTGACTGTGACATCGAAATAGTGTGCAGGTTATGTTTTCCCCCTCTATCCTCTCTTTTACTGGGGACTATCCGAATTTCGGACACCCTAACCTCGACTTAAAGCTCCAGATGATCTTTTGCCGTGGTTAGGGTGGAAAATTTACTGAAACCTAGATTCAAACAAAATTTAATTAAAGCTTAGTTTCTTTAAAAAACTAAGTTCAATTATAGCACATACCCTTGCTTTTGTACCCCTTTTGGTAAGCAGCAATAGCTGCTGCGCTGAGCGGCAATCGAAACGGCGGCGAACACAAAAAGCAAAGCGGCTGCACCGTGGTTGCTGGTTCTTAAAAAAACGTGGTTCTGGCCTTCTGACACCAAGGAGATTGTCCAAAGAAAAAGAGCGATTTTTGGCAAGATGTCTCCTTTTATAGGCCCATATTCCATGCTCAACGCTCTCATATTGGAATATTACCGATATGGACCCACGGTGCTCTTGCCTATCCGCATTATCCGCATTTCGGATAACACCGCTCTCTGCTTTATCTGCTTCCCCTTCTTTTCGTTTATTTGCACACAGCATGCGAAAGCTCGGTACTAATTCTTATCTATTCTCATGCGCTCTTGCATTTAGTTTCCCCTCTAAATTTTTGTTTATCTATTTCTCTTCCTGATCTTATTTTCCCCTCTTTTGTTGTTTGTCATAGCTTGCGTTACCTGCGTTACAGCGCAGGCGACAAATTTGTCGAAACAGATTTGCGCTGTAACAACAAATGTTGTTCTTTGCAGCTGCCGACCATTACACTCTGCCATATTGTTAGACATTTTACATACTAGTCAGCGTACGTGTGTGTGTGTGAATGTGTGCTTGTGCGTATGTGTATATAAGGCCCACAACCAAATGTCACGTTTCGTTTTTATTTCAATTTGCAATGTGAGTGCGAACAACAAATCTGATTTTGAACTCAATCAAGCTTACCGCTCTCGGCTAACAGTTACGCCATATTGTACAGCCTCAACAAGACCGTGTCTGGGTGTATTAGTGTGTATGTGTGTGGGTATGTATGTGTGCAGTGACTATGGAGACAACGTGGCCTGCATTTAATTCGATTAACGTGAGCAATGTTTCATTCACTCTCCATTATTCTGTTTCCTAGCACAACATCATCGTCGTCGTCGACATCATCATCATCATCATCATCACAACATCGTTGTCATGCTCATCGTCAAGCACATTGACAGCATCAGCATCATCTGTCCAGCTCATCAATTATGCGTCGCAACAAAATCCTCCATGTTGCATTTGCTGCACGGATCGATGTCATTTCCCAGAACACACATTGTATGTGTATGTTTTTACTTTATGTGAGGGCACGAGATCTTTCTAGTTGCTGAACAAATTAATTTTCCAAATTGTAAAAGTCTGTTAATCTGGTCAACACGTGTTATACCCACACACACACATTATGCACCTGCCAACAGATTACGGTTGTTCAACAAATTTTAAAGCAATTTCTTCTCCTTTTTTTGATAACCAAATTGGCTTAGCGATGCAAAAGATTAAAAAAAAAATTTCGATTACCTTTATGGAGCTCAGTTAAAAGACACATACAATCACATACACTCAAAGTCACATTCACACACACACACATACACACCCACATTCTTGCACATTCGCATACTTGCTCTGCCATGCAGACACTGCTCGCATTTTCCCCAGAAATATTTCCATAAAAATTTCTCCGTTCATGTAAAACGAAAATCATACAAGCAAAAGAAATTTCACATGCCTCTCAAGGTATAGCACCGAAATGTCAATACTCTTTTTGTCTAGGGACTCTACAAACACATTTGAAATTCACTATAAACGTATATTAAAAAGAAAGACACATTATTACTTTATTGTTTATTATTGAACACTTTTATAATAAAAAAACAGAGATTAAAAAAAACCTGAGCAATATTTTTTTTCAAAATTATATATAAAAAATAATAAAAACATTAATAAAAATAATAATTAACTAGGAAAATAGGAAGCGTTTCTCACTCTACATTGCAATTACTAATTAGACAGAGCTTCTCTCTGACAATTATTTATATAAATAAATAAACTAACAATAACAAAAATTATTATATTTATGGATTAATTTAAAATAAATGACTATTATTTTTTATATAATTTAAAAAAAAATTCAAATTGAAAAAAAAATTCTGTGTAAATTATTTTTAAAATTTAATTTAAGGTCTTAAAACGAAAAGTTTATGTTAAAGTTTAATGAATAGATGTTTAAACATAAATCTTTAAATTGAATATTTATTACAACTAATAATTAAACTAGTTCACAAGTAAAAATTAAGAAATATTTTAGCTTCAAATATATTAATATATATAAATTATAACAATAAATTAATATATAATGAAAACTTATTAACATTGATATAAATTTATGTATTTTTTGCATACGTCCAATTAAATACTCTATTTTGACTGTCATTAATATAACGCTAAAGCAAATAGCAGCTGAATTGGATCTCAGAGAAAGATTTATGACGCCTTTCTGTCAAATACAAGGATTTTCTTAAAAATACGGAAAATAAACTATGAACAGAGTCGTGGCTTAGTGTGGAAAGCACAGCTGCTTCTATGTTGGCATGAAAACGGCTTAAATGTCAAGGTAGAGGCTATGAAGAATGTTGAACATGGCTAAAATTTGCCATCAACAGCTATTGAAAGTGCAGCGGCTTTGTTCAACAAAATATAGTTTTACTTTTTGCGAATCATAATCTAGATTTTGCACATGACACTTTAATGAGCTTGTCTGGTGTGTGTTCTTGATAAAAAAAAACATATAAATAACCGTAAAAATTGTGTTGGGAAAAAGCATTTTCATATTTTCGTTTAATTGAAATAAAAATTTACTGAAATAAATTAGCCAATTAAATTGAATATGTTATTTTAACCGTCTTAAATCTTTGAAAAAGTTTCTCTAGTCAAAAATGTATTGACTGGTAGATAAATAAACTAATTTTATTGAAACATTAATTCCTGTATATATTAAGTTAATAATGATTACGAAGCGTGTAAGCGTGTAACAGTTTCATTTTTTATAAACATCAAGTAAACGCCTTGTGGCCTCTTTAAAATAACTTGAGGTATAATTAAAGGTGTAATGTATATTGCACAACGTAAATTCCATCAAAAAAAAATTTATTAATTTTACTTAGAATATACTGATTAAATTAAAGACAATTTTTAGTTCAATGAAAATTTATGTAATTTTTTCTTTCCCTCCTCTTTAATTTTATTCTTAATTGTTATAAAAAACGAACATGAATTCTATAGTCGTCCTACGACTTTCGGATACCCATTACTCCATTGCATTATGTTAGTAACATTGGGGTTAGATAATAATTCAGATAAGTGCAGTCGCTTAGGTAAGGGACACGAGTGAGTTTAATTTTTTCAAACTTATTCATAATTTTAGCGATTTTTTTTTGACTAATCGTTCCGATATAATCTCTACGATTTAGTTCTCCGATTGGATCGGATTGAAACTTGGTTAGTATGTTTATAATAGTCTATATAAACATATATTCGACCGATTTTAGATAAAAAATCCCATTGATATGGTTGTCCAATCTGAATTAAACTTTATCAGCATATGAATGCCCTACAAACGTACATTCTATATCAATTGGTTCAGATAGCACAGCTAACAAAAAAAATGTTCCAGACTAAAATGTACTATTTTTAGCTGTTCTTAGCTCTGCATGAGCATAGGACGCCTTTAAAAAAAGGAAGTACAGGGTCTTTTTCAGTCGGCTCGCTCGACTTCTAGTTATAGTTATAATTGAGCCTCTTAGTTATTTATTTTTATTCTATAGCCTTCCTTGACCATTTCTGACAGTTTCATGAAAATGACTTCTAATTAACATTGTATTTGTTATTTGTTATGGTGAAGTATGTAAAGGTAAAGAAAATATTTTAACAATATTATATAAAGTGCTTAGCAACTGTGCATCCTTTTTTTACTGACCATACAGCAGCTTGAGAGCCTTTTAACTTGATTGGGTCACATTTATGTGGCCTAATTAAATTTGGCCGCTTAATTATTCGACGGCACTTACCTTCATACATTTTTCTCTCTCTCTTTTGCGTTTTTCTTGTCTTCTTTTTTACTTAAATTTATAGCGTTCTCGTCTTACAATCATAGAAACTAGTTAAAAGCAGAGTAGGTACCTCGTAAAAACACAATGGTAAAAAAGTTTGCAATTTTTCTTGTTACTCTCACTGTGCTATGGGATGAAAGCTTTCTAATTAACATGACCAAGAACTAATGAAGCTTTGTAACTAGGATGGGGTGGGGACGATAAAGAGCAGGCTTAAAACTTCACGTAGCAAACTGGTTCTACACAAAAATCGCCGCATAACTTGTCTGGTTCATTGTTTAAAAAAAAATTTGTTGAGCATACTCTAAATAAAAAGAATTCTTATTATTTTGTTTAGCGCCCAACGCTTTCGCAGTTACTAGAAAAATGACTATGAATTCAGAGTTTGTAAAAACCAATTCGCAAAACAAAACAATACTGTTATCCTGGGTTTGTATTTTTGAGCTGAGCCTTCCAAACTTGGGTTATTTATAGTTAATCTAAAGGGAAAAGTAGTTTGCAAGTAAGACTCTGAAACGCAGCAAAAGTTTTGCTTACAAAATATGTAGCACTCGATTGCACCCGCATAATATCCATTCCCATTCTCTTCATTTCACCGTTAGCGTACATTTTTTTAATCATCTGGTTGTCAACTGCACTAAAACACTCTTCTCACATAGTATAATAAAAGTTATACTATTAATTATTTACACTATGTCAGCAAAATATTTGACTCAATACAAAAACCGTTAGACCATAAAACACTTTGAATTTCTCAACATTTCTTGTCGTATTACGTATACGACCAGTACACACAAATACGTTTTATTAATGATTACCTTTTGGTCCTGCATATCTTCGACATAATTGTGCAAACTTAAAGCCATTTAAAGCTAATCACTGAATTAATTAAAATAAATTACTCCAAATTGAACACTATTTGTCTGAAGATAAACTTGGGCAAGTTTCCGAGCGACCGTTAAAAGCGTTGAGGAAGCAAATTGAAACGTAACTGAATCGTAATACATTTGTGATGATTGATATATAAATACTATCTATCTATGTATAGATACCTTTGGCTTTGGCTTTAGCTTTAGCTTTAGCTTGAGTGTGGATTGGGTGTGACTTTGCTGTGCAGTTGAATAAACAGTTTACTATTAATTATTCACTACGATACTTACGCTGAGTTTCAGTCTAATGAAGTGGATCGAAGTGGAGTGAATTGAAGTGAAGTGAAATAGTTTAAGTGTCATCACTTGAGAGATTTTAAGTTAAAACAAGTACACATAGTTTTGTAGTATCATTCATTAGGAATACACTTAGTTCCCATGTTTAAGTAACTTAAACTACAAGTTCTAGTAGCTGTTTGTCTGTAAGCGTTGTTAAAATAGGTTGCAACTACTTTTAGTTAAGTAATAAAACGTTGTTGGTACCAAAAACTAAAAAGTAAATTCATCAAAACGCAGAGTAAGAGGGCGACGAGCATAGTTCTCCAGCTAGATATATACATATAAAAGTCTATGTATATACAGTATTTGTTTTAGAAAAATGCTAGAGTTAAGTGTGAAATGAATGATAAATGACAGAGTACAAGAGAATAAGAGAAAAATTATAACCAAGCCAAATATTTGTCTAGCTAAAATGCACGCCAATTGAAACGCGTACATAAGTATATATACTATACTATATATATATATATATATGTATGCTACTTTATATATATAGTACAAATATATTTATTTAGTTTTTGTCTAAGCGTCACGCACTTTACTACTTTGTTACAAGTAAGTTTGCTTTGGTTTAGTTTTAAAGGAAAAAAGAAATTTGTAGTACGGCTACACAGAGAGAAAATTAGCTGCATTAAATTTTGTATTTCTCTAATATATATAAATTTTTATTATAAAACACTGCATGAAATATTCATTTTATTTCTAAAGTCAAGCAAATGATATTCAATCTATCAAAAAACTGAATTACTTATATATTTCTCTCTGTGTAACTTTGTACATTTGCTGTTTCTGTTTGTATTTTCTTGTTTATTGTTCTTGTTCGAGTGCAAGTACGATATATGTTTAATTCCATGTCGGATTATAGGAGCTACTTACCCCAATGCGTCCTAGCAGCAGGGCGTCCATTTCGCCGCCATTTTGGGCTACCGGCACAGTGGTTATCACGGATATGGTTGGCTCCTGTTGAGCGCTCAAATCCACCGACATTTTGCTCCAAGTCCGCTTTCAATGTTATCGAATTTATTTTTCTCGATTTCGTTATTCGTTTTCGTTTTGATTGCAACTTAATAGCGCTTCGTTGTTTTAGATATAATTTAACGCACTTATTGTTATTGTCATTAATATTGTATTTCTCAGTGACTGGAATTGCAGAACAATGGAATGCATTGTGCCTTAACTTCAACGATGTCAACCAACTTTTATAAAATTGACTCTGTCGTTTTGCATGCAAATGTGTTGACTCTGAGTCGAAACCACGCCCCACAACACACTATGCCCGCCTCCAGTGACACGCCCCTCTGGTAATTTAAATGGTCAGACACTGTGTGAGTTTTTGTTGACTGGCAAAAGTTTTAATTGATTCACTAATTGGTGCCAACACCAATCAAAACTCGAACCACACACAGTGTTCGAGTAGAATATATTGAGACAAATCGCATTGCTAGACATTGAAATGTTCTGTCATTTCATTATATTCAAGTAACAACAAATATTTATATTAATAGAAAGTGAATACACTTTCATAGATTCAATTAGCTTAGAAATTGAATCATTCCTTTCTTTATGATGCGAAAATAAATGCATTAAATAATTGCAAAAAGACAGGAAACTGCTAGTTTAGCTTGAAGAGAAATGTTTGAAAACGAATAGTCCAGTTTAAATATGGAAAGTATTTTTGTTTGTTCGATTTTTTTCCTTTTCTTGAAATTATTTCTTTTATAAAGAAACATTTTAAATTTTAAGTTTAAGTGCAAAACTAAAACTTAACTTAAACAATTGATCCCCTTTTCTGTCTGCATGTATGCAAACTTTAGCGCAAAAGATACAAATGCATAAAATTTCGTTGAGTGGGATTTAATGGGATTACTTGTTGACTGAAATACAGAATTATCGTTATCGCATTTGAATGCACCACATGTCCTTAAGCTGACTTTGAGTGCTCTACAGACGGATCAAATGGTGAGAGGGTGACAGACAAAGAGTACAGCAGTTGGGGACAGCAATATAATTACAAGTCCAATAAGCCAAACGCTAATTAAAGTTGCCAGCTGGAAAAGTTATGCATCTATGGATTGCCCCACGAGAGTTACTGACAGACACGTCTGTCAATAAACACCGGAGTATGCATACATATAGAAGGATGTATAGTATATGACAGCTGACAGTACGTTGAAGGTTCTTGGATGTTTGAAGTTGTTATTGGTGTCCCCATTAATGTGGATGTGGAATGTTATTGTGTGTGTGTGTGTGTGTGTGTAGGTGAGCTTATGTATGTTCTGTCATTGTCTGTGTCTCTTGTGTTTGTATGAGCTCTGCCTCAAGGCTTCAAACTCGCGGAATACTGCTGTCGTTGACATATTGAAATTTCCATTTCCTTTTCTTAGTAAAAACAACTTGCGCTTGCTGCTGCCAGCAAAGCTATGCCACGCCTTGTCACACGCGTCGTATGCGCAATTTGTAAGCACTGAAATTGGTATTAACAGCATTACACGCGCTTTACAAGAAGTCTGAGAGGTAACACCGGTCCTTACACTATTCAAAATAATGGGTTCATCAATAAATAATGTAACTTTGGTATTTCAATAAACTTATAATTTAGAAATTGTACTTTAGATCAAGCTATATTATCAGCTTTTTATATATGTATTAAGAAAAATTGCATTAATATTTTTAGAATTTTATATATTTGAAAATGTTTGAATACATAAGGTTTATTTTTACGGTTGTTTATTATTTAATCTGCGGTCAGCTATCTTTTTAATCTTCTGTTTAGTATATCATAAAATCCCTTTCAAAAATAATTGAGACTAACAATTTATAAGTTGGTGTTTTCGTCAGTGTACCATTTAGCTGTGGTGCTACCTTTGGCGTGGCCATGGCCCTGGCCAGGTGACAGCCAGAAGACAGTCAAATTGTCCTTACACACATAACATACATACAAGTACTTGTACTTGTGCTTATATACACGTATGTGTGTCGTAAGAACTGAATGTGTCATTAAAGGCAGCATTGCTATATAAAAAAAAAAGTTAACAGTATTGCTACACATACTCGGGAGAACGTCGTTGAATTAAAATTAATGTGTGTATAAATCTGCAAAGCCTTGTAAAAAATCAAGTAAATATATCTCTAAATCTTAATACAAATTAATTTATTATACTAATAGCACCCGTGAGGGTCATAGTTTAGTTTAATTTAAGAAAGGTAAAAAAACTTTTAGTAAAATAAATAATTTAGCTTAAAAAATTGTTAGTGTTAGTTAAGTAAGTGATTTACATAGAATGGTATTAAAATATATTAGCATCAAATTCTATAAGGTCTCGTTATAAACTTTAATTTAACTTCCAGATAGTAAAGATTTTATATAATTTTAAAAACGAAACTGTTTCGAAAACAACGCAGCAAATGGCTTTCTGTTTAAAAAAATGAATTTCACACACTGATAGCACATATATACACATATATATATATAGCTGAGTTTAAGCAGAAATCAAATTTGTATGCAAATTGGCAACTTCGATGATTACGAGCTACCAAATAAATTAAGTTCTTGAATTCAGTCAAAAGTGAAAATCCAGTTCACGTCATATTATTAACCATGTGCAAATTGTGGCCGTTGTCAACAGATGAACAGAAGTACACTGATAAAAATGCTAACAAAGTTCAACATTTTGAAATCAAATTTAAGGTGAAATGAGAATATTGAGTTCTGAGATGATTTCAATAATAATATTGGTTTTAAATTTAAGACAACAATCAAATTAGGAACATTATATTAATATAAAACAAAAAGCTTTGAATTTTTATTTTAATCTTGTGAAAAATTATATCAGTTACTCAAGGAGTAAAGAATTTGGATCGTATAAAATAGAAAGAAAAAAGCATTTCTGACGCTTTAAAATGTATACTCGATCAGTGTCTGTCTACACGTTTTTATAAGGAAACATTTCTCCATGAGTAGAGTAACTTAATTTCTGCAAACCAGATAACTTTAACCATATACATAGTGGCTGTTAAAAAAACGGTTTAAAAATCAAGTTGAAGTATAAAAATCTTTACTGCTTGCCCATTTATGCATTGTTTAAGGCGTAGAGTGTAGTTTAATGTTAATTTACATATCCCAAGTTTAATATATTAAACAAACCCAATATACTCTTGCAGAGAGTATAAAAAGAATCATGGGTATGCCAAAGTCGCGCATTGTCTACATATGTTTTTTTTTTTTTTGAATGCTGTCGTTGGCATATTGTTAATCAAATTGAAATTAAATGATTGCGGTCAAGTGCAGTGTCAGATGATCGGGTGCGAAGAGGTAAAATGTTTCCTGCCAAGGAATTAATTGCCAGGAGCAGGTAATGCCAGGAGCAAAGTTGTCGGATTGTCGACTTTAACACTAAATCCAGGAGAATTATGTCGAAGTTGTCAACTGCCAGCATCTGAATCAGAAGCAATTAAATCGGCCAAAGGCAGTGCCAGCAACATTATATATTGTCCATGAGTCGACACTTATGACCCAATTGAAAGGCGTGCTAATTTGGCTTTAATTTGCATTTTAATACGCAATATTCATAACGAACATTGCTTGGCACACAGGACGCATGCGTAATGTTCATAATACTCGTATCAGCATAAATATGCAAATCAGGCCGCAAAACGCCAACGCATTGCATAATTATGCAATTCAAGCTCTGCCTTCATTTTACACATGTTGCGACCTTTCATTCCAGTTGCAACTTCACTTGCCCCTCCCCCTTGCCGCCCCTTGCCATGGACCAGTCGCAATTCATTTAATGCCCTTCACATAATACACATTAAGGGTATACTGACTTTATAACATTATCATAAATAAGTAATCGTGTAGCTGTAAATCACATCATTTTGTTGTCGTGATTAAACTTAACACTCGTAAAGAAGTAACAACATTCAAAAAGTCAACACTTTAACTTGATAGGGTTAAAATTTATAACTGCAGACACAAGCGGATCTCAGAGACTTTAACTCAATATGTATACACTATTTGAAATAAACAAAGTTATAAGTTTTGTATGATTTAAAACGCAGAAAATTAGTAAAGTTTATGAATCATATCTTTGGGTCTTAAATTAAAGACAATAAACATGTTAATGGTAAAAGTACACTCGCCCCTAGGATAATCAAATTCATCTACTTTTGACAACACTAAGAATAGATCACATAGTATTTATTTTTTTCTGTGTAGGGTCTGTAATAGTCGTGTCATTTTTCATTGTGGTCAATCAACTTGATGCTGTTAGCTCGTGTATTATTTTAATCTGATGCTTCTTCTACTTCTTCTTCTTGTTTTCCATCGTCTGGTTTTTTGCTCTCAAAAGTTTTGTGGCATGCTAAAATGGCAGCCAAATGGTTATGGCCAGAACTCAGCTCAAGCGCGGCACGGAAATTATGCATGAGCGCCTCGATGCCCTGCCAAGTGCGGTGCGACATGCAGCCATCTCTCTCCCTCTCTCTTTTTCTGTGTCTTTCTCTCACGTTTTCTCCTCACTCCTCTCTCCCAATTTAACCCCCTTTTCTGCCCTTTTAACTCAACTCTTTTGCTATTGCACACCGTGTGCCATCTTGCATGCAATCGAAGCACTTTTAACTGTCAACTACCACCACGACCCTTTGCCTCACCGCCCCTACATCTGCTATATGTGCATAGTTTTTAGCTAACAGCGTTGCCGCATCAAATTCAAACCGAAATGCAAATAATTGACATGGACTTGCTGCTCCCAATGGGACCAAGGAAAAGAATGGAAACAAAAAATATAAACCATTAGCTACCAAGTTGTTTGACAGGGCAACCGCAGCTGTAACGAGTTTCTTCTATATCTTCTTCTTACTGCGGTTGCTGTTCTTGCTGCTGTGTTTGTTGTTCTTATTGTTGTTTGCCTTTGTTGCCGACGGCTTTGTCTCCAAAATGGCCGCACATCATTTCCGCTTTTCGTTTTGTTTTCTTTTTATGCTTTTTTTCTAATTTTTTTTTTTTGCGAGTATTTGAACTGGCGCACGCACACGAACGCACACACACACACACACACAAAGTTAGAAAGAAAGCCGCGAGAAGCCAAAGGCAAATCATGGCACGCTTTGTTAGACTACCGCTCTGACACGCCCCCCGCCCATATTACGCCACCACTAAGCTAGCGGTCACCCCTCGGCCCTATTTCACTCTGCTCACATTAAGTCGCTTTGCCAGCAGTAAAATCTCTACTTTGTTTTTCTTAATTAAATTGCAATAAACAACAAAAACAAAAAACATAGCAACAACAAAGAGAAAAGCAACAACATCAATAAATTTCAAACGAAGCACTTTAAGTGCCAAAAGTTGTCGATGCTTTGCTTTATTCTTTACCCATAGCTCATAATTACGCGCACTTTTTCACTTTTCGTCCTGCACTACCCCACTGTAAGATCCCACTGTAAAACCCCAGTGTAAAACGATTATAGAAAGAAGGGGCTGGGATGTGGGCATGGCACTGTTATGAGTGCTGCACTGATTGCAGCTATTTAATTTTGTTGTACTTTTCGTTGTGGCCTTGCGCGCTTTATAAATTAACACAACTTTTATTGACACATTTTTTTGATGGTGCCAAATTTATTACAATTTAAGCTACTAGCAAAGCTAGATTCCAAATGGTCGACTGTAAAACACTCTGTACACAGTCTGATGCAATCATGTGTGTGAATAACACAATCTTAGCGATCAATTTAATTACTGAAAGTGGAAATTAAATCCTATTATTACCAAATTAAAAAAACAATATACACCCCTGGGTATAATTTATACAATGTGTGCACTTGGCTTGAAATAGTCAATTAATATATATCGTTTAAACCACAAATTTCCAATGTTTACCAATGGTAGCATTATGACATAGCGTGAGTTTGTTTTCTATAGCTCCAGTAATTTCCCTATACTCCCTTTGGGTACGAGGTCTAAAAAATGCCTGTGAACACTGTGCGCCCATTTAAACAAATTCAAAAAACCCAATGAACCTGAATAAAAGATTATTACGGCATAAAATTTTTGATTGAGTTTGCATTAAAGATGTAAAAAATTTTAAAGAAGAGTTTTCATGGTACTGAATTACAACTTAAATGCACATAAATAACGAATTTTGTTCAATATAATTGATTATTTTTTAATTAACAAATAACACTTATTGTTACTAAAAAATTTAAATTAACACACTTTGTAAATTTAAGGCTGATTTGGTTTTGTCATATGCTTGCCAAGTGTTTATTCAAATTGTTAATTTTTAAGTTTAACTTTAAACTAAATTGAAGTTTTTTGGTAATAACTTTATAATATAAAAATATAAAATATAAAATCTGCTACTTTGAATTAATTCACTTTAACAATTTAATAAATAAGCTAATAAAAAAAATAAACTATTTTTCAGTCTAGTTAATTTAAAATTACATCATTTAATTTAATTATAAAATAAATATTATACAATAAATAATTTATTTAGCCAGCGAAACATAAAGAAATAACTAATTCAATGCAATCTACAGGATATCTTTTAGTCTTAAGCACAAATAAATGTTCAGATATCTGTAGTAATTGTTATTATAAAAGTAAATCATATAAATTGAGCACTTTTAATTAAACGTTGCACACCTACATTTAGCAGGCACTGTATTGTCCATTGTCTGATTTACAAATTGAGTTTCATTTCATTAGGCAGAGATTTTGATCCAACCAGAGCTGTAACTGTAACTGTAACTGCATTTGCCACATTTAATTGAATTTGCTGCCGATTTGGATGTGGATGTGGATGTGGATGTCGGTGCGCACAGTTGGCAACGAAACGAAGGTCAGAGGGCACACATATACATATGTACATGTACATGGATTTGTATATGTTTTTGTACCTGCCTGGGGAGAGGGAGATTTGAAAGGCTTAGCAATGGCAAACAATTGCGGACAGTTAATTAAAATGTGCTTTTGAGTTATTCATATTTATTTGCACTCGGCTGGCACATGAGAAATGCATTTTTAATACAGCAATTGAAGGCGGGGAAATGGAATTGGGAAAAACACTGAGTAGGGACGATAAACGGGGGCAAGGAACAGTGGCCAGGGACGGCCGAACGTGTGGACACTGCAACATTAATTGCCGGCATGACCTTGGAAGGGCACAAATCCCAGGCAAACATGCACCCACTCCCTTTCTGCCCATCCTTCTTCGGCCCCTTTTCCACTTTGAGCCCGAAGCCACAAAAGTAACTTACCAGCGACCTTCTCTCAAAAAGAAGCTGGTAACAATAAAAGCATCAAAATACACTGATAAAAAAAGGACCAAAATCACGCTCCTCTGATATTGTACTCTTAATTAAATGTCACCTTATTTTTACATATTTACTGAAATTAATTTTCGTTTCTTTTGTAAAAAAATAAGCTTTACCTTCTTCAGGAATTTGGGTCTACAAATTAATTTATCATAATCATTTCATTTAATATTTTGTACATGTTTTAACTTAAACTTTTAAAATCTATAAAATAAATAAAATAATTTAAAAAATACGAGTACTGGGAAAAAAAATAAAATTTTAACTACCACTTTTGTTTACGATGTTAATACTGTTGGCACAGTGGGTGAATATTTTCAGTGTATTTTTAAGACCATAAATAAAAGTTTTAATAACAGAATCTTATTTCCGAACTGTTTACTATACAATGCACTTTTACTCAAGAAATAAAACATTCAATCAAATGTACGATTGGAATTCTATATCAAAGAGTGAAATTTTAAAATTATAATAAAAAAATATAGAAAAAAAAATTTTGCATTAATTTTATCAATTAATAATTTTTTTTAGCTTCTGGATGTTTAACAAATATCTGTTAAGTGAATAAATTTTAAATTGGTTTAACTCAAAGATTCTGCTTTTAAATTTTAACTTATCTTCTTTTTGCTACCTGCATATTAGAAATAAAATTTTGAATACAAATTTCTCGACAGTTTAAAAGAAAATTACAATTATTATTTAAGCCCATAGTTCACTCTTTGTCCGACTATTAAAAATTTTTTACTGCTGACATCGCTTTGGATCAATTTGTACCGAAATCATAGACTTTTTTCTGTGTAGTCCTAGCAACGGCCACAGAAAAGTTGCCAAGTGGGAAAGTTGACCTTGTCGTTGCCCTTGTTCGTACTTTTCGCCCATCCCCACCCGCCTCTTTCCTTCACCTTCTGCTTTATTCGTTGCATTTCCCTTTAGGTTCCTTGTCTGGCTGCTCGGCTACCTGCAGGCTGCAGGCCATTTGGGACTTCTGCGCTACAACAAAAACTCAGATGCAATTTGTTGATGAGCCTGAGGGCAGTCAAACAAAGCATCAGCTAGCCACACACATCACAATCACATTCACACTCATACTAGCAGTCGGATTCGTACTCATCCTAAATGAATATGGTCTCTGGCACTCGTATTCACTCAAGCTCAAGGCGAGATTTGAGACTCGAGATTCACAATCACAATCACGACTCACACGCATCAAGCAATCTCTGCTCTTGGCTCTGCTTTGCAATTGTTTAAACATCTCACACAAAATTTGTTGAGTCAACAAAACCGAAAATTTCACATTTTGATCAAAGACAGCTGCCACAGAGCCCATGAAACCACACAGCCCCAAGGAAACCACATAAAGTAATCGCCATTCACTGTTCGCTCCCCATGTCTTTAATTTCTCTTTCCTTCAACATCAACTCGCAAAGACAGGACATCAAATTGATTTTTGAATTTTCTGTCTTTTGTCTTTGAATCGCCTTAAGCTATCTGTATGAAACTTACTAATCAAATTTGAAAGAATTGATTTTATAAATTTAAGTGAAGTATTTCATTTTTGATTTATTGCCAAAATTTTGAAACACTGTAAAATAGGCACAAATAATTTTAAATAAAATGTTTGACAACTTTTAGACCTCGTAATCTGTCCGTTTTTCCTTTTCAGAGACTATAAGAGCTAGAGCCACCAAAGTTGGAATTGACGTCTATATATCATATTTTCATACTAGCATAACTTGAAAACGACTAGAGTTATCGAGACCAATTTGAAACATCACGTGTAAGGTACTAATGAAAGTATCCTCACCAAGATTGATTCGGATCGGGCAACTATAGCCTATAGCTCCCATATAACAAATCGGTCGTAATATTCGCACTAGAAGGTAAAGGGGTGTTTTACAGTCCGCTCGCTCGCCTGTAGCCTTTTTTATAAAAATAGTTTTTTGTAAATCACGAAACAAAAATTTAAAATTTGTAATTGTAATGAGGGTCTGAAAATTAATTTTATTTGTGGCACAGAAAACGTAAAACGTATTTAAAACAAACTTAGCTATGATTTATAGACAAAGCCATAACAAATAAATTAAAATTAATTTATTTCCAATAAAAACTTTGTGAAATTAAAATAACAATAAATTAAATAATGACTATGCATGTTAAATAAATAAATAAATTTAAAATTACAATTATGTCGGACATGTTTTTTAACGGTCAAAAAATGAAAGGGAGAAAAGGTAGATGAACTTCAAACGCTTTGCCTCAGGGGGGTCATCGGTCTGAGTTAAAAGACAGTCACATAATTTGTGAGACAAAATGGATGACCCATTTGTGCCGCTGGCATCGGCATCGGCATCGTCATCATCTATCTCACAAATGTTTTTCCAGTTTATTTTCTGTCGTTTCTTCTACTTTTTTTTTTTGGTGTGTTGCGCGCTCCCGATCTCTGTCTCTCTCTATCCCACTGTGAAAATTTGTTGCCGTCTCTATTGGGCAAATCACTTAAGCGTACTTAATTATTTGCACAAGTTTCGTATTCCGGTCGCTAAGTCTGAAGCCCCTTTTATTTTCATTACTAGAACGCCGCCACTGTTATGGCACGTTTCGCTTGCGTTACATTTCAATCGAAGCAAAGCGAAGTGAAGCGAAGAACGGCGCATAACGGAACGTATGAGTGATATGACACGTAATCAATAAATAACGCCAAACGGCAAGTGGCAAGTAGAAAGTGGAAAGTGGAGTAGGAGACTCTGCGAAATGAGGCAACAATAAAGTGAAACCAGTGAGCAGTTGGGCTATACCAGTACTTAGTACTCATTACGCCCTCTACGTGTCCCAATTTCTGTTTCAGTTTCGAGTCAAAAGCAACTTGCTGCCAGCAGTCTTCATGTCGTTAAACCCTCTCAGTGTCCCCCCGCGTATACTTTATGCATAATTACTTTTTCCAGCCGCCCCGAGGTCGCTGTTTTGCTTACTTAGTAAATGCTTGAAATGTCTGTAAGTTGATTTCGTTGCGTTTTTACGTTAGCGTTAGCGTCAGCCTCAGCATCAGCATCAACTTAAGCTCGAGCGTCTGCTTTGATTCGGATTTCATTTTTTTTTGTTGTATATATTTTTTTTTTGTATGCCACTGGGCGTATGATTAATATGCGTGAATTAAGTCAAATCGAATCAATCAAGGCAAATGTCGCTGACAGACAGAGAGACAGACGAGGCACACAGACAGTTGAACAGACGCTTCAAATGTTGGACAGACCAAGGACATGGCAAATACGAATAATCATTATCCCGACAGCGTTATACAGTAAAGACTACAAATAACCACTGACAACTCGGGCTCTGCCACTGACAGTGGCTCTAACTCTGACTCTGTTTCCAGACAAGTGGACCTAGCAACAATGCCATAATCTGCATGGCACATGGCAAAAAATTGCCTTGGTCCGTACACTATTCAAAAATGGTAATCTTAAATTTAAATTAATTTTAAGAATTTTGTATTAGTTAACAGCAAAAAAATTATTGAAATTAATGAAAATTATTGTGAATTTGTCTGTAAAAATATTGTTTAATATTAAGATGGTTTTTTAGAAATACAAAAGCGAACTTTATTTAAAAATATTAGAACATTTATAAAAAAAAAAAAACATATTAAACAAGAAAAAAAGGTTATCTTCGGCTAGCCGAAGATTATATACCCTTGCAGTCATGCACATTGCGTTAAATTTTTTTCAATGACCGATTGTTCCTATGGCAGCTATATGATATAGTTGTCCGATCTAGATGAAATTTGGTGTACACTAAGGACTTTATGTCAAATGCATATGGAGCGAATTTGGTTCAAATCGTACACGAGACACAGAAAATCTTCATACTAAGCATTTTCAACCGATTGTTCCTATGGCAGCTATATGATATAGTTGTCCGATCCGGATAAAATTTGGTCGGCGGATGGATAATGATAACAAATGCGTATTGCGTGAATTTGGTTCAAATCGTACAAGAGACACAGAAAATTTTCATACCAAGCATTTTTACCAGTTTTAACCGATTGTTCCTATGGCAGCTATATGATATAGTGGTCCGATCTGGCCGATTTTAACAAATGTTCTGCGTGCAAAGGAAATACACATGTGTACCAAGTTTCATTAAGATAGCTTTAAAACTGAGAGACTAGTTCGCATAGAAACAGACGGACAGATGGACAGACGGACAGACGGACATGGCTATATCGACTCGGCTGTTGATGCTGATCAAGAATATATATACTTTATGGGGTCGGAAACGTCTCCTTCTATGCGTTACAAACTTCGTGACAAAAACAATATACCCTCTGCAAGGGTATAAAAATTTATTGCAAACCTTAAGCTTTCAGTCAATAACCGTTTGACTTTGTTTAATCCTTTTTTTGAACAGTGTAAGTCAAAAGCCCATCGAAATGGCCAAGAGGCTCGATGCTGTAAAGTGCCAACTTCCGGTCTAGGCTAATGCATATGGGGTCAGCAGCATTAGCTGCAAAAACAACAACTAGAAGAAGAAGGAGAAGAAGAAGTAGAAGAGGAGAGTATATAGAACAACATCAGCATCAGGATATAGCATAAAATGTGACACATACTAAACTTTTATTATACTCCTACACACACAAACGCTCGCACTAATGCAATGACATTTTTATTACCGGCCACAATGCAAGGCTAGAACTTTTTACTGCCCTAACAGTAGACACTGCCTAATAGAGAATATACAATACTACAATACACAATATTATTACGGCTATGACCAAAAAGTGCTAAGACCGACCAATGGTGTCAATTTTTATCATGTGCCCTGACCGTGATCCTAGACATGCCGCCAAACGTGGCACGTCCCTTACCCAAACCACCCTCCCACACACGCATACCTCACGCACACTCACAGACTCCGATGCGACCCAACTTTCACTCAGCACTCAGTTAATTTTATTTTTTTTTGTGACGCAGCACACAACAATTGACTTCGGGTATGATGATTTTTTCGTTAAGTTTCTTGCATGCACAAGAAATAATATGTTTTGGTTACTTTACAGTACAACCAGATAAGATGCATATGATTATCAAAAACATAAAGCTAATCGTAGATCAAATTAAAGGGGATTTCATTAAAAATTGTATACTTTACAAATATTACTCAATTAAAATTCAATTCATAATTTAATTAAGAATAATTCAAAATGTTCAGCAACTCATATTTTTTATAAAGTATTGCAAAATATATAAAAGAAATATATAAAATGTAGTATTCAGAATTGAAAACGGTACGTTCATTTGTGCCCACTGTGTAAATAAATTATTTCGATATATATATATATATATATATATATATAGTTTGTATGTGATATAGTCCTTTGATGAAACAGATTAACTACTTTCTGACATATATTGTTAAGAATATTCTTTATAGAATACATATCGCCTTTAAGTATTCAAGGGATACCAAGTATGTATTTTTGTTAGGTTTGAAAATATAAATAGTATTGAATTTTCTACATTTGAACTCAATAACTCAGTTGGTAAAAATATACTTTTTCAGAGCATCTGTTGTTCGGAGCGATTATATTTTTAATACTCTTGCTGAAATTCTCTTTTTACTGATTCTGGCTTAGTTGGCGTTTATTTGATTTATGGCCAGGGTCGCTAGGATTTCAACCAAAGGCGCGATCCACTGTGTTACCAATCTCTGTAGCATTCGCAGTGGTTTGATGGTTCACAAATGCTTTTTGGTGTTGGTTCTGAGATGCGGTGGTGCTGTGGTGCGGTGGAGCTGTCGGGGATGTCGAGGATGTCTACTGTGATGGGATGCTGTTGACGTTGGCGTTTAATTAAAATCGACATTAAAGCAACCGTCTAAGCCTTGGCCAATTTGCTGACAAGTCTCTCGGACCGACTTAGCCGTAGCAGCTCAATTATGCCTTCGATAACAAGCGTCAAAAATATATATGTACGCAAAATATACTTGAATATAAATACAAATACACATACACATACATATACATATATGTATTGTTTTCCGTGCCTTTTGGCCTAATTGGAATGTTCAACGCGGATATTCTAATAATTGCATTTATTTGCCTACCAAAAATTGCTCAACAACAATCTATGAATTTCAAATTATGACCCTGCCCATCCCAGCGCCACGCCCTCATCCCACGGATTGTGTGGGTGCGAAAGGGGCGCCATGCCTGAAACCGCTTGTATACACGAAAACACAAGAAATTTTGTTGTTCGCCCTTCTCTTTTTATTTTTTTTATTTTATTTTATTTCATTTTTTTTTTTTTGTGTTTTTTGCTGATGGTTGGCTGCCAGACGGCTTTTTCACAATTTGAATATTTTAATATTAATGAAAAATGTTGGGGCAAAAGTTTTCTTCTGGCTGTTGCTACCAATTTGCGGCTTTTGCTAATGAAAATTAAATGAAATTGCTTAAAGAGCGGGGCGTGCATTTAGCATGAATTATTAGGTGACTTCTTTCGCATTTTCCGAGAGTAGCTCTGCACACATAATTAAACAACTTATGACAAAGGCAAAAAGTTGAATCCTAGTAACATAAAGTTTTACATTACACCTTGCTTCCCCCACCGCCTCACTTGCCTGTTAACTTTGATCTCAGTCAGCAGACAAGACGAGGCGAGCAGGGTTGGGGATTGGATTGGAAGTTACCTAAATGCTCAAGTTTTCTCTGTTGACTTTGGTTAAACTGAGGATGGATCTAAGGGTTGAGACCAAAATGCTATATGCGATGCATAAATCAGTTCCAGCTGCTCAGCTGACAGCTGTCTGCCACACACATAGTTACACACAGCCACACACACACACCGTTATACACCTTTGCGAACACACATACACTGACGAAAATAGCATTCACTTATCAATGAAATAATTAACTATCATACATTCTTAATTTCACAAATAAAATATTTTTTTTAGTTCAATTAATTTTAAATTCAAGAAATTTTATGCTCAAAATCCCCAGTCGATTTGCATATTTTCTGGATATGTTTAGGAACCTTTTTTTTTTTGTTTTGAAAATCTTTTATTTTTATCAGTGTATCTAAACACCTTGAGCTTAGCCGATTCGTCAATTTGCATTCCTTGGAGATTTATACCCTCCTCTTCAAATAGACCCGCATAATTGCTTGTTATTCATGATTTGACCAGATGATTCATGATAAGCTTGTCAAGTCAAAAATGCGCACATATATCAATGGCCTTAAGTTTATCATTCGCATACATATTTTACAATACATGTTGAATATGTATTATCAATGTCATTGTCCAATATTCTTAACTCAATCAAACTGACCGAAAACACGCACAAAAGAATCTCCCCTGAGTTCAGTCCAGAGCCATCAAAGATTCAGCAGTTAATTTAAATGGACATTCATAACGGTTTATGCGGGTACCAATGACTGAGAAACACTCTATCTACTGTAACGAACACATGAAGTGAGCAGCAGACTGGAGGCGTACTCTGCCTACGGGGCCGACTAGAGCTCAGGGAAAATGGGGTGGGTTCTTTGCCACCTAGTGAGCTGCTGTGCCACATAACCAAAAATATAGACAGAGTTGAATAAAGGGACCAGGAAATAAGGATGATAACCATAAGGGTACAGCACAACGGCAGGAATGAAAATCTTTGAGGAAGGACTGAGATGTAAATGTCCTTCTTCTTGACCCTCCCAACCTGTAAAGACGTTAAGCTATATATCTTTACCCATAAAATCTATGGAACAATATTTACATCAGGTGCCCATTATACAGGATATTTAATTCATAATTATTCAGGGAATTCACAATTTAAAGTAAACCATTCGTATGTTATAAAGATCATTCTAGAATAAGCTGTCTTTACAAATTCACAATGAGATCAGCTTTTTATTTATAATACGATTTTAAAAGAAGAAAAGCGAAAAAAACATACGAACTATAAACTTTATCGCAAAAAAATGCACTACGATGTATGTTTGCTTTTGGTTTGTCTTGGCATGGTATATCTTTACTTTTAAATCATTTTAACTAGTTGTCATATACTCAATCATTTTAACTCACTCAGTTTGTTTTGTTCTTACATATGTTGATACAGCTGACAATTCTCCATAGTAGTCGACAGGCCTGAAGACGACGATGCACTGTTTGAACTTCAAATGGATTAGAAAATTTATATATAACAACTAATATTCATATTATACATACCATACCAAAATTTTATCTTCTTACTTACTTATAAAATTAAATTTAATTATTTAAATCGATAGGAATTTATTACTATTCTTTGCAATTGAAATTAATCTTTCTTTTTAAATACTTTCAAAAATTCATATATTCGAAGGGAACATTGGCTTTGATTTAATTAGCTCATAGGCGAACAAAAAGGGTCATGATGCTGACCAAATTAATAAACTTTATGATACATATTACATTTGATTGCCTTGATCGCGTTAGGTTCTTGCGTCGGCCGAATTCACCAAAGAAAAGTGAAGAAAATATTGAGGAAAACTACAAACGATTTATTCCATGCTCCGCGCAACTATGTTAGCGCTGGCAGCAGGCTTTCAAACAAACGAACGGCGTTGTCACTCTTGCGTCGCCAGCACGCCGTCAGCACTATCCGCAACAGGGTTGCTCCAGCGATCAAGCACTACGAGTCCAAAACAGGTTCTTATGTGCGGTCTACGTGCGCCTCCAACGATGTGTACAGCGTCGTTAGCAGCGTGCCCGAGGCCCGCAAACAATGTTCGCACACACTGCGGAGTCAACAAGATGATATTTCCGATACGCGCCGTAGTGGCATCAAACATGTGCCCTTAGCACCTTTTTCGTATCTTCTTCCAGGGAAAAACAGTCCAAAACTACACGAAAAGACTCTTATAAGCCACAAGCCTATCAGTGTAAAAACACATACCTTATTTTGGCGATGGGCCTTGATGAAATCACTAAATAAGTGCACTTAGGCACGACGCACAATTATTTCGCACTATTAGTGCAGTAAAATAAAACAAATTTATGAAAATATGCTCGATGGCGCAAAATTAATTTTCCACTTAAACACTTGTGACTGGTTTGGTTAATGGTCAAGCAGGAAATAGGCCGATCGAGGAAGTCGACAACTTCTTGAAATATCGCATACCCCAAAGGTGATCTGCAAGCATTATCGATTGATCGCATACATGGTTGAGTCCTGCCATCGATCGATAGTTAACAGTGCGTTAACATAACAGCTGTTGCTATCGTGAAACAGTCGCGTCCAAAATAATTGCATACAAAAAAATAAATGTTGTGTTGCATACGTTAGGGCGCACCCCTACACCACAGGTTTAATCTTAGTCTGGACGACAAAGATAAAAGCTGAAAAAGGGTGATACATGAATTACCAGAGGTCTTTAGCGTGAAATGTCCCTAATTCTTTACCTTCTAAGTCTTCTAAAAGATATAGTGAATTTCCTAACTTCTTTTTGATACGAACTTCTATACCAACAGGTGCTAACTTTGCATTAAAATTTGCTGCTGCGTTGCTTAGGGCAAAATTTCGTTTAATAACTTGTTGGCCAATCTTAAATGAACGAGGCCTCGCTCGCAAATTATATGTTTGCTTATTTTTCTCATATGCTTTAGTGAGATGTTTTCCAATATTAGATCGAATCTTATGAAATTCGTCGGTCCTATCCAATCGTTCAGTGCCATCACTGAGTATTTTAAGATTTCGCAGTAGTTTGTAATCATTACCATGCGTTATCATATGTTGTCCAAACACTATAAAGTATGGCGACATTCCTACGGATTGATGAATAAAATTTCTCAGTGCCGAATTGATACTGGGTAAGTAAATATCCCATAAGCGTTGATCGCTTCGAACGTAGGCTCTTAAAGAAGCGTTTATGGAGCGATTAACTCTCTCAGCTGCATTGGACTGAGGGGCATATGCACCGGTACAAATGTGTTGAATACCATGCTTGGAAATGAAATTAGCAAACTCATGGCTTTTAAATTGAGTGCCATTGTCACTAACAACGATTTCCGGTACTCCAAAGCATGAAAATATTTCATCCCTTAAGTAATTTATTACAATCTGTGAGGTGAATTTCTTGACCGCTTTGAGAAAAGTAAACTTAGAAAAATGGTCGAGTATGATGAAAATTCCAACATTGCCTTTCTTAGTTCGAGGAAAAGGACCGATGAAATCTATATATACTCTTTGAAACGGTCTTTCACTTGTTACTTGGCTTCCTATTAGGGGTTTTAACGCACATGTGGGATATTTTGTTGTCCTACAAGTATTACAAGAACTTATGTAATTTCGCACATCGACAACCATTTTTGGCCAGAAAAACCTTCGTCTTATTCGCTCTAGGCATTTGGCGGTACCACAATGACTAGAGGTCGGCTGATCGTGAGCGGCTTTGATGACTGACATGCGTAGTTCGTCTGGAACTAACAACTTCCAACAGTCATCAGAGTCTTTTGTAAACATACAACGTCGATAGATAAATTTATCAATTACACGAAAATCAGGTAAATCCGCTGACTTGTAACTCTCTCTAAGCTTACAATAACCAGTGGATTGAAACGCCTCAGAATCTAAGTCAATTTCAGGGAACAATTCAACATCCAGTTCGGCAATTTCTTCTACGTCTTCAAACGACCTTGAAAGCGCGTCGGCAACGACGTTTTCACATCCTTTTCGGTGCTCGATACTAAAGGAAAACCCTTGCAACTTAATTGCCCATCGTGCCAATCTTCCACTCAGGTCCGACTGATTCATTAACCAGCGCAAACTAGCATGATCAGTTACGACTTTAAAGGTCTGTCCTTCAATATACATTCTGAATTTTTTAATAGCTAGAACGACTGCTAAGCATTCGAGCTCAGTTACTGTGTAATTGCGTTGTGCTTTGTTTAGTTTTTTAGACATATACGCAATAGGCCTTTCACATCCTGAATCATCAGCTTGAGCCAACACTGCTCCAACGCCGCATAAGGAAGCATCGCACTGAATCACGAATGGCTTTTCATAATTGGGATGGATAAGAAAGGGAGCAGAGCATAACCTACGCTTAATTTCTTCGAAAGCAGATTGTGCCGAATCATTCCATTCATACGATTTGCCTCGTAATAATTCTGTAAGAGGGAATATAACTGAAGAATACTGGGATATGAATCTTTGGTACCATCCCGTCATGCCTAGAAATCGTCTCAACTGCTTTCGCGTCTTTGGAACTGGAAAGTCATTCACAGCTTGAATTTTGTTAGCGTTGATTTGGAGAGTACCTTCTCCTACAATATATCCCAAATAATCGACTTTACTTAGCCCAAACTGACTTTTGCTTACATTAATTGTCAGTCCTGCTTTGCGCAATTGAGTAGAAACTGTTGCAAGGTGTTGTAAATGATCTTCAAAATTAGCTGACATTACCAATAGATCATCAAGATATACGAAAACGTGTGATTTTAGTTGATATGGAATGACCTGATCCATCAATCTACACATGGTCTGAGGCGCATTGGTCAACCCAAATGGCATTCGCCTAAATTGATATAATGGTCGGTTGGGAATTGTGAAAGCGGTTTTGTGACGAGATTCTGCATCTAACCTAATTTGCCAAAAAGCGTCTTTTAGATCAATTTTTGAAATGCAATGCACGGAGGGAAGACGACTTAACAAGCCATCCAAAATTGGCATTGGATAAGCGTCCTTAACTGTTGCAGCATTTAACTTACGAGCGTCCAAACAAAACCTAACTTTTCCAGGTTTTACAACAAGAGTAACTGGAGATGACCATGGGGATGCAGGAGCTTCCTCAATTACGCCTAATTTTAGCATACGATCCACTTCTTCGCACAGTAATTTTTCTTTAGCAGGGGACAAAGCATAGAATCTTTGCTTAATTGGCTTGGCATCAGTTGTGTCGATGTTATGTTCTACTAGAGAAGTTTCTCCTAGACCATTAATTTTGGAAGATGGAAAATACTCGATTACAGAGTTCAACCTCGCTCTTTGAGACGAAGTTAAACTGAGCTCATTAGAGTCAGGGCTTGCTTTGTCTAAAATTTCATTTATGAAATAAGGAGACTGAATACTAATATCAAAGGCCTTCCAAAAATCCATTCCACAAATGACATTTTGTTTAATGGTTGGAACTATCAAAAAGTCAAATTCTTTAGACTGCGAATTGAAATTAATGGGTACGCTTATAGTGCCTGCAATATTTTGTTGAAAACCGTCTGCAGTGTGCACAACACCTTTTAATTTTTGATACTTCATACTTTCTGAGATTATTCGTTCCGCCAGAGTTGATCCTATTACACTTTTATTCGCTCCACTATCTAAGAGGGCCAAGTGAGTTTCATTAAACATATTAATTTGTGTAAAGGGACGGATATCGTTTTGTTTCTGGACTAGAGACGATATGGTAAAACAATTTAAACGACGGATATTATTCCAATATTCTTTAATGCGCAAAGATGATCGGCGCTTTGGAACAATCAAGGAGTCAGCATTAAATATGGCCGCTCTGCGTATGTGATATTCGCGAAGGCGTTCGTGATATGGTTTGAACGATCGAGGAGTTGGTAAGTCTGGTGAGGAAAGTGATAAGTCAGGTGAACGAAACGATATGTCTGGTGGTGAGGAAACTACTGAATGCAAACCCGAGGCTAACGTCGGACACCCACTTTCGATGCTCGGTGGATATCCTGAGCAGAGTTTTCCGCCGTTAGTTTGCATTTGGCACAATTTGGCTTATAGGTATCTACTAAACCACAGCCGTAGCAGAAGACTCGGCGAGCTTTCAAACAATCTTGATACCTATGACCTTGTTCATCGCAATTCCAGCATTTTACTTTATTTGACATTTGCAAAGCACAAATCTCATCATTATTTTCCTCTATCTCAGATAGATTTTCTGATTCATCGTCAAATCGAATGGCATTGACAGCTCTTTTAGAAATGATCTTCGATCGAGAGTTTCGAAAGAATTCTTCGTGTCTATGACATTCCTTTCTTAATATCGCCAAACTTGATGTCTCTACATGCAGTAGTTCATGTTTTAGCTCGGGCTTCAAGTTGTGCCTAACTTCAGTGACCAAATCTTCTTCTGACATGGGTTCTCTGAGAGTGTCTGCGATGGCCAGCATAGCGTCAAGAAAATCATCAAAAGATTCATTACTTGCTTGTTTTCGATGCCGCATGGCCTGCTTGATATCACGGTCAGTTCGTTGATCTTGATATCGCTCCCGCAACTTGTTGCATAAATCAAACCAATTCAAATGTCCAACGGTTCTATGAACTCGCCAATAAAATGACAGAGCTGAACCATAAAAGAGTAAATTTGCAAATTGGTATATCAAGTCGAAGTTATTATTAAAATATTGTGAAGTAAGACAATTGATTCGATAAATGAAATCTTCTATGGGCAAGTCACTGGCGGCACCAGAAAATTTTACTTTCCAACTGGATATAATACTAGATATTCTATCAGGGCGAGTGGTAGCATCATCAGTAGTATTGACACTAGCTGACGGTCTACGGCGCTCGTTCTCATTGTTTGCTCGTGACTCCCTTAGTGGAATCTCGTTCTCCCATTCGAGTTGTGAATCGTCACGTGACTCTCTTCTTAAAGTAGACAAGCTTAAGTTGCGTAAAGCAGAACTGATCTGGTCAGAAACTGTTGCAGCAATTTCAGCTCTATGACTCGCTAACGAACTCGCTATAATTTGGTGAATACGATCATCATTGTTGGCGGACGCACCTCTTCCGGACTCTGATCTTGGGGTTGCATTGTGTGCTTGTCGCAAGTTTTGGATTTGTCGGTTGTTTGACCTGGTTGTAGGTCGATTTCTTGGGATAGTTCCCGTGGGATTATTGCCTGCGGCACCCCGGGGCCTACCTATGGTAGCTCTAGGAACTGTGGTGGTTTCACTTGACCGTTTCTCTGAACTCTGGGCAAGAGTACAGGGTTGTCTGCAGATCGGACAAGTTGTATTATTTCTTAACCACTCCGGCAAACATGATTTGTGGAACTTATGTCTGCAAGCGATTTCGGTGAAAACTGTATCTGATAAGGTATCATTGCAAATAGCACAAGAGATTGAATCTTCTGCTGTGTTTACTACTGCATTTAAATCTTCTGTACTGCGTAAAACTGCCATTTTGAAAGTATTGAAAGGTATCTTATAATATGAGAATTGAAATTTATTATTCTTCTCTTCTCTTATTCTTTCATATAAGTGAAACGATAATTTTCGAAACGATATACGATATTATTGATTAGTTTGGGACTTATCCATTAATAAAATTGTTGCATTGATAAACTAAAGATTGTCATTCTGGGTTGTGTGTTTAAACGGACTCTACTATAATGTAAAAAAAGTGAACTCGGAAAAGAGGAACTTGTCGGAACGATCCATCAAGAGCAATCTCATTTTCCTTTCTTGCAAAATAAGGTACTGACGAAAATTTAGGACTCTAACGCCTGGTGTAGATTAACGTTACGTCAATTCTAAAAATCCAAAGCGATTAAAAATTCCTACTAATTTTTTTATCTTTGAAACTAACTGGCAATGGCTAGTTAATTATTTAACAAACTGTATCATTATTGGTCAGAATCCGCGAAAACTAACAGAATTTCTGCAATTCCTAATAATGATGCGTCTGTTCTGGATTACTAAAAATTTGGATGGTGGTTACGAAAGGAGAACGGGAGCGGGGGGAAGGTAAAATGGGAAGCTTGGGCGAAACGAAAGTGAATGCTACTTTTCTGGGTTTTCGGACACACGTCCTGAGATACTACATTTTTTTAGCTAAATAGAAAACTCTAGAACACAAATAGAACACTCTTTCGTGCCCCACGTTTTGGGCGCCATTTAATTATGTAACGAACACATGAAGTGAGCAGCAGACTGGAGGCGTACTCTGCCTACGGGGCCGACTAGAGCTCAGGGAAAATGGGGTGGGTTCTTTGCCACCTAGTGAGCTGCTGTGCCACATAACCAAAAATATAGACAGAGTTGAATAAAGGGACCAGGAAATAAGGATGATAACCATAAGGGTACAGCACAACGGCAGGAATGAAAATCTTTGAGGAAGGACTGAGATGTAAATGTCCTTCTTCTTGACCCTCCCAACCTGTAAAGACGTTAAGCTATATATCTTTACCCATAAAATCTATGGAACAATATTTACATCAGGTGCCCATTATACAGGATATTTAATTCATAATTATTCAGGGAATTCACAATTTAAAGTAAACCATTCGTATGTTATAAAGATCATTCTAGAATAAGCTGTCTTTACAAATTCACAATGAGATCAGCTTTTTATTTATAATACGATTTTAAAAGAAGAAAAGCGAAAAAAACATACGAACTATAAACTTTATCGCAAAAAAATGCACTACGATGTATGTTTGCTTTTGGTTTGTCTTGGCATGGTATATCTTTACTTTTAAATCATTTTAACTAGTTGTCATATACTCAATCATTTTAACTCACTCAGTTTGTTTTGTTCTTACATATGTTGATACAGCTGACAATTCTCCATAGTAGTCGACAGGCCTGAAGACGACGATGCACTGTTTGAACTTCAAATGGATTAGAAAATTTATATATAACAACTAATATTCATATTATACATACCATACCAAAATTTTATCTTCTTACTTACTTATAAAATTAAATTTAATTATTTAAATCGATAGGAATTTATTACTATTCTTTGCAATTGAAATTAATCTTTCTTTTTAAATACTTTCAAAAATTCATATATTCGAAGGGAACATTGGCTTTGATTTAATTAGCTCATAGGCGAACAAAAAGGGTCATGATGCTGACCAAATTAATAAACTTTATGATACATATTACATTTGATTGCCTTGATCGCGTTAGGTTCTTGCGTCGGCCGAATTCACCAAAGAAAAGTGAAGAAAATATTGAGGAAAACTACAAACGATTTATTCCATGCTCCGCGCAACTATGTTAGCGCTGGCAGCAGGCTTTCAAACAAACGAACGGCGTTGTCACTCTTGCGTCGCCAGCACGCCGTCAGCACTATCCGCAACAGGGTTGCTCCAGCGATCAAGCACTACGAGTCCAAAACAGGTTCTTATGTGCGGTCTACGTGCGCCTCCAACGATGTGTACAGCGTCGTTAGCAGCGTGCCCGAGGCCCGCAAACAATGTTCGCACACACTGCGGAGTCAACAAGATGATATTTCCGATACGCGCCGTAGTGGCATCAAACATGTGCCCTTAGCACCTTTTTCGTATCTTCTTCCAGGGAAAAACAGTCCAAAACTACACGAAAAGACTCTTATAAGCCACAAGCCTATCAGTGTAAAAACACATACCTTATTTTGGCGATGGGCCTTGATGAAATCACTAAATAAGTGCACTTAGGCACGACGCACAATTATTTCGCACTATTAGTGCAGTAAAATAAAACAAATTTATGAAAATATGCTCGATGGCGCAAAATTAATTTTCCACTTAAACACTTGTGACTGGTTTGGTTAATGGTCAAGCAGGAAATAGGCCGATCGAGGAAGTCGACAACTTCTTGAAATATCGCATACCCCAAAGGTGATCTGCAAGCATTATCGATTGATCGCATACATGGTTGAGTCCTGCCATCGATCGATAGTTAACAGTGCGTTAACATAACAGCTGTTGCTATCGTGAAACAGTCGCGTCCAAAATAATTGCATACAAAAAAATAAATGTTGTGTTGCATACGTTAGGGCGCACCCCTACACTACACATCCAATTTGTACGGCTTATCAAATACAAATTATAAAGTAACAAATTATTTAAATGTAAAGTGAATTGAATTCATTAAATGCATTCTGAATTTAATAAATTTTTTCATCAATAAGTTTATGATATAAATTATCAACTTAATTTTAATAAACCAAACAAATGAATAGTTATATAGTTATTAGGCTTATATTGAACTTTAGTCTGTAGAGTATTCAAACAATAAAACTTTTAACATTGTTAGATGAAAGGCACTAAGCTGGCTTAATCAATCTTTCAAATAAAAAACTTTTCACTGATAACAAGATTTAGAAAGTAAATTGAAGGCTTCGGCAAAAATGCATAAAAATTGTTGATAAAAATAAATTTGTTATATAAATAAATATGAATTCTTATTCATAGAAGTGAGTAGTTTTGTCTCTTAAAAAATTATTAAAGAACAGTAACAATTATTCTTCAAGTTACAGTTATTTCAACAATAACTCAAGTTTAAAATTGTATTTGTTTCACAAAAAGCATTTTGGGCTATTAAACGAAAATTATTGTTGACGGCAAAATCATGTTAAAAGCTTTTAAATTTCAACATTTTTTCTCTATTAATAAATAGAAGAATAGATATGAATATATGTATATTTAACCCGAATAACATTTGTTTTTCATCTCAAAAAATAATCCGTTTAAATTTATTTTTTTCAAGATATAATTTAATACCTTGCTGTTATTTAATAGTTTATTTCTTTGTTCTTACTAAAAGCGATTGCATTTCGTGTTATATTTTTTAAATTCTCGCCTTGCAAAATGTAACCTACAATAAATGGATAAACTTTAAATGAAACCGCATATTTATAATCGATCATTTTAAAAGTTGCTGTGGCTGTGGCATACACAAGGACGAGTAAGTTTATAAGTTATTTATGAAGTTGTTGGCTTCTGGTGTCTGTGAACGCCATGACAAACTCATCCCGATGGGCACTTAGTCACACATCCACCCCCATCTGTGGTATGCACGTTGCTATTGTGTACACTGTGTGTTAATCATACGCAACGTTGCCCATTGGCTGAAGATCCCAGCAATTAAATTGAGAACTGTAGCCGCGACAGTGGTAACTACTAAGACCAGCGTTAAGGTCGAGCCGAAGCCATTGGCTAGAGTGTCTGCCACTTCATCAGTCAATGCCGAAGCGTTAATTCGATTACTCGGACTTGGCTTAAATATCACACAAAGAGCAAAGAGAAAATCAATGCCGAAGATTAACAATTACAATTTGGTCACCAAGTGCGGTAAAGCGTCTGAGGCAATGGGAAGCTCCGAGAATAAATTTAGCACAAAAGACGTTGTACATAATGATTTAATACAGAGCTAAACAATATATGAGTGTGTAATATGTGTGTGCGTGCATGTTAGTGTGTGTGTGTGTGTGTAACTTAGATTTATTTCAAGTGAGCTGGCCACTCAATTGCAGAGATGCCAACAACACAAGCACAATGCAAGGCCAAGATGTGCCTTAATGTTATCGATAGTCATTGTTTGCGGCACTTACAAGCACACAACCGCACACTCATACACACCCAAACAGACACATAAACATATGCGAATGCATAGCGTGTCAAGACCTTTTTTTGATGAAGCCCTCGCAAAGTTTTGTAGTCTACTTTTTATTGATGGCGAATATAACGCCAACTAAGCAAATTAAATTGTTTACATTGGCCAAAGGCAAACTCGTACAGTGAGCAAAAGAGACGCTTTAAGAAGAAGAAATTATTTCAATGTAAATTTCTTATCTAATTTTTATCGACTGCGAAAAATTAATTTTGTCACTAACGCTTAGCCGAAAAATAAATCATTTTGGTGCAGAAATTGGGTTTTCCAGCTAGTTAATTTTTATAAGAACCTTGTCAGCTTCAGTGTAATTTATTAGTAAATAATGCGTAAAATAGAGATTGTATTTCAACGATAAAAAACTTGTTTGACACGTTATATTAGCTAAGTCGCCCACTGTTCGTGGAAGAAAACAGCAGAAACAGCTGCTGATGGCAAAAGCTAAGCAACGATAACAACAACATCAGCAGTGAACAACGACAACAGTGTGGAATGAAGGTAGCCAGACAAAGAGGAAAAGAGAGATATATAAAAAGAAAGAAAGGGATAGAAAACATGAGAGAAGTCCAATAGTCGAGACAACAATGAACGACATAAACAATGGGGCTCTGGTGTCCTGAATCTTCTACCTCTCGGAATCAAAATAAAGATGACCACAACGTTTTTATTGTCTGGCTAGCTCAACGTAGCCAAGAGGGAAAATAACATGCAACACAATTGGTTTGTATGTCAAAATATATTGCCAAAACGAAATTCAAATGAATGCCTTCATTTGTTATTGTTTTTATTATAAAAAAAAAACCAATTTCAAAATGTAGTTTTTCAAAATATTTGCATGCAAGATTGTAGATTAATAAATACAGAATATGTTGATGAATGTATGTAAGCGGTTTTACAATGTCAGTAAAATTTATTTTCATTTAAAAATCAAAAGGTTTATATTTTTAGAAAACTCAAGATTATTTAATTTGATATAAAATAAGTTTCAAGTGCTTTTAATTTTTAATGTTTAGCTCGAATATTTAAATATTTATTTTAAAAGTTGTCTCCTTTCGTATTCAATGTACCGTTAAGAAGTTGACTTCGAAAGTTTTCACTGCGATTTAGATAACCGATTACATCCGAGCTGTAACTTTGCAATTTATGTAGATATTTCAGTCATACACATTCTAGCTTTCTTAGCACTACAATTTGGCAAAGAGCCAGCTGGTCCTATTTGCGTGCCTTGAACTACTTATATGTGTGCGTGTACCTAATTGAAATTTGTGAATAAAGTTTTAGTTAAGTGTGAAAATAAGTTATTGGTGTGCTCATTGATAAATGAACTTTTAAAACTGATAAAGCTTATAGCGGATATATTGCAAAGCATTTGACTTTTATAACTGTTTAATTTAAATTGCGTACTTTTACTATCTTTAAAATGAATGGTTAATTTATATTTAATTGAGTAAAGGGTATTTAATAGCCAGGTTAAACATAACGTGGCAAACTCTTTACTCGCCACAGCCAAAAAGTATGCTACAAAAATTTTATTGCCTATAGAAAATTGTGAGAGAGCTCATCCAATAAGTCCCTGTGTGTGTGTGTGTGTGTGTGTGTATGTGTGTGAGTGTGGGAAACGGTGGGCGTTGCCTTGTGCTGACATATGGCCACGATACGCTATAAATGTGTCTGTGTATATGTATGATGCTATTAACTGCGACATTATTATCCTTCTGCTGTTGTCTGAGCTGAGTCGCCGTTTAATCAACACGATTTTACTCAGAGGTAGTGACAAGTTTTAACTACATTAAAAGTTGAGCTCCCATAAGTGGCTTACATAATTACATAAACATACACACACTTTAACATTTTTGTGTCAGTTTCGGTTTTCATCGTGTTCTGACCGTTTATTTTTAGGCGCCACTGCAAAAACGCACACATATCGACACTCTTAAGGGACTTGGGACTTTTAGCTAGACAAACACTACAGTACACAAGTATGTACACGTGTGTGTGTATGCGAGTGTGTTTGTATGCTTGGGACAAGCCCATACACAATAATTTGCAACTTTAACTCGATTTGTGGTTGTGGGCACACTACCATAAGCTCTAGGTAAGCCTTCTTCAAAAAAGGATTGTGTATGAATATGCACTGATCAAAATAAGTTCTTTAGTCAACATTTCAGTTCCTAAACTAACAGAAAATTTCGATTAGCAACATAAACACACCAATCCAATGTTTTACTTCATTAAAATACAATTTAATATTTATATTTTACTTTGGTCTGTCCATTGAATATTTTTAATAATATTTAAAAAATCTAAAATAATTTTTTTTTTTGTAAACATCTAAATCTTTTAAGACGGACTCTTTAAGAATTTCATTTTTAGAACATGTTTTCTTGAGTTTGTACAAGTGTATGTCTATATTAGCAGTGTACGTGCGTATATGCCTGTTGAGGGTATTATTGGGTGTGTTAGTCAAATCAAAAATAAACAAATCAAGCGATACTCAATTGCGGAATTTGCCTTCTTAGCTTAGCAGGAAAATATATACAGTATAAAAAACAAAGTCTTAAACTGCTTAAACAATGAAAGAAAGCGAAACTCATAAAAGAGCTAAATGTAATATGATAATCAAGCTGAGTGCCTGCCACTAGCAACGCACACACACACACACACACAGAATTCACACACATACAAATACACATACATTTGTTTAGATACAACACCCGCAGTATTGTTTTTGGTGCTGCACAGTCAGTGACCCGCTGGACAGTTGGACGTACAAAAGTACCATAACAACGACATTCCCATCTGCCAATTGGCAACTCTCCACCGCCCTTTAAAATCGTCCCTCCTTTCTCTGATTCACCTCCCTTTACCCACTAGCAGAACCAAGCAAAAAACCATTTAAAACAATTTCTTTTGATTTTGCTTTGTATTTTGCGGTGCTTGCGCTATTTGCTTAAATGCTTATGTTCAATTTAACATGGTCCAAAGAGAAGAAGCTAGACCAAGGGCATGGTGGGGGACGCAGAGTAACTAATGGGAACACGGGGAACAAAGAGAACGAGCGAATACAAAGAACGGATAATGGGGCATTGATGGTGCCAATGGCCAAGCAGATGGCTCTATTAAATTTACCCATTATTTGTTGATCCCCTGCTTCTATTAGCCAAATGCTAGTCTGATCCCAAACATCGTTTAATGTTACAATATTTCACATCGATTAAATTTAAGCTATATTTTTAGATGTTTTCTTAATTTAATTTAAAACAACTTTTAAATTCAAAAATGTTATATAAAATTTAAATGATATTAAGAAATATAAATAAATTTTTATATTTTCGAATCAATTTATTTCAAGCGACATATTTAATAGATTTGGTGTAATCATTAAACTATTTGGAATTGAAAAAACAGAAACAAATAAAAACCTTTATTTGAAATTCAACAAATATACCAAATTGAAGCAAAGTTTAAGAAAAACAAAATAATATATTTCTATTGTAAGAATACATAGGCTAGAAGTTGATATCTAATTTTTCTATAGCTCATTTAATGAGAAATTAGTTGTAAATTAGTCAGATCATATAAGATTGACTATTCTCAGATTTTATAATGTTTGTTTGAACTGATGAGCATTTTAAATACATTTAACTTATGGTTTTAATAATGTCCTTTAAATTTTGTCTTTTATTTACAGAATTTAATAAATAAGTGCCTAGCTTAGTTCAGTTTGCTATGTCTTAGTAATCGACAGACCTTTTATTATTCATTCATAGAAGTTATGCTTGGCAAACAAGTCGTGCTGTCAGATCAAAATCGACAACGAAAAGGATTACGAATTGAATGAGAATCAAAATGAAAATGATAACAAATTGGTAAATCACTGGCCACAGAATGACATGAATACAATTGGCCAACATCATTTCTATGACAGGCAATTGAATTGAAGGCCCATTGCAGGGCCACAGCCAACCACTTGGCCAGATGCTTCAGTTGGCCAACGTGACTGGGCATTGAATTCGAGTACAAGTAAAAGTACGAGTATAAGTGCAAGTATGAGTATGAGTACGAGCACGAGTACAGCAAATACAAATAGTATCGTTCAAAACGAGGCAGCGTAAAGTGAACAACTTTGGTCGCATTCAAAGCTGCTGCAAATTGACAGTTGGTTTTTCTTTCTCTGATAAAAAAAACATAGAAAGATTCTAGCGTTTCCAGTGCCTTCGGGCCAATCTCTTGATTGGCATTGAAGTTCATTTTTTTTTTTTCTTACCCATCTCCATTTCGCTACACCGAGTCGGTTGCTCCTTTTCTTGTTTTTATTGCATGCAACAAGCTGCAAATGTTTGACCTTAACTATTCAAGGTCAATGTCATGTTACAGTTGCCTGGCTCCTGGAGAACCATATCTATACATCTATCTTTTGCTATCTCGCTCCTGCAATTGGATCCGACCTCAATTCAGTTGCCTGCCCACACCAAGTAGCAATTTATAAACTAGTGTAGCAACTACTTAGATAAGTAACTCAGGAAATGAATCTACACGCAATTTGCAATCTGAGCGACTTCAAGTGAGTATACTCAATATACAAAATACAGTTATTAGTTTAAAAGCAAGCATAAGAATATTTTAAATATTTTTTTTTAAGCCTATTATTTTTAAGCTATGCTTGTAATTAGTACATAAAATACCTTTGCAAATATTTGCAGTGGATATTCTTGTATTTTTGTTGCACAAATGCATTTTCATGAAAGCTTACAAAATTCTTAAAATTCTCAGATTAAAAAAAGTAGTGCTGGAAATACCTACTGATATTCCCAGAATTTTCATTTTCTACCATTGTACTTGAGTCTATTAAGACTTCTGATTCCTGGACATTGAGCAAAAAACTGTTAACTTCTTTCTGTGAATATTTTTTCAAAGTACTACTAATTAATTGCTGTTGCGCAGTACGAAAGTTCGCAGAAATGCAATTCTAGTACTTTTTTAACATTTAAGTCCAACATTTAAATAGCAGCACAATTCTTGCATAGTTTAATAAAGGCGAAGCTAAAGTTTACGATATAGGCACAGGTTAAATTTATGTTAAAGTCATTCAATTCATAACATAAGTCAAAAATAATAAAAAGTAGCTTAAGCTGAAAAAAAGTCAAATTCAATTAAATTAATTTATTAGCCAAAACAATTTGCCTAACTTCAAAAACAATTTCACAAAATAGCACAAAAAAATGCACAAATTTAATTAACATGAATAAACCCAATTTCAATGGCCCAACAACAAGACATTTCGACAAAAACCGGCAACTTTAGAATCAGTTATTGCCTCGAGCGCACAATTGTGTGTAATAATAAATTATTGAGAATTTAGAACTTTGAACTAGTTAAGCAAACATTTTGCATAATGTTTTAACAATAATTTGCCGTTTTAATACCATCTCGAGGGTGAATGCTAACTAATAAAATTAATCGTTGTTAAAAATGTGCATATGCGTATGTGAAGGTTTATAGCAGACATATTAGCTGAGAAATGCTACGAGGAACAATTTTTTTTATTTATTTACGTTTATCAAGTGCGCTTCTCCCTGTCCGTCTGCCTGTCTCCGTGACGCGCAAAAGAACAAATTGAAAACGCATTTTAACAAGCATTTTTGCGCCTTGCCAATGTGATTATAAGAATTTCCGTTTCCGGTCACACATTCGAACGGTTCGTCCTGTCGCACCATTGTTCCCAGACAATGCAAATATACAGTGGCAATCACACACACATAAACTTACTAAGAAGCACACACAATCACACATACACAAACACGCTCCCACTTAAATGAACACATACTCAAACAATCAGATATTTATGTGTCATATTTTTTATGCTTGACACAACACAGACGGGAACCAAAACGTGTGTGTGTGTGTGTGTGTGTGTGCGTTGCACTGACAACACGCAGCATAAACGAGAAGCAACATGTTTACGCAGAAGTAGGCTGGAATATAGTGAACTTCACACATGATAAGCAGCATGCAACAAACTCTATTGATAAGAGAAGCATGTTTTACGCGCCAAACAAAATGCCGGCATTATCAAACACACACACACACACACAAAATACGCACAACAATGGGCAATGACCGATAATTTTCGCACAAAATGCTTTATGAGCTATATAGTTACTTGTATATATATTTATAAGAATACTTGGATCTTTTTTAATTACTTTTGGAATTTCTTTTGTTATCACCCAACTGGCAACAGACAATTCCTTCAATGTGCACCAACAATGACAACAATAACAACAATAACAATAAAAGAAATTGTTAAAAAAAAAAATAGCTGAGAGTAAAACGGGCGCACGTGTTTATCTTTTGCAAAAGTGTATTATTATTATTGTTATTATGATAATTTGTATCAGATTGAAAGCGTGTAACAAGCGAATAACGGCAAAAAACTTAAAGCGTTTAACGAGTAAAAAGCGTCACGCGAACGTCGCGTCAACCGAAAATCTTTCGCATGTCAACACGCGCCAAAATGTTGCCAGCGACTGACGACGACTACCACGTAGCCAACTGAAGAACGCAGAATGGCTTTCACGTCCTGAACCAGTACAGGCAGATAGAGAGAGACAGAAAGAGCAAGAGAAAGAGAAAGAGCGAACGTTAAAGAGACGTTGGAGGGGAACGAAGCGGTAAATTCATTGAGAAAATAAAGCGGAGAACATAACAAATATCAGATGGTTCTCAGCTGCCATATTCGCCTCAAGTTTTGCAGCGCAGCTGACTGATGCTGTGGTTGGAGCTTTGAAAAAAGCTTTAAGTGCAGCTTTAAAGCTTTTCGCCATCAGTGCGCCTGTGCAGTAGCTGCAAAGCGGCATTTAAACTCATTGCGAGAGCACTCTCACCACTTGTTGCGCGCCAAAACATTTCGTTTTCTCTCTCAGATTACACAACCTCAACCAAGAGTCGACTAATCAAAATTAAATTAATTTAATTTAATACATATAATTAAAATATTTTTTAGACAACAAGGTGTTTGTCTCTGATATATATTTTAAAAACAATATTTGTTACTTATTTAAGGGCAGCGGCTTTTTACTCTCAACTGCAATTTGTCTGCACAGCTTGGAAAGCATTGCGCTCTGCAAAGCTTTCCATTGATAACCCAACAAACATATTTGATGGCGCTTCGTTTTGAAGCTTTTAAGTCTTGACATTCACTTAACGGCAAATCAAGCGAACATATGAAGCTATTAAAGCCTTTGAACTTTATAGAATATTAACTGGTTTTATTTTTTTAGGATTTTCTGTTACGAAGATAAAAGTAAAAAAAAAACTCCTTTGTATGAAACAAAAAAATCCTTAAAAACTTAATATTATTATTTCTTTTCTAGCGAAAAGATCTAACAGCCCAGAAAGCAATACAAATTCTATTAAGAGGTTACTCAAATTTGCAACATTAAACTTATTTTAGACTTATTTTAAAACTTATTTTTAAACTTATTTGATTTAGAGTTAAAATATGTCCTTAAAATTTTAAGTCGGTCCGAAGAAAATGTAAAGAATTTGTTCTTTAGCCTTTCGGCTAATTTTTTTCCCAAAATGGTTTTCAAAATCGAAGTCCAATCGATGACTCGAACACTAATGAAATGGTTTTTTGCAGGTATCTTTTCAGCTTTTAACCTCATAACATTGTTAATTATATCATAACATTTAACATTTTCTAAAGTTAGAAAACAGATTTTTGTTTTGGCTCTCCAACTATTATTACTACGATTGTTATAGTTACTATTATTATTATTATAATTATTATTATAATTATAATTATTATTTAAATTTTTGCTACGCCATAAGTTGGATACGACTTGAACAACGTTATAGGGCAAACCTATTGCAAAGTGAATTTGTATGATCCATTTGCAGTAGAGTAAGTACAGGGTCTTATACAGTCGGCTCGGTCGACTGTAGACTTTCTTACTTTAATAAATATATGAATTGCACATATTTTTAAAAAAATACTCTTTAACAGCATACCTTTCATAGATTTAATTAGGCTTCAAGTCAAAAATAAAATATCTTTTTGGCCGTTTTATAAGTCTTAAATTAATCATACGTCATGTATGTATAATAAATGTATGCTTGCCCAACAGACTTCCAATTAATTAAGTAAGCCGACAAATTTCATTTCAAGCCAGACATTACTCATACGCCCTGTTGCGGCATCCCTTTGCCGCCCACAAAAATGCTGCCAAATATGCTGCCAGCTGCTTAACAGCAGCAGCAGCAGCAAGAACAACTACAATAGGGGAACAACAATAAACATTCCTTTTGATAGCAAAATTCAAACTTTAAAGAGCAATTAATATGTTAAGAGCTAATTTGACTTCACTTGTAGGTGTAATTTGAATTGTAGATCTTTCTCATAAGTTTTTAAATGTCAACACACAGGAAGTGCAAATATTCTAGACACTCACCTCAATAGTTATATGATGACTACGAGAACGAAAGTTGTCATCGTTGCTACGTAGATTTTTGGAATCAATTTGCACATTGGTCTGCATCTTAAAGCCTTTGTCGATGCCAGGACTGCATACACGATGTCTCTGCAAGAAACGGATCAGAATTCGTTAGCTAGTTAAAATATTGTCTGTATACCCATTTATTATATACCCATATATTGTAAATAATAAAGCACAATGGAGGAAATGTAATGAAAGTTAAAGTCTTTTATTCCAAAGAATTTATGGAATTCTTTATTAAGCGAAATATTCTCGTCACTTGCACATGGAGTGCAGCTAAACGTTGATTGGAGCATTACGCTCAATGGTGCGTGACCTTGATAACTAAACATGGGCCCAAGCCTTACACACATATAAATATATATATATATATATAACGTTAAAATAAATAAGCAGAAGGCCTGTCCCAAATGTTATCATAAATAAACGAGCGTACACGAGTAATGTGCTAAAGTCTTTCACAATGTAAAACTTGGCTTCTACGATACTTCTAGGCTAAAGGGATAGCAGAAAGGCAGGGAGTCAGAAAGAAGGCTTTGAAGTCACTACGATGAAGGCTTTTAATTTAAAGCCAACTCAAGCAATGCCACATGGCAGCCTCAAGTCAAAGTGCCAGTTCATACCAGGCCAAGTCAACTGGCCAAGTAATTGATAGCGAATAATAAACATTTTTTACAGATGATGAACTTTGAATACACTCAAACATCAGAAAATACATCAAACAATCTACTAAACTTTTAAAAAGATAATTAACATAGATGCTAATTTTATTTAATTTAAAATTGAAAACATGAGTGTTGTTTTAGAAGTATTGTGTTAGAGAACATAAGTAATTTTATTCTGTCTCGTCTGTGAAATTTTGTTATATATTTGTTTTATAATAATTTTAAAAGTTTATGGCTTAAATTTTGAATATATACAGGTGTTTTACTGAACATTAAATTTCTCTGGAACGTTCAATTATAAACATAGTAATTAATAATGTTTATATTAATAATAATTAGCTTATTAAACCACCGATTTTCGTAAAATAAGTTTCTCGAAAAGCTTCATATAATTAAGTTAAAATAATCACAGCAAAGTTAAACATTTAGTCGCACATCTCCAATAGAAAACTTCATGAAAGAGGAAGAGAAGTAGAAACAACAAAGAATAACAAAACAAAAAGAATATTAAAGGCAAAATGATATGAGAAATTTGCTGTTTCCTGCCGCAGTAAGGCGAAAAAAAAGGAAATTATATTTACGTTCACCTATATGTATATATGAATGTGTGCTGTGCTCTGTAAGTGCGTGTGTATAGGTGTGTGCTGTTGCTGATTTTTCTGCTGCTTTTGCGGCTCTAATGAACGCCCTTCGGCACTTTGCAGACAACTCCTGCTTATCGAAGCAGTCAGCTTTTAAAGCGACCAAATGCGTAGCTGATAATATAAGACAAACTCACACACACAGGAACTTAAATAATATATATGTACACGCATACCCAGAGTCAGAGAGAGTGTTGAAACTAGCAAATCCATTAAGTTGACTGTGTTGTGATTGCCGATAATCGCAGTTAACAACCGCAGATAGTAGTAAACGCAATAAGACTATGTGCATCGCGTATACGACTCGTTGGTTACTTACTTAAGAAAGAAGTAGCCTGCAGGTAAATTCACATTGGCAGCAGTTTTCCCAACTCCTCTCACAGTACAGTGGGTACTACTTCCAATTCTGTATACAATAATAATTAACATACACAAATACTTTACTTAATAACCTTAAACAAACAGACTATATTAAATGAGAAATTAATCAATATACATTGATCTTATAGCTGAATTTCCAAGAGAGTACGTGATTGTGAAATAGGTGGGACATAAAATAAATTGTTAAATAAAAACAGAGCTATAATTTCGACATTTAGCCAAATCAACTAAAAACTTTTAGAGTTTAATATTAAACAATAAAATAGTGGCACTGTGAACACTGTGCAGTGCACCGCATGATACCGGCAACAATTTCGAAATTTAATTTGCGCCTTTTTATTTATTTACAAGGGAAACTCGACTGGGGAACTGGAAGCGCCATCGTCTCCGCAAAGCAACTTTAACTTTTCAACCACATCTCGTGGCGACCACCGAACAACGAACAACGAACAGCGAGCAGCGAGCTGCCATTCCCAGATCACATCCTGCTGTCAGCCAGACCGTCTGTCTGTCAGTTGTGGCAGCCTGTCTGGCTGCACTTTGTCCAAGCGATATACGCATCCTATTGCAAGTACCACACAGCAGCCGTCATTCACTTCAGGGCCAAGTGACAAGTGCGCCTCTGTTGCAGGTCTCACTTCTTCTTCAACCTCTTCTTCTACAAGTTCAGGTACTTCGCGTGGTGTCCTCTTCTGCTTACTTGGTTGCGGCTCAATTTAACGCGAGTCCTTCACGCCCATTCAAGTGCTGCATTGGATACCCAGGTGTGCCATATGATTATACACAGAGAAAAACCATTGAGAACTTTGTCCACTTAACTGTACTTCACTTAAAAATACAGGGCTATCCAGTTCGTGATTCGAAGAATAAATTTGAAAAAAATGAAGCAAGGGGTCACGTGGTGCACAATTGAAATATGATGTGTTTAAAATGATTTGTTAAGTGGCCAATGAATTATTAAAAATATAAAATATTGTTAATATTCAAATTATAAGTATGAGTTTTTTAACCCGACTTTTAAAACCATAAATTAGAAAACACTTTACTTAAAAAGAGAATTTATATATGTTAATTCTTAACTTAAAATAATTTATTGTCGTTATATATCTCTCAGTGCAGTAGTTTCATATGAGAGACACACTTAGCACACTCGAGAGCAGAGAGCTTTCTAAATCTCACATCTCATTTATTTATTTATTTAAATTCAAGCGTCTTAATTGCATTTAAGTTTAAACTGCTACTTCTTTTCCCATTACGCGTAGAGCATGTATTGTTTCACTGCCATGTCTTATGTTTTCACGAAATTTGTATACTTTGGAGTGTGTTTTAACGATATTTAATATGACATATCTAACTTTACTTTTAGTTTTAAGTTACTTTTAGTTTGAATAATTTTGCTGAGATTTCCCTAGCACCAATCTAAATAGAGTTATACTGTTATAAATAAACAATTTCTTATATCGGTTAGATTGGCAGACCTTAAATCTATGGGACCTATCTCAACAAATTCTCACCTTTTCACCTCATTTGCATCCCTGGACACAGTGACATCGAGCGCAACTCTTGTGCCATGCGAGCCCGGCTAGGCACAGTCTCCACTCTCGAAACAATGAGAGGGCAAGATGTGAGAACAAACCTAGATGTGGAGGTCTCACTTGGTCGTCTGGTTCGGAGAAACGATCGACCAATTTATGTAAGCTGTCACGGAAAGATAAGAGAAGACAGTAGTCCATTTCCTCTTTCATTGCCCATCCTTAAGTCAATATAGACAGGGCTATATTAGCGCATTCCTTTTCAATAAATTGTATAAAATTCGGATATTAAGCTTAGCTTGATTCATCTAAGTCACCGGATAGTCTTCCACAAACGGTCGTTCGTAGAACTAACTCATCTCTAAGTTCTAAAAGTCCTTCCCCAATGTCTGCCACAGGTACCATAATGGATCAAACTAGGCTCGTGTGTGCTGGTGTGTATAACACTAGCAGCCACAATACCTAACCTAACCTAAGTACAAATATATAAATGCATAAGGAAAATAATATGAGAAAATGAAAATAAAATTATTCTTTATTGAACTGGCTGTGAAAAATGTATTCCGTTGCTGCAGGATGACAAAATTATTGAAGCGGCTGGGTCAGCCGATTTAATGGGTTTCGAACGGAAAAAACGTTTTATGCAATATATGTATATATATGTACATATGAATGCAGCGTGAGTTTTACAATAAATGCATTCATGCAAGTCTTGTCCATTATTTTGCAGAACATTACTCAACACCCCATTTTTTTTTTTTTACCATTTTCCCACATCAAATATACATATGTGAGGTTTTGGTCACACTGACTTGAAACCGACGTCGCTTGGTTGCAGTTTAGTTCAAACAAATTCTCTCACATCAACAGGCAGCTGAAACTTTTTGCAGGTGAAAACATTAACAGTTTGTAAAACAAACTGCATTTATATAAAATTTTAAAAGCAAACTGCTGCTAAGCTGCAATTTGTATATTTATTTTTTCCCGCAGGTATTACAATTTTTTTAACACAATTTTTTGTTGGGAATGCGGTGCTAACGACTTAAGTATTTGTCGTTGTTTTTTTATAGATGAAATTCATACATTTTGGTTTGTTTGGTATTGCGTCTGTTGCAAGTTCAGAATTCATTTATGATTCGTCTACCCATTGTTCCGCATGTCAATCAATTGCCAATTGTTTGGTGAAAAACCCCCAGTGCTCCCTATCAGCCCTTCGCGCCTTTCTGATTGCATATTCGAGTGGGACCAGTGGCAATTCGTTTGTAGCCAGCTTCCTCTGCGTTGTTGGGTTTGCATAAGTAATTAGTTCATTTGAATGCTGCACGCTTCACGCTGCAGCATTCAGCCACAATTTCGATTTCCTACATTTCCATCTATGTCCCTCGCAACGCTACATTTTTGTAGCGCCCATTCCTACCCTTGGCCAGAGAGTTAGATTCGTGACTCTTTAACATTATTTCCAATTTTTTTTTTTTTGCTGCCTCTCAAGTGCCTCTAGTGTGTATAGTGTTTTGGGGGCGTGGTTGTTACCATATCACTGTCAATGTCGGCAAACTAAAGTTGTTGGTTGCCGTTTGTTGGTTTTGCGGCTTTTTGGCTTTGATTTTCCATCGCCAACCGCAACTGAGCATTCGAAAGGAAGCAACTTAACCGTTAGGAAACGCTTCAAAAGGAGACAAGCTCCATTGGTTGACGCAGTTGTGTTGTCATTCTAGACAAGTGTCTATTATCCCCAGCATTTGCCTGTAAGTGTGTTTGTGTGTGTATGTGTGAGAGTGTGTGTATGTGTGAGAGTGTGTGCGTGTCAGGCATATGTATGGGCTCATGAGAGCTGTACTCATACTTTGCATAATGGCTTTATTCCAGAGATGAACAAAACATCTTCACATCTACCAAGTGATCGCATTGTGACCCAATAAACTGACTCTATTTAATGATGTATTTACTATGCGACCCTTTAACACAAGCATACATTTTATTTAATAAACAAAACCAAGATAAAAAGTAAATACATATTTGAGATTCAAGCAGTTTATTACATTTATACAATATTTTAATAGCAACTCAATAAAATTTATAAATCCAACAGCTTGAATAAAATTCGGAAACTATCAAATTGGTTAATAAATAATACAAATAAATATTTTAAATGAAAAAACAAAAACAGAAAATGAATCCAAATATATTAAAGAATTATAAAAACTTTTGAACTATAAATTTGTTTGAATTTTTTGAATTTATATTTTAAAAACCAATTCAACCAACACAATTTCTTACAACAATTTTCACAGAGTAGATGTTTTTCTCACCATTCGTAAGCCAACTAATTTCCAATGGAAATAAGTCACCAATACAGCACCAGTCACTGTCACAGTTAGAGTAACAGTTTGGTAACAATATCACAATTCCCAATTCCATTGGGCATCCTTAGATTGTTGAGCCGCATTCACACCACAATTGAGACAATTTTAGCAATTGCTCTTTGCCTATTGTGACTGATTTGGTTTCGGTTTTGGTTTTGGTTACGGTGTCGGTATCTGCATTTTTGCTATCATTGTCTTGATAATAAACAGAAAATGAAAGAAGAGACTGTGAAAACAGAAGACGAACAAATTTCGAGGCAGATTGAATGCTTTATGAGGCAGGCATCCAACATCTTACTTAGATTGAGTCCCATTCTATTTATACAGTTACCATTGTCAGCGTGAAATGACTTTGTATTTCATTATTTATATTTATTTATTATTATCATTGTTGTTGTAGTTGTAGTTGTAGTTGTAGTTGTTGCTGTTCGCTGATGATGTTGTTTGTTGTTGTAAGTGTAATAAAGCAACGCCAGCGCAACGGAAATCTTAGCATACTTAAGTGGGCGCCAGCAAAGGATGCGCTATGTGCTATTTGGTATGAAATGAAAAGGGAAGTCGAGGACAAGAACAAAAGGGAAGGAATATGTAGAAGAACTAGAGAGACAGACAGCGAAAGACCTTCAGTTGTTAAGGGAAAACTGAAATGGGCAGAGAAAGAAGAAAGGGAAAACTTGCGGCCGAGGAGAAATGTGCATCATGTGCAGCGAGTGCATTGAGACAAACGGACGCTGCCAAGTTTTGTGCGCTCCGCTCGACTAGTTGGCAACTTGGCATAGACAATGGGATTTGTGCTCAAGTACTGCCTTAACAGCAGCAATAGCAGCAGCAGCAGCCGTTACAACAACAACATCTACAATATGACAACAACAACATTCAGCTGTATTTCCGGCTTGGCAGCCACACGCGATTGCAGAAATAAATGAAATGAAATAAATACAAGTTAGCGCATAAGAATACAAGAAGTCTACACTGAAGTTTTTGAATTAAAAATCATGTCAAGAACTTACACTGTTGTCATGATTCTGAATTTTCTGAAATTAATTAATCTTTTTAAAATATTGCATACAAAATAATTTTTAGAAAATAAAAAATCATTAATAATTTAACAATCATAATATTCATATTCATTCTAAATTCTAAGTTTTGCAATACTTGAAAATATTTTATTAATTTAAAAAGTTCGAAATTTTTCTCAGTGCAGACGAATGGAAAATGACGCGCAGTTTGGCTTTCTGTCGAAGTAAAGCGGGAACATAGCACTTTTGTCTTTGGTGATCCCAGCTTCGTTGGGATTCGAGTACTCGCTTGATTCTAGAAGGGGATTCATGTTTGAATGAAGTGTACTCAGCTTTTACTGGCGGCTTCTCAACTGCGCCTTGAGGATGTTGTTGATTAACAAATGAAGCGAATGCCTTAAGGTGGCATAACGTTAACAATTGAATAAAAGAACGAATTTCAATTCGAAACACTACGTTTCTCCACTCAGGTGGGCTTAAATGGGTAAAATGGTAAATGATATCATTGAATAGCAATTGATAGTCAAACTGTTTTTGATCAAAGTTTTACGTTACTGTAGAGGAGAATTAAGATAAACAGCCAAGAGACTATTGAACTCGACCATACTTAATTTTGTTTATTTTTAGACCCCGTACTTTAATAAAGAGTTTAGATGTCTACTCAGTTTGTCAGAAGCGAAATGTTCGTAACAGTCAGATGGGGACTTTCCGGCCCCATAAAGTACACATATATATGTTCTTAATCAGCATCATCAGCCGAGTCGTCATAGCAAAGTCCGTCGTCTGTCTGTTCGCCCGTATGAACACCTAGATCTCACAGACTATAGGAGCTAGAGACTTCCGAGTTTGAATGAAAGGCTTAACAAACTTTTAAGGAAAAATTCGAGCTAGAAGGAGTACGGGGTCGACTCGCTTGACTGTAGCCTTTCTTTGTTATTATTTATATATTTTTTACCGAAAACTTATTTTGGAAAAAATTTAAGTTTTTTATCACTTAAATTGATATATAAATGAAAAAACCATAAGTAAACTAATAGGTATTTAATCAAAAATTTGTTTTAAATAGTTATTATGTCTATTTATTTCATGAGTCAATTTCACAATTAGCTTATTGAAAATTCGATACAGCTTACTCGCCTCGAAACTTAAGCTGTCCATAGTTGTGTTACTCGTTCATTTTAACGCTTGACATAAAAGACACGATTGTGACATTTATTAAAAGACTCAGATTTCTGAAGTATACCCTATAGTCTAAAGCAATAAAGTTTTATAGAAAATAGCAAAGAGACCCTTTTTTTCTTTAATTTAACATTGACTTCAGGCTAAACCTTTGGTCTACATTACAGGGTATACCCGTGTTGAGTAGCTGTCGCATTGCGTGCTTTCCATTTGCGTGCGATGCGAGAAACGTCAACAATGTGCGAAAAATAATTGAAATCGCAGCAGTAGCAGCCACCAACAGGTAAGCAGCAATGCCAACACATTTCCTCCTTCCTTTACTTTACAACGACCCCATTTCCACCCTTCCGTGAACGCCTACATAGCTGATTTAACATTGGATCTATACGAGTCCTTAAAGTACTACCCACTTTAACAGCTTGGACGTGTCAACCACGAAGGGCATCGACACAAGGCACATAATAATAATAATAATAATAATTATAATAACAAGAAAAAAAGGTTATCTTCGGCCAGCCGAAGATTATATACCCTTGCAGTCATGCACATTGCGTTAATTTTTTTTCAATGACCGATTGTTTCTATGGCAGCTATATGATAAAGTAGTCCGATCTAGATGAAATTTGGTGTACACATAGGATTTTATGCCAAATGCATATGGAGCGAATTTGGTTTAAATCGTACAAAAGACACAGAAAATTTTCATACTAAGCATTTTCAACCGATTGTTCCTATGGCAGCTATATGATATAGTTGTACGATCCGGATAAAATTTGGTCGGCAGATGGATAATGATAACAAATGCGTATTGCGTGAATTTGGTTCAAATCGTACAAAAGACACAGAAAATTTTCATACTAAGCATTTTCAACCGATTGTTCCTATGGCAGCTATATGATATAGTTGTACGATCCGGATAAAATTTGGTCGGCAGATGGATAATGATAACAAATGCGTATTGCGTGAATTTGGTTTAAATCGTACAAAAGACACAGAAAATTTTCATACTAAGCATTTTCAGCATTTTGAACCGATTGTTCCTATGGCAGCTATATGATATAGTGGTCCGATCTGGATGAAATTTGGTTTGCACACGGGATTTTATGCCAAATGCATATGGAGCGAATTTGGTTAACATAGCTCAAAAAAAATTTTTTTTCATCCGATTGTTCCTATGGGAGCTATATGATATAGTCATCCGATCTGGCCGATTTTAACAAATGTTCTGCGTGCAAAGGAAATACACATCTGTGCCAAGTTTCATCAAGATAGCTTTAAAACTGAGAGACTAGTTCGCATAGAAACAGACGGACAGACAGACGGACAGACGGACAGACGGACAGACGGACATGGCTATATCGACTCGGCTGTTGATGCTGATCAAGAATATATATACTTTATGGGGTCGGAAACGTCTCCTTCAATGCGTTACAAACTTCGTGACAAAAACAATATACCCTCTGCAAGGGTATAAAAATAACTGTTGAAATAATCATAAATCAAAAGCACTTTAACATTTTACTCGTATGTACTTTCAATCCAGTATTGAGGGTTGAACAAAATCATAAACTGAGAGATTGTAACACCTGTTTTGATGGTCCGCAAAACCGAACTTGAGAGCGCTCCTGGTAAATAAAACTTTGTCAAGAAGTTATTGTTTTAACTTTACATTCCATTTTGTGTTTTTCGTTTTGAACATAAATACACAAACATTTTTTTTTTTCAATTTTTTGCTTTTTCCTTTACTGTTTTTGTTTGGCTTAAAAAGCTGTAATGAAGTTGCAGGTCCGATTTGCACGAGTCTGCATATTACTTCCTTTTCACCTCTGCAGCGTTCTTTTCAACAAAATTTCGTCATTTTCTTATTCGCTCGACACAAATCCTGCTTTCTGTAGTCGTCTGTTATTTTGAGACTCCTTTACAATTACTTTGAACCATATTTGTCAGTTAAAAATTAACTTATGGAAACGAAACATTAATATAATTTATAATTATGCTTAGTTTGCTAATGATTTACATTTGTAGTTTTTAAATATGACAGCCGAAGTTTTTTAATCATATGGTTGATTAAAATATATTAAATATAACAGCGTTTGTAGTAGCATAATCATAATCAAAAGCACTAGCATTAGCATTAGCATTAGCATTAGCATTAGCATTAGCATTAGCATTAGCATTAGCATTAGCATTAGCATTAGAATTAGCATTAGCGTTAGCATTATCATAAGCATTAGCATTAGCATTACAATTAGCATTAGCATTAGCATTAGCATTAGCATTAGCATTAGCATTAGCATTAGCATTAGCATTAGCATTAGCATTGTCATTATCATTAGCATTAGCATTAGCATTAGCATTAGCATTATCATTAGCATTAGCATAAGCATTAGCATTAGAATTAACAACAACATTAGAAACAACAACTCCCATTAGGTTATGTTATAGAATTTGCATTAATTTATTCACTTTTATTAACATGTACGCTCTTCAAGTTGTATAAGATTAGAACACAACATTATATAAGAAATCACAACTTTATGTCTAATTGCATTTGCTTGCTTCTATTAATTAATTAGTACATTTCTTAGTATATTGTATGGACCAACAAAGTTACAAAGAACATGAATTGACCCCTAAAAGGTCATCTCTATTTGTAAGCGCCTTTGATGTACACAACTGGAGTCAATCAGTTCAAGAATGTTTTAGTAGCATTGAGTTAATGCACTGCTTACAAGCATCTCAAATTATTTTCCTCTAGCGAGGAATGATACAAACACACACACATTCGCACACACATGCACGCAAAAACAAAGGCACAGATATTTTTACATATATTTGTAAGAAAAACTGCCTATATATATATTGTATATTGTATATGCATATGTGTATAGGTGTAGAGGTGTGAGTGTCGATTTACGTCATTTCGATGGAAAGTTTCTCTCAAAGGGTATTCAAAAATATGTCACTCATAAAATTGTTTGACATTCGACACACGCAAAACTCAAATAAAAAAAGTTTATAATGGAATTCACTTTAGTAAATGGTTGAGTGGTTTGGTAACTGAGTTGGTCGAGATACTTAAAGACCATAAACTGGTTAAGGTACAAACAGTGCAAATATAGCAACCAATTTACTAAACGATCTCTTTGAGTTAAAAGTCTCCCAACTGCTTGCACACAAAGTGCCCATATGACAATTATAAACCCTTATTTCCTATCCCCATCTCCTTCTCGCCGCATACATTTCCATGCTCATATGCAAGTTAATTTCATTTCGTGCACTTTCAGCTTTCCGTTTCCCTTTTTTTCCGCACATTTTGGCAGCCCATCTTCATGGCACTGTGTGTGTTCTCCATTGAAGCAAATATGAACGAGCCCAAAAGTTGTACGTAGCAATGGCTGTTAGAGGACCTTTCTTCTTGTACACTGAAAGAAAAACTAGCTACAGTTGACCGACTTATAAGGTTTACTGTTAAAAAAAAAGCTGTTTATATCAGTTTCTAATTTTTAAGCATTCCGATTAGAGTTACTTTATGTAAGTTACTTTTTGAAGACATTTAAAAATAGGTCTTAAAACCAATTATTGTAAGTGTACTGTGTACACCCGTTGCACAACCACGCCCACTTGCCTGCCCACGCATCAAAAGCACTTAAGTTGACTAAATTTGAAGGCGGCCAACAGTCGCAGTTGGCAACTGTCGCAACAAACTAACGCAACTGTTGCACTTGCCTGGTGCCTCATGTCTCATGCTGGCTACCACACTCGCAACTCCCACAAACTTGCATCATGCTGATTATTTTGGGACAAATCTGGAAAATATGCAAATGTTCACTCACAATTTCGATTTGTTTTGCAAACTTGCCAATGCCAAAATCGAAAGCCAAATGCGAATTGCAAAAGGCGAATAGCGAAATGCGAAATGTAAACAATATCGAGCAAATGACATTGCCAACAAGGCGCCCCTTTGACGATGGCCAACAGACTAATACCCTATTAAAGAACAAAAAAAAAAAACTTTAGTAACTATTGATAAATAGCAATTACTGAAAACTTTAAGGAAGTTAGTAGAACAACAAAAATTAACTAATACATTGTAAATAAATATTTCAAAATAATAATAATTAAACTTTTTCTAAAATTCAATTTCTAATGCAAAAGTACATATAATATAAATTATAACAAAATTCCAATATTTAGCAAAAATAAGACTTCAAAAGATCTTTAAATTATTTCAACTCAACACTTAAATAAAGAATTACTTAAACATATTTAATTGCATAAGCATTAGTTTAAAATATTAAACTTACCAATTTGTGTAATTTGACTGCAAACGTTCATTTATATCCAACTAAGTTCAGCAATTTATATATTTATTTAAGCTTTACAAGAACTTTTTATTTCGCGTATATTATCTGCTCTTGATGCATGTCAGAAATTTATTTCTGTAAAGTTATATTTTCTTTTACACATTTAAATGAAAACATTTGTTTCTGTTTTTCTTGTTACGCTGTCAGCGACAAAATGCATTTGATATGATTTTCTGACCTATTTTTTGGGATATTTTGCACTTTAAAAATGCGACTAATAATTTATGGTTTTATTGGCGTAGTTAAGTTATTCAATTTATTTGCATAATTGAGGGGACCAAAATTGCGCAATTGATTTTTCCGTTAAACTAACGAAATTTGTATAATTGGCTCAACGAAATTTGATTTTTTTTTTGTTTTTGTCTGCCGTAACTTTTTGCGTGAACAATTGAAAGTCACATAAATTTCGAGCACACAAAATTATAGATTTCCTATGCAAAAAGTTTAAATATTATTGCGGCAGACAGAAAATGCAAATCGGAAGCCGAACTCAATTTTATATCCTAATAGCATGGCAATTAAGCCCCACCGCGAGCTCTGACAAATTGCCCAGTGTACACGGCAACTGAACGGAGTACGTATGTTGCTTAGATGTATTGGCCAGCGATGGGTGCGTGCGGGCCCGATATGTCGTGAGTATGCGTCTGGGGTTTTAAAGCAAAAAAAAATTTAAAAACAGAAATACTCATTAAAGCATATTTAGGCGGCAAAAAAACGCATCAAATGTAGACGGTTGCATTTTCCGACGAGTTTCCCTTTTTTCGTGACACGACCAGCACCCAGCTCTAATGCAGCCCATTAATTATGGACAACATTTTACAACCAAACTTTGCACAATATGCAGAGACTGCAAAATTATATAATTTTTTAAAGTTGAAAAGCAAATGGAAAACCCAAGCCAAATAACATATGTGAAACTGCTGTTCGCCATGGACTTAACACAAATATTGCCACAGTGGCACAGAGTAATACAATGCGAACAGTGAAACTCTTTTGTTTAGCGCACTAACAGAATTGTTTAGACCCCGTAGCGGGAAAAAGCAATTCTCTGGTACTTAAAATGCTACAGTAACTAGGCACACATGAAAACAGCTACAATTTTAATTATAATTAGTATATTTCTGAAATACTTAAAATGCACCAATATGAGCCCTTAACAGTATGCAACAATTTATGTGTATTTGGAAAATTATGTTCACAGTATGAAGCGAGTGAAGGGCAACAAATTAAATTTAAAATTATTTTTTAGTTTGCGCAACGCCCCAACATAATTAAACTTTACAAGATTCAAATATCAAAAGCTGCAGAATTCATCTTATTTCTATCAAACATGTCACTAAACAAACAATGCTTACTATTTAAAATTAATATAAGATATTCCTTATATTAAAAAAATAATAAAATCTTTCGATAATTTGTATTTTCTCTTAAGCTGGGAGGCAAAAAAAACATGTTGACCTCATTTAGTTAATCAGTTTGTGGTTGTTGTTATTTGTATTCGCTTATTTATATTCAACGCATTTAAATATTCAACGTATTTAATGTAAATAACGCTGCACGAAGATTAACGTGTATTTCCCATCAAAACCTCATTAAAATTTCAGCGCACAATGCTCAAAATAAAAAAGGTGAATGCCTGAATAAAAGTGGAAAAATTAATGTGGGCGTCGAATACAGACAGTGAGATTGAGTGAGCCACAGAAAAAGGAACAAAACTGATTTTAAAAAAATTGAATAACTGTAAATTATTTTTCTTAATTAAGTTTTATATAAGACATAATATTAGTTTTAAGAAAAAATAAGATCTTCAATTTAACCAATAATCGAATGACATATTTTCCACACTTTCAATGTAACAAAATTCTTGTTTTATAAAGAAGATTCCAGTATATAAATATAGAAATATACAAATCTTTATAACTAAAATTAAAATTTATTAAATTTATATCATAACTATTTAATTTACAATTATAATTGTTGGAGCATCTATGGAGTTATTTTAAGAATTTATATATATTTTTTTATTTTCAAAACCATGTCAAAGCAAATACTAATTTTAAAATAAATCTTTTTTATTTGTGTAAAGAATGGCTGAGCAGTCACATAATATCTCCACCACTACGTTCCATAATCAATCATTTATGTGTTGAAAGGTGTGCATATAAATGGGTGTTGTTTGTGTTTGTGTGTGTGTGTGTGTGTGTGTGTGTGTGTTTGTGTGTGTGTTTGTGTTGGCTCATTTGTAAAGCTTTTCACCAACAAGGACAAAGGGCCGTCTATACTTTGACTTGACTTTTGACACATTGTTGACGTCGTTGATTAATGCAAAAACGTTTTGCACTTCTTGATGCCAATTTATATTTTTGTTATTGTTTTTTTGTTTTTCTTAACGCTGCATGACAAATCAAACAGTTGACACTTGTCACTTTTCAAAAAGAAAATGCAACACCCATGACATAATATTGAAACACACGCAGACAATAACGATCATTTAATTATAATTGAGCACATAAACTGGAATTTATTGACAAATACACTTATCGGCAAAACTACAGGACATCGCAGGGACATAAATAACAATAAATTTAATATAACTTGGCAAGAATTACGGATAATTAATTGAAAATTGCTTGCTTATTAATTTCCGCATTAACGATTGCATACACTTAAAATTATAATTTCCATTTATTATAATTTCCCATCTAATTTCATATTCATTCAATTTGCAAGTGTATTAATTCTCTTTCGAACCGTAAACATAATCGCTTTGTGGGTCAAACGAGGGTAGTTCGACTACATTTCAAAATGAGTAAACAGTTTTTCTCCTGCGTTAATTACTGATAAATGTAGCTAGTCCGAAAAATGTTTAGATTGAAATTGAGTTTTTTAACTCCTAAAAAAAATTACAAAATACAAAACTAGTTTATTGTTTCTAATAAAATTTTAAGTCCTCATTACTTCAAAAAACTTCTTAAAAAATTCTTAAATTACTAAAGTATTTTTTAAAATTTTTGGAAGCTTATTAAAATTGGTCTTTGGGGTCAGTTTTGGTCACTATCTTTATTTTGAAGGCTCTAGAGTGCTCATAATCCTTTTGTCATGAATTTTAAATGATTTTCAATAAAACGCACACTAAAACAGCGAAAAGCTAACAGGCCTTTAACCTTTAAGCATAAGTTAAACTATATTTTGCACGAATTATACAGCTTTATATAATTTTAAAAACATGTCTATCCTGTACAAAGTTTTAATGCTTAAAAATTTGAATTAATTTTCACCATTTGCATAATTTCAAGCTGTACAAAATAAGCCACAAACAGTAAAATTATCAAAATATTCTTACAAAACATAAAACATAAACTCTTAAACAAATAATAAAGTTATTTATACCGAGAAAAAAATTCTAAATACATTCTAAATTATATTCAAATAAGTTTACATAACTGTAAAATGCATAATGCATTGTTAAATAAGCCAGTATTTTTATAATGTTTAGCCCCAGTACTCCAAAAAAGAGTATAATATAATATAAATATATTGTGCTGAAAAATTAAAAGCCAAAATACAAAAGTCAATTGTTGCATTGTTCATATAAATTGCATAAACAATGAAATAAAGGAATCACCTTTTAGAATAGTATCGCATTCAGCAACTAGGTCCAAACTTTATATAGTATTCTACGAAATGGAACAAAACTTCAAAAGTACTGCCATTAGCAGTTGTAGACAATGTAAATAAGAGGTTGCGAACATACTTAGTAAGTCATAAGCTACAATGATATGTAGTAAAGGAGCAAGTTATTTACGACACCTCAAATTCGCAGTTCATCTACAATTTGGCACATAAAATATACATACCTGAAATTGGATTTTTCTCTGAACACTTTGTATGCAAAACTGCAAGCCCAAAAAGAAAAGAAATTTTAAACCCACATTCACAGTCTGAATTCATTTTAAGCTTTTTCCTTATACCTTCTTTGAATAAAACAATTTTAGCTCGAATATCTTTGCGGGAAGTAAGTGAAATTAAGTTGTACATTCTAAATAATTGTAATATTTACATTAAACGTTTAAATATTTAAACAAAGAGAATGAATACATAATCGTTAAAATATTTATAAATCAAATATTTCAAATTTTTTATTTAATTAAACGCAGTTTTAAGCGAATGCTACAACCCGTTGGATATTCCATCTATAAATCTATAATATTATACTTAAATTGAGCATACATTTGTGGTTGAAATCCAAATACAAATCAAATATATTTTTAAAAGATTCCGTAAGCAAAAAGAGTACAGGGTCTAAGAATATATATGTCAGAAGTGAATTGTACGTAACAGAAAGGATTATAAACTATCTTGATCAGAATCAACAGCCAAGTCGACTTAGTTCTCAAAGACTATAAGGACTGGGGACACTATATATTGGAATTAAAGGTGGAAAGAAAAGTCAGGAAAGTTAACATATTTAAAATTTAAGCCCCGTTCCCTACCGAACCCGCAATAAAAAACGATTTTTCATAACTGCATAACTCGGACACTACAAAAGCAATCATGACCAAATGTACACACTATGTGTACATTATAGCAATTCTTACCAAGTATATCCTATGTTTCCATAGTGTAGTATATGCCCATCGTATTGTAGAGTATACAATATATGATGTTGTCATATGCCATTCATTTCATAAACACATCGACACTTCTGTCGAATTATTTAAATAACAAAACCATTAGTAAAGAAAAAACGAAACCGATACGATCGGTCACTTATATACATATGGAGAGGCCTGCAGCGTGAGATGTGCAAGGTAAGCATTTTGATGTTTACAGCCAAGTGGCCGGAAGCCTAATTCTAACGAAATGCCTTCTGCATATTCGTACATGCCGACTTTCTCGTCGGCAGAACTGCTTATGTACTTAGGTTAAGATACATTTATACTTTCAATAAAGAATCAGTTCAAATCTGACAACCATCTAAACACAACGTTTGTGTAGAAACTCTTTTCATTTAATTATCGGGTCATTAAATGGCGACCGTGACAGAGATCGATACACTGTGTATGTGAAACACAACCAAAATATGATATAACATCAAACGCATCTAAGAACAACTGAAGAAAAATAACACCAAAAGATACAAAATAATAAAAATTAAATAAAAACAAAAGTGGAATAAAGTGTGATGTGCAAGAAGCAGCAGCAAAACATATGCTCCCTTACAACAAAAAAAAAAATTTGAATTTTTAGAAAAGGAGAAGCACTAAAAAGCAAAAATTTTATGATTCTGCCCTTATGACTGAAGCAATTTAAGCATTGATTTTAACTACTCCCACCGAAGCAGTGTCCACCCGCTGCCAACGAAGCAGCATGCAAAGACAAAATAAGCAACAACAAACAAATTAAAATAATATTTATGCTCCAAATGTGTTGTATAAGCTTACTAATATTATGTGACACAACCAATGTCAACGAAGGAACCTAATTTTGAGACAGCTTCTCCTACTGAGCAAATTGATTTGCCGACGCTGCAAGAGGCCTTGCCAGCAAATCCAACCGATGGGCCACGCCCACTCACAATAGCTGAGTACCGGGCAAGACAACAAAGGCGACAATTGCATAAACACAAACGAAGTGGAAAGAGATCAAAGCTCCTGCAGCAGTGACCCTTGATCAAGGCAACAAAGGATGAACAAAGCCGACAACGCTACATAGAGCGTATTAAATGAAATTTAAGACAAACTTCGCAATTGTGCGAAGCAACGCAAACGGGATGCATAATTGCCAATGCCCCAATTTGCCCTAGATAATAAGCTCTACTCATTAAGATCGATGCGGGAAACGGCTCTACTATTTGATCAAGAATGAGTTTGTCAACTTGTCTGTTGATTTCGTCTTTGTGAGCGTGTGGAATTCTATAGTTTTTTTTATACACTGGTTCTGTGTCTTTTAGTTTAAGCTCTTGTTTGTAAAAATTATTTGTGGTTATAGATTCGGTTTCTAGTCCGAAGATATTTGTGTATTTCGTGCAAAGATTTTTTGATACAGGCTTAAATAATATTGGAAAGTTCTGAATTAGTTTTTTCAAAACAGTATTTTGTCTGTCAATGTTACTATTTACTATTTTGATTGATTGCTCTGAGTATCTGAAGGGTTCTGTCCGTTTCCCGAATTATTTTGGGCAACTAGGACTTTGTTATTGCTATTAGTTTAGTAGTTTTGGTTTTGATTATTGCCTCGGTTGGAGTTATTCCTTCCTCGGCTATAACTTCGACCTCTTCCATTGTTTCTGTTGTTATTATAGTTTGAATTAGTAGAATGATAGTTACCGCGGCCATTGCCTGTACCTCTTTGGTATCGGTAACCACTTCCTCTATTGTTTCGGCTTCGCTGGAATAATACAGTGCTAGAACTTACAGTCATTTCGGTGCTGCAATAGATATATTTTCCCATTACTTCATTAAAAGTAACGAAGTTACCTGCTTCTAGTATAATTTTCAGTTTTTCATTCTCACAGTTCTTAGCCATGGCAGATATGGACTCTTTTGTTGAAAACTTTTCCGCATTATCAGGGTCTTATCCATCGTCAATATAAACATCTTCTAGTTGCTTTTGCAAGTTGTCAATATCTGCTGTATATTGCGATGTGGTTTTCGCTTTTTGTTTAATGTTTAACAATTTGGCTTTTAGTACGTCGGTGGATTGACCTTTGACGTTTCCTTTGAGTTTATTTATTATGCCTGATATACAGGTTTCATCTTGTACCTTGTACAAGACTGTGCCGGTTTCTTTTGATTTAATAACCTCAACCGCTATATCTTCTTGGTCACCTTTGGTTCTTTCTACAATTCTTAATGCTGTTAAGAACCGATTTACCATCGAATTCAGGAATGTAAGAGGATACCTGCTTCACGTATTCCCTGTCTAAGGATTCCTGGTTTGCCATGTCTACTTCAATGCTTTCAATTTTTTCATATAGTGTTTCTATTTCATTGTTTGGATCAATCATAGGCTTGGATTCATCTAAATATTGAAGCTGTTTTTTGTTGAACTCATCAAGTAAGTTTAGTTTATCTGAAACATATATTTCAATGTTTCTCCTAATGCCAATGTGTTTCAATCTTACATTTATAGATTGTATTAATTTGTGGCATCTATTAGTATGATTACTCAAGTGTTTTTGATCCCATTTATTAACTGTGTTTAAAATATTATTATAGTTTATTAGCGTGTCTATTGTTAGGACTGCACTTTTGTTGACACATTTGTAAGATTTTTCAAATTTGTCTTTCTATGTATTAAGCTGTTTTGCTATTACAATCCAACCCATAGTTTGTATTATGATCAAATGCCATTTATCGATGCATTCGCGCCAATAATATGGTTGTTTATCCCAATATGGGGTTTTTTTCTGTATGGGCTTTTATTGATACATAAGGTAATGTGTTTAGCACAATTCGTTTTTCAAATTTTGTACAGGGTATCAATGGACTGGCCGTTTTATTAAATGTTTGGATATATTCGTTTTCAAATTCATTGATTTAAATTTATTCTCTGTGTTTTTGGAAAATGGTTATTGAGTTTATTAAAAAATCTGTGTTATTATTGAAAATTTGGCTGAATGTTGTTAGCTCTTCTTAATTATTTTGTTATGTTTTACGTCAAATGGTCGTTTGAACGTTTACGGTGTCTTTTGCAGTCAGTAGCCTTTTCACCTGTTGTGATTTCAATCAGTAGTTTATCCCAACATTGATTAATGCCACTTATAAATATCTAACTGCGTTCTCAATCATCTCTGTGTAGAACAAAATTAACACATAACGCAAAATCATAATAAATCACATCTTAATTTTATCATGTGCTTAGTTAATAAAGCCACAGCAACAACAACAAAAACCATTCGACCTTGAGCATAATTATCTACAACGCACCTACCCACACGCAGGCAAGCACACGCACAGACTTAAATACTCTCTGATATAAACAAAAACCAAATAATAATCATTAAAAAAATGTCTACGGCAGATTTAATTTAGTAAGGGGAAACTTGGGATACCCTTCAAAAAAAATTACCGTTCTGATTAATTTAATTTGAGACAAATATAAAATCAGTTAAAGATCCCGTACTAATAAATGTCGTAAAAAAATTGTGAAAAATGTAGTATTAAGTATGACACTTTGTGTAATTAACATAAATTTCGATGTATTTAAATGCAGAAAAAAAACTGCCTAGTCTAGTTTAAAAGGTTCTAAAAACTTCTTTGTGAATTTTACTCAATAAAAATGTAACACATCATAAACTAATATAATATTTAAAGCAATTCAATTTTTGTCACACAAGGATTTCAGATTTTGTGTTAACATTTAAGAACTCGTATATAGTTTACAGTCAAACATAATATTTGGGGTAGATACAGTAAGGTTACTTTACTACTCACTTTACTGGTCACAAAATATTTCAAAATATTTAAAAATTTTAATAGAAAATATTTTATATTATATGTTAACTCTTCTGCTGACATCTAGAATAAAATTGTTTAGTTCATATTTAATCAACTCTCCTTTTTGTACGAGGTATACAAAATTCTATAGACTGCACGTATGGGCTGACGAGCACTTAGTTAGTCTAGAAGTGCTTTGTTGTTGCCAACACTTGCTGTCATTACAAGTGTGTGGATGTGTGCGTGTGCATATTAATAAACACATACATATATGAGTGTAGCATTTTTGTATGTGTCTTAATCACTTGAAACTTATACAACTAAACTGGAGTGGAAAGCTGTTAAATCTGTTAGAGAAGGCGAGATCAACATATATAAAAAACAGAGAGTATAAAAAGAACTCGAGTTGGTTACGCTTCCTGGCTTTCTGGCTTTTAACCGACAGTCATTAGCACCTCGGAGGCTACAAAACTGTTAACTGAAAGCTGCCAAATGGCAGACAGTCAACAGCAACAACAATAACAGCAACTAGAACCACGGCAACAACAAGGAGAACAACAATTGAAAAAGACAAAAGGTTGGAGGATTTTCTGTACTTTTAATTGCACCACAACAAGAACAGCAGAAGCAACAATAAAAACTAAAAAAGAACTGTCAACAAAAGCAACAAAAATAATAAAAAAAAAATACTTTAGTTGAAAGTGCTAGACTATGATATACCCCGCGGAGTGTGCACTGTGTGACAAATAAGTAATAGTCATTTTTAGACCCCGTACTCTTTAAAAAAGAGTAAAGGGGGTCTATAAAGTTTGTCAGAAGCGAGATGTGCGTAACAGGCAGAAGGAGGCGTGGCCGACCCCATAAAGTATATATATTCTTGATCAGCATCAACAGCCGAGTCGATATAGCAATGTCCGTCTGTCCGTCTGTCCGTCCGTCCGTATGAACACCTGGATCTTTTAAACTACAAGAGCTAGAGACACCAAATTTGGAATGTAAGTCCGTTATTTTCGCGAGCAGATCAAGTTTACCGCCCCCGCAATGAGCAAAAAACCAGAAACACCTCGAAAAAAATTTTGTTTTAGGCGAATATCTCAGTAACTGTAGCACTTAGGAGCACAAATTTTGGTATACAGGTTCTTAGAGACAGCCTTAGTATAATGTCATTCAAAATTTTGAGCTGCCACGCCCCCTTTTCTCATAGGAACTAAAAGACTCTCCAGATTCAATGCCTTTTTGAAGGCATAAATCAAATAGTAACTTTCTAACTTTCCTGAAAGTGGCATCAAAATCCTATGTCAAACAAGAGAGAAATTTCGGTTCAAAGTGCATGTTATTTTACTGCAAAATCACTGCATGCGCGCAACACATACAAACAAACACAGAAACATACAAACATATATTCGAACGTTTTCTCTACCTGCTTTGGCGGCAGCGCTGCCCGGAGCCCCTGGCAGCGCCGAACAATGCTATATATACACACATATGTATGAGCACACATACATATTTGCAAATAATCGAAAGAATGATAGAAGAGGGTCGTGGTGCAACTGGTAGAGTTGCGGCGCAATATGGAACCTTCGTATAGATCGCGGGTTCGAATGCTGACAATGACAGTTGTTAATTTATTTATTTTTTAATTTTAATTCAAAATGTAAATATTTCATTTTAATTTTTTTAATTTTTAATTTCATTTTAAAATTTTAATTTTAAGAAAATGGGCACTACTATGGGAGTACGGGGTCTTTTACAGTCGGCTCGATCGACTGTAGCCTTTCTTACTTGTTATTATTATTTAAGCAAAAAGAAAACTGGCAAAAAAATCGAAATACAACGAAAATAGATACACCATATTTGGTACATAGACTACTTTTTAATGCCTGTAAATTAAGCTAAATAATTGATAAGTTACTTTGCTCAGCTTTTCTAATAGAAGCTCTTCTTTTTATCCATATTTACACAAATTTATTTAAGCGGTTTAATCCAACTAATTCTAATTCATTTGATCTTGAACGGTTGCGAAAATTGTGTCGTTTCAATTTACCAAAAAACATCTTTAATATACGGACTTTTTATTACGGTATTATTTATGTAGAACAATATAAACTATTACTGAGGTCGTATGCTCCTTTCGATTCGATTTCTGATACAAACAATTGAGTCTCTCAGTAAGGCTAGGAAGATTTCTATAATCTGCAGTTGGGACTCAACTTCTCCTAGCTTATCATACGGTCGGGTGAGCCCGACTGTACTTGTTTCTTGTTTTAATTTAAGATCTGAAGACTTTATAAATTTAACAAGTTACTACAGATAATTAAATACATATACAGTTTATAATAAAAAAATCTATAAAGTTGAAAAATTAAATTTTTATTAAATTGTTGTCAGTGCTCTTTGAATTCTAAACTGAAATAGTTTTATTCATCCTAGCTCAGAAATAATTATTTCTTTAATAATAACTTAATAATTTTTGCACATGCTATGTATACCATTTATGCAGGGTATAGCAAAGAAAAATTGTGGAAAAAAGTGAATAGAAAATCCCGCTGCAGATGCTGGTAAAGACATGGGAGTAAAATAACAGCCAGTTGTTAGCTCAAATCCACAATTACTAGACATTGCGGGCCTTTCATTTAGCAGAAAATTTACAAAACAATGAAATCGACTTTAAAATGTTACATGTACTTCTGGAATAACGAATAGTGAAAAATAAATACATAAATATTACATGTCAACAGTTTTGTTAATAAGGTTAAAGAAGAATTTAATTAAATTATCTCAAAAAATATTTTACCTGTACAGAGTTTAAATATTTAATTGAATTTTAATTTAGCATAATGTAACATATTGTGAATCTTAAAAAAGGTCGATTCATTTGATGGGAAATGTCCTTAAATATATGTAAATATTTTTTACGGACTCTGAAATGCTTTATTCATTAAAAACAAGTAAGAAAGGCTACAGTCGATCGAGCCGACTGTAAAAGACCCCGTACTCCCATAGTAGTGCCCATTTTATTAAAATAAAAATTTTAAAATGAAATTAAAAAAATTAAAATGAAATATTTATATTTTGAATTGAAATTAAAAAGTAAATAAATTAACAATCGTCATTGTCAGCATTCGAACCCGCGATCCATACGAAGGTTCCATATTGCGCCGCAACTCTACCAGTTGCACCACGACCCTTTCTATCATTCATCCGATTATTTGCAAATATGTATGTGTGCTCATACATATGTGTGTATGTATAGCATTGGTCGGCGCGGCCAGGGGCTCCGGGCAGCGCTGCCGCCAAAGCAGGTAGAGAAAACGTTCGAACATATGTTTGTATGTTTCTGTGTTTGTTTGTATGTGTTGCGCGCATGCAGTGATTTTGCAGTAAAATAACGTGAACTTTGAACCGAAATTTCTCTCTTGTTTGACATAGGATTTTGATACCACTTTCAGGAAAGTTAGAAATAGTAAGTCTCTAAGCGTATGTTAAATTACAACACTGTACTATTTGATTTAATGCCTGCAGAAAGGCATTGAAATTGGAGAGTGTTTTAGTTCCTATGAGCAAAGGGGGCGTGACAGCTCAAAACTTTAAATGACATTGCATTTAGGCTGTCTCTGGGAACCTGCGTACCAAAATTGGTGCTCCTAAGTGCCATAACTATTGAGTTATTCACTTAAAACACAAATTTTTTCGAGGCGTGTCTGGTTTTTTGCTTATTGCGGGGGCGGTAGGGGGCGTGGCATCAATTCGAAATAAACTTGATCTGCGTACATCATAAACGGACTTTCATTCCAAATTTGGTGTCTCTAGCTTTTGTAGTTTAAAAGATCCAGGTGTTCATACAGACGGACGGACAGACGGACAGACGGACATTGCTATATCGACTCGGCTGTTGATGCTGATCAAGAATATATATACTTTATGGGGTCGGCCACGCCTCCTTCTGCCTGTTACGCACATCTCGCTTCTGACAAACTTAATAGACCCCCTTTACTCTTTTTTAAAGAGTACGGGGTCTAAAAATAATTAAATATACGTAATTTATTTGCATATTCTTGGACAGCTTACAAACTTTATGTCGTACAAAAAACGCCAATGTTAATGACAATTAACACAATAAATTCAGTGCAATTTTTATCTGCTGCAAATTTGTCAGTTGAGTGTAAATTCCGAAACATTATTCATATAACCTATTAGACAAGCTATTTTAATTAAACTGTTGTGAACGTTTTAACTCATAAACGTTAACTTATATACAAGCATATGATAGTCAATGGCAATTGTCAAAAGCTGCGCTAATAATAAAAAGGAATGCAGCAAAGGATATTAAATTTGTGTTGCAATTTGATCATAGTTAACTAAAATATTTTATGTCATTTATTTGGATAAATGTAAACAATGGCATCTTATAAAGCATTTTGTAAACACTTTTGGAATTTGTAAAAAGGAAAAACATTCCGACTGTAAAAACAAAACTTGGTCAATTAATTTGGTAGGAAGGCAAACAGAACCACAAGAACAACAATAACAGCTTCTTGTTGTTTAACTGAATAACTCCAATGCTGAGCATTTCGACTCTGAAATACCCGATGAAAGTTTTAAACTGCTGCAGCATGCTGGTGTATAAAAAGTATAGCATACTTTTGGGTGCTATTGATTTTTAATCCATAAAGTTTGCTGACATTTAACTAACAAATAGCCATATGAGACGATGAAATCAATTGTGTATATTTAAAATATAAAGTATGATCGACTCTTCAAGTTGACTAGAGTAAAAAATATTTAACTGAATCAGTTCTGATTACTGCAGATACCCCTGCCCTTTGAAGCACTAGATTCGTAAAGAAACTTTTTTTTAATTTGCTATAAAATATTTAATATTTTTATATATACCTTTTTTTCATTTATATACCAATCTTTTTTTAGTTTTAGTTTTTACATTATCAAAAAATGATTATTTTTTACATACTCTCTAACAAATAGAATACATCCTCACTCTTTCAGTTACAGGTGGAACAAATAGAACGAAGAAAAACAAGAACTATTGCAACTTGGTTGATGATTATGATGATAACAATGGTGGTGATGATGATGATGAGCACAGCGGTTGAAATACATGCTCGTATGTCCTGCATTTTTGCGGTGACAGTTCCTGTTGCACTACAGACACTAACACATACACAAGCACACACACATTTATTTAGTAAAATAGTGTTTTTTGCTAGCGTCTGACGTTGTCATCATTTTTAGAGAATCCGTTTTGCTTGAGTGCCAAACCACAACAACTGAAGGAAATGACAACAAACATCTAAAGAGAACTCGTATGTGGAACAACATTTAAGTGGTCACATTGATAAAAAGCACAGCTTCTAAAGTCAAGAATAAACATCTTAAAACTCTACACTTTAACTAAGAACACTTTCAGAAAAAACAGCTTATAAAAACAGTTTTTTAATATTTGTATGTGACTGTTATATGCTCCTAGTCAGTTTTAGAAAGCCAATTTTGTGTCAGAATAATATTAATAATAAGATTACTAATTAATATAATTTAATTTATTTATAACTTTTATCTATTTAAAAAAAAAATTGTTTTTCAGATTTATGAAAATTATATACTATTTAAAAGTAACTCCAAAATTAAATAAACAAAGATTATTCCTCACTTTTGAGGTCATATAAAAAATTATTTTATTATAGATTGGAGTATGCATTTCAAGTTAAAAAATAAATAAATATTAAGTCCCGTAAAAAATATAATAATTTCAAGTACGCTATGTAATTTTTAAGAATTTTCGTAGACACAAAAGTTTAAAGGAATTCCTAAATTTAGGTTGTCTCAGATTTACTTTATTTTGAGCAGTGTAGTTTGCATTGTTGCTATTAAGTCTCGACACTCGACCATTCAATTTAATGGACTTCAAACCACACGCTTAACTTGTCCACCCCTGATCCTTCAGGCCCTTCAGGTCTTTCACATCCTTTAGAAGGAAGGCTCCTTCTGGCCATCAATCTGTTTGGAAACATGTTTTGCATTTGTTAGTTTTTGGTGTTTAACTAGTTGTTGTAATTGTTGTAACTATTTAGCTGATGTAACAAACCGAAACAGTGTTGGTAAATATGGTAAGTGAAGCATACGCAGCGTTGTACATCGTTGTGTTTAAATTGAAAGCAGAGCCAAGTTAAGCGTTGCCAATAGCTAAACCCACATGACATTTGACAAGGGCTTAAGGCAACGCCAGATGGCGCTGTTGTTGCTGTAGCTGTAGCTGTAGTTATTGTTGCTGCTTTTGTTTATGTGTGTAATGAATGTGGGGCGTGACAACGCCCTTATGCCAACGTTGGTCATAAAAGCAAAGATGAATTTTATTGGGAACAATTGAGAGGCGCCCAACTTTATTGGCACATCATTTGTGCGCTATAGATGGCCAGAGTAAGCGTCTTTGATGGCTCTGTTCTCCACTCTATACCCCACATCTACCACCTAAGCTCTAGCTCCTAGTCCCTAGCCCTCTCTTCGCCTAGCACCACCCCAACAGTTGCCCCTTAGCCTTTGACCATAACAGCATCAAGAACATTGCGTGCCATAAAGTCGCAATCAAGCCATCAGCAATCCGGCAACGCAACGGAAACTATCACAAACGGAAACGGAAATGCACATATACACAAACTAGCACACACACACACATGCTAATACACACGCACGCACGCACTTACACTAACAGGCGAAAATGATAAGCAGATAAACAAGAGAAGACCAATGCTTGGAGCAAAGATAGGCCTCAAAACAAAACGACACTCACACATGTTAAGCTTCTAATGCTTTGCTAAATTATGCTGCTCTGCTAGCAGTTACCCTGTATTCAGTGAAAACTACATGCCAATAAATTTAAATCTCACTTAGGAAAACCGTTTGGTTGATATACCCCATGCCACATTTACATAGTATGCAATACACATGAGCAAAATGGCAACCGGATGGACACTTAAGTTGGCAACAGTTTCAGCCTTCGTTGTTGCAATCGCTTCAAATGAATTGTGAGTTATCGCCAAAAGATGTTGCAAATGGTAACAGCAGTTTAACAACCGTCCACAAAAGTTAAAATTTTTTGCCAGATGTGGGAAAATCTGGGGAAAAAATCTGTATCAGAAACAAACAGCTGGAAAATAAAAGTTAGCTCTCAGTCTTAAAGAGTTAAAGCAGAGCATTTGGCTAAATGTGCTATTTAAAGGCATTAATATGTGTTTAAAGTATTTATTTACTAGTAGTATATGCTATAACCAAGTCGAACCGACCGTAAAAGACCAAACTCTTTTTATATTGTTATATGTATATAAAATGAAATCACATTTCAATTATTCGACCTCATAAATTAAAGCATGAAGGACACATATTAAACTAGTTTTATGTTTACGAAGGTATTATTTTATTAAGAGACTCTAAAAGTGTTTTTATAAACAGTATCGGTAATAAAACAGGCACTTCTTTAAATGGCGGTAAATATAAAAAGAAATGTCAACAATAACATTCAAATAAATAAGCTATTTTTTTTTTATAGTATCTTCTTTAGATACGTAAAAACATTTAAATATGCGATTTCTTAAAGTATTTTCCATCCCAATAAACTGACAAGGCAAAATTTATATCAAAAGGCTTATGGCAAAGAAAAAAATAAAATTATTTTCACAGAAAACGACACTATTAAAAAGATGAAAAGCAGAAATGCTTGAAAATAAATTGTGCCAAAGTGTTAAAAGAGATATTTACCGACTATCAATTTAATTAAAATTTTATATAATAAATAAAGTATTTTCAAAGCGTTTTATTTAATAAGTGTGTGTGTATGAATTTCACATATTTGAGCAGTTTAAATGAAACTTAAGGCCACACATGATTAAATAAAAATATTATTTATTGTTGCGATGCCTATTGGAAAAGCAATAAATTTTGATTGCAATCATTGTACGGCGTTGCTTGAATTTAATTAAAGATTTAAAAGCAACTGAGAAATGTTTGTAACACAGCATTAAATGCAAAAACAATGTGTTTAAGTTTACGATATAGTTAAAATAAATGCAATTTAATTTTCTTTGTACGGCATGAAACTTAAGCATTGTTTTAAACTATTTTATTATATTTATAATTTATATTTAACTAAATTAAATTTAGTACTGTCAATGATATATGCTCTTATATTGTGCAAAGTGATTTAAGTTAAGAGTTTAAACTTCATTGTCGGGTTCAACTGATATTCCCCTTTTTTCTGACCTCTCGTAGAAGTCTTTACAAAAGCTCAACTTTGTAAATTTAAATCAAAGACTGTGATGGGTACAGTTAAATAAAACCTTTTGAACGAAATTCAAAAATTCAGTTTTAAATTTTTATAGACATTCATATTTTTTCACAGGTTTTATTTTGTGCCAATTTTGATTTCAGTAATCCAATAATGATGGCAATTTTACAATTTTCGTTTGCCGTAAAATAAATATTATTTTTTTTAAGTTTAACTCAAACTCAATCACTACTTTATAAATAAATAGTATAAGTTAATAATCATTATTTGCGATCCCTGTTTTAAGCTTTCTGTGTAGCTTGTTTTAAATTGATTTGGAATAATAAAAGTATTAAAAAAATCAATTGCAATTGCATTTGCCATTGGCATCAACCAATGCATCGAATAGTAAATACCAAAATAAATATTTTCCACCTATACATTTTTTTATTTATTTATTTTTTTTTTTTGTTGGCAGCTGAATTTGGTTCAATTTGCGAGCTGAAATCCGTTTTTGGGCTGAAATGTACATAAGCCATTAAAAGGTGACAGGGTACAAATGTTGTGTTCGCCATGGATGGCCTATAGATAAAGGGATTCGCAGATGGGGGTGTGGCAAACGGTATTGGAGGCGGGGCGAGTTGTTGTGGTGTCGCATTTTTGCCGCCAAACTTTTGTTGGGTACTGGGCAAATCTCGAAAGGCTTAGCTAATAACAATTTGAGGATTTTGTGATTTTGTTATTTACATAAATTTACTGTCAAACGTGGACGTGAATGCCAAAATACTCGCTGCTATTTTGGGGGCGTGCCACAAAAGGGCTTAAAGTGTTTTTAAAGCACCTAAAATAAGAAACAAAAATAAAATCTCTGCTAACATCATTAAATGTTATGCAAAGCCAAGAAACGCAAACAAAAGATGAACAATAAAAAAAAAATTTAGAAGTCAAGTTGACGTTCTTTTAGTGCCTAGTTTTTATATTTCCAAGATTAGAAATTTGTTTAAAAAATACTGTTTTTTATGAAGTGAAAACTGAACACAACAAAAAGACTAAATCTGAAGTTACTAAGCAATCGTAGTAAAATTTTCCTTTTTCTTGTCACAAATTTTGAGAATTTTAGTTTTCACTGTCATAACGCAGAATTAACTTGGCACACACCCATTTGCCTGAGGAACAAGGAATATTGAATCATCTAGAAAATTCAGACGGTATTCGCTTTCACCCGGTATAATTCCCGGTATAATATACTTTATACTTTCAGAGATTTCCTGTTTTCAGGTAATTTAATAAATTTCATTGACTTTTGTGCAAATTCAATTTATGCAATTATTTATTTTTTCTTTTTTAGCTTATCTGTTTTTCTGTTACTCGAACACAAGAAAACTACAGCACAGAAATTTGTTATTCTTAGCTCTTTTGTTAAGTAATAAATAAAACATTTTATCTTGCTTTATATTATAGAAAATATTGTCGTATGTCACAAATATCCAAACTAAGTCATAACAATAAACTTTAAAATATTTCATAAAATTAGGCAGATTTAATTTTTAAACTTTTTGATTATCAAAATGCTTTTAATCAGCATCTGCATTATCAATACAAATTGACCTCAGTTCGTAATTTATTTATTGTTGAAGTTTGCAAGTTCAATAACTCTAAATTCATTTATCGATGTTTAAGTTCATATATTTAAATATCGCACATAACTAAAATGTAATATGGTTCATCTCTAATTTGTGTTCTCTTTAGGTTTATTCCTCAATAAATGTTCTTCGGTTTCATACGTGTACGGAATCCTTACTTGCACCCTCGTATAATCTAACATTTATAAATTAATTCATTTTACAGTAGTTAGAACTCCTTCAATTTAAGAATAATATAAATTTAAGCAGCTTTAAGTTTGTCAAAATTAAAGTTCCAATTAACTTTAACAGCGGCAACCAAAACCTATGGACAGCTGCCACTACTCCACTTGAATTGGCCCATTAGGAGGCTCAAATTTCTCAACTATAAAAATATTGTTCATTAGATATTGTTGCCTAAAGCCCAAAGAACAGAAACGACAAAAACGCCAACATTCGACCAACTGTCACTTAATATTATAAAGTTTTTGATGATTTTAACTTATTAAAATAGCTGACTTTAAAACCTGCGTGAGCCCTTAAAAGTCACAAAAGTGAAACAGTAATCAAAGTGATAGCCAAATAGTCGACTAGAGAATACCCTATTAAAATGTATACAGTATCTGCCAATAAGTAGATTACACATTTTTGCTATGCCCATTTTAAGATTTTTATTGATGCAGGGTATTAAATAAAATTTAAAAAGATAAACACTCACACAGAGACACCTCAACATTACATTGTTAGGATGTGTCTGTGTAACTAAACTTAATGCTTTTGCCGCAAGAACAACACCTACGCACTTTTTTATACACTGATAAAAAAAATGCACTTTAAATAAATTTTGCTTCTTTTAAAACTCAAATAAGCCTGTCGGAAATTTTTTTAAGTAAAAAAACAATTATATGACAAAATATGTTCGTCAATATTTTTTAATAGAATTAATTTAGTTTTATTCACTTGGCATTTCATTAAATTCACTTAACTATTTAATGGTATTTAAATAAAAAATAAGAGTATATTTTTGGTTATTTTAAATCAGTTTTTTTTTAATTGCTAAATAAAAAAAAATCAATTTATTGTTCGCTTTTATTTTAAAATATATTGCTTATAATCATATTTTATGTTAAAACAGGTAACAAAATAAATATCTTGTTTTGAAATTAAAATTTAAAATTATTTCGCTTTGGTTATAATATTTTTTTTTGGCTAAAATGAAGTCTTACATTTATTTTCTATTAATATTTTAAAACTGTAGAGTTTTTACATTTTATTTATTGGACTATTTATTATTTGAATAAAAAATTGTTTTGGTGTATTTCGTTCATACTTATGTGTATGCATGTTTATATATTGCAGTATGATAAAAAAAAATGATAACACCTTGGTGACATATGCCAACCAACTCGCACGACAATGACAAGCGACTCCACAGTTGGCACTACCTACCTACAATGCGCCCCCTTCCTCTCCCCTATTTTTCTTTTTCTTTCCCATCAAATCTCCTTCCCAGTTGCCATTCAGGCACAGTTCCTGTTGTTATGAAATGCTAAGCGCTGAGGGAAATGCTCGTCCACTATGGGGAAAAGACAACGGGCGAAGACTCAATTGTGAGAGGGATTACTGTAGGCGGAAGAGGAAGAGTGTGAAGGGCAAAGATAATCAAAGTGTGTGTTTAAAAAAAAACAACCACATCGTGGCAACGAATGCAAATTGCCTAAAACGAAGAGAAAGTGCCTCCCAAAAGATCAAAATTTAAGATTATTTCTAATGTATATCATTGAATTATTTGCTTATCTAAAGCAAAACATATGTGTGAGAACACACGGATTACAAGTCAATTTAATTCTGGCACAAAATTGACAATGGAGGACAAACCGGTGAAGTAGACAAATAGAAAAAATATGTTTGGCTATTGTTCTTATTCATTGTGGCAATAGATTAGCAACCAAAAAAAAAAATAAGCGAAAGGTGCAAAAAATCACGATTTATCGCTGTAAGCAAAGTGAACATTGCTTACGGATTGTCAATTGCGATTTATGTGACCATGGAGGATTGATGCAATGCTTTAATCTGAATGGGACACAGATAAATTCTGAAAGCTTTAGCGTTTTTTTTAAGGAAGTGTCGTTTGCTATTCTTACAATAATAAATATAAATAACAAATTTTATCTGATATAAAAAAAAAAACTTTTTACAATTCGGTATAGTTTAATTCTCACTAAGACCTTAAGTAGAAATAAAAAAAACTTCCTTCACTAAGTGTTTTTCATAATCAACTATTTTAAAGCATCCTTTTCAGTTCAAAGGTTATTTGCAGCTTTAGCTACAACTTAAGTTTTATGGCAAAGTTTCTGGTTGAAATTTCCGGTGCTAGATGCAGTAAAAATATTTAATGATTTAAGTTAGCTTTTTTTATTAAAAATTAAAATTACTTTAGACATAATCAACAAATTTTGAATATTATATACAGTTTATGACTGTAAAAAATATTCAGATTAAGCAAAGCTAAAAGAAGTTAGAAATTCAGTTCAGAATGCCCAAAAAAGTATGCTACTCTTTAATAAATGAAAGCGTATTTTCAATTCGATGCAGTGATAAAATGGCTACCACTTAAACCCATTTATACACACACACACAGCACACATAGAAACGTGCATATATTCTCATAAGTAAGTCTAGCTCGGCAGGAAAAAAAAAGTGCAAATAAACGAAAATCAGAATCAACTGTTTACGATTTCATAGCCGTGTTACCATTTTTGTATTTTTTTTTTGTTTTTTTTTTAATACTCGTTCCTTTTCCAGAAAGAACGTGCTGTTATCGTTGCAGTGTATGTAACAGTAAGTGTCAAACAGTTGTATGCAAGGCTAATAGTTAGAATTTTTATAAATACTAGTAAATACTTTTAATTTAAATTTAATAAAATTTAATTCAATTAAATAATGCAAACAAGAGATTTTTTAATTTTTTTTTTGAAGCCGCATTTCTGCATTGAAAATCAGTAGTTAGACAAAATATTTTTGGCAACACCTAAAAGTATGCAACGTATTTTACATTCGAGTCCAAAATTCAGAAATAAACTAGCATACCGAGTATATCATAGTCGTGAAATATTTCTGTTTTACACTTGTATTTTTTTTTTGCTTTTCGGAGCTGTTTTTTATGCTGTTGTCGCTTGTCGCCTTAGACTTAGCCAAAAAGCTGGAATAAACCCTCATAAAACACACGGCAAACGGCTGGCGCTGCGCATAGTTTAGGCTTGAGCTCGAATGGGAAATGGTACAGGAAAGGAGGTTAAGGGGAGAAGGGAACTGAAGGTTTGGGATTGGTAGAGTGTATAGGATTGCGTTTGGAACTGTTCTGTTTTTTTTTTCTTTTTGGGTTGAGTAAATCTGGAGTCAGCCGGCGTTATTGCTGACTGTGTTTGAAGTTGTTTTTATACGGCTGTTTTCTACTTTTTTTTTCTACACTCTCATATTTTTGTTTTCCTTTTGAAGGAGGAAATGGAGAAATGCAATTTGTAAAAATGTCACGCGGCTCGTATGAAATTGAAATGTGGCTGAGAAAATGCGACTTAGAAGATAGCTAAGCACTGTATTCTAAGATGTTTGCTCATTTGAATCAGGCAACGAAAAAAATAAAAGATTTAGCTACAACTAGTAGAGAAACAACAGTCAAATAATCTGGCTTAAGAAGACCTCGCACTTATATAGTTAGCTATATAGTAAAATAGTCCAAGATCAAAATATGAACGATCATTTTAACAAACAAATTTATATCAAGCTTTACGATATAATTCTTATCACATATAAGCAGAATACACAACATTTAATCATATCAATTTATTTTCAAGTTTTTGAAATTTAATTATTTTAAATTTTTTTTTAAATTTTTTGTATTTTGAAAATCAGAATCTTAAAAAGCTTATGATATATTAAGTATTAAAGTTTGGTTAAAATATCTCAAATATTTTATTTTAATATCACTGCATCTTGATCGATTCATCCTATGGGAGCTATAGCCATCTGATCTAAAATCTCGATATCTAAGATCATATACACAATGTTTGACTTTGATTGAGATATCTCAATAAAAACATAAGTATAAGTAAACATTATGTTATTATTTTTTCAACATTCACAAACCTAGTAGACTACTGTGCTATTTTTAACTACAAGGTCCAACAAGCATTAGCCAAAAAGTCATGAAATGGCAACAACAACAGCTAAAAGTACCGACTCAACATGAACATGGTCAGGAGCCGACCCCGATGGACGCGTCCGAGAGGAAATAAAAATGTAAATGTAACCAGAAGACGTTGCCTAAACCTCAAATGAAATTATAACGCGAAGTACGTGTGTGTGTGAGAGAGAGAAAGGGAGTGAAAGTGGGAGATAGAGGGAGACATTGAGGGTGAAAGCTAGCGATGTCAACAATAATAACTAGGGGGCAAAAAGGTAGAAACGAGGGAGATATAAAATCTGGCCACTTGCAACTTTAGGCCTATGAAAATACATTGACCAGCACCAGGAGGGAGCTGATGAGAAGAGTGATGGTTGGAGAGAAGCAAAGGGACTGCCACTTCTACTTCCCGCCCCTACCCCTCCTCTTCCACATCCACTCTTCATACACGTGGCATCCAAATCATAATACACAGAGAGCGTAGAAACTAAATGAAATGCGAGTTTGCCTATAAAAATTGAGTGCAGTTGTTGAGAAAAAAGAAAAACCATTGAAAATGTTTACCAGACACGCAGTACTCCGCCCATCCCCCTGGCCCTACGCTTCCCTTGTCCCTCGCCTTTTGCTAACCAACATCAGCATTGCTGCCAAATGGTCAAGTCATAAAACAAGAACAACAACAGCAAAAAACCCACAACAAATCTAAAACAAGCGCAAGTCGCAAATGAAAATGAAATACATTCACATAATTTGAATGCGAAAAGCCAAAAATGAAAATACAAACAAACGCGAATACTACAAACAAACTGCTCGACTGTTGAATGCCCAGTTACAAAAGCTTTGAAGAAAATGTGAAGAATTCTTTTGGGAAACTTTAAATTTGATCAGTTTGAAGTGTTGAGTTTTTCATTTAATGAATTAACACAAAAACATAATCCTTAATTCACTTTCGGTACTGGGCTAAAAATAATAATAAAGAAAAAACAACAAGAAAAAACAAGCGCAGCAAATGAAACCACAAGGTCAAAACAAAAGTTGGTAAGAAAAAAAGGGCAGCAATAATGTATTACGACTTACTGAAAAAGGTTTCACAAGTCAGATTCTATCTTTGCTTCAGAAAAGATAGGATTTTTTTTAAAGCTCAAATTGAATTTAGTTCAATTCAGGTTCATCAGTAAAATACACATCAAAGGCTAGAAAAATACCAAAAGTATACGATCAATTAATTAAATATCTAATCAAAAGTAATAGGTTTTTTTGTAAATGAGGACTAAGTACCATTAAATGGCAAACATTTATATATTTACGGGTTTTCTTAAAGTACTTAAAGTGCTTAAGTACTTAAATTACTAAAATGGAGTGAACAGCACAGATATAATCCATGGAAGATGTGTTAGGTTTTAGGCCAAGATCCGAAGATCACGAAATTTGCAACGCATTGATGAAGTCTGTCAGAACCCATAACGTATATATATTCTTGATTAGAATCAACAGTCAAGTCGGTATAGCCATGTCCCCCTGTCCCCCTGTCCCCCCTGTCTATGCAAACTAGTCTCTCAGTTTTATAACTATCTTGATGAAACTTAGTACAGAAGGGTATTCGCTCTGCATGCAGTTCATATGTTAAAATCCGCTTTATCACATAGCTCCAATGGGATCAATCGGTTGAAAAACAAAATTATTTTAACCAAATTCACTTCTCACGTATTTAGTTCAAAATTCCATGTGCAAACCAAATTTCAGACAGACCGGACCACTATATCATATAGTTGACAATCGATTGAAATTGTGGTGTATATTAAGCGGTTTTAAATTTTCGCAATTCACATTTTTTATCATTCCTGATTTGCTGACTGAATTTCATTTTAATCGAACTACTATATCATATAGCTATATATCATATCATATATAGCTACCTTAGGAAAAATTGCTTATTAAAACCCAACTAACGCAATATACATGACTGCAAGGGTATTTAATCTTCGGCGAGCCGAAGATAACAGTTTTATCTTATTTTTTTATTAAGTTACTAAACTATGAAATAATAAATAATTTTGGGTTGAATAGAATTTTTGTAAATAAACTGACTGTTTTTTTTAATAGTCAAAAAGCATCTCATAGTATTTTAAATATTTTTTAAATTTAATTCAAGAACTGTTCAACATTTAATATCCAATTTATAAGTGCTCTACTTTAATTTTAAATAAACTTAATTCAAGATTTAAAGCAAATTTTAAATTTTGAAATTTAAGTACGCAACCTAGACGAGAGAAGGTTGTAATACTCTCGGGATCTCATGCATGCATAGGGATGCCTCTGTTGGGTTGTCACTTATCTGTGTTTTGCAATCAAAAATTCTCATTTTTATGGCATATGAAAAAGTTTTGTCGTCACGCACAACTAAAGCAATTATGTTGAAAAATTAAAATTAAAATTTTGTCAAATACGTTTGGCATCCCAAAAAAAATTAAAATAAAAAAAAATTCAACACCCAAAAGGGAAGAAATACATTTAAATGCCATCATATTTAATGGGTCCAAAAGCACTCGAAAATTATTTGATATTTATAACAAGGAATACTTTTAGAGGATTCCAACTCGTTTCTGATGATTTCCTAGTCACCATTTTTGGTTTCGCCAACCGCATACATCCATGCCATCTACATCCACATCCTAGCCATGCCCAGCCAGCCCCCTCATCGTCATTTAAACAGAATAACTCGGTGCTGGTCTTGATGGCGTCAAATTTATGACTGTTGGCATTGGGCAATGCAAATTGTCAACATTGGCAAACGTCAAATGCTTTTCGTTCGCGCGCTCGCGACACATTTAAGTGCCAGCAATTTTGACAGCGACAGAAATGCATAAAGCTCAAAGGCGAACGCCCAAAGGCGTGGCACGTCCAACAACCCACAAATCAAGTGATATATTCTAAAAGGGTTTTTGACACTTTAAATTCATCTGATAGATTACTCATCCCTGAATATACAGCTACTCTATTCATGTGCTTTTTCATCATATACCAAAGTTTTTTACTTTATCCCATTGGCATGTAATTACTAGCACTTTCCTGCCCAGCCGTCCAACTTGCAATTATATGGAGGCTGTGGAATTTGAAACACTTCAAAAAAATTTAAAGACAAGTTTACTAAGTAGAAAAAAAAATTTATAATTAATGCTTGACTTGTATCTACAGCGGTAAAATTGCGAAAAAAAAATCAAATTTAAATTGATGTCTATGTAAGAGATATATTTAGTTTTCATCATAATCAGAATGTTCTTTTCTTAAAAAGGATGTTGAAACTTTAAAACAACACAAATTTACATATGATAAGAAGTATGTAATTTTTCGAAAAAGCTTTAAAAGTAGGGAAGAGGTTGAACTTTATATCTGAGAAGCCGCCATTTTATTTAAAAAAAAACATTTTTTTATATATATATATTTTTTTTTTTCATTCGCTAGTGACATTCGAATGAGTTGAGAACTTATAATTCTTTTAATGACCACAATGGTTATACGCTTTAAAAAAAAGTTCTTGAAATTCGGTTCTCTAGACTAAAATATTCCTTACACAAAAATGGTCCTCCGAGCAAATTTCATTATAAATATTTAAAAAATTTAGCAAGATTTTGTACACACTGCTATTATATTAAAAATCGATTTTCACAATTTAAAATTTTTAAAAAATTTAAATTCTTAAAATTAGCTTATAAATTTAAAGACTTTGAATAATCTCCTCTCACTGTTAATTACTGGGATCGTATGCACATGCTAGTGACGAAAGCAAACTCAAAATGTTTGTATAATCTTCGTTTAAAATGCTCGACTATCCTGAACTCGACTTTTTAGTTGACCTCTTCGACAAACTCATGAATATAAATTCAAAAATTATTTTATTTTGTTTGTTTGTTGTTCTCATTCAAATGTATCTTAATATGCAAATGTTTGTTGTTTGCACACAAAGATTAAAATGAACAGCATAAAATATATAGAGTTATAAAACTTGTAATTTGTTGTGTCTGCTTCTGACGGTTTTCAAATTACAAATGCAACTTTGGAACACGACAAAGGGTCAAATGCAAACCGGGCAACAATAAATATTTCGTCTTAAACAAGTTTCTTATTGTGAATTTGACATTTTGTTTAATATACTTTTTTAATTAAAATCAAATATCAACAGTGTCAAATATTTTCAAGAAAAAACCAAAATTATCAAAATTTGACATTACCAAAAACTAGAATTTTTAAGATTAATTTCATATATTTTTCTTATGCACTTGCTTCTTATTTTCAGAAAATTCTTTTTTCATCAAATATGAGACTTAAAATTATTTAATTCATGATTTCATTTAACTACTTTATGTGTGAGACATCATTTCGTTTGAAGTTTTTTGCTATGAAAATTAACTGAATTTTTTTTAATAAAAATCATTATTTTTTAAATTTTAATAGTTATATTTATACCTTTTTTAAATAAGAACATATATTTGCTAGTTAAGATCAGGACTCACTTTAAATTTATTTATTTTTTTTATTATCTGACTACAGAATTTACTGGATGAATCATAACAAAAACACCTTTCAAAATTTTGAAATCAAATATCAGATTGAAACAAAAGTTTCTAGTAGAGGTTTGGTTTCCAAAGCGAACTTTAATTAAAAACTATTGCACTGAAAGACGCTTTCGAAACTTTGTAAAACTGCAAAAGTAATTCAACAGCTGGCAACTGCTTACCTGTATTACCTTTTGTCTTCAAACAATTTGTTATGTTTTATTTTGTTTCGGATTTCGAGTTGTTAATTATTTGTAAGCCGAAAAACTGCGCGGCTTTGTGTCCTTTTTAACACAATTATCTTTTTTTTCTTGTAGTTTCTATCTTTTTGTTAACACAACACAGATAACACTTAAACAAAATCCACAAAAGTTTAAATTCTAACCGCTAGAAATTTGAAAAATGTTTCGTTATTTTTTCGTTATTCACTGTTGAATTTACTCTTGTTGTTGTCGTTGTTGCTTGTGCTGTCACTGCGCTGCCATCAGCAAAGCGCAAGCGAACGCTGGCGTTGTCGATGCTGAACTGCTACTTGTTGGCATTCGCTGTCCTCTGACAGCCCAAAGATTCCAAAAGCAACATAGCAACAAACCCCGCCATCTTGCGCCGGGAGGCGGAGCGGACTTGGTAAAAGCGGACGGTGAAAACACCATCGTCGGCTTTTGGTTGCCCTCGTGTGTTTGAGTTCATTCGCGACTTCGTCATCAGCAGAGCGAATTCGCTGCGTTGCGCATTGTCTGCTGGGTTACTTTGCAGCGAAGGCTTTCGCGGCTCTGCACTCTCCCACTTTCTCTCGCTCTCTCTCGCTCTTTTGATACACTCTCTAGCCGGCAAACTGAAAGCTTTGTGCAGCTTTTCGCGGCAAAAAGGAAGTAAACTTATACGAAAGCACCATTTCCAGTAACAGTTATTCAGTTTCCATGAAAACGCGCAACATATGCCGTTGCATACTTTTGTGCGACATTAACCAAAATAAACGAAAACTAAACTTATTTGCTTGTGAATTTCTTCATAGTTACATAGATTGTTTCAAAATAATTTAAAAACTAAGTTAAAATATCTATGCACTTATTTTATTAATCAAACTAGCAGTAAATAACATCTAGTCCCCTGTAAAACTTATCTGCCCTACACAAGTCAAATGATTGCAAATCATCTTTTGATGAAAACAATTAATATATCACATATTTAAAATAAAATAAAATAATAAATATTAAAAAAGTTACTGATTATTCTAATTTAATATTAACAATTAATGACAAATGCACATCTTACTTAAAGAATTTTACTTAATATACTGTTATTGTTTTAAGATAAAAGGATACAGTGTTAGGTTTACTTGAAGCGAAATGTGCGTATCAAGAATACATTTATCAATAATATATACACGATGCCTAAGTTTTATCCAAATCGGACTACTATATCGTATAGATGTCATAGGAAAAATCGGTTAAAAATATGCTCTAAAAATAAATCAGAATAAAAACTTTAGTTGTTACCAAGCTATCTAAATATATTGCACTCATGTTATTTGAATAGCCCATTGTTAATAACATATTGAAAATGTTGTAAAATGCTATAAAATACAACCGATTAGTCTTCACTTTACTTATTTATTTAGATTATCTTAGCTATCGAGCAGACACGTCTGTGTTCTCGAAGCATCACCGGAAAAGGAGAGGGAATCAAGCCAGGCTTATCCTAATGTCAGCTGGTACATCATCGATATTTATCCTAGACGATACTTAATCGATAGTTAACATTATTCGCTTAACAATATATCGGCAGTTTCTTAACATACATTATCGATATTAACATATTTAAACTATCTTACAACTCGGCCGTCCTGACAAAGAATCGGCCTCGATTCTATTTAGGAGTAACATCGGTGGGCGCGGTGACTTCGGGAGCGCAACAGCAGATGGCAAGCGGAGGAACACGTTGGATGGCGGCGGGAACACTGAGACGGCGGTGGGAACACTGGGACGGTAGTAGTAGTAGACGTCGTTTTCATGGTCGGGGCGGTCCATCGAGTCACTTCAGCAGTGGTCATCTGGACTACTGGGGCGGCATGCAGTCGAACAGCAGAGGAAGTAGCTGCCGGTAGGGCACTCGTCGGCACAGAGGCATCAGGCGGGCGGACACAAACCGAAACACTAGTCGGAGCACCGGCGGCGGAGGCTGCATCTGAGGCGCAAGTCGGCAGAGTGGCAGCAGGATCATCGGTTGGGTGGGCATCAGGCCGGCTGACACAAATTGGCACGGCAGTCGACGAACCGGCGGTAGAGTCTTCAGGCGGGCGGACACAATCCGCAAAGGTAGTCGGCACAGCGGCGGCTGAGGCAGCAGCTGAAAATACAGTTAGCGGAGGGGCAACGGTTGCGGGGACATCCGGCATACGGAAACAAGCCGAAACGGTAGTCAGCGAAACGGCTTCTGAGACAGCATCTGAGGCACACTGCAGCAGAGTAGCATCAGGGACAGCGGCCAGGTGAACATCAGGCGTGCGGCCACAAGCCGCAACAGTAGTCGACCCTGCGGCGTCGGATGCGGTTACTGCGACACAAGTCAGCAGAGGGGCATCTTTGGCATCGTTTGGGTGGACACAAGTCGCCACTGCGGCGACACTAGTTGAGACACCAGTCAGCACAAAGACATCATTGGCAACGGCCGGGTGGACATCAGGTTGGACGGGTTGGAACGGCTGGCACTGCTGGAACGACTGAACTGGTTGGGCCGGCTGGAACGACTGGGCGGGCTGGAACGGCTGGATTGACTGGGCCAGCTGGACTGGCTGGGCCGGTTGGAACGGCTGGAACGACTGGGCCAGCTGGACTGGCTGGGCCGGCTGGTACGGCTGGAACGACTGGACGGGCTGGAACGGCTGACGGTGCTGGAACGGCTGACGGTGCTGGAACGGCTGACGCTGCTGGAACGACTGGACGGGCTGGCCTGGCTGGGCCGGCTGGAACGACTGGACGGGCTGGGACGGCTGGATTGACTGGGCCAGCTGGACTGGCTGGGCCGGTTGGAACGGCTGGAACGACTGGGCCAGCTGGACTGGCTGGGCCGGTTGGAACGTCTGGCTGGACCTATCCTTAAGCAAATTCTGCAGCTCCGCCACTTCCCACCGGAGTATGAGGAGCTCCTCCCTCCTGAACTCTTCTATCTGTCGGGCTAGCTCTGACCCGAACGTGGCCACTCCTGACATTCCGGGCGTGGACACGCCTGAATGGGTTAGTGGATCGCCAACGGGTGCTGCACGGTGCTCGGAAGCCAAGCGTGAAGCATAGTACTCACCCGTAATAACGTATGGGGCGGCAGAAACCTCAGTGGCGGTAGCAGATGGAGCAGCGTAAACGGCGGTCGGCACAGCAGTAGGGACGGTGACCGGCACAACGTGCGATTGTACAGCAGCAGGCGTAGTAACGGCAGACCTCTCAGCCGACGCGGCGATAGACACAGGTAAAGCGGCAGCGCGCCTAGTGGCGGGTACGTCAACAGGAGCAGCAACAGGAACAGCAGCGGGCGCAGCAACAGGAACAGCAACGGGCGCCGCAACAGGAACAGCAACAGCGGGCGCAGCAACAGGAACAGCAGCAACAGGAACGGCAGCAGGCGCAGCAACGGCCAGATGGACATTAGGCGGCGGGACACAAATCGGAATGGTAGTTGGTGCAGCACTAGCTAACATAACAGACAGCTGAACGGGTACTGGCAGGTTAGCACACTTAGCTTCGGATTGGGCAGCCGGCATCAAAGGAGTCAAGACAGGCGGCGAGGCATTCAGAATATCTTCGTGCTGGACAGCAGATATAGAAGGCGACGGAGCCATGACCGTAGCTCTGGGTTGGACCACGTGCGAGTCGGCAGGCGTGACAGCAGATTTAGCAACGGTTGGAGTTGGAGACAGCACAAGCTCGGACGCGCTGGCCATCGGGTTAGCTGCCTTGACGGCCTTTGCGTATATCTTCTCCATTTTCGTCAGTATGTCTGACAGCGGCATCTCGACATCACAATCACACAAAGTCTCAACCGTCTCCTCTTGCTCATGGTGCCATCTCCAGGGATCATGAGCAAACTTCTGGATTTCCTTCAGGTTGTGCGTAGGGCGTTGAAATATAACTCTCCTCGAGTTCATATCCCACTTCTGAGTTGTAAAATGCTATAAAATACAACCGATTAGTCTTCACTTTACTTATTTATTTAGATTATCTTAGCTATCGAGCAGACACGTCTGTGTTCTCGAAGCATCACCGGAAAAGGAGAGGGAATCAAGCCAGGCTTATCCTAATGTCAGCTGGTACATCATCGATATTTATCCTAGACGATACTTAATCGATAGTTAACATTATTCGCTTAACAATATATCGGCAGTTTCTTAACATACATTATCGATATTAACATATTTAAACTATCTTACAATGTTTAACTATTATTTTAATTTAAAATATTTTAGTTTAACTTTGCATTACCGTTTAATGACCGTTTCCATATGCATAGCTTATGGACGTGTCACACACACTTTCAACTCATACTATGTTTATATTTGAGCCCATACTTAATATACCCTTTACATTTTCTGTCATAACCAGTACTGCCAACTCAGCTTATTTTTCTGCCAGATCTGGCTGTTTCCGAATGTCATGTGAAATGCCTTTTCCTAGCTTTTTTATATTATAAAACATATTATGTTATTTATAAAACATGGATACTTTTTAAATCGATAATTAAATATTTACTTGTTATCAATATAACTTGGTCAGCATTAAATATACTTTTCCACCAATAGCAAAAAAAAAATAATAATGTCCTTTTTTTATGAATTGGTTGTCCATTGACCCCCATGACGATGGCAACTGGTATTGCAAATACAGCAAGTCCAGTATTGTGTCAAAAGTTTGAGACTTAAAAGCAATGAAACGCGCAGTAGCAGCAAACAAATAAATTAATGTTTCCAAATGTGTTATCAAAAATGAAGATACAAGAAGCAGCTAAATTCTTAAAGTATATTGCCACATTTAGCTTTTTCACCCTCTTTCAACGTTGGCAGCACTGGTCATAACATCCAGTGACTTTATATTACAGCTACAGCTTTATCGCTTTCTCTGTCTCTCTTACTCAGAGTCAGCTGCTTATGACTAACGTTGGAAAAACGACCGATAGATGGCTCTGCCACTGAGTAAATATTTTACTACACCAACCGGTAAGTTTATATACAGTTAATTTTGGACAAGCCCAAAATTAAAAAATAATTTTTAAGTTTCTGTTCTGTTGTCCCTCTTGCCCTTCAATAAAGAAATTTAAACAAATTAAAAGTTTTCGTTTTTAATCATAAAAGTTTTTATATTTTTCGGTTTTGACGCTTAGCTAAATAATATAAATTTTTTATTTTTACTTCTTGTTTGTATTTAAATATATTTATATATATTTAGTATATAGATATATACCATTGTATTTAATTATATGTATATCTACAGTAGTTATTATTATTTAAATTTATTTATATTTTTAAACTTGTTTTGCTTTGATTTCTATCCTTTTGTTTTATTGGTATTCCTCGGATTTTATTTTTTTCTTGTTTAATTTGTAATTTATAAGACAAGCTATCAATTAATAAAAACTCAAAATACACATTCATTCTCTGCTCCACGTTAAATGTTAGGTATTAATTAATCATCCACTTCCACTTTCCTCCAATTTTATTTTAAGCTTTTCAGCATTTTTTAGTTGTACTGCTTAAAAAAGAAAAATTATGTTTAAATATATTTGTATGTATGTATACACATACATATATGTATATATATATATTCAGTTTAATATATGCATATTTTTATATTAACCAAAAAAAAAAGATAGTAAAAAAAATAATGCGTAGAAAAAAAAAACAAAGTGAATGCAATTTTGAATTCAAAGAACAAATAAATACATTTTCAAATAAGACTTATGAAGCTTGAAATGTGAGTGTGTTTTTGTGGAAATGGGTGTATATATATGCGTGTTTGTGAGTGTGTAAGCTACAAAATATTAATTGGTTTTTAGGTGATTTTATTTGTTGACACGTATCTTTAGCTTAACAGAAAGAGCAACAAACTATGCAATAAAAATATATATTATTAAACAAAAACAAATACCGAAGAAAACTTATTTTGGTAATTCAACAATTGGACAGCGTTAAAAATGAAACTGTCTCAGTGTGAACACCCCTAACGGATTTACTGCGGCTACTTTGAAGGCTAAGCGTGTGCACCTCTCTCTCTCTTTTTCTTTTGCTCTTGATCGCTCTCTCTCTTTCTGATCCGTATTAAATAACGTAAGGTTATCAGAAATCAACTTTCGAGTTCTTTGAGGACTTCACCGAGGCTGCCACACACTTTTTGTTGTTGTTTGTAAATATACATTTTCATATACTCTATATATATAATTTGTATATAGTTAAATTAGCATTTTATTGCAGTTGAGTATACTAGGTTGACTTGTTTTCATTTCGTTCATGTTTAGAGTTGCTTTGTATTTCTTTTGTTTATTATTTATATTTCTATTTGTTGTTGTTGTTGTGTCTTCTTCTGATTTTTGTTTAGAATTGTTAAATTTTTATTGTTGCTTCGATTCGATTCGTTACGAGGCTTTATATTTTTATTGCTTTTGAATTGGATTCGATTTCTCGTTACATTTGTTGTCTGTTGTCTCTATTGTTTGCTGTTAGCTAATTATATTGTTACGGATGTTGTTGTTGTTTTTGCTGCTGTTTTTTTTATTGTTATTGTTGTTGCTGTTATTGTTCCTGTTCTTAGTTAACGGCAACATAGGCCCAACATTTGCCGCTTCGCTTCATGCTTATATAAGTTATTAATTACGCTTTGCTAATTATAAATTATGTTTTCTTTTTGTGTTTTCTTATATTTTTCATCTTTCGCCAGCTGCTTACTATTATCATCATCATTATGTTGTAGGTGTAGTTGTTTTTGTCGCTGCTGCTGCTGTTGCTTCTCTTGCTATTTTATTGTTGTTGTGGTTCTTGACCCATTGACTTTTCGGGTTAGTTCTCTTTGCCTGCCACTAGCAAAGTCACCAACACAGTCAACAATGTATTTGTCGGCCGCAGGACAAGAAAGGATGCACGTGTTATAGTTTCTGCTCCAGCTCTGATCTCTTTTGCTTGGTTTTCGCCCACCCGATGGCAGGAGCATGACTATTATCATCATCATTAACATTGTTGTCATTATTACCATCATCAGCTGCGCCAAAGTGTGCTCTTTTTGAGCCTGACAGACAGCTTGCGATGCACGCGCAGCCTAACTTGCTCCTGATCCTAAGTATCGTCCGACATGAACGCGTTCTGAGTCTTCGACTCCTCAATTCGGCGAATTTGCTGTCGCAGATACATGATTCTTCAACACAGTGGAAAAAAAAATAATGGGTATACGTTGTTAATAAATGTACCATTTCTTATTGCAATTACAATTATACTCACTTTTGTTCCTGCAGTGTGGCATTGATCTCCGTGCTGCGAACTAAGCTCCGTGCGCACTTCAGCTCAGCGCATATCCGAGTGCAGGTGATGTCCCCAAATAGATGCGTGTCCTCGCAGCATTTCTGCGCCTACAATACAAACAATACAAAAAATAAATACGTTTTACTTAATAGACACAGAAAGAAAAATTTAAGCTCATACTAAACATTTATTCAAAGCCCAAAAAACTATTATAAAAGTCCATATCCACAAAAATATATTTGTTATTGTTCTATGGTAAAAACTTAACAAAAACAATTTGATTATTTTGTGCCAATCACTAAAAAGGTTTACAGTTTTTGGTCTAAGATCTATATAGATTTAACTATTTAAAAAGTTAGCTTGTATTCTTTCTTACATAGTGCTCCATGATTTTGATTTTACTTGCTCAATCTATCGCACCGGCAGGCAATATCTTAAGCTGCTTGCCAAACTCATACCATTACTTTTACGCTAATTCACTGCTTCTTTGACAACTTGAACAAATATTTACATGCAGAATCTGCTTAATAGCCTCTAAGGATTTATACAACTAAATAGCTCAAATGTAAACTAATAAAACTTGTTATTGCTGAATATGCAATTTAAAATCTACATAGTTTTAAAAAGAACTAACCTGACGCTCCAATACTTCCGCCTGCCAGTTGGTAACATGGGCAATTAAATCAGCACGAAAGTATTTCGCTAATTTTGGCGATATTTCGGGACCCCGCAAATTTGACGCCTGCACAGAGCCCACACAGCTCTGGAGCGTGCTGAGTGTAGCGGAGCCGCTGCCATCCACTGCAAGAAATAAGGCAAGATTAATACACATTTCAGGATAAACTTCTTATAAATACAGTACTCCTATTTTCCGATAACTATCAGCGATAACAAGTCTATTGTGATTAAATAAATCTAACAATGTCTGATAAGTCCTGTTAAACATGACTGGAGATTAACAAAGTGTGTCAGAGTCAGAATTTAATGGGGTATGTTCAGAAATTGTCTACTAATCCAACATTTTCAGTTTTATGAAAAAACAAAGCATCTGTAAAAAGCACAGTAACACAGAGACCAATCAAGGCTTATTTTGTTAAGTGGAACCTTCATTAGGTATAGCTTTACACAACCGACTGACAAAATCAAACAGTAATCAAGTCCATTTATGTCATCGATTTATGTTGTTGGATAATTACTCACTTTTACGCTGTTGCTGGGACTGTTGCGCTGCCTGTTGTTGCGTTGCCTGGACCACCGCCAATGCAGCTGCTGCGGCGGCTGCAGCGGCAGCAGCGACCTGTTGCTGTTGGTGTTGTTCTAAAGCTGATCCACTTAAATCTAATTCCTGGGTGGGCGTTGGCGGCCCCTCGCCGCCAATTGTTGAATTACAGAGACTATTACTGCCCATGGAGGTGATGACGCTGATACCGCTAACAGTTCCAAGACCGGGTATGCTGCAATTGCTATTGTTGCCACCACTACCAATGGCATTGCCATTACCTCCGATAGCATTGGTTCCTGTCGTCGAACCGATGCCAGCATCAACGACCGTCTTGAGGCCAAATGGGGCATTGCAGGTATAGGCGTTGCTGGCATTTACATTGTTCGTGTGACCTACGATCGTTGGTATGGGACTCTTGGTATAGCTCAGCGATGGCGACATACTGTGATGTGCATGCGGCATGCACAGTGGTGAGTTGAGTTGGCTGTTGTCTCTGCAGTCCCAAAAAAAAAAATTTAAGATTAAACAAAATTTTACACATTTACCATATTTACTAGGGACACAAACAAACCTTAAACTGCTGGCAGTCACATTGTTGACCGAATTGTAGGCATGATTCACTGCATCGACTGTGCCGCTGCCAGCTCCCGTTGGTCCACTACCGCCTCCAACTAGCATATGATGATGGGGCACATCCAAACCACTTAGACCTAAATGAAGCTTTTGTCGCATCATCATTGATTGCTCCTTACCGCCAAGCTTACCAGGCGGACCAGGTGCATTCGAGTTCAGATGATGGTCCTGATTCGACAGTGTCGGAACAGTCGTCTGTAAAATTCAATTATAAATAAAATTAATTATTTATTTTAACAGCTAAAAGCACGAATTGTTTTAAATTAACTTAGTATTAATTAATAAACTTCGAATTCGAAGGGGAGAACTAAACATACGTCATTTTATTTTTAGTTCTGGATTGAATTATGCAAAGAAAATAAAATTATTTGAAATAATTATGTATACGCAACAATAACTGTTTAAACACTTTCTTGAGAGGGTTGATTTGATGAACACTTCAATTATATAAATTATATTATATAAATACGATGTTGTAATAAGACTTTAGTTTTATAAATTTTATATTATTTATTAAGTTCGATATGCTTGTAGCAGTTTAATAGATTTGCATCATTAAACAGCTAAAACAGCCAAGATTATCTTATCATTTTCAGTGTAAAACTAACAAAAAATGAACTTATTTTCAATGATTTAAAAGAATGCCGATTTCGCACCACTTTTTTAAGCTTTTCGAAAGCGAAGAGTAAACTTTAATCAATAAAAATGATAAATCAAGAGTCATAAAGTTAAAGCTGTTAAATATTCCATGTGCAATCTTCATTAAATATTTAATGTATGCTTTAACTAATTGTGGGTACAAGGGAAGTGTCCTATACCAAATTATTCTATAATAAAAAAATTTTTTAGGTTTATGGTTAATTTGTTAATCAACAAAAATTCATTGGTTTTTGTTTCTAAAGCGTATAAAGTAAAATTAGGTAAATTCTACTCTATCGCAGATAAATATGCATCAAAAAGTCTAACAATTAGTGTTAAAAGGCCCTGAATAAAATAAAATAAAATCTTTAGCATATTTAAATTAAGACTTTAAATGTATCAACTTTAAACTAAACCCTTCTGCTTATTAGACAGTTTAAATATTTATCTGTAGCGTTTAACTGCTCACTTCAACGTTGTTAAATACTTACGCTGGAGGTGGAGCCAATGTGTCCGACAACTGAGTTTCTAAGGCTGCTGTTGCTGTTGTTGGCAATGCTGGATGGCACCGAGGCCAAGCCGCTGGTGGGTAACATTGTGGCGCCACTGACGGGTCCACCAACGCCACTACCGCCAGTGGAACCGACAGACGCGGCACCATAGTGCGCACCCATTGGTGTTACGACTGCGCTGGGATTTGGATGGGAGGACAGTCGTGGCAGTGCATTACCCAATGCCCCCGACAATGAGCCCTGGTCGCTTGATTGTCCACCAATGCCACCGCCACCGCTGCCGCCATGTGCGGTGGGCGTGCCGCTCAGTGAATAGCTTGCCTCCGAGGTGGGCGTCGAATCGCCGCTGATGTCCATATCAGCATTGTCGTTATGTCGACCTAATAATAAATTTAATTCAATTAATATATAATCCACTAAAGCAATATTTCTTTGCTCACCATCCAAGCGCCTTCGATGGCTCGGAGGTCCGCCATCGTTGTCGTAATTCCATCTCAGTCGTGAATTGTCGCGCGATGAATTGGAATGTTTGTATGCTTTGAAAATGATCGGAAAACATAATTTTAGTACTGAACGTTTTAAATTCAAATGATTGGTTAACTTACTCGATCTTGAGAAGCGATCATCGCGATCCCTGTCACGATCCTTGTCACGGTAATCCTTCTCACGATGCTGATCACGCGGCAGATTCCTACACAAAGTGGAAAGGCAAATGAAATTGGTTAATACATGAATATATAATTATTTATATATACAATAACATAGGATTTCTCTATTTGAAATTTGTGTTATTAATAATGTAATTCTTATTTCTTGACAACAGGTATAGTAGCTCCAATGGATTACTACAATTGATTTAAGTTTAAAGTTTGTTGTACATTATTCAATATAACATGAAAACTAAGTTAATAAACCATAGAGGATTATTGAAAATTAAGATCAAGTATTTGACCTTTTCAAAAATTCAAATCACATATCTATATATATATATATCTAAATCATTTTATCACGATTACCTAATTGAATATAAACCGGCTAAAATCATTTCGCAGTACAAAAGTACGTAAGGAAAAAGTTTCTTATAGTTTTCACTAGTTGTTGTCAAGGATTTATACCAGAAAACTATATAGTTTTAAGGATTCAAAAAGTAAAGTTTAAATAAAACTATTTTTAATACTTTGATTTGATCGACGAAGGTTTACCTTTCTCTATCTACCCATTCCTTAGGCTTCTCCCACTGGGAGACTTCAGTTTTGCAGTTATAGTAATACATTTTGCCTGTGAATGGAAAGTAAATGAGCATTAGGGATTCAGTGATTATAGATCGTATCTATTTTACATACCAGACGAACTAACATGCTCACTCCAGTCGCCATAGCGCGCCACACGCTCTCCGCGATCGCTGCGCTCACGTTTGTCTATTAGATAAGTAGAGTCTGTTAACATTTGATGAAGGACAATTGGTAGAGTGTATTTACCTGCATATTTGTCCTTCTTGTACATATCCCGATCACGATCAGCGCCTCTGTCACGCTTATCACGCAAATCACGTTCACGTTCACGATCCCGATCATCCGAACCGGATCGCTTGTCGTTGTCACGCGATGAGCACAACTTGGCACCGCCACCGCCACCACGACGATCCCTGTCATGATTCGTGCGATACGATTCAGAGTCACGATCATTGCCACGCCGATCACGTTTATCTGAAAAGCAAAAGGATCAAGTTATTAACAGTTTGGATTATAACAGTAATTAATAATAGATACCGGAATATTTATCCTTTTTGTAGACATCACGATCCCGATCACGCATCTTTTGCATAAAACTGTAACGATCGTTGCTGCCACCACCACTTCCGCCGCCGCCACCTCCTCCACCACCACCACTTCGATGATCGCTACGATCGCGCAGATCATGCGAACGCGATGAAGGCGAATCTATATCCGGTGACTGTGAACGATAGCTGTTGCCATTATTTAGTGGTCCACCACCGCCGCCACTGTTGCTGCCGCCGCCACCACCGCTTCCTCCCCCTCCGCTGCCGCCACCACTGCCACCACCACCGCCGCCACCGCCAGGCGAGATGTCACGATCGCGATAATTGGACGAACGATCGCGTTCATAATCGCGCTTTGAACTGCTGTACTTTGAGCTCTGGCGAAAAAGAAGGAATTTGATTTCAGATGAATTTTTAATGGAACATTAAAGTCGATTTTGTTCTTCTTGCTGCTTGTTATTAATTATTAGTTCAGTAGTATTCTTTGTTACTTTACTTATTGTTATTGTCGCAAATTGTATTTGTTATCAATGTTATGCGGAAAACTTGTTACCAATATTTTAAATAAAACTTGGATAAGTTTGTGGCAAGGGTCGGGGACTTGGATTGGAAAAGGGAGTTGATTAGTATAAACAAACTCAAAGTACCATAAAGAAATTAAATTATATAAATTAATAAATAATATTGCTAAAATTTTAACAATTTTAAATGTATTACAATAAGCCAATTTGATGTTGATTTTGTAGTTGTCCATTTTTAAAGAGAACAATTTTATTTGCCAAAATTTCCAGGTGTGTGTTAGTTTTTTTTTTGCTAATGAAGCTAAGATTGTGTGTGTCTGTGTGTGTGTGTGTGTGAGTAAGTGGGTGTGAGATGTAAAGTAGGAGGTGATGAGGACTATATGGGCGACACGAAACGAACACAAAACGAACATAAAAAGCACGAAACACAAAAACCTAATTAAGTGATCATTTTTTGCCTTCTTTTCATTACTTTTCTTTTCATTTGTTTTCTTCTTCTGCATTGTCAATTAACACATTGTTGCACACTATTATTGTTTGGCTATGTCTGTGTAAAGTGTTGGTGTGTGTGCGTTACTCTCTTTTCTTCATTTTCACATATCGTTTTTTTTTTTTGCATTTATTTAATTATTTTGTTACACTTGCACCACTGTAATCCTTTTTCTGCTTCATTTGCCACTTTTTCCATTCATTGCACTCTAACGTTCTTCAGCTTCTTTACGCTCGTCTCTCTTTTGTCTTTATACGTTATTTTTGCATTTTATTTACTTACATCAACGCGACACATTCCAATTGCTGCCGACGTCGCTGCCGCTGCAATTTTATTGATGCTGTTGCCGATGCTGTTGTGGCTGTGACTGTTGTTGTTATTGTGACTGTTGCTGCCGCCGCCGCTGCTACTGTTGGTCAGCATAGACAGATCAACGGCCATGTTGTTGTTGATAGTGTTGGTATTGTTGTTATTGTTGCTGCTACGAGTACTGCAGTTGGCGCTGTTGCTGCTGCTACTGCCACTGCCGCTGCCACTCGTCATAGATGGCGTTGGCGTGGTGCTCGTCCTGCCGGCACGCGGCCGCGTTGTCCTTAATTGTCGCGTCGTCGCCGTTGTTGTTGTCTGCTGCTGTAGCAGCGACACTTCGATATTGCTTAAAAACTGCAGTCTGATCCCCAACTGTTGATGTACTGAGAGATACCCTCTTATAGTTGATAATGTTGTTAATGTCTTAGGCACGTTTGTGTTGTTGTTTTTCTTGTCGATTATTGGCGAGTTTTATGTTCATTTCTTGTTTTTATTATTATTTATAAAGGCTAAATTTGTGTTTTTTTGGTCTATAACTTTATATTTCTTTTTAAGTTTTAGTCGGTTGATAGTATAACGATTTAAGCGCGATTATCCATATATATGTTATTAATTTATAGAATTAATTAATTGCAGTTCATTTATTACGATTCGATTTGGAATTTGAGTAAGTTTGTTGAGGAAGAGTTCGATATCCACTAATTTTTGTATGCTACGTTGCTTTATGCATACATTTATCCAAATAACGTTTAAATAATCTAAGTTATGTGTATACTTTAGTTAAGATCAGTTCGTTTGATTCGCTGCAATGCCGCGTGCCCAAAGATAGAGTGGAGTGGAGACGGGGTATATTAAATGAAACTTGAGTCAGTAACTCTACATATACAGATACAGCTACAGCTACATATATACAAACTGATATATATGATCGACAGACCGACAGACAGACAGATTTAAATACAACATAAATACATATATTCGTGTGTGTCAAATAGATTAAACTAGCACACACACACAATACACACACAATATATAGAAGTTTTGATTGGGATTACAAATGAACACTATACTGAATGGAGTTTTTGGCTTTACTACAAAATGTTACATTAAAATTGAAGCTCACAAGCAAATAACTAAAATTAAAATACACCAATGTCTAAGACTGATTTACGAAACAATTTAAGAGCAATTAAAGTTTAGTTAGTTTGGGGGGTTTAACAGATTTGCGGTTCACTCATTCTCGGGGAGTGGGAAAGTGGCCTATGGACTCGAATCCCGGGTTTGGCTCACCTGGTAGGATGTGTGACTGGTATGCTTCTCAAAGTACCTGTAAATCAAAGAAAATAAATCATAATTAATAAACAAATCACATAATCAATTTAAATTGTTAATTGGGTAATTGATTAATGAATGCAAGCAACAAGTTTTACCGCAATTAATTAAAACAAATCAAAATATTTAAATCTGAAATTGGCACGTTCTCCTCAACTTGGCTTATCACTTGTTCTAACTGGGTCAAATGCACAATCAATAAGATTGGCATCGTATGTTATTTTAGCCCGTTTATTTGAGACCAACTCTGAGTGTCACTTGCCGGCTCTTAACCAGACCAATAAGATAGGTCAGGTCTGGAACTGGTTCATAGCTGATAGCGTCTGCGGTTTTTAAGTATACTTTTGGTCTAAGCTTGTTCTCTTTATCAATTGCCGGCAATTGAACATAGCCACTATTGGTCAACACACTGCAAAACGCGCTTCGTACTCCAGTGGTATCCCTTGGCAATTGTGAAGTTATTTATTAGCCGCAGATATCAGCAAATATTATTATTTATCACACCAGAAATAACAAAAACAAAAAAAAAATATATGCAAATAAGTCGATTTAATTTTTTGATGAAACGTTGCTCCTGCGGTCGGTCAGCTGTTAGCCAAGTGCATGTAGTGTGTTAACGCTGTCAGTTTATTGTAATATGAAGATCAATTAATATAAAAATCCTTTACGTTATGTTTGCTGTCAATTAAATTGACAACAAAAATAAAAAAAATGCAGAAATTGAGGCTGGACCGTTTTTTCTTATTCGCCTTTTTTTATTTAGTGCCGAGATATGCAGCAAGCGGTAAATGAGTGTGAGATGAGGGAGAGAGAAAGCGCGAAATACAGCTGAGCTAGCAAGGGCGTGCAAGCGAGAAACAAATTGAGTGTGGTGAAAAACTTGACGTAGACACGAAACGAATGAACAGACGAACGTTTGGAGAATGAGCCAAAACGCGCTAAACGAGAGCAACGCAATGAAACAAAGCAGCAATACATTAACAAGATGACAATATACCCTAAATATTATTGAAATGTTTTGATTTTATAGCTAATCGCATGCAAAACTACTACTTTTAATTTCTACTCACACATATATGCATATGTATGTATCTAAAGCGTCTTGGTCACTGCGGGCTTTCGGGGCGAGCGACGTTAGTAGTGGTATTATGTATGCATGTGAATGTGTGTGTTTGTGTATGCATGAGTGTGTGCATCAACCAGAAAGACGGAACGTGCGTACATATACATATGTATATGTAAACAAAAGTTAGCGTTTAAAGTTTTTGTACGCATTTGATGTGTTAAATTGGAATAAATTGTTAATTTTGCATATTGGGAAGCACTAAACTACAAGCAATACATTTGTTAGATGATATACGTTTGAAATGTTACTAAAAAATTGCAATTTACCCATCGTTCATACGCTGCGGTTTTCTAGCATGCATTACCATCAATGCAAAATTTTTGCCAATACGCTTCTCTTGTTGTTATTATAGTTGCTGTCGCTGTTGCTGTTGACTATGATGATATTGTTATTGTTGCAAGAGTTCAGGATTCGCAGTCGTCGATGTCAACGACGGCTGCAGCGGCGATTTCAGGAATCAGCAATGGCATTAACTTGTGGACCCGCCCAGTGCTGTTCCCTCTCGCTTCGCTTTCGTCGGCTGCCGGGCCTCTTTTACAGTTATCTATCGTCTCCTCCTTTTCCTGTGGCTCCTGCTCCAGTGACCAGTGCGGAGCGCGCGTATGTGTATAGATGTGTGAGTGTGTAAATGTGGCGATGTTGTATGCGTGTCTCCACTATATTTGCAGAACTCTGTATGTGTCTGTCAGTGTGTATGTGTATATGTCTGAATGTGGGCTCTAGCGCGTTCGCAGCCTTCGTCGGCAAGTGCCGTTTGCCGTTCTGTTGGATTTTGCCGTCCTAAAACACACAAAAATGTGCTTGCAAACTTCACATCTGGCCGCTGTTAGAATTGCAATCAAATTTTCATGCCCACTTTCAGTTTGATTGACTTTTCTTGGAAGCTGCTCTGTGTTTTCACGCCTTCAAAAGCGCTCGCGGCTTGCACTTTTTCACTGGAGTGTGTGTGCTTATATGCGTATGTGTGTGTATGTATGTAAGTGTTGGTTGCTCGTCGTCGCTTCTTCGAATTTTTTGGCTTATTTGCTGTTCAGTTTGGCTGTTTATCTTACCGCAGTAAATTTGCCACTTGCATTTACTTTCTTGCTTATGCAGCCAGCGTGAGATGCTTGAAGTTATTAATCAAAAAAATTATAATTCGCCCAACTGCTGCGTTTGCTATTGGCCTCTATACTTGACGATTTTTTTTCAATTCTTTTATATTACGCTTTGTGCGCTCTTTCGTTCGTCGGCACGGCACGGCTGTGTTGAATATAAACCGATAGTCAACATGTTCGTCTCGCTCCATCCATGTGATATATTTATCCCGGTCACTCTAATCGAAAATAAATACATACTAGCTGCCGGCCGTTTACAGTTTATTTTTGCAGTGTGGTGGAAAGTCACTATGTTGTACTCGAATTGGGCATGTTATTGCTCAATTGAACGCGCTGTCCGATGTTATTGCTCATTTGAAATGTAAAGTAAAAAAATAATATATTTATGTAAACGAGCTGTTAACTATCGAATTCAAATGTTAGTTTAAATGTCTGTTCAAAAACTTTCAGAAAACCATTTAATAAATCTATTCGTTGCTACCAATATGTATAATGTATCCATACATATTTAAAAGCCAACGCTTCTATTTTTATTTTAAAATGCTATTTAAAATATTGATAGTTGATCAATGTTATAGTTTTTAAATAAACATTAATTGGTATTAATTGGTATCAATAAAATATACAAAATGCGTTTTAATTTTCTTGTCAAAAAGTTGGAAAAATGTTGTTGTAATAAATTAATAATAATTTCTTAATAATTGTAATAATAGGATAAATTTAACATATTTTATTATCTAAGTAATTTATTTTGTGCAATGTCTGCTTATACGTGTGTATGTATATATGTAAAGCTTATGTATAAATATTATAATAACATACATATGTATTCGCTTACATATATACACACATTAATTTAAAATTTACAAAAATAAAACGTTCTTGCTTAAATATTTAAACGATTTTCAAGTGGCAACTGTGACTTCAACTACCTCGATTCTTTATTCGATGTATCGTGACTGTATAAAACATCGATACATCGTATTTTAAATCGCCGCAAGTTCCAGCTCTAATATACACCCGCAAATAAATTCACAAAAAAGAAGCGCCCTCGAAAGAAATTAAAAAAGCCCGCGGATATTATGCACCACATTCCACAAGAAGACGTAAGTATAAGGCAAATAAAATCAACTCGATTGATTAATACAATTTCGACTAAACAGTTATATAAATTTTATGCGCTTGCAGTTTAGCAGAAATCATATTTTTCTATCGCCTAACGGCGATTACAGCCGCCATTTGGTCAAGGTAAATTAAAAGTTAAGCCCCAAAAATTAAAGTGAACTATTAAGTAAAGAAATATTTTTTTAGCTGTGCGAGCAATGTGTGCACCACGAAAAGAAGGTGTTGCTGCTGACACAGCGAAAAATGTCGAGTATATTGGAAAAACCGCGCTCGCTGCACCAACTCGAGCACTGGCTGCACATTGCCTTCAAGGACATTGAGAGCGCACCCCGTCGCATAATCGAGCTCTACGATTGTGCCCCACGTCCCGATCTTATTGTCTTCGATATGCATTCGATAATCGCCGAACTGATATGCCGTCCCGTTTTGCAACAGTGCTCCACAGAGAATTTGGTGCGTCAGATTGCCAAATGTGCCGCGGCCTTTTGCAATTATCGCGAAATGGTGCACATGTCGAAACAGGAGCAGACACGTTCCACGGGCAAGGAGCATGCTGTGGACACCATTGTCATTATGCCCACCGAAACATATCCATTGTCGCCGGCGCAGTTTAAACTGCTCATCGGTCTCTATTTTTGCGGCAACGTGTTGTACAATAATTTTGCTGAGCTTGCCGATCGCATAAAAATTGCTCAAAATCTGCACTAAAAAAACAAAAATTTTACGACTGCTTCAAGTGCCTGTTCATATAATGCTATTTAGTTAAACTAGCGTTCAATATGAACAACTATCTCCAAGTGTTCCTCATCGAAAGTTTCTCATCGATATATCTAATTTCGATTCGATTATTTTGTATATCGGAACTGCAGCGAACTTTTGAAAAAAGAAAAATTGTTACTTAATTTGTTGCAACTTTTGTTTAGTCCCAATTGTTGCTTATTTGTCGACTTGCATGGCATCCATGCTATAATCTATAAATTTATGTATATATAAAATTTATTTTTTTTTTTTTTTTGTGAAACCGATATTTATTTGTTAAATGTAGTTAAAGTGAAGAAAGTCTAAAAGTCTGCTAAAAAAAAAACAAAATTGAATTATACTATAAATTAATATTTATTATTTGATATTTTTTCACACACGTTTATAAATATTAAAACTAACAGAATGTAAAATAAATTTAATTTAAAAAAAAAACAAAAAAAAATTGAGCTAAAATCTAACTAATCAAATGTTGCGCCATTAAAAGGAACTAAGGTTTTTGTTTTTTGAGTGTATACCCTGTAATGACAGACTCTAAATGTAGTCGAGCATGCTGGTAATTATCTCAAAGGCATCCCGGGCCGTCGGCTCGATGGCACTGCTGGGCAGTAGATAGCCGTGCACGCCGTTATCGGCCAGCTGCAGGGTATAGCTAAAGGGTATGCCAATCTCATAGGCGGCAAAGGCATCCGCACACCCTGTAAAAATCAATTAGGTTGAAGATACAGAACTGTGACTTGGAAATAAGGAAGAGCGACACCCACCCGATCGCTGTTCAATCAAATCATTGGCGGAATCCACTTTGTAGCGCGATTTGCTGCCCTTCTTTCGCAGTCCATCAGTCCCCACCATTGCCACATCCAGGAAATCATCCATGCGCTCCGCGTTGAAGGTGGAATTGGCCTTAACCGGATAGGACACTATTTGGCCATAGGACTGAAGGGATATATAGAGCTACAAATCCAAAATAAAAAGCAAAACATAAATATTACTTGTGGACCTAGGACCTAAGATTTTTGAGATATCCTATATAGCAACAGTATAAAATGTTATTTAAATCATACTAGTAAGAGTATTTCAGTCGAATTTCGATAGAAATATGCAATGATCGACTGAATTGGCCTATGATAGCTATGGAATATTGTTATCTGATCCAGATCAGCTTTAATGGTACCGAACACATGTCGTGTAAATTTGGTCACTATAGCTCTAGAAGTCTGAAAATTATTATAACATTATAAATAATTTGCCTGTTGTATAAACGGACTATCAGTCCAAATTTGTTGACTCTAGCTCTTATAGTCTTCGAGATCCAGGTCTTACAGACAGAAGGATATCGCGCTATAGTTTTATTTATTTACTTTTATGTACATATATACTTAAATGGGGTTTGGAAACGCATTCTTCTGTATGTTACTTACATTTCGCCTCTGACTTAATAGACAGCTTACTTACTGTTACTATAAAAAAGTCGGCCAGATATAAGGATAATTGTTCAATTGCTGTACGAACCCTACTACGTCTCTACAACCCTACAATCGTCTCACTACTTTTTACCAAAAATTCAAATGGGTATCGTTATTTTCTGTAAACTTGATATATCTTGGAGTATAGGGTATATAGGTCTTTTAAAAAAGTAGCTTGAAATGCGAGTGAAAATTCACCTTGATCTGCGTTCGGTAGTCCATTAAAAACTCAGATACCGCCTTCGTTTCGGGCTCGGAGAAGGGCGCTGGTCCTGCGTAGAACTCATTACAGGGTCCCTTGGAGCTGCCACGTTTACCCCATTGATACATCCAATTGCGATCCAGGTCAACGCCATAGCAGACCTTATCCTTTGCCCGTTTCTGTTGCAGCCAGGTCATTGCCGAATCGATTAGACCACCCGATGGCTTGGCCAAGTGCTGAGATCGCGACTTCTTCCAGAACCGATCATACTCATGACTATATACATATCCATCGGGATTGAGCACTGGCATTATATACCAAGTAGTATTGCGTATAAATTCATGTTCCACATCGCTTTCTGTAAGTTGATAGAAAAATAATTACAAGCTCTAATTATTGGACCATTTAATTATTTAAAAGTTATTAATAATTTTTAATTCTTCGTAAAATATGAAAATATTTCCTTATACGTAATTTTTTTAATTCCCCTCTGCTTTTAATGGGTCTGTAGAAAACATTTGATCGATCAACGTAGGCTTCTGGTTGTGTCTAGGGTGAGAACAACAGTCTCCCCTCAGAATCTGTCAGCTTTAGATCTAAACTCTAAATTTTGTAGATGAATTGCAAGTTCTAGGAGCTTGAATTCTAGGACCAAGCGTTGCGCAATGTCGGCGGCAAAATGTCTTTGCATGGGTTCAGGTCCAGGCTCTCCACAGGCCATGAGCATGGGCATGGCATCGCGCCAGTTTACGCAGCCGCCATGTCCGTGTATCAAGTGCAAGGATCGTGCACGAGAAAGACACGAAGCCCAGGTCCAATCGATCGCGAAGAACAAATCGGGTATATGCGGACAATGCGTTAAAGGAATGCTCATTGGTAAGCAGCCGGAAATGGGCAAGGTAGCGGGCTGTGGTCCTGGTTCCAGGGCGAAGGAAGAGCCATGTAAATGCAGTGGAGCCGGAATGGGTACAGGAAAGGGTCCTGGAATGGGACCGGGAAAGGGACCAGGAATGGGACCGGGAAAGGGACCAGGAATGGGACCAGGAATGGGACCAGGAATGGGACCAGGAATGGGACCAGGAATGGGACCAGGAATGGGACCGGGAAAGAGTGCGGGAATGGGACCTGGAACGTGTCAAGGAATATGTCCGGGAAAGGGTCCAGGAATGGGCATGGGAATGGGACCAGGAATGGGTACAGGAATGGGACCGGGAATGGCTCCAGGAATGGGTCCAGGAATGGGTCCTGGAATGGGTCCTGGTATGGGATCAGGAAGTTGTCAAGGGATGTGTCCAAGAATGGGACCTGGAATGGGACCTGGAATGGGACCTGGAATGGGACCTGGAATGGGACCTGGAATGAGACCTGGAATGGGACCTGGAATGGGACCAGGAATGGGACCAGGAATGGGACCTGGGATGGGACCAGGAATGGGACCCGGAATGGGACCCGGAATGGGACCTGGAATGGGACCAGGAATGTGTCAAGGCACGTGTTCCAGAAAGCAACAAGGAGCTGGCCCTCCAATGGGACCAGGACAGAACCCTTCAATGGGAGTAGCAACCAATACACCCCATTCAAAAGACCAGGGCTGCAGTCCAATGAAGCCCGCAAGCAGCCCTAGCAGCCCCGGAAGTCCCAAGTGTCAGTGTGAGGGTGCCAAGGCTGCCACCATGTTAATAGTATCGGCTTCCGAACGAGAGTCGGATGAAGTACATGGCATAGCGTTCGGTGGCATGACAATCCAACGGAAATCGACCCTGACCGAGAGAGGCTATCCACTAATTCGAACAGGCTGTGCCGGCAGATTGGAACACGAGGATGATGACGATGTCTGGCCGAGTGATTTATACGATGAGTTTTCTGGGCGTGATACTTTCGGGTCACCCGTACTCCTACAGGGTCATACGGGGCTTCTGTCCAGCAATGGCGGCATGTGCAAGAGTAACGTCTCATGTGACAACTTCTGCGGCGAGGATACCGGCTGCAGTCCGGACTGTGGCAAGAATCGCCCTGCAAGCACGTCTGCTGCTGGTCGAAAACAAGGACCAAATTTCCCTAAGCCCGTGGGCATTCATATTTGCAGCAATGAGTACGTCAATATGATCCTAACATTTTTCATGGAAGTGGTGGGCATCCTGGTGTAAGTATACCCAAAGTCATACCTCAAAGGGTTCTACGATTTTTAGACCCAGTACTCAAAAGGGCTACTAGTCTCTATTAGGTTTGTCAGAAGCGAAATCTCAGGATCTCAGAGACTATAAGAGCTAAAGCCACTAAATTTGGAATGAAAGTGCATTTCCTTCGCGAGCAGATAAATTTTCTTTCAAATTGTTGCCACGCCCTCTACTGCCCCCGCAATTTGCACAACTCGATAACTTACAAACTACTCGTGACCAAATTTACTCGTGAGTTAGGTACATTCATTCAACCTACTCCAGTTTGATCCGATTTAGACAACTACATCTTACTATAATGAGTACAGGGACTTTTAAAGTCGGCTCAAAACATTGAAAATTTATATATTTTTTTTTGTCAAAGTAGTCTATAAATTAAAAGTTTATTTAGGTAGAGTTCAGTAGCAAATGAGTCTTGCTTTTCAAAATTATTAAATTTTTCCTTTCGTTGAGACTTTTATTATTAATTGTCTACCCTTTTAGATTCTTTTCCATCTGCACCATCACCTTTTGGATAACATTGGGCTACTACATTGTCCAATTGCTGATTGATCTCAAGAATGCCCAACGAAATGTGCATGTGGCTGTTGGTATAGTATTCAGTTTGTTGGTCTTGGCATTTGCTATAACTCTGGTAACCCACACCAACGGATCCTGTGTGAATCGAGCCATGACCTTTGGGAAGAGCCTTGAATCATCTGGTGTCACATCCACTTCCAGCTGCAAAAAGTGCACAAATAAAGCGACCGCAGCCGCCAAGAAAAGCTGTGCCTTCAAATGCAAAGCGACCTCAAAGCCCAAACTCAAAACGTGTCCAGCAAAGTCGCCTTTAACATCGATTTTATCGGCTACACCCAAGTGTAAATCCCATTGCCATAAAGCCAGAAAATCAACGAAGCCATCAAAACATTATACAGATAGTCAGGGTCGTGCCATATTCGATAGATCTCGACGGAATTCCATACTCATCGAAATGAAACAACCGCCCACATGGATCATTTGGTTGCGCGATCACGCCAGTGAATTTTTCAACCGACGCTAATCCAAGTTTTCTACATTTTTCCTTTCCGCTTACCCTTTTCTTTTCCCCTCCATTTCATTTTCAATCAGTCACAAAATTTATAGTCCTATCACGCCTCATGAAACCGATAATCAAGGAAAATAAACTCAGACAAAGGAGCTAAATTAAAATTTCTTTAAATTTTAGAATCGGTTTTTAAGGAAAGTTTAGCTCTAGTAGGTTCGACAGCTAAAAGGCAGATGTTGGGATAATCGACCTCTTGTTGAATAAAAGTATCTAAGGGTCTACAGCAGCGATATTAAATTTTAATTGGTATGGCAAGCTTATAAGTGCTTAAGTTTGGTACAGAGTGAGTACAGGGTCTATTAGAGTCAACCCGGCTTGTTTCATTTACTCACTGTTTGCCCGCATGTGACGCAGTAATTCCCCGATCATCCAAGTAGCCGAAGCGGGCCCAATCCAGGCCAGGCCCTGAGATCCGGCCTCAATGAAGACGGCATTAGCTTGGCCCGACCGCCGTTTATGTTTGAGACGTTTGTGGCTGTTGGCAGAAGCTGCTGTCGCTGCAGCCGCAGTTTGCTTCGACTCGATCTTGACAACAATTAACGGACGACCCTCGTAGGACCTTCCAATATGTATGAGCTCCACAAGTTGGGCATGTCGCATGCGTATCGTTTCCAAATATTTGAGAATATCATCGTGCTCATAATACTTATTCCAGGTCATGGGAGGTACGGTCACTGGATGCTTTGTGGGCCGTCTTGTTGTGGTCAACATGTACTGCTCCTTGGTCTTTTCATAGGCTATTGCCTTGCCCACATCAAAGATGAGCACCTCATGGGCAATGTTCTCAAAGTTGAGAGTTCCCTGAAAGTCTACCAGCATTTTTGGTGGTACTAGCACATCTGTCAGCCCTCTATTAAAAGGAAATTTATGTTAAATACTTTAGTAAGTGTCTCAGGAGCTTAAATAAGTTAGATAATGTAATTTGAATGAGTTTAAGCGACATTAACAGTTAGAGTGACAATACGATTCCTACCGAACAAGTAAATTTAAAAAACCGTTTACAAAATTGTTTAACCTGAGAATGTTTGGAAATATCGCATCCAAACTCTCTCATTCCTCTCTTACACCTCGTGTACAGTAATTTTTAGCATATTTATCATTACAATTTCAAACAGCTTTCCTAGCATCTGTCGATTTTAAATCAGTCACTTTAAAGTTTACTAGCGAAATGTGTTTCCGACCCTATAAAATATACAAATTTTTGATCAGCATCAACAAGCGCGACGATAAAGTGATGACCCTCTGTCCATATGTCAGCCAGGTCAAATTTATTTCAGAATTTTTAAACACCCACTACTTCCGCTCGCCGAAGATTATATACCCTTGCAGTCATGCACTTTGCGCTAATTTGGTTTCAATCATAAATTTTTCGTATGACAGCTACATATATGATATAGTTGTCCGATCCGGATGAAATTTGGTCGGCAGATGGAAAATGATAACAAATGCATAATGCGTTAATTTGGTTGAAATCGTTCAACAGACACAGAAAATTTTTATACCTAGCATTTTCAACCTATGCCAGCTAAATGACATAGTGCTCCGACCTGGATGAAATTTGGTTTGCACATGGGATTTAATGCCAAAAAATGTTTTTTTCATCCGATTGTTCCTATGGGGGCTATATGATATAGTCATCCGTTCTGCCGGATTTTAACAAATGATCTGCGTGCAAAAGGAATACACATCTGTGCCAAGTTTCATCAAGATAGCTTTAAAACTGAGAGACTAGTTCTCATAGAAACAGACGGATAGGCGGACAGACAGACGGACATGGCTATATCAACTCGGCTGTTGATGCTGATCAAGAATATATCTACTTTAAAGGGTCGGAAACGCCTCAACAAAGGCTTTCAAGGTCAAAATTGAATAAAATTTGGTAATTTGTATGAAAACATAGTCATGTTGTCCTTTAGCTCATATAATTCTTTTGTATTAGACACCTTTGACTTTAGTTCTTGATATAAATTTATGTTACTTGCCTCAGACTTGGTCCCTTGAGCCACTGCATTTTGTTGCCATCCTCGCCCTTTTTGAAGTCCTCGAGAGCACGAACTTGGGACTCATCCTGTGGCTTTAGACGCCAGATTTGGTACTTATCGTAGCTGATCCGACGTGGCAGATCAGGCTTTGGTGTGGTTGTGGTGCTTGTGGCACGCGTAAGCAGAGCTTGCAGCAATGGATTGTTGGTGGTGGTGGAGGTGGAGCTGGAGGAACTGGAGGTGGTAGCACCGGCACCGGCACCAGCACCAGCTAAACCACCCGTTGCATTCACAATGTGATGGGCCAAGATGCCAATCCAGTTTTGGGGATTACGTAGAGGATCCACAATGGTTAAAATTGGTATTTGTGGCATTGTTGTTGTCGTTGTGGTGCTCGTCGTGGAGGTTGTTTTGCGACGTCGCGCCTTCGGTTTGGGCGTTGCATCAAACCAGCCGGAAAACCACTCTACAAGAGATAGAGAGAGAGAGACAGAGTGAGGGAGAGGGAAAGAGAGATGGCGATGCAAATTGTGACTGCGAGAGCGAGAAAGTCGTGCTAAGCTTAGGATTTATCAGGCCAGAATGTGGCCAGACTTGTTAGCTGCTCGCACTCACTGTGCAGAAAGCGTGGCGTCGCGACAGTCTGCCTGAAAAGTCTCTGGACAAAGTAAGAGGTGAGGTGGCATCAACAGTACGACGCACCGTCAATGGTCAGTGGTGACCGTTATGCTCAGCGAGGGGGTCAGTGGGTCGCACAGCAATTATCTACTTAGTTGCCAAGCGTACGTAAACTTATGGCTGACAGTGTGTGACACTGAAAGCTTTTGCTATCTTTTCATAGAGCTTCACGTCTGGCATAAACTGCTATTTTTATTTTTATTATTACTATTTAATTTTTCATATGGCCCGTGAGTGGACATATACTTCTGGCCAGCAGTGTTTAAACAGATCATTGTTTTTTTGAAGTGATTAAAAGTAATGGATATATGTAGTTTGATTGGCAGTTACTGTCTCGAGACATGTAATTACTGAGTTGTTCTAAGAAAGTTGCTCAACTGGGAGATACCCTATTGTGATCAATGGACCAGTTGGGTTTTACGTTTTTAGGGATAATAGAGAGTACCGAAAAGCTTTTTCTACTCATAAGATAAATATGTGTTATTGACTAGCAGATACCCTATTTAAACAAAGGATGAGTTTTTACAAAGAAATTGCATTTAGTTTTAACATCTCAATTGTCTTTTATTTACACAAATTAAGTAGTCGACTGAAAAATACCCTGTTTACTTCACAGATGAAAAATACCTTCTACGATCAACTGCTTTTTCCATAGTTCATTACAGCAGAAAATGTATAAAAAATTTAGAAAATTGTAAGCCTAAAATTTTTGAAAATTGAAAATTTTTTTAAAGTGAATTTGATTTAAGTTCAAGCTTCCATTCTGATCTTGACAATGCAGCTTAAAAAAGAAGTAATTTTGGGCGGAATACTAGCTTTTCTCGTGTATTTTTTATGTTATTACTTAAAATTAAAAAATTGTATTGATTATGCCCATACTCACTATACTTTAAAGGTCAAATAACACAATTTTGTTAACTAAAATACATTAAACAAAGTATGTACCCTATTACAGCTGTTTATATAGGGTATTAAGTCCCCTGTATCAATATGTTAAGCTAAATGTTTGGTGTATAAGTTTTATGAGTATTTAAATACATGACAACAAAAAGGAGAGTTGACAAAAAACTAACGGAACGAGTTTGGAAAACTGCTTATTCAATCACATGATTTTTTATTAAAGCATCAATGAGATAACAATACAAAGTTAATATTCAACTTTAACAGGACTATGTCGTACACCCAATATGGACTTATGTTGAGATTTCTGAAAATTACTTAAAAATCAAACAAAAATAAATTATTTATGTTTAAATTATGAAAATGAAGTTGATAACTAAAATATTTCCCAATTGAAATCAGTATTTAAATCAAGTAGTCCATAGGCAGTTTTAAAGCTTATGGCACCAGTCTACTAAAGAAATAGTTTTTTTTTAACTTAAAAACCGCTTGTTAGACCCCGAACTCAAGAAGACTGCAGGGATCTATTAGGTTTGTCAGGGGTGAATTAGTCGTAGCCAATCTCATATATATATATAATATATATTCTTGATCAGCATCCACAACCAAATCGAAATTTGTATGAAAAAATGTACATTTAGTTAAGCTTTTATAATTATGCATACCCAGATTGGTATAGATCGAACATTTCTATCCTTTAGCTTCCATTGGACAAATCATTCGAAAATTGCTTATTTGTAAAGAAAACTGCGCACTTGAACGAGTACAGAGTCTTTGACAGTCGGCTCACTCGACTGTAGCACTTCTTACTTGTGTCTTTAAAGTAGTTATTTCTTTCGTCCTTGGTCTTGCATAATCTTTGAACTGCCATACTCACTGTCATAGTCGTCCTCCTCGCTAGATGCCGGAGTGGTGGTCTTGCCAAAGCCAAACCAGGATTCCAGCCAACCAGTTGGCTCTGGAGCGGGAGTGGCCAACGGAGCCGGTGCTGGAAGCGTGGGAGAAGCAGGTGGAGGCGGTTTTACAGTGGTGCTGCCAATCTTTTTGGTACGACGTCCAGCACCAAACCAGTAGCTAAACCAGCTGCCCAACGTGCTGCTGCTCGTGGACTGTTCCTCCTCCACTTCCTCCTCATACTCCTCCGACTCCTCGTTGGCGGTGGCAAAGTCATTGTTGCTGTGAGCGCTGTGATAGAGCGTATAGCTGGGATATTTTGGTTTCTCTACGCTCTGATCCTCCGATTGACCCGAGAAGCCATCAAAGAGTCGCGACATTGCCATCTGCACGGGATAAAAGATGAAGCGAAAGAAGCTACTGATGCCCGACTCTGAATCCGAATCTGAATCATCATCTTCCTCCTCATCCTCCTCCTTCCCCTCGTCATCGTAGTCGTCCTCTTCGGAGCTGTTATCGCCAGCGGTTGGACGACGTTTGATGCGTTTTTTACTTGTGCTCTGTTTGCTGCTCGAGTGTGTTTCCTGCTGCTCCTCTGGTTGCTCCTGCTGCTCCTGTTCCTCCTGTTCCTCCTCTTGCAGATAGTCCTCCTGGGATGTGAGCTCTGTACTGCTAGTTGGAGCTGTGGTGGTAGTAGTGCTGCTGCTACTGCTACTGCTGCTGCTGCTGCTGCTACTATTCGCAGTTGGCTCCTCTTCCATCGCCCCAAAATCAGCCCCCTCCTCCGCCGAGCTGCTGTTCCCCTCCTCTCCCTCCCCCTTCTTTACTAACTTTGGTCTCGTCGTGCTACTGCCCTTTCTCCGCTTGTCACTATAACGCTTGACAATTTGCAACGGTTTCTCATCCGCCTCATCATAGTAGGAATCATCGTAGTCTCCGCCCGTTAGAAAATCAAATAAATCAAAATCTGGCTCTGCCTTAATCCTGCCACGCTCCTCGCTGCCATTCCGCTTGGAGTGCAGCAAATGTACAGGATGTGGTATGCGATAACCGGAGCCGCCTTGCTCTTGAGCCACTGGTGGCTTCGTGGCCGTAGGCGTGCCTGGTTTGTGTTGAGGTTTGCCAGCACTACCGCGTCGTGTGCTACTGGGACGTCGTCGATTGTTGCCACCTGGTCGTTTTTTACCACTGCTAATTGGTCGGGCACCAGCGGATTCCACAGTGGCAGCTAACGCCGAGCGACGTTTGCGCTGATGTGGCACCTCCATGTAACCAGCGGACACCACAAACGGTTGCTCACTGAAAATAGTGCCCTCTATGTGTGGCAAATGAGGCTTCTCCAGCTGCGTGGCCAGATTTGTATTGGCTGTGGGCGGACGGTTGGTTGTACGCTTGCCGATCACTATCTGTGGTCCCACTGTGGTGCTGGGCTGTTGATGTCCCGGTCGACGTTTCGCTGGTTTCCTCTTCTTCTTGCGCTTGCCACGCTTCACCTTTGGCTTTGGCGTTCTACTGGGTCCGCGACGCTTAGGCGCCGCTGTCGTCGTCGGTAGCTTCAACTGATTACTGATGCTGCCCGTGGAGCTGCTGGTCACCATAACTGGTGGGGGCTTATGCGGTGGCAGCTTGTTATTTCCAGCCGCTGTGGTGAGTGTCTTTTTGGGCTTCTGCAGGCGTATGATCTGCGGACGTGCCGTGGATGAAGTCGTCGGTTTATTGCTGGCAGAGGACAGTACCGATGGGGATTGGTAATGGAATTGGGTTGGGGATTGGGCAGGAGGTGGCAGTTGGAATTGTGATGGGAAGGGTGATTGAGACTGGGACTGTTCCTGCCCCACACCAAGTGCACACTGCTGCTCGTACTTCAGACGTAGTGCCTGCAGATCAGCATCGTATTGCTCCTTGGTAACATAGATGGCAATGACATCGCTGTCATTGCGTGATCCCAGCCATGTCTGGGATTTGGTCTTGGCTCCCACCTCACTAATGGCATACACAATGCCCGTCGCGGGATTCGTAAAGAATATGGGAAAACTGGCATTGGTTTTACTGTCACTTTCATGGATTGTCGCCGCGGTTGTTGGACGCTCCTGGATTTCTATCAGTTGACTCTGCACTTGTGCCGGCTCCGGCAATGCAGGCACTGTTTCATAGACAAATGGTTGATCGTTATGATCGTAGTCATCGCTAAAGAACTGAAAATCAAATTCAGATCTGGGCATTTCATGTGGATCACGATAGCGGGGCACATAAGTCTCTGGTTGTTGCTGCTGTTCCTTGGCCAGCAGATCACGTGTCCAGGTGCGAGTTTCACGTAATAAACTATCAAACTCCTCGGCACTGGGATGATAGCCGAAATCGTAACCTGTTACCAAAACAAACGACAGACCCGACAAATTGGCCAAGAGCAACCGAAGCATTAGCAACTTCACGACTATATGGAAGGCAGGCATTTTTCTTTATTAAGTTTTTCTTTTTATTTTTTTTTGTTACTATTTTTCTATTGACGGAGTCGCTCCAACTGGATTTGGTCGTTATTGTACTTGTTGTGATTTTGATTGTTGTTGTTGTGCGCGGATTCTTGGAATTAACGCGTAAGCAACCGTTTGCCTCCGAGTCTCGTTAACAAATGAAACAACAACGCGAACTCAGAGCCCGAAGACGGCGCCAAAGCACCACATGGAGAAATCCAATAAAAACATTCCCCTTTTCCTCCTGCTGTCACACTATATATACACACACATATACACACATGTATAGACTTGCGAGTTTCGGCTGCTTGACTTTTGGCCGTAACGTTTCAGTGAAGATGTTGCACAAAGCACTATGGGCAAAAAAAAGTTATTTTGGCTTAAAATCAGGCTGGTATTATACGAATATAGTAAATATTTTTTATTTTTTCAAGGATATTAAATCCAAGCTCTCCTACGGTTATTCCGCTGTCTTTTAAAAACTTAATTTGTTTTTCGTTAATAATAGATCAAAAAAATAACACATGTTTGTTTTCAATCATTTTTTTTATTTAAAGAAGCATATAAAAACCCAAACCTAGGCTTTTATGGCTTAAGAAAATATTATTTTGATTTATCATTAAAAAAATCAAACACGAAATGCCTTGTTTCAAAAAATATTACAACATTTTTTTCATTATTTGTTAATTGTTTTTTTTTATGCTTACCATAAAATATATGTATTGTAAAAGTTTCAAAAATATTTTAAGCTCTAAACTTTGCTGATTAAAATATTATAAATACTCTGGTCTTGGTGAGCGTGATTTAATCAAAAACCATCAAAAAAATTTTGTTTTATGAATTTTATGAATCCTCTCACCTGTTTCAAGTTTCTTCTATAAATTGAATTTTAAAGTGATGCCCTTATTTCAAATCTACTTTGAGACAGTTGAGGACAGTTTAACCAATAATCAATGACTAAATTATAAGTTTAGCTTGTTAACCAAAATTTTGCTGTTTTAGCCATAGTACCCATGTTAACACGAGTAGCTTTTATTTCTTAGCTCTCCACCTGTCGAACGTTCTGTTGTCGTTGACGAGGTTTAGTTGCCCTACGATAGCCATCGAAGCATTGCAAATTGACGATCTAATCACAGATGATAGTAGATAATATTCCCACTGCACAGTGGTGTGCAAAACTGAACGCATACTAAAAGTAGAAAGTTTTAGAACATAACAACAAAAATAATTTCTTAACATTTAGACCCCTAAATACTGCTCCGGTTTTAAGATTAATTTAACAAAAATAAATGCTTATATTTAAAACGATTTTCCTGAATAATATTAGCTTAATGTGTATATAATTTTAAATAATTTCAGACAACTTCAACCAGTTTTCTGGTAAGTGAGTAATTTTGTTAAAGTATTTGTACTGTGAAAAGATTCATAAAATATATTTCAAGTAAATTTATAATAAACATACAAAAGTAAAACGGAATATGGTATTTCCATTTACAGAAATTCTAGCTCATAAAGAAAATTGTGAGAGAGAAATTAATGCGCTGCTTTAGTGTGCTGGAAAATAGACTTATCTAAACTTAGGGAGACATGTACTTACACAAAAGATTTCAATTAAAAACACGAAGATGATATTTGCAATATTTTTTGATAGGTCATCGCTTCAATCAAGCGTTAAATAAGATGTTATTGACAGGAACAAAGAAAGTATATAATAATAGACAGTTTAAAGAACTTCCTGTTTGTATCAGCTTAACTGGGTTTTAAATAAATGTATAGAGCTCAGTTTGTAATTGATTAGTTGTTGAGCAAGTGCAGTGAATTTTGTAGTTTATTTTAATCGGAAACAATTTAATGTTTATGACATTATATACGAAAAGATTCCCTTTTATTTACTACTGATAATCTTTTGGCAACTTCACGTGTTTATTTTATACTTTGATCGGAGCCAACTTGATGTCTCTATTTCCGCATTAGACGCAACCAACTTTAAGTAGGCACACATTGATTACGCGCAGCTAACTTAACACTATAAATTAAATTTTGTAAATTTTTGACAATTTGTGTAGAACACTTCTATTAATAATTAAAATAATTAAACAGATTTAATTTCAGCTTAATAATTATATTATGTGCGGTGCGTAAAGGTAGTTATATGCTTTAAGTAACTTTTATACACATAATACTTATAAAAACATTTTGGAATTCTGTGCCTAAATTAGTAATTTATATTTAAATACATTAAACACTGTATACATCAAATAAACAAAACAATACTTACCACAATAACAGTTGTAGTCGTTATAAAATCAATTTCTGCTAATTTAATACTAATTTAGAAAGTCTTGCTGATTCGATCAAAACATGGATCACATATGTATATCAGATTTCTATCCCAAATTTGTACCTAAATATCCAAAGTCGTCTTTATACTTACTTTCCTTTCAAGCACAAAAGTTCCACTGTGCGCAGCTTTAAATCAGTATCCATTAGTGAGTATTGTAAAGTTGCATTAAGTGCCTATTGCTTTATTCATTCACATGGCAAGTTCTAGTTTTTGGAACTCGAGTGCATCTAAGAAACCCGTCGCTAACGCAAAACACGGCCATAAAACCCGGTCAGTTGCACAGTGGGGTGAAGCCAACTAACTAACTTCAACTTCAATGGACGGAAATAATGAACCAATCTGCAGAACTTTTATTTATAATTTAATAAAATAGATAAAGGAAGATGGTAGAAAGGCAAGTACTCAACAAAAATCACACATTTGATATGTCATCAGTAGTAATATTAGTAGAGAATGGAGCATTTCTAATGTCCTTTTGTTGTAGGCAATATTGCTAACATGCTGTGAAATAATTAAAGGGTATTTTACAGTCTGCCTGCTAAACTGTAGCCTTGAACAAGAGTAGTGCTTTGAAATCGAATTTTAACTAACCACTTCTTGAAATATGTTTAATTTTATACTAATAAACTATAGTTTAAGACACTGTTTGGCTTTAATTGATCATCGATTGGCCTCAGGACGTCTGCAACAATGTGGCATACTTGTTGGACCTGTCGATGGTCGTCCACAATCGAAAAACGCGACGTGCTGTGAATACTCAATGAAATTTTAAATGATGCATATGTGTACATAGTACATACCTAATCTGGTAGCATCTTAATGGAGGTATTTCTTTCCAACCACTTAACTAAAATAGTAGTAGAAGAAGACGACGCATTGCGACTTTTGATGGTAAAGATCTTTCTTTCACTTTCTACAAACTTATTCTGCCGTTGCAATTGTTGCCCTCAGTGCGGGGCCTTTGACTTTCGCCGTTCAGACCAGATCCCGTTACATGTTACCCGTTGTCCCCTTTTGGCCAAAAGGTAAGTCACAGTCAAGGTAGAAAATGTCGCACAAGAAGTTGCTGCCACAACGCAACAACAACTTAAAAAAAAATAATAATTATTATTATAATATAATGATAACAACAGTATATTTAACATTTGAAACAATAAGAAGCAACGAGTTTTTTTTCATATGTGAAGTAATTACTCGAGCGTCACTAAAAAACGTTTAAGCCAAAACGACAAGTCGCAGCCCAGATGAATGGGAGCTAGTGATGGTAGCGTGTCAGTCAGTAAGTTGAAATTTCTGCTAGAGATGAGCGCTTAACTTAATTTAATCTTGACACTGTTTGTAAAAAAATGTTTTTGTTAAGGAATGGTTCAATTGTTTTATATTAATAAAAGAAATGAAAATAATAGTAACAATAATAATAATAATAATAATAATAATAATAATAATAATAATAATAATAATAATAATAATAATAATAATAATAATAATAATAATAATAGTACTAATAATAATAATAATAATAATAATAATAATAATAATAATAATAATAATAATAATAATAATAATAATAATAATAATAATCAAAATAATAATAATAACAATAATAATAATAATAATAATAATGATAATAATAATAATAATAATAATAATAATAATAATAATAATAATAATAATAATAATAATGATAATAATAATAATAATTATAATAATAATAATAATAATAATAATAATAATAATAATAATAATAATAATAATAATAATTATAATTATAATATTAATAATAATAATAATAATAATAATAATAATGATAATGATAATGATAATGATAATGATAATGATAATGATAATGATAATGATAATGGTAATGGTAATCGCTTTTTCCCAACCGATTTGGCCAAAAGTTACAGCTATAGGATAAACATATTTACCATAAACACATTATATAGCCAAGTGGCTTACTTGCTTTAAAATGAAAGAAACACAAATCACAAGCTCATCTCTAAGCACGAGCATGGACTGAACTAAGAGAGAGAGAAAGATTGAGAATGAGCAAAAGAATGAGGGAGAGAGTTAATAATAACGATTTAGGTACTCAGATATCGTAACTGACATTACTTATGGACAAAAGCGAAAAGCAAACACTTTTTTTTAATTATACGTTTTCTTTTTCTTTCTTTTTGTACCCAAAACAGAAAATCTACAAAATGGTCATGTGCTCTACAACAATATCTAAGCACCATACATAGTATCTGGTATATATTTTATAAGTACAAGTATTAATATATAATTCATATGATTATCAAGAAATAGCGAAAGGCACGTGTTTCACTTCAAAAGAGAAGAAAACAATTTAAAGTGTTTGAGTAGCCGACTAATTAGAAATCGTGGACAGGAAACCACACATATTATTGACAATTTGACAAGCATAGACTTGATAAATATATTGTTATTTCAACTTGAACTAATCGTTGCGAAAGTACTAACTGTTGCTAATTACTTATACACACATAAATATTATTGTACCTCATTGGAAACAAAGAAAGTATTATATATGCTAACAATAATCTTTTTAAATTTCAACTCAAGGTATATTTATAAGGCGGTTTATAAGGAATTATTAATTAAAGGATTTATTAATTTGTCACTTAGTTTTATGTACATTGATTAAATTAGGCGATAATGATCGGTGATTAACTACGGTCATAATTTATAGCCACTTAAAATACCATTGAGTAATTCAGTTACTATGCATTACACAATTACATATTAAGTTTATCTTATCTATTAATTAAATAGTCTGGCATCGAAGACTTCAATATTGCACTACTAGATAATTTTGTAGTTTTTAAATTGCATTTATGATTAATAATTTCATATTTATACTCATTTTATAAAGCTTTTTTAATTAACCAAAAGTTCTCAAGACTCAAACTTAAATTCATTAAATTGTAATGCTTATTTTTGGTTAAAGTAAAGGAAATAATATATTTTCTCTGAAACCTAAATAAACATAAAACATATTTTGATTGGTATCAAAAATAAAATACTCACAAATTATTTAAAGTATTTTTTGAATCGGTTAAATCTAAATAGAGTTTTACGAAGAGTGAACTTCAATAAAGTTATTATAATATTATAAAAATTTAAAAATCATTGCTATGTGTTTAAATATTTATATTGCATAAATTGTCTAGCGAGGATTGTATTCGATACACACACGTTGTTTTATGTATTACAGTATTTTTAAATAAAAATAAAATAACTTAATATATTACATTAAAAACAATAATTGTGTAATTTTTATATTCATGAAATTATGAAATGTCAATGCCCAGCAATTAAATATTACCGACTTAGCGAGTTTTAAAAATAACTAAAATATATATATTTGAAAAAAAGAAACATATATTTATTCACGATTTATTTTTAGACCCCGTACGTAAAAAAAAATTGGGTTTTTCAGAAGCGAAATGTGCGTAATAAAAGGCGTTTACGACACCGTCTGCATGCAGTTTTAATTAAGCAATTAGTATGTATTTTGAATTAAACGATCTCAATGAAGCTCATACATGTGTGTATCTTGACTTTATACATCCTTAACAAATTTTATTCGGATCGGAGAACTATAGCCTATAGCTTCCATGGGTAAAATCAGTCGAAAATTTATGATTTGTTTGGAAAATCGCGCACTCGAATGAGCACGGGGACTTTTAAAGTCGGCTTACTCGACTGTAGCTTTTATTACTTGTTATTTATTTATTTTAACAAAAATCTGCATTGTCTAATTAATATTTTTCTTCGACGAACTGAGTAGACTCTTGAGTTTTTTTCAGAAACAGGGTCTAAAAAGCCAGTTCAAAAGTGATTGCTGCAAATAAAAGACCGAGTGAAAGCCAATGTCAGGGACAATATCTGGAGTGGGAAGGGGCGTGTACGGATCACTAGAAATGGGGAGAGGGGTGCGGAGGTGGGGATGTGAAGCGGTCGTAGCCCAATAGTCACAATTTGTCTGTTCACTCTCAATTAAATTGTGTATTAAGTGTGTGTGTGTCATTGTGTGTAAGAAACTCGAATCTTAAGTGCCTACGTGTATATATGTGGGTGTGCGTGTGTGTTCCTCTGAAACCGCTATGAAATGATTGCATGCAATTCGTCAAAAAGCAAAGGCGGCTTTTCTTTAAAAAATTTGATAAAATAAAATAAAATAGTATAAAATACAATTAAATAGAAATGAGCATGCTTTATTTAAAGGTCCATTTATTGTATAGTAGCATATAACAAAGTAGAGCAAAACATTGACGTAACGAATTGCGAATACCCTGGCAATTACTTTTTAACTAAATCAACTTGAGTTTTCGCTTAAAAATACAATACACAAAATTATTTTTTTATTTTGCTTTCTTTATTGTCAATTGCCGTCAAGCGAATAAATCATTTGTTTTATAAATACGTTCAGAGTGATTGAAGTGCTGCCAATGTGTTTTTTAGCATACCGCATGACTGCACAATACCCTATAAAAATATGAACATTATAATATTACTGAAAAAAATAATACTTTTGAAAATAAATTTAATTTGGCTATAAAACGTTGCTAGTTTTAAAATAAAGTTGAATTTTTCAAATTCAAATAACAGAATATTTTTTGTCAGATATGTGTCATTGAACGTATTCTTATATAATAAAAAATTATTTATTGCAATTTTACTATTAAATGTTTTTGAATGAACATAATACGTAAGAATTTTTAATCAAATTCCTCAAAAAGCAGCTGTTAGTAATCAAAGCTGTATTATGTTCTTGAAAATAAATATTTACACAGCTTTGTGTACTTTTCAGATTTTCTTTGTTTATGGTAGATTAAAAACCGGCTTGAGCAACTGTCGTATATAAAATACCATATCTAAATTACAAGAACTTTACATTATGAATTTATTATATATTTTATTAGTTTATACAAAGGAAAAATAATATTTTAATTATATTTATATTTTATGTATTTTTAGCTCAATTTATATTTAAAATACAAATTTTTAACTTTAAATTCAAACCACATTTTTCATTTCTAAGAAAATTTTTTCAGTTTCCAAACGCCACCTACGAAATGTGTATACCCCATTGCACCCCGTTTGCGGCCCATCAGCAATTATTTCCTCACTCCCCACAGCTGATTCCCTTCCAATTGGCATCAGCTGAGTGACAACCTGTTGGACAGCTGCTCAATTGGACGCACATAACATTGCCGCAGCGCAAGCAAAACGGTTGCCCAGTGCTGTGAGAGGGGTAAAGAGGGGAAGGATTGTGGGTGTACGTTCATAAAAAAAAGAAATAAACCGGTTGGGGAGGTATTAGAACCGATTCCGTTTGGTCAATGCGTAAAATAATCTTGAATGTGTGCAGCGACGTCACAAATATTTCTGTAATGAATAAGACAGAAAAGGGAAGAGTAAAAAGGGGAGAAGCGGTCGGAAGCTAGAAGAAGTGGGAGAAGTGTGGAGAATAGAGGAAAAAGTAAAAGCGAAGAATGGAGGTGGTTAATGAAATGGAAGGGGAAAGGGGGAGGGGTTGGTGGGAGATCGAAGACCGGAGACCAGAGCCAAAATAGTGACCGCAAAAAGTTACGGCGTCGCAATTACGGCAGAGGCGTCGGAGGCGGCGGCAGGCAGTGACAGCGTCAAGGCAAAGGCAACAGCAACAGCAGCAGCGACAACGCCAGCGCCATCGGCGGCAGAGCCATCGACAGCGGCGTCAACAGCGACGTCAGCGACGTTGATGGGAGCCGGCGGTAAATACGGGCACCGTCAGTCTTGATGATTTCGTGAAGCGATTAACACACGCTGCGTTCTGAGCCATTAACCGAAAGCCTTTCAAAAGTATCCGTATCCGTAACAACAACAAAACTCAATTCATGACACAAATTGGCAACAAAGAGAATTAAACAAACGGGGAACGAGTGCAACGCGAATCAAATTCAAAATCAGAAACAGAACAATGCCTGCAACTTATTGCAGACGCCAATAAAAATATATAATTAACAAGAGAAAGGAGAAACAACAACAAAAGCAATAAAAACAACAAAAAAGAAGAAAAGCCCAAAATAAAAATAAAAATAAAAAAGCCGCCAAAAGAATTTTACCAAATTACGCGTCCATTTATTTTACCCGCTGTCTCGTGCATTGACCGAGTTCTCGCAGCAGCAGCAGCAGCACCAGCGACAACAACAACAGCAGCGACATGGATGCAGAGGTGTGTAATGTGTGTTTATACTTAGCTTATGTACTTGTTCGAGTTTGTGCCAAAAAACAAAATACAAAAAACAACAAATACAAAAAACAAACAAAATTTGTGTTACGGTTTTTTTTTTATTTTTGCACTTACTTAATTTTATAAATAACCCTGATTTATTTCTCAATGAGTATTTAAAAAACAACAAAGTTCATTAAAACTTATTAAGTTTAATATTTGCATAAATTATTGTCATAGACAAAAACCTGTTATTCTATACTTAATTTCTAAACAAAAAGCGAGAAAGAAAACTTCGTTTTCATTTTCCAAACGCTAATTTAAGTGTAAAGACGTCGGTGTCGGCATCCAATAAAACAACAGCAACAACAACAACAACGGCAACATTGAAAAGAGTCGCAGCTGTTGCACATGTCAGCAGAGGCGGCGTTTTCAAGGGGGGACCGGGGGACCTTCAAATAATTATAGTAAGATATTGTAAAAATAAATCCATCAGCTATTTTGGTTAATTTATCATATCATTAAAGATTTTACTTTATTTGCTTGCACGCTTTTTAGCCTAGTGAACAAAGTAAAGAATAGACTTGTGTTTTTGTGCCTCATTTGGTCAGTGGTTGTTAGTACTAAATTATATTATATTATATATTCTAGTTCTCAGAGAATATAGGACCTGGAATGGGATTCGTTAAAAAATTAATACAATTTGGTTACTAAGCATTAAATATTAGAAAAATATATTAGAACTACAATAAAAGATTCCTATATTGTAAACACAGATCTAGTTTGCCACAGACAATACAATAACAATTACGATAGCTTAATAAACATTAATGTTACAAGAAGTTTACCTTAGTTGATGATGTCATCATTCGACTTGACTTAGTCCAAGTGAAATGTAAATAGGCTAGGCATTCTGACTGTAACGTTCTGGCCTTATTTTTACAGAAAACAATGCGAAATAAATGGAATGCTGTTAAGATAAAGTGTGAGAATTAAGATAAAAGTAAAGGCAGCTGCTATGACAATATATTAGGTATAGTTAATTACAAGATATGAGATATTTAAAAAGGGATTTTTATTGTAAACGTCTAATAGGCTTTACATTCGTTAACTTACATGATTAACAAATTAATTTCAATTTTTAACATATCAAACATTAAATAGAACAAAAATTTTTAATTAAATACTAACTTTAATGTCTGCGTTTTATTATCATTTATTGACAAATAAAATGTATTACGTATTTGTTAAGTTATTTCTTTATGAGCATATTTAAATACTGCTTGCAATTCGCGTAACAAATAAATCAAAATTTAATACCAACAATTAATTAGAGATAAAAAGTATTTTAAGAACAATTTTTAACAATGAACATCTATATAAATATTTAATGTATACCAATTATCTTTAATAAAATGCTTACCTTAAATTGCGTTAAGAAATAGTATATGTTATTTTTATTACATTTTTTATTTGCCTATTTAATTAAATATTACAGTATTTATTTATAAGTTAAAAACAATTCAATCTTGCAATTAATTAATTTCAAACAATTTACAAACTTACATAGAAAAGAAAAGCAAAGAAGTGTGTTTAAATCATTGTAAAAGACATAAAAGAAACAATAGAATTGTTACTTGTGCGAAACAAAGAAACTCTTTTCTTACAACAACTCAAATTTCACTTAATCTCTCTTTGTTAGATAAAGCCTTCTGTTTTACCTGCCATGCCGGAAACAGTTGTGCTACCTTAATTACACTAGATATATCGGATATCACAAATGAGCCATATTTATTTCAATGAAATTCTTTCACAACTGGAAATCAACAAAGAGTTTATACTATATATGCGAAAAGTTTCAATTTCAAATGGAAACGAATGAAATCAATCTTTTAAAACAGCAAAGTTAATTAAAAAGTTTTGTAATATGAGTTTCATTAAGTCTCAAAGTTTATTCAAAAAATAGTTTGAAACACTATCAAAACTTAAATAACTTATTACTTTGTATTGGATATCCAAGCTATTGATATCAAGTATTGTCATCAGTGTTCTTCAGACAGTGTTCTATTCCTTGACAAATCTTTTAAAATTTGGTAATTTTCCGGTCATTATAAAAAATGATAACAGAGACTAGTGCTCGGAATACTGAAAAGAACTTTTGCTAACCAAATTTATATAGCGAGATTGAATTAAAAAAACATTGATAAACAAGATTATAACATGTTGTAAATATTTCTCTTAAGAAATTTTGATTTTGTACAAAACGTTGAGTTCATTTTGTTAGAAAAAATTAGTCAAATTTTACAATCATTTTATTTAGAAATTATTTTGAAACATTTTTGTTCGCGCAGCGGATTTTAAACTTTTTATGCTTGCATGTAAAAATAGCTAAACTTTTGACTGGCAGAATTTCACAACTTCTTTTAGCTAATAATAAGCTAAATGTGACAACACTTTCGACTCCTATATCCCGCCCCCCACTTGCAGAGTACCGTCGGACCGTACACCACTGTGTTAAGTGCTGAAAACCTTGACGTACATGGAAAATTTCCACTCAAAGACATTGAATTGACTTGAATAAGTCTGTGTCAAATGAATAACAAGAATATTCATACATATATCACAGCATTTATTATGTATAAACTATGTAGGGCCATTTTTCCCCCGACCCACCTCCCAAGTCTTTGGATCACGCTAATAAGTAATGTCGGGGAATATATGGGTACAATAATTGCGTGGGAGAATTTCCGTGAGATCGCACTATTAGGAAGTACAAGTGTTTATGCCATTTGGCTTATCAAAGGTCTGTAGTCTGTGGACCCTGTACCAAAAGCAGCTAAAGCAGTCTAATTATGTTATCTACTACTCTTCATCAGCTTGTTTTCCTGCTAGACTCAGCAAGTTTTCTACTAAATCATAGCCATTTTGCTTGCATGGCAACATTAAACTCTCAAAATGATATATAAGCTATATAAATTAAGTTCACAAATATTCTTAGTAAATTTAGTACGAATTAATATTAAAATTAAAGCTTAGGCTTTGTTTCCATATCGAAATTTGAACAGAATCGTCGCAACTAATTTTGTTTATTTATATATGTTTTAATTTATTTATATTTTCTTAACAAATCTAGTTCAAATTCATATCTTTAACGTTAGTCCTCTCAATTGACTGCTTCAGTATAATTACGGGGTCTTTTACAGTCGACTAGCATAGACTATAGCCTTTAGCATAGTTTGATCAACTTGTTGTTCGGTGTATTGTGATGCGAGAAGAAATAAAAAATAGCAAACGCAATAATCACAACAATAACACTAACAATAACAATACAAACACAATTTATATCGCTTACGTTTAAGTGTTTTTTAGTAGCTGCCGATAAGCGTCACAAAAGTGTTGTCTAGATTTACACAAGGTGCTTATAAAGCCCAGAGACCCAGTTACCATATAGTTGGCGCCCACTTACCCCTTACTAAATACTATATCACAATGCACAAATATGTATATATGCACTTAAAAAAAATTAATGGATTAGTTTCGGCTAGGAAACTAAAAATAATGTGACTTAAAATATGTAGGACTAAAATCATAACTTTACAAATACAAAATTTAAATTTAAAAAGCTATATTTTTTGGAAGAACATTATTTTTCTTTTATATTAAAATACTTTAATCCCATTAGATTAGGTTCTTAAATTTCGATTTAAAGCAATTGCTTAACATTACAAAAGTTCTTAATATATGAAAATTAAACTTCTGTATTATGTTAATTTTTATATAGTTTATTTTTAATTCATTAATAATTCTTAAGTAAAACCTTTTTTATTTATTTATTAATTTTTATACCCGTTACTCGTAGAGTACAAGGGTATATTGTAATCGTTGGAATGTATGTAACAGGCAGAAGGAGGCGTGGCAGACCCCATAAAGTATATATATTCTTGATCAGCATCAACAGCCGAGTCGATATAGCCATGTCCGTCTGTCCGTCCGTCCGTCTGTCCGTCCGTCCGTCTGTCCGTCTGTCCGTCTGTATGAACAAAAGGATCTCAGAGACTATAAGAGCTAGAAAGGCGAAAGGGGTCGCAAATGAAAGGTACAATACCCAAGCAGTACGAGTTTGTTTTTGTTTTTTGACACGCCCACTTTAGGGCGTTATATCTTCATATGAAGGTAAATGTACAGATAAGACTTGAATGTTTTAGTATAGAAAACTTTTTTGTTAGCCATGCTATCTGATCCAAATTTACACGGAGACTACATGTCTATGAAGTTCATATACTGACCAAGTTTGATCGAAATCGGACAACTATATCGTATAGCTCCTATAGGGCCGATCGGTCAAAAACACGCTCCAAATATAAATTAGTATGAAAAAATTTTGCATTGACTAAGCTATCGTATTGAAACTGACACAAAATAAATTTATTAATAATATAAATATTCTGACCAAGTTTCATACAAATCGGACTACTATATCGTATAGCTCCCATAGGGACAATCAGTCAAAAATTTGCTTTTAGTATGAATTTGTATGAACATTTTCTGTATTTTCCAAGCTATCTTGATGAAACTGATACAGAATATATTTATCAATTATATAAATATTCTGACCAAGTTTCATAAAAATCGGACAACTATATCGTATAGCTCCCATAGGAACAATCGGTCGAACATTGAGTAACGGGTATCCTAAAGTCGCGGGGCGACTATAGCATTCTTTCTTGTTTTTAATTTAAATTAAAGTCTTAAATTTTCTTAAATATTTCAATTTCAAAAATTAAAATATAAAATTTTATTTTAATGCACTTAAACTTTTAATGAAGTACCTATCTTTATAATTTTAACGCATTTTTAAGTACAAATTTGAGTATGTTTTTTGCCAGTGTATGCCAATGTTGTGACACTTGAGCGTAACGTGTCGTTTGTCGTCACATTATCGGTTGCCCTCCCGCTTCCTCCCAATCCTTGATTTCATCGACCAGTTGAAGACTAAATCTTATCACTGATACGTGTTGCAGTGCTATCTCAATTGGTTAGACAACATTAGTTACCAATAATTCGGTTATAATTTTATTAATTTAATAATCCTACTCGAAATTCTAAAATGTGTTTGACTATAAATCAGCTAAAGACTAACCATTTCCGGTCAACTCAAGTCGGTTCCTGTCATAAATGCTAGGGTCTAAGTAAAATATTTAAAAATCACATAAAACCTCCTCAAAAAACGGTTTGATGCTTAGTCAAATTTTAGGCGCCTTCGATAAGAAACTAAACAATTTTAATTCATTATATTTCTCATTCAATGGTAAAGAAAAAACCAAAAAGTCCCAATATTAAAGTCATCGACTTAAGAATACTCTGTAATAATAAATATGTTTTCCATATTTTATATAAGATTTAAGAAAGTTAAGCTCAGTAAGGTACTACAATTTGCAGTTTAATGTGATTGACTTAAAGATACTCTATGATACATCTAATGACCTAATTAAGTATGATAAGTTAATGCATTTTATTTGCTCATAATAGTAGATTAAGAAATACTCTGTAATAAGCAAATAAATTTCATATTTGTGTGAATTAAATACCTAAAATTATTATTAAAATTAAATTAATAAGTTGTTAGCATATATATTATTTATTAAACTTATTTTCTATATTTAATAATTTTAAATTTTAGTTCTAACTTTTTTTTAATTTTTCAAACTTACATAAATAATAAGCACTTAATTTTTCTAATTTCTAAAAACTGTTTACCAATTTCTTATCTACATAATAACAATATTTTATGATGCTGCATTCGTCACTAACGTGGACTGTAATTCAAGCATTCGCCGGTTGTTCAAATTTAGTCATGCTTTTGATAACACTATAATGACATGGACAAAAAGATAGTATCTGTGAGATACATTTGCATGCTTAGTGAATTAAATCTTGTTTTGTTTTGTTTTTTTTTTCGCTGTTAACTTTTGATTTATTTTTTTGCAAATTCAATGAAACTGGATTTTTTGTAGCGTTTTTATTGACTGAACCTTGAGTTGTGCCTGATTCCTCATGTTAATTAATTGTTGCTATTATTAACTTTGCTGCTGCTGTTGTTGTTGTTGTTGCTGCTATTATTGTTTTAATACAATACCATATGAAATGGTTTGAATATGAAATTGGTTAAATTATTTGAATTAGTACGACATTGGTTCTTTTGCAATCATTTAATTGGGTTTATCTCAGTCTATTTATGATAAGAGGCCAAAATGTGACACAATTAAAGTCATAAATCAGGTGCAAATTTAGTAAATATCATAAAAGTACTTATCATCTCGACAGTCAATAAACACGACACAAACATGATAGAAAGATCCCATTTGCCAAGCTTCACTGTAGCTACAACAAATCAAATGTGATTCACTTCTGTCGTGATCAAGTACTTGAGGGAAAAACCCCACAATTTATCCACATCAAATAAATGGGGAAAATACAGGGAATGGGGATATAATTGTTTAGTATAAAAAATTAATAACAACAAATTTAAGCGTTAATATTTATTACGTTAAGTTAATTTTTATTTCAAAATTTAAACTGTTGATTGAAATGCTTTATATGAGCCAATTTAAAATGGTTTTCGAACCGAAATTATTGCTCCAAAATGAGGCAATTGAAAGTCATTAACGGTGCGATCGTCACTCTCAATTAAACAGTTGTCCGGCTCCCCAAAAAAAGAAAACCACAGAAACTGATATTTACAGTTTTATTTTCTTGTCGTTTTACCTCTTACCCAATTGTGCCTTCAAAAAATAAAACTCTTAAACTAAAAATTAAATAAATAAAGGCAACAAACATCCCGTCTCAGGCAACCGTCCAAAATAATACCGATGCAGAAAGCAGTGGCAACCACTCCAAGACGACAAAGAGCAATCAGGCTGGGGAGACTGATGGAACAACAGCCGTTAATCCGAAACATGTAGATGACAAGGGGGAGTACCATCCGCCCACGAGGTATGGCTAAACACCCAATAAGCCAAACTAACCAACCCAAAAATCCTCCTTCAAATCCCCACTAACCACGTAATTGTCTTCAATGACATTAACACCAAACAGTTACTTTAAAAGTAAATCCAATTGGGATTCCTCTGTTTATTTCTATTCCAACTGTAACTAACTTAAATCAAGCACAAAATGCTACTATAACAATTAATATACTATGAGACTAACAAAGGCTTGAATAAAATAATTACAAAAATGCTTGTCAATGGGTACAAATTAACCCTAAAATACCTACAATTAATGCACTTTGGCTGAGGCATTAAGCCTGAAAATAATTAACCAAATAAAATCAAATTCAAATAATCCATATTATTATAAACAAAAAATTGGATAAATTTGATAAAAAAAAACAAAGTTATTAAAAATTTACTAAAAATTCTGACAAATTGGAAATTGCATGAAAAATGTATTCAATTCAAAATTGAGATAAGAATTATTCAAAAAACATCTGCCCAAAACCAATTATTTAAAAAATATAGAACTGAAAGAGTTGCTCAAAGGAATGAATACAAAAATGATTGACATCACAAATCAGAACCAAGAAAACAAAAAAAAACTAATCGGCTTTGGGATATGATACTTAATATGAACAAAATTTGCAATTTATAAACTTTAAACTAATGAGATTCAGAAGGAATGACTACTTAATGGATAGCAAACTCTGAAAAGTTATTCGAAAAGGTTTTCAAACGATTTTTAAATCGCATTTCAATTGATAAAAATAATAAATGTTCGGATGCAACAAACACAAACCAATGAGAAGAATCAGAAATTCAAAACCTCTGTAAAAGCAACATTTTGAAAACCACAACCTAAAATTTGACTTTTGTCAACCTAGTAAAAAGTAACAATAACTAAAATTGACCCAAAAAAAACTGATAAAACTCTACTAAATCTGGAAAACAACATTTGAAAAATCGAATTCATGTTTTAGACTATGGAATATTTATTAATTAGACACAGTTCATCAAAACCAAATGAATCGCAAAGAAAAATGAAACTTATAAATTTGTTGTTCTGCAAACTGTTAATAACACAAAGCAGTAAAAATACCACACATTTAACATTAAGCCAAATCGTTGACAAAAAGAGCTTGTAAGCAATAAATAAATAATAAAAAATTATTATTACATGAAATTCTATAAGAATCTGAATACATACATATTTGGAAGTATTTGTTCATTTAACAACTGCCAGCAATAAAATGTTAACAATATTTGCATGTGTACAAAATTAACAATATTTGCATGTATAAAATATTAACAATATTTGCATGTATAAAAAATTTGCAAAAACCGTTCCCAAAAGTCCAATAACATCCCAGCAAAACACCCTAAACCAACTATTAAATAACTTGGATAATTTCCAATCCAAAAATGCAATAACTTAAAGCATTATGTGATTATGCAGCTATCTGGAGACCATTGTGCATCTGTTCAAGGGCAACATTGGACCCGGTCTCTTTGCAATGGGAGATGCGTTCAAAAATGGCGGACTGATTGTGGCGCCATTGCTAACAATTGTGATCGCAGTGGTTTGCATACACTGCCAGCATGTGCTTGTTGCGTGCTCCAAGAAGATGAGAGATTTACGTGGTGATGTGATCTGTGCGGATTATGCGGTGACGGTGGAGCAGTGCTTTGAGAACGGTCCAATTAAGCTAAGGGGCTGGTCCCGTACCATGGGTCGGCTGGTTGATATTTTCATATGCGTCACACAGTTGGGATTCTGTTGCATCTATTTCGTATTCATCAGCACAAATGTGAAGCAGGTGAGTGACAGTCAATACTGAAAAATAAAGGAACTTAATCTGACTGATCATTGGCTTCACAAACGATTAGATAATGCAAGCGTATGGCATTGATATGAATGTCCATCTGGTGATGCTAATTGCCTTTTTACCCGTGCTGCTGAGCTCATTGATTACGAATCTAAAATGGTTGACACCGGTCTCATTGATTGCCAACATTTGTATGATTGTCGGACTGGCAATTACCCTGTATTATGCACTCAAGGATGGCCTGCCGGAGGTATCGGAACGCGCCTACTGGACGGATGGTTCAAAGCTGGCCCTCTTCTTTGGTACCGCCATCTTTGCCTTTGAAGGCATTGCACTGGTGATGCCCCTGAAGAATGCCATGCGCAAGTCCCGCCAGTTTGAGAGCCCTCTCGGTGTGCTCAATGTTGGCATGTTCCTTGTCTCCGTCATGTTCATGTTCGCCGGCTCCGTTGGCTATATGAAATGGGGCGAAAACGTTGGCGGAAGTCTGACACTAAATCTCGGCGATTCCATGTGAGAGCAGACAAAGTTTTTTTAAAGCTCTTTTTTATACCCGTTACTCGTAGGGAAAAGGATACGTAGTGTGAAAGGAAGGAGTAAGTCAAACTGATCCTATATAGCATATAGATTGTTATTCAGTAGTCGATGCTCATACACACCAACCTCAGCGACTAATTAGCTAGACCTACTCTTTATGGCAATTAGAGGCTTTAGATCAAGTTTATTTACTTCTGTGCTACTTTTGTTCTACTACATATATAGTTACTTTAAAAAGAATCGATTCAAATTGAGGTCTGCATATGAATTAGTCTGAAAACCTATTAAGATATCTTAATTACTCTCAAATTTAGCAACACTTGAAATATAATGAAATAATTCAATCCAAATCGGAAGACTATATTTTACAGCCGCTATGGGAATAAACACAAAATATGAAAAACCTTTTCATCAGGGTTGTATTCAATCAATTCTGGATATCGATATATTTGTATGAACGATAGGCTGTAAAATCTCAAAGCAACACATAAAGATCAAATTTCTTCCATATCGGACTACTTTCTTCAATTAATAAATCGATCAAAAATAAAGCCTGAATTTAGATAAGTGTGTGTAGTCGCTATAGAAAGAATGGAGTGGAAATGAAGACAAAATAATTATTAATTCTTTGTTTAGACATTTTCTATCATAATAAAGAGACACTTCAATATCCAATTCTTATTTTATTCCAATCGAACTACTATTTCCTATAGCTGCTATAGAAAGAATCAGTCCTAAATAAATCAGAAGTATAGCCTGAAATAAAGTGTATTATATACACCCATATATCGAGGAGTTATTTGTTTTTTATTCCTTATCAAAGAGGAGTAACGGGTATACCAAAAAGTCACGTTTTGACTGTAACATACTATATGCATGTTATGTTTACTTGTTTTTCTAATTCGTCGATGATTAGACTGGCACAATCGGTTAAACTGATGGTCTCCATGGGCGTACTGCTGGGTTATCCCTTGCAATTCTTTGTTGCCGTGCAGGTGATGTGGCCCAGTACCAAGCAGATGTGCGGCATCGAGGGACGTTCACTAACTGGAGAGTTAGTTTTTCGCACTTTGCTGGTGTTGGTAACCCGTAAGTAGATGCAGCACTGCACCCCTTTGAACTGGCCTAATTCTACTAATTTAGTGGCAATTGCGGAACTTGTGCCTGCTTTGGGACTATTTATCTCTCTGATCGGAGCGCTCTGCTCGACGGCATTGGCTTTGGTCTTTCCACCTGTCATCGAGCTAATTGCTCGTAGCGAGCCCAATAAAGGACCCGGCATCTGGATTTGTGCTAAGAATCTTTTGATATTGGTGCTGGCACTTTTGGGATTCTTTACGGGCTCCTACGAGAGCCTCAAGCAGATTGTCAAACACTTTGGCGAGGAGGAACTCCACTAAATTCAAACTCGAATAACCCAAAATAAAACAATAAAAAACAATTAACAAATTATAAGGCATATCACATTTATCGATGATATACATATATACATATAACGAATTATTTAAAAACTAGTTGTTTATTGCAACCAATATTGTCATAAGTAATTTTTTTTTTCTTGTGCTTAGACAATCGTATTTTATAAGTGTAAATAAATATTGAGACGTACTCTTGCGGTCAAACATAAGTGTTTTATTCATTATTATTATTATTTAGTTAATTTTGTTTTTAATCCTTACGTAAGTAAAGATGTGGATTTTACTAACGAAACTAACAGACGAAGACCTATTTTGGTATTTAATTAAAATGCATTGGGTTATTTGAAGATTCTAAATATAAAAATCCAAGTATAAAAATTTTTTTAATATTAAAAAAAAATAAAAAATAATTGTTATTATTTAAAAACATTTTTTAATGTGATTGGTGTACTAAATATATTACAAAAAATCTGGGAACAAATTGTTAGGATTTTTTTTTATATAAATTAAAACCAATAACAATATTTTTATTCAGTATTTTTTTTTAAGTATAAAAACTAAATGAAATTACCACAACTTTTATCTATAAATAAAATTTTCATAAACATGCAAAAAAAAATTTTATTTTTTATATAACTAGTTACAAAGTGTGGTTGTGATTATTCTATATAAAATATAAAAGAGCTATCTTAGCTATTCAAAACTTTATATATTTAAGCACAAAGTTTAAAAATTATCTTTACTTTAAACTTTTATGAAATTAAAGTTTCCAAAAATCGTGCTATAAACCATTTCTTTGTTAAAGTTATGTGGGAAAAATTCTACCAAATTTTGTCACTTTAAAGATTTTATTAAAAAAAACAAATAAAAAAATAATATTTTAATTTTTTTAAGCATACAAAAATAGTATAACATATGATTTTGAGTACATGTTAAAAAACAAAGAAAATAATTTTTTTAAAACAAATATATGTTTAATAGTGACTAGTAAATAAATTATATAAATTTATTATTATATTTATATTATATATTTTTTATTTATTATTATGATATAAATTTATTATTATATTTCGATTGCAAAACTCAGATGCAAAAAATAACTAATTTTTACCAGTCACCAAAAAAATGTTTTAAACGCAAATTTAAAAACAACAAACTAACTCAAAGTTTTATTTGAAATATGAAAAAAATTTCATTGAAGTTAATAAGCGTTATCATTATCTGATTTAAATTCCTAATCCAACCATTTGATTAATGAAATTTCCTTATCGTTGATAAGTAAATAATACTAAGTAATGGTTAAAGGAAACAGATGGAAATCAATCGATCGATTACGAAAGTTTTTTTTTATAAATTGTCGAACTCCCGGAATTCCAATCTGAATTTGATTTACGAGTCCAATGAGCCAATTAATCCAATACGAATGAAATCTATCTAATCGAAATCGTTTTGCCATTGATCGCAGATTGCCCTGCCAAGGCGATTACAAAAAAATTTAATCCAAAAATGTAAGCAAACTAGACTAAAACATACCCAGTATGAAGAAAAATTAATCAGCTGCAAATAAACTTTTAGCTAAATATATTAAATAATTTTTTTTAAATAACCAGAGCTCAGACAATACAAAAAAAAATTATTCATTAATATTTAAAAATTTAGAACTGGCAGAATTTTACTAAAAATTTATAAAAGTTTTTTGCACCAGCTTCTAGTACCCGATTACTGCACATTTGTTTAAAAATGAAATGAAAAATGAATTTTCTCATCGAACTGATCTTTCATTGCATTGCTAGATTGATGCCGCTTCCGTTAAGCACTTGACCAATAGGTTATATAATCCAATATTGCAATTCCGTAAACATTGATCGATAAATCGATCAATCGATCGGTCGATCGTTGATTGTTTTTGTCAATGAGCGTCATGTGAAAGAGTCCAAAAAGGCAAGTTATGAATTCGATGCAATTCATTTAACTGGCGCTACAGCAAAACCAAAAACAACAACAACAACAATCAATCAGTATATATTAGAGCAGGGGGCGTGGCAGGTGTAACCGTCACGAACTTGTTGCACTTTGAAATTCATGCTCAATCGCTGTTCGCAAAAGAATTCACAATTCTTTACCTCTCATAGCTTCTGCCGCTTCTCTTCTCTTCTTTGCCTCTTCTCTTTGGCTTCCTTCGTTTTGGATTCCATATGTTTTCCGCTATTTGCTGTTTGTCGCTCGATCGGCACGTGCATATGTAAATTGCTCAAACGCCGCAGTGTGCGGCGCAAATCCTTGAACTTGCGACGTGATGAACCTTCTACAAAAGTCATCGTTGTCATAACTTTATTCTATTTCAATTTCCATTTTCAATTCCACCTGCCTCTTCCCCTTCCGGCAGCACCTGCAATTGAAGCACTTCCTTTCCTTTATGTAACATACACAGCGAGAAAAGAGCACGTGATTCTTTTATAAATCTTCGTATATTCGTACATTTTATTTTATTTAATTTACATTTTTGTTTTTATTTGCGCTGAGTTAAACAAATAAAATTATTAAAGTAAACAATTTTAAAACTCAATTTAATATAGTTTAGTTCGATTTACGTTTGATAGTTTTATTTGTTATTTGCATTAAATTATGTATTAATTTTGAGTACTCAGCTCAAACTTAATGTACATAAATTTCAAAATTAATAATTGTTAAAGTCCAGCTTCTGTTTTAGCTCTATGTGCACGACTTTTTTCTCAGTGTATGTACTGAAATATTTTGGTTAAAAATGTAGGCTATGCAAACAGAGCTAAGCGGAACTCAATTTGACATAACTGTGACGAATTCACTGCAAAAACAACTTGTAATATATTTGTTTATTGCAATTCTTAACTAGTAAACAATTCAATTTCACAAAATGATTTATTTATTCAAAACAGTAAACGATTGTTTATATATTTTATGTTCTATTAAATAAACCTTTCTAAAAGTGGAGCTAGAAGTTAATTTTGTGCGCATTTATTTTTAAATTTGTTAAGAAACGAAATTAAATTTAACTTCTACATTTCTTTACCAAAACAAATTCCAAAAACGTTTTTTTATTTTTTATATTAATTTCCAACATATTTTTAAGTACCAACAAAAAAACTTTAAGCTTTAAATGTTTTAATCACGAGCCATTGGTAGCTGTTTTATTTTATTTCCTTTTTTTCACACAAAATCATGATGAATGTCCAAAGTGTGGCAACGATAAGCCACACAATATTTAGTTGGCCAAAATGCGAATTGAACAGCTTTTTTTTCGCATTGATAAGAAAGCTGGTACAAAACAATCACTGCAATGAGCAATTCATACGGTTAAATTATTTGCAAACTGCACTTAAAATATATAAATACAAAAACAAAAAAAAACAATTAACTAAATTTGAATTAGTTGAGTGAAGAAAGAGAGACAGAGACAGATATATAGAGTGAGAAAGAGGTAGAGAGAGAGAGTGAGCGAGTCTCGTGAGAGAAACTGACAAACAAATCTGAAATGCCACACGAAAATACCCTGTAAATAGTAGACAAAAGGGAATTCAAAATATGTTTCAATTAATTTAGGCAAATTTTTCTAATTTTATTAAATGTGTTCCTGGCAATGCATGCAGCAAAATTAATATTATATTATTTAATATTAAAAGGGTGTCAATTTAACAATCATTAAATTTTAAAAAATATGCATATTTTAAAACATTAATTTATTTTCTTTTACAGACATTAGAATTTGTATACTTAAATCATATTTAAAAAAAAAACCTATTTCCCATCTTCGATCAACACATTTTTGAGTTCTGAATTTAAATTGACATTTCTAAGGTTTCAATATAAAATTTTTAGGGTCTTTCGGACTTAAGTGGAACATAAAACTTGTTTTAAAAATACTTTATCTTCCTATTTACTTTGACTATTGTTTAAAAAAACTGACTGCTACTAGGTATTTTTTATAGCACTCTCATAGCCGATTTCCACTAGAGGTGCGTAAGCGTTAGTGTGATTAAATTTGGAAACGTGAGTAACTTTCCATACAAAATCATAGGCAGTTTTAAGTATGGTAATTTTCAGCATTACGCATTTTCGCTCGTATATATACTTGAAAATACTAACACATCGAGTAATTTTACAAAATGTATCGAAACTTTTGAAAACAACTGAACAACAGATAACGTTTAAATAAATTTGTAACGTTTAAGTAAATTTAAAGCAGTAGAGTGAAAGGACGACCCTTTATCTTCTGGATAAAACACGCATATATATATAAGGAGATAGCGAAAACTAGACAACCCAACATATCGTTACAGCAATACAAAAGCAATGATGCCGTATGAATATTTTAATATAATTATATAAATTCATTGTATAAATAAGATATCCAAATACCGACACTCTGCTGATGACCTTAGGCAGCTGCAACACTTTGAACTAGGAATCTTGCTCGCCATTTTAGACAGCCTCCCGACCAGTTCTCCATTTAGTTCGGGTATATCGCTGTCCCAAAAGGAGTCATACCTTGAGCTATTTTACTAAATTCAATGGTTGCAGAAAACCATAATAAAATGTGTGTTTTATCCATAAGTTTTATTAGATTGTCAAACTCAACTATCACACTAATGCAGGTTGTAATGGAAACACATTTGGGACTTTTTTTTGCGCTAAAATACCGAACTTGGAAACCCCTTTGAGTATTAAATTTTGTTAAAGTTATTATAATTATTTTTTAAAGGTTATGTTTATATTATTTCTTGGATTATGTCTTGTAATATTTTATGTATTCATTACTTAAGTTTGGAAAAGTGGGTCAGTTTATTTAGACTGCAGGGTATTTGTCAGTTCAGCATACTTCAGTTGAACTTGTTTCTTGCGAACACTATTCATACACACACTCACTCACGCAGAGACAAATGCACACACACACACACAGTCACACATACGCTGACACTCACAACCACACACACGTGAGGCTGTCACAATTGCACGCTTCTCTTGGCCAATTCGAATATTGAGAATTGAGTCTGGTTTGAGTTCTCGACGCGTCAACACGCTCCCTTCAAAAAATCGTTAAACGCACGCGCAAAGTTTTCGAAAACGATAAACCAGCGGAAACAAGTTAATCGAAAATTGCAACTGAATTTAAATCTTAAGCTGCTTCGGTTTTTTTTGTGTGTATTTTATTTTTCAATACATTGAACGATAATAAAAGGTGCTTATTGATTTTATACTGGATACTTTTCTATTTATCTTTATTTTTTTTTTGCTTTCTGTGTCTGTTTGGATTTGTGCAGATAAGCTCTATCTTGATCTATAAATATAAGTACAATATATCAGCTATCTACTGAGATATTTGTATGGATTAATTGTGATTGTGTTTTTCCAAGCTTTTAATTATACTTACATACCTTTAGTATATTAATTAAACGCAACTGGAACAATGGAACGTGTTCAAAACCCGTAAAGCAATAAATTAAAAAATTATTAAAAACGGTATTCTCTGTGAAAATCAGTTAAAATGTTATCATTAGTTTAGGTATAAGCACTCGGCATTGCTTATTTTAAATGATTTGCAAAAATATGTATACTAGTCTCCAAGTTAGAAAAAAATTTGCACATTTACCTATATAAAAGAGGGGCCTATCGCGCTGATAAACAAGATTTATGAAGTCCAACAAATCATATACATTAATATTATTAATTCTGGCACAAGTGTGGCAACAAAATGATTTCCAATTTTGATAGGTTATTAATTTTAATAAATATCTAAGCATTCAAGCATCCGGTGTCATAAAATATTTCTAGATTTTTATTGTACTCAAATGAAATGGTAATAAATGGAAGTTGACTTAATTTTTTTATGAAATGCACTTATGTTCCTAATGAATAAGTTTTAGTGTACCCAAACAAAACTTGTTACCAACAAATTCTTCAAGTTAATAACTTTAAATATAAATCAGTTTTTAAATTTTCGCTTTGAACTTTTTAGGTTGAAAGCTTTCCAGCTGTTTTACCTGTGGCTATAAACAATTGCGAATTTTTCTTTGTTTTACTTTTTTTTGGTATTTTATTTTGCTGTCAAAACGCAAAAAATACTCGTTTGCATTGTAGAAAGTAATTAATTTAAAATACGTACACATATGTACGCTGATGAACAAAAAGACCGGTTTTTAAAGTCAAGAATAAAACATTTATTTTGTTGCTTAAAAGTGTAAAAATAAACATATAAGGTAAAGCTTGTTAACACCAATTTTAAAAACGTTTTGCTTAAAACAGTTGTAGTATTTTCATCAAATAAATATTTTATTATAAGCATTATTATTTTAGAACCATTTAATTATGTATAATGTACCATAATTTATTTAATAACACCTATTTTATGTCAAATGTGGTTAAATTTTTATGCATAATTTCTAGTATTTACGACAAAATATTTAACTATAATCCAAAATAATTTGCTTACAATTTTAATTTTATTTGATTTAATGCTTATTGGTAAAAATAAATTCACGGTTTGCTGGGCTTAAATAATTATTATTCATTTATTAATTACAATTGTTCTTAAAAAAAAGAGCCTACTATAATTGAATTGCTAATATGATATGAAAAATATATTAAATATTTGTTCCCAAAAAAAAAGAGTCTACGCCCATGGTATTTGGGTTAATGTCAAATGCACACGGCTTACTGGGGTTAAGGCGCCACCTATGCATGTGTGCGAGTGCAAATGCGAGTGCGTGTGTGTGCGCCCCCTTCGCCTTTCCCTTCGCCTTTCCCTTCCCCATCCCCTTTACTCCTCGACAGCAAAAGCAGCAGCAATCCGCTAATCTAAAGCACCGTTAACTTTGCTTTTTGCTTTTGCTTCTTGTCTTTACTTTTACTTTCGCATTTGTTTCCACTTTCCATCTTTGTCTTGCGGTCAATTGTGGATTAAAGTTCGTGTGGGGCACACGCACGAAATGCACAGAATATTTCAAATAATTTTAAAATAATCAAATAAATTAAATAATATAAGCTAATGAAATTATTAACAATTTCCACACAGAAGAAGCAGCAACAAGAACAACGCAACCAGGAAAAAGCCATCGAAGCTGGCGAAATGGGGCGAGTACTAAACATAACGAATCCAAACCAACAACAACAACAACAGCAGGTGGAACAAACGCAAATGGAGAAACAGCAAACGGAGAAGCAAACGAATGAGGATGTGGAGAGTAGTACGGTAAAGCGACGTCACGAGACAACAGTGTTGGAAGCGTCGGTGCATCTCTTCAAGGGCAGCGTCGGCGCTGGACTTTTTGCCATGGGCGATTGCTTTAAAAACGGCGGTTTATTTGGCGCCACCATAATGCTACCGATCATCGCCGTCATGTGTGTCCACTGCGAGCGTTTGCTTATTAACGGCTCCCTGGTTGCGGTTTCTAAGACGCCTGGTGCGATCTTTTACGATTATCCGGAAACTGTGGAAAAGTGCTTCGAATATGGTCCACGTCCGCTGCGCTGCATGTCGCGTGTCATGAAACTGATTGTGGAAATGTTTTTATGTGTCACACAGTTTGGATTTTGCGCCATTTACTTTGTGTTCATCACCGAAAATCTTTACCAGGTTAGTGCACTTGCTAAATATTAAGGGGATTCCGTAAACAGAGTAAGATTAGTATTGGATTTAATTATAATACTCTAAAAAAATTTTAATAAAATGAAGAGCAGCCAGAAGAATATAAAATAACAGTAAAGTAGATAATAAACGGGGTCCAAAAAGAGCTTTTCATATTACCTTATAACATTCCTTTAGTAAACGTTTCGACACAATTTGAGTCACCTGTGAAATGGCTTAGCGATTACGATTACACAACTTTATTACACAATGGGATAAACCGCTATAAATGCGTCACTTTACAGCACTGGAAATGTGGCCACTTCTTAACTACTGCCACCTTTCCATTATTTTTAAATTAGCTTTTAATTCACAAGTCGTTTTTAAAATAGAGGAAATTTCTTCCAAACATTACCTAATTTTCCAAAAAAAAAAAAAAAAAAACATTTTCAGGTACTGCATCAGAACGGTGTTGAGATCAGCATGAGCATGGTGATGCTGATCACACTCTTACCAGCGATGATACCATCCCTGATGACCAATCTTAAGTACATCTCGCCCGTCTCGATGGTGGCCAATTTTGCACTGCTTTTTGGCCTAATTGCCACACTAACGATTGCATTCTCCGAGGGACCAATGCCACCAATTAGTGAACGGAGTTATTTCACTGGTGGAACTCAACTCTCGTTATTCTTTGGCACCGCTCTCTTCTCCTACGAGGGTATTGCATTGGTACTACCACTCCGCAATTCCATGGCCGAACCCGCTAAATTCACTCACCGTTTTGGGGTCCTGAATGTCACAATGGTATTCATCACAGCTATATTTATATTCACCGGATTTGTGAGCTACATGCGTTGGGGCGATTTAGTTGAAGGCAGCATAACACTCAATCTGGAGGTGGACAAAGTGTGAGTAGCATTTTTTATTATAATTTTGGATGGGAACTAGTTAAGTTAGGTATTCTTAGGTAATTTAACTCATATTTAACCAGTTAACTCTAGGTCTTACCTGTGAGTTCATCGATCTGTAATTTATTTATTTCTTATTATCACTCAAATTTAGATTTATAATCTTAATTTAATTATGATAATTATGATAATTAATCAATCTCGACTAAGTTTACTTTTTTCTAATTTAAAACATATTTTATTTGATTTAAGTTAAAACTAATTCAAACGAAATTAAAAGTGGGATTATTTTTGCAAACTTTCGTAGTAATACATTTCATGATTTAACAATTTTACTTAAGTGTAAATATCGTATTTATAAATTATAAAATTAATCTCAGAATTTAAATACATAAGCTGAAGTAAAGAATTGTCAATTTTATTTCATTTCAGTATATGACCAATTATTTTTATATGTGACTTTTAAGGAATTTAAAATTAAAAAAGAAAGCAATTATTTTAAATTTTTGTTCACAACTTTTTAGTTCTTTAGCGAAAGTATTTTATTTTGCAAACACTTGCACAGAAAAAAATCTTAAGATCTTTTGATTTACATTCCACTTTAAGTTACCATAAACCCTATATAAAATACTTGTTTTAGCAACGGGTATTCTCCCAAAAATTTTTCTCTTTGCCTTAATTTCCTAATGTTATACCTTGAAAATTCCATATGGAACAAATTTAGTTAATTTAGAAGTGATTTCGGCACAAAAACGCAAATTTGCAACAACTTTTTTTTAAGTCTACTTATTATTAAAATTTTAAAAAACCTAAAATAAATTTCATGTTTGTTCTACAGCATTTCGCAGGTGGTTAAAATTGTGGCCGCTTTGGGAGTTTTCTTCGGTTATCCAATTCAGTTTTTCGTGATGATGAAAATCATTTGGCCACCAGTGAAACGCGGCAATGCCTGTGCCCAAAAGTATCCCATTACCATGCAGGTGCTCTTGCGGTTTATCATGGTCATGCTGACATGTAAGTAAAAATCAAGTTTCAAAAATAAATTTAAATTTAAATACATTTTTTATGCATACAGTTGGAGTGGCGCTGGTTGTACCCCAGCTAAGTCTGTTCATCTCACTGATTGGCGCCCTGTGCTCCACATCGCTGGCCTTTGTGATACCTGTGCTAATTGATTTCGTGGTGCGCGCTCAGAAGCCCAAGGGTCTGGGCACCTTTGTCTATCTGAAAAATATTGTTATATTGATTATTGCACTTTTGGGCATTGTCACGGGCACGTATCAAAGCGTTGTTGAGATTGTTAATAAGTTTACGAATTAATTTGTTCAACAAAATGTTCCTCTGCTTGCCAAGTATTGTATGTAGTATATTGTAAATATGATATAATCACGTAACTTTATTATGGTCCTCGTACTTTAAGTTTAATTTCTACAACACTTTGTCTATATATATTTTTTTTGTTTTTTTTTTCGTATACTTAAACACACATTTTGTTACTAATTTTAAGCTGTACCTGCCGTGCTGATTTGTATGTGGCGCTAGTATTTAATTTTCATGTGTTAATTGGCTTTTCAGAAAACGAAACGAGATAAAAACATATTTTTTTAATAAATGATTATAAATCGTAGTTTCTTTTATTTGATTTCAACTTGGCCCCAAGTTGGGCAGACCACAAAATATAATAAATATTTAAAGTCTGATCGTTTTTTCTTAAAAGTTTATTTTATTCAAACTTGGCGCCAAACAATTATAAACAGCACATTTTGCAACACTGGCACTATTAAGGCAGGGCTGCAGTATTTTTTCTTGTTACCTTAACTTTAAATTGAAAGTAAATTAACTCGAGAAAATTGCATTTATTTACAAAAAAAATTAATTTAAAGTAAGTTAAAAAAAAAATGATGTCTTTAATAAATGTTCATTGTCTTCGACGTCTTTGATTGGAACACTTTTGGCTTCAGCACGTTTGGCAGCACTGTCGCGTTTGAAAGACAGGGCTGCAACAACATTTCAACAGTCTTAAAAGTAGTTTAACAGTCGCTTCTAAAAACGCTCCCCAGGACCCGTTAAGCTCTTCTCCATAAACTTCCTTTTGGTAAATGAAATCCACCACTTATTGGGTTTACCATCTGTGGTATCGAAGACCTTCTCTAGCACCCGAAGGCCGGTCTCCTGGCGCAACTGTAGCAAATATTCACGCATTAGATCGGGATTTTCTGGCCGAGCATAGACGGAGTTAAGTGGAAATCCCGCGTCACCGGGCAGATCGAACTTTGCGATCGCCATGGCAAACAATTCCTGTTGTCCCTGCTCCTTGCTCGTGCATCTTTCCAGTCGTTTCAGGCATTCGCTTATGTAGAGCGTAATGTAGATAAGCACGCGATCCACTTCCGACTGCAAACATGAGCAACATTTTGATTAGATATTATTTCACACATCGAAAACTATTTGTACATAGGTTGGTGTGTACATACATATGTGTGTAACAATGTTCGAACGGTGAAAAACCTACCTTGACTTCATAGGTACGAAAGAAAACATTCGCTTTGAAATAATACAGTGACTCATCAATGATGTCGTTATCAGTATTCACACTGGGCGCTGGCCCGCGTACTTTGGTTCGCAGCGGCAGAATAGCCATATTTCCAACCTTACGTTGGAATTCTTCGATTTCTGAATGGTATGCCTTTAAAATTGTAATAAACACACAATATAATTCAAGTTATGTTTTTAAATTTCAAATTCCTTTTGCTTCTTTTCCGCCATTTGTAATCATCAGTGAAATGTTGTACTGCGATTTGTTCATTTACTTACTGGCATTTTGGAATGTTGGTAATCAACTGAATTTTAACATTTAAACACACTCAAATCAATTGTGTTTTTTTTTTTCTTTTTATCAACAAAGGCAATTTTTTTTGTTTTGCGGTCAATGATTCAGCCCTGAATTGATCGATGAATGGTTATCGATAGTTGAGGAACGAAAATGTGGTGAATTAGTACTCTTATGTTAATTAACAGAAGTAGAGTATACGCCAAGCAAACGATAGTGATGTAAATTTGCATGAAAACATCGATGTCGATGTCCATCGATGCTTTCAAAATCAAACATCGATGTTGCATTCATCCATCGGATTCAAATTTCGATGCATCAATGCATGATCGTTGTTTTAAAACTTTCCCATTTGTTCATAGAACTAATATTTTATGTTATTTAAGCTTGCTCACTGATGATTTTATAGCGTAATTATTATGAAAACCAATTCTTAAAAGTATTTAACATAGCAAAAATTGAAAAACGAAAAAATTTTGGAAACTTGCATATATTCAAAGTTACCTTTGAGCTACGCTACGTACAGCTGTTTCCGCGGATTCCATATCAATTAATGAAGATTTCGTAGATGGTCGGTCCTTCATATTTGTAGTGTATTTGGATTTTTTTGTTTTGCCACAAATAAAATGTTTAAATATTGCTCTTACGATGTTTTGCAAAACATCCATGCATTGCTCAACATCGATATCAGAAAAAGTATCGAAAAACATCGGGTAAAAAAACATCGACGTTGTTTTTACATCACTGCCAAATCAGACATTTTCATTAAACCCGAGTGCTGTCACACTGAGCGCACGTTTTATATTAAACAATAATGGAAACGAATGGTAAAAAAAAAACACAGCTGACAAACATGCCGTTGTCCAGCCAGGCCGCAGAAGAGGAGGAGCTGACCGTCAATTCCTTTGCGCCTGCCAATGGCTATGTAGACTATGGAGCCGAAGACTACAGTGACGATGAAATGGACTTGGCCAACTTCGACGCTAGCGCCCCAAAAACAAAGGCGAATCCAAAGCGCAAGAAGGGCATCATTTATATATCAAACATACCAAAACACATGAATGTAACGCGTATTCGTGAAATTCTTGGTGCCTGCGGCAAAATTGGACGTGTTTATCTGCAGCCGGAGAAACAGCTGGGTAAGTGCTGATCACAGGTGTAAACCTACCCATTAGCAATTAAATTATTGTATTGTATTTAATTTAGGCGGCGACAAGAAGGCCAAGAAACATAAGCGTAAGAAATACAACATTCACTTCACTGAAGGTTGGGTTGAATTTGAATCGAAGCGCGTTGCCAAACAAATTGTGCCAATGCTTAACAACAAGCAAATTTCTACTCGCAAGAAATCTAGATTCTATGATTCGCTGTGGAGCATGAAGTATCTGCCGCGCTTCAAGTGGGTTCATCTCACTGAGCGCATGAATTACGAGCAAGCTGTGCACAAACAGCGTCTGCAGACGGAAGTGTCCCAGGCCCGCAAGGAGACGACATTCTTCCAGAACAATCTGGACTTGAGCGAGAACTTGAAGAAGATGGCCAAGAAGGCTAAGAAGCTGGAGAAAAGCGCCCAACCTGACGCTTAGTAGTTTATACTATATTTTTTTTTTTTAGTAAACTAATTTAAAATACGTTTTTAAGTTGGCGCTAATAACGCTGTTAGTTAACATGTAACAACTCAATAATGCGTTAGGATTTGGAGCTATTTGCGTTGAACGTGTGCAATGGGTCTCATTTTGCGCTTACATAATCTGTTATGTTTACGTTAAATGCCGTTTGTTTATGGCGCCACGGCATTGCCGTTTCTAATAAGTTCCAAATAAAAATAAATAAAATATGAGTTTTATCATATTATGAGCTAAAATTATTGCAAATCATTTCGAAACAGTTCAAGTCTGTCTACTATTTGTTCCATAAGTTGATGCTGTTAACCAACTGTTGCGCTCTTAGGTGGTCTGTTAAGTTAACAGTTTGCTTTTCACGTTCAGTCGAAAAAAAACCATCGAACGAAGTGGCGCAACGGCGTCTGCGTGCGCTTGCAATTTTTATTATTATTATTATTTTTTTGACAATTTGTTTTTGTTGTGCATTGAAAGCGTGTTGTGATTGAAACTAGACAAAAAGGCGATTATTAATTGAATCAAGTGTTCGTAAATGAAATACATGAGCTTTGCTATTGATAAATTTAATTCACTTTTGTTGTTATTGCGGTTTTACAACGACACTAAACTCGTTTACCAACACACACACCGTCTGTTTGTTTGTTTGTATATTCGCCTTATAGCTCTCGATTGTTGTTGCGCGCGGCATTCAGATATAAAACTCATACACACCAAAAAAAAAAAAAAACTTTCAAAACTAATGGAAATTTAGACTAAGAACCAAATTAAATTCAATGCATTCCTTGCTGCCGCGCTGCATCACAACGACAATACCAACCACCAAGAAAGCAAACCAACGACGAGGACGCCAACACTGGCAGTTGTGTTTGCCAACAACAAAACAAACGACAAATACAACAACCACCACAACAGTTGGTAAACTGTAGCAACAGTTGAGGCGGCAAAATATAAATATATTATTAAAGGTATGTTTTGTTTGTATGACCGTCTGTATGTGAGCACATATTGCATGCAAATGCACTAACAATAAATAATATCGTTAATAAGTTGCATCAGTTTGCCGTGACTTGTCTGTTTTGAAAATAGTTTTAAATCAAAGTTCGCCCACAACAAAAAAAAAAAACATAACGGTATCGAAAGCGCTGCCATTGTTGCTGCCTGCAGGGGCGTCCGCAGCGGCAGAGGGCTCTCCAAAAACCCAACGCCCTTGACAGCTGTGCGCAGTCGAGTTAACGCTGACGTCGCGACGTCAGCAGAAACTCAAAACGGGCGACCACAATAGTGAAATGCAGTGAGAAAAAAGTAAAGTAAGAAAAAAAAGAAAAGGCTAAGACATCCCAATCAAATGGAATTTAGCCGGTTTCCATAAAAAGCAGACAAACTGCCAGACACAAGACGACGGCATACAAGCATACGATTCTCAACTGAATGCGTCGCAACGTCGTCTCTCGCTCTGCAGGAGTTATTGGCGACGCCGGCAGAAAGAAATACCGACAGCGAAACGTCGACGTCGGTGTCGGTCTGCGTCTCCGCAACTTTGTATGGTTTTGGGTTTGGTTTTCTGTTTTTAATGTGACTTTCGCAGACCAAGAAAGTTCAAGTTGCAGAGCTGGGTGTAGAGATTACCCTTTAACGTCTCAGACTGCAGAGTGATAGAGAGGGAGAGATCGCGTCAAAGAGAACGGGGAAGCTTTCTTCTTCCAGTTTGGAGAGTTTAATATCTTAGCACAATCCACTTGGAATCCACATTTCATGACACGCAACAACAACAACAAATGCACAAAAATTACACACAGATAGAAAACTGGCTATAATGATACACCCATTAAATTATGTAAATTTCATAAATTGGGCAAAAAAGGCAAATTTAAATTGAATAATAATCCAAATAAAACAACAACAATAGTGGCGATTATAATGAGAGAGAAAAAAGATACATTTTTTATTATCTGCCTGAGAACTTGTTCTTTTGTTCGACATTTTTTGTTGCTTTACTTTTTGCTCGTTTTTTATAATTCGACTCAATTTTTTTTGTATATCGTTGTAAAAAAAAACAAACGCAAGCGAACGTGTTTGTGCTTGTGTCGAGAAACACGGAAAGGGCAATAAGCAGTAACGAGGTTTTAAGTGAGCTTCATTTTTGACATTGGCTTTGGGCTTAAATATCCTTGAAATTGGTTGAAACGGCGACACGTTCTAAATACCCTGTAAACCAAAAGCGTGTCTTAATTGTGCTACAATAGCTTTCGATTTTTATTGCCGTTTTGTTTTCAACCACGCCACTTTTTAATGTGGATCGGATCGGATTGTGGATCGTGGGTTGGGCAGCGACAGTGGCGGTGACGCCGACAGCGACGCCTGCGCGACCGGCGTAACTGTCCATTTGCATTGTATTTGTTAGCATTTTTTTTTTTTCGTTTATTCGAATTTTTTGTTGCTATTACCTTATGTATTATTTTAATGTTTGCTTTTGCCGGTCGCCCGTTTATAGATCACACACACACACATTTTGTATATGTTTGTATTAAATTAGCATTTTTGTGTGTTTGCTTTATATTGTTGGATTGCGCAAATGGCTACGCAAAGGTTACGTTACGTAGCGGCAAGAATGAGCTCAGCCCACAGTGGCGGTCACAATAATGCAGACACCAACTCCAGTGAAACACACAGCACGAGCGATGCTGTCTCTCCCGCTCTCGCTGTCACAGCATGTGGCGCCCCATCAGCATTGTCATCGCCAACATAATCGTCATCATATCCGAGTCACATTAGGCAGTTCGTATAAACATCATCACTGCAACTATTGCCAAAAACATAAATACACAAACACATACATTATGCGTGTGTGAGTGTGTATGTGTGACACACAAATGCTGCCAAATGCAGTTTATGTGTCAGCGTACGTCATACGGTAGCAGCAACGAGCGGGCAGAGAAGAGCGAACAAGAGAACAAAGCAGAAGGCAGAAGTGGACAAGCCTTCTGACACTTTAACAGTGGGCACAAAAACTTTACTGCCTTGTATTTGTTATGCATGCAGCGTATTTTTTTTGTAGCTGACACAAATTAACAGTCCTTGCTGTCCATTATTTATGTACAAAGTACACACTTTAATGGAATGTTCAAATCTTTAAGCCATAAAAATACTAACTTAATGCTAATTGAATGCTGACTTCTCGTTGGTATTACCTAGTTATTTGGTTATTAAGCATTATCAAACAACCATAACTGATAACTGTTTTGTTCGCTCCAGTTGGGCTAGTACGACTAATTGTATACACTTGGAACTTGAAAGTTCTTTAAGTATTAACAGTGGAAACCAAGCTGAAATCTTTAAATTCCTTATTAAAAAGAAGTCGAATTGCTCACGTTTGTAATAATCATTTCTGTCTGGGTTTAAAAGCCGAAATGAAGTAAGTTTTGTATTAGGAAACATAAAGACTTTTATTTTATGGCTATACTTCTCAAGAAATTGCATATATCAGATTAAAACTACAATTTTTATTTTACAAAATTTTTCAGCTATCAAGTCAAGAGAACCCCTAGTTGAACATACATATTGCTAAAAACATTTATATTCTTTGAAATAAAGACATTTTTCTGGCATTTAATATTCGAAATTGCTGCAAAAGTATTAAAAAACGCCAAGTTGGCCGCTGTTATTCTCTTTAATATGAGAGAAATGTAGATATTTGAGCATGTGTGTGTGAGGTTTCAATTCTTTTGTTATTTTGCATCCTTTGCACAACTGCAGACATGGAAAAAGTATCAAACTGCTCAGATTGCATCGCATCTTATTAATATACACGTATGCGCGTATGTGTGTCTGTGTAAAGTAGAGTTGCATCTGATTTGCCATGACAGACGTCATTGCTATTGTTCTGCGCTGTTCTTGCCTCGTCTCGCCTCATTCTGTGAATCCGAATCTGAATCCCTCAGTCTGGCTTCGGAGTCGTTAGAGTAGATGCAAAAAGAGATTGTGTCACATCAAATTACAGTTGAAGAAACAACAAAAACAATGGGAGGTCTGTAAAGAACTTTTCTGGAATTTGCTTACGTTGCAGCTTACGTTACATGCACACACAAATGCACACTTACATGCACAGTGGGATACAATTTTATGGAGGCTTTGCTAAAAGCGGCGCTTTCTTCAAAACAAAGCCGACAATTTACAGGTCACACGGCGCTGCCAACAAACCAAATTCAAATGAAATTCCTGTAATGTTCTCATTTTATGTGCGTACATGTGTCTGTGTAAATGTGTGTGTGTAAGTTATTTTCCCTCTTTCTTTATTTTTTATGTGTTTTTCCAATTCACACTTCTTTTTATGTGCTGCACGTTTTGTGTTCTTGTTGTTGTTGTAGCTGCTGTTGCAGCTGTGCGCATTTCTGACTGCCGGCTGCATAGTTTTTCCATTGAGGGGAAAACTTTTCGACAGCAACAACAACACCAACACATTGCCAATATTGTGTTGAAGGCGGCTATAACGGTTTCATTGCGTTCATTGGCACCGACAACTCTCCCAAACCAAATAACACCAGCCCCGGAGGCCTTGGACATTTGCATCCGAAATGCTCAAACTTCAAAACCGGACGCACTTTGTCACCCGCCACTGTCACTGATCTTTAATGGCGCGTCGCAACGTGTGAGTGCGTGATGAATGGCACATATACACACACATGTGCTTGTGTATGAGTGTGTGCTTTTATGCATGTGCCAGCGATACCTTTCTAGACTGTTCCCATTGCAAATGATCCAATTTGAATTTAACCAGCAGCCAGCAGCAACCGCAGCCGAGTTCCCTATGTAAACTTCTTGTCATAACGCACACATACAAACATCCACATGCATATATAAATGTAAGTTCACATACATGCATGTGTGTTTGTGGCACTGCCATAAACGCACATTCATTATGACAATGGGCCACACAACACAGCATAAAATTCAAGTAATAATACTAACAACCAAATCAGGCGCTTCCGTTTTCCGGTTGCTGTCAGCGTCGCGACTTCAATATGCAAAATAACAGCAAACAACAAAAACTAAATTTACATTGGCCCTTATTTATGGAACCAGAGGCCAATGAAGTTGGCAGGCAGCGCAAAGGGAAACGAATGAGTTCAAATACCCCATGAACTTTTTTTTTGTTTTTATTAAACGGCAGGCTAAATACACACACATACACTGGCAGCCTTCGTATGTATTTCTTGTTAATTAAAAACGCAGCCACAGCCGCAGTCACAGTCGAAACCAATTGAATCAATAGACTTCATTTAAAATTCGCAATTGAATTGTCTTTTATGAGTGCGCACCTACGCTTGTAAAATAAAATAAAACCCACAATGATGCTGCCAACTTGTGCAAAATGAACCACAAACTTTGAAAGATTAGGGAGTGGGACAAAGAGAGCGTGTGTATTTATTTAGTAAGTGCGAGTGAGTCAAGTGCGCACAATGCTTTGTGCGTTTTCTTCTCCTTATTCTCTTTTGCGCACGCACGCCAGCGTTTTGTAGCTGCCTGCCTGTAATTACATGTACCTTGTACATGCGCATATGTGTGCGTGTTTATGTGTGTGCGTGCATGTACAATACATATTTGTTAGTTATTTGCATATTTTGTTGCTTGTTCATTAATGAAGTCATCCAGTTAGAGCAAGTTTTACCCCACACGCTCTTACAAAGTGCCGTTTGGACATGACGGTTGCTCAAAACAAGTGCTTTTGTTATTTTACTTTTTTTTTTATCGTTATTATTGTTTTGTTGTTGTTTTCTTTTGATGACATCAGCAATAGCAGCGCAGCAGCAGCGACAACTTCGTTTGCATGTTCATTGCGCTTTTTGCATTGTTATTGTTTATACCCTTTACAACACACACACAAGCGCAAGCGAAATAGACGGAGAGTGAGAGAGAGAGAGAGAACAGGGCGTGTATGAGTATGCGTAAATAATGCCACATTGTTATTGCTGTCAACTGTTAAACAGTTACTTCAATTGAACTCAATTTGCGTACAGCAGCAGCAAATACTGAAACAGGGATGAGGGGCTGGGTTTGGGGTCTAGGGTGTTGAAGTAGTGTATGTGAGTGTGTGTTAATTAGATTTTCGTCATCTTAAGAGGGTCTCGAGTGGCAGCGTTCTGATTGTTGCTACTCTTTATATAAAGATTTTTTTTGGTAATTTTCGAGTCATGACCATAATTAACAAGCCACTTGACGCACACACACACATACATATACTCTGGCATTTAAGCAACTTTATTTCTGACAGTTTTAAGTGGCATCCCTTTCCCCTCTATATTTTATCGTTAGCTGCGTTTGATACATTAATTCCGCCACATCTGCATGTATGTGTGCGTGAGTGACATGTCGCTTAAAACCCTTTGCCAGCGATTATGATTCACCGACAACAACAAAAATTCGTTTATTTCCCCACACACAAAATGGACTGCATTTTAGTATGCAAGTCTCTGCATGAACGATTCCCCCACCCCATGTCCCATTGGTTAGTGCATTATTAACGTTTTCCTTTTTGTTTATGGCACGCACGTACCGATGCATTCAAATATTGCAATATAAATTTAACACTGTCCGTGTCAGTTTCGACGACAACGTCCACATCGGCGTCGACGTTAACGTCAGCGCCACTGCTGTTGCTGCCGCTGCCTGACTGACCTTCACGAACCATTTCAAAAAAAATGAGAAAGAAAAGAAGCGCACGCGAATAAGATCGCGCGCGATATTTATTTAGATTTGTCGTCGACCCCAAAGACCCCAGCGATACAACAGCAATAATAAATACTCGTACAAATAATTTAATTTTTGATATATTTTTTGGCTATGCTCTGCGTGTTTTTAATTGAAATTGCGCAGTCCCCGTGTAGATAAATGTTTATTTTTATTAACAAACTACATGCATACATAATTATACAAACAAAATAAATGTCGTGTACTGTTCGTAATTGTGTCTGCCACATGTCACATTGTATTTTGTGGCCCAAACTAGTTTGCATGTTTGGCCCAAAAAAAATGTTGCCATCCACAAATTGGCTAACGGCCCATGGCAGCGGGCAGCCCATGGTTTGATTGGGCTTGTTGTAGCAGTGCCCACAAGCGATCCACACATGGAGTCCACATGAGCACAGCAGCTCTAAAATTAACACTGTGGCAACACTTAGACTTCCTTAAGCTCAAGCTTCCAAACAAAATGCACAGCAAGATGTGTTATCCCTTTAGCTTTTTTTAATAAATTCTTTTAGCTGTTTTTGAGAGATAGGAATGACCAATTAAAATATATCAAAAATAAAGAAGAAGTAGAGAGAAATTATGGGAACAAGAAAGATGAAAATAAAATTGGAAATTTTAACCAACTGAGTGCACCCACGCTGCTGGGTCTACACAATTTATTTTAATGAGATCAAGCGAATCAACTGATTTTGATTTATTAAGTGGTTAAGAAGGCGTTAAGGACTTGTCTTAAAGAAGATTATTGAGCACAAGTGGATGAAAATTCCGTTTGGCTTGAACACATTTTTGTCAATTGACTGATTGAAGAATTGTTCGAGTGTTTCACTGCTTGACAATCCCACGTTAAATACAAAATGTTTGACATAGATTTTGGCCTAAAAAAAGTCAACACTTTTAAAATTTAATGGGCATAGCCAAATCTTGCGATCGAAATGTTTAACGGCCCACATTATTGGGGTTAAGTCAAGGCAAATACCAGTTGGTACAGGCAAATTCAATTAGCAAGCACTCGGAACACGCCCACAACCACGGCTACCGCCTCTGGATTCCCACATTTCAAATGAAATGAAATGAAAACAAAGCCAAAAGTGAATGATATGACAGGCCAAAAACAGCAATGGCCAATTGAAAATACGCGTATTGACAGTTGAGTTGCTTCGCTAATGCACGGGACTTGTACTGGCACCCCCATCCCCTCTCCTTGCCATCCTATCTCCACAGCCTCTTCTCTCCCCACCGCCTCTCTTCAACTTTTGTTTAAAGACTCCCCTTATGTATCCATCTCCCTTGCTTCTTCGCTCTATCGCATTATTGAAGCGCTGTTTTTGCTTTCAAGTTGGATAAACAGCTGTGTTTGCGCTCTATAAATAAAGACAAGCAAAATGCCGGTCTATGATATGCGCTAGAATGAGATAGCATTACTCCAGTTACAGCGAAATATTGAAAAAGTGGGTGAGGTAGGAGGAGAAGGAAATGCCGAAGGAGCAGCAGAAGGAAGAGAGTTGAGTAATGCACATGTATGTGTGTATATGTCTGTGTATATGAATCGATGGAAGTTTGCTTTGTTTAAGTCACTCGCAAAATGAAACGTTAATTGCATTGACTGCTTTTGTTAGACCCTGTAGCAAAAGGAGTACAGTAGAAACATATTTGTTAGAGGTAAAAATCTAAAACTGAAATTTGGGAATTATTTATTTCTTAAGTTAATGTAATGTAATGTATACATAAGTATATGTAATAATAATTTTATTTATCTTGTCAAAAACTATAACCAAACCAAAACGTTTTAAAGGCCTTCAATTAAGTACGTGGACTTTTACAGTCGGTGCGCTGGACTACTTTTATTGTTTTGGTCACATTGTTTGCTTCATTGTCTAATTGTTTGTTTGGCTTCGCAGATTCCCGGTTTGCCTGTCGCGTTTGATGAGTGCGGTTTTGTGGCTTTTTTTTAGCTTCTTATCAGAAATTGTCTCCATTTGACGAACGAGAACAAACCAACAATGTCTAGAGAAATTTCTAGCATTTTTATGAACAAAGAAAAAATAGGATGTCTTAAAATAAATTTAAAGCATATACGATAATGGTATGGGTACAGTTAGTATATAGCCTAGTCTAGTATGTGGATTCTAAAGTGCTTATCAATTTCAATTAATGATCTTATCTTAAGTAAAATTTGAATTATTTTGCGGCTGCTTTACTTTTAGCCCCAATCGTTATTTAGTTCAATTAGAGCTTTGTGCATTGTGATTAAAAATAGAGTTAAAAAGAGTTAGTTAAAGTTTATGTTTTTAAAATAATAATCTTAACAAATATTCTTATAAAAAATAAGTAATTTACATAAGCTAAAAAAAATAACAAACAACAAACAAGAATAATTTTCCAACTTAGTTATCAAAATTAAAAACTTATTTTTTATTGCGCTGCTTGGCAACTCTTACCAAATTGCATCTCTGATGATGTGCAAGTTAATGAAAAGTGTGATTAATGAACGGAAATTACGCTACTATAGAGATAGTTCAAATAATTTGGCCGCTTTTTATCTCGCCTCAATAAAAGTGAATTTTAGATGCTGCAAAAAAAAAAAAAGAAATGAAAAAACAATAAAGAGGCTATAAAGCAGAAGCAGTGTAGTACTGCCAAGTTGTGGAACCTATCTGCACACGTGTTTTTGTTGTTGTTGCTGTTGTAGTTTTGTTATTATTATTGCAGCAGTTCTCTGACTCATTTGCCTGCTCATTGTTTGTCTTCTGTTGCTGCTGTTGATTTCTTTGATTATTTATTACACATCTTGAATCTTGGGACTTTTGATGTCTGCTTTGCACACTCTACCACTCTTCTTCTTTAAACTGGCTAGGACGATAATGATGATGATCATGACGATGACGACGGCGCAGAGAAGATGACACGACGGGTGAATTGGTGCACGGCAGCGTTTTAAAAGCACAACGAAAAAAAACAACCGAAAGACACAAAGCAAAGCAGACGATAAAAATGCATTTCGTAATGGCTGCAAGGAGTGAGAGAGCAAGGCAGTGATTATAGGGGAGTGGGAGCGAGTAAGCACTAATGGTGAGCAGGGAGAGACGAGAGCGGAGACTGATCAGTGTAAATACAGTGGGATAAAATTTGAATTGTGTCAGTGTATTTGTGATTGCCCACTGAATAGGATCTCGATACTAAGCTTGTATTTTGTGGATTGTAAGCTCAGAGACAACACGCATTGTGGAAGTTTCACATTTGTTAGGTAAACATGCAATCCACTTGCGTTCCAGACAAACATTACACAATCAACCGATATTGTTTAGTGCTTCACATTGTCATGCACAAGTGACCGAACGATACACGCACTTCATACACACACACACACACGTTCGTAACTGTAATTATAACACGCGCAATAACAACAACAATAGCGCCGCGCAGCTTACTGATAATGTTCAAAGAAGTCTAAACTGGGCGGTCGAAATCAGTGACAATCACAGCAACAACAATGACAACACTTTGTGGCAAATAAAGAAGAGACAGAGAGAGAGAGAGAGATGGAAAGAAAAAAAAATTATGCGTGTCCAATGAAAAACTTTATCAGCATTAAGAGGGCTCGCAGTGTGCTCTCATTTCTGCTTATCCACACAGTTGGCCCACATACCACACTCACGCACACACACATACACATATGCAAACACACACATTCCACATTCATTCACTTTGTGGATGATGTTGTAGCTTAATCGCATTGCTGCTTCACTTCTTGTTTTTTTTGTAGCTTTGACTTTAGCTTCCTCTTCACACTGTCGAGCACTTTTTGGTGTTTATGACCCAATTTGGCTCATTGGAACGTTTTGTACACACGGCCCACACCACAGTCATTTCCGCGCCCAAAATAAAAGTGAAAACCTGAAACGCTTGCGTCGTTCTCTATTGCTTCCTGTGTGTCCACAACTCACTCACACACGTGCCACACATTATGTTTTGTGTGCATTTGTATTTGTGCGTTATCAAAACGCCGCATTCTTCATTTATATGCCAAACGTTAACGTTGCTTGATTGATTAGCTTTCCAATTGATTTTCTATTGGACCACAAACGATCTGGCAACGCAGTCGCAGCTGACAGAAAGAAAGAGAGAAGAATAACAACAACACTGACAGCATCTAAAGCGCACAGCTGTGAGGGCTGACTTGCTTTATACCCTGTAGTTTTTGCGACCCAATGATTTATTTTTTTATTTTGGTATATCTAGTTATAAAAATAGCTTGATGTCTGTTCTAAAATAACAAAAATATAATAAAATTTTGTATAAATTTGTCAATGGGTTTTGGGCGGGCAATTAAGCTGTTTTATAGCTAGATTTTGAGTATACAAAATGTATCCAGTAGATATTGGCTAAAAATGTATGTACATATTTAGTTTTTGTTTTAAAATATTAAATATTAAAATTTTGGACAGGACTTAATTTATTTAATTTAATTGTTGGTATTTAATTGAAAAAACAATTAAATAAAAAAACATTAAATTTATTTTTCAAAACCTTTTTAAAATTGTGTTGCTAAAACTCTTTTTTTCGACCTTGACACTTTTATGAGTATGGCTTATCTTTCATTAGAACCTGCTTAAATTGAACTCATGCGATTATTTTAATACTTTTAATCTTTAAAATTTTTAAAATTCTACAAAAATGCGAATTGTTTCATTTTCCATAGAAATTCACCCAAAATGGTTAGAACAGGCAAAAACCCAGCGAGCGTATGTGGTTGTGTGTGCATTAGAGTGCGTGTGTGTGTGACCGTGTGTCCTGAACATTAAATGCGAAACAATAGAAAACAATAACAATTTAGAGCAGCTGCGCAAGCGTGCGGCTGTGTAGTATGTATGTATGTGTGCACACATTGTTTGTGTTTGTCGCCGACGTTGCGATGCGTCGCTGTCGCAGTCATCGTCGCAGTCGCTTGGCGGCGTCTCAGTTGACAATTTCACGCCTTGATAAATGCACGCGCTGCGTCATCTCTAGTCGCCGTCATTGAGTATGTGTGTGTGTGTCTGTGTGTGTTTGTTATTGTTGCTGCTGGTTTTACTCATCGCACGCTCCTCATTTTCTCCTTTTTCTCTTTTTCTGTTCGCACGCAGATGTCATTAACAAAAAAGGATCCATCGCTGCGTGTTGCCGCCTCTGATCCGCATTTGGTTAGCCTTGGGGGCGGACGTCTTAGCACCGCCGTTACCATACACTACATACACATCGGTAAGTATATGTACACATATGTGAATAGTACACACATCCCCATCAGCGCACGTCAAGGTCACATGTAAGCTGCGATTATCAATATTCTCAAGAATTTCTTTTACGACTAAAGAATACGAAATTTAAAACACGGCAATACGCAAATGAAACGTAACGAAGCGAAGCGAAACGAAGCGGACAAAAATGAAATCATAAATGTTTCATTTTCTTTTGAATTTCGTGCGCCGCGTCGCGATAAGATCCCGCGCACAGTGGCACTTTGGTGATCCTATAGAACTTTGAGAGCTTTTGAGGATCTTAAGGTTCGCTTGGCTACAACTAAGTACCATCATAAAGATAGTGGACTTTCGAATATGCGTGTAAGCTTTATATCATATCTAAACTACTAAAATAGTTTTTTCTTTTCCTTATTACAATGTTTTTATTGACATTCTAAAAATTTAATCAATTTTTTAGAAGTGGAAAATAAACAAAAATATGATTAAATGACCCAAAAGTGTCAGCTTTTACCTTCTGAGTTTAGGAAGTGGTACCAAAAAAAGCAATTTGGTCAGTTTAATTTATTGATAAATTTAAAATAAGTTTTTAAACTAAAATTTTTTTTTACATTGAAATGGTTTAAAGTTCCGAAATAAATTTAAAATATACAGGTAGGGAATATAAAGGAATTGAGTAATTGACACAACAATTCAATGCAAATGCGTACAAACCGATATCGCACCACTGTGCATAATCATTGAAATGTACCACGGTAGTAATAATATGGCTTGTTGAAGAGGACGCCGTGTGTTTTTGGTGTTGTTGCTTCACCCAAAAATGAAAAGTAGAAAAAAAAACTTTGTGAGATAAGAGAGAACTTCGGGTCAACTTGTTGTGCTTGTTAAATTTCGTCTGCCTTATGCGTGGCTCTTCTCCTGCTATTTCGCCTTGTTTCATTCACAAGCGAGCGAGTGAGCGAGAGACAGCGTCGTTGCTTACAGATACAGTTACAATTACAGTTAGAGTTTCAGTTATGCGGTTTACAGTTACAGTTATAGTTTAGCATGCAAACATGCACACTGCAGTTATTTGAATGCATTTCTCAATTTGATTGATTGACTGACTGATTTATATTAAACCAAAAATATATGGACATATGTTTGTGTGTACTCTTTGATTGACAGGTGACACCACAATCGGCTCAGCACCAAAGTGCAGCATCTCATTAAACGGAAGCGGTGTTCGTCCGCTGCACTGCACCATCTATCGGAGTGAGGAGAATGAGGTGACGCTTGTGCCGGAGCCAGAGGCGCGTCTCCTCATCGATGGTACCAACATTGAGGGGGAGGAGGTGAAATTGAGCCAGGGTGCAATGATCACCATTGGTAATTCAAATTATTTGCGCTTCAATAATCCCGACGAGGCACAAATGATGCGCTCAGCAATGGGATCCAATGAGCGCATCTCTATGCCACACATTGATTTCACACAGCAGCAGCAACAACAACAACAGCAGCAACAACAACAACAACAGCAATCAACATCATCATTATTGCGTCACGAGAATCACGATTACAGTAATCAGTCGCTGGAACTGGAGAGTTTCTACGAGAGCATCACTAATCCCTATAAGAATCGTGAGCGAGAGCGAGATGGCAACAGCAGCGGTGTGCAACAATGTCCAAAGGTTTTTAGCTCCGATTTGGTAACTGTAAATATGCCAGCCCGTGATGTGCTTGGCCAGAAATACGCAAGCTTCGCTCGCAACCTGGCCGAGAATCATCGCAGCGATAAACAACTAAATAATCAATTTGCCAAAACTATATCGAGTAGTACCAACGGGATTGGACACAATTCCGGCTACTGTAATGTGCCCAGCAATGCGGTGGTCTACAAACAACAGCAGCAGCAACAGCAACAACAATTGGGATCGGAGCTGCTGAGCAAGGTTAACAACGACAGGTATGATCGTTATCCTAAGCCGGGTACCTATACGGCAGGTGGACTGCAGATCTATGCCATGAATGGCATCAATACGGAGCTCAATAGCGGCGCCGAGCTGGAGGATATGCTAAAGATTTGCACGGAGTACGCGGATCGGCAGCAGGAGCAGCAACGGGAGCACAATACGAGTGGCAATCACACCGGTTTGCATAATGCCAGTGGTGGCAGCATCACATCCTCGCCGATTGTCCAGAATCGCATCAAGACCAATGGTTCACTGCCGCGGGACAAGAAGTCACCGTTCCAACAGCAGCCGTGTAGTGGTGCAAATCTCTCGCTGATTAGCAGCTCCTCGGGCTATGAGAATGTGCGGCTCTTGGGTCCCAATCGTGTCGAGATCAATGGTCAGCTGCATGTGTCCTCAGCGGCGACAACTGGCACGGCAGGCACAACTGGAACGAGCACTGAAACAACTGGAAAGTATGTGCCACAAAGTCCACGCACCAAGATACGCACCAATTGCATGTCACCTAAGAAGGATGCATCTTTTGGAGTCGCCTTTGGTGTGTTTCCCGCAACGCAGTCAACAACAATGGGTGTGGTTAAGCCACCGTTGGCACCAAAACCACCAGCGCCTAGTCAACAGCGGGACTATGAGCAACTCTTCAAGTCCTTTGAGCGTAAGCAGCAGCAGTTGGAGCAGCAACTACAGCAGCATCTGCTGCCCGCCAAGCGTTCCAACAAGAATATCAATAATCTCACCCTGAAACTGAACGAAACTTCAGCGAATCCCTCGCCAAAGCCCAGTCGTAAGCCCGCCCCAGCGCCGCGTAGCATCAATGTGGAGCAGCGCCAGCGACGTGAGCTGCTCCAGCGTCGCAAGCAGCTCAAACGGGAGTTGGCCGAGATGCCAGCTCAACTGGATCATTCAGACGTAAGTCTATAAAATACGAGTTTTAAGCTGTTATTAAATATGTATGATCTTTAGGTGGAACCAAGTGATCCCACGACGCGACCGGTAACGCCACGACAACAACTGCAGGCACTGCAGAATCGCATCCATCGCTTGGAGGCGCAGAGAAATGCGACGCGGGTCATGGAGGAGAATCAACAGGCGAAGCTGAAGCAATCCATCGAAATGAAGCAGGATCAGCTGAATAAGTAAGCACGGATTGTACTCGGTCTAGGATTCAGAGTAGTTAGTAGATTCAAGGAAAGATATTTAAATTAGAAGATAGCAGTATAGGTAGATTTTTTTTGGATTTAAGGAAGTGTTCCTAAATTTTGAATTCATGTAGATAACGTTTTAAAAGTTAAATTCGTAGTCAATTCAGAGATAAGGGGAAAGAAAAAGTTATAAAACTCGGCTTGAAATGGGCTTTATAGGATTTTATAAATATTTTTTAGTTGCAGAAAAGATTTCGAAACGTTTTCTTAATCGGCATTGTATTCGGTAGAGGATTTATAGTAGTTAGATTGTCTAATTCGGATGCGGATAGATTCAGAATAGTTTATAAACTCCGCTGAATAAATATTGAATTTTAAATTCTTAATGGTTTGCTCAAATAAAAATGGAAATTTTGATTAGTTTAAGAGAGGAAATTCGTATAAGTTCTTAGTTCTATTATATATTTATATTATATATATAAAGAAAAGAAAATTTCCTAAGGAGTCTGATGAGTATAATATTTTAACTATTCATATTTCGAATCAATAATATATATACGGGTCTCCTCATAAATAAGACCAGAGATTCGCTTAACGCCGCCACGACGAGCTGAGTGATGCCCTGGATGTTATCACACAACACTTTGCGATGATGCTTGGCTCCGCCTTTACCCAATCGTTTTCCACCTTTACCACGACCAGTCATTTTTCACTTTTAGTTTTTGGTTAACACTGCACGAAAGTCACAAAGTTACTAATAGATGGTTCGCGTCAAGCGCTTGCATTTATACAAAAATGTCTAAATGAAAGAGGGAGCTCGCGATATATATATATATATTTTTTTTCTTTTGGTATGGAACACTTGGCTATCCTCAAGGTTTCTAATGGAAAAGTTCGAAAACGGATAATAGATTTTAAACCAATTTAGGATTGAGTTAAAAAAAATGTCCGTAGTAGCATTTGAAAAGAGAATGAAAAGTAATTTTACGATATGTTTTTGAATATAATAATTTTAGTACTGTTCAGATTCTGCTTGATTAATAGAAAGATATAATCGGTCTAGTGCTTAAACAATTTTCAAGAATTTAAAATATAGTCAAGAGAGAAGAGAGAGAGCTATGAAAAGAATTTGCCCATCAAAATCTTTAAAGAAAAAATATACTATTTTGCTTGCATCAGAAATTTACAGATTCCCTTTGTGATCATTAGGAGATATGTTTCTATAGCAAACTCTTTTCCGCAAACAGAATTCTATAAAATTCAGTTCCTTGTATTTAACAAAATTTGAATATTCTATAGGAAAAACAAAAAATACATTCAATCATATGTACATACTGTTTAGACTTTGAAACTAGTTATTTTATGGTTGCTGAACTACATAGCAAACAGCTAGTTAATAGTTACACATGTCTGGTATTACAGGGTTCAAGCTAATGAACATCAATGCAAATGTGCAATTAAATGCACTTTGAATAAAAAAATTTGCATAAATCTAGCGGAAATTACCGTCTGTAAACTTAGTCAAATTACTGTAATTTATTGTGTTTATGCACTATAAAGTCAGATACGTTTAAAAATAAATCAAAGTAGTTTCTAAATTGGTATTAAAATACAGAAATACTTAAATTTGTTATTAACAATTGATTTTTCTTCCGACAGACTGCGAGCGATGCTGAAGCAGAAACCGAATAATGATTGCCTCAAGGAGGAACTGGAGAATGTGTGTGAGTCCTTAGAAAGTGATCGCAAGACATTCGAGGATCTAGAATTTCAATACTTTGAGGAGGAATCAGAGCATCATGCATGCCATGAGGATCTAAAGCGACAGGAACAACGTTTAACCCTCGAATCAGAGTTGGCCTCGTTGCGCATTCAACTGGGACCTGATGAGCCGGGCGAGGAACCAACGCCCACAAACAGCGGACGCAGTTCACCCATTGTGGCCAATGGAAGCAGCAAAAACAGCAGCGGCACCAGCAGTAATCTAATCAATGGCGTCATGTCGCAGTCACTTTTCGGTTCCGCCGAACTGCTATGCCCGAAACGACGGAACGAGGAGGATCTAATGTCCAAGAGTGTCAATGAGAATATGTTTTACAATAACAACAAGATTGAATTGCCTCATGGCAGCCAGGTGACGAGCACACCGAAGCGTCCACCTTTGCAGGTCTTCGATTCTGGCAGCTGTGAACAGATCAGCTTCAATTTATCACTACGTAGCGATAGATTTGAGGTTAATCCGCTGGAGAGGCGTGTACCCTCCCAGGACGACATCGATCGCAGTTGCAAGGTCGCAAACGATGCGCCCATTTCGAGTGTTCAAGGTGCCAACAACAAGATCTTTGAGAGCATCAGGGAAATCGAACGTAATCGCAAACTTTTGTTGGCCCAGCAAGGTAAGAAATTCACTGCTCTTCAACTGACTTTTACGTGGCTAATTATCTAGTCTAAATGTTTGAAAGGAGCCGAGTTTGATTTATTGCTTTTACTTAACAATTCTTCAGTGGTTTCCCATAAAAATTCTTTACAAAACTAAGTTTTTATCTACTAACCCTTTGTTACTTTTTAATGGGTATTATATAAATCAAGTAAAGTTCTAAGAAATTTTGTAAAAACGGTATTATTATTAATATATCGTGCATACAAATTTCCTTTTTGCGCGTTATTGTCACGCCCCTTTTCTCTTCCCAATAATTCCCAACCATAACAACCTCAGTTACAAATCGAACACTATTATACTTAGAAAACCTTGTTGCTTATGGTACAGCTACATATTGTATATCATAGGCTAATAAAGGTCGATAATCAGTGGTTTGTACCAAAAAGGATGTGTTCATTGCGACATATCATACAAACTCACATATAACTTCACTATATGTCCACTATAACTTTAACAAAATTTTGTTCTAATTTAAAAATGTTTCTTTTCTTCCCTCCTTTTCTCTAAGAAAGTGCAGGGTCTTTTACAGTCTGTTTCCTGTAGCTGTATTTGTTATTTAAGGCAGTGAGGTGTATTTGACTAAAGAATTAACCTGAATTGACTTCAAAGAATTCTATTTATCATAATGTATTTCTGATCCCCAGGTCACCAGGTCATCGAGCACGAGCGCCAAAAGATCTATGACCTAAAGAAAAAGAGTCACGATGAGGCACGCACCCAATACTTGCGATCGACGCAACAAACTGCAGAGACAACGACTGAAACGACGGCATCACCACCACCACAACAACCACCAGCTGCACCACATGCCCCATTGAATGCCAAGTGAGTATTCCCCTCCACTCTCAGACCCTGTAATTAAAAATATGCCTAGAAGTCTGTCAAGACTTCCGTCTGTGCAAACAGAGACTACAAAAGCTAGTGACACAAATTTAATATGCAATACACAGATAAAGTTATACAGAAGGAATACTCGAAATGTCTTAGTCATTATTTTAACAAATCATTTTATATATCCTGAAAAAATGTAATAGAATCGGACAACTACCATATTATATAATGTTTTAGATATGGTTGATTGAAAACTGGTCTTCTTGTGCAAATATTTTAAACTTGATTATTTATGGTATGATTTCATTTATGCGTAGGTAATTTGATTAGCACTGGAACACTATATCATAATGCTGTCATAGGAACAATCGGCTGAAAATAAAATTTTGTTTACATGGGGTTACTATTTTATATAGTTGTCATTGGAACAATCGGTTAAAAGACACCGATTAGTATAAAAACATGGGAAACTTTAATGAAATTCATCCATTATATTTGTAATATTAACTTAAATAAAGCAAAGGTAATGGTGTAAGATTTGGATAGCTATGTTATATATTTGATATAGGAACAATCTGTCAAAGTTCATACATAACCATGAATCATTGGTTTTCATTAACTTATCTTAATCAAATTCAATAATCATTTATTTGCAGTCCTATTTTATATGCGAGTATATTATAGCCCATATTTTATGTGTTTGTTTGCTTCATGAAAAGTGCAGGGTCTTTTAAAGTCTGCTTGCTCGACGATTGGATTTGCGAGCACACTCTAATTGATTCAATGGTCCATCTTAAGTGGAGGCCCAACAGTTTCGAGTTCAAGTTGAGTAACCCCGAGAAAAGCCGATCGTTCACAGACTTCGTTCCACACGCTTGACTCGCTTACTACGCTATATAGTACTCGTATATATGTATGTACATATACATATGTATATCGTTAGTGCTCTTAATTAGTTGTGCAGCTGACAACACTCTTTGAATGCAATACTCATTACACTGCACTACACACACTGCATTTTAGTGAGCCAAACCCTGTTACCAAAGCAATTATCAATTAAAAACATTCCAACGATTACAGTATACCCTTTTACTCTACGAGTAACGGGTATCAAAAGTAATATCTCAGGTATAAATGTTTAAATTTCAATAAATCAACAAAGTCATCGAAGACATTTGATTAATTTCCCAAAATTTTTAACAAATTTTTAATTTCTTAAAAATATTTGTTTATTAGTTTAATTATTTAAAGTTAAAGTTAAAGCCCAAATTACTTCCGCGAAAATGCAAGCCGCTATAAAAAGAAATATTTGTTTTTTTTTCTCGTTTTAAAATATTTTGAAAACAATTCATTATGTTAAACCTTAAACTAAATCTTTATTAAACAAAATAAAATGGATCTTACAACCTAACCACATTTTTGTGGCTAATACAGAAATCACTTCTTGAATGCAAAGTTTGGCGTAAAATCCGTAGTAAGTAGTTTTGTTTCTTATGTATTTTTAGGCGAAAGTACTGATTTGTTACTCAATTGTTATCAAAGGCAGTTTTTTTTTAATTAAAAACGTTTTGAAAACATTTTGATTCAAATAACTAAAAACGTTAGATACATTATTGTTTGATATATATTTTTAAAAACTTTTAGTTGGTTTGAACATTTTTTTCTTTATTAATCCTTAATAAATTAATTAGAACGTTTAGAACAAAGACAATTGAAAATTTAATAAAACTTAAGAGCATTATTTTCCAAACAATTTTATTTCTGCATTTTATAAAATTACTTTAAAACACAAAAAATTTTTAAAATTACTGATTGCAGGAGTTAGTTTAGACACAACTAACGGCTGTTAAAAAAGAACACTTATTCAATACATAGCGTTGTATTTAAACACATGCAGTGGTTGTGCAGTGGGTTTCTGACTTGTTTAGTTTGTTTACAGTTGAAAACGGAATTCATTCGTTGGGTGGGTATTCTCCGAAGATTGGCTTTAAAGCAGTAGAACAGGCCGCCCAACCCAAACCTTTATTTGCCGTGGGTACCTATTCTTGTCTGAAAATGGTACTAGGCTTCTCTCCAGAGTACGAAATTAATCAACGCCTTGCATTTTCCATTTAAATTCCAATAAATGTTGTCCAAAAAATGTTCTAAGCATTCAGGGCTGAAAAATTTTCGGTTTTTTTGGGGTTACCATATTTAACACGAAAGTCAATTTTGTTGTGGCATTCATTTGTGGGCTTGACTCAACTCTTCGTGCCGGACTAAGAGTCCTGGAAATAATAGACAGTAGTCCAAGGACATCGACGTGTTGCGTTGTTTTGCAGATTGTTTTATCAAATACCTTTTCCATCCTGATCTCTTTATAGACCAGACGCATATGAATCTGGATATTGTACACTACAGTTGACTATATGACTATGACTGTGACTATTAATAAATTAAACAAACATATTGAATATGTTGTCTTATAATACAATGAAAATTTCTGACGCGTCTCGAGTTTTTTGTTGTGCAGTGTAAATGGCTTTTGGGCGGCGTTCACATGCAACCCGTTGGCTCTATAATTAATCAAATATTTTGCTAATAGCAAAACAATGCGGCATACAGCGACGTCGACATCGTAGTCTGATTGGGTGAGATTTGAAACGGAAACCGGTTTTTGAATTACGTGTCGATTTTTAAATAGTAGGACAAACAAAACAACTAGAGACGCACAACAAGACAAATATTGTGCGTTTGATTAGTGTTGTTAAATTTTTTTTTTGGGTTTTTTTACCCATTGGCGACACACACGAATTCCAAACCGATTCCGATATCACAACTCCCCCAAACCGATCACTTGCACACTGTCACACACTCACTCTCTCACACATACACACTCGCACTCGTTAAAGTTTTTCAGTTTTTTTAAGTTTTCAATGATTTTGTTGCTCAGTTTGTTCAGTTGTCCAGTTGTGTTAAAGTCGGTGACAACAACGACGACGTCGGCAGCGACAGCGACAGCGACAGCGACAGCGACGTCACCTGAATTTAAAGTCTGTTGCAATTACGACGGCAACGCTAACATTGACGTTGACTGCGCTGCTGTTGGTGCTGTTGTCTGATAAGCTTATCAGCTGTTATTTGTTGCTTTTCTTTGCCATATGACTGTATTTGCACTCTTTGCGCTCGCTCTTTCATTTCTCTTGTGTACAATATTCAATGCGTGTGTGTGCTTGTGTGTGTGCTTGTCTTGTGTTTGTTTGTGTGGGATCGTCGCGCATTTATTTGCCAACTGACTCTGAGTGACTCTGCCTTGCATTCATTGCCTTGCGTCCAATTTCGATACCGATTCCGAGTCGGATTCGGATTCCGTTTTACCCAAACTCTTAGTCGCTTAGTCAACAGTTGACAGCAGCGGCGACAACAGCAGCAGTAGCGGCAGCAGCAGCAGCAGCAGCGCCAGTCGCAGTCGCAGTAGCCATCGCAGTTCTCGGCAGGCTGCATTAGTCACAGTCATGGATAAGCTAAATGCGCTGATTCCATGCTGGTAAGCGTTAGTAACAAATATAAATAAATATGTAAAAAATTCTACATTTTTTACATTAAATTAAACAAACAAATATACATCTAAAAACAATTTAGTTTTTGACATAGTTTGATTTAAAAGTGAATAAAAAATTATACAATTTTTTATGCAATTTCTATTAAATGTTTTAGTTATTTTAAACAAACAAACTTGTGTAAAAATAACACAAAAATGAATAAAAAACATAATTTTTTTTTATAGATAATTTGCATTAAATTTGTTTTGCCTTCAAGCTTTTCTAGTATTTGTTTGAATTAAAATAGGTGTTGGCTGCCACGAGCTAACTCTATACTATATTTTCCATTTAATTATGTATTTTTTATTTGCTTATCTTATCATAATTTATGTCACTTGTTTGCTTGCAGCGGCGGCAAAGATGCCAAACTCTTTGAGAAAAGCGAATTGCAGAAACTCAATGAGTTAACAACAACAACAGCTACAAAATCACCGCAAGAAGCAGAAGAAAAGCTAATCATCAATGCGTCAGCTGATGGCAATGCCAAAACAACAGCAACAACGACAAATGCCGGCCAACAGGTGAGACCAACAAAAATAAAAAGATACAAAAAAAGATACTTAACCTAGGCCAAACAACAAAACGAAAGTTTTCATTACTTGATTTATTTTTTTTTTTTATTATTTCCTCTTGGATTTTTTTTGGCGTTAAATTGAAGGCAAATGTTGCGCCCACGACCACGCCCCGCCCACGCCACACACACACACAAACAAATTATTTTTAAACAGTTTTTGAACGCACGCTCAATTTTGTAAATAAACAATTCAAATAATTGGCCAAAAATACTTGGAACGATAGATTTACATGGCCATCAAATGTTGGCCAAGATTACGATTAGTTAACGATACTAAACAGAGACAATAATACTTGAAATGTTATGGCCCTGCAAACACTATAAACACATACCCTGTAGTTGTCGATGCTGTGCAAAAAAATCAATGTCAAATGCAATCCAATTAAATTAAAGCAAAGTGAAAGTAGAGTAAAAACTAAAATTAAAAAAAATTAAATACTCAAAATACACTTTACTCTGTAGTAAAGTAGTGCAGTGTGTTGCTTGGGCACTAGTGTGGGTGCTCAGTGTGTGACTAAACTCTATCATACAGGGTATTTACAAGTTAAACTTAAATCTAAGCAAATAACGTTTACATAGATTAGGTATTCTGTTATCATAACACTTTTATTTACAAAATAACTTGTAAATCTTAAAAAAAAAAACTTTTATTTTCGTGTGCGAAACTTATATAAATTTAATTTAAAGTCGCATAAAATAAATGAAAACCTTTTAACAAAAAAGTGTTAGAAATTATTAATTAGTTATACTAATTAGTAAAATCAACAACAAAGAGCTAAGTGATTAATTGATAGTTTAACACTTGTTATTCACACGATAAACAACTGATTTAACCGCTTGGGAATTACAAAAATGAAATCTTTTTCGCTGAGATCAGATAAACGTAGATAAATTACACTAGCTTACAGAAAGTTACGTACATTTGAAAAACAATTACAAGTAATTAATGGAATCGCGTTTCCTTTACAGACAAGTAGTTTATTGTTTTTAGGGGCTAACAACAAATTAGCAGCACTTTTAGTTTAGTTTTAGTTTTGCTTAGTTGCTTGTTTTAAACAGAAAAATAAAAAAGTTTTTTCAATTAGCTAAACATTTAATTTTTGTTTACTTAAATTCTTTGTTTCGAAAATAAAACCACATTTGTTTAGATCTTGAGTTAAGGTCATTTATTGAACTTACCTTTTGTATATAATAGTTTTTAATTATGAAAACCAGTCGTTAAACGTTATAGTATTACCTGAATCATAAAATTTGTTAGCTTTTGTAGCATGTGATCATCCCATTTTTATATTATATCTGAAAGTAATAATGGATTTTTTGTTGCTTTTGTGTAGTCGTGTGTACTCGTTTATGTGTAGTAATTTCATCCATTGAAAGTTACTGCATTTTGTTGATTTTCATTTGTACACAATATTTTGCGCATTTTAATTATTATTATTGTATGATTGACACTTTATTTACATTAGAGGGTATTTCCTCTTCGGCATTGACGCATAAATCTTATTAGATTCTATGAGTTCATGTTTTATCTGCGAGTTTTTGATGAGTAATCGCAATGCCAAAAAAAATTGACGTAGAGATCGTTTAGAGGTCTTCCTATACACTTTGCAGAGGGTATAGTAAATTTTTTTAAAAAAGTTTGTCCGGACTGAAGATAAAAGTTGATAAAGTCTGTGATATTTGACAATCTTTAAAGCTAATAAGCTTTACAACAATTTTATTCTATAATTATTTATAGCTATATCATATAGCTGCCATAGAAACAATGACAGTATGTTTACTATTTATTTAGGTAAACTTGTAATAACTTTTTTAAAGTCCCAGAAACTGGGTTTGATTAACATAATATACATATATAGTGCCTAGGTTTGTATAAAATCGGATCTCTCTACCATATAGCTGCTATAAAAACTTTCGAAAAAATTAATATTTTGTATTAATTTTTTATGTCTTTTGAAATATCAACACATGCGTTCTATTCAACTAGGCGCATTATAATCAATTATTTCTTAGATCGGAACAATATACTACATATGTTTATATTGTAGATAGGTCAAGGGCATTACAAGTTTGGCATATTGGAGATCAACTATATTCCTTGTTAAATTTTAAAGTATTATTTCGCACTAATTTTTCCATCTATCACTATCATTTGCTGTCGCTCTCTCTTTCTCTCTCTGTCTCTTCGTCTCGATAAAACGTCACGATGTCGATCGTCGGCTCGTTAGTCACGAGTTATGAGCTGAGAATTTGTTTCATCTTGTCGACATTTTGTTTTTGCGCTCTTTTTAATTTTGTTTAGTTGCTTTTTATGTCTTTGCCAATGTTAATTTTAAAGCAAACAGCTCTCTTGAAATAACACCCCCTCTACCCACCACCCACAGCACCCGACTATGCGCCCCAGCTGCCGAGTTCTTATGGACTACACTTATTAATAAGTATATAATAATATTTATTTCCTTTATATTCAGCGCCAGCTGATGATTTTTCTTTGCTCATCATTAGTTTTTGGACTCTGTAGGCAAAAATAATTAAGGGGTGTGCTGAGGCTGTCATGAACTTCAGCTACAGCGACAAAATTACGAATTAGGGTCCGTTTAAGCTTATTTAAAACTTTTTTAAAGAGCCGATTTTATAACGCGGAAACTACTGGAGTAATCTGTGACGAAATTTTGTCTGAATCGGAAAATTATAAAAAGTTTTCATAGAGTTTATAAAAACTGTGGTAACATGATAGTTTTGTATTCTGATGAAATCTGGGCAGAATAGGAAGACTATATCATATAGCTACCATTGGACTTACGGGTAAAAACTGGTAAAAATTTGTCTGTAGTAATTAATTCAAAAGAAGTTGAATTTTAGACAACTTGTTGTTATATTAATTTTATGAGTACAGGGTCATTTACTGTCGTACCGCTATTTTGTAGCTTTTCCAAAAAGTTATATTTTGTTTTCCTTCGGTTTTCGACCGATCGTCAGTTTTCATTTGCTGCTCGCTTTGCGCACTTCTTCTACGTCTTGTGCTTCCTCTTTCTTTTCCTCTTCCTCTTCCTCTTGCTCTTGTTCTGGTTCTTGCTCATCGTCTATTTCGTTTTTATCGTTGTTGTTGTTTACCTTGGTGGTAAATATTGTTTAAACAATATCCAGTAGCCAATAGCCCCACAAATCGTTTTTAGCCCATTACGATTATAATTGGCCGATCTTGATCAAGAATCATAATATACACCAGCTTCGTCGCTGCTGGACACAATGTTTGCGCTCTTCTCATTCGATTTTTGGCCGCCTTACCGCGTCGGACGTTAAGTTCATTCCGATCCAATCCGATCCATTCCGATTCGGTTATTCCGTATTCGCAGCTCACCCGTTCACGTTTTTTGTTCCATTCAATTGCGCGTAACCAAGCAAAAGATATAGACGCATATTATTGCAACAACTCAAGTTTAGTGTTAACCGTTTCGTTGTTAACCGTTAGTTTGTTAACCCGTTAACAACAAAACATCATGTCCGTTTGGATGACATATGTGCAGCATCGCCGCATGGATGCAAATGCACGACAACGCAGCGAACTCTATTACCTAGTGAGTGATCAATCAGCAATCAATCGAACAAATGTGGCAAGTTTTTTTGCAAAATTTGAATATTGAGAGATTAAAATCTTCGGAAGTCAAAGTTTCTATGAAAAACCATGAAAATGATTGAAACATTTTTCAATTCGAATATCAATTAATTTTCTAAAAAGTTTGCAACAAGTGTATTTAAAATAATTAATCAACTTAAATTGTTTTAGTTATTTAACAATTGGCGAATACTCTAAAATAGTTTTCATCAATTATATCGGTTGATAACATTTTTTATCCAAATATATTTGTCAAAAATATTTCTTAATCAGTCAGAGTGTATGGCTTTAATTATCAGATTAAAATTATAAAAAAAAAACATATGTGCATGCAATTTTGATATTTGTTAATTCAATATAATTCAATTTGTTTTATTATTTCGTTCTTTAACAAAATATATAAAATACCCTTGTTAAATCAATCCTCATAATTTGAATGTTTTCTTAATTTTAGGAAATAAAAGAAAGTCAAAATAATGTAAACAGTTCTATATGGTCCCATCAAAATATTCTAAATAGAACTATTTATTATTCAATGATTATTATTTTATTATTATTATTTACTCAATGATTTTATGCTCATTTTGAAGCATTATTATTTGTAAAGCACGTAATTTGTAAACATTCCTTTAAATTTTACATTTGAAAACTAAAATAATAATAATAATAAAAAGAAAAAATCATTAAATGTAGACAAATATTTTGCTATAATATTATTTAAAAGTAACTCTTATAGAATTTACACTTCTTTATAGGCAATGTTGTGTCAGTGTGCAGTTTACTAAATTCAAAATTGAATAGAGAAATTTTCAACTCAAATTTTTTCAACAGCTTTAATTTTTGTTGTCTTGTCAAAAAAAGATTGAATAAATTTGATTAATATTTGAATAGTTTTTATGCTTTTCAAAAAATTCTTTAATTTTCAAATATGGTGCTTTTATTTAATAAAAAATTATTTTTTTCTTTAGTACAAATTTAAAGTTTGTCAAATTTACACACAATTTTTTGCACTGTTGTGTTAATATGCAATAAATTTATTTGAATTATACATTTTTAACTGATTTAATTTTAGCTTTTTATTCTAAGTAAAATTACGAAAATTCTATTTTATGAACGATGTTAATTTTAGCTATTTATGCTGTGTATACACACTCAAATTAGAACTTAAACTGATATAATTTTAGCTTTTTTTATCCGGTTTAAACTTGAATTTTTGCTACATGAAAGTTTCGGGCATTATGGGGTTAAACGCTTTGGCGGCTGGCCAGAGGAATGCGTAGCTTTGTCACTGACACCAAAAACAGCATTTGTAGTGGACATAAAGGGGAAGGGAAGTGGTGTGGCGGGTGTGCTGATCACTATTTATAGAGTTGGGCAGCCCGTTAACCCGCTAACCCGCTAATCTACTTGTAGTCCACTCTCTTGGCTAGGAATCTCCACTTATTTTAATACTTTTCGTCTCTGATCTTTCCACAGCAACGTCATTCACAGCCAGAACTGGAGCATCATGCTATTGTTGGTGTTGTGGCACCCACTGCGCGCAGTCCACGCCCCCTATCCGAGGCGAACAACTGTGAGGCGTCCATTGAGGCGCCTAAATTCGCCAATGGCGATCACTCATTGGCGGAGAGCAACAAACGAGCGAGCAGCAATAGCAACTCACAGGACACGGCATCGGCGGGCAGCGGCAGTGGTGGCAGCAGTAGTGGCGCCGGAACCGGAAGTAGCAGCACAGCCAGCGCAAATGGCGAACGTAAGCGTGCGCTGCCGAAGCATCAAAGGCCATTGACCCGTTACCTGCCCATCTTTTCGCCTGATTTGAATCTGCGGCATCACATTGAGACCGCTGGGCATCAAATAGATCTCTGTCCACATGTCTTTGTCGATGCTCAAAGCTGTCGCGGGTGAGTTAAATTTCATTTGTAAATCAATCTATTAAAATATATATACTGAAATCTATTTTTTTTCATTCAACTTTAGTTATTTACATAAGTTGGGCGCCACATTTCATGCGTGGTCCCGACGCTGGTTTGTGCTCGATCGTCAGCGCAGTGCGCTCATTTATTACTCGGATAAATCGGAGCGAAAACCGCGAGGTGGCGCCTACTTTGCGGTGAGTATAAAAATCTTCTAATATATTCTATAAAATTCTAAACTATTCGCCTCCTTAACAGACCATCGATGAGGTGTATCTGGATCATTTGAATGCCTCGAAAAGTGGTCGACCACATTGTACCTTCATTGTGAAGACTAAGAAACGTAGCTACAATCTACAGGCTGCATCTGATGCAGCGGCACGTATCTGGATTGATGCCATCATAACGGGAGCCCAGGGTAATTTAGACTATTGAAACTTGTAATAAGCTCAATTCAAATGAACTTGTAGCATATAATGTATAATGTATAGGCTATACAAATATTACTATGTAAAATCTAATACTTTAAACTGTAAAGATTCTAGACCTAGACATATAAGTGAGCTCAATTCTGTCAATGTTACATAACTCTTCAATGTATTCAAAACAACAAAAAATGGAAAGAAAAGTTAACGAAACAACAAAAGGAAACTAAGCAAACAATTTTGGCAACTAACGAAATCCGAGATTTCAGTACTGGACCAAAGTGAAGAATGTATTTTTTATGCTTTTAATTTGTCATAATCTAGCAAGCTAAGCATATATATCTATAAATCTATATATATATACATTTTTATATACATCATAGTTATTATGGACAACCCCAACGCAAATAACGCAAACATTGCATCAATTACTTACATAAAATATAAAAATACATATATATTTATAAATATATATATAAATAACTAATAACCAAATTGACCTATGACTATGTTAATGTACTACTTTAATTTTTTTTGTAACTTGAAGTTCTGATGTAATAATTTTAATTTAATTTTATTTTATATGCACATACAAAACTGTCGAATTCGATTTTTAATTTTCTGTATTATAAATTATTTTAAAAAAAATGGACTTGAAACAAACTTTGTGCTCAGGCAACTGAAAACGATAATCAAAAAGAAATTAACAAAATTAAATACAAATTGATAGAAATAAATCAATGTTTTATTTTCTAAATAAAATTACTGTTTTACTTTGAGCGGATTTTTAGCTACAGACAATGTTAATGTAATTGTTGTTAACACTTTATCACTTAAAACCGACTACAGAACTTCGCTAAAATTTAATAAACAATTTACTGAGAATGATTTTTGCTGTCCAGTGATGTATGTTTTACAGCAATGACATCAAAACTGTAAAAGCTATGGTCAAATCAATCAGGCCAGAGTAAACAAATGATTTTTGAGTAGTTTCAAACTGAGCTATTTTTCAGAACAAATCAAGCTAATTTTGATAAAATTCAGATACACACACCTTTGTACCAATAGTAAGGTTCACTTGCACAATACTGTTTAAAAATGACAAATAGTTAAAACGTTAATACTAGATTTCCAGAAAACTATTTTCTTCTATTAGGATTTAACCTCATATAAAAGTCTATAGACGGTCTACTACCTCTACATCTTATAGGAAAAAAGTTTTTGGGAGGTCTTATGCGATTTTTTGCCTAACTTAATGGTAGTATAATGCGTTTAACATAGGCAAACCTTTATGATAAAGCCAATCCATATTTATTCGAGAAACATTGGAATGTAATTTTAAATCTTTTATAAACAATTTTCATTTTGTGTATGTGTAACCATCTAAGAATTCTACAAAAAAGTTTGAGATTATAAGAACAGCTTAAAACGATTTTCTAACTTTTTTTTAATAAATAAATTTTATTCAAAAACAAATTAAATTAACAAATGGTGTCATATGGTCCTTTTTTTCTCGAGGACAAACTCTTAAAACCTAGATATTGAATAATAGGCAAATCGTTTGCCTATTGCTACTAATTTTATTAGATTCATAACTTAATTCAATTGAATTTTAGTATCTATTTTATAGATACATTTGTACTTTATAACAAATTTAGTGTAATTTTTGATAGCAATTTATTTATACTCACATATCAAGAAGATAATTTGAGGTGTTTTCCCTCTATTATATAAATAACAAGAGATAATTGTAAAATATGTTTTGCAAATTGCCGTGTAAATTTCCAAACACTTTTTCTAGATTGTAAAATGAACGAGATATTTAAATAACTAAAGACTTGTGCAGCACTTCCCTAAACGGCTTTATCCTCAAAACGTTCCAAATATTCAAATAACCAACGCGTAAAGATATTCATATACGGATCGATAAGGGTGATGAGATTAAAATTTGACACAGACGGTGGTGGAAATTCTCCGGCCCCAAAAATGTTGCGGACAAAATTTTCACAATGGAATATAGCGATAACAACATCCGATTCCAGTACGTCCAGACGCATGGCAAGTTTTGTAAGAGATTCAGCAAATTGTTTGAGTACCACATAAGTTTTGCTGCTGAATGCGGCTGAAAAATATCATCGAAAACGAAAGAGATACATATATAAACAACCGAACATGAATGTGAATGAGAGGGAAGATCAACTCACTTGGATGTAAGGCACGTGAGACAATGTAATACTTTTTGAGTAAATGCTCCGCTGGCTTGGTGAAAACCACCTTACGTTGTTGTACCAATTCCAGCAGTGAAATCAAATCGTCGATGGGAACATGCACTGCATCCTTCACTGGGTTATGGCCGTCGCGACGGTACTGACGTAGCGTATAATCCCACAATGCATCGTTCGCCACTCCATCCATGTAGACGGGCATTCCAAAGATGCTAAAGGAGCACATAATGTTTTAAATAAATGTTTACAAATTTTAAGGGGGTTCAAAACGTGTACCAGTTGTATAAGCTTGTAATAAAACGGAAAAACTTACGGACAAAGTTTTTCTAAAGCCGCAGTTTGATTGGCGACGTTTTCCGGCTGCCAATAGGTCCAAATGGCCGTTAGGAGTGGTTCCTCCGTCTGCTGTTGTGGTACAATTAGGCTGTTGTTCTCCATGGACTTCTCCAGCTCATCGGTCTGATCACGCGACAGGCAACTCCAATCGCCAACAAAGTAGACTCCCTGCTGGACCAGCATCAGTGGACTGGCCTGTATCCAACAGTTGCGTGGTGGCAAGCCGCTAAAGCTCGGCAGCTGTCCACCCTCATGGGGACCCAGGAAGCGTGCAGCCAAACGGCCCGCGCTCTTCAGCAGACGATTGGTCACACAGCTATCGGTGCAGATGACGCACAGGGAGATCGGAGTACGTTGCTCGTCCGGCTCAATGCTGGCGAGGCTGACGAGCAATGCCATCTTAAGGTAGACATAACACTCCATGGGCATACAGTCGTGACCAAGCTGGGAACTCATCGCATAGACAAAGGCATAGTCCGAGTGTTTGGAACAGATCAAATTGTAGAAATGCTTAACGCCCACCGGCAAAAAGTTCAAATCCGGCTTCACATTATGGCGTGCGGCGTTGCCTTTGAGGAACAGCATATGACGTGGCTGTGAAGACTTCTTATGGCTGCTGTTGCTGCTGCTGCTGACGTCTGCCACTGGTGCTGTTCCAATTGGACCTGGTTCCGGATGCATAACGTTGATCTTGCATTCGGGTGTTAGGAAAGGCGACGCGTTGACCTGATGTATGGATGGATCCATGTCCAAAAGCGGTGGGCTGTCCCCTGCCTCGAATGGTACGAATGCCTGTTCCGTTGGGCATATAGGATTGCTGTACTCCACGGAGGATTGGTGCGTTCCCATCGGTTGGCGCAATGAATTGCCCTCTTCCTCCAATAGGCATATGGGATTGTTCAAGTCCAGATCCATGTCCTCCACTGGTATGTCGTAGGTTCTCGCCGATAGGCATTCGGAAGGGTCCTCCTCCTCCCCCTCTACTATATCGAAGGTTCGCTCCGACAGGGAACTGGAACTGGAATTGTCCTCGCCCCAATTCAATTCCTGATCCAGCAGTCGATCCAGCCATAGCTCCCGCTCCACCATGTCGAAGGTTTGACTCGTTTCGCAAGTTGAACTGTCGCTGGGACCGGGTATGGCTGACGACAGGTTGTGGGACATATCTAATCCCGTTTCCTCTTCCCGATCCATGCCCGTTCCTATGCCAGTTATGGGGAGGCTGGTTAACCGAAAAACCGACTGGTTCACATCATTATTGGAACTGGGAAGGGCAAACTGGTTGCCGCTGCTGCGTGGTGAAATAGCTGCAGGTGCTACTTGGCTATCGCTCGGCAGCTCGAGCAGTTCAAACATCGTGTCCGGCTTCAGAGTGCGATTGAAACGCTGTCGTCGACGACGTTCCTATTAAAAGAACAACGATAAGTTTAGGAGCAGAGGAGCATAAGTCACTTACGGTTACGGAAGTTCTGGGGTCCGAGTATTGTACATCGACTTGTGACTTCAAGGGATCGTCACTTGGTGGAGGCGACAGACTTCTTGGCTGAAACTCAACAGCATTCCAGTTGAGTGTGCTCTGCGAAGCTATGTCCATGGGTGGATTATTGGAGGCCACCGCATGTTGGAGTTCACGCACAAAGGAAGCATTTTCGCTGCGGCCACAGCTGGCCACATGATTCTGCTGCATCATTAGCTCATCGGACAGTTGTGGCGGTAAATCTGCACCAGATCCCGCTGTCAAGCCCGAGCCATCAAGTGAGTATTGTTCACGTCGCTGGCGACGTTCCTGTAAACGCTTGGTGGGACCAGTTATCAAGGATTCAGCACTGCCACTTGGAGCTCCAATTCTCGGATCATGGGCACTGAAAGTGGAAAGTGTGCGCATAATAGGACGACCGGATTGTGGCACCACCGCGTACAGAGGTGCACCATGTACATTCCCCGATGTGCGTGACAGTCCCGGAGGTGGACGATTTGTTGGTATATACGATGCTGATCTTCGCTCGCTGCCAGCGGCAGCTGAAGCCGTATAAGAGCGTTGAGTTGGGGCACATGGTGTGGGTCGAATAATTTCCGATGGGTACATCGACTGCGACTGTTGTGGCGGCACATGCGATGCCTGAGACACCTGTGGCACCGCATTGGCTATGGCTGGAGCACTTAAGGGTGGCTGCTGTGTCAGCAGCTGTGGCATTGCCGCTGGCAGTTGCTGCGATTGTATCTCCGGCTGCTGAACCGATTCTAGCCACTTGTTGACCATATTCTGCTTGTGGCTATACCTTTCAGGTGAATGATTGGAACGCAAGGTTGATCTCTTCGGCTGCGATACCAGCTCCGCTGGTGTGATCAAAGGAGGCACCGGTGCCTTTGGGGGTTCCTCAACAATGGAACTTGGTGCTGTTTTGGTCCTTTTGATGCGTATGGTGCCAACAGCTGGAAACTCATCATCGTTTGGCTCAAAACAGACCGTTTTGGGCTCGCTCGAGACACGCTTGGGTGCATTGCGAGAACTACTAGCACTAACCACCGGACTGACGTTTGAACTGTAAAAGAGCAGGGTTTAAGTGTGAGGATATTATGTGGTACTCCCACTATCTCCCCACTATCTTACACAGCTGAAGCACCTCCAGTCTGAGCCGCTTTCTCCATGTCGGAGACCAGGAAATCAACCAGCTGAACGGGCACACGACGGGAACGCCAGGGTCTAACGCTATTATCGTTATCAGCCGTAAGCTGCGGCTCCTCCCTCAGATTCTTCATGTTCTTTGGATTCTTTTTAAATGACATGATTCAAATTGATAGCTACACGATGTGCTGGTATTATAATAACCGGTAACCAAATAAATTCCTCCCAACTTCAGTTCACAGTCGTAGGTATGAGCTGCAAGTCGACGATTACAGTATATAACTATAAAGGTATGTTAATGCTTACCTCGTAGACGCACTATAGTCGGACGATGTATACGATTCACTGTTCTTGGCTTGCACACACTGGAATTTGGTAAGATGGCAATAAGTCGATAGCTCTCGGTTGTGCGTAGTTTTTGGTATTCGCTCATGGATCGCGAGCAGTTGGGACACAAAGGCGCTGCACCAAATCAGACGAACCAGAAAAAAAAATTGTAAGAAAAATTGGAATACTAAAAACTTTAAATAAATGGAAAATTATTATGACACTACTATAAATATATGACTATGAATACGTTGAATCGAAAAAAAAAATTTATTGAATATTTCAAGTGTTAAAACCTATCGTTACTGAACACGAATGAGAAAAAACATATCCCAAATACCCAAAACACTAAACTACCCGAGCTCTGAGATTTGATTGAATTTCAAAGGAAAACTCGAACTCACCTTCCGTAGAGCTCGTTCGAATAGCGTTTCGCATACAACCGCCACTGCAGTACCAAATCGACTGGAGTCTGTGAAATACACAAAAAAATATAATGTCAATAAAATAAAGAATAAAATGCTTTCTCTGGCACAGATTTTTTTTACTGAGTTTAATGATGGTCGTTGGTCTTTTATATGGAAGCTGGGACAATCATGTATATTGTGAGCTGTATAATATAACTGTCCTATCCCGATCAAATTCGATTCACACCGAGTGGGGCGGTTTTGTTTCATACAATTTACCATTTTACAACTGATTTGGAAAATGATTGCTATATGATATAGTAAACGGATACATAATAAATTAGGGACGGATGCATATCATAATGTGCGAGTCTGAAACTCAATATTTAATAGTAATAATCAGTTTTGAAAACAGTAAAGATTTAAAATAGGTTTCCAAGATCAAAGAGGTTTCATAAAATGCATTGATTTGTGGCTGACTTTTAGACAACGTTATTAAAAAGAGTACAAGAGTCTACGAGGCTTAATAGCAGCGAAATGTGTCAGTGAAACAGGCAGATAGACCTATAAAGTATATATATGTATTCCTGATCAACATCAACAGCTTAGACGATATAGAAAATGTGCATTAGAATAAGTACGCGGTCTTTTACAGTTGGCTCGTTCAACAGAAGTCTTTCTTAATTGTTGTTATTGTACGATATGATAATGCTCTTCGATCCAAATCAAAAATTGCTGAATATGTATACAATTTGGTTTTAAGCGTTAAATCCGAAAATGTTTGAACTAGATTGAATTTTCATTGACAGAAACTATTTAAATTCATCACTGATTAACAAGAGAAAAGTTTATTGGAGGACTTATGATATAGTGGTTCGACCTAAAGCAAGATAAGTATAATAAATCAAACCTCATACACAATGCGTGGTTTATGTGTAGATAAAGTAAGCTTTAGAAGTTTCCCACTTATGTAGTTTAGTATTATCGGGCGTGCCATCAAATCTAATACGAATTTGGCTTGCTGGCTCAAGCTCTATTTGTTTCCGAGGTATAAAGGGACAGGCGGACGAACAGATAGAATTTATATATGGCATGAGTCTGCCTAATTTTCAGAACTGCCTACGTGATCTTGTCCATGCCGCCATAAAGCTCCACTTTAAGTTTAACACACTGGCCGACAATGCTACACAATCGCCTGCAAATGATGCAAATATGTATGGTCACAACTTACACCAGTATCTCTGGAAGCGTGTAGGCTGACAAGATGCCGTGGACGAGGGCTAGACCAAGACGGCACCTGGGTGGGTTGAATAATAGATCCTCCTGCAGCGGCAAATCCACGACGCGCCACTGAGTGTGCAATTGGGCAATGTCAATGGCTTTTGGTCCGTTGTCGTTGGTCTTGAGGAGATCGCGCACTTGGCCGTACACCGAGTACTTGACGGCTTCGTCAAATTGTAGGGGCTCCTGAATTACGAAATAGAGCAGCTGCTGGCCGTGTTTAATCAGTTCCGTATAAACAAAATCCAAGCGTATCAATATTGGAGCTAATGCTTCTTCAGGATTTCGCGTAAGATTGTAATTTTGCGTAAAGGTTGCGACAGCGTCTTTAATTACGTTCAAAAGTTCCGACTCTCGACAATAACTTTCAATTAACTTTTGCTCGTGAAATCTAAATTTTGTGCATGTTCAGATATTTTGTTGATTTAGAGTACAATTATTTTGTGTTGACTTGACATTACTTACTGGCTGTGCTCTACACGTCGATTTGTGTTTGAATTTGTGCTGTCAGTGCTTTGGGTGACAATACCCGTGTTCACATTGAACATTTTATCCACATTACCAGCAATGGCCAACTTTTTGACATCAAACTATTAACTAAATGCGCTAATTCAAATCAGCGAATATACACAAAGTATGGTAGCACTACTGCAATGGCCAGCGTTGCCACTGCCAGGGTTGTACACGATCAGATAACAAAGGGCAATCGCAATTGTTATCGAAACCTATCGGACAAGCACATGCGAATTCCACTTGCCAACTGCTTTCAACGTGGGCCATTTTTCAAATCAGCTGGCGTAATAAATGTGGCTTCGTATTGCATCCCCATGACGTATGGAAAGTACGTACAAAATATTGTTACATTTATTTAGTGATACAAAATCTAGAGCTATTAAAAAAAAAGCATCGTGTCCTATAGTTATTTTTGTTTTACACAGATTTATTTGTTGAACATTTCATGTGCAAATTTAGCTCCACGCTAACCCACAAGAGTTCACTCAATGCTCGCTTAAAAATTGATAGAAACGCTTTTTTTTATATCTAAATATAAATGTACACCAAACGTAAATTTATATATGGCATGAGTCTGCCTAATTTTCAGAACTGCCTACGTGATCTTGTCCATGCCGCCATAAAGCTCCACTTTAAGTTTAACACACTGGCCGACAATGCTACACAATCGCCTGCAAATGATGCAAATATGTATGGTCACAACTTACACCAGTATCTCTGGAAGCGTGTAGGCTGACAAGATGCCGTGGACGAGGGCTAGACCAAGACGGCACCTGGGTGGGTTGAATAATAGATCCTCCTGCAGCGGCAAATCCACGACGCGCCACTGAGTGTGCAATTGGGCAATGTCAATGGCTTTTGGTCCGTTGTCGTTGGTCTTGAGGAGATCGCGCACTTGGCCGTACACCGAGTACTTGACGGCTTCGTCAAATTGTAGGGGCTCCTGAATTACGAAATAGAGCAGCTGCTGGCCGTGTTTAATCAGTTCCGTATAAACAAAATCCAAGCGTATCAATATTGGAGCTAATGCTTCTTCAGGATTTCGCGTAAGATTGTAATTTTGCGTAAAGGTTGCGACAGCGTCTTTAATTACGTTCAAAAGTTCCGACTCTCGACAATAACTTTCAATTAACTTTTGCTCGTGAAATCTAAATTTTGTGCATGTTCAGATATTTTGTTGATTTAGAGTACAATTATTTTGTGTTGACTTGACATTACTTACTGGCTGTGCTCTACACGTCGATTTGTGTTTGAATTTGTGCTGTCAGTGCTTTGGGTGACAATACCCGTGTTCACATTGAACATTTTATCCACATTACCAGCAATGGCCAACTTTTTGACATCAAACTATTAACTAAATGCGCTAATTCAAATCAGCGAATATACACAAAGTATGGTAGCACTACTGCAATGGCCAGCGTTGCCACTGCCAGGGTTGTACACGATCAGATAACAAAGGGCAATCGCAATTGTTATCGAAACCTATCGGACAAGCACATGCGAATTCCACTTGCCAACTGCTTTCAACGTGGGCCATTTTTCAAATCAGCTGGCGTAATAAATGTGGCTTCGTATTGCATCCCCATGACGTATGGAAAGTACGTACAAAATATTGTTACATTTATTTAGTGATACAAAATCTAGAGCTATTAAAAAAAAAGCATCGTGTCCTATAGTTATTTTTGTTTTACACAGATTTATTTGTTGAACATTTCATGTGCAAATTTAGCTCCACGCTAACCCACAAGAGTTCACTCAATGCTCGCTTAAAAATTGATAGAAACGCTTTTTTTTATATCTAAATATAAATGTACACCAAACGTAAATTTATATATGGCATGAGTCTGCCTAATTTTCAGAACTGCCTACGTGATCTTGTCCATGCCGCCATAAAGCTCCACTTTAAGTTTAACACACTGGCCGACAATGCTACACAATCGCCTGCAAATGATGCAAATATGTATGGTCACAACTTACACCAGTATCTCTGGAAGCGTGTAGGCTGACAAGATGCCGTGGACGAGGGCTAGACCAAGACGGCACCTGGGTGGGTTGAATAATAGATCCTCCTGCAGCGGCAAATCCACGACGCGCCACTGAGTGTGCAATTGGGCAATGTCAATGGCTTTTGGTCCGTTGTCGTTGGTCTTGAGGAGATCGCGCACTTGGCCGTACACCGAGTACTTGACGGCTTCGTCAAATTGTAGGGGCTCCTGAATTACGAAATAGAGCAGCTGCTGGCCGTGTTTAATCAGTTCCGTATAAACAAAATCCAAGCGTATCAATATTGGAGCTAATGCTTCTTCAGGATTTCGCGTAAGATTGTAATTTTGCGTAAAGGTTGCGACAGCGTCTTTAATTACGTTCAAAAGTTCCGACTCTCGACAATAACTTTCAATTAACTTTTGCTCGTGAAATCTAAATTTTGTGCATGTTCAGATATTTTGTTGATTTAGAGTACAATTATTTTGTGTTGACTTGACATTACTTACTGGCTGTGCTCTACACGTCGATTTGTGTTTGAATTTGTGCTGTCAGTGCTTTGGGTGACAATACCCGTGTTCACATTGAACATTTTATCCACATTACCAGCAATGGCCAACTTTTTGACATCAAACTATTAACTAAATGCGCTAATTCAAATCAGCGAATATACACAAAGTATGGTAGCACTACTGCAATGGCCAGCGTTGCCACTGCCAGGGTTGTACACGATCAGATAACAAAGGGCAATCGCAATTGTTATCGAAACCTATCGGACAAGCACATGCGAATTCCACTTGCCAACTGCTTTCAACGTGGGCCATTTTTCAAATCAGCTGGCGTAATAAATGTGGCTTCGTATTGCATCCCCATGACGTATGGAAAGTACGTACAAAATATTGTTACATTTATTTAGTGATACAAAATCTAGAGCTATTAAAAAAAAAGCATCGTGTCCTATAGTTATTTTTGTTTTACACAGATTTATTTGTTGAACATTTCATGTGCAAATTTAGCTCCACGCTAACCCACAAGAGTTCACTCAATGCTCGCTTAAAAATTGATAGAAACGCTTTTTTTTATATCTAAATATAAATGTACACCAAACGTAAAGTATCAAATTTTAATCGGACATTAAACAAACTATATTTGTTATTTATGTGTTGTTGATGTTGTTTTTGTTTACATATATCTCCTTAACGGTTAGACTTGGCAACACGCTCCAATTCGTCTTTCTTCTTGATGGCGTAGGAGTTGGATGAACCCTGCAAGAGTAGGAAAATAAAACAATTAGTAAAATGTTTATGAACTTGAGTTGTCTTATACTTAAACTTAATATTAATATAAACTGTTCTTCTACGTTTCTCGTGTGCATTGAGCTGGCAAATGCCACAAGCACAAGGATAATAAAAGAAATTTCATTACTTTTGTCCAAAAGCGAGTCTACGACAATATCCAAGTGACATGACGTAGAATTAGACTGGACATATTTAAATATTAATTGAGTTTGGTTCTATCACGAATGCAACAATTAGGCAGTCAATTTATGATCTTTAGTTGCCTTATGCTTAAAGTTAATATTAATAAAAACTGTTCTTCTACGTTTCTCGTGTGCATTGAGCTGGCAAGTGCCACAAGCACAAGGATAATAAAAGAAATTTAATTACTTTTGTCCAAAAGCGAGTCTACGACAATATCCAAGTGACATGACGTAGAATTAGACTGGACATATTTTAATATTATTTGAATTTAGTTCTATAACGAACAAAAAATGCTCATGATCTGGTCTACAAGCGAGGCAACACACTTTGGCAATACAGTGTGCAGCATTAGAGTAGACCCAACCAGAATTTAGGTATATAAGGAGTTTATATATATTCTGCTTACCTTAGCGGCGTTGATCAGCTCATCGGCCAAGCACTCGGCAATGGTCTTGATGTTCCTGAAGGCAGCCTCACGGGCACCAGTGCACAGCAGCCAGATAGCCTACAAATAACATAAGAAAAATCATCATAAGTAACGAACATGAATCTTCTAGTTAGTTAAAAAAGGGTAAAGATGTTTCTTCAGTTCATACGCCTAATGTCTGCTAATTACACATTGCGACGCTACGGATAAGATAGATATTTAATCTAGCCAATTTTATAAGAACGCAATCGCTGTTCGAATTGCGTGCCATCGTTGTTGGCTAATGACGATCAACAGATGATTCGAAACCCACCTGGTTGACGCGACGCAGAGGCGACACATCCACAGCCTGGCGACGGACGGTACCGGCACGACCAATACGGGTGGAGTCCTCACGGGGTCCAGAGTTGATGATGGCGCTGACCAAGATCTACAAAAAGTTTACAAAAATAATCCAGATTAATATCTACAGTCTAGAGAAAGTTAACAATATTTAATTAGAAAATTCAAATGTGGTTTTAAGTTCCAAGAGAGCGGGAAGAGGTTTTTAATCTTCGAGCACTAGGATATTAAAACCCTTTTTCAATATGAGTCCATTTTATATAGATGCTCAGGATCAGCACAGTAATCAAGCTGCCTAGCATTGAGGAGGACTACAAAATAACTAATGAGTTTCATTTGTTGATTTTTAACTTTATTAAGGTTCGCATCTTTTAGCCAATGCCCTTAAGAGGAATAGTTTATCATGGGGTTTACTGTAGTCCAATTGAATACCAAATCAGCGTATGAATCACTGATGAGGTTTTAGTTTTGGACATAAGCAGTAAGCGTATGACTTTGTTCATTGCTTATAATGTAGTTTTAAGTTCCAAGAGAGCAGAAAGAGGTTTTTATGATCTTTAGGCACTAGGATATTAGAACGACATTTCCTATGAGTCCATTTAAAGAATATGCTCAATTACAGTCTGGAGATATGACTGTTTGGCATTGAGGAGGACTAACGTATAGTATTTATATTGATAGTTGTGGTTTTAAGTTCCAAGAGAGCAGAAAGAGGTTTTTATAATCTTTAGGCACTAGGATATTAGAACGACATTTCCTATGAGTCCATTTAAAGAATATGCTCAATTACAGTCTGGAGATATGACTGTTTGGCATTGAGGAGGACTAACGTATAGTATTTATATTGATAGTTGTGGTTTTAAGTTCCAAGAGAGCAGAAAGAGGTTTTTGTAATCTTTAGGCACTAGGATATTAAAACAATCTTTGGTCTCAGTCTGTTTATAGAGTATGCTCAGTGCAGTTAGAGATTAACAACGCCTGGCATTGAGGTAGACTGGCAAGTTCTTGCTCCATATGTTTATGTTTGTTGTACTTGTAGTTTCAAGTTCCAAGAGAGTAAGAAGAGTTTTAAAGCTTCAGACACTAGGATATTAAAACGTTTCTTGATCTGCGTGCACATTCTACCTGTCGCCCATGTGGGTAAGTTTTGCATGGGCGCAGTTTAGCATGGCACGGTGTTTTGATTGACGAGCTTTGATTGATGACGATGTTTACCTGCAGTGGGTTCTCGCCAGTGAGCAGATGGATGATCTCGAAGGAGTGCTTAACGATGCGGCAAGCCATCAGTTTCTTGCCATTGTTGCGTCCCTTCATCATCAGGGAGCAGGTGAGACGCTCCACAATTGGGCACTGGGCCTTGCGGAAACGCTTGGCGGCATAGCGACCAGCCGAATGGGGCAGGTAGCGTGCAAACTTCTCCTTAACGGAAATATAATCCTGCAGCGAGATATCGTTGACAGTCACATCATCGCAAGACCAGCGTCCGAACAGCTTAATCTCTGGCAGTTCGGTGGTGGCAACCACATTTGTATCGAGCACAGCCTCGGCAGCCTCAGCTTCCACTGGTGCCGGCTCCTCGAAGTTCTCCACAACGTTCTCAGCTACTTCGGCCATGCTGCAATGTACACCAATCAAATGCAATACAAATTAGTCACCAATTGACATACTGTAACTAATACTGCTTATTATTTATTTGAGTTGTTGATTTTAAACTTTATTAAGGTTAGTATCTTCGATCCGATACCCTTAAGAGGAATAGTAAACCATGGGCTTTAATGTGGTCCATTCGAATACCACAACGGCGTCAGTTCCACTGCTGCGGTTTTAGTTATGGACTTTTAAAAAAAATATATATGTATTTTTATTTATTGCTTGCAATTTAACGCAAACACGTGTGAACACACAGCAGCCAGCTTACATATCACACATACACAATACACGCACAGAAACAAAAAAAAAAAAAGAAAAACCAACACCGTTTTTAACCTCACTGTGCGTGGCTAATCGACGGCAATGCAGTTTTGGCATTTCTGCAATGCAATTCACAAAACCTTTGTATGTTTTCGATGGCCGGTGTGTTTACAATTCATTTTCTTATACTTTTATGTTTATACACTTTGATTTTGACAAAAAAATCTTACATTTTTCACGGAAGAAATCGGTGTACGATGTATGCGCAAAGACGTACGCCTGAAAAAGAACATGTTGTGGCAGTGTGTGGCAATGCCACAAAAATTTATTTCCGGCCAACGCACAGGGTTGTATTTTCACTGTAGGGCTGCTGTGAAACACTAAACATTTGGTGTTATCGAATATTTTCTTGCACAAAAAATACCGCATTTGTTGTTCAACATTATTCTAATTTTTAAAATTGTAAACAATTTTATCTCAAAGCACAAAAAGTAATTCATGTTACTTTGTCTGCAAATAGAAATTTGAAGCATAGAACTTATTTTCATTTACATTATTTTGATAATCGGTTTAACGGCCAACGTTCGGCTACATTGACGAAATTTAGCTATAAGTTGCTCAGAGTTTTCTGAGTGATTCGGACTGGCTGCCTTTTTGTCTTTTTAATTTTTTAACAGCGGCATCAATAAAGAAAATTTGTCCAACGTTGTTAAGTGTCTTTTCAGTTAACATAAAGTTATTTATTTAATTATAAAAATTTTATTAAATTTTTAGAATTGATTTATCAGTTTCGTATATTTTGCTTAAAATTAAAATATAGTTAGCTATAAACTTTTATACACAATACCAAAACATTTTATTATAATAATAATATTTGAAATTATATTGTTTTAAATATTATATTGCTAATTAATTGGCTAATATCAAAAATAATATTTGAATATTCTCGTTTGCAGCCTTTTTTGTAATAGTAAAGCTTATTTTTAGCCATTTTTATAACCGATTGCTGGCTGCACTAGCTTGAAATCATATTTAGAGTTGCGACTAATTGGCAAAACTGCTGAGTAATTTTCTTTCAGCGAGAACTAGTCGCTCATTTGATTCACTTCTACAATTGTTCCTTTAGTATTCATAGAAATTCATAATTGTTTTATTGTGTGCCAGTCAGTAAACTAAGAATATAAAACTAAATTTTTATTAGTTTCTCATACTTTGATAAAAAATATAAAATGTCTTCAAATAAATAATTTCTAGCTGACCAAGAACGATTTAGTTCGCGAATAAGTTCATACGTTCCTTTTACAAACCCGGTCTTATGAACATATTCTGAACGAAGCGATACAACTCTAAACAAAAACAATATGATTGTTGTTCAAATTAGCCGGATAACGTAAGTTCCCCAGGTTTCGATTTGTATTTGTTGATAAAGCAGTTGAAAAGCATTTAATGTGAAGATGACAACCGATGAAAGCATAATGGCCGAAATGCTGGGTGAGTTTCACAGCAATAAAAAAAAGCACAGCTGCTTTTGCATTTGCAATGCCTTCCCCTGTTAACCCCCTCACCTCCAGCCTCACAATCGCCCAATGAACCCTTTACCTTTATTGTATTATGGCACAGATCGCGCAACGAATCCAGTCAAAGACCGTGTCGATGAGCTGGGCGTGCAAATGTTTTGCATTGTGGTGCGTAGCAATGCCAAATTAGTGCACAAGGCGCAGGAGATGATTGTGGCTAAGGTGCGTTCCACCAACGTAACCGAAGCGACGCGAGCAATTGCGGTAAGTCTGAGGCTCACACACACACACAGACATAGACATAGACATGCACACGATACACGCACGATACCAACATAAGCATAGACCCACCCATACACACACTCATACAAATAGGCCCGCACTCACAAGTAGACTCATACAGTCAAACACGGACACATACACATACACGCACTGTTTGCGGTTTTTGTTTCGTTTCTGTGTCGCTTACTGAATGAGATTTCTTTGTCATGTATTTCCTCGCAACTCAGCTGCTGGAGGAATGCATGATGCAGTGCGGCGAAGACTTTCAAGACGAAGCCGCCAAGTTTCGTTTCCTCAACGAACTCATACGTCTTGTGTCCAAAAAGTACCTGGGCGCCGAGACACCGCATGTGGTTAAGCAGCGTATCATGGAATGCCTGCTGCTCTGGACAACCGAGTTTCCGCAGCGTCAGAAGATACGTGATGCCTACGATATGCTCCGCAAGGAGGGTGACATCGAACACGTTCAACCCTCGGCGACGTTGGCCAAGCCGGATAGTGTGCTCAGCACCATGGATGAGGCAATGTTTGCCAAATTGATTAAGAGCAAGGATCCGGAGAATTTCAAGCGTGCTAATCTTCTACTGCAGTATCGAATGGCACAGGAGGCGCGACGTAATGATCTGCTGGCACAGCATCGCATTGTGCTGCAGGAGGTGCAGGAGACGATGCGATTGCTCAATCAAATGCTCGACAGCTATAACCCCGCTGATCACGATGTCAACGAGACAATCAATGATCTCTACAAGAGCTGCAAGAAGCACAAGCCCATTTTCCAGCATCTGCCCGAGCTGTTGGGTGAAACCGATTCCCAGCTCATAGGTAATGTCTGTCCACTTGCTCCCCTTTCTTTTTATTGACTTTTCTTTTGTGCTGCACAGACGATACACTGGAGACGAATGGCGAACTGGTGGCCACCATGACACGCTACAAGCAACTGGTGCCCTCGCCCACCAAAACGCAATCCTCTACAGCTGCAGGAACAATGACCACGTCTACTGTGGCCACCGCTGCGACGAACACATCCCAAAATGCCGCATTGCTCAATGAACTCCTCGGTGATCTGTTGATTGGGGATAGTGGCGCCACTGCTCCAAGTGCTCCTAGTGCAGTTAACAGCGAAGTCAAGTCCAATGTGCTTTCTGATCTCAGCGAGATCTTTAGCAGCGCTCTGGCGGAGAGCGAAAACAAGCAGCAGCAGCAGCAGAGCTCCGAACCCTTTGCCGGCTCTGAACTGTTGGAGCCTCAAGTGCTCTGTCCAAGAAAGCAGTCAGTTGGAGAGGCTGTTGCCAATGGCAATGGGGCTGGAGATGATCGGGCAGGCGTAGTGGGTGGGCGTAAAATGCCACAGATTGATATGCTGAGTGAGGAGCTGTTCCAGCAGATACTGCCAGCCCAGGATCGCATGGCTAGCTTCAAGCGTGATCCCGAGAAGCTGACACTCAACGACTTGGCGCGCGAGCGCATGCAGGTGAAGCCACCCAAGCCACTGACTGTGCTGGAGCAGCTAGACGATGTGCCATTGCTGAGTGCACAGCCCTTGGCAGAGCCGGAGTCGTTGGAGGCCGATAAGGTCGTACCCACTGCCGCTCCTACACCAGTGACCAATCTTACGCCTGCTCCGACGCCCGTCAAGCATCTCAGCGAGATTCACATTGAGCTGGACAACGTACAGGCGACAGGAGAGGAGCGTGTAGTGCTCGACGACGACGATATGCATTTAAGCCTCAACTTTACCCAGGATCGTCCCAGTGCCCACGTCTCTGTAATTGTGATATCGGCTCAGAACAAAAGCCGTCAGGAAGTCAAGGACTTTCAGTTCGAGGCGAGTGTCAAAAAGGTGAGCAGTGACTCCGTCTAACTATAGTGAATGCTCTAACATATGACACACCTTCTTAGCCTTGTAAGGTGCGCCTTTTGCCGCCCACGGACAACGCCATGTCGGCCCACAAACCTTTTCGTCCAGCCATACCCATTAATCAGGTGATGCTGCTGCTTAATCCCACAGGCAAACCCGTGGATGTCACCTGCATTGTGGGCTACAAACTCGGCGATGATCCCGATCCTATCAAGGAGTCAATTGTGGCTAAAGACATCAACTACGTCGACTAGTTTCCACCACTTCAAAAGTCAATTTTTCAAATTAATTAATGATTATAATTTTTATCTATCTATGTATGTGCGTGTGTATGTGTTCGTTTTGTAGCTGATCTGAGCAGTGCAGCAAATGACTAACGATTCTCTGTCTCTCTATATTTCTGTGTTTACCAAAAAAGTCAAAATTGAAACCAAATTATGTTTTAAATGTCAGTACTTATATATGTTTAATGTTTATTATTATTACACGCCTATAAGGTTTATTAAATCGCATTCCTCACATCCACATACACATATACATATATATATATATATTTATATTTATATACATATATAAACTATTAGTTGTATCGGCAATAATATATTATTATAAAAATTTATGAAAAAATTGCGCTATAAAAGCAAAATTTTTATATATATTGTTACAAGAGGTAGAACTCAGTTCAGTTCTGTGTTTTGGATGCCTGGGATCCATGTCGTGTCCTGTCATCCAACCTGGACAGGGAATAACTGTCGCCTCCCCTCTTCCTTTCACTGCTTCCTTTGCGCTCCAATTTGGGACACTTTCAGCGGCCAGCGACAAACTGCCGGGAATCCAATCCAATTGCTTGAAAGTGACTAGTTTATGCGGTACAGAACTACAGTGTCCACTGGCTATGGTGGACAGCCATAGTCAGTGGACTGTTGACAAGGCCTTCCCGTCAGTCTGCCTGGCTGCTGCAAGTGCCTCGACCTAATTAATTAATTATTAATTATAGTACATATACTAAAGCGTGTATATGTTTAGTATAAAGTATATAAACTAATGGCTAATCACTATAACTAAAAGGCTAATTATTCTTACGCTAATCGGCGACAATCTCGTCTTTAAAGGAGAGAGCCGTAATTGCCTTGCTGTGGCCCGTGTAGTCGCGTGCCAGGGCTTTGGTATAGAGCTTCCAAAGGCGGGCCACACCATCGGAGGAGGCGGTAAACAGCCACTTGGAGTCGGCACTGAATGCCGCATCCCATACCCAATAGTTTTCAATGGAGAGCTCTCGCCATTTGCTAAAGTCCTCGGTCTTCCAGATGCAGGCGGTGCCATCACCGGACGTTGTGACCAACAGACGCGAGTCTGGGCTAAATTTACAACGGAGTATGGAACGCGTGTGGGCTTGTATCTTCTTTTTGGGACAAATGACGCTCAGTTTTTGGTTGGTATTGATGCTCAGTTGCCAAATGTAGCAGTTTCCTTTGTTGTTGGCCGCCGCCATGTAGTGGCCATCGGGGGATATGGCCACATCCTGTATGGAGGCGTCCATTTCGGGCACTAACTGTTCGTGTTCCTCGGACTTGACGTCCCACAGATACACGCCCCCGTTTTGTGAGCCCATGGCAATCTCCACCTGATTTGGATGCAGACAGGCAGCATTTACAGGCGCCTGGCAATCGAAGACACGGGAACAGTGCGGAGTCGAGATCATGTCCCAGATGCGTACACGATGATCCTCGCCGGCGGTGAACATCCATTTTCCTTCTTCCTGGAAGCCCAAACGGGTTATATTCTTCTGGACACCGTCAAAATTGATTACGGGTCCCGTGGAGTTCGATTCCAGATCGTAGAGTCGTATGCACTGATAACCGCACGCCGCCAGTCGTGTCTTGTCTGGCGTGCGATCCAACGCATTCACTTGCTGCAATTAATTGTTAATAATTTGTTTTCAGTTTAAATTTGTTTGTTTTTGTTGCCTTTTCGGGACTCACCGATGTCTCCACAAAGCGCATGGTTTTTATGCAGTTGCCGGTGTGTGCCTGCCACACTTTGATGGTGTGGTCGTAGCCACCAGTGGCTAGTATTAGCTGGTCCTCCGTTGCATCCATTGCAGCAGTTCTTTGGGTGTTTGTTATTGTTTATTACACTCGGACATTGCCTTTGATTAGAATTTTATTTAAGAATTTTGATATTCTTACTGGAACTGCATGCTTATCGATAATGCGCAGTTATCGACTAACGTCTTGAACTTAACATTATTGCTCCACACGGCAAATGCTGCTCCACCTGTTAACGGTTTCGTTAGGTGAGCAGCTGCTACAGCTGGGAACAGTTGCACATCTTTGCTCGAATAATGCAAATAAATTTGCGTGTCTACATTTAAAAATTTATGAACAACCCCAGAAAAATAATTGCATACTTTAATTCAATAGATTTGATGTATTTACAGCCACAATCACAAGTGTTATACGTTTCGTTAACTGTGGATTGAATTTTGTGTCAGCTAACTTCGTTAAAAGTGGAACTGGGTTCAGTATATTCAAATGGAGAAGTGGCCTGACTTAGTCAGGACACTCAGTTTCTTTGAACGACACTTCTCTTATACGCCTGAAACTCTGTTTCAACGAAGCCGAAGTACAACCGGTTCGGCTGAGATTAGGTCCTCACCGCTTTTAGTCCACAGTTAAGATTTAAACCTATTCTAAAATTCATGCCTGTTGTCGAAACCCTTTAGTTCGAATTATTTTTAGAGCGTTTTTAGAACATAGTTTATTTAAAAACCTTGAATAAGTTTGATGCTTTGAAAGAAATTTTTTGTGTCAGAATTCAAAGCAGGGCAGCAAAAGTTTCTTTTCGACTCTGTACTCACAACGAGTGCTGGGGTGCCTTTGGTTTGTAAAAATAAATACAGAATACAGGATTTGATATAAATAGTTGCCTTTATTCAAATTTCATTACTAAATTTTTAAAAGAAAATAAAGCATTTATGTATAAATAGTCTGTCCAAAATCAACAAAAAATGTTTTTGACCACAAAAAAACAATGTTTGCTTTTAACCTGCAAAATATTTTTTTTTTGGTTTTTCTGTAATGGGTTAAAAAGCCAAGCCTGTAACAAACTGCATAAAAGCCAGTGAAAATTTCTAGATATTTTACATGGTTGAGTGGCGAGAGAAACGGCTGCGCAAGGTACCAGCGGATCAGTCAAATGCTGACTGCAGCACAAAAAAACCGGGGAAATATTTAAATTTAATGAGCTTTAGCGATTCGAATAATAGATAATAATTAATAGATAATTTCGATACCACATAAATAATAACAAATATAAAAAGAAAAATCGGTTATCTTCGGCTTGCTGAAGATTAAATAATTTGGTTTCAATATAGTAGTGCGATTTGAATGCAATTTGTTCAACACAATGGGAATGATAACGAATGAATGAAATCGCTCAATAGAAATTTTTCGTACTTTACATTTACATCCGATTGTTCCTATATGATATATGTAGTGGTCCGATCTGGATTAAATTTGGTTAGCAGATGGAAAATGGTAAAGACTCCATATTGCAAAAATTTAGTTGAAATCGTTTAAGAGATACAGAAAATTTGCATACTAAGCATTTTAATTGATTGTTCCCAAGGCAGTTATATGATATAGTAAACCGATGAAATATGGTAGTAAAAGCATATAGGATGAATTTGGTGCAGATAGCTCAAAGATAGCCGATTGTTCCTATGGATGCAATATGATTTAGTGACCCGATCTTGCCGATTTGAATATATGATTTATGGGGTCGGAAACGCCTCCTTCTGTGCGTTACAAACATCGTGACAAAAACAATATACCCTCTGCAAGGGTATAAAAATGTATATATTTATTTGTTTTTTCATATTTAGCCATTTTTGTAGCCTGTAAAATCTAGCAAGTCTTGACGCTCGAAATCTGGCAACACTGACTCCCCAAGCGACGACTGTGCTGCCGCCGTGACTGCATAGCAAATAGATTAACTATCGCAGGGTTGCAGAACAATCGGGGCTGCTGTGAATGAAATGCGGTAAAGAAAAAACAGAAATTTGCTCATTTTGCACAGTGAAATTTATTTAGTCGCATTTGACACGATTTCTTGTTGTTGTTTCGCTTTTTTTGTTTTGTTTTGTACAGTATTTTTTTCTTCGTTTTTTGCTTTGGCCATACACAATAAATTGGGCTTAAAAATTACTTTTCACTTTTTAAACAATGCATTTGTTATTATTATTTTATTTATTATTATTTTTTCATTTCATATTGTATTCCATGTATGCATAATGTACGCCATTTTCTTTTTTATAATATTTTTTTATATCGGCAATTTACCGTACAATAACGGTAGACACATACACACAAATACTTGCAGTCGTTAGTTTCATGCGTTTTAATGCTAGTCAAAAAAAAATGACAATAAATATTTATATATTGTATTGTATTTAAGTTAACATCTAATAAAAAGTTTTTTATTTTTATTCCTTTTTTTTAAGTTTTTTGTTTGATTTTCATGTGTTTTTGTTGTTTTTCTTTTCATATCTTTTGGTATTGTTTCTTTTTTATACTTTCAGTATTTAGTTTCGTTTACAAAAAAATGTTCTTTACAAAAAAAAAAAAAAAAAAAAATTGTATAGTTTTTAATCTTAGACTTAACTAGTTAGACAATTACGAGTAATCCACTTATTTATCGTAGTAAAATCGCTAAATCTTCGACAGGTTCTTCCTTCAATTTTTTTTTGATTTATATTTATTTTTTTCATTTAATGTATTTACACAATTCCACTAAGATACGAAATTTGTTAAGTTGAGAAACAATAAAACATAACTAAACAATTATTCGTATTTTATATATTAATTCTATAGCCGAAGCTTAGCTTTCATTTCAGTTTTAAGTTGAACTTTATTTAAAATTACATTTAGCTATGATGAGTAGTACAAAAAAAATATATAATTTAATATTTATGTCGTCGTTGACACACAGAAAACACACTCTTCATTGGTTTTGTTAGTATATAACATTTATCATAGTTGTTAAGCATTATATTTTATATAATATATAGGAGTATAAAAAGCTTATCGATAACCCGCAGTATAACTGTCGACGCTTTCGATTATATGTACAGTTATGTGTGATTCAAAAGAAAAATGAAAACATGTTGAAAGAAAGCGAGAGTGTGCTTGAATGACAGATACCCTGTACCTCGCTTTAGTTATTAAATTTATTTTCATTTAAACGCTAAAAAAAACATCGCTATCTAGAATTTCTGTCGATTTTTAACTAAGTATAAATATTTTAAAATCTGTTGAAATTTTTGTATAGCTCTTAAAAAAATTTACGATTAAAATTGCGATTTCTATAACTTTTTCAATAGTTGCACAAATTCAGTATACCCACTCCATACGCCTACAGGGTATACACAAAATTATAGCACGCAATTGGGCTGCCCTTTACATGACACAAATGACAGAGGTAAAACCGCTTAAAGAATCAAATCATAAAGAATATCTAGTTGCACTTAATTTAATGGCTAGTACTAATGATTACATGTTGTATGTGGCTGAAATAATAACAGTTTTAATTAAAGGGTTGCCATCAAAAGTGTGAAAAGCGCAACCAATTAAACATAATTATCGTCAGTTGGTTGGTCAACATTCCGCTTCTGCTGTTCCCTGGAAAGAGTAAAACCAATAAAAGAAAATAAAATACATAAAGTAACAAAAAATGTAATAAATAATGAAAGTAATTTAGCAGAACGAAGCGAAATAAAGTCAAATCAAATAATTTCAAACAATATTCTATATTCCAAAGAAAGCACGCACACAAAACACACACACACACACGTATATTTATCCCTGTGTGTGTTTAATTCTTGGAAAAACTTTTGCGAGCATTTAAAAACATTTTCATATTTTTAATGAGTTTTGCGGTTAAAATGCAAATCCATTTTAGGGTCCTGGCATTTAAAAAACACATTCAACTGTCCAAGTCCCAAATGGCAAATTTTACTCTCTTTTGAGCTACTTACTTCCCTCAAATATGTTGGCCAGTGATGCCAACTTTTAGCCACTAAAACCACTCAAAGAGAAAAGTTTCACAAATGGTTAAAGTGGTAAACAGGGCAACAAGTTATTTCATAGAACAGTGCGGACTTTACGAACAGCCTGTTTTATGAGCTAATTTGTTTAAGTTTCACTCCGACTTTTGTTGTTTTGTTCAAAATTCTATTCGCATATTTTAAAATGTAGTTTAAATTATTAAAAAAAATGTTTGTTAGAGTAACAATTTAACACAAAAATTCAAAATAAGTGAAAAAATTTATGGCATGTTTTTAGCGGATTTTTTATTAAATGTCCATAAAAATATTAAAAAATTAAATATTCGTTATTTTGTCTATATTAACAAATTTTTTGATTTCTGAATACATTTTTTAAGGCCTCGTTCTCCATTTACAGGAGTCTATTAGGTTTCTTAAAAGCGAAATGTGCGTAACAGGTAGAGGAAGTCTTTAATGATCCCAAAAAGTATATATTCTTGATCAGCATCAACAACCGAGTCGATATTGAAATGTCATCTGTATGATCACTCAGATCTCAGAGACTATGAAAGCTGGAGACACTAAATTTGGTATGAAAGTCCGCCTACTTCGCGAGCAGATTAATCTTATTTTAAATTGATGCCACGCCCCCTTCCGAATCCGTAATTTCTAAAAAAAACAGGTCTCATAGGTCAGTCGGTCGGAAATTGTTATTATGCTTGAAAAACTTCACACTAGTTGTCGATTTTCTCAGTTTGAGTCCGGGCCGAATAAGCCGGAAAAAGGCTAGATTGTGAATACTGATATTTGCCATATCCCCTTCTTATCAGTCCCCCACTTTCTTCCTCTTCCCCCTCTTCTTCTCTCTTCACCCTTTTCCTCCCTCTTCCTCCCTTTTACTCCACCTTCCTCCCTTTTTTATTTCGCCTTTTTCTTTTGACATGAATGACACTTTAAATTGTCCTCGAGTTTGTCTTGGACATTTATTTGAGTTTAACTTGTGGTTGGCACTTTCGAGAAATCCTTTAATCTTGCTAATGACGCCAGGACTGCATGACCCAGCGCATGTGTTGAGTAATGAGTGGATTCTTTTTTCGGCATCGTTCTGACATCCTCCTTCTCTGGGTACGCCTACCCTACAGCCACTTCGTCCCCTTCCTTGTCTTTGCCTAATTCGTTCATGCTCATCATTGTTCATGTCGCCGTGTTGCTCATTCAATTCAATCAATCAAATTGCTTGGCGTTTTTGGCTTAGTAACGAGTTCCGCCCACCCACTCCCACCACCGCCCATCAGCACCGTCCACCTACTCTATGAGAGCTGAACTTGATTAAGTCATTTCGAGTTTGTGTTATCTGAAGTTACTTCTTTTCTTCACAACTATCGATTGTGATTACAAACACCTCGTTATCGATAGTTTCGAGATTTACCAGCGTACGTAAGATCGCTCTGAATATCCTCTTGAATATTTATTCAATTTGCTGTCATATTTAAAGACTTTCTACAGAAAAATCCAACTAACGATAGGTTTCGATACATGTTAATTATATTGAGTAAATAAGTATCACAATTTTAACCGTTTAAATTCTTCCAAACTGCAATAAGTTTTATCATCTTATTTTTTTTATGTAAGTGAGTTTCTTTATGTCTCGAAAACTATGGCTGGCATTTACAAAAAAACTTGTTTTCGATAGATTTTCGATAAATATGCTGTACCAAAAATCGCTCGTTAGACAGCTATTTTAAGCGATTGAATCTATTAGAATTGAAGTAGGATCATAAGCCAAAAGTTGTCCCTAATAAACTGAAATTAACGGCTCCAATTAAAAGTACAGCTATCGATAGTTTACCGATATATAGTCAGTGTGAGTAATTATCTTAAAAGACAACTTTTAATTCAGTGAATCCTAAAAATTTTAATTTGTTTGTGAACACAAATAGTTTTGTCAATGACTTCACAGCCATTGCTTGAAATAGCATAATACATTAGTTATCGATAGTATCGATTAATTAAAAATCCACATAGATGCACCTTTAATTCTATCCACCTTTTGTATAAAAGTGAATGCTGGAACGCGCGTGAAAAGTTCCCTTTCTTTTGACATTGACAGACGGAGCAAAGGGAGGAGGCAATCAGTGAATCACCGCATAACTGCACCACCGCACTCCCGTACCATCACAGCACCACATCACGATGAAATAACCCTACGCAACATGGCGACCGTGCTAATTGCGATCTGACAGTTCTTTGGCCAGAGACTGATGGACGTGAAAACAAGTGGACGAAATGAAACCCTTTTAAAAGGTAAATTAGCAAAAAGTAATTTCGATAAACAGAAAAAAAAATGTATAACAACTGATGTCAAAGGCAAAAATGAAGAACGTCAAATGATAAACTCAGAGAAACGTCGGATTATAACATTGGCAATGGCAAATATTGTTGTCAGTCTGTGCAGATGTTCAGCTGTCTGTTTGGCATTACGAGGGGTAAAAACAATTAAGCGAAATGATTAAAACATCACGACGGGGAGAAGGGGAGCATGAGGGAAAGGGGCTGAGCGTGGCAGAAGGCAGAGTGAAACGAGGGAGGCGTAAAAGCGTAACGAATGCAAGGAAAATCACTTAAAAACTATTTTCACGCAAATTGCTTTGCTTGTTGAAGGTAGTGTGTGCTCCAGCCCTGACACTTCCCAGTCCTATCACTTCCCAGCCCATCCCTGGATTGCCTGTTGCCGGTTGCCGGTTGCTGGTTGCACGTGCACGTGATGGATGGACTGTCTGGCACAACTCCCTGGTCAAAACATCAAATACTCTGCGGCACCGCGTCGCCAAGGGTTGTGGTGAAGGATGGAGAGAGGGGTGCGGGGCGTGGCTAAGTCACGTTTCTCATGCATGTAAATGAAGAAGTTTTGCCCGATTCAGTCAGCTTAAAAGCTACAGCACCAAAATGACGAAGGGGACAAGGGACAAGTGTAGTGAAAAAGGTAGTGAAAGGGGTTTACAACTGCACAGGGGCGTAACTGTCCAGTTCATGGCAGTCACAGCATGTTGTTCATACGCCACGTTGTCTGCTTACTGTCTGCTTTCACATGCACAGTGAACACTCGCTGAATAGTAACATTTCAATTAAATTTAAACTTAACGAGCAAATGGCTAAAATTTTAAGTTCTAGTTTCAAAAGTTCTTGAAAATTGTTATATGTTAAATATTAAATTATTTTTATGTATTATTGTTTTTAATGACTAAAACATTGTTGGTCACTTTAAAACAAATCAAAAAATGATTTGAAAGCTCTCTTTTATTTCTTAGTAAGTTTTATATAAAACAATATTAAAAAAAAGGAATTTGCCAGAAAAAATGATTATTTTTAAAAAAGTTTTAAAAAGTAATCAAAAATTAAATGAAATTACTAGAAAATCATTTTTTCGATTAGGTTTCTGCCTAAAAATAAACAAGTTGAAGAGCTAAATGAAACCAAATTAAAAATTAGTTTTATCTAAGTTTTGTAGACTTTTTGTTAGCTCAAACTAATAATGAAAAGATAAAACATAAAATAATTTTACTGTGTTACTGAATTATTAATAATTTTTTGTAACTAAACTATCACTGTCATGTGGACAACACAGCGATGCATATAAGCTAGTGGGTGACAGTACAGGGTAGCTTGTAGTCAAACAATTATTTGCACATTCTTTTTTTTTTAAACAATTCTTTTTTAAACAACTTTAAAGTGTTTCTAGTTGGTGGACGTTTGCTGTAAGTGCAGCACTTTGTGCATGCGTGTGTGTGTATTCGTCCCTATGTCTGTGTGTGTATGTGTGAGTGTGTGTGTACACACCTACATCGCCTGCAATCATTGTTAAGCGCAGCAATCTTGTTGCTCTTGTCCGTTCGATTGCAATTGCAACTCGGCAGCTGCAGCAGAAACAATTTGCAACGACAACAACGACCACAAGAACAACAAGAGCCACTACCGAACAACAACAGCAGCAACAACAACAACAACAACAACAACAATAACAACAAAGAGGTTGCCCGCAAAACTGTCACAGGCCGCGCTTAACAGCGACTCACTTTAAGCTGTAAACAAAAACAGAAAATGATTTTAAAATTACCTGAACTTAAAGGCAGCCAATAAAGATTAAATTTGAAGGGGGAAAAAAAGAAATGAAAAGTTTTAAAATGAAAAGAAAAAATGCATCTGAATGCGACAGTGTTTTCCGGCCGGAAAATTGCCGTTTGGTATTCGTTGAGTGCCTGATTGCGCCGCGCCGTGTTCATGTCCGTGTCCAACTTCGGGTGTGTCTTCGTCTTCGTCCCCGTCTTCTTCTCCGTCCTCAGCTATCTGCCCCAGTCCCTTTTTCTCTTTTCCCTCTTCATCTCTGTATCGTAGTCTCTGCAACTTTCTCTGCTCCTTTCCCAATTGGTTTTCCTTAACTTGCTCCTCACTCCGTTGGATACCCTTCCTCATTCTCTGCTCATTTCTTAGTTCTATTTCCTGCTGTTCTCCCTGCTTCTTTCCTAGTCCCTTTACCTTCTTCTCTTTTGGCTTCAACTCCTTTCTCAGTTCACTTTCTTGCTCCTCTCTCTGGCCTATTCCCTGTAACTTTTCTAGTCCCTTTCCCTGTTTCCTGAAGCGCTCATTGACCAATTGCTTGCCCTGCTCCTCCCCCAGCTCTCTCTTCTGCATCTCCCACAGATCCTGTTCCCTCTCATCTTCCTGTCCCTGGTCGTGTAGTGTCAACGGCGCCATTGTGGCTGTGGTTAATATGCCGGCCATTGTGTTGCTGTTGCTGCTGTTCTCATTGTTGGTCATTGCTGTTGCTGTTGCTGATTGGCGGGCAATCCTTAAATGTCAATGGGACGTCATGATAATCACGTCTGGTGCTGAATTCCGTATGTCGATGAACACTTTGGACTCCTCGTTCTTTAGCTGTTTGCCCGCTGCTGCCGGATTGCCACCGCCGCCCTTGCTCCCCGGCAGCATTTGGGCCTGTCCTTTTGGATGCATCGTGTGCGGCAAACGTGTGGCAACACTGGGAGCTTGTTGCTGATGTTGATGCGCAGGATGTGCATGATGCAAACGTTGCTGCTGCTGCTGCTGCTGTTGCTGCTGATGCTGATGGTGATGATGGCAGATCTCCTGCGGCTTGGCGCTGGATGCTACTATTAGGCCATAATGGGAGCGCTGTCCACCACCGCTGCCACCGACGCCACTATGCCGCTCCTCCAGCTCCATTGATTCATGCGGTGATGATCCATGTTGCATGTGCATTTGGCTGCGTCTTGTCAACGTGTTAAGCAATTGCTGTGCTGGCGGTGGCGGTGTTGATGCTGGCAGCTGTGACGTCATTGCCATTAGACCAGAGCCCGTTGATGCTACACCGGCAGCCGGTCCCAGTCCATGATCATAGCCAAATGTGGAGAAGAAACGCGGCGGTGGCGGTGGCATCATCGCAACGCCGGCTCCACTACCACCACCTAGCGAGGACGAGCTGGACTTCTGTCTCATTAGCGTGGCAACGGCACTGGGACTGTTGGCAAACAGCGAATCCCTGCGGGGTGCAACGAAAGGGAAGCAAAGAGAAGTGAAATGTTTAAATATTTGTCTTTCATATACGTTAAGTAAACCCCCTTCCACAAACATAGCACACCCAATAGGTCAGGTCGTAGGGCGCACATCGCACTTGTCTCACCTCACGTATTTCCTGTTCTCACCTGCTGTAACAGGGGATCTGCTTTATGCAAATACTACAAATGTTACTATGTGTTGTCAGTGTTTCTATTCATTTGACTGCGAATGTTAACATTAGCGATGCTGTTCTCTGCTACGGTAACTGTTCCCTAAAATCATGTGGTGACATCTCTGAGTACTCCTGAATAAAATTTAATAGTGTTCCCAAAACTTTTTCCAAGAGGGATCCCAGAATGTAGAAAATGTTCTCAGAGCGTGTTCCCATAAAGTGTTCCCAGAATGTGTTCCCTGAAAGTGTACCTAGAAACTGTTTCCAAGAGGTGTTCCCAGAAGGTATACTCAGAAACTGTTCCCTAAATATGTTCCTATGAACTTTATCCAAGCTTTACATGAGTTATTCATTGAAAACACAACAATTACTCCAAGACTGTTAGCATTACACAACTGTTACCAATTTAAGTGATACTAATATATTTTAAACTAATACAGTTTTGACAACTCTCATCGCTTGTGTCAATTTAACTGTAGCTTGCTTGAGTGGCACTGTCTCAGTAACTGTTTCCAGTTACTGGGAACACTCTGTTCCCGTTCTTGTTTCTGTATTGTTCTGTTACCAGCTCTGTTCCATAGGCTGTTACCAATAATGTTTGGTAACGACTTTTACTGATTAAAGTGATTCTATTCTCTGACTTAAGCTTGAACTGTACCCCAAAACTGTTCGCATAAGTTTGAGTGTTTTGTTCTAAAAACACTGATGAATTTCTAAACATTGCTCTAACCAAAGATGGTTTAATATAAACCAAGGTATTCCCATTTTAGAAGTAATTCTAATTTATTCACTTCAAAATTTGCTGATACTCTAACTTTTAATTATTCAGCTTTAAACAAAGTTAATGCTAATCTTCCTGTTGATTTTCTTGTTGCACTTTTATTCGTTTCTGTTAACGTTTTGTCTGGAATTAATTTGTTTAACTAGTTTCGTTTTTAAGCTATTTTTCTGTAGCTCTAATGCCAACCAGTTACTCTTTCTGTTAGTATTAATGGGTTGCTATTAACTGTTGCTGTTCTAACTTCTATTATATTTAATCTAATGCTCTACCTACAGCTATATACGATTTTCTGTTATTATTCTGAGATCGTTTGTGAAACTAATTCCAGTACAGTAACAGTAACAGTAACTGCTGAAGTTTTCTGATTACATGAAATATTTAATATAGTTCCAGGAATTGTCTCATCACTGCTGTGCGTGCTTGCGTCATGTCTCTGAATGTTGTCGTTGTACAAATACTCAATTCCTTTCTCTACTCTAACCCCTCCATTTCTAGCACCTCTTTCCCGAGCAGTATCCGACTCTGAGTCAGCTGCGTGTTCTCGTTCTGTTCCGATGAAGACGCATGCAAATACAAATATTTGCATCGATTTGTGTTGTACAAGCATCAGGCCCTATTTCCGTAACTCTCATATGCTATGCCGTACTCCATACTCCTTACTACGTACACTAAAGTATCCTGCTTGCCGTGATGAGCCACATTATGGACACACTGTCATTGTTTGTACTATTTGCTGAGCGTTGACTTTGCAATTTGTTCGCGTCTAGTTTATTGCTCATGCTGATGATGATGACCAGAACCATTCTAACCCTACCCCTCTGTCATCTGCTCTACACGTGTGTCCCGACCGTACACTCACCTCGTCTGACAGCCCATATCACAGGCATTAACCGGTGCGGTCGAAATCGCCGCCTTTGTCATCAGCTCGTGAGTTCCCGTCGTTGTCGATGTCGATTCACCATCGTCCATGCCACCGCAGAGTGAGGTTTGGGTCATGTCCGCATGGCGACGTAAAATACTGTGCTCCTTCTCCTTAAAGTCGGCCTTGTTCGACTGTGTCGATATGGGAACAGCTTCGCGATAATAACGATTAGAAACATCATCCAGTATTTGCAACGAGGTCTGCGAATGCTTTTGTCTACAATATATAGTAATATTTTTATCAGTATATAAATATGAAAAAAATTCAAATTGCACTAAAATTTGTTGTATATTTCCTAATGAAAAAGTTAATTGGTATTAACTCATTTAAACTTAATATATACGGTTTATTATCTTATTTTTATCCCTTTCCCGATAGTCTAAATAATTGTTTAAAATATTCATAAACCAATCAATTTCAAGCAGACTGATTAATAATCATGATAGCAATAATTGAATGGATTTTTGTTTAAGTTTTTCAGCATAAACAAGTAAGAAAGGCTACAGTCGATCGAGCCGACTGTAAAAGACCCCGTACTCCCATAGTATTCCATTTTATTTAAATTAAAATTTTAAAATGAAATTTAAAAAATAAAAATTAAATATTTACATTTTGAATTAAAATTAAAAAATAAATAAATTAACAAATGTCATAGTCAGCACTCGAACCCGCGATCCATGCGAAGGTTCCACATTGCGCCGCAACTCTACCAGTTGCACCACACTCCTCTTCTATCATTCTTCCGATTATTTGCAAATATGTATGTGTGCTCATACATATGTGTGTATGTATAGCATTGGTCGGCGCGGCCAGCGGCTCCGGGCAGCGCTGCCGCCAGCAGGTAGAGAAAACGTTCGAACATATGTTTGTATGTTTCTGTGTTTGTTTGTATGTGTTGCGCGCATGCAGTGATTTTGCTTTAAAATAACTTCGACTTTGAACCGTAATTTCTCTGTTGTTTGACATAGGATTTTGATGCCACTTTCAGGAAAGTTAGAAATAGTAATTCTCTAAGCGTATGTTAAATTACAACACTGTACTATTTGATTTAATGCCTGAACACAGGCGTTGAAGCTGGAGAGTCTTTTATTTCTGATGAGCAAAGGGGGCGTGGCAGCTCAAAATTTTGAATGGCGTTATATTAAGGCTGTCTCTAGGAACCTGTATACCAAAATTTGTGCTCCTAAGTGCTATAGTTACTGAGATATTCGCCTAAAACACAATTTTTTTCGAGGTGTGTCTGGTTTTTTGCTCATTGCGGGGGCGGTAAGGGGCGTGGCAACAATTTGAAATAAACTTGATCTGCTCGAGAAAATAACGGACTTACATTCCAAATTTGGTGTCTCTAGCTCTTGTAGTTTAAAAGATCCAGGTGTTCATACGGACGGACGGACAGACGGACAGACGGACAGACGGACATTGCTATATCGACTCGGCTGTTGATGCTGATCAAGAATATATATACTTTATGGGGTCGGCCACGCCTCCTTCTGCCTGTTACGCACATCTTGCTTCTGACAAACTTAATAGACCCCCTTTACTCTTTTTTAAAGAGTACGGGGTCTAAAAATAATTGGATCGATAAACTCGACAATTGAATTTTTGAGGGAATGCACTAGACTTTCTAATAATAATTGTAACGATAATCCGGAATTAAGCGGATCAGTTTATTGAGTATATAATGTAGACCAATAAACGATAATTAGACTAGACTAAAAACTAATAATTAATATTTTTGATTTAAAATATAATTCTAAGGATTACGATTATTTTAATGGTATTAAAAAATTAGCAAAAAAAATGAAAACAGAATCGTTAATCGCTAAGGATTATTATGTTAAAAAAATTAGTATATGATTAAGACCATTACAACAATATGTCAAAAACAAAGTCATTATCAATGATAAATAACAAAAAAAAAATGTACATGGAAGGGGATTTGTATTAATAATTCACATGAAAAACATAACATTTTGTACGATGGCTAGAAAAAATTGTGATGATAACATTAATGTCACAAACAAAAAGAACTTCACAGTTAAACGATGGGTAAGGAAACATTTGTGGAAGGACGAGTTTTTTTTTACAAATGGGAATGTGATAAATAAATTCAAAATAAACCGTGTTAACAACAAAACGAACAAAGAGCTAAACAAATTATTCCAAATCGAATTTATATACTTTACAGGATGTTGTAAAACTATTTAAAGTAACATAATGTAAATATGCTTAAAGTATTCTCTTTTGTGATAAAACAAAAAATGCCAAATGAAATATTAATATATAAACTTAGCAATAAACACATAAATACTAGCTTTAAATATTTATTCACTTTAATACAATAAATTGTACTACAACAGATAATTTAAAAACATTTCAATACAAAAATTTAGATTAATTGGTAAAACCTTGTAAAATAATTTATAATATTTAAAATATTGTCTCAAGAATTAGTTTTATAATTTTTAAAAATATTTTAAATGACTTATAGATGTATAGTATTTTTTTAATTAAAAAATAATTTTTTTAATGTTAAGATTTATAATATATTTTGAAAATGGTCCCAACTATTCATTTATGTGATAATCTTCAAATGTTTATTTTAAAATTAAATAAATAAATATTTTTAAAATTATTTCAATAATTTATTGATCTAATAATTTTAAAAATAAGTTTTCAACAGTTTTTATTCTAAATGTTTTGTTAATCTTTATATTAATACCAATATTTCTATATAAGCAGCTTAATGAAATTATAAGTTTATGATAACAGTTGAGAATGTGTGAGTGTGGCTAACTGACCTTGATATGTTCTCACGTGAACGGCCCTTGGAACCGTGGCCCATCTCATCCAGCTTGCTATCCTTAGACTCTCGTATGTGCTCCTGCAAAGACCAAGAAATGGCAGAGAAATGGCCAGAGAAACCAATAATGTGCATGAGAGACGAGCAAACGATAAGGATACCCAATATATGTATATATTTATGTATATAATAAGCGTAATAAAAATATTTTCAATTAATTTTGGTCGCCTGATGGCGTATGAAGCAAACGAACGGGACAGGCAAAATGGGCAACGATTTAAGCCAGGAAAGCAGCAAACAAAGCCTAAGGAAGTGGGACAAGGACGAGGACCAAGACAAACAAGAGGACGATGACGAGGACTGGGAAGAGGACTGGGGCGAGAACAAGGACTGAGGCGAAAATTGAAGCTGTGCCTGCTCCTCGATGTGTTGCATTGTGTGCAGCGTGGCGTATGCGTTATATTTATACCCAACACTGTCGTCTGGATTACGGGGCAGCAATTAAGTGCTTGCCACCTGATACTTCATCAGAGTGACAGAGGAAGAGAGAGAGAAAGCAAGAGCACGAGACAAAAAGAGAAGCCCCAGTCGATGTCATTAATACGCCGATTGCGCTTCACAGAGCCAAAGAGCATAAAAGAAAGCGTAAATACGCAAATACTACTACATAATAATGAAGGCAAGAGTCCTCGGCACAGGACACCATGGGGCAGCGAAGGACTACAGTGAATTGAATGGCACAAGACAAGACAGCAACGAGCTGAGTGGAAAAGGGGATTTGGATGGGAAGAGGAGCGTGGTTGGGACAACGAAAGGGTCACGACTCTTAGCGGTTGACCTCCGACCAAAGTCCTTTGCCAAGATTGCCGCATTGTGGTCCTTATTCGACTGCACCTCAAATTGCATTCATAATAAAATACAAGCCAAACATTTGCTGCACATTTTTTAATGCTTTTCATTTTTTTTTTTTTCGTTTGTATTTCATATTTTTTTCATTTACTTTTTCTTTCATTTTCTCTCTCTGTTTATTATACATTTGACCATTTCCATAGCATAGTTTTATCATTTTAAGCTACCAGCAATTTGAATAACTACAACTACTTCAACTACAGTTTGATATATATTTATTTACTTCATACTAAGTACATAAAAAAAAAAAATTGTTTGATTTTTGGCAAGTTACTGAAGCGTATGCTGCGACTGTTTGCCGTTGATTATACATACGATTGTGTATGTATTAGTATATCTATGTATTTATATATTTTTTTATATATATATCTGTCAATAATGCTGACTTTCAATATGCAAAACGCAGCCAATTTCTTTTCAATTACTTTTATGCGCTTATTTGGTTTTTCTCTTTCGGGTAATTGATTATTATTATTTTTTTTTTTGCTTTTCATTTTATGTTTACAAGTAATCGCTTAAAGTGTTTTATTTTTATAAATAACCTTGCAGAACGTAAGCTTTATTTTAACAAAGCTGATTTGATTTCTTTGAGAAATTATATTTATTTTCTTACACCCAAATGTAGCTTCATTAAAATATGTATTGGTTTGATTTTATATTTAAAGCATACGAAAATCAAATGAATCAACAGAACGGGTTAAAGAGTTGCAAGCATAAACTTGAAAATAATTAGTAGCTTTTAATATTTATTTAATATTTAATATTGTAGGCCAACTTGATAGTTAAATATAATTCGCATGTGTGAGTAAAAATTGAATTTTAAACTTGTTTTTGTAATGCCAAAATATTAACAAATTTGTATTTGACTTAGTTACAAACTTTCAACACAAACTTTGTATTTTAATTTTATAACGAACCTAATATGGTATAACAACCCAATTAAATAATAATTAAAACTTCTTGTGATAAAATCTTTTAACCACTAAATATTTCAAGGGTATACAACTAAAACTGACTTTCCTTTAAGATACTTAAAAAACTTGTATACAGCTGCGGTAGAAATAAGAGAAGGGCTTGCTGCTGCACAAAAGTTTTGCTTAAAAAATAAAACTTTCCAAAGCATTTCAATTTTAAAATATAAAATGAATACTGCCTAATTGCTTTAAGCCGATTTGAAAATAATTTCTAATTTACAACTTTTTTAGCTCCATAAAAAACTAATTAATTTTAATGCAACCTTTTCATGAAGTTCATTGAAAACTAGTAGGAAAGGCTACAGTCGAACACCCACTGTGCTCAGTTTTCCATACATATCAACTATTTTTGACCGTTCTGTTCTATGGACCCTGTAGCATACAGTTGTTCGTTGGTGAGAATAGTTCTAACGGTTCCATACACACAGTGTGCGAATTTGGACCCAATAGTTCTAAGAGTTTCCAAGTTATGGTGCTATGAAAATGGTTTTTTATATTTTGTGGGGTAAGGGCGTAGAAGAAACTTAAGAGAAACTTGGTCTGCATGATTCACATACGGAGTTTCATTCCATATTTAAAGCTATATCGGCTCGTCTGTTGATGCTGATCAAGAATATATAATGCGTCGAAAAAGCTTCCGACTGTCACGCAAATTTCACTTCTGACAAACCTATAAGACCTGTGTACACTTTTTGAGTACGGGGTCTAAATACTCTTGTATTTTCATTGAAGCTAATTTGAAGCCAAACTCAAAAGTTAGACAAGTGCTTTTATTTAATAAGTGAGCGAGACGCAAATCGAGTAATAACAACATTAAATTCACTGTAGCAATCAGATATAAAAATAATATACACCCATTACATGAGAGCTTTGAAGATATTTCAGGCAGCACAAAAATATTAAGTTACTCAAAGTCAAAAGATAAGAAAATAATAAAATACAAAATAGTTAAATATTCTCAAATATTATTTAATTTAACTGCAAGGTATTTTCCCATCTTTAAGTCTAGTTTGTTTTCATTTAATTTTTTATTTGCATTGACAGCATATAAACTGTTCACATAATTGTTTTTGATACCTCTAAAAGCCATATAAATGTATAGGATTTGTTTTGTAATTCATGTAAAACTAAATTCACAAATGTAAAAAATATTTGTAACATTTTCTTTGACACTTGAGAATTGTGATTTGAAAATTGAATTTATTTGCCTACGGACATAGTGAAAATGTAAATGTTTAATAAAGTAATTGCTGGGCATTTAGTCATCTCTTTGAATCATTTTATACCCAGACAGAGACGGGCTTACAAGCACATTTAAATGCTTTTAAACTCAGGCTTAAGACACAAGTAAAGAAAATAAAATGTTTATATTAAATACTGTTGATAGAGACATTGAATCATTGTCAAAGGAAATGACAAGTCATAAAGTTATATCATAATTTGTATTTTATTTTTATAAGTAATATTTCTCTGTGGTGGGTATATGTAACTAGACAAATAATTCTGATTGAGCCAGATACTTTTAAATGTTTAAGAGAAGTCCAAAATAATAAATTAAGGTTTGTGAAGACGAAATTGCTAAACGATTACATTTTTGTGAGCACTGTAAAAATTTAGCACGATTTTAAATATTGAAAACATTAACCTAATATTTTGAGATTTGTGGAGTTCACTATGAATTTAAAATAGAGGAAAATGTTATAAATTATTTTCATTATTTTTTGATACACATGTTGAAAGAATTTTGCGCCTTGATTTTAAAAATTATTTAATAAAATGTTACTTTTATATTATGATAATATTTGTTGCATTGAAAATGTTTGAGTTCTCAATGTAATACATTTTAATTCTATTTTATTTAGTATAGTGATATAGAGTTAAAATACCTTTTGGAGGTCAATAGACCGATTCTTATAAATATTTATTTTAAGAGCATTTATCTAAAAATTAGCTAAATCTTTTATTGTTAACTCGACTATTAATGCCATCAATTTGTTATAAATTTGAAAGGCGTCTGCAGAGCAAGCATGCTCTAGACTGACTTGACAAAGCTAAAGCATTATATGTAGGGGAAGTCACCTATCGTGGGCACTCTCTAATAGTGGGCACACCTGCGTTAACATAGACAGGAATTATATACTACTGATCTGTAATTGTTCTAAATGCTGCTGAAAACTTAAAAAATAATCAAAGTTTCAATTTCCTTTCGTCTATGATGGTTAAGCTTCATATTTAATTTGTTTCTAGCCTATTTTTTAGAGTGCCCACAACAGGACAACATTTTTGTATATTGTGGAATCTGGATAAAATGCTTTTGGTCAAAGATAATAAGCCAAATTTAAACTGTGCCCACAACGGGTGACTTTCCCCTACTGTTTATATTTTTGTGCTATTTTCATCTTTCTGCTTGAAAAGAAAAAGTTTTGACACATATTTTAATTTATTCAATTTGTTTGATTATTTTGCTTTTGACAGGGTGATATTGGAGATTGTAATACTCGCTTAACTCTTGGACATTACCTACAAATATATGTATGAATTGATTATTTCCTTTGGCTATGGCGAACTGCAAATTTGATTTTAAAGTGTTCATTGTGGCTGCTCTTCAAAAAGTTTCATAATTTATTTTCCAAACAGGTAAGGGCTAAGCGGAAGGGTTAAATTAATGAGGCAGAACAAGGGTGCAAAAGAGAGATGGGGAGAGAAAGGAAGAGGGAGAAACAGACAGAGATAGAGGTAGAGAGAGAATGAAAGAGTAGAGAGAATGTGCGAATGTGCCCAAAAGATGTCCAATGTGGTCAAATAAAGTGCACGACTGTGTGTGTTTGTATGTGTGATCTTGTGTGCAACAGTTTTTGCAATTTTAATGATGCCACCGCCATGCCACGCCCACATGACCGAAACGTGCTCTTCGTTGAGTACAAAAACTCTTCGCTTCAAATGATTTTATTGAAAAATTTGAGAGCCCTTTTAGCCTTTGGCAATGGCTTCTCAGTCAACTGTTGCAGTTCCCTTTCCCTTTGACTCTCCCGCTCTAACTCCCGCTCCAACTCCCTTTCCTTGTCCCTGTCCCACTCGCGCTGCAAGTGCGGAGGCGGCGGTGGTGGCGGCGGTGGTGTTAGTTCCGGCAATATCGCATCCATTTCACTCGATGTAGATGAACAATTTGTGCCTGTTGGCGTGGCCGTCGCAGTGCTGCCCTGTAGCGTTGAATTGCTCGAGTGGCTCTGTGTAGTCGTTGGCAGACAGTACCCAGGTATTAGCACAAATTCATCATTTTCGCCCATGGTGACACTGTCGCTGTCACAGCTAAAACCAATGCCATCGTCATATTCATCGTCCTCCAGTTGAATGCTCTGCTCTAATTCCAGTTCCAGCTCCTGTTCCAACTCTAGTTCCCGTTCTAGCTGCAGTTCCAGCTGCTGTTGTTGCAGCTCCAAGCTGGATTGCTGCTGCTCCAATGATTCGTGAACATAGGGACAGTCGTAGGTTGGCAGCGACTGTAGCGTCTGCTGCTCTTGTCCATTGTTGCTCACACAGTCGTAATCATAATCACAGTCGTAATCACAATCGTAATCATTTCCCTGCTGCAGTTCAAAGCTTCTTTGGCTTCTATTGGCAGCACTGACAATGCTGCTGCTGTTGCTGCAGTTGTTGCTGTTGTTGTTGTTGTTATTGCTGTTGTTGCTGCTGCAGTTGCTGTGGCTGCTGTTGTTGCAGTTTGAATGGTTATCGCTGTGCTGCTGTTGACGTTGCTTTTGCTGCTCGTTCTCGATATTGTATGCAAAATCGCACATGAAATCGTTTTGTAATCCCACGAATATAGCGCTCTTTGGAGCGCCCAACACAAAGGAATCAATGTGATAGACGCTATCGCACAGCGCTGGCACATCCTGTGGATAGAACATATAGAAAAACAGAAAAACAGACAGAAAGACAGAGAGAGAGAGATAGATAGGGAGAAAGATAGATAGAAAGAAAGGCAAAGAAAGACAGAGACAGACAGTGTGTGTGTGTGTGTGAAGAGTGTTAAAAATTTAGAAAGAAACACCAACTTTGTGTGACAGAAAGAGACAGTTAGAAATACAGACAGACAGAGACAGAGAGAGAGACAGACACATGAAGACAACACAATTGGAATCACAAAGTAAAGGTGAAAACGAAAGAGCGAAAGAAAGACAGAGAGAGAAAGAGACGTGTGTAGTATATGGTCAATGGCTATCAGTGCGTATGCGTATTTTTGTATGCGACATGGACTGAGACTGAATTGGTATAGCTTTAAGAAAGATTCATGCATTAAATGACTGCATCTACCACCGCTATAACATACACAGCCACAACAACCACAACCACAACATTCAATTACATGTACATAGTTTCGGCATATTTGTCTTGGCTGGAAATCAAACCATTAAACGGATATCTGCCACAAAACCTAACCAAAATAATAACTTTAACACAATTTAGATATCATAACAAACTAAAAAATTTGTTTGAAAATTTTCAACATATTTTAAAAATTCTAAATTAATTAGAGCAGCCGCAGAAATAGAAATAGAAATAGAAAAGGTAATAAATGTCAAATATTATTAAGCGACTTCCTGCATTTGATCAGACTAAAAGAAATATGAGAATCCACTAATATGCAATGTAACCTTATTTTTCTGGATTAGACAGAACACCAAATTAGACTATCCGTTAGTCGGTTTTATTTTGTAATTTAAGCATCAATTAAATATTATCCACCTTTATCAATTATATATGCGTAATAAAATAAAATTGTCTAAACTTAAAACAGGCACTTAGTGACCATAGCTGTCAGACGATGCCAATTTAGACAAAGTTATGTATGATAAATATATTAAAATAATATTAATATAATTTAAGCTTTCGATACAATGAAACACCCATTTTGACTTCTTAATTGACATTTGAATAAGATTAGATTTTCTACTGAAGGCAGAAAATGTCTCCCCTTCCTTTTCCGACATTCACAGCATACCTTATACTCAACAAGTAAGGAGAAAAAAAAATAAGTAAAAATATCAATGTGTACAGCTCAGTGGCACAGGTTTTTACCTCGACTTAGTCTCAGACATTGAATCGAACTGCAATTCATGCATGTCTTTTGCATTTTCTGACAGGTATTGAAAATACGTTCATAACTTAATAACAGACCAACGATAATCTTCTTATCTCAGAAAGTCAGCAAGGAGAACGACTATTTTCTTCGATAGACTTGTAGCTAATCCAATTTTCAATTAAAAGCTGACAGAATTAAATTATATCTACTTCAAATAAAAATACACTTAGACAAATTAATAAACACAAGAAATTTAATTTAAATCATAAAATGAAAGCCAGGGCGGGAAGAAACAAGTTATCCTTAGGTAAAAATGGCTTAAAAATATTTCAATTTAAATATACGTGTATATACTTTTATAGGAGGATAACAAAATTTATAATTATTAAAAAATAAATTCATAAATTTATCATTATTAAATACATTATCAATAAATTTAATACAACAACACAATACCAAAATACAAAATTGTTTAATTGTCTTAATAGTAAGAAATTACAGCAAAAGTAAAGTAAAATATTTAAACGACAAATAAAAGATTGCAATAAAATACAATTTCATAAATCTCAATAATTCGGTTGACTCTGTATGAAAACAAGTAAGAAAGACTCCAATCAAACGAGTCAACTGCAACATACCCTGTGTTCATTATTGGTATAGGCTGCCATTCGGATATCAACGCTAAGAACTTAAAGTTTATTTGTTTTTTCAATTTTATGTTTATATACTTATATGTGATATCTACATAGTACGCATAGTGTCCTTTACAATCGTCTTAATTTTTCGTTCAAGATTTATGTTCATGTAAACTGCAATTTCTCAACTTTTTATGTACAACACACAATCACCATATTTTTAAGGCCACACATACTATTAGTATTTTAAAAGTATTTGTTTTCTTAAGCTAATCAATAACCATTGTTGAGAACTTTATATTTCTCAGTACCTATGGCACTTCGGAATACCAATTTTGGAAAACAGCTTCCTAGAGACAGCATAAATGCAATACCATTGCCACGCAACCCTTTTCTTATGGGTAATAAAAAACTTTTCAAACTTGCATGCCGTTTTAAAGACATTAGTTTTTATCGTAGAGTATTGATATTTAAGATTCGTTTGGAGATTAATTATATCAAGCTATCCTGAAAGTTGCATAAAAATCCCACTATAATCAAGAAATCTAACACGTAACAAAGTTTACATTTGACCACAAAGTCAATGCGTGATGCAAGCGAGACAGAAACATACAAATATATGTTCGAACGATTTCGCGGCAGCGCTGACCGCAGTCGCTGTCCGTGTATACATACAAACATAGATATGTGCATTCATATAATGTCAAACGAGTTTGAATGTGCATACAGACAAACAGATTTATTACGATTAAACATAGTTTTAATTTTTTTCAACGTGTTCCAATACAAATACTAGCCATTGTATTACCTGGATACCAGCTTAATTAATTTTATCGGGAGTAATAGCGGAGAGTATTGTACGGGTTGGCAAGCTGAACTGTACTCTTTTTACTTGTTTTTTTCTTTAACTGTTTGCAAAAATTAATAATAAGTTCTTTGAATGTGATTTTATTTTTGAGCTTCACTGAATGCTGTAAGTAGTAACAAAAGTTTCCACGGTAACCCATTTAATAAAGCTGATAAAATAGTTTGTAGTACAAACGAACAAAGTATTAAGCTCTCACAGTTTTTTTTTTTATTTTAAAATGAAATGTAGTCTGGATGCAATAAAGCATCAAATGAAAAACCTTTTAGTTCCTCTTGTTGTTGAGCTTGATTCAATGATTTCTGGACTTGCTACGCATTTTATAACAAAATAATAATCAAAGAGAATCAAATCGAAAGCAGCAGTCAATAAAAATGTCTTTGTCATGAAATGCTCAAAGCTAACATAAATTATATTAAATTATCGTAATTGGCTGTATTTCTGCATTTTAAAGTAAAAATTGTACTGAAATCAATTTTCTTCTGATTCAAAACTACAACAATAAGTAAGAAACCACAAGACTGTCGAGTATTTTCCTAACGGGCCAGGTGAGAACATTTTCCATCATGTATTCATAATTATAAATATCACAAACAGTTCGCCTGTTGGCAGCTGACGTCAGAGAATAAACTTTTGAGTTCACTTTTGGTTAGAGTCTAAATTAATTAATTGGGTACACACCCGCCTGTTGTGTAGTGGAAATATTTTTGTTTAATTTAATTGAAGTGCAATTAATTCGATTTGGTTTGACTTTGATTCCTCAGAGCTTAATTCCAATTATTGTCGATGCTACCGCAACGTTCATTGAGCCTTTTGTGTAAATGTGACTGGTTGCCAAAATATATTTAAACACACGCACACACAGGCAAAAATACATATTCACTTATTTTAATTTGTTTTTTATTGAGAATTTTAATTGGTCACAATATTGCTGCGCAGAATTCATAAATATTTCGCACTTCTACTGCATTTTTGTTATCACTTTCATCATTAGATTGTGAATTTTGAAAATTTGAATTTGTTCAAATGAAATTATTGTGTATTATCGGAATTGCTGATAAAATGAGCTTTACTTATATATTTGCATACCCTGTAAATGTAGTCAACTATGTTTGTTACATTTTATTGAACTAATAGAAGGTAATCAAATTAAATTAATTTTAAAATAATATTCTTTGTACATTTTAAATAAAGTTTACAGGGTATCCCGTAGTTGATCACTTGTACAATATCTAGTTGACAATTTGACGCTTCATGTGTTGAACTCATTTGTCGGTTACAGTCAAGTTTGGGTATATTAAATATTTTTGTTTATTTTTTATTAAATTTATTTCATGAATTCCTTTTTATTATATTTCCTCCTTTTTACAGCACTGTCTTTCCAGTGTTTTTTTTTCAAGTGTCTGTGTGTATAAGTGTGTGTTTGCCCAATGGATTTTTTGATCATGTAAAAGTTTTGGGAACAACGCATCAGTGATTTTGCTTTGCATGCAAAAGTTTAGCATTTGTTTAATTGGAATTTCGCACAAGTGCGGTGAAGCTAGAGGTGAAGGAGAAATCGGGGACAGGTGCTAATATGGAAGGAAGAAGGTATAAAGTTATGGAGTATGCCATGGTCTGTGGGTACTTTTACTTAGTGTTCTATTAACGGCTTGGGGCGTTTTAAAATTAACTTGGCATCAACTTTTTGCTATTACTAAATCGCATCACAATGAAAACAGCGCATGTGTGTGTGTGTGTGCCGTGTCTGAGCGTGTGTCTGGCAGGCCAAGTTAACAGAGAATCCATTAAACTGTGATGACTTAATTGTTGGCTACCAATATCCGAACATAAAGTACTCACAAGTGAATTTAATTAAAATTTTGTAACACAACAAAATCTTCATTTCTCCAGTTAGTGTTTGAATAAATGGAATTTATATTAATATGAATTGCATTTCAACACGTGTACATAGTTTTGAAATTCTATCTGGCTTCTCTGCGCTCACCTGTCTATTATAAAATGAATTCAACTGCATAAATAAAACGAGTGAACCGACAATGACAACAAAAGGAGTGTAATAAATTTTTGAGTGCTGTTAACTGTCCATTTTCTGCTGCGTCAAAGTGTTGTCACTTATGGTTGCTCAGTAAAAGCAAAATAAGAGTGGTAGTAAGTGATGGTACTCGCAAATATATTCACTCAAGTGTACTCCATCATGAATATGAATACTGTTGTTGTGACGACGCAACTGAGCAGAACTGGGTGAATTCCATGAAATATTAATCGGGTTAACCACTGTAAGTGATGCCAATTTGCGACGAGAAATATGCGGTTTCCCACATTTATTATTTTTAAATAATAATAGCTATTAAGCCGTAGTTAGGTAGTTGAGGGCAAATAAATTAAATATATGTAAGTTAAGGAAATCAATGAAGTAATATCCTAAGCCATAAAATAAATCTAATAAAGTAACAGATAGCCACTAACCATAGAACACATATTTATATTCTCACCGCCCTAACTTAAGTTGCCTAATTCAACGGTAAGCATTCAGAATAAAGACAATTTGTGGGTCTTTTTAATAGTTTGGTAGAATATCATCGCTTGTTGTTAAATATTGAATAATTCAATCATCGGAGCTTTCCGGGTGTGTTGCTTCAAGAGCTGTGGCGCGTGCAGTTTCCGTGGGATGATACACTGTCCATAGAAATGCATAGCTGATTAGATAAGTTCAAGGAGAATCTTCTTCAACTAGATAGAGTTTGAATTCCCAGATAGGCTCACGATATGCAGAACAGATAAGAACTGTGTGCGGTTAATATGCGGCGTTTATGTTGGCTCAACTATGGTCCTCTATAAAGCATATGCTGGACCGATGTCAAATCAAGAGTGTGCATTTCTGGACTGATGTACAAATCACACTACATTGCATAAATACTTCCCCTTCATTATAAGCAACATTTGTAGCAGGCACCCAAGAGATGAATGCTTATGTATCTTGGAGACATTTACCAACATAAAAAAGTACAATAGTAAATTTACCGATATCATAACGAGAAGCACACACTGTCAAACAAGGACCACAGGAATTTACCTTTGCCTTGTTGAAAATACTGGAACTTGGTCAGCCAGCAGAGTTCAAGTTTGAATTCGATAGGCTTGAAAAGGGTAACATTGTGCAACCAAGTTTGCAATCACTGCTTCTGTTTATTCAAAGGTCAGACGATTTTGGAGAGAGAATCTCGTTAATACGAGTAGAAGGTAGACTGGTGAATGGGCCATTAATTATAATGCCAAGTTCCCAGTTCTCTTTTGCATAGTTTAACAATAAATTGTAACGTTTAAGACCTTGCAATTTATTTTATTTTAATTTTTGTTTACATTTTTCAACAATTATTATTATTATTAATATATATTATTATTATTATTATTATTATTATTATTATTATTATTATTATTATTATTATTATTATTATTATTATTGTTATTATTATTATTATAATTATTATTATTATTATTATTATTATTATTATTATTATTATTATTATAATTATTATTATTATTATTATTATTATTATTATTATTATTATTATTATTATAATTATTATTATTATTATTAAAATGTTTTTTTAAATCAAATCAAACCCAAATATGTACGTTTTTATTGTTTACTTCAATTACATTTTCTTTGATAAAATATTTTTTTCAAAAAAGAATTTAATAAATATATAAATTTAGTTTTTGCTTTCATAAAATTAACTATCCGGATCAAGTTTGTATCTGTAAACTTAGAAAATATTTATTGGAGTCCAACTGGTTAATTAAACAATACATATTGGCAAAAATGTTGATTCGTTTAGTTTCCTCAACTGTTGCTTGTGCAAATACAAAGTTGACCCAGTCTCCGATTCTAAAATTAGACAAAAATTGACGCTGAGTCAACCAATGCTATGCATTGTAATCCGGTCAGATTAAGCAAAATTCTGTGCAACCCACAAACAAAATATGACTGACTGACAAACTAGCAGACTATCTAAATGATTGACAGAGTTATTGGGTATTTCAGGGTGGAAGTCCCCACCAAATATGGCAATTCCACAATTGGCGGATTACTGGCAAGAGGATCGACACCAAAGTGTTGACTTAAAGTGCAACCATTTCAATTCGCATTAAGCTAAAGCTTTTCATTTTTTTTTTCACAATTCCCTTTTCACTTTGTTCGTCTCGTGAAAAGTCGTCGAGTGGCATTCTTGACAGGGATGGAGAGAGTGGGGTAGAGTGAACACAAGAGCAGGAACAGGCTTAATCTACGTCTTCGTCAGCACTGTTAAAAATTGCAAATTTCTTTTATTTGTCGAACATTTTAATTTTTTATTTAACTGTTTCTTTTAATGATTTTATTATCTGTGAATTTTCGTTATTTTTAAATTTTGTATTATGTCAGTAAATTTAAGTTCTGAACTTTAATGTTGTTAAATTATTTGTGAATTTATAAATTTACTTTCAATTGAAGTTTACATTAGAAGCTACTGCTCTTATTAAACTAATTTTAATAAATATCATGGAAATGTTTGCAGTTGAAAATTTATTTTGGTGTTTGAATTGGCATCACAGCTTTTAAGGAATTTCCATAACTACAGAATTAGTTTGTGCTTCTTACTTTCAAGTAGTTTTCCGTATTTAAGAATTCTTTTTGATTCCCCTGTTTAAGGCAGTTTTCATTATTTTTTAAAACATTTATTTTTTTATGTGCTTAAGATTTTAGTGTCAGTTCGAGCCAACATTCAGTTCTGCCTCCTTTCTGCCTGCTTTCGAAGTCTGTATGTATGTTTAAATGTTGGTATGTATTATTTTATGGTCGTGGCGCTGTTTCTTTGCGAATTGCATTTCAGCTTGATTTATTTCATTTCATTTCATTTTGCCCAGTCAGTTCAACGTGAGGGTGTAAGGAGACGAAGAAGAGAGAGGGGAGGAGTAGGAGAGAATTGATGTAAGAGAAGAAATACGGTTAGCAACATAAGTTGGTTATTACTTGCTGCTTAAACCAATGTCCGTGAACATGCCCAGAATCCAACACACCCACACAACCAGACTCCCATTATTCGCTCTACGGCTTATCACTTTTGCCCACCCACCGGCTCACACTCCCGCCTTCTGCCACCGTCATTGAAATCTGTATGCGATTTCAGTTTCTAATAAAATATTGCACTCCCAAATGCATGACAGGCTCAGTTCAGCTTGGAGTTGATGGCGTGTTATACTCGTAAGTTAGATACTCGTAAGCCATGCAGAGAGAGATAGAGGGGGTGGAAGATTCACCAGCGGGGACTGTAAGCGAAACCAAAATGCTTTCCAATCCCAATCCTAGTCTCAGTCCCAATCTCTAATCCAAATCAAAATCATAGAAAACATTTTATTCTCTGGCGGAAATGGCAGTTTTTCCATTAAGCTGCCATGCGTCATACGTTGAACACTCTGCTGGGATTCAAGTGTCCGAGATGGCCAAGTATTACTTAATTTATATGAAATATGAAATGCTTGCAATAAGCGTAGCACATACAGTTCAGCGTAGTAGCAAAAATTGGGCTAAGATATTGCAACAAAGCAGTTGAAAGAGCGAGCGAAATGCTATCAAATTAAGCTAAAATGCATTTGTCAGTTGCCGTTCTGACAACAAAATTGCTAAAATAATAAAACTATCAAACAAATGTGCACTCCACTCCACTGCACCCCCTATCTCTTCTTCCTTCTCTTTCCCATAGTTTCCTCCTGTTCTATTCCATCAAGATACTACTTGAGTTTTATACGCATATGTGTCGCGTTGTCTAGTAAGCTGTTTATCTTGAAGACGGCCGCCAGGACACGAATAGCACCAAAATAAGATGCTTTTCTTTTCCACGCTCCGCTCGACGTTGCTCGTCCCTCTGCACTCATTGCCTATATGGAACAGTGTGTAAAATGCATAAAAGCGATTTAATTTAAAAAGGTTTAAACAGCTGCATTTTTATCTAAATATTTTTTAATACTTAGAAATACTTATTAAAAAAAAAAAACAGATATTAAAAAATTACACAAATAATAAGAACAATATGTTTAATTTTAAATAATTTCACTAACTTACAGTTTTTATTGAACATTGGGTTACAAATGCCTTAATTCGATTTCTGTCAACCAAAAAAAAGAACAATATAATTTGGTCTGCCATTTATCATAACTTTTATTTAAAATAAAACAAACCATGAAGTCTTATATTGCGAACTAGCTGTTTTTAAATAAATAATTTTCTTTTTTCGTTTCATTTTTTAACAGGTGCACAAAAGTGATTTTGTTTGTATTTATTCTCTGTCTGATTATTCTCCACTAAAAATCCTTTGAACAGCTTAGTTTTGAATACATTTTGAACAAGTGTTAAAATTCTAATATGACCCACTGTACCTATCGTATGGCCACATCAAGCACCGCATCAGAAGCAGCCACAGCTCGTTGCCATTGGAGTAGAATTTGGAGTTGCCGTTGCAAACAGCCAACACTAAAATATCACTCTAAGGCTAAGTTGTTTGTCTGCCTGTATGTAGTCGGTGTATGTAAGCGTGTGCGAGGGTGTGTGTTTGTGTGTGTATATTGGTAGTTCAAATATGCATTGTGGTTGTTACCAAATTGGATGCAGTTATGGCGAGAGCAATATGCACAAGACGACGTTACTACCGAAAGAGGTGCGTTTTATGCTGAACTTATGCTTAATCCTATCTCGTGGCATTTTACAACGTATAGAAAACACATTTTGATTCTATCTGCACTTGGCTTAAATAAAATACGCCCACAGCAAAACACACCCACCCACATCAACTTAAGCTATTTGAATTTTGGGCAAAATTTGCAATCAGTGAACCAGAGCGGTTTTAATATTGTTCGGTACCAAATATAAGAGGATCTTACTTTATGTTAAAATTACTTGGCAATTTTGCGGTAAACACTAATAACAAGTAAGATAAGTACAGTCGAGCACGCCCGACCGTATAATACTCTCTGCATTTTCCCCCGATTAAATTATTAAAATCGGTCTAGAGATATTACAACGTGTAGTACTTGCATTAAAACACGTTGAAACAAAAACAATCTAAGCATAATCACACATACATCTGTTTGTTTGTATGCGAATACACATACGAAAGACAATATATGATGCATATGTGTATGCATGTGTGTATTCAGCGCTGCCCGCAGTCGCTGGCAGCACTGCCGTCATACAGGCAGCGATTACATTCGAGCATGTGCTTGTATGTTTCTGTCTCGCTGGCACTCATACATGATATTGCGTTCATTTATCAATATTGTAACGGTTCTTTTTTTCTTGTTTATAGATCGATTTTAATGCACATTTCAGGATAGTTTGATATAGTTAGTCTTTAATCGAATTATAAATTACAATACTCTACGATAAGAAGAAATGCCTTAAAAACGTATTGAAGTTTGAATAGTTTTTTAGTTCCTATGGGGAAAGGGGGCGTGGCAGCCCAAAATATTTGATGGCATGGCATTTATTCAGTCTCTGGGAACATCCATACCAAAATTGGTAATCCTAGGTGCCATAGTTAATGAGTTATTAGCCGAAAACACAGATTTTTTCCGAGGTGTGTCTAGTTTTTTGCTCATTGTGGGCGAATGGGGCGTGGCATCAAAAATCGATTTCGGTGGATTAATCGATTGAGACCAAGCTCGAACTATAAGCTCTTACCATCTCTGAAATCTCTTTGTTCATACGGACAGACGGACAGACAGACGGACAGAGGGACAGACAGACGGACAGACGGACATGGCTATATCGACTTGGCTATTGATGCTGATCAAGAATATATATAGTTTATGGGGTCTGCCACGCCTCCTTCTGCCTGTTACATACATTTGCACAAACCCAATATACTCTTGCAGAGAGTATAAAAATTGGATTCTCAAGTCAACAATTTATGTTTGGTTTAAAACATTGATTTTTCAAAAATAGCATCAAATAAAACTAAGTTCCTAAAAAAAAATTAAATCGGTTAATTTGTTGGTATTTGAATAGTTTTTTAGACCCCGTACTCTTTAAAAAAGAGTAAAGGGGGTCTATTAAGTTTGTCAGAAGCGAGATGTGCGTAACAGGCAGAAGGAGGCGTGGCCGACCCCATAAAGTATATATATTCTTGATCAGCATCAACAGCCGAGTCGATATAGCCATGTCCGTCTGTCCGTCTGTCCGTATGAACACCTGGATCTTTTAAACTACAAAAGCTAGAACCATGAAATTCACAATGAAAGTCCGTTATTATGTCAAGCAGATCAAGTTTATTTCAAATTATTGCCACGCCCCCTACCGCCCCCGCAATGGGCAAAAAACCAGACAAACCTCGAGAAAATTTTTGTTTTAGGCGAATATCTCAGTAACTATAGCACTTAGGAGCACCAATTTTGGTATACAGGTTCATAAAGACAGCCTTAATATAACGCCATTCAAAATTTTGAGCTGCCACGCCCCCTTTGCACGTCAGAATTAAAAATCTCTCCAGCTTCAATGCCTTATTGCAGGCATTAAATCAAATAGTACAGTGTTGTAATTTAACATACGCTTAGAGACTTACTATTTCTAACTTTCCTGAAAGTGGCATCAAAATCCTATGTCAAACAAGAGAGAAATTTCGGTTCAAAGTTCACGTTATTTTACTGCAAAATCACTGCATGCGCGCAACACATACAAATAAACACAGAAACATACAAACATATGTTCGAACGTTTTCTCTACCTGCTGGCGGCAGCGCTGCCCGGAGCCGCTGGCCGCGCCGACCAATGCTATACATACACACATATGTATGTGTGCACATACATATATGCAAATAATCGGAAGAATGATAGAAGAGGGTCGTGGTGCAACTGGTAGAGTTGCGGCGCAATGTGGAACCTTTGCATGGATCGCGGGTTCGAGTGCTGACGATGACAGTTGTTAATATATTTATTTTTAGACCCCGTTCTCTTTAAAAAAGAGTATAGGGGTCTATTAAGTTTGTCAGAAGCGAGATGTGCGTAACAGGCAGAAGGAGGCGTGGCCGACCCCATAAAGTATATATATTCTTGATCAGCATCAACAGCCGAGTCGATATAGCAATGTCCGTCTGTCCGTCTGTCTGTCTGTCTGTCTGTCTGTCTGTCTGTCTGTCTGTCCGTCCGTCTGTATGAACACCTGGATCTTTTAAACTACAAAAGCTAGAGACACCAAATTTGGAATGCAAGTCCGTTTATGATGTACGCAGATCAAGTTTATTTCAAATTTCTGCCACGCCCCTTACCGCCCCCGCAATGAGCAAAAAACCAGACAAACCTCGGAAAAATTTGTGTTTTAGGCGAATATCTCAGTAACTATAGCACTTAGGAGCACCAATTTTGGTATACAGGTTTCTAGAGACAGCCTTAATATAACGCCATTCAAAATTTTGAGCTGCCACGCCCCCTTTGCTCATCAGAATTAAAAAACTCTCCAGCTTCAATGCCTTTTTGAAGGCATTAAATCAAATAGTACAGTGTTGTAATTTAACATACGCTTAGAGAATTACTATTTCTAACTTTCCTGAAAGTGGCATCAAAATCCTATGTCAAACAACAGAGAAATTACGGTTCAAAGTGCATGTAATTTTACTGCAAAATCACTGCATGCGCGCAACACATACAAACAAACACAGAAACATACAAACATATGCTCGAACGTTTTCTCTACCTGCTTTGGCGGCAGCGCTGCCCGGAGCCGCTGGCCGCGCCGACCAATGCTATGCATACACACATATGTATGAGCACACATACATATTTGCAAATAATCGGAAGAATGATAGAAGAGGGTCGTGGTGCAACTGGTAGAGTTGCGGCGCAATGTGGAACCTTCGTATGGATCGCGGGTTCGAATGCTGACAATGACGATTGTTAATTTATTTACTTTTTAATTTTAATTCAAAATGTAAATATTTAATTTTAATTTTTTAAATTTCATTTGGAAATTTTAATTTAAATAAAATGCACTACTATGGGAGTACGGGGTCTTTTACAGTCGGCTCGATCGACTGTAGCCTTTCTTACTTGTTTAATTTTAATTCAAAATGTAAATATTTAATTTTAATTTTTTAAATTTCATTTGAAAATTTTAATTTAAATAAAATGCAATACTATGGGAGTACGGGGTCTTTTACAGTCGGCTCGATCGACTGTAGCCTTTCTTACTTGTTTGTAGACTAGTTTTTAAAGAATAATTAATAATTTAATAACAAATTTGCTAGCTAAATTTTTCCAGATTTAAAAAGATTTCGATTTAATAATTGCAACTTATAAATTAATAAAAAAATACATAAACTAAATTTAAAAGTCTTTAAACTTCTCGAAAATTTTAATAAATAAAACTAATTTTCGAAAAAATAACTATTTTAAGATGTTTTGATGTATATATTGTGGGAATTTTTAAAAAAGCTTAAGACTGTTTAATAATATGGTAAACGAAAGGACTTTAAGTGAATCGACTTAGCTTTTAAAGCGATTCAGAGTCACACCTTAGTAAACGATTCCAAATGAAAAGTGGTCAACAATTTATTAATATTAATTAGTTTCAAAGTTGAGTACAAAAATGACCAAATAATATTTTTAAATAATAAGTGAACAAATTAAACACTTGAATCAATTACTGAAATGGGCATAAAAAGACACAACTTATATTTTGTATAAAAGTGTTACTGGAAGTGCTTGAAAAGCGATTTAAACCGATAGATATAGCCCCACTAATAGACCCAATTGAAAGTGGTCTGAAATGAAAGGTCGTCATGTGGCAAGCTAACAGTTTACACGTTTGCAATGTCAACTTTGGGAATGTGGAAGCTACTTCGCATGTCCACGGGACACTCGGCCAAAAAAAAAAGACAAAAAAAAAATGGTGGATGGTTTGTTGCCAAAGTGGCAAGCACTGAACTCTGTGTAGCAGTTGGCAGACGCTTGCAGCGACTCTTGCTGCCAAAATTGCGTGGCATGTGGCATGTGGCAAATATGCGAACGAGTGGAAATGGAGTGAAGTGGTTGTGGAAGTGGAAGTGGAGCATATAGATATATTTATCTAGAAGTACATGCTAGAATCTAGACACTGAAGACATAAAGAACACGCAAGTAAAGTTAGAGGACAAAGGACAATGGACAGCGGATGTTGCATGCAACTGTAGCACGGTGGCACATATGGAAATACATACATTTATTTTATTACACACACATTGTACATGCATATGTGTGAATATTTTATCCTTTATCTTTTCTGCGAGTATTTCTATTTCTTTTTTGCATGGATTTGTCTATTGTTTTTTTACTCTACACTTCGATTTATTTTTATACACATACATATATGTACATATATTCTTTTTTGGTTTTATATTTCTTGGTTTTTGGTTCATTTTTATTTGGCTGGTTTTTGCCGCCATTTAGTTGGCATAACGGCATATTAAAGTGGCCAACGATGGCATTGCCGCAAAGCAATTTCCTTGTGTGTGGCTCAAAGATACAGATATATAGATACAGTGGCTGCGTGAAGTCACCACCCCAACCACGAAGGTCCCGGTCCCGCTCCCGCTCCACACCCCAGTCCCCATCTACATCCCCTTTTAGGAAACCACTAAGCCAACGGCTTATCCAACATCCAAGTTCGATCGAAATGCTGAATCAAATCCGCTGACGTTGAATTGATTTGATTTGATGTGCGCTTTGTGCAAATTTATTTGATGCAGTTTCATAAATGCGACCGGCAATAAAAGAATGCCAGAGTTTTTACTTTTCAACCTACTCTCAGCCGGCCTGTCTCGCCCCTTATCGGCCTCTGTCTCTGCAGACTTTATCCATTTTGTGATGGCATAATTTTCCACGAATAATTTCCCAGAAAACAGTTTGGTAGCTTGAAGGCGGCAGCTTGCAAAAACTCGAACTATTCTTTACGATAGCACGACTTTTAAATACCCGTTATGTAAAAAATATATAATTAGTCGGTGCTTTGCAATTATTGAAGCGCTTTTATTTTATTACGTTTTTTAGTTCGTTGTATTCTTCTTGAAAGGCAACAAAACAAGTGCATAGTTTTAAGCGCTAAACTTGTTTAAAAATTGTAGCTATCCATCAATGGCGTTATACGTTATATTTATAGCAACTTGCTGTAATTTAATTACACTAAACAAAATTGCATATGAATATATTTATAATGACATTAAACTTAGTTTAACAGTTGTGATCTTATTAAAATGTTTCTAGTTAGCAGGAACCGATGGAAAAATAAAAAAAATAATAATAATAAAAAAAAATTAAAAATAAATTAAATAAAGAATTTATTCAAAATCTAATATATTTTTAAATAATTTGTAAAGACTGTAAACTAAAGTAAACAATCTAAAATGGCATTGTAAATAACGAAGTATACCCCATTTAATCGGTAAGTAACGAGTATGAAAAGGTAAGGCACGCACAGTCATCCCATGCCGAACATACAAACACAAACACTTTTCACTTACACACATATTCTCATACACACACACACCTCTTGAACTGCTGGCAGACACTCGAGGCGATAATCAGATTGCCACCTTTCCCCCTGGTCGAACCAAAAGGCGGAGTGCTAGGGGGGTTGGGGGTTTGTTAAAGTCGTAGCAGCGTCCTTTTTGGAGTGTCAGTGTGTGCTTATTGAACCGTTCGACGTGCATAGTCAGCGGCTGTTTTACAATTTGACTCGAAAGTCAGCTCCTTTCGAGTGCACTATGGATCAAATTCATTTTTTTTAGGTATTTTATTCGAAAGTTAGGGGGCGAGCAACTTGAGTTAAGGGGTTAAGTGGTGTTCAGAGGCTGAAATTAAGCACTTTTTCAACAATTTTTTTGGGTGTTTGCAGCGAATTATTTTATGAAAAAAAAAAAAACAGATAATAAGATTGACATAACGTTTGTCATTTAAGAATGTTTTTATAAAAAAAAGTTAAAAATTGGGCACACTAAAAAAAAAGGACCCTCGTATTTGACACGATTTGAGGAGAACGGTTCTGTTTTCTGTTAGTAAACACTTCAGACCTGAATCTGAACTAAGGAAAATCTAAAATATTGAATATTTGACAGCGTTTTGAAAATATATAGTTAAACATTTGTGCACTGCTCAAAAATAGGGTCTAACAAAATGATAATATATGGAAAATCTAACAGTGTTTATTTGGCTATTTTTATACTCTCTGCAAGAGTATATTGGGTTTGTGAAAATGTATGTAACAGGCAGAAGGAGGCGTGGCAGACCCCATAAAGTATATATATTCTTGATCAGCATCACAAGCCGAGTCGATATAGCCATGTCCGTCTGTCCGTCTGTCTGTCTGTCCGTCTGTCTGTCTGTCTGTCTGTCCGTATGAACAAACAGATTTCAGAGATGGTAGAAGCTACAAGTTCGAGCTTGGTCTCAATCGATCAGAAATTTAGTCAGTCAATACAAGAATCTTTTTTTTTTTTGATGCCACGCCCCATTCGCCCACAATGAGCAAAAAACCAAAGACACCTCGGAAAAAATCGGTGTTTTGGGCGAATATCTCAGTAACTATGGCACCTAGGATCACAAATTTTGGTATGGAGGTTCCTAGAGACTGAGTAAATGTCATGCCATCAAAAATTTTGGGCTGCCACGCCCCCTTTTCCCATAGGAACTAAGACACTATTCAAAATTCAATAAATTTTTATGGCGTTTCTTCTTATCGTAGAGTATTCTAATTTATAATTCGTGTGGAGACTAACTATATCAAACTATTCTGAAAGGTGCATTAAAATCGGACTATAAACAAGGAAACTAGATGCGTTACAATATTGATAACTGAATGCAATATCATGTATGAGTGCAAGCGAGATAGTAACATACAAGCACTTGAGCGGCAGCGCTCAATGTATGAGTGTAAGCGAGACAGAAACATACAAGCACATGTTCGAATGTTTTCGCTGCCTGCGTGGCGGCAGCGCTGCTCACAGTCTCTGGCCGCGCCGAATACACACATACATATATGCATCATATATTACCTTTCGTATGTGTATTCGCATACAGACAAACAGCTGTATGTTTTATTATGCTTAGATTGTTTTTGTTTCAACGTGTTTTAATGCAAGTACTACACATTGTAATATCTCTAGACCGATTTTAATAATATAATTCGTGGAAAATGCAGAGAGTATTATACGGTAGGGCGTGCTCGACCGTACTTATCTTACTTGTTATATTTCTGTTACATGATACTCTTTTATTTTAGAAATAATTTAAATCTCAGTTATCTAAAATGAAACCTTTATCTGGTAGTTCAAAAGTTTAAAAATTAATATATATATATATATATATATATATATATATCAGGATATAACACGAAAAGTCATAAAATGTGGTCATATGCAGAATGTACATGTTTTTAAAAAATAAAATCAACATTAGTTGACCATTCTTTAATACAAAAATTTTTTACATTTCAGTTGAGGTAGAACTCTCAAACATATTCAAATATTAATTTACCATGTTTATGAATAAACTTAGTATCCCTTAAATTAATTTATTTAAATTTTAAAATCCCCGTTAAAAAGCAGTTAAGCTAATACATTAAAATTTAGAGAGCAACATTATAATATCTATCAAAAGCAACAACTATTTTCTAGTTCCGCGTTCCGCTAAGTTCCAAAAAATGTACAATTTGACCCATAGTGCAGAGGTGGTGGAAGTGTTAGGGTTTAATTTCAGCCACCGTTCTTCAAAGCCCCAACCCAAGAAACCCAAAAAGCCGTTTAAAGTTCTCTTCTAACTCAAGGATAAAGTTCAAGTTTGGTTCGAGTGAGTGTGTGTGTGTGGGCGTAAATGTGTGTGCTAGCCTGTGTGTGTGTGCTTTCAATAATTGAGATGATTTAATCATTAGTTTATAATTTACCGCATCATGTTGTCGATTAACGATTGCCGATTACCGATTACTGATTACCGATTACTGATTACTGACTACTGATTACCAATTGACTTTTGATGCGCACGCCTTCACGTTGATTGCCATTTAATTATAGGCGTGGCATTTACCAACGATGCAAATAAAGGAAATAATCATTGCATGCGTTTCCCACACACTTTTAGCACACACTGTGTCACACAGCACTCGAATTGTTTTCAATTTAATAATAAATTGAAAATAATCATGGCAATCATTTTCAACCAATAATATTTATTGCTTTAATCGATTTTTATCACCCTTTTTGACATTTGACATAACTTTGGAATGCTTTCTAATTTGGTCTGTGATTCGGATGCCATGAGATTATCATAACTTTGGACACTTTTCGTTTTTGATGTCATTGGCTTTTAAATGATTTTTTACATTCATTTTTATGGCTTCGAGTCGCATAAATGCCATTCACAAACTTTACGCTTTATTGACATATTTAAGCAAATGTTTTCATTTTTATCATCCTTTGATTTTATTGGCTAAAAGTTTTTAGTATATGTGTGAGATACATATAAAATACTTATATTTATGCCATAAAATTCAACTTAAATATTCCATAGAGCTTGATCAATTGTTAGTTATTGCTCTATAACTGATTAGCTTCAAATTTCAATAGATGTGTTAGGAATTCGTATCTAATTATGTTCCATACTGAGTAAGTACAACTTAATCAAATGAATTTATGGCCACATAATACATCTATGGCAATCGCGGTTTCATTATGAAATTCATAGAATTGTTAAGCCGATATAATAACACTCCAGGTATCTGTTGATGATGGAATAATACTGAAAGTTTAATGTAGAATATGCTCAACTTAGTGATACTCTGTAAAAATTTAATTTCCATAATTTCATTAAAGGTTTTAAAAATTGGGCCCTAAAGTATAATTTAGAATTTAAATTGGGTATAATTAAACATTAATTTGGAACAATATATCAGAGCTTTATCTGATTGAAAGATTAAAAGCTTTGCTTCAAAAATTACATACACAATTTTTGGCAGCACTCCCCGTTTAATGCCAAAAATGTACAGGGTATACCATTAGATTGACTGCTAATTAACCACTGATGATGCCCCCTCATTGTTGCAATTCAAATGCATTGCAATGTGGTTCAAGTGGATCCATTTGAAGCTGCAGTGTCATTGTCGGATATCAGTGAAACCATAAAGGATAAACTGAGATAAGGATGGGGTGCAGTGGTTGGAGGGGCGGTGGGAGTGACAGGGTGGGGAGATGGCAGATGGGAGTTTCTCCTGACATTGGGAAAATAATATTACGTTGCGTGCGAGGAATCTTGTCGCCTTGTCTTTGTGGCAAGGATACGAACGCCTTTCTATGTGCCTAACAGGCAGGAATTTAATAGACATGCAGTCGCGTTAGTCTGGAGGCCCAAAATGGGGAGTGGGTAATAGGGGGGAGGGCCAGCAGCAGAGGGATAAGGAGAATGAGCAGCTGGAGATGGTGATGGAGCAAATGGAGCACATATGGAATGACATCCTTTTGGCGTAGGTGTCGTCTGTTGTTGGCAGTCTGGTAATTCAAATGGCGTGTGACATTTCGAAATGTAGAATAGACTTTGACTGGTCTTGTTGGTGATACCACTACACACAGACAAACACACACACACTAGGGATGTAAATCAAAATGTAAACATATTTTGCCAATTCTTTGCAACACGATGTATTCGATTACAAAGTAAAGTTATTTCTTTATAAATTGAAAAACATCCTTCTTCTCTATTGTCTATTTTAAACTTTTCCAAATAACAGACGTTTTAAAAACGATTTTTTTAAATTCATATACAAAATTTAAAGTTATCAATTGCAAAATTAATTTAAGCTTAAAATTCCAAATACTTTTAACTTTTTAACTGTTTTTTTTTCGAATTAACAAGCGCTAGAATATTTTATTTTTAAAGAATATAGAGAAACGCTTCCTGGTTTAAAATAATAAAGTAATTGCTGTCATTAAATTTTATTTTTAAAGTTTATGTAAGTACCAAGGAAAGTTGTGTACAATTAAAATCTTAGACTAAAATTAAAATTAAAGAGAGAAGAGAAGTTTTCATACACTCGTGATGCCGATACACTCTTTCATCACTAATACACACACAGGCACACACACACACACACACACACACAAAAGCAACTGATGAAGCGTGTGCCAAACTTAGTCAACTCAAATGAAATTTGTTAACTGGAATTGGCTAAAAGGTGTTTCGCAAACTAGGGCTGCTTTTTCCAATTTTCTCACACTGATTCCTACAGTGAACCCCTTTCCTCACACGCCCTGTGCCCCTTACAAATGTCTCCCTGTCTGTCTCTGTTACTCAAACGGAGTGTTGCTTTCTCTGTCTGTTTGCTGCTGGTAAACGCAAATAGAAAACAGCAAAATACACAAATCCAAGCTGGAAGGCGTGTGTTTAATCAAGCGGTCTGCCGCCATCTGCGCAGCTGGTTGCGCGTTCTATAAATATATGGGCAAAAAACAACGAGAGTGCCTAACATTAGAGACCCAAACCGATGGCACACACATACTTAATTAACTTGCCATGAACCAGATGGAAGTAGTATACATATACTATATATATTTTGGCCATGTCTAAGGAACTTGTACAAAATGATATTCAATTTAAGCTCGAGCTACATTTTTTTTCCTGCTTCTTTGGTTACTGATTTTGCTTTTGCTTTTGCCACTCAAACGTTGGTCGTTAATATTGCAAAAGTCAAACGCAATCTTTCACTCACTCACTCACAATTTCTCTTTGCCTCTCACTCTGTGAGCTGGCTCAGCAAGAAATACCCCAGGGGTACCACTGGGCGGCTGACAACGGCAATGTCATGACAATAAAATGGTTTTTGCCGTACCATGAGGGCAGCTTGTTGAGTGCCACAGAGTCCGAGTCCGAGTCCGAACCCGAGTTGGAGTTGGAGTTCGACTCTGAGCTAAGGAGAACACATTTGGGCGAGCTGTATTGAAATCGACAGCTAATGAAATGCTGGCCCAAATAGCAAACAAGTTGATGTAGTGGGCATTCCCTAAAGAGATCCACTGATCTTATCCAAACAAGTCAGCAGGGTTAAAGACGAGTACGCACGACAGTTGAAAACTGTAAGTCAATTTTCAGATATTCATGTTTTAGCAAAAGAAATAAAATATTAATTACATTTTTTTTGTTAAATATTTATTTAAATATTTAAAATTTGAAAAATTTAAGCTTTCTTAGATTTTTTTTTATTAATTTAAGTGCCTAGCATTTATGTTTGCTCTATATTAATATTTATTTAAACATTTCTTTAAACTATTTAGTATTCCATTCAACTCTTTACTTTGCTCTTTTCTTAAGAGCTGAGAGGTTATAAATGTGGGAAATCAAACGGGTAGATGAGTTTCCTACTGCTTTCTTTATGCCCAGTGCCATCATAAATTGTAATTACAGTCTCACACTTAGTCTCTGGCTCAGTTTCTTAAGCACCCGAGTTGCCGTAGGTCTGCTTTCGGAGTCAAGGTCAAGCAGATGCTATCATTCATTCAACCGGTCACGTGGCGTATAAGTAATATTGACAGTGCAGACAAATTGTAGCAGTATTTGGTTAGCTTTTAAGCTGCTAGCTCAAGTACTCATATACCAAGTAATGTGTCACTATATACATTGCGTATACGTAATGTGTGTGTGTGTGTGTGTGTGTGTGTGTGTGTGTGTGTGTGTGTGTGTGTGTGTGTGTGTGTGTGTGTGTGTGTGTGTGAAAGTACGTCCATGAAGAGCTGTCAATGCCTCTGCTGATTTCACTTCGTTCTCTGTTGAAACTTTATGCTTCCACAGTAAGCACAATTGATGTGCGATGAGCCATGAAAATAAGTCGTGTCCTGCATTTAAGTTGCTCTTTTTCTCCCAGCTATGGTCATTTCTATTTCAATATAACTCCAAATATATATACACATATATATAAATGTAAATATTTATTTTGGCTTTAAATATATTCAAAGTACAATGTTAGATTTAAAAGTAAAGAAAACATAACTTTTTTAAAAGTTTATTCAACAGAAAAGTAAACGCAGTGAGCACGAAAAATTGCAATTAAAATAATGAAAGGAACTCATTTGCATCAAGCTCATATGAAATCAATGAAATTAATTTCAAACACGCCTGCCCTGAAAAATGAATGACATATGTATGAACTACATATGATCCCATAAAAACATATCAAAAGGCAATAAAATTCTTAGAAACTCGAATTCAGTTGGCATTGCTATGGATTCGTTTAATCCAAATGATATCACGTTGATGGCTATGTTAATGGCTTGGGTGCTTCCAAGTGGTCTTAATATCTCTTTAATGTTTGCAATTAAAACTCATTATACCCTGTGTGCAGTAAATGAGCAAAAAAGGGTATGACGAAAGCGTATAAGAAATATAAGAATTTAATTTTAAATTATTTTTTTTTTATTATTTTATAATTTATTTTTGTGTCAATGGTTGGAGGAAAAACAAAAATATTACTTACTGGGTATGTGCATATTCGTGCACTTGCTGTGCACTTAATATGTATTGTTTTTTTTTTTTAAAGCTAATTCAGAATTCAGACTTTTTTAGTCAGCTGCACGCAAAAACAAAAGGCAACCCGCAAAAATCATAGCATACTTTCATGCGCTCATTATGTTGTACACGGACACACGGATAAATAGAGATATTGGGATAGAGAATAAAAGGGAAAGGGTTAAAGAGAGAGCGGAATTGAGAATTTGTCAAAGCAGCTGGATTTTGTTTCATGTTTGGTTACATTTTGCATATCTGTTCAGCTGGAATAACTAAACATTTTTATAATTAAATACATTACATTTTGCAGATAGCTTTTGTGTTGTGTTGTGTGGTGTGGTGTGTGTGTGCGTGCACATAAACTCTTAAAAGAAAAATGCTCAGATAGCTATGTAATGCAATTTTATCAGTTACTAGCCAGTTCTAGTCACAGAATTGAGACGGGCGGGAAGAGATTTCAGGTGAGGAGCGAGCAGAGTAGAGATAGAGCAATAGTTTTAGTGTCTGAGTGTAAAAGTGAGAGAAGGAGAGAGAGACAGAGAGAGAGAGCAAGGCAAATTGGCTAAGACTATGGCTATGACTAAGGCGAAGGCTGCTCAGCTTTGGACAAAGGTCTAAAGGGAACGGGATACACGCATTTTGGCGGGAAAGAGAGCGCTTACAGCTTGTCTAATTACAATCAAGCAATATTACAATACTTACGCGTATTATCTTCTGATCACGTATTATCTTCCGCACGCAGTTCACAATAAATGTGATTAGCATGCCGCCAAGAATTAATCCAAATACGATTACAATGATTACCACGTGCTCCGATTGTTCTTTTCGCTCATTCTGCAACGAATCAATAAACAGTATTTTATTTTATAATCAATTATTTGATAATTAAAAACAAAATTTAACTGAATTTCAATAAATTATACTGGTTTAAATATACATATAATTAGAGGTGCTGATGAATCAAAAAATGACTTTTCGTTATGAATTAGTTAATTAATTAAAAATAAAATATATAAAAATGATAAAAAATTAAATCAATAAACTTAAATTAAACTCAACTAAATTAAAAACATATGACTTAATACTGCAGTTCTGCCAAGTTTTCTTTATCAAGTTATTGAATTTGCTTAGGAATTATTTCTTAATTTGTATTAGTTTTTAATTTTCTTGTATTGAAAGACATAACATTCAGAGAATTTTAAGTTCAAGTTTAAGTGGTCGTTTTTATTAAATTCTAAAAATCCTATAACTCATATTGCCAGTCACATTTATTTATTTTATCATTATTATTATTTTATTTTTATTTATTTCATATAATTTTTTATTTTAAATGGATTAAATATTAAAAAGAAAATGCTTTGAAGTTTTGTTCAAAATGAATAAATAAAATAAATTGTTTATATGCTTGGCAACTATACAAATCCAATTCAAACCCGCCTAAAAAAAAAAACAAATTTGTACAATTTGTGAAAGAGCTTATAATTGTTTAGTTCGAAATTGCATGGATTAGCAATGTAATTGCGTTTTGCTAAATAAAACGATTTGCGATTTGGAACAAAATTTGTTGCTTGCAATTAAGAAATAATTCGTTGAATAATCTGGATGTGAATTAATTAAATAAACATAATTTGTGTATGCACATGATTGAACTTATGATTGACCCAATGAGCTAATTATGAAGTAAGTGGCTCAAAACATTTGAGTTATTTGGTAATGCAATCAAAATATTATCGATGCTGTAATCAAATGTATTTTATCGCTTCACTTCATTCAACGTAGTGCAATACAATTAAGCTATTTAAACAAGATAAATTCCATTTATTCTTGCAACTTCGAATTGATAAATATTTCTCCAATAATCAAAAAATTATTAATATGATAATAAGCTCCAAGAATAAGCACATAATTTCCCTGCAAATAATCTATCAGATAATGTACTGAAAATTGAATTAAATATAATTACGTGCGTAGGCCATTCACTTGTTTTAACATAAACTAATTCAAGTTTCAAGTTTAAATGCTTAGACTAATCGAATTATGACTGCATTCCTTTTAAGACCCTGTACTCTCAAAAAGAGTAGGGGTTGCCGGAGGCATTTCTGGTCAGCCTTAATAGTTTCTTGGTCAGTCTTAATAACCGAGACGGTATAATGATGTCCGTCTGTCCGTATGAACACCTAGATTTTAGAAACTATTAGAGCTAGAGACACTAAATTTGAAACTACTACTAAACACGAGACCGTGAAAACTACTGGAAACTACAACTAAATTTGTATGGTTCCATTGTAACTATCGTCACAAAGTTTAAACCGGATCGGACAACTATATTTTATAGCTCACGCTCTTACTTGTTTTGCTGTATTATTTTGTTATTTTTAAGAGTTACTTTCGTAATTAGTTGAGTTTTATAATTTTAGGAAGACTTAAAACACAAACAATTTGTAGATTACGAGTGCAGGCAGTTCAAAACTATTTGCGGTTTCCCAGAAACCCACTTTTATGGCTGTGAAGACAACAAAAGAAAAAAAAATGAAAAAACGGAAAGCTGCGAACCAGAAACTGAGTTTAGAACACACAACATTGATAAGTTTGTTGGGTCGACGAGTGCTTTGGCTCCGAAGTCTTTATCAAATCTAATGATCTAACACAATTGTTGGGCCAACAGCAAATAATAACAAACAATAGGATAAAGCGAGAGAGGGGATACATATAGAAAGGGACAAGCTATGACTCGGCACGCCTGAAATACAATCCTCAAACTTTTGGTAACAAAACTTATTTGGCCAACTTTTTGTTTGCGTATGAGAACACGTACTTCTATATGTTTGTAAATGTGTGTGTGTGTGTGTGTGTGTGTGTGTATATTCAAGTGTGCGTGTATGGCTGGAGTGTGAACGTGTTGGGCATAGGCTTATAATGACAGTTGGAGAGTTTGTGGCACATTTGTTGGCCTATAATTAGATGCATGCAAAATGTTTGGCCCAAATAATGGAAGAAAGGGCGACGGGGAATGGGTATGGGTAGGGTTAGTGATGGAGGAGGGGATTGCAGACGGATTGTAAACATTTTCTATCACTCACGTTGCACTTTTCCTCGTCCCAGCGAAATTTACAGTTGTCCCGATCATTACATTGTAGATCTTTTGCTATGCAGGTCGCATCCTCGCAATCGTACTCATCAGCAGTGCACTCTGTGTGTGAATAAAATGACAAAATTTAAATTTAATTTAATTAACTGGTTACATAATGCTTAAAGATAACTAAGCTTTGACTTTTAAACTTCATCGCATTACTTTAATTTGTTTGCTTCTATTAAGTTATCAAAAATTGTACACGGCTCTATGACGTTTGTCAGAATTATATTAGTAAGATAAAATGACCTTGGTCGTTTATCAGATAATATGCACCAGCAGTTTAAACTTTTTAACAAGCATTTTATTTTTAAAAAATTTAAAATTTTCTTTTATTTATGGATCTTTTAAGAAGTATCAGCTATATAAACGTTTAGTCATTATATTTTCCTACGAAAATTCAAATAAAGAAAAATGCGTATCGTAAATGTGAATTATTGGTTTAATGATCTTTACTTGTTAACAATAGCATCAGCTATTTGGAAATTAAAACAAAAAAAAAAAATCCAATTAAAAGAAATTTATATATAACAAATTTCAATCCCTGTTTGCATTTTTCTAAATATTGCCATCGAAATACAATAAATTTTACAATCTTTGAAAATACTTAAATGCAAAGCATGAAAATCATTGCCGACATTTAAGTGTCAGTTATTAGTGTAGAAGGCATGGGCATGTTAGAAAGTAGGCCATATTTTAGGAGTCCATCAGCTTGTTATATTTAACCTTTTTGACTCTGAGAATAAAATACTCTACTATGGGAGCAGATCACTTATATAGTTATTGTATACCCACATATGTACCTATCTTCCTTCTTTGCAGACAACAATTGTCATATAAACCAACTCTATCAGTTTCTAGTGTATTTTTAGCTGTAAAAATAAACGATGGCGAGGAAGAAACCCATAGAGAATGACAGACAAAGAGATAGAGTGCGAGAGAGAGAGAGAGAGGGGGCAGCACATAGCATAAAAAAATGGCAATCAGCAGCAGGAGTCAGAGAACAAATACATATAATCTCAAACATAAATCGTCCTCGAGCAACAATAATTGCAATGCCTTGACAGTGACAACTAAAAGTACAACCACAGTCGTATTCTTCCTTCCTTTCTCTCACTATCTGTGTCCCCGTCTAGACTGTGGCTTTCCCAGTGAGTTTTTGGCAAACTGTAAAGTAAAGTGGCGTTGTGCAGAAGCTAACAATGAGCAAAGGAACAAAGGACAATCGCTGAATGACAAGAGAGTGCTTAGCCTTTGGCAACAGGCGGCAATCACACAAAACTGTTCTATAAACAAACAGAAACCACACACACACACACACGCAGGCAATCGGATAGACAGACAGATATAAAGACAGATATACAGACAGCTAGACAGACAAACATTTAGACGCTTGCGTGCTTTTCGTATAGCCAAAACCAAACCAGCTACAAAGTTGGCTTAGACAACGGCATAGACAGTTGTTGAGACAACGACAACATCTTTGTTGTTTGCCACCGCTATAGGCCATGTCCAAAAGAGGCCAACAGTGAGTAAGACCGAAAGGCAGCAAAATCAGCAACCATAATAAAATTAACAGAAAAATGTTTTTTTCCACCAAGCTAAAGATGTGATGCTCTTGCAGATCACTATTAACAGCCAAAAGTTCTTCATAGTTTTCTTGGATCATAATTTATTCATTATGTTTTAATTGTTAGCATGAAATTATTTGGGAAATCGTGAAAAACATAAGAAGTTATATACAAAGACTTAATTCATAAGTTCCTATTAAAGAGCTTTACGATCTTAACTGGCCGATCTTAACTGCTCACAGAAAAAATTAAAACGAAGGTGTTGAGTAAAATAGTCTGTGTTTGGGTATAAAAAACAATTGGATGTTGACAGAGTTGACCGAGATAATTCGACTTTAAGTAATCCTTTACTTTTCGTTAGAAATTAAAATGGTTTTTAGCCCAACTTTAAACAAATTGCTTCAAGCTAATTCGTTACTTAGCAAAATTTGACAATTTTAATCCTATGACAACTTTGGCAGACCAATTGCACTTTTAGTATACAGGGTACAAACAAAACAAGAAAGAAAAGTACAGTCGAGCACGCCCGACCGTAGTATACTCTCTGCATTTATTTCCCGATTAAATTATTAAAATCGGTATCGAGATAATACAATGTGTAGTACTTTCAATAAAACACGTTGATACAAAAACAATCTAAGCATAATCAAACATACATCTGTTTGTCTGTATGCGAATACACATACGAAAGACAATATATGATGCATATACATGTATGTATGTATGTGTGTATTCAGCGCGGCCAGCGACTGCGGGCAGCGCTGCCGCCACGCAAGCAACGAAAACATTCAAACATGTGCTTGTATGTTTCTATCTCGCTTGCACTCATACATTGATACGAATGCGGTAGCGCTGCCGCCACACGGGCAGCGAAAACATTCGAACATGTGCTTGTATGTTTCTGTTTCGCTTGCACTCATACAAGATATTGCATTCAGTTATCAATATTGTAACGCTTCTAGTTTTCTTGTTTATCGTGCGATTTCAATGCGCCTTTCAGGATAGTTTGATATAGTTAGTCTCCACACGAATTATAAATTACAATACTGTACTATATAAACAAAAGCCAAAAAAAGGAACGAAAGTTGAGGACAATTTTTATTAATTGTGGGAGAAGGGGGCGTGGCAGTCCAAAATTTTAAATGTCAATGCATTTACGCTGTCACTAAAAACCTTCATACCAAAATTGGTGATCATAAGTACCATAGTTACTGAGATATTCGCCGAAAACACAGATTTTTTCCGAGGTGTGTCTAGTTTTTTGCTCATTGTGGGCGAATGGGGCGTGGCATCGAAAAAAAAAAAGATTCTTGTATTGACTGACTAAATATCTGATCGATTGAGACCAAGCTCGAACTTGTAGCTCTTACCATCTCTGAAATCTGTTTGTTCATACGGACAGACAGACAGACGGACAGACAGACAGACAGACAGACAGACAGACAGACAGACGGACAGACGGACATGGCTATATCGACTCGGCTTGTGATGCTGATCAAGAATATATATACTTTATGGGGTCTGCCACGCCTCCTTCTGCCTGTTACATACATTTGCACAAACCCAATATACTCTTGCAGAGAGTATAAAAATTGTCTGCCACGTCTCCTTTTGGTTACACTTCTGCCTCACTCTGCACAGTGGCCTGTGGATTGTGGTGTTTTCTTGTGTGGCGAGTGGGGATTGCGCAAGCTTAGCGCAGGATTGCTTCGGCTTTGGGCCATGCCCATTGTCCTCGTTCCTGTCTCTGCCTCGGCTGCGGCCTCTGCCTCTGCCGCTGTCTCTTTCCTTTCCCATTGTTGAGCTTCCTTTGTAAAGTTTGCGTAACGCACGTGCGGCAAATTTGAAAGATTTGCCACAACTGCCATTGATTTTTGTTTAGTGCCTTCGCTGTGGGCACCATCTAAATTCACCAATCGTTATGTAACACATTAGGAATAGCTCGAAAGTTACATATGCCTATAATTGATCAATTTAATAACTTTTACAATTTAATATGGATTGAAACTACTTGTCATTCATGAGTATTTTAAATAAAATTTTGATTAAATCTGCCAAAAGTAATCATAACAAGTAAGAAAGGCTACATGTGCATATGAAAATTATCAATAGCATTACAAGTTTACCAGGTTTGACTTGGATTGGATTAACATATCGTGTAGCTACCATTTGACAAATCGGTCAACAATTACTCATTCGAATGGTAAAATGAGCACTAGAAGGAGTACGTGGTCTTTTTCAGTCGGCTCTCTTGACTGTAGACCTTCTTATATGTTTATTTTAACTTAACCAAGCTAGCATTAAACTTATTCTCTAAATCAGAATATTTTTAAATTTGTATAAATTTGTAAATTTGTCGTCAAACCAGGAAACTAAATTAATTTTAATTCCTCACTCCCAACTATTTAAGAATTGTTATTAGACATATTGTAAAACTTATCTTATGTTATTTTAAAGAAATTGATTCAATATTGATTATTTAGAGCATTAAGTTAAATTGTAGAACTTACGTCCAGACCCTTTCTCCCGGAATGCTGTGTATAAAATGGAAAATTTTGAGCCAAGCGCACTCGGCTCAGCATAAAATCGCATGTGGAGCGTATTTGACTCGGACGTAATACTCTCGCCTGCCGAACCGCAAAAGTTTTTCACTCTGAAACAAAATCAGAAGAAGTTAAATGTAGTTAAATGTAATAGATAAATGAAGACACCAAAAAGTAAAATGCCATCAATAAGATACAACACAAGGAAGAAATGGTTTTTTGTTTTCTAGTGGGAATTCTGCTCGTACTAAGCTTTAACATTTTGCAAAAATGTTAAACAGAAAGACCATGACAATGTGTAGTTTACTGTAACTTCTAATTATTATTGCTACTGTCCTTTCTATTATCTTTATGTAGCAAACTTTTCTTTGTTCTTTTATTGCTGTCTGAGCAATTTAATTTTGGGCTATTTATGAAAATATGTACTAAATCTTCGACATAAGTTTGATAATTGGGTGTGGGTCAAGTAGACTATGATATACTCTACACTAGAAACTTAAGGGAATGTTCTAGTCTAGTGTGTCGAATTTCAAGTGTATTTTAATGGAGTGCAAAAAAAATGCTTTTTTATTTATTCGTTTATTTATATTTAATAAATAGTTATATAAATTTATTTTTTAATATATTTAAGCTTACAAAAATTAATTTTAAATAAGAAAAATAATTTATTACATGTTCTGTAATGAATTTATTTCACTGAATAATATAAACTATTAGGAATTTAAACTGCGGATAAAAATTATGACCAGTTTTAATAGGTACCCTAGAAAACCCCATAAGTTTTTAGGGAAACATAAATTTAATTTTTGTGTGCTTTCAATTAACTGAAGTTCTTTAATCGATAGACAATCGATTATGGTCTGTTATATATTTTTTAAAAAGTTCAAGTACCTATATTTTTAAAATTTAAAGTTTTAATAAATACTTCCAAATTATTTGAGGATGTATTATATCATTTGAACCCAGATCAATTAGACCATTAAATAAATGAAATACAAGTCCAATATGATATAGTCAATCGATTCTGACCAAATTGGCTAGTGTATTTTATAACATACCTCAATATAATAATTATATTATATTATATTATTTTATTTGAAAAGAATAAATGTATTTATTTTTCTCTCTGTGTATTTTGTTAGCATGGGTGTATTCATAGTCAAGCAAATAGGTAGAAACACCTGCGCTAAATTGTGACAAAGATTTGAATGGGAATTGTATGGACACTTAAGAGCGACAGTTCTCGCCATGACTATGCGAATGGCAATAGAAATGGCAATAGCAATGTCAAAAGGCCCAATAGCAATGACCAGGCCAATGGCACTGGCAATGGCAACTAGCAGCAAATCAGTAAGCCTGGTCGGCTAGACAGACCGACATACCCAGGGTTGCATGGAAAGAACAGTCAATCACTTTGAGTGGTGCTGTCATTGACGTTGCTGTTGATGTTGCCGTTACCTCTGCCATTGCCGTTATTCCCATCAGTGGGACACACAAAAGCCATAAGACTGAAGCCCAAAACCCGAGAGTATGCCTGAGAATCGAGGCTATAATGCTCAAGTAGATGGAGAGCGTGAGAGAACGAGAAATAAGGGAGAGCGAGGCAGGGAAAGCGGGAGAGAGTGAGCATGCCAGCAACAAGTGGAAATTTTGTTGAATGGTAGCCCAGTTCTTTAAGTTAACAAAGGGCTTATGGCTCTGTGCTTAATCTGGAGTATTTATATGAGCATCTAAATCTCACTGCTTTCGCTGCAGAGAACTTCAATAAAAAGGCTGTTTTATCGGTTAATAAAAATTTGATTATTATTTATCTTTTAGACACCTAAATTTAGTAGAATTTCAAATAATTAAATCATTTAAAAATTAGCAGTGTAAATAGCAATTGAAAGTAGTGTGTGAAAATACACAAATTACATTTTTAAATGTTTTATTCTTAAAAATTATTTGTATCACTAAGTTCTAAAACTTAAATACGACAACTGGGCCTTTAGCGGTCGGGTGTCTGCACTGCAGAGTCCTTTTTTGTTTGTGTAAAATGAAAGGGAATTGAAAAAGCTGTCAGTGTTAGGATATGCATGAATCGTGAATGTGGGTTTTGTGGGTTGTGTGATAGAGACAGAAATAGTGACAGAGAGGGGGACTGAGACTGTGACAGGGTTTGAGAATGGGTTTCGCTTGGTGGCACAAAACAATTCAAGTTGGGCGAGTCAAAGGCGTCGCCGCAACATCCGTTGGCATACAATTTACTTTGGCCGGTAATAAATTGAAATTTTGCTTTACATGCTTTGATCTTTATAGCGTTACATTGCTTTTTGGCTGACTTCACATTGTGTAGCGCATTCGTGAAGCGGAAATTGGTTTGTGGCACGACACGGCACTGCACGACATTACGTACACGCCTCGGAGCCGACAAAAAAAAAAAGGAGAACACTCAACAGTCAATGATGGTCCCAACTCTTACCTTAATGGCATCACTGTTTGCTCCGGGAATATGTCCAGAAAGTTCGTGTCACAGTCATTCGGTTTGCTTAATTGAAAATTGATGAATTTCACAAAAATCTACAGAGACAGAGAGAGAGAAAGAGAGCGAGAGAGAGAGAGAGAGAGAGAGAGAGATAAGAGTGTGAGCGAAGGTTAATAATATAATTGGCTTAAATGCAATTTACTCACCTTCCAGTTTTTCTCTACTTGTATACGCCAAATGCAATCGAGTGCAATTTTATCACGTAACACCTGCTCCATAATGTCAGGTGGCACATCTGTTGAATTTATGTACCCCTCGGAGCCATCCCTTTCAATTGTGCAATTTAGATCGGTGCTGGGTGAATTTTTTGTTCGATCTAAAAACTCGTAAACGGCACTGAAGCCCGTGTACTCAATTGTATCATCCGAATGGAAATGTAGATACAGATAACGTTCCTTCGAGATTATTTCCGGAGGGAAATCTGTGCCGCAGTATCTACCAATACTTGTTGAGAAACCATATTGTCCATCGCGTATCTACAATTGTAAGCCAACAAAAAAATGAGAGACAAAAAATAAAAAAGAATTGGAAACGAAACCACATGACATTTAGTAAAGGAAGTTATCAAATGATTAACTGGGCTAAAGCCAGTGACAGCAACGATTTACTGGCATTAGGGGAATCATTTTGTTTCACTTGCGAGGGATGCTACAAAAGTAAGGCAAGGCAATATATTAAGGTTAAAGTCTTAAATGTATTTAGGTTAAATGTTCTACTAAATAATTTTAAGCTCAAGCTTATATAATTCCAAAAATAATAAGGAAGACAAATTGGATTTATTTATTTTATATTTTTAATAAATTAAAATCAAGAACACTATTTCACAATAAAGCATTAACCTCTAGTGAATACCAACAAATTGTGTAAAGCAGATTGCAGCTGGTTATTGTTATTGATTGATTGTGTTGCTTTATTGAAATGGCTTATTCAATTACAAAAGCGCATAATAATGTGACAATCAAAAATGAACTTAAGCTAGAATTTAACTTGAGCATTTTTGCCTTTAAGTATGTTTTGGGTCGAGCCTCGTGAAGTTCTTGGCTTGGCAATAGAATTCCGGTTGGCCTTCCGGGTTGTTGCATATTGCACATACGCCACATGGGGGCTGTGGCAAGGACAGTGACATGCAACGCGACCAAAACTGACCATTGCCAATTTTCAATTAAAACTTGTGTCATCGTACAAAAAAAAAAAAAATAGCTATGCAAATGTTGCATAGAAAATGCCAAAAGGCAGCACTTTTATAAAGGAAACAATTTGAAAGTTTTTCCAGCGCAGGCAGGGAAAGTTTTTGTTTAGATCTTCTTGCTTTGCCATAACAACAAAGTAGAGTTCTATATTCTCTGCGAATTTCGCCTTTACTGTTATCGTTGTTGTTTTTATTGTTTAATTTGCCCTTTTTGTTGTTGCCACATTGCAACACTTACTTACCTCAAGAAAATCAAATTTGCACCCCTCCTTGGCCTCGATATTAAACGAGTTGCGAAAGTCCAGTCGGATGACTTGACCCTTTGGCGCTGTAATTAACAACAAATAAAGAACAAAACAGGTATTCAAAAACGAGACTTCAACAAGAAATAATATTATAAAGCGAAGACCTAATTTATTTATTCTTCTTGGACACCGATCGACAACAACCAACGGGTCAAGCTAAACTCGTTCGGTGTAGCTTGCGGTTATTTTTGATTCCAAGTAAGATAGCTTAGTAAAAGTTAATTAACACTTGGTACAAGTAAAACTGTTATGACTATCTAATATATTGTTACACCTGATACTATTTTCTTAAGTTATTTTAATACGTTTTCTAATATATTTAATTAATTGCAAAATATAACCAATACAATCTACTATTTAAGATAAAAAGTTTAAAATCATGTTTATATAAGTATATGCTTATTTATTTGTTATTTATTTTAAATCGAGTATTGCAATTGTTATATTTTTATTCCAATAATATAAGCTTAACTTAATTTAAAATAAAGAGGATTTTGCTAACGTTAACGTTATTTTAAACATGTTCTTTTAAGTATATTATATAAGTCTTTAACAACATTTTAATATATTTATTTGTCATAAATGAAAAAAAATTTGATTAAACATTTGTTAGCAAATTTAAAATATTTGCATCCTTAAAGCTTTTGAATTGATTTTGTTACGTTATTTAATTAACCAAATGTTTGTATGCAAGAAAAGGAAGGCCATTGAAAGTTAAATCAAAAAAGGTTTTTTTTTGTAGTGAGTCGATTGTAGTTTAATGATTATGTAAAAAAGAGCAGTGCCTATTTGTGTATTTACTGCTAGCAAAATAGTCGTCAACACAAAGGCATTCGAGGGGAAACCGGGAAATAAAAAAATAATCTGTGAAACTGCAAAAAAAAACTGTGAAATCCTTTGACAAACTAAATGTAAACCTAACAAGACTTCAGAAACAGACCTGCAAAATTGTTTCCAAGCGCAAAACCAACTATTGACAAACATTTCCCTTTGAATTTTTTTGGCAGAAAGAAACTGAAAGGCTGTTAAAGAGAGAGGGATACAAGGGGGAGAAAAAGAGATGGCGATACATAGGCGTCTGATTAACAACAGCTCAGGTTGAAAATCGAGTCGGCGTCGTTTTTGTGAGTCCAAAATGAATGCAACTAGGGACTCATTCAGTGTCCGCATAAAAGAAAACATCAAGACGCTGAAAGCAGTAGAAAGGACGAAAAGAGAAAGATGCAGCCGAAAAGTAGGTGTAGACGTGCAGATAAACGAATGATAACGACTGAGTCCCATGCATGAATCAATGGCACTTGATAATAAAAAAAAGAAAGAGAAGAATACGAAGAGAAAAAAACCACACCATGCGAATTGTGGTGCCTTTGTGACCAGACATGGCATAACAGGGACCTTCAGGTATAAGGCTTGGAGGCTTCAAGATGGGGAGGTGAAAAAGAGAAAGAAGCTCAGACCTTGGGATGGCCCAACCACGTTGCGTATACATAACATAATGGAGCTGTAATGAAAGAGTGAATCACAGGCAGACACATATGCAAACAAAATGATATGTTTGAGCTGCTCTGAATGTGAACGGGGATTTCCACTTTGATTGGCCTTGACAAAACAAGGAACCACAATCAAAGAAAGACAGAGATGTTGGTAGAGTGTGAGACGGAGAAAAACAGTAATTGAGCAAAATTTATATTTGGAATTTCTTACACAAATTTTAAACAAATTACAGACGAAGCGAAGTAGCTAAACAGAGAGTAGGGGTCACTTTTGAGTTAAATTACTATATCCATTACAATATAAACTATAATTTGGATTAATGCAACAGAAGGAAAAGCTACAATCAAGTAAGTCAACTGACCCAGTTCTTTTTTATCTATTAATTCTTGAGACCATAAAAAAAATGCAGATCTAGACGAGCTTTAATCATACAATAAATAAAATGTGGTAGTTTGTGGAATGAAGTTTTAGCAATGAATTTAAAAAATAATAAAATATTACAGATTTTGGCCTGATTTGATTTATAAGAAATATGCTCAAATAAAGTAAGCATAAGCAAAGTGGTAACAACCAAAAAATGTATATAATTTAAGTTACTAGTAATAATAATAGTACATACCAAGCAAGTTTTGTTATAACATATTTTCACATTGATTATTCAATTTGTCATGAACAGCTCTATTAGCAGCTATTAAAAAAATTTATCCAAGAATTTTGATCTAATTAGATGACAATTATATGAAATTTCTTTGTCTTGCGATGTTTAAAAATAAATTTTTATCAAATTGCTGTCATGGTGGAAAAACAAATCTGAAAGTCGCCTCAAGTGTTTTAATTTTTAGAAAATCAATTTTTTGCGTTGGGACGTAGGGACTTTTAATTAAAATATTCCTAGACACGATGCTCGGACGACCAATTAAATCTAATTAAATTAAAGTCAAGGAAAGTTGTCTTGGAAACAATTCGAATCAACAATCAAAATAAATGAGGTAAAATTACAAAAGATTTGTTTGTTGTATTTTGCAATTTCATTTACTGACAACACTCAATTATAATTATTTTGATTAAGACTTAGTTTAAGCCGTTGTAGTAAATTCTCGTCTTGTGTATACAAGAGATTAACTATTCAATTAAATTAATTATGATACATATTTTTAATTATTTTCTATTTATTAAAAATTTAAAGGGGGAAACGATAAGCTCATTAATAATAAGTATTTGCAAATAGGAAAAGAGATTAGTTGTTGAACTGAAACAATGTCGATGGCATGTTGATGTAGGGAGTTGGAGAAATAGGGAGCGGAAAGGGAAAACAAATGATAGGGAGAGAGGTTTGTAGATTTGGATGCCTCTGGCCGTAAATACGTGTACAGACATACACAAAATCATAAGCTTAAATAATACTTATGCAGACGCTTATCATTGTGAGCTTTAGCAGCATACAGAAGGCACTTAAAAGCGTTGAAGACTGAGAAGGGGGCGTGGAGGGGACGCATTTGGGCGCCAAGAGATGACAGAAGGTTGGCAACTAACAACAGGCTGGTAACATGACCCGGTCTATCGCCTAACGTCACATATTGATATGCAAATAAGCCCGCTATTCTGCCATTGGCAGTTCTAGCCGGCGAAAGCTCTGTGCCCTCATTCTATCACTTTCTTTTCAATCCATCTATCTATCTCTTCTTCGACATAGCTGTCAGTGGAAGCGAAACTATATATGAAAACCAAATGCAGACAAATACACTACAAAAAACTTTAGCTGCTGCAATAAAAAAAAATTTTGCATAAATAAAAAACTCTATATTTTCTTCGATTTAATTTTGATTGGCTTTTCAAAGTCTTTTTTTATTTTCACTACATGTTAAAATATTATTTATATTTATTATTCTAATATTAAGTTCTGTATATTGTCGGGGTGCATTAATAAAAAAAATTAATATAAATAATAAATACCTTATAGTACAAATAAAATTTATAAAGAAAACAAAAATGTATCACTTTTATTTAATTTAGTCTCATGCTAAATAATTAAAATATAAAACTTCTGTATACTTTAAAAATTTAGCATGAGGCACATAAATGTTTTTAAATTTCGATAAAAATATTTTTAAACTAAATGTTTTATGTGAACTATTTATGCTTATAAGTATTTAAATAAAATAGTTTTAAATTTTCACATTTTTTCTTAACCTTCTTTTGGCCAGTGCATGCACTACTGGCTGAGATAGAGTTACAGAATCATAGCTGCTGATGCGAACCAATGGAAAGTCAATCATTTTATTCGCTTAGGTTTTTCGCTTAGGTTTTTATCCTGGTAGCAAACGCTGTGTTAGGTTACGTTGCGTTGCGTTGCTTCGCATTTGTCTTAACTGACAAATGATTTTGCCCCCGTTAACAGATAAGCAATGGGACCAGAAAGCCAGTCAAGCGAAACTCGGCTCAAATATGACGATTGTTATCCTCACAATTCTCAACTCCCAACTCCATTTCGATTTTCATCTTCATCTATATCTACATCCCCATTGTCATCTACAATACAATCTTCAGCTGAAACTCAAATCCATATCTGCAATACCAATCCCAATATAAATCCCAATCCCAATTCCAGTCCCAATGGCAATCGTAATTCCATTTGGAGGCCATCAAAGAAACACGCTAATGCTTTTAATAGCGATGCAATTCTCATTCTAAGCTGAACAACTGTCTGAGTGACTCACTGACTGACTGACTCGCTGACTGACTGACTGACTGTTTCACTGAATGAATCACTGTGTGAAATGTCAACACAATTCTCTGCCAACTCGCATCTTGGTTAAGACTTGCAATTATTTGCAGTAAGTTGCACCGGCAGCAAAGTGCTTGCCGTATAATCTTTAACGAGACCTGATTGCAGTTACTCATCCACACACAACCACCCACTCACTTTCCCAAACTTATCTAACAACCCAAACACCCACTCACTCACTCATCCACTCAACCACTCACTCATCTGTTCGCATCTACTCGCTGCATTCACGTAACACACCAAATTTGCTCAGAATTGGCTTTTAAGGCGGACTTAAACTCCTAGCTCATATTAAATCGTGAGTCTAAATCTTAAATTGCTCAAAAATAAAAATTTATAATTTAAGTCATTTAAATAATTCTGTTGGAAACAATATTCAAGTTGTTAACTTTGTATTCCAAGCCCTAGTTTATTACACTAGTTTTTATATAAACTTAAAAATGATAAACATACATAACATTCTATTTTTCCAATTTAAACCGACGTTTAATAAATTGATTCGTTTGCTGATTGATTTTAAGATACCCATAACTCAATTTCAATATGTTATCAACTATGGAATATGATAATAATATTAGTGCAATCATTTAAACCGTCTGCGAAAGTATAAAAATACTTTTTAATATTATATAAATATGAAATTCTTTTAATATTAATTTTATCTAAATTCTTCATTCGTCTGCAAGGGAACTAAACCGATGTTAAATGATTAAAAACAACTTTTTATTGAATTATAAATGAATATTATGAATTTGCAATATATGCATTACATTAATGAATTAGACTGAGTTAAATAAATAATGTTTTTTGTACTCACCGACGATAATCCTTGTGCAGTTAATATTTTTAGGATATAGATTGGGATAATCGGGACTATATAACTCGTTCTTTGTGGGATCGCCCTCTACAAAGAGTCGACAGTGATCCACTTCATCATTGACCGGCGCTTGTCGCTCAATGCGACGCGATCGTGGAGGCAGCTGTTGATCAGTTGCGACTGTGGTCGTTGCTAGTGCTGTATCGTAGTCTGAAGTTTTGTTGGCATTAATAATTTGGTATTCCGATTCAGTTGTTTGCAGTTCTTTAGTCCATTTCAAATAGTTTGTTTTTTTGATTGGATCAGCAGCTGTAAACAGAAAAGGAAATGAAGCAAACAATGAAGGCTTAGACTTTTTATGTTGTTGTCAGCATGATTTACCACACACTCACACACGCACGCACGCACGAACGCCATGCATATTTCCATGAAATTTATTATCATAATAATAATCATGAGCATTAAAATTTATGCGAGAATCGCGTTGCTTTTTAATAATGCGCATAACTTTGCGGTAGCAGCAGCAGAAGAAAAAAAAAAGGTAATACGGAAAAAACGTAAAAATATGAACAAAATGTGTGCGTTGTACCTTTGCAGAAACTGCAAACTTCACGCACTTGTTACGCTAACGTAAACAGAATTTTTTAGCGTCAACTCCAGCTCGGAGTTCCTCTTCATTTCCATCTCACTCGACTTTCATGGAACACCAAAAAGTAGGCAATGCAAATTTTTAAAGCATTAACTCTTTGAATGCGCACTCACCCACCCACACGCATACATGCACATGTAGACTCCTGCTTGAGTATTTGAACTGTCGGGCATGTACACAGTTGGGAGTTCAGCTGCATTGCTACTGTAACTGCATCTAAATAACAATCGTTAAGCCCAAGTTAAGTGGCCCAAAGTACACACAACTATACATCTACAAACACACTTTCCCATACACTCATACATCTACAAGCACCCGACCCTCCCACCTACTCATTGCATTTGTGCCCCAAGCATTTTTGCAGGGTATTCACATGATTCATAGCCTCGAATCGCTGAGAAACAATTTTAGTAACTTCATATTTATAATGCCTTAAAATAATACAAAAAATACCTTAAAATACTAGAGATCATTTTTAAAGTAGTGTAATTTGAATAAAATATATTCATTAATAATTGAGCTAACAAATTGTTTTAGAAAGAACATAGCATTAAATATCGGAATTTATTTTTTACAGGAATACCTTTTGTTATATGCTATTAAGGGATTTATACCGCATATAAAATTTCAGTTATTTAATTTTTAACTATCCTCTTTTGATTATTTTTATTTATATTTGTGTTTGGCTCTATATAAGCAAAACTTTTATTTTGCACAACTGATTCATTTAATTTCATTTCCAGCCATTTAAAATATAACATTCAAAAAAATAACTTCGTTTTATGTGGTTTTAATATCTCTTTGTAAATATAAATTCTAAAGATTTAATTTTGAAATTTATTAGTTTGAAACTTCTCTATATGTAAATAAATTTGGTTTCAGTGCCTTAATATTACTGTTTATGTTTCAATCCTTTGAGCTTTATATCAATACAAGAAATACAAATAAAATGAAAAATACGTTTTTATTTATCGATATGGAATTTAAATAAAATCGTAAGATATTTTCGCTTAAGCGTGTTGAGTTTTATATCTCGAAAGATATAAAAATGCATTGCAACTAAAAATGTAGATAAATATGCTTGGATGTACATTTATGTGTGCTGTTGTATCCAACTTCACCGCCCCCTATGGGCCATGTCCTTTATGGCCTGTGTAACGGCTTCTTCATGATGTTGGCAAGTGTAACATGCATTTGCACAAAGTTTGAATTACCTTAGTAGACGTTTTATGGAGCGTAGGGTATAAAAAGAATATCATGAAAGTGAGAAAGAGAGTGAGAGAGAGAGAAAGAGTGTGTACTAACATCTATACGCCCACCTCATTTTCTAAGAGTATGTGTGTGAATGTGTGTGTGCGTGTGTGTGTGCGTGTGCGTGTGTGTGTGTGTGTGGGTTATTGTCGAAGTGTTTGCCTCGCGTTATATGGTTGCTAGTGCCTAATGATGTAGCAACAAATTTAATAAACATATTAAGTGTTGATGTTTTTGTAATCGCGCTGAATGTGAGTGTGTGTGTGTAAGTGTGTGTGTGAGTGTATTTATGTGAGTAGGGGAAGCGAGTTCATTCACTCGTCTTCTTTCTATTTGTTGTTTGCTGCTCGTTACTGCCAATGCCCGTAAGTATGCTACATTTTACAGCTGTTGCGCAGGAAACATGTGCCAACTATGGCTAAAGTCACGCATTTCAATGCATCAACTTTCTAAGCGTGTGCCTGAGTGTGTGTATGTTTGTTTTTATATTACCTTACTGTATATTAAAGCAGTTTACTGCCAGTCGGTCATCGAATTGCTCATAACTTTAATTAAACACAATTTATTTAAAAATCATATTTCCTTTAGCTTAACTGTCTGCACTGCTGCTATCATACAATACTACCGTTGATGTGCTTTTAACTTCTGTCATTTACAGTCATATATATTTCAGAGCCAACAACGAGTTGAGCATTTAAGTCTGAATACACAAATATACTAAGACTTTGCTCATTGACTAGAATGTCAAATCTCTTAATGTTCATGAATGTTTAATTAGCCAGCATTTTATGTGACTTTGATGATATCAAATAGACTGCCTGTTTGTCTGGCTTAGACAGCTAGATAGACAGTCAGAAACATATTAAAGCTGACAAGATTTCTAAACTGTGACTGAAAAGCCAATGTTTGATTAATAGAAATATATGTTTGAAATAGAAGCTTAATTGTCACATGCCAAACATGTGAGCTGTCTGTCTTTTCCCATATTAATATCTGAAAGTTTGTAGCCCACAAACAAATAGTATTTAAACATTCAAGTGGCTACAAATCTCTTAAGCCAAATTTCATTCAGTAGTAATGAAATTTATACTAGTATTTGATATTAAATTAACACAACCTCTTAATTCAATAAATTTATTGATGCCTTTCAAAAAACTAAATCGAAATTTCTTTTTTTCCTCTGATAAACTGGTGTACGACTAAACCGGTCAATCCAAGTTCGATTAAAATTGCACAAGACTGTTAATTTTTAAAGCAGAATGTCAATGGGTAGATTGAAATTTAAGCAAGAATTCCTTTACAAACTTCCTTCAAGCTCCTTAATCAGGAGCCAAGTTGTGTAAATTTTAATTAAGATTAAATGAAAAACGATCTAACCACACGCGTTGTTTAACTTGTAACAAGTCTTGAAATAATCTTATTTTTAATTACTCATAACATAGCTGGGAATATTCCACACTTTCCTCCCATGGCAAATTCCTCTGGAATTTAAAACATTTGATTTCTAAAGCCAAGAACTTTTATTAACCAATTGAATGAGCTTAGAGTGCGTTCTGTTTGCTCATTTTCAGTCTAAGAGTTTGCTTTGCCACAATTTTGGGATTCTATTCTTCAGAGTCGACATTGAGTCCCTTAGCAGTAATCGACTTTCTGCTTCCCCTTTTCATCGTGTTTTTCAGCTGCTTCGACTTCTGGCCAAGTAAAGTTTCTTTAATTGTGCTTTTAGCTGTGAATGCTTCAATTGACAATGCTGACACTTCATTGAACTACCTGTTTAATGGGTGCTAAAGGGACGGAGAGATTATGGGTGTAAATATGTAGATATTTTGAAATTCGCGACGTGAAAACCCCATTTGCCGCTATGTCGCAAGGGTAGTAAATGATGGGAAGCTTAGCAAATGTGTCTGTGTCTGGGATCGAAGGTTTTCTGACTAGGTCGCATAATTGTAAATTTTACACACCAACATCCATTCCCTTAACATTCGACACGACCCGCCCCCTCCGCGCCTCTCAGTGGCACTTTGTCGTGGCCTCGTTATTACCCCACAGCAGCTGCGCTTGTTCACACTTTTGTTTTAGTTGTAATACCCATGTCGATTTCTTTTGCGCCCATAAGTTTAACTTTCAACTTTTGGCATCTACTCACATGCACGCACACACATAGATACGTAGATACAAAGATACAAAGATACATCCACGCGCACATATAGCAGCACGCTTGATTTAGCTTCGCTTTAGTCACAAGCATTGGGTACTCGTTCGTTCGTTCGCTCACTCGCTGTTCATTTATATTCATATTTGCATATGTGTGTGCCACTGTGTTTGGCATTTAAGTATCTCTGCCCCTTGCCACTGCTTAGCTCTGCACAGTGGGCTAGAAACACAAACTTTTCTAAAAGGTTTTTTTTACCATTTAAAGGCGCCCACATTGAGTGGGAAACATGAAAAGTAACATTTATAAGAAATTGTTTTATATATTTGCTATTAATAATCGACTGCTATTAAGTGCCATAAATGATTATTTATTATTCATTGAATTTAAATTGTTTGTGTGTCATATAATCGATAATCAATTAAAATGCTTTTCAATAAAAAGTATTTTTAGGTTTTTTTTGTAGCTTTAGGTTATTTTAAGTTAGGCACTAATGCAAAATTTATATTTTAACTTTAAATTAATCTTTAATTAATAAATGCATATCGAAAGTTTTGTGCCAAACTTGGTTTTATCTTAGATTTCTTTGCTTTGTTAGCGAAAGCACCCACTGTGCGCTGCTGCCGATGCCATTGGCATCTGCATGTATCGCCATCGCCATTGCCGTTGCCGTCGCTGCCGCTGCCGTTGTCGTTGTAGTTGTTGCATGTATTTCATTCGCAGCAGTTATTTGCTTTAATACACTCAATAGACTTAACACATTTTGCACGCCTCACTTCATCCGTTGGCGGCTATAGAACACGCACCGCCACCCGCAGCCAGAACGCACCACCAACACCACCGGCACTAGCAGCACTACCAGAACCAGCAGCATCGTCGTCACCCACTGTTTCTGTAGTTTTCTGCAATAAATTTTGCATTTTGCTTGCAGCGCCAGAGACACCGATGGACGCGGGGCAAAGACAGGGAAGGAAGTAGAGAGAGAGGGAGGAAGACAGATTAAGGAGGAAGAAGAAAGGGTATGAAGATAGAGGAGCAGCTTTGGCATAGCTTTTGCCTGGTAAATTCCATTTTTGTGTCAGACAGTTCCAACTCCTACTTATTTATATACGAGTGTATATTTTGTTGTTCCTTCTCTACGCCCCACTCTTCAGCACCTCTCTTTACCCATTCTGTCCACTGTTTGTTGTCTCAGCTCTGGCCCCATTTGGTTACTGTGACTTGTCTCTGACTTTGCATATTTATAGTTTGTATTGTCTCGACTGTCGCCATTATACCAAAAACCAAATCGAACAATTTGTTCGCGGCAGGTCGAATATTTGATATCCTACGAAAACTAGTGTGGTTTTCCACCAACACAGCGGAAATCCACAGAGAACGTAAATCGGAAAACTTTCAAGTGCATAGTTTTATTTCGCTGACGACTTTTCTGATTTATGGTTTAAACTTTTTTAAGTAAATAATTTTGGAGTAGGTGCTTGAAATTGTGTGTCACACAAATAGCAAACAAAAATATTAAGTATACGCATATTGCTCCAGTATGAGCTTGTATTATTTATTATCGTATTTATTAATTAATTGAATTATTTATTTAAATATTAAAAAAAAAAAAATGATTTAAAATCATATAATAATTTAAATCGTGATTTTTTCTATTATATAAAAATTATTTGTGCAGTTATTAAATTTAAATTTTTAAATTAAAAAAATTTTGATTTAAATTATTTAAATATAAAAATATATATAAAGATTTGGTAATATACGATTAAATGAATTTAAAACACACATTATAATAATATAATAACTATTTCTTATAAATATTTAATTATAATAACTCTTAATATAAACGAATTGTTTTATTTAATTATGTGCTGTATTGAATAAGTTTTTGCCATAAATCAGAAGTACATAATTACACGATAACAGCAGAACGAAACTAATTAGACGACACTCAACTAATAAGATTATAATCATAGTGTAGTTTCCCCCTTTGGCAAAGGCAAAACTGAAACTTTTGCGATGACAGCTAAAAGGGGAATTCCCGTCTTTTCAGCTGCAATTCGCTGTGCATATGCTTTAGATTTAAAGTCAGTGAATAATAATTGTTATTATATTTTACAGTTTTGTTTTATTTATAGTCCCCATCTACTGACACACAGGGAGAGAGGAAAGAGGAAGAGTAAGAGAAATAGATTTTAGCTAGTTGGCCCCAATTTAGTTTCCGCTTTCTTTTTCATCTTGGTATTTAATATTCTCTCATGATTTACTAATTGGTTTCTCTATGATGCTTTCTGGGTTCGAATTCTCTTGAATAAATTAGAGCTTAATGCATATATAACACTTGTTCAAATACATATTTACATATTTAATAGAAGAGAAGACATTTGAGAGCTAGTGTGAATCTCTTAAGTTTCTTTGATTGAAATTCTTGTAGCTTAGTGTAAGACACAAGTAATTGATTACATTAAGAGTACTAGAATTCAGTGCTCTAAACTCGTTACACGAAGTTGTGGAAAGAAATTCTCTAGTGTTTTATTTGATTTAATGTAGAAATGTAGTTTATTTGGTAGTACCTTTAAATGTTGAAATGCCAATAGAGTTAACTTAACAGTTCTGAGTAAAATATGGGATCTTTGAATAAAAAATATTCTCTCAAACTTTGTGAAAATATTTGTAATTCATGTAACTTGTAGAAATTTTTGTTTTCACTTTAGTCCAAAACAGTCCAAACTCCATAGTAGACAAAAATTAAGCTCTCAAGGTTATTTGACAGTCAAAAGCGAACTGTTTGCGTCATGGCATCCCATAATTTGATGGATTTGCCCATGTATTTTGGGAATACCAATTATGGTATCATTTCAAGCCCAACTAATTCTTAAATATTAAAAGGACTGGACCAAAATTGTAAATTTTGTCAACAATGTGTAGATGATCGATAACATGTTTAGTTGAATGGATATTCAAATTGGTTATTTTTAACTCTAAGCAGATTATGTTTTGACCTTTGCATTATGGGTAAATGTAAAACTATTTTCAGGAAAACATTTAATATATGGCTAGTTAGCTAGCTAATTTACTCAATTTCAATATGTTAATAATAACAGCGTGTGTAAAATGTATATATATATATGTCGTCTAGGTGACCGACACTAGGCAGTTTGTTCAGAATGTTTAGATTATTGATGATTGTATTTTGTGTCGATTTTATTAATATACCTTTGTAAATACAGACATTTTTGTTACTAATACATATTTAGGTGCAATTATTAGATTACTCTGGAGATATAATCCTATGTATATAGGATTGGCTTAAAATTGATCAGTATATGTACGCTATGGATATGTACATTGAAGGGGTGCGCCCTAACGTATGCAACACAACATTTATTTTTTTGTATGCAATTATTTTGGACGCGACTGTTTCACGATAGCAACAGCTGTTATGTTAACGCACTGTTAACTATCGATCGATGGCAGGACTCAACCATGTATGCGATCAATCGATAATGCTTGCAGATCACCTTTGGGGTATGCGATATTTCGAGAAGTTGTCGACTTCCTCGATCGGCCTATTTCCTGCTTGACCATTAACCAAACCAGTCACAAGTGTTTAAGTGGAAAATTAATTTTGCGCCATCGAGCATATTTTCATAAATTTGTTTTATTTTACTGCACTAATAGTGCGAAATAATTGTGCGTCGTGCCTAAGTGCACTTATTTAGTGATTTCATCAAGGCCCATCGCCAAAATAAGGTATGTGTTTTTACACTGATAGGCTTGTGGCTTATAAGAGTCTTTTCGTGTAGTTTTGGACTGTTTTTCCCTGGAAGAAGATACGAAAAAGGTGCTAAGGGCACATGTTTGATGCCACTACGGCGCGTATCGGAAATATCATCTTGTTGACTCCGCAGTGTGTGCGAACATTGTTTGCGGGCCTCGGGCACGCTGCTAACGACGCTGTACACATCGTTGGAGGCGCACGTAGACCGCACATAAGAACCTGTTTTGGACTCGTAGTGCTTGATCGCTGGAGCAACCCTGTTGCGGATAGTGCTGACGGCGTGCTGGCGACGCAAGAGTGACAACGCCGTTCGTTTGTTTGAAAGCCTGCTGCCAGTGCTAACATAGTTGCGCGGAGCATGGAATAAATCGTTTGTAGTTTTCCGCAATATTTTCTTCACTTTTCTTTGGTGAATTCGGCCGACGCAAGAACCTAACGCGATCAAGGCAATCAAATGTAATATGTATCATAAAATTTATTAATTTGGTCAGCATCATGACCCTTTTGTTCGTCTATGAGCAAATTAAATCAAAGCCAATGTTCCCTTCGTATATATGAATTTTTGAAAGTATTTAAAAAGAAAAATTAACTTTAATTGCAAATAATAGTAACAAATTCCTATCGATTTAAATAATTAAATTTAATTTTATGAGTGAGTAAGAAGATAAAATTTTGGTATGGTATGTATAATATGAATATTAGTTGTTATATATAAATTTTCTAATCCATTTGAAGTTCAAACAGTGCATCGTCGTCTTCAGGCCTGTCGACTACTATGGAGAATTGTCAGCTGTATCAACATATGTAAGAACAAAACAAACTGAGTGAGTTAAAATGATTGAGTATATGACAACTAGTTAAAATTATTTAAAAGTAAAGATATACCATGCCAAGACAAACCAAAAGCAAACATACATCGTAGCGCATTTTTTGCGATAAAGTTTATAGTCCGTATGTTTGTTCGCTTTTCTTCTTTTAAAATCGTATTATAAATAACAAGCTGATCTCATTGTGAATTTGTAAAGACAGCTTATTTTAAAATGATCTTTATAACCAACGTATGGTTTACTTTAAATTGTGAATTCCTTGAATAATTATGAATTAAATATCATGTATAATGGGCACCTGATGTAAATATTGTTCCATAGATTTTATGGGTAAAGATATATAGCTTAACGTCTTTACAGGTTGGGAGGGTAAAGAAGAAGGACATTTACATCTCAGTCCTTCCTCAAAGATTTTCATTCCTGCCGTTGTGCTGTACCCTTATGGTTATCATCCTTATTTCCTGGTCCCTTTATTCAACTCTGTCTATATTTTTGGTTATGTGGCACAGCAGCTCACTAGGTGGCAAAGAACCCACCCCATTTTCCCTGAGCTCTAGTCGGCCCCGTAGGCAGAGTACGCCTCCAGTCTGCTGCTCACTTTATGTGTTCGTTACAACATCTTGTATACATATATTTGGTTCAGATAGCCTAGCTTACAAAAAACAATGAACATATAACGCCCTAATGTGGGCGTGTCAAAAACTTGTACTGTTTAGCCATTTTTCCTAGAGAGGCAATTTTCTCAGAGAGTCTTTTGGTCATACAGACGGACAGACGAATATGGCTACATCGACTCGATTCTGATCAAGAATGTATATACTTTATGGGGTTTGCCACGTCTCCCCTGTTACATACATTCCAACGATAACAATATACCCCTGTACTCTACGAGTAAATAAATAAAATTAATAAACAAGTTTTAACCGACTTTAAAAATAGTGTATTCTTGCCAATTAATTGCACATTTAAGCCTATTGTAGCTTTATTGGAAACTTATAAATTATCTCAGCTTTAATCTGCATTGTGATTAAAAAACATTGTTATATTTTAGCTTTCTGGTGTTGAATCTGTTTTGAAATTAATTGCATTCAAATTGTGCCTATTCTTGCTTGTTGTCCGTGAGGATTCATAATGTGTGTTAGATTACAGAATTCAGAATATGCAACTGCATATAATGGCTCAGAACTGAAAGGCCAAATAATTACCCAAGTGTAGAGAAGAGCAAGAGAAAGAGAACGAGAATGAGAAAGAGCGAGAGAGAGAAGGAACGAATGGGAGGACTTTTGGCAAATTAATGACTGTTCTTAACGTTGTAAATATAGAAAATATTTATGTTGACTAGTAAGCAAGCCGACTGTAAAAGACCACGTACTCGATGTATAACACATTTTCGATCGATATTCACTATGGGGGATATATGACATGATGTAGTTAAAGGCAATACCTTTTAATTACGGTCACTATATGGCTAGCCGACACTAGTTCTGCAGTTATAGTTTTGATTATTGTTCCTTAGTTTCCTTCCTATACCAATAATAATTACTTCTCCAGTATTGACCGTTGAACCTCTTGTGTTGTTGATCATTACTGTGTCAAAAGGCCAGTTTTGCTACAAGTAAATTTTAAAGTAGTTTGAGTAAGGAGACAGCAGATGGACGTCTTGTAATTTCAACAAACGTTGGACTTTTGGTTTAGACTCCGAAGACCGTATAATTTATATGCACATTGTGCAATTTAACAAGTGCAAATTAAATGCATGTAAATTGTAAATGCTGCATGCAATTACAAATGAGATATTAATGTTTGTTTTTTGCGACGAGGGCTGACACAAGAATTACATGGCCAACATCAGTCGGATTTTTTTTAGTAATTTTTAAATAGCCTTAGTCCTTTTTGACGTTAAATATATAACTCATTTTCAGACTTGCAGTTTAAAAACTAACTAAATTTTAAATGAAACAAAAATATTGATTTAACTAAACTGTTATCTAGAGCTTAATGCGCATGTCTTTAAAAACAAAACTTTAAGACAATAAAACTAAAGGATTTTTTTGTGGTTATTTGGAAGTATACAATGTATTTAATGTTTAAATAAATATTTTAAAATTTTTGAAAATATATTTGAATAATTTATTAATAGTTTCTACTTTTTCCTAAAATTTCTTATATGATATCCATAAAATATTTTTATTTAGTTGCATTTGCTCGATTTCCTACAATTTTTCGAAATACACGCGAAGTGAATTGTCACCAGGTGCTTTAAAAAAAACTTTTCATATATAAAAAATACATTAATGTATCTTTTAATTAGTGAAAAATTTTTGTTGCATATTTTTAATACTTTCCACGTTCCACTAAAATTTCTTATATGATATTTAAAAATATTTTTATTAAGTTGTATTTATTCGGTTTCCTACAACTTTTCGAAATACACGCGAAGTGAATTGTCACCAGGTGCTTACGGCAGACGCAAGACTACACCGGCACAGAAACAAGAATGTGCAGGGGCATTGCGATATGAATTTGTTGCAAGTTTTCACGGCTGACATGCCATTATTTGTAAGTGGCGAACACATCCTTGAGAAGGAACTTGAACAACATCATCTTGTTGGCACTTCCAGTCCTGTAGAGTCCACGGTCTACGGTCGACACTCCTCCATAGTTCTCAGCTCTCTCGGTCTATGGAGTTTAAGTAGGTGCTGAGGATGACGATGCCGACTTGAATATGATGGGGCAAGCACAACAATAACGAAAGAATATATATAAGAGTGCGAAAACACGCACTCAGTACACATACTCAAGAACGCGTACATACACTACACACACACACATACAAACACACACACACATACTCAATCACACTTGCAGCAGACAAATGCATTTTCAAAGTTTGCCTTTCGCCGGCACGCGATGATGTGAACATGGATGTGAATGTGCATGCGAATGTGGATATGGATGAGGATATGCTTCTGCTTGTGGATGTGAATGTGAGTGTGACATGCCATGGCAAACAGTTTTCTGGCAAAGGCACCGCGATCTGGCGAGAGATTCCGCTCGTGTTGCAGAATTTCAATTTGCTCTTGCGCAGCACATAAATAAAAATAAAATCAGTTTTATTATATTTCGTTGCGAGAAGCTGCCAACTTTGCAGCCACACTGCAACACCAAAAATCAGCCTCACAATGTCCTCTTCCTTTTCCTCATCCACTTCCACTGTTTTTTGTTTTTCTGTTATCACACCCTCATTTTCCACTCTCCTTTTGGCCTTTGCCCAAAACCGACTTTAAGCCTTTTTTGACATTTACACGCTAGTTAGCTAACAATGCAACCTGATGTTCCAATTGTCCATAAAAACAAGTTGGCTACACGTTCTGTTATGTGGGACTTAATTTCAGTGGCTAAAATTATTTAAACCTCCAACTTATAGTAAATATTATTCGGGGTTTATTTTGACAATATTATCAAGCAGCGCAAGCTACAGTTGAGCCAGTCGGATGTTAAAGCCCAAGTATTTTTTCTGGAATTATTAATATGACGTATAAATATGAAGTGATTGGATGCCGATCAAATTTTGCCAAAAAATATATATAGAATCATACTTCACAGACAAGCTTTGAGGTGTTCAAAAGTTTTTTACTGACTTAGTAAACTACACAGCAACTCATATACTCAAAATTTGGGCTTAAGATTTTCATCAATCCAAAAAACTAACAATTTATTGTTATATGAGTAAATAACAAAATTCTTTAACAATTTATTTTATATATTATAAGTAATAATATAATATATTCTTAGACTTTAAACATAACGGAAGTATTTAGTTTAATATGGTTTTTTAAAGCATTTAAGTATCGTTATCGTTAATAGCATAACTTTGTTATTAAAGAAAGCAAATATAAAATAATAAATGCGATTTTTAACTTTGAAGACTGAAAGACTTTTCCGCAGACTTTTCCACATACTTTGTTCCAGAGGTCGTCTGCTGTTTAATAACAGTATTTTTTAAAAAGTCTGTAAACTTTACAAGTGAGATGTTAATAAGTTTTGTCGCCAAAGGGAATATACTAATTAGGAAAATTAACTTTTATTGCAAACTTTTCTCCCTTGGAACTTAAAAAACTCTTTTAATCTCGGGCATGCTTTGTTAAAGGAAAATATATAAATATTTTTCAACACGATGATCGAATACTATGCAGGAATGTTGCATAGTAATAACATAATTTTTTAGAAATATTTACAAACAGAAATAAAATCTGTTCAGTTCAATTAACAATCAAATAATATGTTTCCCATATGAATTCTACCTTGATTTGTATACATAACTGATCAGAGATTCTACGAATTGTACTAAACTTAGTAGCTAAAAGCGAAACAAGTTGATTAGTTTGCTCTTCATGTTCACATGGTATTAAATATAATTGCAGATGCTTCCGAAATTTATGAAGAGTTTAATGCGTTGATAATCTAATATGTTCAATTTAAGCAAACTTAACTCTTATATAAATTAAAAAAATAGCCAAAACTTCAATGAAATTTTTGTAGGGTAATTGTTGCTTCTGCTTTATCAATTTTTGCCAGTTGAATAATTTTTTTAATATTCCGCTTGAAAAGATGCGCTTCTTGTTTTATTTTGTGTTGTTTCCCATCAATTTGTTGTGAATGGTAAATGCAATTTGTGCAATTGGGAATCGCTGAATTCTATGCTGCCAGTTTCACCGATTTACCCACCAAAGCCCATGCCACGCCCCATTGTGAAACAGTCAGTGCACTCACCACCATCTGCTGTGACATAATTTGAAAGTGCGGTTTAGATACATCAGAGATGAAAGAGTCAACAAATCAGTCAAGTGAATTTGAAATAGTCCCAATCAAATATTGACTAGTTGAGGGGTTGACTAACTAACTAATTTAATGATTTGACGCTACATAATAATTTGTAAGAACGAAACAGAAATTTTCAATTTCAATTGCCAAAATGAAATAATGTGTTTGACAATTGTGGCCAGTTTTATGACATTTTCAAAACCAATCACAGATTTCCAAAATCCGATTCCGAAGTCAAACCAAAAAAGGCCAATGGCAGAGGTAAAAGCAATAACAAAATCTGAATAATGCAGTGTTGCCTGACGCGAACCTGCAGGAATAAACTGGTCATAACAGCTTTAATTAATTGTTAAAGTACAGACCTCAAATGCATGAATGACTACATAAGAATCTCTTTGACTGAAAGCAAACGGAGTAGTTAAAGGATCCTATAATTATCTTGATTAATTCAAATTATTTATCGGATTTTTTACTTGTAATTTATTTAAATATTCAAAGAGTAGTGTTTAAAAATTACTTGAAAACTTAGCCGGAAGGTCAATGCAAGCTGTGTTTTATAAAGTATAAAAATGTATCTCTTCTTTTAGCAATTTTATTCGATCCATAGAAAAGTTAAGATTACTAGTTGGAAAGTTAAAAGATTTTCGATACTAAATCACATAACTTACCAATATAAAAAAACTAAAATAAACGTATGAAATAAAAGAATATTTGACTAAAACCCTTCGAAATTGACAATTTCATGAATTAAGCTAACTGATTTTTTTTTCTTTTTTATCAGTGTAAAAGGTTTGTTGTTGACGACGGCGATCTATTAACCCCAACTGCGGCCAACTGCGTTGAACGCGATTCCATTGCCGTGGTTGATGGCAACCTTATCCCAATCTGCCATTTTGCCACCCTTTTGTCGCTGTTTCCTGTGCTGATGCTTCAGCCCCAGACTGTGGCATTGAAACAACTGGAGAAGCGGCTGCTGCTGTTGCTGTTGCTGTTACTGCTCCTGTTACTGTCAGTGGCACTTGCACTTCCCATGCTGCCATCATTTTAATTTGCGTGAAAGCACAAAAAAATTTCAAAATTAAATCAGTGTGCGACAGGAGCAACATTGCCCCTTCAATATCAGAATGAACAGGAAACTGCAATTGAGACCAGCACAAAACTCAATGAATGTCTTTACCCAGGCATGAAACTGCATCATGGCATACCTCAAAGAACTTTTATCACTTACACGTGCACACAGCCCAAAATGCTATTCGTTAGCGCTCTCCAGAAGGAATCCCAAAATTAAAATCGACTGCCAAATTGTCGACAGGGACATATGATTAGAATGGTTGTGTTAATAATTGAAAGTTTTCAATGCATTAAGTTCTTATCAAGTAAAGTAGGCAACATCTACCAACCAAATATAGATCCCCTATTTATTTGACTGTATACATTTACAATTAAATCAGAAAACAGCAGAGAAAATTCATTGTAATAGAAGTACTATAAGAATGTAGACCATACGTAGTGTTTAGTGTGCTATAGTAATGTTCGATGGGGCGAACGTCAAAAGCTGAAATACTGACCATTTGGACATGTTTATTCGTCAGTTTGTGAAGGCGTCTGTTCATAAATAAGCACAAGGCTTGTTTGCGACGTAAAAATTGATAAATAACTGTATGGCTAAGAATACGAATAATAGCCGCAAGGATTACCGGCAAAAACAACAGCAGAAAAGCTAAAGGAAAACAGAACCCTTGAAATAACATCAGATAAGTACGAATTAATCGACTACCGACTAAAAAATACCCGTCGCTTGCGTATATAAGTTTGATTCACTGAGCCACAAATTGTTTAAAAACTATTGCATACTTTTAGGTGTCCGTTAAAAATCTGTGAGTAATTTGCGATAGGAATTAAAATAATTTAAACAACTTAATTGAACTTTAAATTTATGCACTAAATTGTAATTCTTTGTTAGTGAATTCTTCACTACATAAAATATACAATAATAATTAAAATATCGTTAAAGTATTAAGTGAGTGATTGTTGTAATAGTCAATAAAATTTGTTTAGAACTCAGGTGTTTAAACAATCTGTTATTCTCGTGAAGCCGGTTCAATAATATATGTGCTTTATAAGGTTAAAGAATACTAGTAACGGGTATAGAAAAAAAGAACAAAAAATTATAAATATAAAAGAAATAATAATACAAAGATGTAGACGAAGACGTTGAATACAAGCGGAAGTGGGCAAGAGTGTTGGAAAAAAAGTTACAAATAAATAAATAAAGAGAACAGCGAACATCCTGCACGCAAGAAAACCTCCATCTAAAGTAGGGCTCTGTCTTGGAGTTGGATGCCTTTAGGACTTTGGGGCTGGTGGAGGGAGGAGCTGCTCGGTCCAAAAGGGGACAGCACATCAGGTCGTGCCACGGACGCATTGTTGCCAACTTAGATTAAAAGTGATAGCCAGCAGCGCACGCGGCGCGCCAATTGAGAAAGCAATCACAAAAACGCACTGAGGCCACGAACAGCGACGGTAAATAACAAGCAGCAAAGCATTCAAATCGGAAGCAATACAACTTAAAGATACCCTTTATGCAAATCACCGTCAGTCCCGTAAATCACGCGGAAAATTAAAAAACTGCTTAGCATATGGAGTCGAACTTTGGAAGGCGCTGCAAGTTTTTATACCTCTCACGTGCGGGAGTACGAGGTATATTAACAAGCAAAATCAGATTTGGCGTATTCATTGGGATAGAACTCATGCAGAACTAGAATTTTAAATAACTTTAAAGCATAGATAATACAATTTTGTATGATGCGAAGGGACACAAAATTCGAGCAACTATATGATACTCCAAATTTAAAGAAACTCTTTTTTTTTAGACATCATAACATTAATTCTGTTTTTTTTTTTTTTTGGTTTACTAAAAACATTTAGATACGTTTTAGAAACTCATTTAAATTGATAGCAAAATGCCATATGGAATTAAAACTGTTTGATTTCACACAATTTAAATAATGATTCTAAAAAATTAAATGTCAGGTAATAAATATTATAACACCGTAATTTATTTATTCATTTATGATTTACTCAACCAACTTTTAAAGAAAATTATTATTTATGTTTCTTCAGTCTTATAAATACTTTTTAATTACTTAATAACTGCAAAATTACACCCATTGTAAATTAAGACAGGGTATACGGTATTAGTCGGCAAAGGGAAAGAGGAATGGGAGAATAGACAAAGACTAACATGAATGGGATAGGAATCGGGACAGTAAACGGGAATGGGTTAAGCTACAAAAAGCAGCGCAAAAGGAAAACAATTTATAATTGAAATCAGTGTCAAGACAGCAACAAAAAAAAAAACAACAACAAAAATACCACATTGAAATAAAAACATAGTAGGTACAACAGCAGTCGGGCGAGCCAACTGCAAAAGTCCTCGTAATCAGTTCAATTAGATAACAGCAAAAATGTGTTTCATAACTAAAAGTTTAATATTATTTAAAAATTACAAAAAATAAAAAAAGATATTAGATATTCTTCTTCTATATTTGCTTATTTTTTAAACCTTACCAAAAATATGTATAAACTACATTAAGTTTACTACGTCGTTTTCACCGCATGTATTTTTTACTGACTAATCGAATAGACCCTTTATTTCTATGTTGTAAATTGGTTCCAAAATACAAAAACAAACAGCTACAAGCTACAAGCAGGAAAGCAACTGAAGGGAGAAAACCAACTGCAATGTTAATGCAGATGGCAAATGCAAGACATCCGGCACTTAAGTCGCCTGTCCAACAGCAAAGCGGAAAACAGAGCAACGGGTATAAGTACGAATAAGGGTACTAAAGGGAGTCAAAATTAGGGGAAATATTCTATGGCTGCTGGAAAATAAACTAAAAAACAACTTAAAAAAACACAAATTAGCTAATGTTAAATAAAGTCAATGCTTTAAAGTTTTGCATGCTGCTCGCGCACAGTGGGGATGGAGTGGGTAACAAGGGCGGGAAAAGAACATCAGCAGAGACCCAGGCACAGATATGAGTCCCTTGGGGCAATGGGCATAGCGTCCCTTCACAATTGGGTCAGCTCACATTTGGGGCAAAACTGGCAAATGCGACGAGCCATAACATAGGCATTAAAACTGCTTCAAATTCGAGATATTTTCTTCTTTAATTTTTGGTTTTTCTCTTCTTTCTTTATTTTGTTAACATCAAGTTAACTCTTCCACTTGTGCGTAAGGCTTAAAGTTCTATTAAATTAGCAAACAATTAAATAAATGGTGCTAGGGAAATGGCAAATGGCTGGTATAATAAAGCAGCCAATGTAAATACATAATAACTTATGTTTCCACTTCCGCAAACGATTAAATTCCACAAAATCCAAAATTGTTATTGCCGTCAAAAGGAGAAAACACAGTACTTAATTCAGTAATTTTCACGCTTCCTTTATATATACAAAATATTGTATGGCATCATAATATTTGCTAGTACTATAAAATGTGAAGAGTCTTTTTAATGTATACCAACGCAATCATGTTAATAATCAATCAATTATTTGTTTGATAGCCTTTGAAAATGTTTCACTTCAAACAGAATTTGATATATTGGTTATTGGTTGTTTAAGAAATGATGTGGCTTTGACTATAAATTTGTAACTCCCTAGCATCAACTCGGTTTCTCGCTTAACACAAAATATTGAATAACAATTTAATATGAATTTAATATGAACCCCAAGTGGACCCATTTCAAAGACTGCGGCTTCTTGACAACACAATTTAAGTTCTTGACAGCTCTGACACAAAGATGCTGTGTTTAATTAGACAAATGGCATTTCAATAAAATGTGGAGACCCATATAAATATTTATATATATTGACATAAACTTGTAGAACTAAAAAGTACGAGTAACTTAAAATTAAATAAAAATTCTTCATTCGTAAAAAACTTGAAAAAGAAACACTCACGATTTCTTTGAGTTTAGTTTAAGTAAAACATTATATTTATTAGTGAAATTTAATTAAATATTAGAAAAGTTATGTTTGTCTATTTTAAGCTTATTGATTCGTTGCAAGAAATATTTGTGTACCTCGTTTAAATTACTTAAAGAATTTATACAACAATGTTAAATACTTGAATTTGATTTGTTTTTCTTTAATTATTTCTTCTTCTTTTTAAATTTTTTCAAAATATATAATATTTTTTATTTATATTCTTAGTTAATTTTAAAGCGCTTTTCTATTTCTTTTTTGATTTAGCATAATTTATTAAGAACAGGTGAAAAGACCACGTTCAGAACAAGTTATGACCATTGACTCTAATGAGAATAAGTACGTAACTCTTCTGCTCAATCAATCAATTAGTAGAGCAAAAGAATTGGCTGCCTAGAAACCAAAATGAAACTGTTAGACATCAATTCAGATTAATGGTGAAACTGAACTACTCGAACTAAGCCAAGCACTAGAAATTTACTCAAGTCAGTGACGTTATAAGATAATGAGTACATACTCGAATCGAGTATTGTTAAAGCTGTTAATTTGGGCAAAACTTTGATCAATTACAAATTGACCATTGATTTATGGAGTACTTATTTCCACTCTCCATAATTCTGTATCTATTATGATGACAAATTGGAATGTCAATAAATTGTTTATCCAACAATTTATATTTCTTTTATTATCATAGCTTTAATTAGTAGTCAAATTAAGTAAAAGTCATACAAAAGACTTTGTTTGGTCATAAAATCATTGACTATGCTGTTTACGTAGTCTGGAGTCATATTTTATTGGACTAACAATCCCAGAGCACAGCGTGTGTCCAAGTTCGAGTACGATTTGGAGTCCGTGTCCGAGGCTCGGACTAAATGAAAGTACTTAGCCATTAATTAATGACCACTTTGGGTAACATTTGGCAGTTTCCAGTTTGAAGTAAATAAATAAATGATTTACTATACACAAACTGAAGCAGGAAAGCAATGAGTAATTGTTAGAACCTTACTGCTGGTTAATCCCAATTCCTGTACAGTAAACACACAAAAACACAAATAGTCGTAGCAAAGTTTTTAGAGGCAACAAACCAAAAATGTTTGTTTATCTATTGACCAGAAATTCTGTTGAATTCTATGGAAAATCCAGAAAAAACATTGCAATTTGATTAAGCTAGCGAGAATTTCATTTCGCATTTTAATGCAAATTTAATGGAATTTTATTTGTATTTATTTAAATTCAATGCCAAGGCCGACTGTTTTTATACTCTCTGCAAGAGTATATTGGGTTTGTGCAAATGTATGTAACAGGCAGAAGGAGGCGTGGCAGACCCCATAAAGTATATATATTCTTGATCAGCATCACAAGCCGAGTCGATATAGCCATGTCCGTCTGTCCGTCTGTCCGTCTGTCCGTATGAACAAACAGATTTCAGAGATGGTAAGAGCTACAAGTTCGAGCTTGGTCTCAATCGATCAGATATTTAGTCAGTCAATACAAGAATCTTTTTTTTTTCGATGCCACGCCCCATTCGCCCACAATGAGCAAAAAACTAGACACACCTCGGAAAAAATCGGTGTTTTCGGCGAATATCTCAGTAACTATGGTACTTATGATCACCAATTTTGGTATGAAGGTTTCTAGTGACAGCGTAAATGCATTGACATTTAAAATTTTTGACTGCCACGCCCCTTTCTCCCACAATTAATAAAAATTGTCCTCAACTTTCGTTCCATTTTTTGGCTTTTGTTTATATAGTACAGTATTGTAATTTATAATTCGTGTGGAGACTAATTATATCAAACTATCCTGAAAGGCGCATTGAAATCGTACTATAAACAAGAAAACTAGAAGCGTTACAATATTGATAACTGAATGCAATATCTTGTATGAGTGCAAGCGAGACAGAAACATACAAGCACATGTTCGAATGTTTTCGCTGCCTGCGTGGCGGCAGCGCTGCCCGCAGTCGCTGGCCGCGCTGAATACACACATACATACATACATACATGTATATGCATAATATATTGTCTTTCGTATGTGTATTCGCATACAGACAAACAGATGTATGTTTGATTATGCTTAGATTGTTTTTGTTTTAACGTGTTTTAATGCAAGTACTACACATTGTAATATCTCTAGACCGATTTTAATAACTTAATCGGGAAAAAATGCAGAGAGTATACTACGGTCGGGCGTGCTCGACTGTACTTTTCTTTCTTGTTATTAATATTATTATTTTTAAAGCTTTGCATTTTAAATTTGTAACATATAGATAAAGCAAAGAGAAGAGATAGAATGAGACAGCCAGTCAGAAAAAGAGAGGATGAGTGGTCTCATTTCCGCTCGACTGACATGCCACACGTGTGGCATGCACAATTTGGAAAAAATGTTCCATTCAAATTCCCTTGCCACAGTTCCGACAAGGAAGCCCCAATCTTTGCCAACTTCTAAGGCTTGAAAATTATTCCACTTTTAGTACCATTTTTCTTGTCAAAATTATTCAATTATTAGTGAAGCGAGGAGAGCCAACAAAATACAGTATACATATTTGAGTCCACATGAAAAATGCCAAAAGAGCAGACAACATTTGTTGGGTTCTACAGTGCCCTTGATATACTACGTGAGCTGTACGCATAAGATTTAATATATAGTTATTATAAGGCTTTGAAAATAATTTAACATAACGTTTGAAAATTCTAATTTAGTTTCTTTTGGGACTTTTGGAAAAATATTCGATTCAAGTTTTTGCAGTAAAAGTAATAATAAATTTAAATATATAATTGAAATATTTGGATAAGTAAATGATGTGATTTCAAAGTAAGACCCTTTCTTTAACTATTTTTATAATAGTTATATTTCGAATAAGAAGCGCTTAGTTTTCATCTTGCATACCTCACCGTTGTGGACATATAGGGTAGACCAGTTCGTGTGCGTGTTGTATGCGTGCGTGTGAGTGATTGTGTGTGTGTGTGTTTGTGCATGTATTTGTGTGCTTCCAACACTCATCGGATGTTGGTTGTACGAAACGTAAATTAACTTTTGTTGCCTAATTCGAAGCCGTCTTTGCTGTCGCCCGCAGGCTGTTGCGTTCGGGTCGCGTTTTTGGCATGTATTAATTTTCAATTATGATGAAATGTCAACCCGGCCAAGCAGCTGCTCAGCCAACAGCTGTTATCAATATATCTGGAGGAAGGGTCAGGAGGTGGTAGACATTGGGTAGGGGGGCATGGTCAAGAATGTTGACTTTGCCTAATTTTTGATTAACGCAAAAAATTATGTTTCCTAAATTCTGCCAACAACGAATTGTTTTTGTATGTTTTTTGTGTATTATATTTTCATTAAAAAACATCAAATTACAAAGAGCGATTTTAATTAAACATGACACAAATTGCCATTTGCGCTTATCAAGTGAACTCAAAATAGTCAAATAAATAAAAACCCAGGCAACAATCAAATTGGTTGACTTTTAACTAACTTTCAATAGAATAGTTAAGTTATTCACATGCTGTTATTTATTAAAATTAATTGAAATTAAATTGATTAATTAAAATTAATTTTCAGATTTAAAATGACATATTTTATTTTCGATTTGTGTTAGTTAATAAAATGATCGGTTAAATGGAATATTAGTAACTTAATTTTTAATGTTTGTTCTCTACTTTAAGCTTTTGCTTATGATATAGTGATTTACTTTCAATTTTTAGTCTCATTCATTGTGGCCAAAACTGTAATTCCTAATGAATATTTTATTTTAATTTTATTGGAGTGTTCCCTGCTTTCCTGTTTATTTATTGCAACAGGACTCCTCGGCCACAGGATGTCTATAAGGAGATTGCTAATTAACTATAAATTAATTGGTCATAATGATGCTGAGGTCAAAAAGAAAATTGAAAACCTAATAAATAATGCCGTTATGGTTATGTTAATAAATATATATCATTTGTATATCAGTTTCTTAAAAAAAAGACAAATTTATAAATAACTTGCTTATCTGGCCAATTATACATACCTACTGAGCTTGCATAAGTAAATTTCTTTGTTCTATGTTCCATGAAATTTTTACCTAAAACTTAAAGTTGTTTATCATTTATAAATAAACTACACGAGTTTCCATTCTAATTCTAGTTCATGTTCTGGGCTAAACTTGTTCATTTGGCTTTGCATGAAAAGCCTTAAATTTCATGGACCGAAGTGTTTATTTCATTTAACTTGTGTTTATGGCGCTTTAGCTCTGCATTATCTTTACCCAAAACAAATATTTACTCAGTAAAGTATACAAGCTTATATATGTGTATGTATGTGTTTTTATTTTGTCTACATAAATGTGTGTGTGTGTGTGTGTTTTTATGCACATGAATGTGTGTTGTTAGATACACCGTTGACCAATTTGGCTGCTTGCCACATGCGACAATTTTGCAATGGGGCAAAAAGTTTTCTTCCACAAAGCGACCTTGACTGCAGTGAATGCAATTGTCGGCCATTTTGGTCACGCACAAACAAACACACACGTACCGGACAAAATACACACACACAGAGAGACACAGACAGAGAAACACACATTTAAGCAGAGTCTTTGACATACTCGCAGATTGTAGAGAAAAGTTGTTTGGCAAAAGTTTTTGAGTTGTTTTTATGTTTGATGCGAAAATGCGAGTCAATTAATTACAGACAAGCGAACAAACACACACAGTTGTATCTGTATTAAGTAACGGGTAAATGTGTGTACATATGCGTGTGAGTGTGTACGTGCTTGCTGCCTTTTTTCTGTGTAGCATTCAATTTAAGGCATCAATGCACTATGGGTACATAGCCCAATATTTGTAATTTAAACTCGAATTATTTTTTTGTATCTTATTAAGTTACATTTTAGAGCACCTAATATATATTTATATAAGGGTACTCCCTTATCACGGTATGCAGCTTATGGAAAAAACTATATATATTACTTTGTTTTAATAATTTTCTTTAATCAAATTTTTTTATTTGTTCAGATTTAATATAAATCATTTAAGTGACACTTTAATGGGATATTTTTAAAATGGAAACCAATGTTTTTTCTTAAGTCATTGATCATTTAACCCACTGTGCATTGGTCGATATTTTATGGATGCCACACAATACTCAAATGAAAATGTTTGCATTTTATTTTGCGAGGTAGTTGGAGACATTATCCATAGACATGTGTCGCAGATGTGCAAATATATATACATGCATACATACATGTATATATCTATATATATGTACATGCTAGATATATTTATGCAACTATGTGTGTGTGTGTGGTTGCATAAATAAGGGCTAATGAGGTCAAGCGAGCATTGGTATGTTTTATATTCGACACTTTTACTTTTGCCATAAGTCGGGCCACTTATCTCAATTGTTCCTATGCGCGTTGACTGCTGATAAGCATCTCTCTCACTCCCACTCCTACATCCACTTTCACACGCATTCTTTGCACTATATTTATCTCTTTTACACTCCCTCTCATTGTTTGCACTTACCATAAACAGTCTGGCCAATAATTAGTAACATTAGCAGGCAGCATCTAGGCCGTGGCAACACTGAACCACTCGACCATCTGCTGAGTCTCCACATTTTGTGCTCCATTGTTGGACTTGGTCTTGTGGTAGCCTGTGTCTTCTCAGTCGACCCTCGTGCAGCACCGACAACACCATGAACACCAGCAGTGTTAAGCTGTTGATACCCAGTTACTTTCACTTTGGTCCCCCTCTTGCCTTATGCGACGCCTTGTTGGGCCGTTTCTGCAATGGGGAAAAATGTTGAACAAATAAATTAAACTTGTTTCATTTAGTTCGAGGCAAAGAGAAAAGCGCTGAAATAAGCCAAGTTTTTTTTTCTTGTTGTGCTTTGGCTTCAAAACTTTTTCCCCAAACGAATGCCAAGCAAATATATATATATTCCTTAGCCAGTAATTATTGCAACACTTACTTATGCCATTTTGACCTATTTACAGCAAAATGTGCACAAAAGCTTTATCAAAAGTACCCAGAATTTAGTAGCATTTATTTTATTTACACATCAAAGTAACATTAATTTAAAAGAAAAAGAAAAAAATTAGTTTTATCAGCTTCAGCACGTTAAGTATTTCTTAGTATTGTACTTTTCCAATAATAAAAGTGCACAATTTTCATTAAATATATATATATTTTTTTTTAATTGACATTAACAGAGAATTTCTGCAGATGTCGAAATAAATGTCACACAAAAGAAAAAATGGTTTTAAAATAAATTTCCATAAATTCATGATTATTTTGTTATACGAATACTTAAATAAAAATTTTAAATTTACCTCCTGATTAATTCAACCGCCAAATTTCGACTACTTGATTTAATTTTAAACTACGTTTTAAAATACCTTTTATTTGCTAAGATGAAATAATAACAATTATTATCTTGCTTATTTTAATTTATGCAAATTATAATACTTATAAATATTCATGTGATTAACATCATTCTTAATGTTAAAATTTGTTCCTGACCCAATTAAAATAATCAATCAAATTTTAAATAATATGAATAATGAATAAAAAACAAGTCAAAAATTGTTAAGTCTAAAATATTAACAGGGCTTTAAACAATTTCTTTATCTAGAAGTTTTTAAAACCAATTCCATGAATTTCTTGTCTGAAAATGAAAACAGGTTTTGGAGAATATGTTGAATTCATATAACTATCAAAATATCTAACTGTTATTTTTGGAAAACGGTTTTCTCATGCAGTTATAAAAAGTGTATTTCATTTCGATACAGCTGAGTTGATTGGCTTGAAAATCGATTAATCGTATTGCGCATTTGATATTGAAAAGCAATTTGTTATCACTTGGCAGCTTCAATTTTTCAGCTGGTTTTTTCTATGTTTCGCTTTTGGCCTCTGGTTATTTTAACACTATTTGGTAATTTAGTTTTCTATGATGGCAGGTGGTAGTTGCCTGGGAGCAGCATAAAGATACTGCCACCTGGATACCCATCTGCCCAGTGGATAGTCGACACCTGTCGTTTTGACCCACATTGATGACTTTGGCTTTAAAATGCGGCCAGTGGCGCCATAAAGCATGACCCAATTGAATTGTTACGCTCTGGCTAATAAAATTTTATGTGCGACTATTATTAGGCTTTCGTGTCTCTCATTTTCCCCGTCAGCCCACGGGGAAATGGGCGGTAGAGGTGGTAAGGAAACTGAGGGAGGGGTTGAGTACAATGGTCGGAAACTAACAGAAGCAGTGCCAACAACAACAACAACAACTATACATTGTTACTTGGCAGAAGGGGATGTAGCGATGTACAACTATCTAGAGTCCTCTTGTTTTTGCGGTTTATTAGACCCTGTACTTAACAAGAGTACAGTGCTCTGCTAGGTTTGGTGGAGGGATAATTCTCTTTTAGACCAAAATAATTATTTAAAATTGAATTCCTCGAGTATTAACCATTCTTGTAGTCTGTTGACGGTTTGTTCACCTGTTAAACAGTTTTTGTGTGGATCGGTTAACCCTACCAGATGCGTATTCTGTAGTAAATTTGTGATTATCAAAAAAGCATTTTAATCATAATAAGTGGGAAGTATTCATGAATAATTACAGAGTCTTTTCAAGTCGACGCAATCGACTGTAGTTTTTCCACTACGTTTTTTTTTTCGATTTCCAAATCCAAATCCGCATCCGTTCTCGAATTTCGCAACGCGAATTCTGTTTTTACTTATGTTCCTTTTATTTTACATTCTCTTCCACTTTTATATTTGTTTTTTTTGTTGTTGTACTCTTTTTCTATCTTCGTGTTTTCCTCTTGATTTTGGCGCTTGAGCCGAAACTAATTTATTTCCTGTATTGATTTTGCGAGTCGATTCGAGTCGTTTCGAGTCGTTTCGAGTTGGCGTCCAAAATTTATGCATAACTTTGTCCTCATCGTCGTTTTTGCCGCTTTGATATCAGACACTTTGATTACACGCCTCAATAGTGTGCGTTCTCTTTGTGTGAGTGTGTCTTGAGTGTGGGTGCATGTTTTTCAAATTTTTTGCGCTTCGCTTGTCTTATGCGACTCGTGGCGTTAAGTACTCAGCCTCCAAACAAAATTTGCATAGTGCCAGACAAGCAGGCGCACAATCCATTTGGCTAACAGAAGAAGCCACTCCCAATCCCGCCCTTCACTATTCCCCTTCCCACAAAACACCATGTCCAAGTACTGACCGTTAAAATAAAATTCTTGCGTAAAGTAATAATACCCTGTACCATAAAATACGGCCATCTGCGTTCCTTTAAAGTAGTATTTACTGTCACAAGTGAAATGATCCTTATATTATTATTATTACTATTACATTCCATGAAAGTTTTCTTTCTTCCTGTGTTTGCAACTGGCGCTAATTGACTTTGACTTCGCCACTTTGTCTGTTTTCGCAGGGACTTGTAGGAAAGTTACTTAAAAAATTAAAAAAAAACTTGAATTTATATTTTATGAAAATATTGTAATACAAATTGCTTAAACCAATTTAACAAGATTTGTATATAATTAAAGTCTAGCTAATTTATTATCCTACTTTTATAGGGTACATTTTAATTAAATAGAATTTAAATGAAACTGATAATTTTAAAATTAAAAACACATTTACAGAAATTTGATGTTTTTTATTTGCAAAAGAGTTCTAAATGCACAATTAATTAAATTATTTGAAGTGTGGTGTAGCTGGAGTAAGTAAATGTGTAAAAGTGTGGTAAATAATAACGATTAATAATAATAATTAATAATCAGTTCAGAATAAGATCTCAAATTTTAAATATATCAAACTATTCGATAAAAAAGGGAATTTTATGCAAAGAATATCGCTTGATATTGCTATTTTTTAATAAATAAACTGTCTTAGCTATCGAGTGAGTATCTTTTAATACAAAAAAAAAACACCCAACTGCCACCATCTTGATTTGGTCAAATCCATAAAATCAAAGCAGTGATTAGACAGTGTGTTTTAAGTGTGACCACAAAGGAATCTAATCAGTGAATATTATGTACATAAAGTTGATGAGGTAAAAGAGCGAAACACATGTTGATTAATGTCCATAAACCTTTCAACTCCTCACACCGTTGGTAACCGCATACATGGCCATGTATGTGTAAGTGTGCATGTGTGTGAGTAGTTCCATCAATTTGCTATAACCCATGCTTATGCTTGACATATGCTCATGTCTCACACCTCGCACACGGACACGCACAGCTGTCGTGTTCTTTATAACGCATACGACACCGCAACAGCCATAAAGTGTCGTAAAGTGCATTAGAGCGCACTTGGCGCAACACACACATACACTCACACACACACGCACTCACGCAGGAGCGCATAAAAAAATAACTAACCGGAAATCAACAAGAAAAACGAAAACGATACAGCAAAAAAGGCACAAGTAAACAAAGACTCTACACGAGATAGTGACCGCTGAGATACCCATTACCTAATTTAAATAAATATATTTTTCATTAATTAATGAATACCTATAAGTGATCCTGTTAAAGGCAGATACATTGACTGAAACGCGCTGTAGGATTTGAATAAATCCAGTTTATTCTGACATATTCGATTTAGGGAAAATTTAAAGGCTGCAATAACATATTAAATAAAATTGAATTAAATAAAATTCTGCGTAAATTATTTATTATTTAATAATAATTTAATTGTTTATTTTGCCAATAATTAAATATAATTGTTTATATTAAGTAAAAATTATAAAATAAATAAATAATTGACAAGTTTAATTTTTAAATCGTTAGGCTTAGATAAGGAAAAAATGTAGAAATAAACCTAAGGCTAAGTAGCAAGATCTTACACTTTGTGCCGAACAAAATCAATACACCCTTCGTCCATGAGTGGAGGGCAATAAGCAAAAGCAATGCAGATGCCACCCTCAAAAGTGGCAAAGAAATGCCTTGCATAAATATTCATGCGCCCACGAGAGGGCCATCAGAGTGGGCAGACCCAACAGACTCCAACACTCCACTTCAAAAACAGTCGGGACTGATAGAAGCGGCGACGGAGCAAAAGACGTACTGGAAGCCGAAGCCGGAACCAGCAGGGCGACTAACACCAGTGGCAACGAGCCATGGGGCAAAGGCGTCGCTGATTCCGCATACTTTATGCCATTTCTGATTGTTTATTATTGCGACACAAACAGCCATACACACGACACAACAGTCCGGCATGAAAAGGGGAAAAGGAAAGGTTACAGTGAGCAAGAGAGAGAAAGGAAGGAGGGTAGAGGGAGAGCTTACAGCTGGCAAGACCGAGGCATTTAAATGCCTTGGAACATTTATTGGCGTGTTTTACGCGCCATAAACTGAAATTCATAAACATTTTATGCACTACATGTGTAAATGTATCTTTGTCTTCTTGCACCTACATTTTTCTTCCTTTTTCACCAGCGCACTCCTCCCTTTCTTTCCATTTGTTTTCTGTGCTGTCTGTCCATTGACTGCACACTGCAAACTGCACACACGAAAAAATTTTTTCGCGGCAACAAAACAAGCCACATTTTTAGCCGTAAGTCAATGGAAAACTTAAAAAAAATAAAAGCAAACAAACCGAGTTATGTCGAGTAGACATTACACTAGAAGATACCCTGTTCACTGCACTTTAGATGAAAACAATGCTCTTTTAAGTACTTAATAAGAAGCGCATTAAAAAAAAACATAACTACTTTAAACTTCTCTATTTTTTAGACCAACACTCAGTGCATTGGCATTTATTTTAACTACCAAATTCATTTTACGACCGAAATGAAAGTCTAATAAATTTAGCCTTTATGTGAAAAGTCAAGTTTTCTGCATGTGAATTGCAATCAAAAATGTTTATAGGGATTAGGAATTTTATTTGTTGGCAAATAAAACAGAAAATAGTTTTCAACAAATATACTTTTTTATATCAATAGGAAAATAATTGCTTGAATTGTTTTTATTTTGTTAGGCAGCAGAACTTAAAGTTTTTTAAAAGATTTTTAATCGCATTTACATATATATGTCGCAAATCGCTTCTTTGCGTGTATATGCCCAATCGATGTCTAGCAGCAGTGATTTGGCTGCTGCATCGGCAAAAAAGAAACCAAACGGGAGTCAAAAAAGGTAGCATACTTATGTGAGCACGGCTGCAGGCATTGCGAAAATGTAGCATAAAAATTCATTTTATGGCTTGCGTTTTTATTGCCAACAGGCATTGTTTCAGCTTTGGCCTGCGACTCGGTAATTGTTACAAGCGATATAGTAACAGTAACAGTTACAGTAACAGTAACTGTTGTCTTGTTTTTGTTGTTGTTGCTCTTATGCGAAAGCGTTGCGCATACGCCGCGTGGGCCTCATGCATATGCAAACGCCACAAATGTCACAAAGGCAATAGCCAAGGGGCAAAGTGGCAAATGGCAAAGTGGCAACTGACAAAGTGGCAAAGTGGCAAGTTGCCTGTGTGTGCGTGCCACTGATAAGCGCATTATGAGCTTGAATGGCTTCGATTGGCATTGGCATTGTCCTTTGGCATCTTTGCTTATTTTGTATCGCGTTTGCAGTCAATTTTGCTTGAAAGGCGCGATAATTGCTCTCAAAGAAATCGAAAAAAAAAGGTCAAAAGGACAAGAGAAACAGCGTATATGCTACACAGTATAATCATAAATTTATGAATGTGTGTGTGCGCGTGTATATGTGTTTATTTTTTTATGTCATGCAGCACCTGGAATTCCTATTGAAATTACTTATGAGATTCAGATTCGGCGCCTCTTTTGTGCTATTTCATTGCCCACAGGCAATGAAAATTGTTTTCATTTCCAATTATTATTTTTATGTACATTCATTGTCTCGCCTCCACTAACGTTTGGATTTGGCCGGACTTGGCCCACGCATGGTTTTATAGCCAAATACTGAATCAGCAGAAAATTACAAGTGCCCTTCAATGTACTTGATTAATTTGATCAAGTTCCAGACAAGCACCCTAAAAATACACACGCACACACACACACACCTACACACTGTTACTCCCTCTACAAAATCATCTCCATCTTTTTTTGGTCTCAGCTCTATCTCAATTACCTTCTTTATATTAACAGCAGCTCTGATTCGCCAACTTGGGTGAATTTCCCCTCGTTGAAGGCATGACTTCATGTGGGCCGAATAGAATTGAAACAAATTTGAACATACCCCTGACAATGGGATTGCCAAAACTCGCAACATGATTCTACATCTTCACACATCTACATAAAGCAACAACAAAATCCGAACATTAGTTGCTGTAGATGTACGAAATGGGTATGAGGAGTGAGGACTGTGAATCGAGAGTGGGATTGGGTTTGGGATTGGAATATGGAACGACACTGAAACCATACCAAAAGACTGTTGACAGCTCCAAACAACTGACTGCACAGTGTGTTAATGCTTGTGTCTATTCAAATATTCAATTGTATTTTGGCATAATACATTTTAACAACTAAATTTTCGCTCAGCAATCTACCCAATCTACCCTATGAGTTGCAATGAAAGTTTCATTTGAATGTGTGAATTTAGTTAATAACCCATGATTTACTTAAACTCATTCATTTTTTAGAATGAGTCTATGTGTGTATGGCTTTTTGTTTAGTCTTAGATTTTAATGTATTATATTTCATTTCAGTTAAAAAATTGATTAAAATTAGGGAATTAATATACTATTCATTAATCAGAGTAAATATAAATAATTAAAATAATAAAATTATAGCTATAATATATTTTGTATATGCATAACCCAAGCTTTGTGTATTTAAGTACAGTGTAAAAATAAAATGTTTTAAATAAAATAGGTAATTTAAAATATGTAATAATTCAATATTTTATTTTTAAAAAAAATCTAGTTTTAATTGTAGCTTTTGGTATCCAATAGAAGTTGTAAGAAATTACACAAGATGAGGCTTTTATGTGTTTAAGTTTTAATTAAATAAATATATAGACAAATTTACCGTTATAAAAAATTTGTCAACAATCAAATGAAAGTTTGTGCATCTAATATGAATTAATAAATTTTATAAATTTATTATTATTTATAACGATGTCACGCTCTTCTGCCCACAAAATTACAAAAAAAAAACACTTTAACTGGCGCAATTTCAAACTGTGTGTGCTTATGTAATATTAAAGACTAAAAATTTTATAACGGTCGGTCTACAAACATAGAAGTTATTAAATATTTACTTCTATTCATGACGTCACGTTGTTCTGCGGACGCAAGCTGCTAATCAACAGCGACAAAAACAATTCGTTTTAACGAGTCTGGAATGCACTTTTGGTGGACTGATGGGAAGAGCATTTAACAGCGATACAATAAGGATTCGAGAGCAGTCAAATTAAAATAATTTTTTTTGTAAAAAATTAATTTTCAACTAAAAAATGCGGAAGCTACACTTTGAATAGTTTGTCAACTTTACAGTAAAGTTTTTTTTCGGTGTATCACATTTTCTATCTATATCAATTCATAAAAATTTCAATGCTATGTTAGTCTAATTACATCAAGAAATAGGTTATAGTCCTTTTAGGGCAATTGAATTGGAATTTAGAATCTTAATTGTCCTTTAATATCATATATATATGTAACACATACATAACACATATTTGTACTGTATTGGTGCCACTGTGCGCTTAAAAGGCGTTGAAATTAGCTCGTCCTACGTCGTCGTTGTCGTTGTCTACGGTGCCAGCAATTCAAGTGGCGCTAGATAAATGCTGAATTCGTGTCTGGCGGGCTCCCAACATTATTTGGTGGGTGGTGGCAACCCTACGCGTGGGTGGTTGGATCGTTCGTGCGTTGTGGGTCACAGTGGTTCGAGTGGCTTCGTTGGCTCCGCCTCGTTGCCGCGATGGTAACACGCTTTAGTGCACATTAAGACTTGTTTACGAATTTGCTTGTAACATGAAATTAATTTGTAAATTTAAAGGTTGCCAATGGGGCGCCATCAAGCAGTACTATGTACCCCTAGCCCCCACTCTTTACACTTCCACATAGAGACAACTACAAACCGAGTCACATGATGGCATTGGGAATTAACAGACATGACTTTGGTATGGAAACGTGGCACATCCTTAGTATAGATGCGGAAACATTCTGAATGGAATTGACGACACATGCACGCAGTTTAATTATTTGTCGTACTTTCACATCGTGACCAGGACGACAAATCCCCTCAAACTCATTGACCCACCAACAGTTGGCTCTCCTTCCCTCTGTCTCTGTCTTTGTCTCTCTCTTTGTTTCTCTCTCTCTCTCTCTCATTTTCGCTGTCTCTGTCTTTCTTTCAACACTTGACATGTCCATTGGGATGTGAAACATTCGCCAAGGAATTGCTGACATATTGCTGACAGAAGCACAGAGTGAGAAGCAGTCTTTTCATGCGGTTGACTCGCATATAACTCAACTCAATTCAACTAAGCTGAGATCAGTTCAAAACTAAATTCCCATGTACTTATGTCTTTGCGTATTGCACGCATTGCAATTTCCATCAATTTGTATTTTACGCAGCTGACAAATTTCACGACAAACTCATGACATTTTCGTATACACTCAACGAAAATTGAATTGCAAACAATTTGAATTCGATTTCAACATAATTTTTGTGATATTTCAAACTTTGATTCTGATTTCACAATAAGGAATTTTTATGAAAAAAGATAAAATAGTTTTACTGCTTTAAGAGCTACATATATTTACAGACATTTCTAAAAAAAAGTCAATATGTTGCCCACTCAATGAAGTGTACAATTTTTATTATTTAGTTTAGCGTGTGGAAAATTTTTTTAAATTTTTTGACGCTTCATTTAAGCCCTTAATCCAACTTTGGCTAGGATATTACGATTTTCATTAGCCTACTAAATGGTATACGAGAGTATCAAAGATCGTCATTTTAAATCTGTTAGTTTATAGTCTGAATTATTAATTTAATAATTGTAATTACAGCTTTAATTAAACCTTTATTTGCAAAACATTTAGATTTTCAAATTTAACATTACTTAAACTTAAGTTCTTTCATTTTAAGCCAAGTGTAATGATTTCGCTGGGAATGAATTATTAATTGATTTTCTTGAACTGCAAATTGTAATGAAGTTGAAGTGTTAATAATAGAAATGAAATTGGAGTGGCATGAGGATGTGGGTCATTAAGTTTGTGTCGCGCAGTGTAATAAATCTGTCAGCTTCTTGGCGTTTACAAGTTGAGTATTGTTAATGCGGTTGTTGTTGTTGCTGCTTAGCTCTTGGCAACATCATGTCAATTTTGATCCTTTGTGCTGAGTTCACGATTTGAACTGAACTTCGACTTTGACTTAATGTATAAGCACTTGACTGGCTGCTGCTGCTGCTGCTGGTGAAGTAAGAAAGCGACTTTGATTTGATACTGTCGCTTGTCTTGGCCTGTCGCTGATTTAAATTATATTCATTACCAACAACAACAGTAACAACAGCAACAACAACAACAACAACAAGAAAGACAATAACAACTTCGGCGTGTCAATTCAGAGAGCCCTTCACAACAACCAAACAACGAATGAACACCAAATAAATGCCTTTTCGCCATTTTGCCAACTTCCGGTTTTGTTTGGTTTCCCAAACTTTTTGGCTTCTTTCAGTGTCAGAGAACTTTATGCACATATATAAACTGTATACATAGATGTATATATGTATTATACATGTATATATTTGCGACCTAAAACGCTTCATTAAAAGCGACTCACGACTGACTGTTGTGGGTGTGTGTTGGTTTGAGGCCCAGTGGTGCTACATTGCTGAATGGCGCTGTATTTGGTGGGTGTTACGATGTCTCTTTAAAGCCTTTGCCCATTTATCAACTAATGGCCAAGTTTGTGTGTGCCGTGCATAAAAACTAACTACATGCCGTCAAGTTTTTGCTGCTGTCGCTTAAGCTACTTAAAGCGAACTTTAAACATGAAACAAATCCCCAGCGAACTCAACTCAAGACCAACTCCAATTCTCTACACTGTGAAAAATAGACAAGTATTAAGACATAGCGCGAGTCGACAGTTATGAACCCTGCACTTGTGCTACAGCAGACAATTCTAAAATATATTAATTATAAATGTATTATAAAATATATACATATTTTATACATATACATATACATATTTTTATTGCTGTTGGTTGATAAAAAAACACTAAAACTTTCTTTACTTATATTAAATAAGAAGTCCTATGGTAACTTTATAATTTAGTTGTACAATTCGTTTCATATTTGGCCAGAATATAATTAATAATTTTACAAATACTATGTAATGTTTTGTAGCTCCCACGTTATATTGTCTAAATTTTATTTTAATTATTGAAGGTTTAGCGATTTAATTATTTTCTGGCTAATCTAATAGACCTCTGATTTTTTAACAAGTACAGGGTGTAAAACGAAGCGGATGCATCTGAAAACTTTTTCTCGCAGTCGGTGCACTTCAAAAAATTAATGCGAAATGCAATTAAATACAAAGTCTCAGTTATAGAAAAAAAAAAAACATTTTTGCTTAAATTAAATAAAAAAAATTTAAAAAATTTAAATTTGTTGATGTCTAACTTATTTACAATTTTAAAAGACTTTAAGTAGGTATAACTCATAAATTACTCATAAGCTATTGCTTAAATCTTATTAAGAGAAATCTATAAACTTCTTATAATTTTGAAAATTACTAAAAAAAATATCAACTTTAAGTAGGTTTAAATTATCTTCATAAAATAAACTTATCAGCCAATTTTATTTCAGTGTAAATTTCGTTCTATGCTGTTTGTTTTTGTTTTTTCTGTTTGGTTTTGGGTATGAAAGTAAAGTTGAGGCTTAAGTAAATAGTAGAAACGGGAGTTGAAGTGAACAAGTGACATGCCCATCTCAATTCGCCGCGGAGCACGTTAAACGTTTTTAAATTCAATTTGCAAAGTTGCAAAGCTAATGATGGTGCCAGAACCAAGTAGCCACTTGATGGACTCCACTGAATACCACTGAATACCAGTGGACACCAGCTAAATACCAGTGGACCTAGCTGTATATGTTCGCCATGCATTCAAGATACTTTCAAGAGCGTGAGATACATTTTCAAGTCGCATTTTAACGGTCGAATAACTGCAAACTTAAAACATATCAAGTGCCATTGATCCTTGAAAAGTGTACACTCCTATTTAGGGATATTGACATACTTGTGCGACATTGCAGCTTAATAAATCATTTTGGTATACGTTAAATGCATTCGCTGAGTTCTCATCGCCCCCTTTACGCCCATTTGCCACCATGACATTTAAAAAGTTGTGAAATATGAAGTTGTGCCAATAATTCCATACACAGTATACTTCTCTCAATTTCTGACTGTTCGAGCTCTCGATGACACAGCAACTCAGCTCATCGCAACTTTAGTTCCGCTTCGAGTTTCAGTTTGTAAAGTGGAAAGTGGCAAGTGGCAAGTGAAATGTGGAAAGTTGCGCGTTGCACGTTACTCTTTGTATAATTCAGGTGGCAGGTTGCATCTTCTCATAATGGATTGCAAATACCAACGAAAAATTCATTCGTCCATTAAAAAAATGTATTATTTAAGCAGTTTAAAACAGTGAACGAAGTATAAAAAAAACTATTAAACAAATTTCAATGATTTCCGGATGAAGCAATATAAAATTTTAAAAGGCTTAATAGAAAAATTCTCTGAATATAATACGAACACGCAATTCTGTAGAGATTTAAATAATTTAAATAATATATAATGGTTATCTTCGTCGAAGATTAAATACTCTTGCAGTTATGAATATTGAGTTAATTTCAGCCAATTGGCAGTCATGAATATTACATTAATTTCAATTACCAATTGTACCAATTATAGTTATATGATATCGAAGTGCAATTTGGTGGTGAACATAAAGGGAAGGTCAAAAAATCGGAGAATCTATATCAAGGGACCGTCGCGCCTCCCTTAAGGGTATACAAAAATGAGGAAAAATTTAAGGAGAAACCATTACATCATTTTTTGTAAAGAAATGTTAAATTGACTGAGGCTTTTTTGCAAATAAAATTGTTATTTTATTGAAAAAATATTTACCGACAGCTTTTTAAAATTTCTGAACATAAGTTCAAAATATGATATGGGTGGAAAAAGTTACAAATTAAATGAAAGCTAAGAATATGTTTTAATTTTTAGTGATTTAAAATAAATAGCCACAAAATAAACTTGAAGTTATTTAAAAAACCTGATTAAAAGAGGTACATTGCAATTTTACTTATATATTTTAATTAAACGAATCCCACACAAGTATATTATGAGAAGAGAGAAAAGGAGAACTAAAAGGTATGAAAGCTTAAGTCTTATTCTATAAAAATACAAATTGTAGTTTATTAAGCCCAATTAGTATAACTTTTTAATTTATTCTTATAGCTGACTTACGGGTATCATAAAGTCAACTTTTAATTTAGTTACTTGTTTGGATTGTTATCTAATTTTAATACATTATTATTAAATCCACACCTCTTATTTATGTACTCAATATTCTTGGGTCAATTCACTTAATTTGAACCAACTACTTGGAAAAGTTTCCTCTCATTTGAAGTATCCTTGTGGTTCATATTTGGTCAGACCACACGTATCAATCAGACAACTTCCTGTCGAGCGTTTAATACAATATTGGACATCAGAGTCAATTTATTTGAAAACCATGAGACGTGGATAATGCAATTATTATTTCCTGTTACCAGTAAATGCATAAAGCACATGGCGAAAGCGTGGACATGGGGTGGTAAAGGTTAAAGTGCATGCCATGTTGGCAGTCAGGTGAAATAACCACATTCCCATTAATTGCCATACAATTTACAAAAGCAAAAACGCCAGACACGAATTTATCAAATCTACTACTCCAAATAGATTTCACTTCTTCATTCACTTCTCCCTCTTCCTCTTCTACTACAAATGACCCATAATTGTCACATAAACTGAGCCTCCTTCAACCTTCACTTAGTTCGCTTTTATAGACTCCATTTTGGTGTGTGTGTGTGTGTGACACACGTTGACTTTTGTTCCGAGTCAACAGCATGGAATGGCATAAAGAAAAGTAAAATGGAAAAGTCTCTGCCTCCTTCGAGCTACGAAAATAAGACGCCGGCAGCGTGAAAATTCATTTAAGCAGTCAGTAAACTTCGCTCTCATATATCATACCCCAGGTCAGAGACCAAGGGGGTGAGAGAGAAAGACGAAGAAGAGAGAGAGAGGGGGAGACAGAGGGAGGTAGTGCTGGAGCCAGTTGTACATACCACAAACGCTTGGAAACACAAGAGAGGGAAAAATGGTTGTATTGGCTAAAACCAAAAGGGGTCGACTATAGTGAACCCAGCGCAAACTATTCGTAAAATTTTATGTAGTGGTTTAATGCTTACATGATTTATAATTATTATGAATTAATAATAATACTAATAATTATAATAATAATAATAATAATAATAATAATAATAATAATAATAATAATAATAATAATAATAATAATAATAATAATAATAATAATAATAACAATAATAATAATAATAATAATAATAATAATAATAATAATAATAATAATAATAATAATAATACTAATAATAATAATAATAATAATAATAATAATATCCGTTACTCGTAGAGTACAAGGGTATATTGTAGTCGTTGGAAGGAGGCGTGGCAGACGCCATAAAGTATATATATTCTTGATCAGCATCAATAGCCGAGTCGATATAGCCATGTCCGTCTGTCCGTCCGTCCGTCTGTCCGTCTGTATAAACAAAAGGATCTCAGAGACTATAAGAGCTAGAAAGGTGAATGAGGTCGCAAATGAAAGGTACAATACCCAAGCAGTACGAGTTTGTTTTTTGACACGCCTACTTTAGGGCGTTCTATCTTAGTTATCTATGTTAGCAAAGCTATCTGATCCAAATTAACGAGGAGAGTACATGTCTAGGAAGTACATGTATTGACCAATCAGTCGGAAATCGGACAACTATATCGTATAGCTCCCATAGGGCCGATCGGTCAAAAATAAGCTCCAAATATAAATAAGTATGAACAAATAAATTTATCAATAACATAAATATACTGACCAAATTTTATCCAAATCGGACTACTATACAATCTTTCTTGTTTAATCTTGTTTTTAAGTTTTATGCCTTCAGCTAAGCTTTCTGTTCTTGGAGACTATAAAAGACTCTTTGTGCATGTAAGCTACAGGGTCGAAAAAGGATTTGGCTAGCAGCCTACGGGCCACACACACACAAACATATTATAAAAGTGGGCATTGGGAGCGAAGAGAGCAGACTGAGGTCCTTGCGGCTAGAAGCGCGTTCGGTTCATAAATCATTAGGCTCGATTGTGTGTCCAACACGTTCTTGTTCTAGCCATGTGGGTGTATGTTTGTCGGGTGGTTTGTTTGGGTGGTCACTCAGTCCGTAGTACGTCTACCGCATTGTAGGGCTGGACTATAGTATATATTGCTGCCCTGGCACACACTAAATTAATAAACCATTTGCTATCTGCACCCCGTCCCTAGCCCCACCACAAAAAATAAATGGAAGGTATTTTCCACCCGTAAACCTTCCTTTAGGCACCGCTTTAACCCACCGACAAAAAATTGCAGCTCAAAAAAGATAATAGGCAATGAATTATCCTACACGCAACGAGCATCAAAATTAACCTGCCTGCTACTCACATACATACACACACACACACATACATAAGAGTGAGTGTGTCTGCGTTCTCAGTAAAATTTATCGCACGATATGCCTGATACTGAGAGTTGTAATTTTTCATCAACGCACAAAGAGAAACAAACACGCGAAACAGATGACGATAAACGAGAAAAGAGAGATTTGGTGGTAAAGGAGTAGAGAAGAAAGGACAAAAGAAGCTGACGAAGGAGACGAAGAACAAGATGGACTTGGTACGAAAATGCCAACGATGTGCCTGACTTTGAGCCATGGCCAAAGCGCTGAGCTCTGAGCACGTCCACCCGACAAAAGTGTACAAAATGAACGATCCCGTTGGCGGAAAATTCAAATTTATAGCAATGTTGTCACTTTCAATTACTTACTGTATTAAATGAAATTGCCTTTATCATTAATTTTCATTTAATAACTTTATGTCATAAGTATGGGCAATTAGATTAGGTTCAAAATATCTGGAGCATTTATGCTTGAAACAAGTACATATTAAAGCATGTAACACATTCCTTTAAATTTTTCAAATAATTTTCAAAAATACGAGAATTTTATTTGGCGTAAAATTACTTATTTAAGATAGAAAATATTATTGTCTTGATCCAATTTGTTAATTTTTTAAAATCGATTTAATTGTTGAACTACACTTGCCGGTTAGCAAATGTGGGTAAGAATATTTTAGTGTCGATTGCAGTTTTTAAGCTTTAGCGCTACTCAAGTATCATCATTCAAGATTTATTATAAAACCGTTTCTTAAAATAGTCATTAAATTTATTTATTAAGCAATTAAAAACTTTATAAAATAAACTGTAGTGGACTAAATTATCAAATTGAAAAAGTTATAAGCCAAATGTTTAGAGAATGATTGTTATAATGATTGTAATTTCTAATATTTTTTATTACTTTGACTGTAATAAACTTTAAGATCCAGTGGCATTAATAACGGTTCCACCTTTCAAATGTTTACAAAACCAAAAAAAAAACACACTTATTTTATTTCACAAAACATTTTTATTTTTTTTAATCCTAAAATCTTTCATTTTATATGATAAGTTAAGCACAGTTTGCCGCCTGCTTTCTGCACTTACATGTGCTATTTATCAGGTGTATCTCTGTACATTGTGAGTATGTGTGTTTGTTTGCGTGTGTGTGAATGTGAAAATTCCTAGTAAGCACTTCATGAAAGGATAAGCTGATTTTCAGACCCCGTGCTTAAAAAGAGTACAGGGGTCTTTTAGGTTTGTGAGAAACGAGTGTGCGTAACAGACTTGAATGCAAGTCCGCCATCTAAACGAGAAGACCAAGTTTATATCAAATTCAGACAAATTGGTCCGTAGGTACTGGGTCTTTTACTGTCGTCTCGCATGACTGTAGCTTTTCTGACTAGTTTTCTTTCTTTTATTTTGGGTTTTGCAACATTTGAACGTCGCATCGCGAATGCAGCACATGGCACATTATGCAAGATTAATTTGTGATGTCGTTATAAATAAAAGCTCGAGCGTTTTATAACTTACTTCAACTTGTCTAAATGGTGGCCACGCGTACAATTGCCAACGGGTTTTCATTTGACACTTTCCTGCTGCCACCCCAATACCATCGCTCTAGACAGCTTTTCTTTTTCTCTCTTTTGCAATTTTAAACTGGTCAAAAGGTTGTGGAATCTCTCCAACTGCTGATCCACATTCAACGCGTTCCATTTAGACAGTATTTACTGTAGTGCCCGACTTGACGTAGTCGACATTGCGGTCTGTTAGGTTAGTGAGGTAATATGTGTTATTTACACGCTAACGGCTCTTGAAATTATTGGTACTATGTCGACTTTAAAATACCCGTTAAAAGCTATATCTATGAACAAACTACTGTATACTTTTGGGAAACATAGTGATTAAATTCATTTAGCAGCTACTACTTTTGGTAAGCGTTTTTTATAAAGTCAATTACTTAAAATATATAACTTTATTTATTAAATTCTTTAGTTACAGAATTCTTAAAAGTTTAGTTGTGCTTATTTGACTCCAGTAATAAAATATACCCAATTTTTGCAAGTAACGGGTATAAAAAGGGGGTATGGCTGAAAGAATAATGTTGCATTTTATTTCTCTGGACAGTAATTCGCGCATGCAACGCGTTTTGCTCGCATAATCGGATTTGCCGGGAACACACTTAAAAACAGACACACATTCACATACATTTACTCTTAAAAACACATGTGTAGTGAAAACACAATGACCATGGTCACATTTGGTCCTTTTATTAAAAAGTCACATTTATTTTTTATTCATTTATTGTTATATCCCAGCTAAATGTTTAGAAAGAGGGCGAGTTGAAAGGCAAGAAGGAAAGTAAACGTGTAATTTTCTCAGCTGCTACGTCAATGTCCAAAAGGATTTACACACTTATGAACAATTACTTTTTTAGTGAACTAAGATTAAAAGAAAGGAAAAAATCGGCCAAATAATACCCATTAATCAATTTGAATATTTGCTTTCATATATGACGATATTTTAACTTCTTGCTGAACTGATCCTGATATAAGTTGTATTTTTTATGTTACCCTATCAAACTGTGAGAATGTCATTTTATAGTTCCATACATTCCAACGTTAACAGCATACCCTGGCTCTCATAGTACAGGGTACAACGAGTATGTGTGTATGTGCCTGAAACGTACAATTTATCAGACGTGTAATTTGTCCCTTAGTTCGCTTAGAATTTATTTTTAGTACCATACATATTTATTACACTTTTGCAGATATAAAGTGCTAAATTATTGGAAATCCACGCGGGGAATAATGTTTTAAAGGGTTGCCCAAATGTAACGTCGAATTCAAAAACTGACCATGAGTACTTAGTGTTTGTCCATGTTTGAATTATACTCGTTTCAAAATTCTTAAGCTAATATTCATTTTTAATATAATTAAAAGAAACACATTTAAAAATTCCATGAATTTTAAAAAGAATTTAATTCGAACACTAAGCAGTATGAATACTAATAAGTTATTAGAACGAGTGATACAACTAATTTAACTTTACGCAGTTGACAACATTTCTAACAATTTTAACAATATCGTATAATTAAGAAGTATTTACTAAATTATTCATGACTCATGTTCAGCTGTCAGTTCAATAATTTTCAACAGAATTGTTTTCAAAATTGTATACCAACTGCACTCAGCATATTCCAAATTAACAATAAGAGCAATAATATTTAGAAATGAAACAACAACAAGAACAACAATGCATAAAATTATTACTGAAAAACTCGTCACGCTGCACAATTGCAATAACATTTCGAATATATTGAAATGCGTCAGTTTGTTGTGGATGGAAATGATGAAATTATGTGTTTTTGGGTGGGGTGGAAGAATTTTTAGAAGGGGATTTTTGAGTGGAAAGGACTATGAGCTTGGTCATGAAATTTGCGGTATTTATCTGTGTGTGGACAAAATTTGTAAACGCAAACTGAATATATGAAATCGAATGAAAAATAGAAATTTTTACAATAGTAAGTAGATACACAGTGTGTTATAATTTGAAAAGATTATGGACTCGTTGGAATGATGGACTAAACAGGTTATCAGCAGAACGTTCATTCAATTAGCCCAAGTTAGGATATCAATCAACGCGTGCCTTCAGCAGGATAATCAATGGCAGTAAGTGTGGATGCATATCGACGTGTGCGCAGCTGTCAGTGTGCGTGTGTGTATGTGTGTGTGTATGGAAAGGTGCAAGTTAGATCCGAGCAGCCATTTGTAGAACCAGCTGGCAACCTGAAGGCACATTCAGCACTTTTGCAATTGCCTGGCGAGACCAGCATGAAAGGACAATCTATTTGGATGAGCTTGGCAAGCTGAACAAACTCACTATCTCACCCTTTCCCATTCTCTCTGTATGTCGCCTCACCAATATCTCTTACCCGTTGTTATTGCTTTTTAGCTCAGCTCTGTTTTTCTCGCTCTTTCCTTGGCTCTCACTGTTACTGCTGTTCTTGTTGCATTTATCAATTTGTTTGCTCACTCATCAATATGTTTTCTGACACAGTTTCATACACAGTAAAAAATTGAATGCAACTTAAAAGCTGGACACTCAGAAAAGCCACTACTACTTTAATTAACATTTAAAATTTTCTATAATCGTAAGAGAAAATAACTCAACATTTTTAAGACAATTTAATTTAAGTTAAACAAATTTTTGATAAAGCACTCCATCTTTGGGAAAGACCTGTTCAATCGTACAATTTGTTTTAAGAGTACTGAAAATTATAGATATGAAAATTATAGATTTTTAAAAAAATTTGATCCTTTACTGTCTGTGTATCTTTTTTGACAGTGTATTTAACATTCAGTCTGTTTGTATCCATGTATTTTTCATTAACCTGACAATGAGCTAAAGGCACTGAGGGGCTGAGCCAGAGATAGAGCCAGAGACTGTATGCTGGGTCAACTCAGGTGAGCTTGCAGCGGCTTTAATTAAATGTACATGAAAATTGTAGCCAATTGTTAACAAGAGAGAACCGAGAAATGCACTGAAATCGTTTTGTTTACAGCTAATCAACTTGGCTGCATTTTACAATTTAACATTACGACTCACTTTTATTACACTGCGCTAATTACGGTAATTTCTAATTAAATATTACACATGCGCCACGTAATACCGAAGCTCTCGCGTTGTGTCGCATACAGAGAAGCTTTAAAAAGTGAGCGGAATTATTATATGATTTAAGTTTTTAAGTTATAGATCTTTTCATTTGATTATTTATTAGCAATAAGTACAAAACTGGTACCAAATTAAGAGACTACAGTATTTCTAACCGGAAAAATAGAAAATTTATCAACCATATAAATTTGTGAATATACAGTACAATTTATTTTTAATAAATTACTTAAGTTTATCTAACTTAATGCAATCTTTCCGGCTGGCATTTAAATACATATATTTTATTTATTTTATGAATAATTTATTTTCAATAATATATTTCTTTCAGTAGCTATCAATACTTGTGCCTAATAAAATTCTGACAGTTTTAAACACCGAAACACAAACAAACCACATTTTTGCTAAACTACGCGTACATACCTAAATGTATTATATATAATATTAAAATTATCGATTTTATTGGATCATTGAATGGAATCAAGGGTTTATTGTATTTTTTATTTGCTTGTATGTTTAAGTGCCGCAAATCGCTTGTTTATTGTTGTGCATTGTGCAACAAAGTCTCAAACATGGCTGCATCCTTCCCTACTGCCACCTTCTACCCTTCTACTCTTCCACTTCCACCCGTGAGAGCTATTGCAAAAGTTTAATTGCTTGACTTGACTAGTTCTTTTGTTCGGAAGCTTTCTAGCTTTTTGGCTTTGGCCAGTTTTATTCCAATATCGTTCGTGGTCAGGATTTGCTCTCAATCTATTTTCTTCTTTCTCTCTCTCTCTAACTCTCTATCACACTCTAAAATTTTAGGTACTTGTCACACACTTCATTCAAGCGTTTTTCGGCCAAACTTTGCAATTGTTCTACAGACGAAAATGTAAAGGAAACAAAATGCGAAACAGAAACGTGCCAAAGCAGCAACAAATCTGAAAAGCAAAACAAAAATAAAAAAAAATATTAAATAGAAAAAAACTACGAAAAATCTGCAATGTGAAATGCAACAAATTGAAATGATAAGTTATATAAAAGTATATAAAACATGCAACAGAACCTAGGCTGAAATTTCCAGCAGTACGAGCTCTACGAAAAGAACATAAGTACCGAGTCTGGGTTATAATAAAAACTAACAACTTGCAAATTTACACGGTTAAAAAAATAAAGAAAGTTACCATTTGGCATGACAAAGAATTAATACCCTTTCATGGTATTTGAAGACAGTGCTATGCTAAGTATTTAGTATTTATTCTGAAATACATAAAAAGAATAATTATATATTTTAAAAATGAATATAGTAAAAACACATAATACTATATTTAAATATAAAGTTCTTTTGTGAACTTAAGTTGGATCAAGATTAAAAATATCAATCAAAAAAGGAAAGGACAGTCTAATAACATATTTGTATATATGAATGATTTCTAAACAATATAGTAATCCGATTAGACTTTCTAAGCACAACAATCTTTGCGACAAAATGTTTGTACTCTTTGGTAGGGTATACAAATAATAATACAAATATACATTTATATATATCGCAATGGTAGAGGCGACGGCTGCATGTGAAAAATGGAAAAGCTGGAAAAGCTAAAACAACAAGAGAAAACAGCAAAAAGCGCAAGAGCAACTGCAATTATTTAACAATTTGTACGGCCGAAGTGGTTCAAACTTTTGCTTAAATAATGTGTACAGAATTGTTGTAGTTTTTTTCCTTTTCCTATAATTTGTTTTTGTTTTTAGACCACGTACTCAAAAATATTACAAGGGTCTATTAGGTTTGTAACAAGCGTAACAAGTTGAAGGCGGCTTTTCAACCTTAAAAGATATATAAATTCTTGATCGGAGTCGATATAGTGATGCCCAACAGTCTGTAAAAACTATATCTCAGAGACTATAGGAGGTAGAGCTCCATTGGAAAAATCGGACCAGAATTCATGAGTTGTAAGACAAAATGGGCATAAGTCTGAGTACACGGATTTTTACAGTTTGCTCGCTCGACTACAACTTTTCTTTCTTGTGTTTGTTATGTTTTTGTTTCGCATTTTTCCATTGACATTTTTACAGTGGCAAAAACTATTGAAAGACTTTTTCAGAGCATTCTGAGCTGAATACAAATGTTTTACGCTCGTTCAATGTCTTTATGCTGTTCAAAAATACTGTATACCATAAATTTGTATCGTCAATGAACGGAAATGTGTACTGATTTTTTTTTTCATTTACAAATTTAATTTAAGTCAAATTTCTGGCAATTAAAAAAAATTTGTTTGTTATTTGTTATTGTTATTTCTTGATGTCTGGAAAAAATTGATATTTTTTTTAACAAAATTTGAATTTATTTTGAAAAGTTTTTAATCCAAAAAGGTTTGATATAATTTTGCTTGAATAATAAAGTATAATTAAATATTAAAATTATTATTCAAAAAATTCAAAAAAATACTAAACCACTAAAAACACATCATAAATATGCAAAAACAATTGAAAAAGTTTTTGAAATCACATTTAAGATTATCATATATTAAATTTTCCATTTTCTTAAATATTATTAACTTAATGGAGACTTTTTTATGAACATTAATTTGTATCCATCGATACATCACTGAAAATGTATCGCAATTCAATTGACTATATTTATATTGCGATGTTTTTCATATCACTAAATCAAAGCCATTTTTTTTTATCTTGAATGACTTTTTATAAAACTTGACACAGTATTAGACCTAGATCAATAAAAAAACTCCTCATTTTTCTTGGCTCTTCATATATTAAGGGCTACGGACCCCTATCGCTGCTGATGTGTCACAGATATCTTTTTGTATTTTAAATATTTTCTACGTTTTTTATGGTTTTGTAATTTTATCACACTCCATTGCATTATGCGATCGCACAAATCTTAAGCTGTTGGGTTTGCTTAACCAACTCGTTTGTTTTCTTGTTTGGCTCTTTGCCTGTCCATGTTCCTGTCTATTCTCTTGTTTACAAACACTTCCCCCTTTCATTATTTCTTTCTCTCTTCCATATCCTTCATCATTCCATACACTTTCGTCCCATTGGTTTCTTTCTCTTAACGTTTGCTTAACTCAAACTCAAACTTTGTCGGGCAACGTCAGCTATGCAGTGATTTTGTTATTCTTGTAAAATATGAGCTTGAATTAGGTACACACACTTACACACACACACACAGAGTGTAACATACACATTCACACGCCAATCAGGTTTGCAAAAACACATACAAACAGAAAGACTCACATGGCAGCACAATGCCGCACAGTGGTCCATGGTCTGACGAAAACCAATCGAAAACTTTACAAGTTTTGTAGGCTTTTATTTTATTATTAAAAATTAGAGCTGAGAAAACATCGCTGAACATTATCAAAACTTTCTACTATTTAAATTCAGACAATATTTAGGTCTAAAAATTTTTAAAATTAAATTGTGCAACATGTCCATTTTATATAATAATAAATTGTTTATACCATAAAAGAATATTTTAAAATGGGGGTCATAATGCTGCTTGCTATTAAACGATTTTTGTGAGACCACTTAATTTAATTTTGTTTTTTGATTTAGAAAATATTTTTTACTTGCGTTAATTTATGACTGACAACACATGTAAAAGAATATTTGCTATAATAATCTTGACCAACAATATAAAGAAGTTCTCCTTCAAGATTTAAATTAATGTGATTATCTGTTTTTCTTTCAGTTTGAAGCTAATTGAACATTTTGTTGCACTGCTTGCTTAATTTGTACCACTGTGCAGTCTGCGGACGTACAAAATTTGCGCAAAGTTTTATATTTTCTTTCGCAAAGATTTTGGACAGCATTTTCTACATAAGGCCAAGAGCTGATAAAAAAACATGTGAAGTGTAAAACCTACAAGAACCGGCAGTTCCCAGCCGATGTTGATGTTGATGGGTAGGCAGAGACAGTAGAGTGGGAAAAATGGAAATAGGGGAAAAAGAAGAAAGGAGGAGAGTTGGTAGACAGAAGGTGCCCAGAAGCACATATGTTCTGGTCCTGTCGGGATTCTGTTCTTTCTGGCGTGACACTGAAGGTGTGTTTGTCAAATGTGCACTCATTTTGTTGAAAAATTGAAGTATATGCATGACTGCTCTAGTGCCCATGTAGGTGCTTCTGTGTGCGTGCGTATGTGTGTGTCTGTGCGTGTGTGCGTGTGTGCGTGTGTGCGTGTGATGGCATGTGAGTGCGGGTGTTAAACAAAGCTTGAGGATGTGTGAATCCTTTTAGTGTCTTTGCAGATTTTCTAAGATTTCCGGTCACTTCCCTAATGAGTTTTACAATGTGAAGCATAGAAAAATTTGTTGACACAACGCTTGCACACAACAATATTACACACAAGCACGTGCACATACACACAAATGCTAGTAGGCTTAATTTAATTTCTATACACAGAGAGAAAAACGACGTTCTAAAATTAAGTTTGAATGACCTTGATTTCAGAATTTCGAATTCTTAAAAAACATTCTCAGTTTAAGTACGAATTACTTAAAATGAGCATTAAACAAGCGAAATGTAAGAGAAAATGATCTTGAATCAAGTGTTATTATGAAATTACTTAATATGAGCACGAATGTTCTCAATTCAAGTTCGGAGCACCGGTTCAAATCCCGTGACGGACAAGAAAAAAAATTTTTTTTTTTACTTTTTTCGCATTTTTTAATTTTTTTAAGATACTTAATATAATTTACTTCATGCTACAGGCTGTAAAAACATATTTAAACAGCATTAATCAGAAGACTTAAAAATTATTATTATAATAATTATTTTTTTTGTTATTGAAAATTAACATTAGCAGTTTAAGTTTTACTTATTTAATTTAATTTTCAATAACAACAAAAAAAACACAAATAAATACATACAAATTATAGCAAAAGAAATTATTTGTATGTAAATCAGTGGTCGGCACGCGTACAATTGCAGGTAGCACTTGTGTGTATTAATACACACGCAAAAGTGCGTTATGTATATGTATTTCTTTGCTTTACTCTGCTTCGCACTCTACATGTGAAGGCAGCGCTGCGGCAGAGCTAAAGCCTACAAGCATAAACTGTACCGACCACTACATGCATACCTATACACACATACATATTTTTGTTCGTTTTCGGCGCGCCGATTGTCGCGACAAAAATTGTACATGTTGTTGGTGGGCACAAAAATTGAAGAACTAAAGTAACGGTAAATATCGGTCGCTGTTCTTTAGCATGCATTAGAAACTATGAAGTGGGAAAGAGAAAGAAGTTTTTTTTTGCCTCTTCTGGTTAATTTCCTATTTCGCTCGATCACATCGATGTGTATGAATTCGGTTTGCTTGCATTGTTGAGTAAGCATTGCAGAAAGTAACATCTCGGAGAGTAGACAATTTTGTGAGTGACGGTGAAAAATTTAAAATTTATGAAAAGAATTAAATTTATAAGAAGTGCTGAAGGTAAGTGAACTGTGTAATAATTTAATAAATGTACAAATGTACGCGTTTAATTTTGTGTGTTTAAATATATATGTATTATATATATATAATCAATTAAGTGAAGTGATTTAGCAGTGAAGAAGTGAAGTGAAGAAGAAAAAACACATATGTACATATATGTATAAACATTAAAATATTAATTTATGTAATTATACATACATATGTACTTGTACATGTACTTATGTATGTCATGAACTGTGGCTTTCAAGGGCAAACATAGACGCGTGCCTTTAAAAATTCGGCGCATATGTAATACGCACAAATTAAATTTCTTATTAAATTTATATAGATATACACACATTATAAGAACACAAAAAAGTGAACAATTGCAATTGCTGTTTCTTTTGAAACATACAGTCGTGCCTGGACAAATTTTTACCAGCATTAAGTTTTAATTACTCTTAAGGAACAGCAATTGCAATTGTTCACTGTTTTGTGTTCGAGTAATATATGTATATCTATATAAATATTATAATAAATTGAATTTGAGCGTATTACATATGTGCCGAATATTTAAAGGCACGCATCAATATTTGCCGTTGAATGATACAATACATATACATACATATGTACATATGTATGTGCACACATATAAATTAAAATTTCAAAGTTTACATACAGATGTATTTTCTTCACTCTAATACACTTCACTTCATTTATTTGCTGTTACTTAAAAACTATTAATGTTTAAAGATTATAGTTTTTAAGTTATCGCAACTAAAAATGTTAATTGAAAACAAAGAAAAATAGCTGTGAGACACTGTTGAACGCGTACATACATATGTATACACACATATGAACATTTTTTTATACATACATATGTATACATATATATATGTATATATAGATTTAAACAATTGTTTATATATTTTTCTCATATTTCAGATTATTGTTTTGGTGTATCCATCAAAGGATTTGATTCTTCTTTCAACGTGGGAGTAACTTAAATGAACATTTAACAAAACGATTTCTGTACCTAAAAGCAAAGTCAGCAACAAATACAGGTATATATTTCACATTTCATTTGATTAATATATATTAATATTTTTTTCTTTCTTACATAACAGATGAAAGGCTATAATAACGGATTCACAGGAGTGCTAAGTAAAACGCATTATAAGCAGCAATGACTATAGACGAAAATCAACGCAATAGTAGATAAGTTCTACTCAACTGGTATGACCATCCAACAATATTATATTTATATTGATACAAGTTTACTAATGTTCGGTTCATTAATCAAATGTTTAGATATTTGTTTTAAAACAACAAAACATATGTATGAATATAATATATTAAACAACAAAAAATTGTAATAAAAAAATTTTGTATTGGAAATATAAAAATGTTTTGTATTCTTATTGGGAGATATTCTTCAAGTATTGGAATACTTGAACCAAGTTTCTACAGTTCTTAAATCAAGATGGGTAACACTTACTTTTCAAGTAAGTGAGATCTTGAATCAAGTTTCAAGTAAACTTAAACCAAGATGGTTATACTTGATTTAAGAATTTTTTGTACTTACTTTTTAAGTTTATGCATTCTTGAATTGAGATCACGAAGTCTTGATTTAAAATCTGGCGTACTTGTTTTAAGAGTGAAATGTTCTTATATTTTAAGTACATATGATCTCAAATCGTGATTTGCGGAACTTGAATCAAGAACTTTATAGAACTTGATTTAAGTATGAAGTGTTCTTAAATTAAGAATTCCGAACTTAAAAACACGAACTTGAATTGAGAACGAAATTCTCTACTTTAGTATTTTCATTCTTGGGCAGATATCAAGTGTGAAATGTGCCGTTTTGAGTACGAAATACTTGATTTTTTTTCTCTGTGTAGTCGTATGCATACTACAAATTGCCATTGAGCCGAGTCCATGTTTGTCTTCATCTTTGTGTTTGTCTTTACTCTTTACTCTCTACTCTCAGCTTTCTTCTCTCCATTCCACACACTGTTTGTTCTCCGGTTTAGTTTTTTTTTCTTGTCCTCTCATCTTAGCCATCATTTGTGCACATTTTGGGGCCAGAAAACTTTGGCACGCACCGGGTTCAGCTTTGGGGCATTTAAGTGCTTAATTTACGTTCCTTAAATTCAGTTAGCAGCACTTTACTTGCATTAGTCCTTCGGCTTTTTGACCAGAGATATCTCCATGTACTGCCACAAGTTGTGCCAATGAAATGCAGTTAGTACGTGCTGTTCTGCTGGAATTTGCAAAGGAACAACATTTTCAAGTATCTCATAGATAATTAGACAAGACTTTTTCATGTTGCCATGCAAGTATCTATTAGCTGATAAGCATTCAAATTGCGTCTCACTTCAGATTGTTAGCAAACATTGAGTGCAATTGAACCACAGCGAAAAGAGTGTGTCTAATTACAAGAATTGCTTGGTGTTGCCAGATGTTTTTATACCCTTCCATGGGGTATAATACTAACGTTAATATTTGTGGCAGACTTCATGAACTATAAATTTATGTATAGACTTATCGTTAGTTCAAAGGTGGAAAGGCCGTATTAGATCACTTTATGGCTGCATGGAAAAATTTTGATATTTTATATACAATAGTTAATAGTTTTGTTGATTTATTACCCATAATGAACAGCAGAGGAAACACAAAATAATAAATTAAATTAATTCTTAACCTGGGTACTGTTTTTAACGACAGAAAAACTTTTTTGTAGAGTATCCAATCTTTGACATGCCAAAGACAGACTTTCTATCTTGTATTGAATTATTTTTACAACAAACTGGCAGCACTTCAGTGGCAATTTGTTTGGTCAATTAGTTTGCATGTTAACGATAACTGTTAGATGCAAATTAACTAATTACATTGCTTTGATGCTATGTAAAATATACTAGCTGAAATTAAATTATAGATAATAAATTAAATACTGCAAACATTTTGAAATACCATAATTCAATGAATTACATTTAAAATATTAGCTGTTCATAAATTGCTGTAAAAATCATTTGATTTTTAGTGTCTAATGTTTGTAATCTAATAAACCTTGTTTCTATTTCTGACAATTAAGCTGTACTCGAGTTCACTGTGCGCTTACTGCCAAATTGCCATTAATCTTATGGATTTTGTCATGCGATTGAAAATTGAATAAAAATATATTTGCAGAGTTTACAAAATTTGCATTTTTTTAGAATTTATGTTGACCTGCTGCTGCAATCCTTATTCCAATCAGGCAATGCGATTTCTAACTGTCATCGATACCGGTGTCACAGGGCGTATGAGTAATTTAACAATAACTCTAACTATGTGTGGCAAATGGCTTAAACGGCACAATTGAGCTGAATGAACGATAAAACCCCCGACCTATTAAAAATCAATTTAATACAGAACCAGAACATACTGCGCCACTGCACAAATATTGGCAACATTTAAAATGCCCATTAAACGAACTCATCTATGCATAAATATGCACAATTGAATAGTTTGCACAATGGCGGACTGAAGTTGCAAAAATTTCAAATTTTATTATTTGAAATAAACTAAACTTCGGTACAAAGTTCTATAAATCAAAATTGTTTTAAAGAAAATCATTTTCATATAAATAGACTGAACAGGTTCTTTGTTCCTCTTAGACGACAGATTTAAAAAAAAGTAAAACATAGAAAAGATAATAAGCGATTTAATACAATTATTATGTCAATTGAAAAGTTTTCGTTAAAGCCCCCATCGATACCGTAATAACTTTTATGTGACAACAATAAAATAACTGCTTCATAGCTCATTAGCTGTAAGAAATTAGTTAATGCAGTGATAAATGTAATGAATTTGTTTTATCTTTCATTTGTGTTAAATCAGTATTCTTACAATTTTATTACTTTTTTGAATGTTTTTGTCGCCGTAACTTGGAATTTTGTTCTGCATAAATTGAAATGGAGAACCGCACAAAAAAGTGTTGCATAAATCTTAACTGCAATAGTTACATTTAATTACGAAAGTTTCGTTGAAAATGTGCCACGGGTTTGGCTGCTAGTTTTAGTACGTGAATACCTAACGACAACTGTTCCAAAATCAGCGCCATTTTATGTCCCAAAATTATGACACATGCACGCACACATAGACATAAATATTCTCATTCCACGCCCTCTTGGGAGCACTGACTTTTTACTGTGCACAGGATTTTTATCGGCTGCCAAGTGACCGACACTTGGTTTGCCATTTGTTCACTTTTCCAGTTATCCAATTGGGCAGTGGAAAAAGGGACGGTGGGCCAGTCCACTTATTCAGTTGTACCATTGTCCAGCTTTGGCTAACGGCCTAATACATCTATTCTACTATTATACACTTACAGGGGCCATTGTAAATTAGCCACGAAGTTTGTAATTCACTGAGGTAGACATGACAGACTGTATATAGTATAAATATTCTCAATAAATATTAAGATCAAAGTAGAAATAAACCTTTTGTGAACTTGTACAATCTTTTTGTAAGTTCAAATCAGTCTGATCGGATTACTGTATCATGATCATATCAACTTGCTTAGAAATTTCTGTATAAACTGCACTGAACTTTAAATTCTACATAGGCTTTAGCCTTTCGATAACGTAGACTAGGCAAAGAGAATCATTTCTAAGGCGTGACAAAGAAAGTCATTCTTTTGAAGCGGTACCCCCAAAAATCAGTTAACAGTCAATTTCAACTATTTCACAGGCTGCGTTCCGTACGGCATGCCAAAATGGTTTGGAGCCAAATGTCAATACCATCAGCTTGTTCGAACGTTCTGAAGTCGTGAAATAACCAACAGCCGGGGCCAAAAATCAAAATGAGCGTGGATATGGGTATGTGAATGGGAGCTGGGAATGGCAATGTGTAAGTGAATGGAAATGGAAAATGGGGAAATGGTCAAATGGTTCTTAACCTAACTAAGACATCAATATTGAATCCATTGAACTGATTCTACAAGCTACTTTCTGGCTGCCCAGTGCTTCTACTGTGCAAACGATGCGGCATTTTCCAAATGCCAACAAAACATGTTTTGACACGTTCTTGAACATGACAAGTAAAAAATATTGCATAAAAGCAAACTATGCTAACTACAAATCAAATAGTATTTGCGAACAATGCTTTATTTTTGCTGTATTTGTAAAAGAATATCAGTCATGTACTACCTATAATATTTATATATCTAATGTTTAATTTTAGATTTAATTTCTTTATAAAAAAGACTATTGCGATTGTTAAAAATTATTTAAAGGACTCAGAAGATACGTTCGTCATGACATGAAGATACTTGATTTAAATATTATCAGGACTTAGAATTTTAAGTGCGGCCTTACAAGTTCTCTAACGTAATATGTGTAACATCTATGACATCCATGCAACAATTGTCTATATAAGAGTGTTCTCACGGAAAAGTATAGAAGTGCAAAATCATTTTGTAACTCTAATTAGTTATGAATATATCAAACCTTATCTTCTGTTTCATGGTACTTTCGTTGTAACAACTTTCATTTTTCATTCTTATTCGCCTTTAGTATAATGTTTGCGCGCCATGCTTAATGTAATTCAAACATTTGCTGCCAATTTGCTAATGGCCATGACAAGAGTAACATGATGTTTCTCAAACATAAATGTTATGCACTTGCCACAGATAAGAACCAAACGATCGACTATAAAACTCGAGGGGCATCTACAGTCCATCATTCAGTGCAGAATCTGAAGCTTTCAAATTGACTCCAAATTTATTCAATAGAATATTTGATAAAATGAGAGCTTGTAAGTTCGAAAGGAATATGAAAACTCCTTCTTGCAACAACCGTTTGAATCATCCTCGGCATTTACAATTTCAGGCAACCTGCCGCTGTTCACAGCTGTGATTCTACTTTCTGCATTTGCAGTACTTACGGAGGGCCATGTCCATCAACTGGAATTAACCACTCCACCCTGTGAAACAACTCCACCCTGTGAAACAACACCACCCTGTACAACGACACCTTGCACTACAACTCCACCCTGTGAAACAACACCGCCCTGTACCACGACACCTTGCACTACAACTCCACCCTGTGAAACAACACCGCCCTGTACCACGACACCTTGTATTACGACTCCACCATGTGAAACAACACCACCCTGTACCCCAACACCTTGCACTACAACTCCACCCTGTGAAACCACACCGCCCTGTACCACGACACCTTGTATTACGACTCCACCATGTGAAACAACACCACCCTGTACCCCAACACCATGCACTACAACTCCACCCTGTGAAACAACACCGCCCTGTACCACGACACCTTGCACTACAACTCCACCCTGTGAAACAACACCGCCCTGTACCACGACACCTTGCACTACAACTACTACCTGTGAAACAACACCACCCTGTACCCCAACACCTTGCACTACAACTCCACCCTGTGAAACCACACCACCCTGTACCACAACACCTTGCACTACAACTACTACCTGTGAAACAATAACAACTCCCTGTACCACAACACCATGCACTACAACTTCAACATGTGGTTGCAGTACAACTCCACCATGTGAAACAACACCACCCTGTACCACGACTCCTTGCACTACAACTCCACCATGTGAAACAACACCACCCTGTACCACAACACCTTGCACTACAACTCCACCCTGTGAAACAACACCGCCCTGTACCACGACACCTTGTATTACGACTCCACCATGTGAAACAACACCACCATGTGAAACAACACCACCCTGTACCCCAACACCTTGCACTACAACTCCACCCTGTGAAACCACACCGCCCTGTACCACGACACCTTGTATTACGACTCCACCATGTGAAACAACACCACCCTGTACCACAACACCTTGCACTACAACTCCACCTTGTGAAACGACACCACCCTGTACCACGACTCCTTGCACTACAACCCCACCCTGTGAAACAACACCACCCTGTACCACAACACCATGCACTACAACTCCACCTTGTGAAACAACACCACCCTGTACCACGACACCTTGCACTACAACTACTACCTGTGAAACAATAACAACTCCCTGTACCACGACACCATGCACTACAACTTCAACATGTGGTTGCAGTACAACTCCACCATGTGAAACAACACCACCCTGTACCCCAACACCTTGCACTACAACTCCACCATGTGAAACAACACCACCCTGTACCCCAACACCTTGCACTACAACTCCACCATGTGAAACCACACCACCCTGTACCACAACACCTTGCACTACAACTACTACCTGTGAAACAATAACAACTCCCTGTACCACAACACCATGCACTACAACTTCAACATGTGGTTGCAGTACAACTCCACCATGTGAAACAACACCACCCTGTACCACGACACCTTGTATTACGACTCCACCATGTGAAACAACACCACCCTGTACCACAACACCTTGCACTACAACTCCCCCCTGTGAAACAACACCACCCTGTACCACGACTCCTTGCACTACAACCCCACCCTGTGAAACAACACCACCCTGTACCACAACTCCCTGCACTACAACTCCACCATGCGAAACAACACCACCCTGTACCACGACTCCATGCACTACAACTCCACCCTGTGAAATAACACCACCCTGTACCACAACACCATGCACTACAACTCCACCCTGTGAAACAACACCACCCTGTACCACAACACCATGCACTACAACTCCACCCTGTGAAATAATAACAACACCCTGTACCACGACACCTTGTACTACAACTCCACCCTGTGAAACAACACCACCCTGTACCACAACACCTTGCACGACAACTCCACCCTGTGAAACAACACCACCCTGTACCACAACACCATGCACTACAACTCCACCTTGTGAAACAACACCACCCTGTACCACAACACCTTGCACTACAACTCCACCCTGTGAAACAACACCACCCTGTACCACGACTCCATGCACTACAACTCCACCCTGTGAAACAACACCACCCTGTACCACCACACCATGCACTACAACTCCACCCTGTGAAACAACACCACCCTGTACCACCACACCTTGCACTACAACTCCACCCTGTGAAACAACACCACCCTGTACAACGACACCTTGCACTACAACTCCACCCTGTGAAACAACACCACCCTGTACCACGACTCCATGCACTACAACTCCACCCTGTGAAACTACACCACCCTGTACCACAACACCTTGCACTACAACTCCACCCTGTGAAACAACACCACCCTGTACCACAACACCTTGCACTACAACTCCACCATGCGAAACAACACCACCCTGTACCACAACACCTTGCACTACAACTCCACCATGTGAAACAACCACAACAACCTGTACCACGACACCGTGCACTACAACTACTACATGTGAAACTACCACAACAACCTGTACCACAACACCGTGCACTACAACTACTACCTGTGAAACAACCACAACAACCTGTACCACGACAACTTGCGCTACAACTACTATCTGTGAAACAACCACAACAACCTGTACCACGACAACTTGCGCTACAACAACTCGTGCAAGATCAGTCACTAGTAATCCACAAAAAACCAGAAAGCCCAAGATAAAAGTCGAAGTCGGAGCTGTTGTGAGTGTGACCGCAGATATCAAATCGGTTAACGACTGCATGAATCAGGCTGATGGTTCAGTCTTTACCGATCCGAAACATTGCCGCCGTTACTTCGTCTGCCGCAACAATCAGCCCAAGAGGAAGTTGTGTCCAAGTGGACAATGGTATGATCGCGAGGCACAGGCGTGTCTCAGCCGTAGGATGGTTACCAACTGTCCCGTTGGCCGCAACTAAACGATGAATATATACCGTACACTGGATGCGCGGAGTATTGAGGGGGACCCTGTATTGTGGGCTAACGGAAAAACAATTGTACTGATAACACAGAATACAGGGTTCTTTTGCTGATATTCAACAAAATGCGTGCTATGAATTCAGTTACAAATTCAATTGTTTTCTGCTTTTTTTTTTCAATTAAATTTTAAGCTGAGAATAAATGATCTAATATTGCTCAAAAAGAAAATGAAAGAAGGGTTTAATATTCCTGTCTGAATGCTGATAAATAGTGCCGTTAGCTGGTATATTAATGTCATTTTGCTAATAGAAATCCCGAGCTTAGCTCACGATTAAGCTGTCTGGCTGCCAGAAGTGTCAGACAGGCCATCAGCTGGAAACGCCCCTTGGGCGAAGGGTGAAAAAGAATGGTGTTTGAATGTGGTACAGTGGACTTTCATATGGATTGCTATCAATTTGCAGAGCTGCAAAAGTTTTCAAGCTGAGAAAGACTTTCAATCAACCAACAAATGGTAAAGGCAAAACAAGGCTATAAATTTGTCAACGCTTTGGGCCACTAGCCGCGAGCGCAATGTGACTCGAACTATAACTTTCAACACTCTCTGTCACTGTGTAATTTAATGGATATTGCGTGTGTGACAGTGTTGTCTTTTAGCAATTTTGTAGCTAGAATTAACAGTAATTTGATTTTTTTAAATTTGACAAATATAATATTTATTGACCTTTTAAATCTTTTATACAAGTTCGTGATTTATAAACCCCGTACGCTACAAGAAGAGTAGAGGGGTCTATTAAGTTTGCTCAAAGCGAAATGCGCGTCTTTGAAACGACTTAAACTATCGTGACCAAATTTATGCAGATCGGACAACTGTAGCCTTATTAGTATGAAGACATGAAGTATTTGCTGAGCGACCAAACTCACACAGTGTGAGTAAGAAATTAAGAAAAATATCCTTACCAAATATGGTCCAAATCGGACAACTACAACATACAAAACAATCTGGTCAAAAAGTGTTAAAAATTGTAATTTATGTACATGTGCTTGAAATTGCAAGGCGAAGTGTGGTTCAAATGTTAGAGATGTACATCATCATTTTTTGTACTTCTAGGTAAACCCAAGGTTGCGGTTCGAGTACTGGCCATTTTAATCGTAATAAAGTATTATTTACATACCTAAGATGTTAACAGAACGACATTTTAAGGTTGAGCCCCACATGCCTACAAGTTTAAATCAACTAGCATAATCTGTATAATAATGTTGACTAATTTATACTAAAAGCTTTTCCAAAGCTTAAGATTAATAACTTATGTTAGTAACGTTTAGTTGCAGTGTGACAATTTATTCTTTGAGTACTTTTATTAATTACGAATTTAAACAAACCGTTATACATTATGGGATAACATAAAGGCGGTTATATCCATTTTTACAATTTGAACAATAAACTGCAATTAACATTATTATATCATAAAACTAAATTTTCTTTATATATGAGTAATTAAAAAAATATCTGGAAAGTGTAAATTTTACCCATTGTGCAATGGTTTACTTACGCGTGTGCAAGTGTTAAAAAATCTCTGAAAACTATGTATGCTACAGTTATTGGTTTTTTATAGGCGTCAACTTTTGGTCGCCATAGTGCGATATTTGTGAGTTAGTGCTCCTGGCATTATAATGTCATCCTATTTGTTACTCTTCAAGTTGCAAATAGGGCGAAAAAGGGAACGGGAGCATGCGAGAACGGGAATCAGTTTCTCTCAGTTAGTCAGGGAAAATGATTTGTGCATTCAGTATTCAATCTGGAAAAACACTACCGTGCAACAAATTCAAAATAGAAAAACTCTTCGGAAAGCTGATGGCTAGCAACTCGACTGTGTAAGACCCCGTGCGACTTTTAAATACTCAACACTAACAAGGTTTTTACTAAGGCAGATAAATCGGTTCCGAACAAATTTAACAAGGATATTCAAAGTGGCTGATTTTCGAATGAATAGACAAGGGAGAGCTTAATGATGAAGCTTTCCGGTTTAAGCCAAATACAGAAAATGTTATCGTTCATTAACGATTAAAATTTGTTTAAAGTAATTAAATAATTTTTAAGTTAAATTATTTTTAACACCATTTTTCCACCATCTTCCATTCAAAGTTTGGTGACCTAGCTCTGAGTTTCGCTTGTTTAACCGGACTAACGTGGCTTTATGGACTATCCGACTTTGACCACGCCCCCTTTTCCTGTAACGCGCTTTTTTTTTGTGACAAGCCTAATAGACCGCCGCACTCCTTTCGAGTACGGGCAATAAAAAGACACACAAGTACTATCGTATATACGCTTGTGTTATTTTCTTTTTTTTTTACATTTCTCTTCATTTCGTGGTCTCTCTGTTCGCCTGTCGATTTTTGCTTTTGTTAGGTTTTCGTTGGCGCTTCGCTTGTTTGCGGCATTTTGCATTTTTGTGGGTCACAAACACAAATCAAAAGCAATGCGCTTGCTCTCACTCCACACTCTCCGAGTTGTATCATATTTCACTTGGGTATTTGCCGTTACTTTTCCACCACCCTCCTTTACACCCCTCACACTGTTCTATCTATGGCCGTATGCCACTTTTGCCATTACCAAAACAGCCACTGCAAAAGGTTCAGCCAAGAGACGAGACATGGCCACAATCCGAGCGTGTCCTCGTGGTAATAAAATGCATAAAAATCAACGAAACTCCGAGAAACTTTAAATGCAAAATGGCAACGCGAAGCGTTTGTCATATTTTTTATGCCACTTTTTTTTGACATACCCTGCAACCACAGCTGTCTACAGGACAGGGCATGCCAGACGTAAGCATTCAAGTGTATCATCAACATTTAGGTACAGCGATTTCGTAGGGAATTTTATAAATATTTTTATATTTCTGTGTACAATATCTCAGTTACTGTCGTAGAATTTCATAATAAACCTGACCTTTAATCTTTGAAGTCTCTTTATTTAATTCCTGTGAGTTATTATATTCAATACTGAACTAGTAGTGACAATGAAAGGGTATTAAACCGGACATTCTCTACACAAACTCTGCTCTTCTTTCTGTGGCGTCAAGTGCCGCGTGAATGGCTTCTGATTTGCACATTGGATGTATTTACAGATTTCGTTGGCAGCAAACTGTGCAGATTTTGAGATTTTGTATTTGTGTTGTTTTTTTTTTTTTGTTCATGTCATATGTACTGCATAAGAAATGTTAATAAATATATATATGTTTATTTATAAGGATATAAGAGTATTGTGAATTCTTTGAATTACTTCTTTCACTTACCAAATCAGAGTCACTGAATTCAAAAGCAATGCAGAAGCTTACACAAAGTTAGACACAAAACTTGACGTTGTGCGTCTTGACAACATTTTCAATTTTATTTTATTATATTTTTGTTTATTTGAACAAAAACGTAAAGAGTGCAAAAATATATCCCTGTACCTATTTACATACTGTCTTTATTTCAAGAATATACTCAGAATCAAAATGCGCTGGGTCCTATGAGAGATACACGGTGTGAATCTTAACGAATGTCATGAGAATGATTTATGTAAAGTGGTTTGAAAAGCAAGTTTCATTATTTAAAGGCTAATGTGTTCCCGAATTTATATTCTTCATGCGTTCAAAATATTTTTCATTTTGTAATTTTGACTTATACAGAAAGAGTAAACAAAAACATGTTGTAAACTGATGCAATTCAAATGTGCATATGTACAAAAATTTTTACAAAATTTATGTTTCTAAAAATTCGTTACTCGAATAAATAAATTTTTTTTAACATTAATGTTATTCACTGTCTGTTAACGGCGAGTGCCTTTTGTAATCAAAACCACAAATCGAATATTCTATTTATAGGCAACAAACAAGTTTAGCAACATTCAAGTTAGACGACTGTAAAAGACCCTGTGTTGGTTCTGCAACAATTTGTCCAAGGGCCTATTTAATTGACCGAGAAGCTAATGGGCGTAGTAAAGATGTATAACAATTCCAAAGCTCGGTGGCTTAATTTTTTTGTAAGTCTGTCTTGCAGCTACTACAAGCTAATAGACCCTTGAATCCTGTCTGCGCACAGGGTCTAAAATTGCAATCGCATGTACAATTTTTATTATGCGCCAAAAATTCTGATTCCGATGGGAAAAGTCCAAAAGGTAACGGATTATACACATAAATGCGCATATATATTTCCATTGCATTTTCTGAACTATTTCAAATACACATGTGTGTTTATAGCCAAAAACCATTGTGTTGTGTTCGTCTGGTATTATTAAAGCAATTTAATAATAATGAGGAATTTTAGATAAACATGGGCAGAAAGGGGTCGAAGGGCGTCCACAAACGCATGTAACTCTCATGGGCATATTTTAGTGCTGTTACGACATTTGGTAATTTAATTTGTATTTTTAATTTTGTTGCGGTGAAAAATCGTTGAATAAAAAATATAATGCATCATTATGTTTGTTTGTTTAATTGCCGTGTGTTGGTTAGTAAGTCCAACGCAATTATATTTATTAATTATTGGTAATTGAATTATGACACTTACCTTAAATCACAACGATTAACAAGTTAACGTTAATCATACGTCATGTTGGCTTAAAGCTTGGCTTGATTTTCAATTTATGTAGTTTAATAAAATTACTTTATTTACTTGTTGGTTGTTTTTATTGTATTTTTAAATTATGTTATTAATCTTAAGCTGGCTTTGATTACTTTAATGCACTCACATTCACTGGTTCAACTATTTAAGAGAACTAAGCCTTTAGCCTTTTTCCGGTAAACACCAATAATAATAACAACAACAACAACTAGAAAACCGCAAAACAGTTTCAATTACTCCCACCTAACAAGCAGCTGGCTTAATAGTCGAAAAAAGATAAGCCAATATTATGATTAAATTGAGAAAGCAAAGCTATTTGAATTATGCTTGCGGTTCCTAAATCAAGTCAATGTACTTAATCAAAATTAATTACTTTACGGCATTAAGCCTATTAATATGTGTTATTCATACAGGGTAAATTATGCGGTGAATAAATAATCATGTTAACATAGTTTGACAAATTGTTTGACTTATTTCTAATTTGAATATCAGAAAAAATGTAATCGGCTTAAGGGACACAGTAAATTTTGTTTTTGTCGACTCTTGCTTGTGGTTGAATAAAGCTTCCAACTTTTGGTATTATATATTTTATGTAATAAGTTTGAAAGAAAATTTCTTAGAAGTTACTCTAAAAGTCTTAAAGAACAAATAGTTGCAATCTCAGTGAGCAGAAATACTGTTTTTCGTATTTATATTCAAGTAAACTGTTAAATTGGGTTTGAGTAGTGACAGCTGTCTGCGCTTAAATTGCTTATTTACTAACTAAGCAGCTATTTGTTAGGAAAAATATATAAATGAAATATGAGCAAGTGAAACTAATGAGCTCGAAAAAGGCTTAAAAAATTAAGAGGAGAAGCGAAAAAGCAAAATTAAATAGAAAATAACTCCCCGAAGGGTAAAACATTTTTGGCTCATATTGCACATTTCCCGTTGAAATTTTAATTATACTCGAAAAATTCTAAATTGCAACTAAAGTTTGAATGAAGCGCAGACACTGATACTACTCACACGAAGACACACAGCTGGGAGTTATTTTCATTATTAATTAATACGACGCAATGCACTATGGGTCAAATGCCCGATTTTCAGGAATTAATTAATATCTTAAGAACCAAACAAGATATTTTAATTTGGTTTTTTGAATTTGACCTTGGATGTCAAAACACGTTTATCACAAAAAAATGGGCGTGGCACCGCCCCTCCTTCATATTGTTAGTTGCCATAACTTTGTTGTTCATCAAGCTATGAACACCGAAACAACATATTAGGTGAGTTTTTATGTACTGAAGACCCTCTGAAAAAATTGTCAAAATCGGTTGACTACATCAAAAGTTATTCAAAGAAGAGTTGCTCAAATCACTTATTTGGCCAAACACGCCGTGTTTTTTAAGGTTTTAGCTCAAATTTTTGTCAAAGGAAGATAAATATGTTGTTTTCTTTTTCAATGTTACTATAAAACTTAATATTTGGCCATTGGAAGCTTTGAAAACATTAAAAACGGTGAATTGCTTGCTTTGCTAGCTCACGTGTCGCCGCTAAACTTCAAAGAAAATTACATTGCATACACCGAGGTTAGTTGCTAAAAAATTAAATTCTGCAAAAAGTGCGCAAAAGTGCACATTGAGCTTATAGGTCTTAACTCGTAATTGAACACACTATACAATGCATATAGTTGCATTGCTACAAAATGTAACAAACATAACTTTTCTCTAATCAAAGACAAATTTTTTTTCTAAAAAATTTTGTCAGAGGCAGCTTTTTGACTTACACAAAACATTACATAACATAAAGATTTTGGACAACACGAACACATAAACACGAAGTACAAACCCGATTCCATGTTTTCCATAAAAAATTTTAATCAAATTGCATTTATTTTAATTTCAATTGGCGATTCAAATTCACATAAACTTTGTTTACAAAATTTAACATGTGCGCGTCGTGTAGAACAACCCTGTTTAGCAGCTGTTTTAATAACAGAGGGCGACTCTGTAAAAATTCTGGGTATGTAACATTTACATTTGGGGTATTCCTAATGGATTGTGATCAGAATTATGTTAATTTAAACAACTTGAAAATATGACTTAATTCCTAAAAATCGGGCGTTTGACCCATAGTGCAATGGAGTGGCAGACAACTAACATACTCAAATACCCTGCATATTCATATATATATAGGCATATACATATTTGTGCATATGTACACTACTTACTAGGAACACTTTTCAGTTATTTTGCCCTACGTTTCATTTTGTACAGTTGCCGGGAAAAGTTTACGCCATTTGCAAGTGAAAGTTCAACGCAAGGAAAATACTTTGTTGAGCAATTGAAAAACGCTCTGAAAAGTTTGCGCGCAGTTCATTTTTAGCCACATCTGCCGACTCTTCAAGGTGGCCAAGGCGGAAGAAGGACATAAGCGGAAGAGCGAAAGGGGGAAACAGGCAACAACAAGTTGTGCAATTTTGACCCGATTTGTATACGTATTTTTCACGTATTTTCAAAATATTCGTTTGGGTAACCAAACAGCTGAATTCAATTAAAACTAACCAGAACCAGCAGCTAGCTCCAAATCAGTGCCTCGACAAAACTTTCAACACTTGAACAACAGCAAAAATAGCAAACGCACACTGTGACAAAATCAATTTGCATTGCTTTGACTCAAATTAGTTTTAGTCAGTCTAGCTGCAGATCAGTGCTAAGAATAGCTTGAACGTGTCAGAAATTATTTCTAAGTATTAAAATTGAACTTTCGTATTTTAAATCATAGAAAATACATATATTATTTTGTTTAATAGTTATCATGCCAACTTTAATTTCTATGAATATTATCTAGGAAGTTAAGTTTATTTCTTATTATTTAAAAATCTACCATTTTATTATTATTTCCATGCAAACCAAATGTATTCTTTATCACGGTTTGACTTTGACGATCTACTTTGTTAAATATTTTTTAATATTTTATGCAATAAAGCTTTAATTTTACATATTTGAGAATGAATTAAGATTTAATTAAACGTTTAATTTTTTTTTTTATATAAGCTTGTGTTGTACCACTGTTTGCCATAAAAAGTTCTTAAATTTATTAAGCTTATCTTAAAAATTGTTTATACGAAGCTTAGATTCTGTAATTCATGGAATTGATAGGGAAAATAAATATGCTTTGTACCACTGTGTGACCCACAGTGAAATAGACTTGACAACGAATTTGTGTGAGTGTGGGTGTGGGTGTGTATGTGTGTTTATGTTTGCTTTAAACTATTTGTAATGAATTAGCATGATAGACCACATCTCTGCTGACAGCCAAGGAATTCGCAATGTTAAAGCCCGAAGATAGTCAAGCGGTGTCAACATTGAAACTGAAAGGGCTTTGAGTGCTCAAGTGGTTTGTTCAAGTGCAACATAGAGAGAAGGAAGAGACAGAGAGAGAGAGACTTGGAAGGAGAATACATTATGGCCGCCAAGAATAGACCGCGGTGCAGCGCAGTGTGAACAGAGGGGAGGTGTGTACCTCGAGAAGGGAATTGAGCGAAAGTGAAAGTTATAAATTTATGTTACACCTTCAAAACATGCGATGCTTGACGCCAAGAAACAAAACGGAATTAACCAAGAACTAAGCGCAAAAGCAGGAAAAGCTTAATAAATAAAAATCATATAAAATGGCCAGAATACCCAACAACATCAAGTATTATATGTGTGTGTGTATATAAGTGTGTGTGTGTGTTGGTATTCTTGTTGTTAAACTACATAAATAAAAATCGGGCTTAATAATTATTATGAACACTTTTATCAAACTAAATTAATATTTAACAAATTGATAAAAATTAAATAGAACTTTTATTTAGAAACTTTTTAAAATTACCTTAAAAAACATATCAATTTGTTAACGTTAAAAATAATGTAAAAGAAATTTAAAATTGACAAAATTTAATTACTAATTTTATTTTTTAATTAAACCAATATTAAGCTTTTTAATTTACTATGAAAAACATTCAAAAAAAAAAAACTTTTAAATTAGACCCATAAAATAAAATTATTGATTTAAAATAAAAATTAAAATTAAAATGTAAAATATTTTTAATAAGATAGTATTCAGTTGATTTCAAAATTCATGCGTCCATAAATTTTTTTGTACAGTGTAGTAATGTTGTTGTTGATGCTGCAGCGAAACATACAAGTACATAAATTCTTTGGCAATTTATTATTAGAAAAAAAGCAGACGCCGAGGCCGAGACAGCGACAAAGACAGAAGGAGAGGGCAAACGATAGAGAGACCGGCAGACAGAGAGAGAAAGGGAGAGAGAAGGAAATTTCTTTTTCGTATAGTTTGTCGCCAACAGCAACAATACACAGCCAAGATGTGACAGTGTAAAAAAACAGGGTTAGCCGAGGGAGCAAGAAATGCCAAGGGATTAAGTTTGAGCTTGGGGTTGGGGTTGGGGCACGCCGAAGGTACACGGATTAGTGGACAAGGGGGGCATGGTGTAGCGGGATGAACCATCGAAGAGGGGTAAGCAAAGCGTGCGCATTATATGAAATATTTGCCATGTTATTATTATTATTATGTTTATTATTTTAGAGCAACATTATGATAGTATTATTTGAAAGCTGGAAGGCGCTTATGTTGTGTTTTTTCTTCAGACACACACATACGCGCGCACACACACAAGCTTTGCAGACACACGTGCCATATGCTGAAAGTTTGAGCGTCGCATCACATCGCAACGCAACGCGCCATGTAGCGCCGCGCCGTGGCGTCTCTTATAAAAACGCTGCCCCGTTGCCTAGTCAATATTTCATTTAGCACTTGAACTAAATACTTTTAGTTTGCTGCCGCAGCAGACGAAGGTTGCTGCCAACGCAGACAGCGACGGCGACGGCGACTGCGACAGCGATAGTCACTTTAATCTTTAGTTCTACACGAAAATATAAATATATGTAAACAAAAATCTATCTATATCCAAAGTCATCTATGAAATTGATTTGTGTTTATATTTGGCTAATTTAGCTCATAAAAAGCTACCAGGCAACTGTTGGAGACTCGTGCGAACATGGCGTATGTGTGATGCTCAACAAAGTTTTTATACGCTTCAAAATGTTGGCAAGAAATAAATGTATTCTATGACAAATGTTAAGTGTTTTCAAGATCATAAAACAATTTTGTTTTCATATAGATTAACACGTATATAATTATTTAACACTCCCAAAAAAAAAAAAAAAACATTAAACGCTTTCAAACAAATATATTACTCATACGACGAGTTGAAAAAGTATCGAAATTTCAAGCTCCGAAATTTTAAATTTTTCATCCGAAAGGAGACTTTGAGTAAAAGTAAAATTTACCTATGCTTTTAAAATTGCTATATTTTAAGCAAAAATTTTTAAGTTTCCATTATGCAAGTACATTCATAAAAAATGGATTTTTAAATAAAATGTTTACTCTTAAAGCAACACAACGTCCGACAAAACATTGCTTGTCCAGAAAATTGTATTCAAATCTTATACAACTTTTTATTTAAAAGTCTTGGTTTCTCTTAAGTTAATTTAAGGCAAATTGGTTTCAATCAAATTAACTTTCATTTTATTAAAAGTAACAAAGCTCTAATGTGTTTTCATTCAGTTTATATTCATGACACATTGAAATTAATTTTAAGTTATACAAAAAAATTTTAGTAGAAATTATTATTTAATTATTTAGTTAAGAGAGCAGTTGTTAAGCTTAATTGCTAAGTAATTAAGTTTTTGTTGCTGCACATATTTGCAAATTTTTTATAATTTTATTATTTTCATTTTACGTTTAATTTAATAAGAATAAAATATTTAAGTCCAATTTTAGCTGTAGTAATAAAACATTGTAGACTTAAGTTTGGAATGAATAAACAAAATGTGAGCCAGACAACGGATTGAAAACTCGGATCAATAGAAAACAAAAAATTGCAACTGATAAATCTAACTATTAAAAAGCAAAAACCACAAAATGGTATACAGAGAAATTGATGGTCGGAAAATGAAATGCTGCCGAGAATTGATTTCAAAGGTTGCTATGCAACAATATTTTCAGGTGTCCCACCTCAACTAAAAAGCCGAACTTTCATTTGGGAATATAAAGCATTTGGGGTCCTTTTCAATTTTCCAAATTGATTACCTTTAATTGGTAAAGGAACATATAAAGCGCTTCAAAAGAATGAACGCAATTTAAGAACATTCCTTACTTACTTGAATTTTTATTAGAAATAAGAAACGCTTAAGTGAAAGTTTTTTTATTTCACAATGTGAAAAAACCTAAATTCCTCTGTCTGTTAGACATTTCATTATTGATTTTCCTCTTTGCACATTTCATTTTATCACTCCATCAATAACAGTATAAATCGACAAAGCACACACAGCACAAAAAATGAAGAATATGAAAACAAGCACTTAATGTTGCAGCTGAGACGAACATACGATTTCTTCCATTTAAAAAAAAAAAAGGTCCAGTGTGTATATTGCTAAATTGTTTATTATCGTCCAGCATTCAAATTTCAATATGTATTTATTGGCAACTCTTTATCATTTAAAGGGAAATGAATTCCAAAAGATTCTCGGCTTAGGAAGTGTATGTTGTATAATTTGTATGGATTCTTAATTGTCAGTTGGCTTTCTTTTGGCCAATAGTAAAAGTAAAGTAAAATGTAAATGAAATGTACCAAAGAATTTAATAAATATGTTCTATTCCTTTTTTTTAAAGCATTTTTACAATTGTAAACAATTTGTAGAACAATTAGAAAGTGAGAAAAACTGAAGTAGATAAAAGGGAAGTACATAAAATCTATTTAGAAAATAACAGTAAATACATTAATTTTTATATTGCAAAATTTGTACAGGTGTATTAGAAATGGAAGTTGGAAATGTCAAATGATGAGTTTCTTTTATCTATCAACGTGATTTTTGTGTTACAAACTAAAACTGGAAAATGGCAAATTAGATTAACATTTCTGCATAATATGAGTGTAGTGAGCTATTTATATTTAAATAAATAAATATTCAAACATTGAAATCTTAAAATATCTCAATCATTTAACTTTCTCTCAGTGTAGTAGTGTTGTTGTGTATTTTAGCAAATCAACAGGTGGTTGAACCCTTGAACATTTCTTTTTTTAATTTCTTTTTTATTGTTTCATACAAATGCAAAACTAATTGCGGCTTCGCGATAACTCTCAGAGGATTTCGATAAATGGCATAAATTTGCCAGACGACTTAACAAATTTCATGGCGAATGAGACGGAGAATGAACATCGAAATAGCGAAAGCTAAAGCGAAGGGAAATGGAAATGGAGAATGGAAATTCACGGAAGTTGTGGCCCATAAAGGGATGCCCTACCATGCCTATCTGCCACCACCCCGCCCTGCCACGCCCTGCTCTACTCCTTTTTTCCTTCTGTCTTTAGGGCTTGGTGATTATCGTTCTCAATGCTGCCGGCTTTCATAATCAAAAGAAAGCGAAAAAAAAGACAAAAACAGTCGTCACTTTAACTGACCAGAAAATAAAAAGTGAGCCGGTGGAAATAAAAAGAGAAAAACGAAAAGTACAACAGAAAAAAAAATATATATATATATATATATTTGAATATATAAGTTTTGTGCTACTGTGCATGAAAATGGAAAACCAAAATTTAATTTCCATAAGCAAAAGGAAAAAATCAAGCATCAAGAGAGAGAACACTGAACGAAAGCAATGGATGAGACAGTGGAACTAAGGGACAGGGGACAGTGGGGCGGTGGGACAGACGGATAGAGGGACGTCACAGATACCAAACGAGATTCGGCTGAGAAAATTCAAAAGCTTTCACTTTTTAGTCAACAAACATTTTTCTTTCTCTTTCTTTTACTCTTTCTGCCTCTCTCTCGCCGTATTTCCTTTATGTTCTTTTCATATTATATTTTCTTTTCTGTTATTTTCTTCTCTTTTTTTCGTTTTTGCATAATAATGAAATTAAATTTCTGCCTTTTACACACAATCAGATATACAAACATCCATATGTTTCTATATACATACGTTTGCCTACTAGACACGATCTATATATGAAAGTATTTTTATCATTGCCACTTTGCAGTGGCTTTTATTTCTGTGGAAACTGTTAAATTGGGGCACAACAAGCCAAAGATGCGCTCTATAAATGCAGCAATGAAGATTGCAATTACACACACACAAAAACATACTCACACACACAAATACTTATGTGGCTTTAACTTATGAACTGTGGCTTTAGCTTTTACTAGTAAGTAGACTTATAGTCAAAATCCTTGTAACTATTAATTATCTATACTAGAAAACAGTTGTATATTAACAAAATTGGGATTATTGATTTTCTTATCGGCGTAGAAATAATTGAAATTAAAACGTTTCCAATTTATTCTTAATAGAGTACACATAGCATACTACATATTAAAGTATTTTTACAACAGTGTTTAAAAACAATGAGATACATTTTAAAGTGATCATTATCTCACCTTTTCAGAAATATATAAAACAATCGGTACTTTTCAGTGCATACTTTTTAGTACCTTTCAAGTACTTAAAAAATAGGATTTAATTTAATCACTTAAGCATTCACTTCAAATCAATCTATCCATAGTAACTGTCACTTTTTATTTTGAAAAAAAATTTAAATTTGCTCACTTTATTAATTTTATATTTAAACATATTTAAGTGCCCTTTTTAAATCTTAATAAATATCAATTTCACTTTCTGTATAAAGTCTAAGTCGACACCTACATTTTAACAATGAAATTTTTTACATTTATTAACCCATTTCAAGTTGAAGTTTGGCGGCTCAACAAATAAAATTCCCTATACAGTTGTAACCAAAACAAATGTGTGCCTGACATTTGGTCTTGGCCCTTTCTGCTATTACATTTTTTTTGTGTTGGCCCAATGTAGGTCAAGAATTTACATACGTAAATAGCCACAAATGTTACAACCGCTGACCAATTTTCGGGCCAAGCTATTATGCGTTGGGCTTTAACGAAATGAAATTACCAACGTAATCTGCGAACGGTTCCCCGAAGCGTGAAAAATTCCGGTGGTCAGTCCGGGACTCAGCTCTTAAAGCAGGACTGTATGTAAATACTATTTGTACTATAAATTGGTCTGCGTATAATTTCTGGAATAGCTAGTGAGGCAAGCATTAGATGAGTAGATCGACTGTAAAGGACCCTGTACTCATTTTAGTGTAATCATTCATATTGGAGCAAAAAACCATTTGTATGATCAAGACGTTTCTCTAACATATAACTGAATTTAGCTTCGTTTTGATAAAGTTATTCGATATGAACCCAATTAGAAACATTTGCACTAAGTATGAGCTTGGTTGAGACACTTCAACTAATTCTTAATCTTCATTGATTTTCGACTGACAAGACATAATATGGGCAGAATACGCCAAATTATCACACGCATATCATTTGCATTATTAGTTTATATATTTTAAACTATTTAAAATGTTATGGCGTATTGAAAATGCTGTTTGAAAATAACCATATTTCAGCTGGATGTGAATTTGTATATTTTTTAGTTTTGAACACTCCTCCTTCCAACTGTAACGCACATTTCCCTTTGGCAAACCAAATCGACCTCTATGCTCGAGTTGAGTACAGGGTCAGAAATCTACGAGCTTCGGATTAAAAACATTCACTCACACAAGCAAACATTTTAGTATTCATATGCAGTACCAAATTAAACAAGCTTCAATGAATATTTGAATACTGCAAGCTAAAGATTTTTAAAAATGAAACGAAACGTTTTTGGAAGTTTTCAAAGGTAAGTGAAAATATCAAAATAAATATCTTAAAAAACATTAAAGATTTAGATAACTTAACATTGTATCACATTTAATAGCAATGGCTTATAAAAACTTATTATTTTTTTACGTGTTACTCATACATTTGTAATAGTTGTAAGTAATTTCTAAAGAAGTTTTCATATGAGTATAAATACAAGGAAAATTCATTTTCAGCTCAAGGATTTTCCAAGCACAAAGCTGCTTAATTAATTTCATATGAAATTGATATTTGAAGTGTCTCATTAGCCGTAATGCATATACCCTTTAGAAACCCCTTTCGGCTTGTAGGGTAGTGGGTAATATAAAAGAATGAAAAAACCCATAGAAGACATCGAACGACAAGAAGAAGACGAAAAGATGCACAAGAGGAATAAGAAGAAGAAGACGGAGCACAGTGCGTGTCAGCCTTGAGCTACATTCGACAGACAGACAACAACATAATACACAAAATTTTGTACACGTTCATAATGCAAACTTTAGCCAAAAAAAAAAAAATAAGAAATTGAATGAAAAAAAGAAAATGCGGCAGAAAAAAACATTGAGAGACAGAAATTGGGAAAGGGCGACAGTAAAGAGAAAAGATGAAGAGGAAAAGACATTGGTAGAAAAAAACCTTCGTCAAAGTTGCCGCTATCAATTTGTTGTTATTGCTGTCTTTTTATTTTATTCAGACAACAGCAACAACAAGTATAAATATATTAATAATAATAATAATAATAATTATAATAATAATATATACACATATGTAATAATTTTTCGGTGAGCTCAGCTGCTCTGCGTTGCTTTGCTCTGCTTAAAAGGGAAGTCAACAGGAAAGGGAAACATCAGCAGCGACAGTGGCAGCAGCAAAAGAAGATGAAGAAGCGTTAGCGAGAATGAGAGCGAGAACAAATGAGAGCTGGTTAGAGGGAGGAGACAGCATAAGTTGATGGCATCTGTTTAATTTTTGCTTGTTGTTGTTTTTATTAATGAATTTTTACGCTCAGTGGGCGAATAGCGTCTTTTGCTGTCTTCTCTGTGGTTCCTCTCTCCATCTTCTTCACATTCTCGTTCTCATTCTCATCTGTGCCTTCTGCTACCTCCTGCTCTCTCCTACTTCTTGTGCATTTTTGTTGTTGCCGTATTTTGGCTGCGTGTGCTTTTTACTTTTGGGACTTTAGCTATAGCTAAAAATATGTCTGCCAATTCGCTAAGTGGCTCAACTTACATACACACATCTACATGTGAATGTGTCTGTGTATTTACAGTGGAACAAATGAGCATGTGTATATATGTTTGTAACTCTGACAGCAGAGTTCATAGCGAGCGTTCACTGTTTGCATTTAGATTTTGGCTTTTGTTTTCTCTGCCTAATTGCAAAATGTAATTGCCTTGCACTTGTTGTTGTTGTTATAAAAACATAAGTTATTACCGTTGTTTTTGTTATTACAGCTGTTTTTGTTGTTGTTGATATAGACATGGCCTAAACATGATTTGCATTTTTGGCGCGCTCTCAGCAAGCCGGCATTTGCCAATAGGCCAAAATCTACTCACACTTGCACTTTTCTCACTCTCACTTTTTGTGTCACAATTGCAAACACAGTAACAATTAAAAAAAAAAAATAATAAAAAACTTTAGGACAGAAAAAATTATTTTTTTGATATTTGTTTATAATTTTATTTTATTTTTATTCACTATTATTTTGGTTTATTATGCACACGTTGAAAGTGACGCGACGACGATCTCAAACTCGAAATTGTTAGCGCATTTCACGTTCTGCGTTTGTTATTGTCGTGTCCGTGCACGTGGCAATCTCGACGCTGACTGAAAGCGCTGCCTCACAACGGAGTGAATTGTGCCGCTTTTGGCGTCCGTATCGCTTGCCTGCGTTGACACAATGACTCAGAGCCAATACAGTTATGTCCCAGAGCCGTCGCCCGAATTCGCCACGACATGAACCCCCGACGACGTGACGACGATACGAAGACACGAGTAGCCAACGACACGACTGCAGCATCGCAGACGAGTCTAAAGAAACGACACGAATGCATTGAGTGGATTTGTATGTGTGTGCAGCTATTTTTGTCTTACACTCACTCAATCAGCGAAATTTCCCAATATTCCGCTACATCCAACACTGTGAAGGGCTGGTCGCGGGGGACTGTAGGAATGGAACACTTTGAGTGAGCGCTGAGAGAGCGGAGTGCACTGAGAAACACGAGTGCCCGCGACGAGTGAAAATGTTTTGAGTGTTGTTGATTTTTTCGTCATGAATCCTTTTTGGGTCTCATGCCGAGCTGCCTTTTTGCTCATTTCCGTTCGGCATGCGTAGGACTTCCGCTGTCTTACAGTCAAGGAAGCTGTTGCAACTGCCGAGTTGGGACTTTGGCTAAACAGAACTTCTGTTTAGCTCCTTTGTTTGTGGAATGTCAGAAGACGCTCCAAGGATCGCGACAGAAATGCATATCCTGCAGCACCTAAGACCTGATTGAAGTCAAGACTTGGGCAAATAGCGCACATTTCACGAATATATAGTAGCATTTCGAACAGCAAACTTTTATATCTTGCATCAAGCGAACACAATAACTGTTGCATACTCTAAGGCGCAAGTAAACATTCTGAGTTTTTATACTCTCTGCAAGAGTATATTGGGTTTGTGAAAATGTATGTAACAGGCAGAAGGAGGCGTGGCAGACCCCATAAAGTATATATATTCTTGATCAGCATCACAAGCCGAGTCGATATAGCCATGTCCGTCTGTCCGTCTGACCGTCTGTCCGTCTGTCTGTCCGTCTGTCCGTCTGTCCGTCCGTATGAACAAACAGATTTCAGAGATGGTAAGAGCTACAAGTTCGAGCTTGGTCTCAATCGATCACATATTTAGTCAGTCAATACAAGAATCTTGTTTTTTTTCGATGCCACGCCCCATTCGCCCACAATGATGAAAAAACTAGACACACCTCGGAAAAAATTGGTGTTTTGGGCGAATATCTCAATAACTATTGCACCTACTATCACCAATTTTGGTATGGAGGTTCCTAGCGACATCCCAAATGCATTGACATTTAAAATTTTGGACTGCCACGCCCCTTTTTCCCACAATTAAAAAAAAATAATTCTCAGGTTTCGTTCCGTTTTTAGGCGTTTGTTAATATAGTACAGTATTGTAATTTATAATTCGTGTGAAGACTAACTATATCAAACTATCCTGAAAGGCGCATTGAAATCGCACTATAAACAAGAAAACTAGAAGCGTTACAATATTGATAACTGAATGCATTATCTTGTATGAGTGCAAGCGAGACAGAAACATACAAGCACATGTTCGAATGTTGTCGCTGCTTGCGTGGCGGCAGCGCTGCAAGCAGTCGCTGGCCACGCTGAATACACACATACATATGTACATACATGTACATATAAGCATTATAAATTGTCATTCGTGTGTGTATTCGCATACAGACAAACAGATGTATGTGTGATTATGCTTAGATTGTTTTTGTTTCAACGTGTTTTAATGCAAGTACTATACATTGTAATATCTCTCGACCGATTTTAATAATTTAATCGGGAAAAAATTCAGAGAGTATTTTACGGTCGGGCTTGCTCGACTGTACTTTCCTTACTTGTTTATTAAGATTTTGCTACACAGCCTGGTTCTAAAGTGTTGATTTAAGTTTATTCAATTAATCAATTTATTCATTTGGATTTTTAATTCAGTAGGTGCATGATTTTCAAATTTCAAATATAATTGTTGAAGAATAATATTAAATTTTATATTTTTTAAAGTTATATATACATATATTTCGTTGCTCTTTTTTATTATTATAGCCATTTTTAATCGAATAACACATTTGTTTACATTTTATGTATTTTATTTGCTTAAAAGGCAAACACGCTAGTACACAGAGAGAAAAACGACGTTCTAAAATTAAGTTTGAATGACCTTGATTTCAGAATTTCGAATTCTTAAAAAACATTCTCAGTTTAAGTACGAATTACTTAAAATGAGCATTAAACAAGCGAAATGTAAGAGAAAATGATCTTGAATCAAGTGTTAATATGAAATTACTTAATATGAGTGCGAATGTTCTCAATTCAAGTTCGGAGCACCGGTTCAAATCCCGTGACGGACAAGAAAAAATGTTTGCAATTTTTGCATTTTTTAATTTTTTTAAGATAATTTATATAATTTACTTCATGTTATAGGCTGTATAAACATATTTAAACAGCATTTATCAGAAGACTTAAAAAATATAATTATAATAATTATTTTTTTTGTTATTGAAAATTAACTTTAACAGTTTAAGTAAAACTTAAACTGATAATGTTAATTTTCAATAACAAAAAAAAAATAACACAAATAAATACATACAAATTATAGCAAAAAAAAATTATTTGTATGTAAATCAGTGGTCGGCACGCATACAATTGCAGGTAGCACTTGTGTGTATTAATACACACGCAAAAGTGCGTTATGTATATGTATGTATTTCTTTGCTTTACTCTGCTTCGCACTCTACATGTGAAGGCAGCGCTGCGGCAGAGCTAAAGCCTACAAGCATAAACTGTACCGACCACTACCTGCATACCTATACACACATACATATTTTTGTTCGTTTTCGGCGCGCCGATTGTCGCGACAAAAATTGTACATGTTGTTGGTGGGCACAAAAATTGAAGAACTAAAGTAACGGTAAATATCGGTCGCTGTTCTTTAGCATGCATTAGAAACTATGAAGTGGGAAAGAGAAAGAAGTTTTTTTTTGCCTCTTCTGGTTAATTTCCTATTTCGCTCGATCACATCGATGTGTATGAATTCGGTTTGCTTGCATTGTTGAGTAAGCATTGTACCAAGTAACATCTCGGAGCGTAGACAATAATAATTTTGTGAGTGACGGTGAAAAATTTTAAATTTATTAAAAGAATTAAATTTATAAGAAGTGCTGCGCTATTTGCAAGGTAAGTAAACTGTGTAATAATTTAATAAATGTACAAATGTATGTTCGCGTTTAATTTTGTGTGTTTAAATATATATATATATATTATATATATGTATGTATAATCAATTAAGTGAAGTGAATTAGCAGTGAAAAAGTGAAGTGAAGAAGAAAAAACACGTATGTACATATATAAACATTAAACTATTAATTTATGTAGTTATATGTACATACATATGTACTTGTACATGTACTTATGTATGTCATGAATTGTGGCTTTCAAGGGCAAACATAGACGCGTGCCTTTAAAAATTCGGCGCATATGTATGTAATACGCTCAAATAAAATTTATATACATTTACATATATTATTTGAAAAGTGATCAATTGCAATTGCTGTTTCTTTTGGAACATACAGTCGTATCTGGACAAATTTTTTACCAGCATTAAGTTTTAATTACTTTTAAGAAACAGCAATTGCAATTGTTCACTTTTTTGTGTTCGAGTAATATATGTATATCTATTTTAGCGTATTACATACATATGTGCCGAATATTTAAAGGCGCGCGTCAATATTTGCCGTTGATTGCTACAATACATGTACGTACATATGTATGTATACACATATAAATTAATATTTCAATGTTTACATACATATGTATTTTCTTCACTCTAATACACTTCACTTTATTTATTCGCTGTTACTTAAAAACTATTAATGTTTAAAGATTATAGTTTTTAAGTTATCGCAACTATAAATGTTAATTGAAAACAAAGAAAAAAGCTGTGAGACACTGTTGAACGCGTACATACATATGTATACACACATATGTGAATTTTGTTATATATATATGTATATATAGATTTTAAAAATTGCTTATATATTTTTCTCATATTTCAGATAATTGTTTTGATGTATCCATCAAAGGATTTAATGCTTTCAACGTGGGAGAAATTTAAATGAATATTTAACAAGACGATTGCTGGAAACAGCTGTACCTAAAAGCAAAGTCAGCAACAAATACAGGTATATATTTCACATTTCATTTGATTAATATATATTAATATTTTTTGCTTTCTTACATAACAGATGAAAGGCTATAATAACGGATTCACAGGAGTGCTAAGTAAAACGCATTATAAGCAGCAATGACTAAAGACGAAAATCACCGCAATAGTAGATAAGTTCTTCTCAATTGGTATGCCCATCCAACAATATTATATTTATATTGATACAAATTTACTAATATTCGGTTCATTAATCAAATGTTTCAATATTTGTTTTAAAAAAATATAACATATGTATAAATATAATATATTTAAAAAAAAATTGTAATAAAAAAACTTTGAATTGGAAATATAAAAATGTTTTGTATTCTTATTGGGAGATATTCTTCAAGTATTGGAATACTTGAACCAAGTTTCTACAGTTCTTAAATCAAGATGGGTAACACTTACTTTTCAAGTAATTGAGATCTTGAATCAAGTTTCAAGTAAACTTAAACCAAGATGGTTATACTTGATTTAAGAATTTTTTGTACTTACTTTTTAAGTTTATGCATTCTTGAATTGAGTTCACGAAGTCTTGATTTAAAATCTGAAGTACTTGTTTTAAGAGTGAAATGTTCTTATATTTTAAGTACATATGATCTCAAATCGTGATTTGCGGAACTTAAATCAAGAACTTTATAGAACTTGATTTAAGTATGAAGTGTTCTTAAATCAAGAATTCCGAACTTAAAAACACGAACTTGAATTGAGAACGAAATTCTCTACTTTAGTATTTTCATTCTTGGGCAGATATCAAGTGTGAAATGTGCCGTTTTGAGTACGAAATACTTGATTTTTTTTCTCTGTGTTCTTTTTTCGAAATAATACCCCTTTGCCAGAAGTCCAGCAACAATTAGACAGTGATATGGGTTCTGAAACTAAGTAGCCTTTTTTCCAAGTGATGCGTTTTCCGGTGTGTACTGCTGGCAAAGACCAGGAATAAAGAACAATTGAGGTGCACGAACTAAGGGAACTGAGCAAAAGCAAAGCCGCATTTGTGGAATTTCAAGTGAAAGACAAGAAAGCAGAGCAGACGAAATGAGTATAAAACAAGGGAAAAAACAAGGGAAAAAAAAGAACAAAGAAGTAGAAGAAAAGAAAACAAGAAAAGCGAATTCTGTTTGCTTTTTGGCCAAAACTGCAGTACAGGAAACGATGCTGCAATGTAACCAACAGCAACAAGCAGAAACCAGTAACTGGCAACCAACACCACCTCCAACAGCAACAGAAACAACCGCAACAACTACAACAACATTTTGCAATAACAAATTGCAACATGTTAGGGTTGCCACATTTACCAGTAGAACAGTTACAGTTTGATTCAATGACGATTGCCTTCTTTGGTCTGCTCTACTTTGGTCCACTCTTTGTTTCTCTGTCTATAGCTTTACACCCATCCCCGTTACCTTATCCTCCTCCTTCTTCTTTTATTTGGCTGTACACTGCCAAGAAAGTTTAAAAAAAAACAGATAACTTTTCCAATAGAAGACCAAAATTAATTACTTTATAAAATCAAGCCAGCTTAATTGAACCAACAAAAGGCCAAAAAATATTTATTGCATATATAAATTTTAAAAAAATTTTGTACATTAAAATTTTTAATAATAAACAATATTAATATTAAAAAACATCTTAATAAAACTATATATTTTTTTAATATTTTTTGATAGTCTGTGGAGTTTTTTAAGCAGAACTAAAATCATTTGTCCCTTCGTTTATTTTGAATTTAAATAAGTTGAAATCTTTAACAAATATTTAGTAGTTAACTTTGAGACAAGATACTTTAATTTGTGCTCAATTATTTTTAAGGCATATTTTTATTTCAGTGTAAGACATATGTTCAAATGGTCCAAAATACCTTATACGTTATGCCATCAATTGTAATAAATGATAGTCAGCAATAAAATAAAAGCAGCAGTAAACAAATGGAAATATGATATTATTAAACGAAATTTCAAAGAAGTCAAATTTGAAAAATGTAATTGAATATGAGTGAACTCAACTGAAGCAGACCCAACTTGGTCAAAAAAAAGTAAATTTTGTAATAGTTAATAGATTACTCAGATTTAAGCTATAATTAAGCAAATAGTTTTCCGGCTACTCTCAAAACAACAGACAATTTACTAATGATAGCGTATCTGAAAATACAAAAAAATCTAACTAACAAAATGAAAATATTATCCCCTACCCAGGTGCAACAATGAGTTGGAAAATCTGAAAACTGAGATAGACTCAAATGCGAGTTCCTGTACTCGTCAATCGATTCGGCTTTGTATTGGCTTGATTATACAGAACTCTTCTTTTCCATCTCAAAATTTGGCAGTAGCAGTCTGTGTCTTTGTTTTGGCTTAAATGGGAGGGGTGTAAGAGAAATTTGGTAGACAAGTTTGGTAAGCTTTCAAATTCATTGCCCATTTCTGAATTAATAAGGTTTTATTAAGTCTATGTGTTAAAACGTAAAAAAAAATATTTTTCTTATTGAAGGATTTTTTTTAACAACTCAAAATTAATAAAATATACCATAAAGTGATGTTACTTTACATATTTTTACTGCCAATGACATTAATCAATAGCAAGAAATTTTACTGTTGTGGGTAACACTTGGGTTTAAGTTAAATTTACATTATAAATAGAACTATGGGTAACCAATATGGAACGGAATATGGAATAAGTTGAATAGAATTAAAACTGAACAGTAAGGACGTAGAGGGATCTGATAAGTTTGCCAGAAGAAACAGGTGCTTAGCAGGCAGAAAGAAGCATTTACGACCCTAGAAGGTATATTTTTTCTTGACAGCCAAATCGATATAGAAATGGTAGTTTGTCCATATGTCTGATCTTAGGGACTATAAGAGCTTGGGCCACCAAATGTGGAATGAAGTCCGTCTATGTTCAGGCAGATAAAGTTTATTTCAAGTTTATAACATAACTTGGAAACGAGAGCAGGGTCAAATTACTACCTTATGGTAGTTATAATGGTAGCTTTATATAATAAAATTAGGGGACGATAGTTATTACCTAATTTTATTCCGTTTTAGATTCGGTTCGCTCGACTAAAACCTTTTTTAAATGTATTTTTTAGTAGTAAAGATATAAATTATAAAGATATAAATTTAATTATAATTCTCTAATTATCGAAGGTAAAATTTAAAATAGTTGGAATTTTAACTAGAAAATCAAGTTTATTTTGAATTATTTCATTCCCACTGTCATATAACTTTTAGTACTTGCCTCGTAGATTAAAACTCTCTATTGAAATGCTGCAAAAACCGAATGCCACATTTTGTGTCAGTTGACAAAATTTAATTACAGAGAATTTTCGGCTTTTCTCTTACAAACACATACTCACACACACACACACACACCCTCTGCCACACACTCTGTCACCCACCTAATCTATCAGAGGTTCCCTTTACTATTTTGGGGAACTTTTTGAAAAGCTATAGATAACTGCAATGAACATATTTTCATCTATCGCCCTTAAATCACATGTTCATAACAAATTTTGATAATAATTTGCCCACACCCCTTGAAATATGGCCAATTGCATTGAGTCCATTAAAAATGATCGCTTGTTGCATTATGCAAGCACTTTGTTTGGTCCGAAATGCAATCAAAAGTTGTGTCAAATCATTCAGAAATGATCAACTAATGCAGACGCAGCGTTAAATATTGAAATGCTTCCGACCCAGCTTAAAGTTATGCATAATTAAAATATCACGCTCTGAGGGGAGCACGAGGCGACCGAGAGAGTGAAAATGGTGGAAAATGTTGGAAAATGGCCACAAAACATGGTTAGCGGCAATTAAAGCCAACACTGACAGCGCTAACAAAAACTAAAATAATCAAATACACACGTCTGTTCACATTTTTCAACATTTCCGAATGGGGTATGATGCACGGATAGGCTCAGGTGGACTTTTGTGATAGATACTCGCCACAGTTACATATGCTGATGGAGATACAACTTTAGATACAATAACAATTACAATTATAGAACAATAGATGTTTAGAGATAGACATGGAAACTAGCTCAGACAAAGATTTAGATGATCCATCTACAGATACACCCACAGTATATATGGCATATACAGGTACCCTGCCTAAGAAAGACATTGAAACAATTGGTAACACGTACACATACAAATCTAAAATTTATATATATAAACAAACGCATAAAATGCATGTGGAAATACAGATAACTTGATTTAGGTACAGTTACAAGTGCATGTACAAAACCTAAGGCACCGATACAGATATACATTGAGAGATAAATAGTAAGAACTACTGAGAGATACAAATACAACTGTATATGAATTTATAATACATGTTAAATTTACAGTTATATACAGAAATACGGAGGAAAAAAATTTAGGAAAACTTGCAGTTATAGTTACATACACGGTTATAGATACAGATACTTAAAGGGATACAAATAGAGATACATGTAGATAAGGGTTCAGGCACAGATACATAGACATATAGAAATACAGACACAGATACAAATGCAAATACATAGATCGATACATACGCATACAGATGCAGATGCAGATAAAAATGCATATAGACATAAAAAAACACATTCAGATCTTCATCTGTAAATACGGATATAGATCAATGTAGACTTAGGTCGCACAACAGCAACTTAAAAAACAGGGTATCTAGCTGTCGACTACAGTCATCTACCCCCATATTCAACTGTTTATTGTTAAGCGTCTGTAGTGGGCGGAAAGTGGAGAGACGCACAAATGAACTCGAAACTGTTAAAAGCTGTAAGTGTGCCACAAAACACACAATCTACCACACGCACACACACACACATTCGGCACACACACCTGCCCACACGCGCACCACGCTCACTCCACATAACGCTGGAAAATACCCAAAGAATTACATGGGTTTGAAAAATTCATAACAGAATTGCCAGAAAAAAAAGACATTGCTCGTTTAAGCTCGAATCCAGTTGAATAGCGAAACCGGCAGGTTTGGACAGCTGTTAATGGAAGAGAGTGTGACATGGAGATATCCTAGAAAAATAAAAAGTAAATAAAAATACTTTTTTAACTTAAAATATTTCCATTAGATAATTTTACAAATAAATCGATGTTTAAACTTGCATGAAGCTTCGCATCAATCTAAAATTGAAAGACTTCAATTTTTGTACTCAATATTTTAATATTTTGTCGTGTTTTCCGGTATAATCAATACTCACTTATTCTTTGCTTAAAAAGAGTATTATTTTTTGTGTAAGTGTTTTATAATTTATACCAAACCAGTCATTTTTTATGAGCAATTCAAAAATGTTTACATTGTTCACTAATAGTAACTTACTTTTAGCCCTCGTTTTATCAACTTTCTCTAAGATAAGAACGATTTTTATTTTTGACCTCCCCAGTTACATCTGCTACTGCTGAAAGAAGTTTTGCAAAATGATCAAAAACTGCTCTGTAACAGTTGATTAAAAATGAGTCAAAAGCTCAGCTATAAATGATTCAATAAATCAAAAAACTGGCACCGAGAGTGCTCAACTAATTTAAATTTATGTACAAATTTTGGAAAATTAATAGACACATAATTATCATGACTAAATATTTTTTAATTTTATCCAATTTGCCAATTTGTTAAAAAACTTTTGCACATTACTAAAATTCGGATACATGTAGATCTATCGAAATTAAATTCACACATCATGTATGAAGTACCATTATTGCTAACCTCACCAAGTTTGTACAACTAAAGCCTATATCACCCATACGACAAATATGTCGAAAATTACATATTTGCATGGAAAAGATGGAATACTGATACTTTTAAAGTCTGCTCTCTTACTTAGTATTTGGATGCTGATTATTAAGCTCATGTTATTCTAATTCTACATTTTTGAGCAGTGAATCAAATTTGTTAAATTTTCGGTGATGGAGAACAAATGCAGTATTTATAGTTGGCCATAGTTTTGGGGTTCATAAAGCGGAATTTTACCTGTCGTTGTGGAATGTTATTTATATGATTGTTGTGTTGACCGCTGTTAGAATAGCATAACTCATATTCAAATGTGTAACTAGCGAAGTAGACAGCTTGACCACCAACAACAACAACAATGGATTTCAAAAAATGTATGACAAACATTTTGTCCACAATGTCTGACGAACTGTCAGAAACCGCAAATTGTTGTTGTGTGAGGATACAGATGTTGTTGCTGTAGCTTTAGTGTTGTTATTGTTGTTGTTGCTGCACAATCATTGCCAGCTGACAATGTCACGATGAGCTGCAAAAGGAAATGGATCAGAGAAGAAAAACTGAGGAGTGAAAGAGTAAAAAGATATAAAGGGAAGCAAATGTAACCAAAACGAAACCAAACAACAAAACACACGGATGCTGTGCGGACAATTTGTGGGATTTTTGCAAAAATACGCACGTACATTTTATTGTTATTATTTATACAACAAAATTGTATCCGCGCTCTCGCGCCAAACCATCACAACAACAACAGCTTTAACGTTAGTATAAACAGACAAGTTGCCAACTGTAGATAACCGACTGCAACATACCCTTTACACCATAATACAACTCAAGGCATTACAAATATATTTTTACCTCTAGTCTTAAATCACACTTTTGGAACCCTTTTAAATAACATTTATGTATAAATTTGAAACAACTAAAGTATTTTCGCACCTTATAAATTTTGCTCATTTGCTAACAGTAAATCAGAAAATTAATAAAGAACAATCATTAATTTCAGTAAGATATTTTAAGAATAACAGTAAATTAAAAACAATTTATGGAAAAACTCGACTAGTAATATAAATTGATTTAAATTTCTTTAGAAAATTCCATTAGGGAACTTTGATGTTTCCAAAAATATTTTTATATTAAAAAAGCCTTAAATAAACATTGGGTAAATATTGATTTATTTGGTGACACCTTCATATAACATTTATCAGACTTTATCATAAAAATATAATACATATTATAATTATTTTGTTGTGTTATTAGACCGTCAAAAATATTTCATTTTTTGTTTAAGGTTTTGATTACATAAAAAATTTTAATTAAATTAATTAATTTTCTTCAAGTAAAACTAAAAAAAAAAACATAAGAACATTTATGTTTCAAGTAATTTATAAAGCAAATTTTGAGTAAATACATCCAAAATTATTTTTCAGTATAGATTTCGTTTAAATTTTATTGCGGGTAATGTAAACAATACTTAATAAAAAAATATTAATTTGTTATCTTATTTTTAATTGTTGCAAACACTACCGTAGCTACAATATACCCATCTGCCACCAAGATGTAAAATGAGTTCACAACAAAAAAAGGGATAAAGGATGCCAGTTTTTGGACCAATGCTTAACATTGTTAAAGGAGGTAACAACAGCAGTTACAGCAACAACGTTATGCCGTTATAAAAAAGTTGTTCAAACAATTTTTGTTATATTTTATTCTTTTTATTTTTGTGTAAATCGAGTTTAAGCCGACAGCATTTGAAGCACTTTGTCCATTTAAACATTTAACATTTACATTTGCATCAAAGACAAATTTTTGCATTTCAACTGGATGTGTGATCGATTACGGCGGATCAAAAAAGATTTTCTGCACAATAGATTTAAATATGAAAGTTTTTTATTTATGCAAATACAACGTAAAAGACCCTGTACGGTTGCTCTAGTAAAAACATTACTCTTTTTTTTTTTTGATGGCTTATAAAATATATTTTTTCTTCTTTAGCATGTTAAGGCCAAGCCCTGAAGTCCCTTGTACCTTCGTTTTTTTCGAGGTCGCAAAAGCATTCAAGAAACTTTTATTAAGTCACAAAAAACCAACGGTAACATGAATCAAAAGATTTTCTTATTTTTAAAAAACTTTTCATTTAAAATTAGTTAAATTAATTTCGATTATATTTTTTTTTCCTTTAAAATATCAACAAAATAAACTGAACTTAAAAGCAGATATTTTTTTAATAAAAAAATATTAAAATGTATTTTTATTAGTACTAAGATGTATATAGCTATTAAACCTATACGAGCTTACAAAAACTAAACTATAATTTATTTAACTCATTAAATGTCATATACCTAAAATTTTATTTAAATTTAAATCATTTCAATGTACGTTATAACAATATCAAATTAAATATATTTATATTTAAATGTTTCCCATTGACTAAAATATTTTCATAGACAGATAGGTATTACAATTTTCATAAAATTTGTAAAATTATAACTTTTATTAAACTATATGGGTGTAAACATCTGGTAGATTGATACTATAGATTTAAACAGATGTCTGATATTAAATAACTCAACAACTTGATTGCTTAACATTTACTTATTTTTAAATAAAGCAAATAAAAACGATAAGTTGCAAATTAATTATTTTATGATTGGTATTTAAGACCTTTAAGCTCAATTCAAAGAGAAATAAATATACATACGTGCCCATAATTGCATCAATGTTCAGCTTACAACATCTTGATAATGCTTTCATAAACCTATCAAAATTGTCATTTGCGCAAACAAACTATTGCGGTTTTTTTAAGTACAAAAAAACTGCATGCTGACATGTGAATATGTGTTTGCAGAATAAATAACACACAACTGCAAAGCCGATATAAAATGAACTCTAACCCGGGGTCGAGTCAACAGTAGTGAATGTTTTTGCGAGGGATTTTTTAATTTGCGGCTGCTCAAGCGGCTTTTGGTAGCTCGTGAAATTGTATGTAAAAATATTTTAATTGAATTGTCACTGCGATTTTATTTTTATTTCAATATAAGCGCATATATATCTTTTAAAACCCTGGTACTCAAAAAATTACAGGGTCTATGTAGTTTACATAGAAAAATGACTATGAATAGCAAATAGAAGGTGTTGCCGACACCCTCAACAACAACAGAAGAGTCGTAATAGTTAAGGAACAACTAGATTTATAGTTCTTTTTTTGTGGGGTATCTCTTACAAATATGATTTAGATCGGACAACTATATCATTTAGCTCACATAGGCCAAGTCGGTGGAAAATTATGTTTGTGCTTAAAACAAAGTTTTTATATATCTGTATATTGAACTATATCCATTAATTATACAAACTTAGTGCATAACACGGTACTAAACATATTACATATCCAGAAACAGTATATCCCATGACTGTCTTTGATATAATAAGCATGCAAACTGTTATTCATAATGCATTTTATTTATTAGTTTATACAATTGCTAACAAAAGTACCGGGTTTTCCACAGTCGATTCGCTTGACTGCTGCTAGTTTGCTTAATTTTTTTTTGTTGACGTAGCCACGTGTCGCAAACACAAGCACACTAAAAAAAGCTCACGAATATACTGTGCTCACAAATATATATATATATATGTATATGTATTGTTTCAATTTTTTATGTACAACAATTTTGTTCATTTCATTATTGTTGAGCTTTTAAATTTAATTTAATTTTTAAATACCTCTTTGTTTTATTTGACGTTTAACGCTATCATTGTTGCTGGCATTGCCGCTTGTTGGAGTTGTTGTTGCTTCTGTCTTTGCCGCCCCTGCTGCTGCTGTTTCTGTTGTTGTCACCGCGACGACTGATGAAATATGCATCATGTTGAGCTCCATCATGCAGAGAATGGAAGATACATAATGTGCGAGCTACGTAAATGTGTAAGAGGTGAGACACAAGTGTCGGGGTAACAACAATGACCATCATAATAATGATAACGATAATGATACCTCCAATGGTCAATTATATTGACCAAGAACCTGTTTCACGCCTCTCCGCTCACCACTCCGCTAATTGATTGAACAGCCAAAGGATTTTGATATGTGTAACACACATTTGAGCATGTCTGGAACTTAAAACGCTCGGCAAATTTTCATTAAAGGCTCATTTACACAATTAGTAGAACGTCTTGAAACACTTGGCAAGCCAAAGTTTGGTTAATGTTGATTAAAATTGATGAACAACAATTGTTAAAAAAAAAAAAAATAAACGCTTAGTATTTTAATTAACTAAAATGATATAGACAAACACAGAATTAAATTGTAATTTAAGAATATTGTCAAAAATAAAGACAAATTAAATAATTTATTCTATTGCACATTTATTCCTATGCACATTCATGCCTAGAAAACATCTTGTATTTTAAATTGCACAGACCACTTGCAGACCTTATAACGAATTCGAATTACGTATTTATATTTTAATGATATAAAGTAACTTGATAAAAGTAATATTTCTAAATATAATTTTAAAAAAATTTTAAATTTTCCTTAAATACGTTTTAAGTTTACTATACATTCAAAAACACGGGAGAAGTCTTTAAAGAACGTCACTAAAGCGGACCATGAATTTGAAGAGTCAGCTGAGCTATGTAAATATTACAAAAACCAAGGGCTTTTTTCTATTGCACAGGAAAAAACCAAATCTAAAACCAGAATTGAAACCGAAAACGAATCTGAAACTGAAACCAAAGTAATTTCCTTAAATGCAAATGGATATTTCTATTGCCAGCGAGACACCTGCTCAACGAATAAGAGTGCGAATATAAATACGAGTGCTCAGTACTAGTAGTATGTATGATTGTTCAGAGTTATACATATGGGCTCTTTATTCTGGTTTCTTAGTTCCTTCTGCGTGTTTCGATTACCAAACGGATATGACGGCATGATAAGTTTACTCAAACGCCATTTTCAATGTCGCTCCTTTTTGCTGCTTTCGCTTCCTCTGCAGCTGCTTTTGTCGTCCTCTTTGCCATCTTTGTGTGCCTCACTGGTTTTCATATACCAAGAAAATGCTAACCAAAAAATAGGAAAACATTTGTACAGTCTGTCGGGTATCTGAGACTAATAGGGCTTTAATATTATTGGAATAAATATATATTATCAAGTCAATAGATTTCTCATATTTAGTTGAAATTTAAACTGTTTGTTGGTATTTTTTTAATTATTTTAATATTTTTTTTTAATATTTTTGTTTGTGAACTTTTGTCAGGTAAAAGTGCAGCTTTAAATTTTATGGAATTGTGTGGTAAACCCTAACGGAGATTAAAAAAAAATTTAATTTTTGAAACACGATTTTAAACATAATTTCATCAAACACCTTTCTATATTTAAAAAAAAAAACCAAAAATTGAATGAAAACCTGATTTATATAACTATAAATAAGAACAGATCTACAAAATACTAGGATTCAAATAATATTTTTTATAAAATATATTTTAAATTAAAATCATCACTAAAAGAGATTGCGATTAAATTAAAATAATATATCAGTAATTAAAATAAAAAATAAATTTTGGTTAAGAGTTTTGAGTACATAATAATATCTAAAGTATTAATAATTTTTTTAAATAAAATTTAGTTAAATGTCAGACATAAACTAGAAGATATATGCGATGCTATAAGTCACGCAAAATTATTTTTGTGCACATGTGTTCGCATTTTAACTTTTAGCAAACATTATCACTGTTTTTGTTCTCATATTTATTTTTTTTGGAGTGACTATAATTCATTTCAGTTTCAGTTTGAGTTTTTCTTTATTTTTTATATTTCATAAAATGTAATTTCATTAAATCTTCACGCTAATCTGTAGCAGCCACCGCGAAATATGCAAATAAACAATTACAAAAGGCGGCAGAAACAACAACAAATACAGTAACAATTATACAACAACAGAAACAACAAAAACAACATTCAAGTGGAAGAATCAACAGTCAGGCGCAGGTGGAAGGCACCGAAAAAACCGCACTCATAATTTTCCCAGGCTTAGCATACACACACACACTCTACTCCCAAACACACATTCAACATGCGCACACAGAAAGACAGTTAGAATGAGCTGCCTTAAGATGTTAAGCCCATTTGGCGTTTCTTTAATTTTTAAGCTAAGAGGAAAAGCATTGGGAAATGGTAAGGGGAAATGTTAAGGGAATGCTGCAGCGTGACATGCAAATAAAACGACATTTTCAGAAACGACAACAAAATGTTAAAAAAAACTCGAACCAACACCTCGACTAATAGATACCTTTTGCGATATGTACATTGCATCCTAAGCTTACTTACCAAATAATTAGATGCACTTTTCACTGAATTTAAGAAAGTTTTTGCGACTGCAGTAAAATTTAGATTAAAACAAACACTGTATTTTTTTAGGTGTTAGTATTCGATATTAACTAAATTTTCTCATCATTATTTAAATAAATATTATATTAATCGCAATTTTCACATTTGAAATAAATAAATTAATGGGCTTTAGGTATTGGCAACCACGTTTCATACTGCCTTTAATAAATAATATATGATTCTGGGAATTATTCAAATTTAAAGGATGTCAGATTTACATAATTATAGGTATTCTTTAGGTATAATATACTCTGTTATTATATCTGATAGTTAAATTCTTTGTCAATTCCTACAGTACTTCCTTTTACTTTATATAATAATAACAAAGGCAAACTACCCTTTCTCTTTACTCGACAAATGGTATAGCAAGTGTGCACATACTCATACAACACGAGTAATTACGTAGTCACAAGCCCACAATAACAACAACAACAAGTAAGAAAGGCTACAGTCGATCGAGCCGACTGTAAAAGACCCCGTACTCCCATAGTATTGCATTTTATTTAAATTAAAATTTTCAAATGAAATTTAAAAAATTAAAATTAAATATTTACATTTTGAATTAAAATTAAAAAATAAATAAATTAACAACTGTCATCGTCAGCACTCGAACCCGCGATCCATGCGAAGGTTCCACATTGCGCCGCAACTCTATCAGTTGCACCACACCCCTCTTCTATCATTCTTCCGATTATTTGCATATATGTATGTGCACACATACATATGTGTGTATGTATAGCACTGGTCGGCGCGGCCAGCGGCTCCGGGCAGCGCTGCCGCCAGCAGGTAGAGAAAACGTTCGAACATATGTTTGTATGTTTCTGTGTTTGTTTGTATGTGTTGCGCGCATGCAGTGATTTTGCTTTAAAATAACTTCAACTTTGAACCGTAATTTCTCTGTTGTTTGACATAGGATTTTGATGCCACTTTCAGGAAAGTTAGAAATAGTAATTCTCTAAGCGTATGTTAAATTACAACACTGTACTATTTGATTTAATGCCTGAAACAAGGCATTGAAGCTGGAGAGTCTTTTATTTCTGATGAGCAAAGGGGGCGTGGCAGCTCAAAATTTTGAATGGCGTTATATTAAGGCTGTCTCTAGGAACCTGTATACCAAAATTGGTGCTCCTAAGTGCTACAGTTACTGAGATATTCGCCTAAAACAAAAATTTTCTCGAGGTTTGTCTGGTTTTTTGCTCATTGCGGGGGCGGTAGGGGGCGTGGCAACAATTTGAAATAAACTTGATCTGCTTGACATAATAACGGACTTTCATTGTGAATTTCATGGTTCTAGCTTTTGTAGTTTAAAATATCCAGGTGTTCATACGGACAGACGGACAGACGGACAGACGGACATGGCTATATCGACTCGGCTGTTGATGCTGATCAAGAATATATATACTTTATGGGGTCGGCCACGCCTCCTTCTGCCTGTTACGCACATCTCGCTTCTGACAAACTTAATAGACCCCCATTACTCTTTTTTAAAGAGTACGGGGTCCAAAAACAACAGCAGCAAGAAGACATTATTATGTCTTGGCTTTGCGGTGTAAAGCCCTAGCTCAGATGTCTCAAATCATAGCCCGCGGGCTTCGAGTATCAAAACATACATATAGATATTTACGTACATGTCAAATATGTGTATAATGGCACCATATGCATATTTATTGACTTTAATTTTACTCTCATTTTTTCAGTAATTTAAGTGTTAATTTTTCTACTATTTTTAAAAATCAATCAAAAAATAAATTTAAAAAAAGTTTATACTGGTTATTAATTTGTTCAATATTTATACAAATAAAAAAAAAAATGAGCAATTAAAAACTTGAATTAAAAATTCTAAAGTGTTTCTAAATTTTAAATGTGAATATAGAATTATTCGGTATTTAAAATAAATAACTGTATTAACAAAAAATTATAACACTTTAATCAAGACAGCATTTGAAAAACTTTAATGTGAATTGTTAATTAAATTAAGAAAAAAATGCCATTGATTTAAGTACATACGCCGTTTTAAAACTTGATTAATCATTATGACTCTAATAAATGTAAGAATTTTTTTGTCCCGTTGGGTAACGAGTAATTAACTCTTGAATTCTCATGTAATAAAAGCCGTTATACAAAATTGTTAGCATATTAAGACACCGTTACTTAAGACTTGTTATTTCCTTAAAGCCCTTGTGGAGTTTCTAGGATTTGCTATTCATTTCATTCAGTAGTGCACAGCTTACACTATCAAAAAATGACTCTTCAATTAAGGGATTTCTATTATTTCTACTTTCAATCAGTTTTGCATTTTTTGTGTTGTTGTACCGAAGATTTTCATTCAATTACTCAATGCGTATGCTAAGTTGGTGAAATGAGTTCACGAGTTGTTTGCTTTAAGGATGAGATAAACAACAAGAAAGCGAATAGGCAAAACGAAGAAGAAGAAGGAAAAGAGAAAATATGTAGGGGGTAAAACAGCAACACTTAGTTTGCTTTTCAATCATTTGTGTGCGCACCTTCACTTCCCTTTCCCATTTTCACCCTACTCCTGCTCACAACTGCTGCCAATTCCCATAGTCGATTGATTCCTCCTTCGCACATTTTCCCCAACGACAAAGTTACGCGTGATTTAGTCATTTTTATGTACACTCCACACGCAAACATTGACAATACACACACGCACACACGCACACACATACACACCTACAGTAAATTACACGAAAACATGTGTATATGTATTATTATATATATATACTATATTATTTTTCTTCATTTTCGTGTTGTTGGATTGGTGTAGCCAGCCACAAAATTGTTAGACAGGCGTGTGCAATTTTAAATATTGAATCAATGATTCAATATAATCAGTCTTGTTATGGCCTTCACGCACCGATGCCAACTCAATGGTACACGTGTAAGCTGCTTTAATATCTCCAGATGAATCATACTTTATCCAACAGTAACAACATTTTCTTACCTTCAACAAATCACCAGCGATTCATTGACTTCAACTGCCATAACTTTGGGGTCAGTGAACGTATTTTGACCGAATTCATTTGACATTGGTAAGGATTCAATAATTTCTACAGGAGTCCGCAATGAAAGCTTCTAAGGGTTGTGCTAAAAATATTACAATGTTGGCTTTGATAGGGTTAAACGGAAATTTATAAATAAATGCAGTGAACGAAGAAGCAATAAACAAATTATAATAAAGTATAAAAGCTTATTGAAAATGATCAAATGTTACCAAAGTTAAAAGGTTGAAGAAAAAAAAAATTAAATAAATAAATAGAAAAAAAATAATTTAAAATAAAAATATAGAAACAACATAGTATAATCACCAACTCTAAAATAAATAAAAGAATAATGATTTATAATTTGTATACCTATAACTAATGAAAAGTATAAATAAAAAATAACATTAAAAAACAAGAAGGAATGCTACAGTCGACTTTAGGATACCCGTTACTATACGATATAGACATACGATTTGTATGAAACTTGCTCAGTATATTTATATTATTGATAAATTTATTTTGTGTCAGTTTCATTAAGATAGCTTAGTCAATGCAACATTTTTTCATGCCAATTTATATTTGAAGCGTATTTTTGACCGATCGGCCCTATGGGAGCTATACGATATAGTTGTCCGATTTCGATCAAACTTGGTCAGCACATGTAATTCATAGACATGTAGTCTACATGTAAATTTGGATCAGATAGCAATGCTAACAAAAAAGTTTTCTATACTAAAACAATCAAGTTTTATCTGTACATTTATCTTTATATGAAGATAGGACGACAGACGGACGGACGGACAGACATGGCTATATCGACTCGGCTATTGATGCTGATCAAGAATATACATACTTTATGGGGTCTGCCAAGCCTCCTTCTGCCTGTCACATACATTCCAACGAATACAATATACCCTTGTACTCTACGAGTAACGGGTATAAAAATAGTAAAGTAACAACTATATATGTATGTTCACAAATTCACATAAAAATTCAAAATTAATAAAAAAAACAAATAAAATTAATGCATTATTCAAGTCACCCAAACTGGGAAGTTTACTGAAAGAATATTGTATCTTTATGCAAATTTTAAACTCTAAAGACAAAAAAAAGGCTAAATAAAAAATAAATTGTAAGCGAAGAAGAAGAATAGCCTGTGCATAAGTATGTATATCAGTATCATAAATTAATTATTATTTTTAATCAATTTTAATTAATTTATTTATATATTAATATATACATATATATATATTTATCGTGTAACAACTTATCCATTTAATTGACTTTAATTAACAATTAGTTGTTGTATACAAATCTCAACAATACGATTTTATTATAAGGAATGATAAACTCGACTTTAATCATAATTCTTTTAAGGAATCCCCATTGATTTTTTAGTGCTGCGTGCTGATGGATGTGCCACCTACTCTCTATCGTTCTACGTGCGTGTGCGAGTGTGTGTGTGTGTGGTGGTGAGTGTGTATGAAGTATGTGCAAACAGCTGTCGCGTGTCACCGGCTTCAATTCGCTCAAACGGAAACGGAAATTACGTGCACGATGACAGTCTACAAGCGGCGACGACTGCGACAATTCATCGATGATGTTTTTGGCCGCAGTCTTAACTTTCTTAAAATTGCAAAAACAGGAAAACAAAAATACTAAAACGAAAAACGAAACGAAAATAAAAATGTGCTGGGCGTTTGCAATCAAGCCAACATAGCTGGGCTTTAATTAAATCGCAAAAGACGCGTCGCACATAATGAAACTCATTACATAAAGATGAACTACTTGTATATTTGTTATGAGTATGTGTATGTGTGATACTTTTGTTATTGTAAGTGTGTCATGGGCATGGTCAATTGGTTAAGCTGATAATTGGGGCGCAGAAAGTTCAGTAGTCAGTCCAACATGTCAATTCAATCGCAGGCAACAATTTTCGTAGCATACTTATCAGCAGCAACTGATCGGAAACCCGTCAACATTTTCCTTCTGGTATGGACTTAAATTTGTAATATATTCGACTGCTTAAATTATGATTTTCTGCGAGCTCTGCAAAGTCTGTTGCACAGGAGAAAGGATTCGTTTCGCGAAGTGCATGTAAATGTGTTGTTCCTGTGCGCGTGTGTGTGTGTGTGTGCATGCAAATGAGCCAGATACAACTGGAAAGCGGCAAAGTGGCAAGTAGCAACAAAGAGTAAATACGCTTGTATTGTTATTTTCATTATTCGAGTAATTTACGAGCGGCCGCTTCCGGAGTGCCACCTGGCGGCAACTGTTAAATGAACACAAGCTGTATACAGTTAGCATAAAGCATTCTTTCGACCGTGCTTAAGCACCACCCTCCTTATCAGTATTTACTCCCACCACCTTGGGCTTTACTTTCGAGCGAAAACTATCGTCGAGGCAACGCACCGGGGCGTATGAGTAATTTGACTGGGTGCCCAATTAATCTAGCGCCGTTTCGCATGGCGGCCATTTAATTGTATCATAAAACACGCAATAGCATGCCACGCCCATTGTCCAATGTTTAGGAAGCTGTTTCTATGGAGTCACACAGAGAGACAGAGTAAGAGAGAGAGTGCGAACGAGTGAGAGAAAGAGATGGAGAGAGAGTGAGTGAATGTGATAAACAACATCTTCAATTTGGATAAGCAATCAAGCAAGCACAAACAACAAACCAAACTGAGGAACAGGCAAATAATAGAGCGCTAAAACAAGTGGGAAACCTTTAAAAATTAGCATGCCAAACATGCGTATACCCTGTAAATCAAAAATGTACTTGAATTCATGAAGTTTAGCCTTAAAAGCAGTTTAATATATTAATAACATTTGATCTAGTCGATACCTAAGGTTAAAATATCACCGAAAAACTTTAATAAATGGTATATTTCAAATATATTTAATAGACTAGGGGAAGTAATAGGTAAGAGCAAGTAAGAAGATGAGAATGTGAACGAGTTTAGTTATGCGCAAATCACGAAAAAGAGAGGTAGCTTAAGAAATAACAGAAATAATAGCTGTGAAGTCATAAGATTTTTAAATAAATGAATTTTACTTATGATTAAATTTAAATAAACAATTAAATATAATAACTGCATGTAGAAGAATTTATTTAAAGATCTCAAACCGTAAATGATTTTTATGTATTTAATTACTTTAAATTTAATATATTATATAAAATTATGTTACAATCAAAAATAAACATTAAAATTAAAATAATTAAAGTGGTAATGACTTCTTTTATAATACATTTTTTAAAAATAAATTGGAAAAACCACAGCTACCTAACGTTAACAAACTTAATGTATCCACTGAAACTGTGTACAGCTGAAGCTTACAGGGTATTTTTAAGATAACTGGCGTAAATTGAGGTTGAGAGAAGTGGCAAATCGCAGCTTGTTGCCAAATGGCGTTCATTTATTCAAGGGCTTAGTTTAATAAGCGCCCAAATGGATTACAAAAGATGCACACTGAATGCACGACTCAAGGCATTCGAGCTGAAGAATTCCAAAATACAATTAAATTCGAAATTAATGTGAATAATGGACATTTAAATATTGGATTCATTTGCAGCTTATTTCGTATCTGAAATGACTACAGCATTATTTCTATTTATTTATTTGTGTATGTATTTAATCAGTGAGAAAATAATTAATTTAAAAATCAGTTTGGCTCATCGCAACTGGATAATGTTTAATTTTATTTCATTTTTATGCAAATGACATTGTGTCAATACGCTCAATTTCATGGAGAATCAAATTTCATTCGAGTGATTTCATCTGATTTGCATAACTAATTTTTAAAGAAAATAATACAAATTGCCTACTTTTCAATTATTAAAATATTCGCATTTAATTAATTATAACAACTTTCTTGAAATATACTTTTTTTGAGTTGTATAAAGACTTTATAAATATTCACTAAAATGTCAACAATAAAAAAAAACATTTTTGAATAAACTTAAATTTAAAGTAATAATTGTTCCACTGAATTTAATTGTATTTATGTTAAAGACTTCAACAAAACAACAGTTATAATTTGTTGTAACTTGTTAATTTTGAACGAGTATTTGGCAGAAATGAGTTATTTTTAGTCACCGTACCCAAACAGAGTGCAGCGGAATTTTATCTAAAGCCATATACTATATGCCCGGTTTATCTTATGGGACATAGGCTAAAGTTGTCCCATCCGAGTCCCATACACATCATGCTTAAAATTGGTTCTGATAGCGTCAGTTGTTTTCAAGTGATGGTCATAAGCAATTAAATTTTTACAGATTGCAGGGGCGGAAAAGGACGTGGTAACAATTTGAAATAACCTTCAGCTCATTGTGAAGTAGACAACATTTTATTTCCAATTTGGTGGCTCTAGCTCTTATAGTCTCTGAGATCTAGATTTTTAAAGGAACGTCTGACAGACATACATTGTTATATTGAGTCTTTTTTTATAGTTTAAAAGGTCGGAAAAGACAAACCTAATAGAACACTGAACTCGATTTAAAACGAGGTCTAACAAGTAAGAAAGGCTACAGTCGATCGAGCCGACTGTAAAAGACCCCGTACTCCCATAGTATTGAATTTTATTTAAATTAAAATTTTCAAATGAAATTTAAAAAATTAAAATTAAATATTTACATTTTGAATTAAAATTAAAAAATAAATAAATTAATAACTGTCATCGTCAGCACTCGAACCCGCGATCCATCCGAAGGTTCCACATTGCGCCGCAACTCTACCAGTTGCACCACGACCCTCTTCTATCATTCTTCCGATTATTTGCATATATGTATGTGCACACATACATATGTGTGTATGTATAGCATTGGTCAGCGCGGCCAGCGGCTGCCAAAGCAGGTAGAGAAAACGTTCGAACATATGTTTGTATGTTTCTGTGTTTGTTTGTATGTGTTGCGCGCATGCAGTGATTTTGCTTTAAAATAACTTCGACTTTGAACCGTAATTTCTCTGTTGTTTGACATAGGATTTTGATGCCACTTTCAGGAAAGTTAGAAATAGTAATTCTCTAAGCGTATGTTAAATTACAACACTGTACTATTTGATTTAATGCCTGAAACAAGGCATTGAAGCTGGAGAGTCTTTTATTTCTGATGAGCAAAGGGGGCGTGGCAGCTCAAAATTTTGAATGCCATTATACTAAGGCTGTCTCTAGAAACCTGTATACCAAAATTGGTGCTCCTAAGTGCTATAGTTACTGAGATATTCGCCTAAAACAAAAATTTTCTCGAGGTTTGTCTGGTTTTTTGCTCATTGCGGGGGCGGTAGGGGGCGTGGCAACAATTTGAAATAAACTTGATCTGCGTACATCATAAACGGACTTTCATTCCAAATTTGGTGTCTCTAGCTTTTGTAGTTTAAAAGATCCAGGTGTTCATACAGACGGACGGACAGACAGACAGACAGACAGACAGACAGACGGACAGACGGACATTGCTATATCGACTCGGCTGTTGATGCTGATCAAGAATATATATACTTTATGGGGTCGGCCACGCCTCCTTCTGCCTGTTACGCACATCTCGCTTCTGACAAACTTAATAGACCCCCTTTACTCTTTTTTAAAGAGTACGGGGTCTAAAAAGTGTGCCATGAAGCTGACGAAAACATTTTGAATAATGATGTATACACATATGAATTGAAATATACGTTAGTTGATTTTATTATTTCATAGTGTTGTTTTATCCATACAAAAAAATTTCAAATTGATCGTCTGCTTATTTCTGTTCACATTTTTCGGCCTTCATACCAAACACTGCGAAGATGATGTGCGATCAAGAGGAGCGACCTGGCGCCATCTGCCCGACAGAAGATCAAGAGAAGGCACGAGAAGATATCGAAGAAATGTTGGATATGATATATAAGGAGACGGAAGAGCCCGGCTGCAGTGTCAGACAATGTCCAGAACCAATCTCCGAGGATTCAAGCATATATGCCAAGACTACGGAGAATCCATTGATCTTTCCAGGTCGCTATGTGACCAAGGTGGTATGTGTGTTTCCACTCGAGGTATCAAAACGTTTCATACGACCCCATTTAACCAACGAGGGTCAGATGCAGCCAAGTGCCGAATTTATTGTACACAAATTGTTTGGCATTGAAAAACTGGGAAACATTTTGCTACTCATCACCCCCACGGCAACTGCTTCACGAAGAGTCGAAAAATATATAGTACATTGTTATGCAGTCGATACACAATGGCATCTCGGGGTAACCAGTTTGATTGGAAGCGAATGCAAATTAATGAAAGATGCCGAAAATCCCGATAACTATTCGGTTGTATTCTGCTCGAGTTATATTGAACTTGAAGATGCGTTTATGCCCACCTCGATAAAGAGTCAACTTTTTGATGTGCTGCGCAAAAGATCAATAAATCCGACAGAGATCTGGTACAAGGGTAGCAGGATGGCACTTCAGTATTGGAGTAGTGATCCCCAGCGATACCATAGGGAAGTAATTCCCTCACAAATGACGGTCACGGCCAGGCTAATTCAGGGCAAGAGGGCTGCGGCTGGTAGTGACAGGATGTCGGCGAGACAACAGGGTGACTCCATAACGAAATCAAAACAACGAAATCGACACAATATCGTAACATCCTTACAACGTCCTCAGCGTGTTCTCATAAATTCCTCTATTAGGCAAAAACGCGAAACGAGAATTAATGAAACAATGAAAAAACGACGACCGTCGACAATGATTAGGTCAAATGTGCCAGAAGGACGTAACAGGATCAACAAAAAGACTGTTCCTTCAGTCAGTCAGCAAAATGGTAGCTCTAATCAATTCACAAATACTTCGAAGCCGGCCAAAAGTCAGAGAAAGCTAAAAATGAATGGCTTGAGTGATAGAAATTCTTGTGCGTCATCAAACAAATTAACGCAGCACATCCCGCCCCATCCCAGCAGCATCCGTCAGAACGCAGTTGCCACCCAAGGTCACATCCTTGGAAGCTCTAACAAATCCGAATCGGTGCTGCGACGCGAGCGTGAATGGGCCAAGTTTGTTGCATCCAGTAACAAGCGTCGGCAAATCCCCAATCGACGCAAGGATAAATTCCGGGAAAATCGCGATAAATAGGTACAAACTTGTTGAACCAATCTTAAAGTCATGATGTTAAAAGTAAAACAAAAAAAAATAATCCGATTACGTAATTCAGAGAGCAGCTGGAAATTTTCAATTGCTATTTAAATCAAATTGGAATACAAATAAAAATAAAAAAAACATGAAACTTATTTGAAGCATCATGGAATTATAAGTACATTGTTTCAAAAGTCGAGTATTGAATAAGTATATTGTTATAGTTTTTTATTATAATTGTAATTATTATTTTTATACTCTCTGCAAGAGTATATTGGGTTTGTGAAAATGTATGTAACAGGCAGAAGGAGGCGTGGCAGACCCCATAAAGTATATATATTCTTGATCAGCATCACAAGCCGAGTCGATATAGCCATGTCCGTCTGTCCGTCTGTCTGTCCGTCTGTCTGTCTGTCTGTCTGTCTGTCTGTCTGTCTGTCTGTCTGTCTGTCTGTCCGTATGAACAAACAGATTTCAGAGATGGTAAGAGCTACAATGTCGAGCTTGGTCTCAATCGATCACATATTTAGTCAGTCAATACAAGAATCTTTTTTTTTTTCGATGCCACGCCCCATTCGCCCACAATGAGCAAAAAACCAAAGACACCTCGGAAAAAATCGGTGTTTTCGGCGAATATCTCAGTAACTATGGCACCTAGGATCACAAATTTTGGTATGGAGGTTCCTAGAGACTGAGTAAATGTCATGCCATCAAAAATTTTGGGCTGCCACGCCCCCTTTTCCCAAAGGAACTAAGACACTATTCAAAATTGAATTTTTATGGCGTTTCTTCTTATCGTAGAGTATTCTAATTTATAATTCGTGTGGAGACTAACTATATCAAACTATCCTGAAAGGTGCATTAAAATCGGACTATAAACAAGGAAACTAGAAGCGTTACAATATTGATAACTGAATGCAATATCGTGTATGAGTGCAAGCGAGATAGTAACATACAAGCACTTGAGGGGCAGCGCTCAATGTATGAGTGCAAGCGAAACAGAAACATACAAGCACATGTTCGAATGTTTTCGCTGCCTGCGTGGCGGCAGCGCTGCTCACAGTCGCTGGCCGCGCCGAATACACACATACATATATGCATCATATATTGTCTTTCGTGTGTGTATTCGCATACAGACAAACAGCTGTATGTTTGATTATGCTTAGATTGTTTTTGTTTCAACGTGTTTTAATGCAAGTACTACACATTGTAATATCTCGATACCGATTTTAATAATATAATTCGTGGAAAATGCAGAGAGTATTATACGGTAGGGCGTGCTCGACCGTACTTATCTTACTTGTTTTTATTATTATTATTATTATTATTATAATTATTATTAATATTAATATTATTATTATTATTATTATTATTATTATTATTATTATTATTATTATTATTATTATTATTATTATTATTATTATTATTATAATTATTATTATTATAATTATTAGTTTATTTAGTTACAATTTAATTAAAGCTTAAATCCGCTTTACAGCGTTAAAGTAAAATTCCATTGAAAAGAAAGTAACTGCCTTTAAAAGGGCTTTGCAACTGTGCAGAATGAAGATGGAACATAATTAGCTGAAGGGTCGATTCTGGGACGACATTTGCACTGGGAGTGGGGCTAAGATGGGGACTGGTCATTTTGTAACTAAAATGAGCTTGTTCTATTGCCTGTTCTATTGCTTGTAATTTATGTTAAACTTTGCGGCTGCCCGGCAGCACCAAAGGGGAAGGCAATAAGAGCAAGTAAATGGTCCTAGAACTCTACAGTTTTCTAGAACAGTTTGTCTGGCACTTTGCCTGACACTTTGTCTGACAGCTTCTTCGACTGTCTGACAATCCGTTTGTGGTGTTCTTGTTGTTACCGGTTGGAGGTCATGTTGTCAGTTGGTTTTGTCTAGTTTTATCTGTTAACCAAGATTGCAACACAGTCAACATCAGCATTGTCGTTGGCCATAGAAATGTGAAGCTGTTGCTGTTTTTGTTTTTGTTGTTGTTGTTGCTGCGCACTAATTAACAGACTTGAAAAGTAATTAAGTCATTTGTCTGATCCCCAGACGGATTTGCCTGCGACCCAGTCACTGGCTCTGTCTATGTGTAAGCAAAATCTTTTTAAATACCCTTGCAGAGGGTATTATAATTTTGTCATATCATGTTTGTAATGTAATGAAGGCGTGACAGAATCCGTAAGATATTAAGTACATAAAATAAGTATATTAAGTATATATATGTTTTAAGAGAAAAAATTGTTTGAGCTGTCTTAATTAAATTGATATATTAATGCATAATACATTACACATATACTAAGCGAATTTAACCCCAATTAGACTACTCATTTTCACAGAGTATTAAATATTTCTCATGCCAAAGTAAGACTTTTTTCTATCGTCTTTCTCGCTTTTCTATCTTCGCCTCTGTCTCATCTGCGGCAAAAGTTTCTGACTTGTTGTTTTGTGTGTCGTCTGCGGTTGTTATTGTTGTTGTTACCAGTTCGCGTTCCAATGCTATGCCTCGTCAAGCCACGCCTCGCCTCTTTTGGTAATTGTTGACCTGAAGCCGTAGATAATCAAAAGTGGAAATCCATGTCTCCACACGCCAAACTTCTAGCTTTTAGTTCATCTCTCAGCGCCAAGACTATTACAATTGCCACAATGAAGCTGACACTCTTCTATCTGTTGTTGCCAACAACTTTTGGTACTGCACAGTGGTGCCAAGTACCGAATTCGAGTAAACTATATGTACACAAGTCAGTTCGAGACTTAAATTAAAATATGTGGGTTATTGTGTATATATATATACCTCTTAAAGTACGCAACATTCCTATACCTTGGACGATATTGACTGTTGCTAGTAAATGCTACAAAATAATGGAAACACTGTGCGTTTTGCTGTTACTGTTGCAGTTGCTGAAAGAGTTTGCTCACTTTGACATTAAACTTTTGCGTTAAGACTATCAATTTACTAGCGCTCCTAATCCGACCGTTGAGATCAATTAGTGTGCAAAGACACAAACACGTGCACCAAGTTGACTTCCAGTTACTCTTCTCCATCCATACTTTCAGTTTCACCTCTCGACCCACCAATAAAAGACTTTAGGTGACACTTGCCGTTGAACTTTTAGCTAGTTCGCCATTGACAAAGACAACACACGGACCAAAACAGAGGGCTTATGTTATATATGTATATGTACATGTCGAATTTATATATATGTATTTAGTATAACCCTAGAACTCATTGGCATTGACACACTACCAGAGTTGATGGGTTGAGATGAGTTTGTTCCCAATATACGCCCATTCCACGGCCACTCCACGCCTAGCCTAATACTTCCATATCCTCATAGACAAAATCCAATTACACCCAGTGGGATAAATGACGAAAGTTGGAGTTGAAGGGAATCAAACACATCATCAGCGATTTCTGAGCCCCTAGCAAAGAATGTGCACAGAAAAAAATTACAACCAATAAAAATGCTTGAATGAAGCGTCGATTTTTGCTTTATTAGCTATTCAATGAATATTTTAATAATATATATATGAAAAATATTAAAATATATAATTTAAATTTTTATGATATGAGATTGTTTTTCTTTCAAAAAAATTAAATTAAAATATTTTAAGGTTTTAAAAAATTAGTGTTCATTGAATTATTTTTTTTTTTTTATAATTAATCAAATATTTTATACTAGCCTTAACAGTCAGTTGGCACAGTTATAAACTTACTTTAATAAACATCTTTTTTCTGTGTGCTTACAGTAGCTATTGCAATTGTAGACATCTGAAAAGAATAAAATAATAATTCGCATTAACATTGCTACCATTCACATTTCACACGTCTCCAATAAGGGGGTATGCTAATTTTGTCTAAGCTAATAAATTTGTTTTTTTAGCAATAGTTGCAGACAAAGTTAAATATTTGTTTCGCGTACATCAAAAGTACTTCAAAAGTGAGTGTATGGAGAAATCTGATTATTTGATTTGACTTGTGGAAATAATTTTCTATGTACCAACAGTCTGGGATTTAATAGCTGAACTTGAACTAAAAGAGTCAAATTAAAATTGATTTTCGAGGAATTATTAAGCACACAAATAACAAATTCAATTAAAATAATGTGCTGAAATTTCATTGAAATTAATTTTTTTTGCTAAAATTTAAATCACTTAAATTAATTTAGAGATGTGTTGATTTGTATACCTAAAAATAAAAAAATTAAAGTGTAATTATCACAAAATGTTTCCCATCTGAAAGTTCTTATATATTAATAAATAGGTAAAAAATAAATACACATGTGAAAAATATTTTATTGCTTATGGGAAATGGGGACATGGCAGCCAAAAATATTTAATGTCTTTGCATTTTTCTAGGAACCTGAGGGATTAGGTTTACTTTACTCTGATTAATCGGAAAGAATTTCAGCTCACTGTTATATAAATATATTGAAAACATTACAATATTAATGAAAAACAATTTTATTGTAATTTTGTGTTTAAAACTACAAATTTTTAATATATTGACAATTTTCTTTTTATTCAACTTGAATGTCATGCACATAAAGTCTTTTATATAAAATTAGCATAGGTAATTTAGTTAGTGGCATGTAGCATATTTAAAAAAAATTAACTAAGTAACTCTGGGATAGAAGGTTCAGTATGAACAATCCAATTTGTAGTCCAATAAATTGGCATTGTTCGTGAGCATGGAGATAGCCAGAGCATTAACAACATTTTGGGCATGCAATTAATATGTAGCAAAATTAAGTGACATGCAAATTGGCAAGTGCATGCAGCTAAAATGATATTGGCGGCTAAGTGGCAGTGGTGGCACAGTGGTTTATCCAAAGTGCATAATTTACAAAAAAAAAACAAAGTAAACGCAAAAAATTCCACGGCCGACAATAGGCTGGGCTGACTGAAATACTACAGTGTACTTGATTTTTTTGGACACCAATATACTGATCTAAAATTGTTAATTAAAAAAAAATAAACGCAAAAATTTCTTCATATGATAAAATGAAAATGCAAAAGAGCATTTATTGTGGTTAAAACACAAGTTTACACAAGTTTGAAAAAATTGTTCCATTTAATTAATAAATTGATAAAAAGTGAGTGTAAAATAACATTAGGTTAAAACTTTTTGATCGCAATTTGTAAAAAAATTAATTAATTATTCAACTTGAAACAAAAATCGAATAATTGTACCACAGTGCTTAGGCCTCTATAGGGGAATGCTGAGAATTCATTTTGTCGCTCCATTGTTCGGTGGCAGTGACAAACAAAGTAACGAGTGCCTGTTGATGCTGATGCTGTTGCAGCAGCTTTGTGCTCTGTGCCAGTGGCAACGGCTGCTGCAAGCTCCAGTGTTGACTTTGGACTCGACGGGCGCAAATTAACCGCAAAAGGTCCGTGGAGGGATCGGGGTCAAAAACAGAATCACAGTATGTAGACGGGTCTTTAACACTGACCGCCAACACACGTGACTTGGAGCACTAAGTATATGTGTATGTATGTGTATGTGCGTCTTGCCACAAATGCTGCTGTTTCATTGTACTTCATTACTTGTGCTTAAACAATCGAATTAGCCCCCAATAGCAAACATTCAGCAAGAGGCGTCAGCATCAAAGCAACAAAACGGCTTCTTAGCCAAAGTAGAGCATCGGCGCTAGAACTGGAAATGGAGCTTTAAGCCATAGCCGGAAAGGCCAAATGTAATTGTAATTCTTGACCTGATCCCATCACGCAATGTTCACTCTCTACCCAAGCAGTCAACAGTCAACAGCTTACTGTGGTGCAACAAATTGTTTTGGGGAATTTAAAAATCCATTACAAATAAGTTTGTGCTTGGGAAATAATTTAATCATGAAGTATATTTAGACAAACAAACAAACTTAATATTTTGTAATTTAAAAAAAAAGTGTAATGAATTTTTGAACACAATTATAAAAATAGCAAATATTTACCATTATTTATAATTTGTAAAAATATTAAATTTTTTTCAATTAATTTTTTTACATTTAATGGAAGATATTTATATTGTACATGGTTTCTAGAAATAAATAAATGTTTTGAAAAATATTTAAATATTTTTCTGCTTATTGAACTCTTTGCCCCACTGTGCTGTTGACAAACTGATTTGAAGTCCTTTGGTTTCCTTCCATCTTTTAGATGCCACCCTTGTTCTCGTGGTCATTGAAATTTGCATTGTGTATCTACTTGATTAGAGTAACTCTTGAAGTTCCATAAGCCTCTGTTCATTACTTAAGGCAGCAAACATCTGTGGTTAGACTTACTCAATCGACGCCCTTAAGCATTCAAGCATTCACTTGTTCAATTTGTCAGTTCTTCATTTGTCTATTTACCACATGGAGAGTCAAGTACATAAGAATAACAGTAAAATGCTCCATTTGACCTTTGAGGGCCAAAACAATTGTGTATTTCTTGTACCTCTATGGTGTTTTCCAGCTACAAATACTTTAAGCCAACTTCCACTTATTATTATTTAAGACATTTTTTTGTTCTTTTATTTGAGGCAATAAAGTCTTAGTTTGTCACAATTTTTAGAAAAAATTAAAAGTTTAAATAAAATGTGGCATCTACATAAAGTTTTAAACATGCATCCGAAATAAATTTCAGGCAATATTTTTTGGCAACTAAAAATTTATAAATGCATCAGTTAATTTTAAGTTTATAACTTAAACTGTTATGCCAAAGTGGAAAATTATTTATATCAATTGGTTATGTACCTTTTGGCAGATTTCCTGGATTTCCCTCTTAATGGTAGCTTGTTTTTGAGCCAGCTAAAAATGGCTTACACGACGTTAACGTAAATGATTATGAATGGACTTGAGCAAAATGATTATAAATTATAAATGTAAAAGCGGGACAGTTAACGAATCATTAAGTTTCAATTTCATAATCATAATTCAAAATCAAAATTCAGTTTCACACAATTAGTTTAATCTTAATATGCATAGTTTTATTTGAAAGACAGCAATATTTTATCTCGTTGAGTCAACTCGTGCTTGCATTTAAAGGCCAATGTCTGGGTTGCTGAATGTCTAACGGAGCGCCTACGTGACTTGTCGAGTTGCTGACATATTGAGTCATCAACTTTAGACTAAAAATAGCAAGAAGTCAAATTGGTAATGGTAATGACAATCGCCGAGAGCCCAAAAACCCAAACTCAAACCACTGACCAGTTGCCAGTTTGCCAATGTCAATAAGCGAAGGCAACGCAACAGACACACACACACACACACACACACACAATGGAGATGGAAAATGGAAGATGGTAAATGGAAAATGGCAGATGGATAATGGAGGAAGAAAAGCGCAATTTTTATGTTAATGAACATCATTTTTCTCTGTTTGCTTTCACTTGCGTTAAGTGTCGCAAATAAATTCATTAAAGTGGCATTTTTCAATTTTAATGATGGCGAGGCAGCTACTTGCTCTTCCTGAAATTTTTGACGCTGTTTACACTATACACTGAACAAAAAGTCCAAGTGTTTTAAACAGTTACAAACATTTCAAAAATAACTTTCTTAACTAGAGACACTTTCAGATCGAAGTATTTAAAACAATTAATTTTTTTCCGATTTTTTCTTAATTTTAACGAAAGGTCAATAACGGCAAACTTAAGTTATAATTAAAAAATTTCAAGTCTTATCTAATTTTTTAACTTATTTAAATTATTCAATCAATCATCTTGTTTGGAATGGGCACTTAAATGGCACAATAAGCACATAAAATTAATTTGTGACAGGGTCTGACAATTCACTGCTTCCAGTGGCAGAGGATAATATAAGTAAATGTCAGGTAACACAAAAATTTCTAATAAGGCTTACAAAATTCAAAATTCATTTTATTTACTACCAAATTTTTTTTTTGGTTACTAAAACTTTCCAATTAATTTATTTATTAATTTTTGTATTCCCTTGATGAAACTTAATACAGATGTATATTTTCCTTTCACGCCGTTCATATGTTAAAATCTTTCAGATCGGATGACTATATCATATAGTTGTCATGCGTAATAAAAATATTGTGATAGTCAATTGAACATATATATCCAAATCAGAATACTATATCATATATCTAGCATAGAAACAATTGGTAATTTAAACCAAATTAACACAATATGCAAGACTGGAAAAGTATTTCATTTTTAGCGAGCCGAAGATAACAGTTTGTTCTTGTTCACATTGAGTTTATTGTGACTGTTTGTTTGATACGTAATACTTAATATTAAATTTTTTTTTTGTCAGTGTATACAAATATAAAATTAAATGGTTATTGAACCATCGCCATTCAACAATCAAAACCCAAACCACAATAATAAAAGCTCCATTCTCAATTTGAATGCAGTGCACCACATTCAACCAATTTCAATCTTTTGAAAGCTACTTAAACACAGCGCATTAATAAATGAAATGCAGTTTATTTATTGCTTATTACTTGTTACTGTTACTCTCATTATTACTTTTCCTCAAACTCCAACCAATTTCAATTCGGCCAACTTTGTGCACAGTGGTAATAAATATTCTTATCAGTTCGTCAACTATGAATTTGGGTATAGTGTCAGTTGAGATTTAATCATTTTTATACTCTCTGCAAGAGTATATTGGGTTTGTGAAAATGTATGTAACAGGCAGAAGGAGGCGTGGCAGACCCCATAAAGTATATATATTCTTGATCAGCATCACAAGCCGAGTCGATATAGCCATGTCCGTCTGTCCGTCTGTCTGTCCGTCTGTCCGTCTGTCCGTCTGTCCGTCTGTCCGTCCGTATGAACAAACAGATTTCAGAGATGGTAAGAGCTACAAGTTCGAGCTTGGTCTCAATCGATCACATATTTAGTCAGTCAATACAAGAATCTTTTTTTTTTTCGATGCCACGCCCCATTCGCCCACAATGAGCAAAAAACTAGGCACACCTCGGAAAAATTTGGTGTTTCGGGCGAATATCTCAATAACTATTGCACCTAGGATCGCCAATTTTGGTATGGAGGTTCCTAGCGACAGCGTTAATGCATTGACATTTAAATTTTTGGACTGCCACGCCCCGTTTTCCCACAATTAATAAAATAAAAATTCTCAGCTTTCGCCCCGTTTTTAGGCATTCTTTAATATAGTACAGTATTGTAATTTATAATTCGTGTGAAGACTTACTATATCAAACTATCCTGAAAGGCGCATTGAAATCGCACTATAAACAAGAAAACTAGAAGCGTTGCAATATTGATAACCGAATGCAATATCATGTATGAGTGCAAGTGAGACAGAAACATACAAGCACATGTGACGGCAGCGTGCAAGCGAGACAGAAACATACAAGCACATGTTTGAATGTTTTCGTTGCTTGCGTGGCGGCAGCGCTGCCCGCAGTCGCTGGCCGCGCTGAATACACACATACATACATACATGTATATGCATCATATGTTGGCTTTCGTATGTGTGTTCCCATACAGACAAACAGATGTATGTGTGATTATGCTTAGATTGTTTTTGTTTCAACGTGTTTTAATGCAAGTACTACACATTGTAATATCTCTAGACCGATTTTAATAATTAAATCGCGAAAAAATGCAGAGAGTATTTTACGGTCGGGCGTGCTCGACTGTACTTTTCTTACTTGTTGATGTTTGAAATGTTTAATGAGCCTGCATTAAAACTTGTGCATTTGTGAATTAAACTATATCCATTAATCATGCAGATATTTTTTGTTGTACTCTGGAAGTAAGAGTATACTGCTGGGTGGGTTATGCTTCTAAATTACCTGTAAAATTATTTAATAAATTAAATATTTTTATGTTATTTAATTATTAAGGCCTTAAAATTAATGTTTAATTTAATAAAAAAAAAAATCAAAATTGTTTAACTTAATTTTAAGGTCTAATATTTTTTTATTTAGTTTCATAAATAATATTATGTTTCTAATATCGCTAATGGATAATAAATTGTATAATTAAATTTTTTATTTTATTCACTAATACACAAACTCAAGACGAAATTTTAACTCTACTTTTATTTAAGACAAATGTTTACTTTGCTATAAACAAAATGTGTGGTGATTTTAAACTACATATTTCTTAAAAAAATAATATTGCTCCCATAAGGAGGTAAAGGTTTTATATATAAAATGTTGTAATTTTGTTTATTTAAAAATCTTTGTTATATTTGTATCTGTTTCAGGTAATTTATTATAAAATATTAATTAATTTAACTTAGCTTCTTAATTAATTCATTTATTAAGTCAAGCCAAATATTTTGGTACCAAATACCACAACTACGCTTATGTACAAATGCAGTGTCTCCAGAAGTCGAATACTTTTGAATGTATGCAAATAAAAACCCTTTAAACCATCGTTATGTCAAATTAAAGAATCATCTGAGTTTACTACCAAGACATTCGCTGAAATTGGAAGTACAAGTAAAAGGTGATAATTACAAACTTATTACTTTAGCTTCTTTCAGTTTCTACTTTCAGAGGAGTGGGATGAAAACTACGGCAGCAGTGCAACCGGAGAGACAACCGGAGACGACCCTTTAGTCCGTAAGTGTCACAAACTGTAAACCGTAACCCTTTTGCGGCAACGCAACTCTTATCTGTTTATCGAGCTACATAGGGTTGCCCTTATACGCTGAGCCGTCATCACAGCCATGGTGAGAGACGTAGTCACAGCCATGGTGAGAGACGTAGTAAGAGACGTAGTGAGAGACGTAGTGAAAGACGTGGTGAGAGACGTAATCATATGCAGCGCCATTCTGGTAAGCTTATCCAATTATGAAACATTAAAAATACGCGCATATAAATCGCTTCATTTTTATACGTAATTACAGCACGGCTCTGTCTACGGCTTTCTGAGTAGTACGGCCGTTGTCTTTAGTCGTTCATCTTTCAGCATTCATCGCTGACTGTTTACTTGACTGCGTCGTCGGAGTCGTTATCAGAGTGGGAGTCCGACACGAAGACGTAAAGACAGTGCCTTCCACTTTCTCATGCTACTCAATTAAGTTAATTCCCTTTTGCATAAACCGGAGTCTCTGATGAGAGAGGGATTGAAAGAGAAAGTGGAAGTGGAAGAGAGACGGAGAGAGATAGATGCTGTTGCTCATTTAGCTTGACTCGCATTCCTCATGTATTTTTTATTTATTTTATATTTAAACGATTTTCAGCTCGCCCGCGCAAACTACTCAACCGTGTGCACTTTGGCCAAAGTGTCAAATGTAAGTGGACGGTCGGCGGCGAAGGTGTAAATCGGTGGGAAAAGTCCTGGGGTAGCTGGAGCACCAACCGGAAAAAGGCAAAACGGTAAATGGGGAAAAAAGAAAATGCAAAATTAGCTGGCAACCATTGCCAGCCTTTGTACAAGTAGCGCCGGAAGTTGAGGCCCAAATTTAAAAAAAGTAAGACAAAAACGAAGATAAAGAACTTTATATGTATATACTCGTATATACACCTTACTATACATATACATATCTAGGTATATATTTTAAATGCTTCTTACTATGGGAAATGCGTTCGTTTGCCTAATGCGATTTTAGGCAACGGTCTTCTATGTGGACTAGCAAGTACCACGTTTCAAGTTCCATTTTACAGACCGACAGGGCATCGTGTCCTGCTCTAATGGGATTACGACGCTGCCAACAACAACAAACGTTCAGAAACAAGAAAGAAATAGTCAATACGCGACTTAAAAATACCTGTTACTTAGTACCAAGCACCATGATCAAAAACACGACATAGAATTGAAATTCAACTGATTTTTTCCATAGTGTTTATACAATATAAAGTCGTTAGATTGCAGAAATCTTTCCTCTTTAACATACTTTCCAATTCTTACTGCATACCCATTCACTTCACGTGTAACGGGTATAAGAACTAGAGGAAGAAGTTGTTGACGTCCGTCGTCTCGACTCTGCAGCTGATTATCTTGCCATGCTGACAGTCAAATCGACAGTACACTGTAGAGCCAAGAGATTGCGCGAAAAGAGCAGAAATATGGAACAGACTAAAGACTAGAGACCACAGACAAATGGAACAACTAAGGGACGAGGGGGGTGAAGTGGGGACGCGTAGAACGGACGGGAGATAAGGCTGAAAACGGTGGCAAGACAAGACGTTAATATTATTATACGCTTTGTAAACAAATTATGAATTATGTTGGATAAATAGAAAAACTTAATAATAACTTGATTGCGGCATTTGGCTGTCTTCAGGCTAACATTGCTTCTGCTTCTACCAGTTGGCCTAAACTTGCTTAAATGGGCGACAACACTGCGTACAGTGTGAGAAAAACATCGGCTTACAAAGATTATTGTTTTACGTATTTTAAGTCGAAATAGAACGACTTTAATTAAAAAATTCTTTGGGATAATTACAGTAAATATGGAAGTAAAAGAAAATTTATTTAAAGTATAAATTTATAAAACTGAAGAATAAAATAAATTGTCAATAAATGCAAGTAAAAAATTGATTAAATTTTTCACATTTTTATAAACGAATGAACAGTACAGTACATTTTTTTTAAATATTTTACTAAATATTTTAATAATATTTTTGTTCTGATTGATTATTAATAGAATAAAATTAACTTCCATTTGTAACTTTCGCTTATATAAATTCCATTTTACTTACTAATTCAATAGGATAGTCAAGTTCTTTAAATTCCAAACATTTGTAAAAAATAACAATTGTATGCGTTATTTTAAATTTATATATAAATATGTATTTATTTATATATATTTAAATATATAGTACATATTTATGATTTACTTTAATATTTTTGTCCAGTGTTTTTTCGTTAATATTTTTGTTCTGCTCGTAAACTAAGGAGCATACACTCGTAATGCTTGGAACTGAAGCAATGCCTAGGGAGTCTGTGGTCTTTGGAGGCATGGAAGGGGCTGGTAGAGCACGGCGTCCTTGGATTTCCGCAGGTCTCGGTCACGGCCTCGGTCTATGCGGCAACTTTGGCAGCCACAAGCGCTGCCGGCACGTTAATTATGGCACAAAAATGCCCAAATTGTGCTGGCAAAAATACAAAATGTTTACCGGCAACGGTATGTTAGTGACTGAGGGGAGAGAGACAGTTATTGTGAACGGGGGGCATAAGAGGGGCATGTCCGGCTAAGAAATGCTGCACGGAACGTTCACTGCAGGTTGTTCGTCGTCGACGACTGAAAGAAAAAGTAAAAAACAAATTGAAAAGTTTTCCACGATATAAATTTGCATTAATTTTTTTTTTGGCCGCTCTTTGCTAGATTTTTCCCTTTTGTTGCCTTTTTGCTACGTTGCTGACTGGACAAGGGGAGCTTTAAGCTGTTCTCTCTTAGCTGGTTGTTCTCTGCTTTCAGCTTTTGGCCCGTAATTCTCGTCTCAGCTTTGGTCTTGGCATTAGCAGATACAATATGCATACAGAATTTGCTTACATATTTCAGTTACATATAAACAAATTGCTTAAATCGAAAAAGTTTGTCTACTTTTTAATACCGCGTAAATCAACCCATAGGGGTATGCTATGAGTGTGAAGTTTGTGCGTTTCAATATTTAATCAATTAAAAAGAAAATAACAGCTAAAAGAAAATCAATATAAATGTACCTAGTAAAAGGACTCTGTAACCTTTTGGAAAATTTTTATTTATTATATTTGGCATATTTTTTATTTTAGACTGAGGAAAGCAATTTAAATTTAGAGGACGATGCGCAACTTTCTTAAGCCACTCGGAATTAAATGGAAGGACAATATAATTTGTTCAAAAACTTAAATTTTTTAAATAAATGTAATCTATTTAGCACAGCATACTTCCTTAAAAAAATTAAACAATAAATATTTTTAGTACAACAATTTAATAAACTTCGATAACAAACATGTTTTCGCGATTATGAAAAAAATAACTTAATAAATGCAATTTAAAATTCGCTTCCTCTAATTTATATTTTTTTAAAACATAAATTGTATTTAGAAATTATGATATAAATTATATCATTGACATGCATTTTATCTATTAAATATTTTTATTTTACAGAACAATGACAAATAAGAATAAAATAATAAAATAATTTGTGTATTTTATTTTTTAAATTTAACAGAATATCTGCTAGTCTTGCACTTGACTACAACGGTCCCTTATGTAGTGCTATGTATAAATATATACTTTAACATGGACAACACCTACGACGGCGATAACGAAGACTGAACTCAACTGAACTGAGCCGAATGAAAAGCCCTGTTTCTTGTACACGGAACAAAATTTCACAAAAGCCGTGAATAACACTGTCAGCCAAAATAGGGACTAACAAAAACAACAACAACATCAGCAGGAGCAACAGCAGTAGCAACAACGACAACAACAACAACAACAGCACTCTCAACAGCAGCTGTTATTGTGGCCCTTGTTGTTATTGTTGTTGTTGCTGTGCTACCTTTTTGAATATTTATGAAAAATTGAAACGTTTTAGCGCGCGGCCTGAATTCTGGCCGGATTTGTTCCCTTTGTACCCTGTGATGCCACCATATCATAAACTGGCTATGCACAACTTAATATCACTCACGGTAAATTAAACTTTCCAAACAAAACTAAACTAAATTAATATCAAAATATCTTGTCCTTTTTCGCTGGTAAAACTCTGAAAAATATTTTTTTAACACAAAAGAAAAGATTGGAGAGTAACTTGTATATAAATTATATAAAAATTGTATAACCTAACTAGTTTTAATTAAGTATTAACTTTTGGCTTAACTATCTACTGTAAATTGTATCTCAAGCAATTACTTACTGATTATTTTAAGTTTCAAACAACTTCTTAAAGGTACAAATAGAGCAAAATTTGGTCCCAAGGGAATTTGTTTAAAAATTATAGAAATTTTACTCTGACTAACATAATTTTTATCTTCTAGATAAGTATAAAAATTGCAATTACATTAAGGACTATATATACTTACTTCTTGATCGCATACATGTGAAAATTGAGGCCTAAGTAAATTTTAGTCCCCCAAGAATACAAAATTTTTGTTATAGGTAATGGAAAGAGTTTTTGGATTTTAATAAAAATATTAAACACAAGAAGTTGTAAATTTAAACAAAGAAATCTTAAGAAAATAAAACTGTTTTAAAAATATTATACTATCAATTTATTTAATATTTACAAAATTTGACAAAACCTTGAAAAATTTACAAACTGACATAAACAGGTATTTCTCTCTCCCTCTCTCGCTTTCTATTGCTTTCCAACATATTGTTTTTACGTGGTATTTGCACGTTGATCATTTCACTTTGCGGCAATGTTTTTTGTAATGTCAGTTGGTGGCATTCCCGCTTGTTAGTTAACTAATTGTAATTTTTTTCAACTCCTGCTGCTGCTCTTATGGTGTCTCCTGCTGTTGCGGTTGTTGTTGCTGTTGCGATTGTTGATGTTGTTGCGGATGCTTTTGTTGCGTTTTGTGTTAGTGGCAACCGCCCACGCACAAAAATGATTTAAGTGCGCCTTCATTAATTACGTTTCACCACAGAGGTTGTCACTGACGGGGATGCGGTGGGCGTGGCTGGAAGAAACGGAGAACGAAGGGGTGTGAGAAAGGTAGCTGTGTTGCCGCATCACCAGTGGTTGCTAAAACTTTAATAGACCGCATTTGAGCATAATTAACACGGCAAGTGTATGAATGATGCATGACAAATCGCTCTTGTGCGGATGATGTTGGCAACTCTGACTGTCACCAGCCTCCCACTGCCACTGCTACTGCCACTGGCACACCTCCCCCTTCTTTGCACTTGGAAATATCGCATTCTTCTCCATGAACGCTCTAATAATTGCAAATGGTTAAATGTAAATTGAGATTAAGTTAGGCAACCCTTCTCAATTCTTTTCACTACCCCTACCCATAAGTCCCTCCTCCCCAACTTATCCACCAAAAACGCTTTTTTTTAATGCGTTTTCCTAAAGGGTCAACATTTTGCTTCCTTTTATTTAACACCGCCATCAAATGAGCTGCGAATTGGTCGAAAGAGGCGTCGAGGCAGCAACTGAAGAGAAAGCAGAAGCAGCTAATGGTAATTGTAAAAGGATAAGCAGAATTTCATTTTCCCACAACAAGTTCTTAAATCATAAAACAACTTTTCCCCTGTTTTTCGTTCGCATCATTTTACGACGATTAAATGTGTTCACTTGGAGCTACAATTTAAAAGCTTAAAGTTTATAGCGCTTAAATAAAACGCGAGAAAATTTTTTATAAGTTTCTGAAAACATTTAAAATTGTTAAGTCTATCAGATGGCTATTGCTTTGATTTAATGGAATCTCTACTTTAATTAGTTCGTTAGACTTTTTGGAATAAAAATTAATAAACATATTAAGCTGTCCATAATTTTAGCACTTTTAAGTTCATTAAGAGTTTTAGAAACATAAGAAAATTTCTAAATTTTTTAAACTAGTTTATTCTAGCAATAATATATATTTTTACTAAATGTTGCTAATCAGTTACTAAATCATACAAAATAATTACCAACATTTTCAAAACTCACAGTTAAACAGCCGAAACTGCGGCTTGAAAAATAACTTTAAGCTATTAAATAACTTTTAAAAAATAATTTTGTTTTCACATTTTTATTAACTTTTTAAAAGTGTAAACAGTAATTACTATTTAAAGAATTAAGCCTCACTGGACCAAGTTCAGCTTACTGCCTAAAAGTATGCAACACTAGACAAGAAATATTGAAACTGCCTAAAAGTATACCCCGAAGTTGGCTGAGAGTGAAGAAGGCACTGAGAACCGGTCGATTGGCTGCTGACCCAATTAAGCGGCTACGTTTACCACTTGGGAATGTTTATCAAAGTGGCTTAAACAATCGATACAGATTCTCGATTTGGGCGATACAGAACCAAAAAACCAGTCCCATAATTTCTCAGCGCTTGTGGTGTCAGTGGTTGTCGGCAGTAAATGTTCGCGATTTGTTGCCTGAGACGAAACGAGACGAGTTGAGCGTCATTATTGGTTCATCAGATGTGGATGCTTAATCTCAATAGCTGCATCTGCAGAGCGGACTTGATCGATGAGTCAATCGTTTTGAGAATTAAGTCGTTGCCTATGAGATTTAAATAAAATTTCAATAATATGTCATTGAAATGTGTACTTATTCGTCATAAATGTATTAAATCATAGTCATAGATTATGTTTAACAATATAATTAATAATAATAATAATAATTAATTTTAAGTTCTATAACTTATTGAACAGAGTGTATTTCCCACTGGCAGATAGCTCTTTAATAGTTTGACCGCTGAATGGCAATGCAAATTTATCAACATTGCAATTGTCAATAGCCGATGAGTCGCTGAAGCATTTAAATTTATGTCTTTTGTTCGACTGATTTGTTAACTTGGCCAAATTGAACTAAATTGATATAAAAGTCTTGCAATCACCGCAATGAAACGCATTAAATGCTGGCCACAGCACCGGATTAGACCACAGTCATTGCACTTATTCTCTCCTATCAGTCCTTAACATGGCCCACAAGCTGCCTTCCCTGTTGCTGCTATTGTTCATCGGATTTGGCTGCGTTGCCAACACATTTGGCCAGAGGCTCGCGTTGCCAAGACGTCGTCTAATGCCACCCACTTTGCCATTTGCTGAGAGCTTCGAACGCTTCGATTCCATCGAAGACGAGGACGACGTTGAAATGCAGCGAACGCAAGAGGAGCTGAGGGAGCTTTTGGGTCAACAGTTGACCAGTGCTGTGACACCGCTTACAGCTGTGCCATTTCTGGGCTTAACACGTCGTCAGCCGGGAATTGTAGCGCCCCAATCAGGCGCAGAGGCAGCCCTACGATTTTCGGACTATGAATCCAGCGATGAAGATAGCGACGAGGGGGACACGGAACTCGGTCCAGTTCCCGGACAGGAGCCAGTGACAGTGACTGTGACAGTGCCACAAGTGTCAGCAGCTCCTCAGTTAGTGACTGTTCCCCAGTCCGTGGTGCAGTTCACACCCCAATCTGTAACTCCGTCTGTACCACAGTCGGTACCTCAACCCGTAGCTCAGTTTGTACCTCCACCCTTAGCTCAGCCTGCACCTCAAACCGTTTCGCAGCCACAGACGGATTATAATCCGTATCGAGACAATTTTAATGACCAAAATTCGGACGGCAGCTACGTCTTTGGGTAAGTCGCTCTCACACTTTCTGCTACTACACTGCAAAAAACGGATTACTCCACTTAACGATTTCAGAAATTGTGTTATTCCCTACATAAACTATGGTTGCACTAGTTTTTCTACAAATATTTCAATTCACATTCAAAATTTAAATACTAATATATATTTTTTCAGTTAAAATTGAATTTTATTTTGTTAACTCCTTTGTGTGTAGATCTCAGACTTTCATATGAGCACAATATATTATATATATTTTTGCTGGTTAACCCCACACTTTGAAAACTCCTCTTACAGTTACTCCCTGCCCAATGGGGTGCGTCGCTGGGAACGCGGCTTTCAAGCGGCACAACGCGGTCTTGTTGTCGAAGGCTTTTCTGTGGAGCCTCGTTATTATGGAACAAGTGTTCGATATGAGCTGCGCTGCTATCGGGCTGATTACCGTGGCTATCAGCCATTAATGGGTATGATAACGTCATTACGCACACTGGTTTCACAAATTAATATAAATATGTATCTTGTAGTTGAGTATTTGTCGCAGCCTCCTCGTGTGAGTCGCTTTGAAGTTCCCACTGTGAGTTGCTTTAATGTTAATCGATTGCGTTAAGCGATTAACGATTACGATAACGTCCGATGTCGATATATAAATTATAAGACTCTGCTGGAGAACTTTTTTTTGTGCACGTAATAAAATGATAATAACTGAAAATAAACTGTCATATACCCTTTAGTAAGGCTATTGGGTATTCTAAGCTTAAAGCAGTAGCAGCCACAATAACAATAGCAGTAACAGCATCATGTCAAGCGATTTGCTGAGCAACAACAACAATAATATTACTAGCAACAACAACAACACTAACCCATGTAGTGCCAATCGTAATGTTGTTAGTATGGACGATGATTCATGCTTTCGCCTCGACTCAGATACATCGGGTGTTGCCTATGGCGAAAAGGAGCACGATCCGGATAGCATTAAGATGTTTGTGGGACAGGTACCCAAGTCCATGGATGAGGCCCAACTCCGAGAGATGTTTGAGGAATACGGACCAGTGCATTCAATCAATGTGCTGCGTGATAAGGCCACCGGCATCAGCAAAGGTTGCTGCTTTGTGACGTTTTATACACGACGCGCGGCATTAAAAGCTCAGGACGCTCTGCATAATGTGAAAACGCTGAATGGGATGTATCATCCGATTCAAATGAAACCCGTCGATAGTGAGAATCGCAATGAACGCAAGCTGTTTGTGGGCATGCTAAATAAGAAGTTGAACGAGAACGACGTGCGTAAACTATTTGAAGTCCACGGTGCAATTGAGGAGTGCACGGTATTGCGTGATCAGAACGGTCAGAGCAAGGGTTGTGCCTTTGTGATATTTGCCACCAAACACGCTGCCATTTCGGCCATTAAAGTTACTTTGAGCCAGAATATAATCATGGAGGGTTGCACTTTGCCTTTGGTTGTTAAATTTGCCGATACGCAAAAGGAGAAGGAACAGAAGAAAATTCAGGCTAATTTATGGAATCTGGCAACCAATATAAATATACCATTAGGACAGACGGCGACCAGTGTGTCCACACCAATACTGCCAAACCCACCGCAACAACCATCGCCGGTGATGGGAGCCGATGCACTGACACCTGCCAGCATTCAGTTGTTGCAACAGCTGCAGACAGGATTGCATCAACAGTTGCTGCAAGCGCTCACTGGCTTGGGTGCAGCTCAGCAAAATAATTCGACGCAGGACACGATGAGCGCTGCAGCAGCTGCTGGTCTACTCAATCCACTTTCCGTACAGAATTTGGCTGCCATTGCCGCTATGACGCAACCGAATCTATCGAATGCTGCCACGTCACCGGGCGGCGATCCATTGGCATCAGCGTATATGTCAACAGCCGCTGGTTTACCGCAATTTGTAAGCTCCACGGCGCTCTCCTCATCCCCAATGACCAGCGTAGCACTGAGCGCCGCTGCGGCCGCTGCTGCGGGCAAAAAGATTAAAGGTCCTGAAGGCTGCAATCTATTCATTTATAATCTGCCTCAGGAGTTTACGGATACCGATTTGGCCACCACCTTTTTGCCATTTGGCAATGTCATTTCGGCCAAGGTGTTTATCGATAAACAGACAAGTCTATCCAAACGCTTTGGTTTTGTTTCTTTTGATAATCCGGAATCGGCACAGATAGCCATAAAGGCCATGAATGGCTTTCAGGTGGGCATGAAGCGTTTTGAAGTGCAACTGAAGAAACCAAAGGATGCCTCCAAGCCCTACTAATGGATGAATCAAGGAGAAAGCCACAACAACAACAATTACCACCACAAGCATATAACCAACAACAAACAATATATATTTGATTATATTTGATTACACCCAGCTAAATTTAAAGTAGAACTAAAAAAGTCAAGTACCCTACGTTGTACGTGTTCCCTCCTTATATTTCTACTTCTACAACACCAACCATAAAAAATTAAATTAAACATGAATTTGTGCCAAAAAACAGAAAGAAAAGCGCGATATCAGTAATGATTTAGCACGTTACATTTTGAAGTTAAAGAAACGATAAAATAAACCTTAATCGATACCTTTAAAATTAGTAGTTAATTTAGCGTTTAGTTTTGAGTTTGTCAAACATTGTTTGTTTACGCCTTGAAGTTTCTTTTGCACTGAACGACATATTGTTTTATTTTTTTAAGCTCTCCTCGTACATCACGAAATAATAATATGCATATATATAAACCATATGTATACTTTTACTAAATATTTTTTGTACACTTTTCTATCGAAAATATTATGACATCTGTTCAAAGTGTTAGCTCTTAAGTTTGGTAGAAAAAAATAACTAAAATGAAAACAAAAAAAAAAGATAGAAAAACCAAACCATTTTTAAAAAATTATCCATACTTGTCTCATGTTTCATTTGTTCATATCATGTTGCAAGTCACAACTTAAGAACGTTGAATATCTGAAGTTTCTTAAAATATATACACGCATATATATATCTTTATATCTACTCGTTTTGTTAAATGGATTTTCATATTTTTACATGCTTATGCGTATATAAAACTATACATATATATAAATATTTAGTTGTAGTGCTTAAATTGATTTGTTAATTTGTACTGAATGAAAGATCAACAATGTTCTTGTTTATATTACATTACTTTTATATATATTGCGTATAGTTTTTAATTATTTAACTATCTAAAACACAGACAAACCAATGAAATCAAAAGTTTAAAATTTTATATATTAAGCTGTTGAAACGAAGTGGAAACTTGGCAAATTAAAGAGGAAAATGCTTTTCAGGGTATCTGCTAGTCGATGATGATGATGTAGGAGTTTTATCTAAATGTTCTTGCTTACCTTTCTTCATAAATAAAACAGATTAAAAGTTATATAAAGATAAATGATAAAAGTTTGCTCGCCTAAGCAATACTCTGTAGGAAACAGCTCTGAGTGCAAGATACGCTAACATAAATGGATATCATTTAACTCTCTTTAGGGGTTACATAAAAGCTTGGGGCTCGAAATATATGAAAATACATACTTTCAAAACCATCTACGCAAATTTTTGCCCAGATCAGCTTTTGCGTAAAATATGAGTAAACGCTTATAAAAAATCACGAACTTAGCCAACTTTTTTGCCCTACTTTGTGTGTAACCCCAATAGAGTAAAGTATTAATTGCTCGACTTAAAGTTACCCTACAGCCAGAAACAGAGACGTGAGCGAATTGAACCAGTTTCCCTTTCCCTGTCTCACTGTATATCTGATTTTTTGATCTTTATCTGTTTGACAACTCCACGCGCGGAATATGCAAATAACTGCGACTGAAACGGTATGGACTGGAACAAAACAGGAACACAGAATGAAATAAACAAAACTTTCGGCGATACTTTGCCACAAAACTTGGTTTCCCTCTGTTGATTTAGGCAAATTTGTATTTAAACAATGGGAACAACAACTAGCACAAGATGAAAAGTAAAGAAGGACAAGAAAATGGGCAAAAGGGAAGCACAACAAAAATATTGACAATAGAATAGCGGATGCGACTACCCTGGAAAACACCAAAAACACAAAAAAAAAAAATCAAGTTAAATAAGAATCAGTGAAACAATTGCTTAAAATTTTGCCGAGCAAATTGTAGGGCGGATGCGGCTGCGGATGTGGACGCGACTGCGGATAGTACAAAAGGCGTCTCATCAACGCAGCCAGCAACAATGACAGCTAACAAACCGTTAAGTGCCGCAACAAATCGCCAAAAATTGAAAACTGTGGGAATACTATACGGACCAAGAGGCAAGAGACAGCAGAGCGCAGACAACAGACGCTAGACGCCAACCACAAAGCCACAGAGAAACACCGAGAGCACAACACCACAGCACTACCTTCTCCACAACCCTTTCCCCTCGCTGCTTCAACGCCAAGACATACGGCACACCCTCGCTTAGATAGAAATCTCGGTGTCCCAAAACAAAAAACACCAAATTTAGAGTAAAAGAAATAAAAAACAAGAAAAAAAACATTCACGACACAATCAGTAAAGACAATAAAAGCAAATGAAAAGTATTTTGAAATGTCATTTGAATTAAACTTGAAACAGCGCAACGGTATAGCCAGGGCTGCAAAACAAGGAAGTGAGGTGAAACCAAACAGGTGTTCACAAAAATTAAAAATGTTTATATATATATACAAATGTATTTGAAATTGTATTATATTTAAATGCATGCATAAATAAATATATACTTTTAATATTAGTTATTAAATGTTAATAAAAACTTTCTAAAATAACTCATTACTTTTAATGTTGTATTTTAGTGAATATGGGTTGTTTACAAATTTACAAGCAAATATTTAAATGCAAATAACAGTTATTATTTATAATATTAAACTTTTTATTTTATTTTCACAAAAGACTTTAAAATCAATTAAAATTTTTTTTTAATATAAAAACTGACAATACTTAATGCAGATCACCTAAAGAATCTTTTAATTGAATTTACCTAAGATAAAATAAATAAATAAAAATTCATCTTATATTAAAAAATTCAAATAAATCTTTTGAAACTTTCACTAACAAAGCACATTTTTAGTTTGCAGAATTACAGAAACTTGAGCCGAATATAAAAATGGTTTGTTGGACAAACACTACAGCAACTATAGATGCAAAAAACTAAATTATTTAAATTACCATAATACCTATACCTATAAAAATATAAATGAAATTTGCTCGTAAAAAATTTACAAAAATAAGTAGAATATTTCGCAAGAGAGCTATTAAAATCTACTGCGAATGTGGGAATGTGACTGACAGTCACTTTGAATGTGATTCTAGACTCAGTGACTTTTTGGCATTCCTAAGCTGTCGCCAAACATTTGTCAAATACTTTAGGGAATCTCACTCAGGTAAGGCGACAAAAGACTGTGCTTTGCTCTTACGCCTGCTGTTTCGTCGATGCTGACTCTATCTCTTTCTGTCTCTCTTGATTTGTCTCACTTGATACACTACAACAATCAGTAAATCCCAGATAGCATTAGAAGTGCATAAACGCTTTTGGTTCTCACTTGTTGTTGGCCAAGTCCAAGGCAAAGACCCGAAATGCAATTTGCATAAGCTGAGCCCAAAACTTTGTGACAGTCACAAATTTGCCAGATGACTTTGGCCTAAACATTGACAACGCCGCCAATTCACCCTCCTCCCAATAATGGTCGCTTAGAGCTGGGACACAGAGCTCTATGAAAGTAGTGCGTTTGTCAACATACAGGGTTACGTCTTGTTTGTATTACTTGCACGACCATAAATTAAAACTGATACTATTCTTTTAGTTTTAATAATCATAATAATAATAATAATAATAATAACAATAATTATAATAATAATAATAATAATAATAATAATAATAATAATAATTATAATAATAATAATAATAATAATAATAATAATAATAATAATAATAATTATAATAATAATAATAATAATAATAATAATATTAATAATAATTATAATAATAAAAATAAAAATAATAATAATAATAACAATAATAATAATAATAATAATAATAATAATAATAATAATAATAATAATAATAATAATAATAACATAAATAATAATAATAATAATAATAATAATAATAATAATAATAATAATAATATTAATAATAATAATAATAATAATAATAATAATAATAATAATAATAATAATAATAATAATAATAATAATAATAATAATAATAATAATAATAATAATTATAATATAATAACAATAAAAAATAATAATTATAATTCATCGAATACATTCATTAATAACACTTAATACTATACTTAAACAATCCAATTTTTTTTTATAATGCTTATTATTATCAGTAAAACCTTTTTAATGGATTGAAAGAGATATGGAGGAAATAAATTCAAAAGACTTCTGAAAAAAAATATTTCGTGATTGATTGAAAATGCGATAAGTTTAGTATTGGCCAAGTCTTCTGACTAAAAGTGCTTGACTAATACACAAACAAGTAAATAACTTAACTAACTGCAAACTGTTGAAGCAGAATTCGTGTCAGTAATCGAGTTAAAATGAATCCTCCCATATGACAAACACTTTACTCCACTGTGTGTAGACCACGTGCTAGTGGTAGTAGTTGCGTTCGTTTTGGCCTATAATTGAGCAATTTACACCAACAGATACTGGAAATCTGGACTAACAGAAAGGAAACAAATAGAAACAGAAAATGGAATTAGAACTGGAAGAGGAACTGACCCAAGGCGGCACATGACTCATGAACTTTTGACTTGAGTTTTGCTCGGAGTGCGTCGACATTTCTGGTATGCAATAAAAATGTTGAGATTTTGTAACCGAAATACTTTCAAATCGAAATCGACCAATATAAATTCATGGCTTAGACACTTGCACATGCCATCGCTGCTAGCTGACACTGTAGACTGTAGACACTGTAGTATTGGCTTTGGCTATAGTTTTAGTTTTGGCTTTGGGTCTTTGTTAGTATTGGGGTCTGGGTTTGGGGTCAGAGGTTGGGTTCTCCGTGCTGGGTTTGGCAGTTGGGTCTCAGCACGGAAATGCTGGCAAATGAAATATTGGTCAAAATGCCAGCACACAAACAAGCTGAGTTGCCATTTTGGTTTTGCCCATTGTCCCTTACTAAATAACTAGGAAGTGGAAGGCAGTGCTGCCATTTTAGCCTTTTAAAAGCTTAATAAAATAGCTTTTCAGTTCTAGACTTTTATGAATTTGAATGTATAGTATTGCGAGGACATTTTTAATAATGCTATTTAAGAAATAAATAAATGATTTTTTCAAAATGAACAAATTACAATATCATGTTTAATAAAATATTTAAAATCTTTGAAAATACATTAAAAACAAAGATTTCATATTAATGCTTACTTTTTCTAAACATAATAAAGAATGTTTTAAGTTATCTCAATATCTTCAACAAAATATGTATTTAATTTAAAGCTTACATTAAATAAATTGGCTAAAGTAAGGATCTGCAACGAATCGTTAAACGACAAGTAAAAAATAGTCCCCGTGAGTAAAAGTATGCACAAAATACTTACATAAAAAATGTGAAAAAACATAAATATAAATTACTTAATCTCTATACCATATACTTAATTTTATAAAAAAAACAAATGCCAAACTCCAAGTATTTGACATATATCTTATTATTATTATTATTAAAAAAAAATTAGCTTAATTGTGCTTTTAAAATTGTTTTTGTATAAAGTATAAAATAATTAATTTATAATAATTAATCGAACAATAACAAATAAAGTTTATTTTTTAACTATAGCCCAAATTTAGCTACATTGGACTTTATTGTATTATCACCAAATATTTGCATCAGCACTGAGTAGAGGAACTAGGGAATTATGTGCCCCTGGAGGCCACAGAACAGTTGAGGCCGCAGAAGAGCACAAAAGTTGCAACAATATTTTATGCTTATATGGTTAAAAATATTTATTAGTTTGTTGTTCTCGCTCCCGCTCTGTCTTATTCGCTGTCTCTGTTGACATCGAAATCGCAGCTGCAATTCAACGTTCGATTTGTATTCATTTTTATGGCATTGCAATTCGCGAGATGTGAAATGTTTGAGCCACATTCGCGGATGCCACAAAGTAAATGGGAGTCCCCCTATCATAAAAATAAAGGCCAATGGAATGCCTTACCAACCTAACGGTATCTTAACTTCAACTGTCAAAATGACGACGAATAAACGTTTAAATTTATTAATTACTCTTTAAGTTTGACGCTTGGAATTTCATCTGGCCGAGCGTCGGTCTGTCTACCTGTCTACGTGTCTACCTGTCTGTCAGTCTGTCGGTAATTGCAGTCGTTAACAGTTCTGACATTAACCGGTGTCCCTCAGATCTGTTGAAAACACTTTGCACCTACGCAAATAACACGCCAGTGCCAAAAACAGATTGCAATCACATCAAAAATACATGTGCAAGCTACAAAGGAAGACAGCATAACACATGAAAAGAGACAGAGAGACATAAATGAAGTCAATTCTGAAATACTGAATGACTTATCTTCCATCAGTTGTTCATGCGAAAAGCCTTTTAAGCGTAACTGAATATTCTAAAATTTCATTCTTCAGTATTAGGTATCAATCATAAAATCATTTTTGCTCATTTAGCTGCAGTAAATAAATTGGCAATAAATAATTCTTAAACAATTTACTGGATCATCAAATGCTTATTAATTTACTATTAGCTACAAAGTCTATCAATCAATCAATTTAATATCAATTATCATAAGATTTTGTTCACACATACTATACAGATAAATAGTGAGATATACTCACAAATAAAAAAACCCACAAAAATAATCAGAATTATATAATCATTTCAGCTTAATTATATTTGCATTCAAAATAAAAATGATATTGTTTAATGAGGAAATAATAATAATTTATTATATGTATGTGTCTAAAATTTACATTTGCTGACTTGTTTCTTAACTAAATTGTTAAACAATTTTAAATTCCAATATTAAATATTTTTACAAGCAAAACTGCTACAAAACATTAATAACATTTTTTTTTTTAATTACTTTCAAAAGGCCTAACATTTTATTAATTAATAAAATAAATTAAATAAATGTAAATAATTTAAAAACCTTTGATTAAGTATTTTAATTAAAAGAAACTACGAAATTGGTAATTTAATTAACTTACAATTTTACCTTAAGATTAAAATTAATATTTGGAAATGCAACATATGAAGTATAAATTGTATATTTACACGACAAATGCCTTTTCTAATTGGAGATTAATAAAAATAATAAATATCTTTCTTCTTTTATTATTCAAATCAAGTTAGCTCAATTTAATTATTTATTTTAAAATGAACATAATTCATTAAGACATTATGAATAATAAATGAAGTACAGGTAGTTAGGCAATTAATTAGATTTGAATAAAATATATTAGCATGCAAATTGAATTTAATTGATTTCATAAACCATTGATAAAACAAACAATTAAATGGCCGCTCGTAAATTATTATTGACCATTTTTGTTATCATTATTGTTGTTGTTCATGCCCCAATTCACAAATCATTTGAAATAAAGGAAATTTTTGGACTGATGGCAGACGTCTTTTTGTTCTGTCATCGATTAAATTGAGTGCACATCGATAATAACAATGACAATGACAATGACATTGATTGAAACCTCTCCAGTCTCACTGGCATTTATCACCAATTGCCGCAGTTGGGAAGCTGCTCCATTGTCACGGACACACACACAAGTGTTAAGCAACGACAAAAGCAGAAAAAAACTGTGAAAATAAATCAGCAAAACAATAACAAAAGTTAAGTTAAGTAAAGTCAAGAAGTGGACAAGAAAACGTTGCACTCCAATATCCATGAAGGCAGTTGATACTGTGAGGCTCTGGAGCAATGACACGCCTCTCTGCACTGGTCAATGAACCGTTAAGCTGGCGTTAATGGCGCCAGCGAGGGGTGCATTCTATAGTCACACTTAAAAAAACTTGATGGTCAATTTTATAGTACCACAAATCCATATAATTATTTAGTTATCTCATTGATTTCATTTTATATTCAATTTGACAATTTCATTTAATTTTGGTGCAACAAAGAAAGTACATTGTGGCATCAGACAACTTATAAAAAGGGAATTTCAAAATCTGGGTCAGTTAAAAAAAATTATCAGAAGATTTTTAAGTTTATGCTTAAATGTCTTTTGTTGTTTCAGTATTTTAAACACTTTTCAAGTCGAGTAAAAAGAAGTCATCTTCGACAGCAAAATTAAAACATTCTTGATCAGTACAAGCTGTCAAGTCTGTAAAGACGTACTCGACTATACTTGTTAATCATCTGTTCAATATAAATAAATAAAAAGAATTTTGTTGTTTTCAATCTTATCCATAAACAAAAATGTTTATAAAATATTTTTTTTTTAATTTGTTTCGTATTTAAAACTCTATAATAAAAGCATTTAAGGGGCATCCAAAAGTCGACTATTGCATTCTTCATTGTCGTGACTTTTTGTTCGTCTGCGTTCACATTTTTTGACTGACCCACTTTAAAAGTTATTCTCACTTACAATTAATGTTTGATTTCAGTCATTAATTTATTAATTGCGTAATTTATCAAGTCGGCTTTGTTGAGTCTTAAAAAAGAACAACAAGAGACAGTTAAAAAGTAGATACAAATATTACGTAAGCCACTGTTTTAATTTAAATAATGTTATAAACGGCTATGTTTATTTTTAAGAAGAGTCATGTTATTGGCATCGCTTAGAGATTTTTACTATCAAAAATTAAATGTATTTTTATGTGTCTAAAAATAAACTTAAAAAAGTTATGTTGACTTGACTATACATATAATGATTATTTACAGTATACGCTAAAATATCTGAACACTTCTAACGTAAAAATGTAAAAAAAAAAAATTGTAAAGAATTTGTAAGATAATCTCTTTAAGAGTTAAGTTAAACACTTTTTTTTCTCAGTGCACCGCTGCATCTGTGAGTGACACACATGAGCACACACTTTCATACACATGAATTTCGTGCCAAAAAATCGTAATCAGAAGGAAAATCAAGCATGTCCGTTCCTGTCCGAACATAAAATGCTGTCAAAATCAAAAGACTGAAAAGATGCTGGACTGAGAAATTTGAGGAATTTGGGTATGGTTTTAGGTATAAACATGATAATACGAATGCCAAATCATTGGCATTTGACGTGCAAGTTTATTATTTTGCTTTCTTAAACAATGATTTTTGTCTCTGTCTTTTTATTTCTGACCAAAAGACTTTATTCTGGCTATAAAAGGCCAATGGCAAGCGGCTAAGGAATCAATTATTAAATTTGCAGCCAACCATAAAGGTTTTAAGTATCCACAAAGTGAGAATGTTTCGTGTTGCCAGGATAATGATGTGGTTGCCACAGTTGTTGTTGCTTTTGGGCGACGATTTTTTCATGGCTGAAGCACGCTGGACCGTACGTCCTAGACGCCCTACTACGACAACTACCGAGCAGCCAGACCGACATCATCATGTACATCACTGGCCTCCATTGATAGCTCCAAAGCCATCAACGTCATATCCTTCCACACCGCTCTTTGATTCTCAATCAACTGAGGAGACTGTTCGCTTAGTTGACGGCTTTGAGTATCGTTTGGCAGATGGACAGCATGAATACAGGTAACATTACAAACAATTGTCAGAAATTAAATAACTATTTTTTCCGCCTTATGAGATGGAAAACTTGTAGATTTTTCGTTAATTTATATAAACACTTGAAGTCAGCTCTAAGAAAGTCTTTAAAACTTCATGCTAAACTATTTTGCTACTTACCCATTGTACACAGTGGTCAACTGAACAAGTTTTTGACCGAGTCAACCAGCATAATTTCACCATTGATCTAACATTCCAACAATTGACTTTTCATCTAGATATCAACTGAGCAATGGAGATACGCGTTACGAACGCACTTATTGGCTGCCTGTGGGCAAAAATTGGGTGTTGGCTCGACGAGGTTTCTATTCGGTGCCATTGCCCAATGCGCAGTATTCGACGGTGTTCTATAGGGCTGATAACCAGGGTTACCATGTGGATACGCGTAAGTATTATATTCAGAATGGGGGAGGGATGGGATGGGAAGAAACTGTCGCTTCAGTGTGTGACCGAGCGTAAAATTTTATGCCCAAAACGCAGACACATTATCCGGAAAGCAACCGCTATTGCCCCGCACAATGGAGATACCCCATCAGAGGGTCGAAACCACGACAAAGTCAACGCCGGCATCTAAGCGAAATTCAATAAGCGTGCCAGAGCGTAACGAGGATGCTCAGAAGACCGTGGGCAACGCGAATGAAACTAAAACTCAAACTCAAATTCAAACCGAAAACCAAACAGAAACTCAAAACAGTAGCACAGTGAATGCCAAAGTTCAAGCTGTAGTCGAGGTCCAAAATGTAAGTACTCTTTCTCACTATGTGTCTAACTCTTTACTGACAAACTACGGAAACCATGTTACAATTGCAGAACGAAAGCCAAAGCCAAAGCGAAAGTCGTAGCCAAAGTCAAAGTCACAGCAAAAAACTGATACAGAACAAAACCAAGCCATCAACTGTGGCTAAAGTCGACGACATTTTGGCAACTGAAGTTGAAATAGCAGCAGTTGATGTGCATCATCATGATGTAAACGTCGTTGATGATCATTATGATGATGATGATGATGTTGGTGATGATGATGATGATAATGTGACTGAAAGCCAGCTATATACAAGGGCGTGAATGTGTTCGCGTATAAGGATGTCAAGGCGGATGTGGGTGCAATACTGTGGGGCAAAACCACATACTTTGTCATGAAATTTACTTCGAACTTTGACTGTAAACAAAAACTTTATTTGCTGAAAGCAATCCAAAATAAATAACATTTAAACAATAATTTAATAAAAAATCAATCATTATTTTTTTCATTAAAGTCCGAGTGAATTATGCAATGGTCACCTTGCGACTTTACTCAGTTAAATATGTTTTTAACAATGGAGTTTGACAATAACACTAGTGCAATCAATTAAGATGTGTTAGTTGATGTAATGTTTGATTATAATGGATTGGTAAGCACAGTAAATATTCATACTAATTCTTATTTAGATGGTAAGTAGGTTTATAGTATAGCATATGTGTTCAGTGTGAGTTTCATTCAGATAGCTCGGTAAAAACATCAGTTTCTTATACTAGTTTATACTAAGGCTTAATTGTTAACCGATTCGGTAGAAAAATTCTATCAAACTTGGTCAGTACATGCTATTTTAACCTGTTTTACCAATGCATTAACATAAAAGTTGGTAAAATGGATATATTAAAAAACAAAAACAACATTAATTTTTGACCTAGTGGACCTTTCTAGCTCTAGTCTTTGATATAGATAGATATGACTTAATCGATATGGGTTTTTCACACCTCCATCTCCCTGTTACATACATATCAACGATTACAGTATACCCTATTACTCTACTAGTAACAGGTATAAACAATGCAAGATTTAAATATGCTTATGAATAAAAAATTAAAAAATATTGATTTACTTTATAAGTAGAAATTTATATGAAATATATGAAATTGAAACTGAGAGTTTATCGCGAATCGATTTTTTTGTCTGTTTTTTTTTTCTTTAATTTAACACACTAACAGAGCTAAGTGGTTTATTTTCTCATTTTCTTTCAATAGTTTTGTTTTCACAGCAGTTATGAGTGTTTTATTAAATAAAACGTGAAACAAGTCGGTACTCAACTGAATTTGTGCTAAACATGGCAATTAAAAAAAAGAAAATAAACATTTTACGCCATAATAACACACTTTTGCCCATAGTGCTCTGGTGTGCAAGTGAATGTGGACGGATACTTGGTCGTAATCGTGGTCGGTAAAGTGACATCAAATGGCTGCACGTGTGACTGGTAGATGGTTGCTTACCCTAATGCTTCTGCACTTGTTCCTCCATCTTTTCCTGCTTCCTAGCTGCCACTCTTGCCGCAGTCAGTGGCTTTCCGCTTCGCTCTGCTCAACTGCCAGGCATCAGTTGCTGCAAATCAAATTGAGACAATTGCTGCAGACCCAACTTGCAATTGAGCACACAGCTAAGTTGGTCCTGTCGAAAGGCATTTTGTCTGATCTGCAAAGGTAAGACAATTTGCCCAAAGTACACAAAAACAGTGACAGCTCGAAAGGACCAAGTGAACGATATCACATCATCATCATTATCATCACAATGCCATTAGACTGAAAATTCATATTCAATTTCAATAAACAAACACAATACTAAATGCAGTATAATAATAATTTCATATATTTCTATAAATACATATTTTCAAATATGTCTGTTAATGTCTGTTTGACAGCTATGTTATTTATTTATCAATTCTATTTAATAAAATTGAAAGCCAATTGATTTAATTCAAAACAATTTGACTGCCCATCAACTTTGTTCGTCTACAATATATATTTATGGAAAACTATAACTTTGTTTAGTTTAGGAAATAAAAAAAACTATACTTAATCACATAAATAAAAAAAAATTTTATTATTTATTATTCAATAAAAAAAATTTCAAATACTTCCATAACTATTTATTTTATTTAATTTGATTAAATGTTCAAGGAGTTGAGAGGGTACCAGAACCTGAAAAAAGACACTAATCGAGCATCAGAAGAAGAGCTTTGAGAAAATCGTTATGAAAAAATTGTCGGAGGAAATGGTCTAATAAGCAGTACTTCCAAAGGCTGTATCTCTTACAATTTCTCTCTGATAGGACTAAAATGAGAAAATATTAAAGAATTCAGAATATTAGATTTTAAAAAATTCCCTTTTAAATTAAATTTTAAACTTAAATTGCTTAATTCAAAATGTAAAGTTGAAACTATTATAACAGTGAAATTAAAATAGTTTGGAAATTTATTGAAGCTCAAAAATAATCTAAAATATTTATACATTTTGTTTAAATTAAATTAAAAAATCAAAAATATTTATAAAATTAAATAATTCAACAAGTTATATTTATATTTGACAGCTATTTCAATCAAAATTTGATTAATTCAATAATATTATTTCAAAATCTGCACAATAATGTGTACAATGTGCAATATGACAAAAGAAGCAAATTGAAAACTTACTACCCTAATTTCATTTTCAACACTCAAGCGACACACTCTTACGCACAAATTCACACAGTCGGACCCACACACACGACAAATTCGCACAATAAATGAAAAGTTTAAAGAGAATTTTAGGAGAGACGGAAAATATACAGAGAGAAGCGAGTGCCTGTGTTGTCGTTAACTACAGGAGGGATTAGATTCAAAAGCTGGCAATTTGGTTTTGTCATCATTATCAACTTAATTATCAGCTTCGTTATAAATGTGCTCGACTCGGCATTATGCTCATGTCCAGTGCCAGCATACATATACAACATATGACAACGGTCCGGTGCTTCACAGCATTCACCGTAGCATATTGGGAAAGCAAAGCCAAAAATTCCATTAGTGGGGGATCATAGGGGCGGGTGAAATTCGAATATTTGGCAAGTTGCTTTGAGGCTGTAACAAAAAACTCGATTGTCACTACCCATGCCACAAAAAAAAAAAAAAAAAAAAAAAAAAACTAGAGTTTGGAGAGCAGCATTCCTTATAATTTCACCACATTCTGATTCTACAGCCGTCTTTGTGATTTGTAGTGCTTTGTGGAAGACTTGAACCATTTTTGATGCATTGAGGCAAATTTTTAGACATTTTTGTCCTTTACATTTTCCAAGATAATTTCATGGCATTTACACTAAGAATTCTTCCAATTATCAGCTAAGAACTAAAAGTCAGCTTTGAAGTCGGTTTATAAATAGTATTTTAAAGTAAACGTAAATGTTTTAATAACTAAATAATTAAATGTGCAACTATGCATTCAAACAAAAATTCATTCATGTTTTAAAACTATTATAAAATATCCTACTCATCTGTTCAAAAGTGTTTTAAAAGCTTATTGTTGTTTATTACAAAGTAAAAAACATGGTTGCTTATTTAAATTTATTCGTTTGTATATAAACAACTTTTATACATATATGCATATAATCTGTTGATTTACCACAAAAAAATTAAAAGTAATATTATAAAATATTTTCAACCAATTTCTTGATGAATCCTTTTTCAAATAAGGAATTTGGCAACAAATTGAACAATTTTATATATATTTTTATTACAATATAATCAATGCATCTATTTATTAGTTTTAATTGAGAGCTCAGAATACTAGTCTGCGTTCCTTGTAATTTTTAAACCAATTTCCTTTAATATTTACTTCAAATTTGTCTGACACTCTATGCCAAAAATCAGCTTACAATACAGCAAAGCTTTTACTTAGAGAACAATAAAAATATATGTAAATATCAAACTGACATGTCTATTTAAAAATATTCTTATTCCAAGCTCAAACTCTTGCTCTTTGTATTGAAATAAATTTTAATTGCTGCCAAATTGCCTACATTTTTAAACCATTTGTTTTATAAAATTTATGCCAAATGCAATGTAAATCTGCATGTACACAACAAATTTTACTCTTCATTCCAGTGTTTGAAAAAATTTGCACTGACTGCATTTAAGATTGTCCAACGTCAAAAGTGAAATGTTTGGGAAATTTGTGAACACAAGATTGTCGGTCAAAGTACTGAGCGTTTGATGTGAGAAGGGGTTAAGCCTAGGGGCTAAAAGGGGGGAAAGGGGACTGGTTAAAGGACTGTGCCAAAGCCCGCACCTCGAATTGAGCCTGCTGCTAACTACCATTGCAAGTTTTGGAGCAAAGCTTACAGCTGCTGCTTGGATTCATTTGCGCAATTAGAATTCAAGCTGTATAAGAACTAACTGCGCTTTTGATGGCACCAGACGTGGAACATTCCCCTTTTCTCATCCCCTTTTCTCTCCTAGCCCCTTATTGTCCCCTGGCATGCTTCAACAGATTCCAGTTAAGGCAACGGCTCGTGCATGAAAGCCAAAGATGCCTGTGGCAAACCCATTCATTTTACCATTCGTTTAGTCATTCACACTCGTTGTGTCGCAAACGTTTCGGTTTCTCTTCTTTTTACACCCTGTACTCATGAAGCATAAAGTGGTGTTTAATATTGGTCAGTTAGAAAAGTGCGTAATAGGCAGACGAAGGCGTGAGCGATTTTAGAAATCATCAATATCCTAGTCAATGTTGTAAACAAAACTGTTTTTAAAACTCTCTAACATTTAAACATATGGTATTATTGAAACTAATTTTAAACAAATAAAATTTGGAATATACTGAGCAACTTCTGTTCGAATAAGACAAATATATCTTAAAGATAACTAAGAGTTAACCGGGATACAAATCTTAAGATACACGAACCATAGTGTCACCTTGTGCAGATGGTAACATCTGGTACTTCCCAGCTAAATGTTGGTAGAACAGTAAAAACTCTCGTAACGTATATTAACGTCGAGACGACTTTATGACGCATCATCAAGATCAAAGTAAACTTGTCCGCGTAAGTGGGATGTCTGCTTGTTAGGGGTGTATCTGTATTTGAAAATAACATGTTAATCTTTTATTTTTACTCCAGGGTCTTTAACAGTCGCATCTTCTCCAGCATTCCCTAATAATTTTTCGTCCTTTCTTTCTGCGTTCAAGGGGCTTCGGAGTAGTTAGAGGATTTCGTATTCGGTTTCAGTTTCAGGCATCTTATTCATTAGATGGGCATGGCCGACGACGACTCGTAAATAAACCAGCCGAGGCCCGCATCGGATTAGTGGCAGAATGAATAGCTGCATAGATGTAGCTTCAGGTTCAGTTTTAGCTCTTAAAATCAGTTTCAGCTTTAGTTTCATCTGCAAACTACCGCTTAAGGTCTGAGTGCGTTTAACGAGCATAAGCCCATCGCTAACCATTCGGAAAAGGACCAAGTGGAAAGAAAATAAAAAGCATGACAAAGGTAGGCACTGTTCGTTTTATGAATGTCCAAAGATTTGCAGCTGACACACTGTTCACAGTCCAGACAAAAGTTCTCCCCTTCATACGTATTACGTACCCCTTTTAGCCGTACTTCTTAATTTGGTTCCGTTGGCAACTCGAGCATTTAAATGCGAGTGGAAACACTTAATGTGCAGTTCTAGGCATTTTTAGCCTATTATGTCATATTTAGGCTACTAATAAACAAATTTTTAAAAATGGCTTACATATACAACATACGTAAACTGTTTAATATGAAATTAATTTATATATAATTATCATGTGCAGTTAAAATAATCCAAAAGACTTTGATTTAAGACAGCAGCAAAAAGTTGTTAAAAAGTTTATAAATTTTACTATCAGCTTAAGCCAACATAAACTTATTTTAATGACCACTTGATTGCATATTTTCAATAATAATTTATAAAGTATGCGTAAATAGGAGTTTACATTAAAAAATAAGCCTTAAAGTTGTTCAATATTATACCAATGTCAAACTTACATCTTTAATCTCATAGTAAGTTTATGTTAATATATAAATTGGTTGCTTTTAAAATTTTTAAATATGTTTTTAAAAAAAAATTTTAAGACAAATTCGTTAAGTTCACACATTATTTTTATGGCACTTATAACTATCCCCACCAAGTTTGATTTCGATCGGACAACTATATTCCTAAGCTTCCTAAGCTGCCTATTAAATATTACACTTTTAGCAAACCCAATATACTCCTACAGAGAGTTTATAAATTCAGTATAAAACCAAGGGTACTCTGATGAATTTGTTGAGCTTCAAATTTATTATAAAACCCCATTAAATGATTACGAATTAATGTAAGTCACCTGACCATCTAAAAGCAAAATGTATATATATATATATATATATATATATGTATGTCTAAAAATATATTTTGGTAGATTTATACTTATGGTAATCAACGAAACGGGTTTTATTTTTGCAGTTAAATTCAATTGAATTCAATTCAATCACTTCAACAATAGAAAGGGATCAATAAACTCGGCATTCAAGTCAACAAAACAATTTCCATTTGATTTAAATGCTGTCAGATAATAATTTTGGATGGGTATGAAAGGGTTGCCCTTCTTTTTGGCCGGGTCACTTGTGGCTATTTATAAGCGCAGATCCCAAGGGGGTTGGGAATTGTGGAGAAAGGTCAGCAACAGGCAACAGATACATAGATTCAGATACGAGATGCTTGTATGCGTGCTCTTGGTCGTAAGCACATGATGAAATCTATTTCCAGATGGATGCTTAACCCCATCATTAATCTATCTTCAAGGGGTTTAAATGAACCCAGGCATTGACAGCGGATTCAGTTACAATCTGGATTCAATTCCCAAGCGTAACATTGGCTTTTAGCACACCATTGCCACAAGTTTGATGGGTAAAGGGGAAAGGAGGGTAAGGGAAATGGGAGAAAGGTCAATCGCAGTAGAGTAATTCATAAATAAATAAACGTCCTACAAATAAATAAATAAATTGAGTAATAGCTATAATTGACGTGGCCAAAAACAAAATGCGCCAAAATGCCTTTCTGAGGCCAACGGGGTTAACTCAATCACATGATTCGTGGCACTTTCCCCATTTGGATTCTGACATCGTCATCGTTGCGTACGTGCGATTATCTAATACCCAACACAACAAAAACATAAAAAATCAAATAACAAAAAAAAATAAAGAAAAGAAACTGAACTGAACTGAACTGAAACTGAAAACGTTGACCCGTTTTTATTTATATTATTTTAGTTTATTTTTTTTGTATTTTTTTATTACTCCTGTCTTTATACGTCTTTGAGCTCCAGTGCCAATTTGAGTGACTTGTGTCTAATCTAAATTTATATCGGGTTATCAGCACATCAAATCAAATAAAAGCTACTAAGAAATTGAGAGAGGGTTGCAATTTTTTTGTTATTCTTGGTAAACTGGTCACATAGCAAAATCACCAGACACTCGCACAGTGGGCATAGAGCAGACATTAGAAATTTAAGTTATTGATTGCACAGTAAGAAAATAATTCAGAGCAAAAAATTGGAAATCAAATAAAAGCATTGAGCTGAGCTTATAATGCAATTAAATTTAGTACAAAATAAGAGATTCAAAACGTTAAAAGCAAAATTTGAATCAGAAACATATTTAAATTAATATAGAGTCAAAATTTAAAACTAAAAAAAAGTACTTAAAAAAATATAACCCAAGAAATATTTAACCAACTTACTAACTACATTTGTTATGCAAAAATTGGTGCAAAACGTAGCAAATTTAAACTTGTAAAGAATTTAATTTTTTTTTCTTGGTTAGTTGATTACAAATTCAATTGGCATGAAACCCAAAGTCAACGAGAGTTTCAATTTCATGCTTGTTGAGCTCCTTAAATTGTTTTCATCAGTCAAAAAAAAAACAAAAAGAAGCAGCATCTATTTAAGACATATAATTTAAGGTTTTCAAAAAAGTACAATACAATTTGCGTAAAGGGCAAACAAGTATTAACTGTTAAAATATATTTAATTAGTTAATATTCTAGACAGCGAATATTTTCAGTGTATTCAGGTCTTTGTTCATATGGCTGGCAGATGGCTTTGTCCCAATGATGCCTGTCACACGTCCTAGATAAAGGCAGATACAAGTGTGTGGAACATAAACATTTGCATGCTTATCAAAAGCACACTCAATCTAATCTTGAGATTAATAATGTGGCTTTTTGTAAATTTCAATTGCTGCCAACTGGCCGCACTTACCACAAACTGGCAATCAAGGTGTTTTTAGACCCTGTACACAAAATGCTTGTGGCTGTTCATTATGTTTGTTAAATTTAATTTAATTTAACTCAACAAAATAGATGTAAATTATAAATTTGTATATTCTTGGCAAGACTTATCACTCGACATCAAAGATTAGTACACCAAAACTTGAGATAACTCAAACACACTTACATATTCTGTTAAAGTGACCAAGAGTAAAGTAAGCTATCTAATTGCTTGAGCATAAGTACTGGGTCTTCCACAGTTGATTCACTTGATTGCAGCTTTTAGTACTAGTTTGTTATTGTTTTTTGCTTTTGCCTTTGTCGACTCCCCCGAAAGCAGCCACAAAATGTTCATTTATTGAAAGTGTCGGACGAGGGGATCAAAGGGGAGAGGCGAAACAGATGAAGGGAAATTTAGCCGGGTTCTTTGGCCGGGTCACAGCTGCAATTGGCCATGGCCAAAAGCCCTGCCGCACTCGGTAGAGTAGCAGCCAGAAATTTGGGGCCTGGAAAAAGCCTTTTATAGTTAGAAATTTTATTGACTCGGATTAGTTTGCCATGCACTGTCTGTTTAAGTGAGCGAGGATGTGTATGAGTGTTTTTGTGGGCATTTAAAACTGGCTTCCAAACAAAGAGTCCTTATGCACATGCCCAAATGTATCTTAAAGATGCAGCAGAGTTGCCGATGGCAATTATTGGTCAAATTGTGCATATTTTGGTAATTGCCAATTGGCAATTGGCATTTGTGTTTTGGCCAACTGGTCGGCTACGTAATAAATCTCTGCTTGTTTTTGGGCAACAAATACAATATCTATAACCATTTGTATACATAAGTATTTTGTTGCCATGTATCTGCATACAATACGAGTTGTATCTGCAGCTCCAAATGTATCTGTATCTATATTTGTTTTCCTTTGTTGTGTGTATGTGTGTGTCTGCGTGTGTGCTTGTGGCAAATTTGTGCTTACGCAGCAGACAAACCTGCAACAAGCATGCGGCTTTTATAATTTATGCAAGACACCAAACCAGACTCAACTTAAGTCTTACAAATTGTTTTCAAGATGCTCGGCATATCATAAAAAAACGAAAACAGGAAAAAAAAACAAACAAAAAAAAATAAAAATGAAAATAAAAGAAAAACACAACTCTCACACAAAATGTGGCTATGACTGCGGCCAGAAATCTGAATCAGTTTTTGAAGAGTTCCGCAAGAGAGCGACGTGATTTGATGCGAATTATTCCGTGCCCAGCCCCAAAACCTCAAACTCAAAACGCAAACTGGGCTCAAAAGGAAGGCAACAGGCAACTCAACTGCCAACTGCTAAAAGCCACAAAAAGTAGCCAACAAGCTGGGCCGCAACCACAGTCACCGGTTGAAGGTGCTGCCCAGATGTAAGGGCTGTGGGCAATTGGAAGGCGGGGACTAAGAACACTGCTAAAAAAACTAAATATCTTAAAACTAAAAATATTTCTTTACTTTATTTAACTTATCTTAATTATCAAATGATATTTAAATAAAACACAGATTTCAATTAGCATTTTTAATTTAATAATTTTCAAAATATATAAATAATAAACATAATTAATAAAAAATATTAATTCTATTTTTAATTTTTAGAAGCTCAGTCAGCATAAAAAAAATATATTTTAAGATTAAATTAATTCTTAAGTTGAGGCAAATAGAATTTAATAAGTTAAACCATAATTTTACTTGTTAGAACTCTTAATAAATTTAATTTCAGGTCGTAAGTTTCCAAATAAATAAGTAGGTTAATGGATTTATTAAAAGTAATTAAGATTATAATAGACTTAAGCCATTAAATTTATAAAGCTTTAAAAGTTAAAAATAGCAAAATAATATTAAAAACATACTGAACGTAAATTTAATTTTTTTATATATTACATTAGGTATGTCAATAAATTATTTTCCAAATATTTAATAATTAAATATTTAAATTAAAAATTAATAATTCGTTTTAACTAAGCTAATGAGTTTTGAAATCAATTTTAATAGATTGTACAGTATTATTAGATATATATGTATATATAATAAACTCAATTCCAACACAATTGATAATTTTGTGCTAACCTTTTTATTCATTTATATTAATTTTTGTTAGATTTTTTGATGCTTTTCGAGTCCAGTTTGTTGCAGTGTAGGTAACTTTGCCTGAAGCAAACAACAAGTTGAATCTCGAGACGTCATGTCACGTAGCACCGCTACATGGACCATTCATACAAATTTTGTTTTATAAGCTACTTTTATACATTATTTGTGTGTAACTTTGCCCAGTCCTCTCTTCTGTGTGTTTATCTGTTCTGTTCCTACCTACCATATATACATGTATATATATATGTATATACATACGCATGTATTTGTATCTGTATCTTTAGCTGTAGCCGTTGCTGTAGCTCTGTGTGTTCCTTATTTTACTTTTATTTTTCTTTCTTTCTTTTTTTTTTTTTTGTTGCGGGTGTAGTTTTTTGGTTACTATTCTCGTTGTCTCACGCGATTTGCAAAGCGCACAGTGATGCGACATTTGACTTGACTTTTTATGTTTTTAAGCAAATAATTGTTAAACTAAAGACTTTGCTAACTAATCTGTTGAGTATTTTAAAAGATATTATGTAAAGTTTTTCAGACTATTAAAATGTAGTTTCAGTGACAGCTTAGAATATTTTAAAATAATTATATATATGAAAAATTAAATAACTCTATGTAGTGACACATATAAAATCTTAAAAAAATAATTTATAATCATATTGAATTTAAATTGATTACTAGTAAATCCATAGTTTAGTATTTCTTTGAATAAATGTGCTAGTCAAAGAGTTAATAAAAACCAACTGTTTAAATAGTGTTTGGTTCCACTGTGCAGTTGAGCTGCCAAATCAGTGGCACGTAGTCCACTAAATGCAGATGCTGAAGATGGAACAACAGCGATGGGGGCAAGTACGACACCTACAACAGCGTTGTGATTGCAACTAAACTAAACACGCAGCCAACAGCTAACTCGACAACAGCAGCAGCAAGAAAAGTAGCAACAGCAGTGGCAACAACAACAACTGTTGCAACTGCGAGCCCAAAAATAACTGCCGTCAGGTAATCACACAATACACAGAGCAGACAAAGATACACAACACAGCAGCAAGAGCAACAACGGACACGTTACCAAGAAACACTTCCTGTCACGCCGCCAAGAACGCGACAGCAGCAACAACCAACAACAACAACAACAGCAACAACATCAACATCTTTCTTGTCTGCTGCAGATTTGTAATTTTTTGGAACGTTTTCTTCTTTGTCATCGTCATCGATGAAACAAATGACCTTGCCTGCAACGGTTGTCAACAGCAATTGTTGTTCTTGTTGTTGTCGCTGCGGCTGCAACAAGTTTGGCAAACACTTTTTTTCAACGCTTTTGTATTGAAATTTCTTTATTTTTTCGTGGCTGTTTTTTGCCTTTGTTCAAATGCAAAAACACATTACCGAAATCAGAATTTGAAGTCAGAGATAAATTGCGTTTATAAATAAATCAGTTTATATTTCTTTTTTTGGCCAGGATGTTGTGGACGACAGTTGCTGATGTGCCTGTTGCCACTTTGCGCACTTTTGTGGGCTCAACAATAGCAACACTTATTCACTGACTGACTTACTGACTGAATAACTTACTGACTGACTGACTTACTGACTTCAAACTTAACTCAGTGTTTCGCTGTTGTTGCTGTGAGTAAAGTTGTTGCTGTTGTTTGTGCTGATGTTGTTCTTATTGTCACTGTCGCTTTTGCTGTCACTGTCACTGCCACTGCCATTGTCACTGTCCCTGTCACTGAATCAGTGAACTGTGACTGCGACTGTTACTCTAACATTGACTTTGACTCGTTGGCACATTATAAATTTTGTGCTGCTGACAGCAACAGTTTCAGCAGAAATAAAACATTCATAAAAAACAAAACGTACACTGAGAGAATATAAATTAATAAATAATAGTATAACATTTGAAAGCCAATTTATTTAAAATTAAAAGCCAAACTTTTAACACAAATATTATTATCTGATGTTACTAGCATATACTAGTAAAGTAAACAATCTTTATTTTTATTTGGGAAATCAGTATCTTACTGAACACAATTCTTGTCTTATTTTAATCGTTAAAACTTATATTTAAATACTCATTTGCATAGTTTGAAAACGTTAATAAAAATATAAAAATTTATATCAAATTAAATTTGTTTAATTTCTCAATTAGGGTAATAAATGTAACATCTGGTTGTATGTTTCTGATAAAAGTAATAAAAATTTAATTTATTTATTATTATTATATTATTGAAGTTTTTACGCTTATAATAAATTATAATTTAAAATTGTTTGTTTATTTTATTTCATTAATATTTACTTAGTTCAAAATAAAATTTCAATTTAAATAAATTTGTAGTTTTTTGTTCAATTTGTAGAAAAAACTTCTATTCGAATATTCTTAAATTTCAATTGAATTTATTTGTTTTTTTAACTCAATTTTAAAAACTTCTACTGCTTAAAAATTGTGTGTTGATAACTGATTTATTTAAAAAAAAAGTTTAATCATAAAAATTCCAAATTAGCAATAATTAATATTTATTTTAAGCCAACCATATTATAACTACATGGTAATAAACATTTTTTTCTTAATTCATTTGAAAATAAATGTGGCATTTATTTTAAGTTTAATAATGCTAGATTATTACAAATAAACATTTATTTTTGTTCGTTTAATTATTTAAATAATAGTTCAAGCTTTGACATTTTTGAGTAACTAAATGTTTAGTAGAAATATTATTTAAAGCATTAAATAATGCTTATTTGGTCGATTGCTTTATTGAAAATTTTCAATTTAATTCTTAAGAATGTGTTGCTACTCAAAGTGAGCTAAGAATCAAAATGGTTGCTCTAAAAATGTTAAAACCAAATGCTTATCAAGCATTTGTTAGACAATGAAAGTCTTGACAAATTGTTTGCAGTGTAACATGACAACAGCCCAACAAATCAAAATCTGAACTTGCCACCTTATTTGCAATGCAAGTGGCAGCATCGACGCCACCGATCCCGTTTACACCTCCTGCAGCTAAGACCTGACGACCTTACACAGGTGTGTGTGCAAATTAATTCATCGGCGACAAGAGAGGAACCACAAAGGGTTAAGTTGGTGGGGAGTGAGGGAGAGTGGCATCAACATCATTAACTTTGGCCGAGTGACCAAGTGTAGATATGTTCATCCTCCAGGCATCGAGTTGTCCATTAGTTCAGCTGTTTACCTGTCCAGGTGTCCATCTGTCTACCTGTCCCGTTGACCATCCTTTCGTTGAGTGGTCTGTTCGCTAAATCGCTGCACATTAAATGCAATTAAGAAATGATTGAAATCATAAATTAACCCTAATTGGCCATAGGCGGTGAAGACTAGCTCTTTCTTGCACCTCCCGGTTGTTATTGTTGCTCTCTTCTTTTGAACTTCCACATGCGGCACGTACTCCAAGCTCATTGCACAAATTGTAGGGTATATACGTAGGGTGTATTTTTAGCTACCGGCAACTACAGTGGGAGTACATGTTCTGTTCATTTGTTAATTACCAGACATGATGCAATCCACAAAGCCATCGATTAGATTTCTAAATAAAAAAAATATAAATTTTTTAAATTAGTAATTTTTAAATTTACCTCAATTTATGATTGAACATTTTTATAAATTTTCGGCCAACTAATACTACATGTCTTCAAACAAATATCTTATTTTCAAAGGATGCTATCATCCGCTTATCAAGGATGCTATAGGCTATAGTTGCTCGATCTGAATTAGGTAATGTATGAATTTGGTTACGACAGCTCTAGTTGTGATATAAAAATAGATTTTTTAAAATTGTTCTGACAGGGGTCCTGACTAAAATATAAAAGCAATATAAAATTTAAATAAAAATAAACTTGATCTGCCGACATATACTTAGAGGGACTTTCATTCCAATTATGGTGGCTCTACCTCTAAAAGTCTTCGCTATATTGACTCGGCTGTTAATGCTGATCCAGAATATATACCTTATGATGCCGGAAGCGCCTCGTTCTGCCTAATGACAACATATCGCTTTTTACAAACCTAAAAGCCCCCTGTACTCTCTTTGTGTACGGGGTCTAAAAAGTGCAAAAAATATTTAAAATTTAAATTTTGTCATGCCAATTATATTTTTACACAAATACCTGACATTAATAAATAAAAAACCCAATATTGCATTTGATTAGTTTCAACCGCAGCAATACATTTTTTTCGATTTTCTGCTATCTTTTGAACAATTTTAGTTAGTTGTAGTTTGATCATATCGAAATATATTATACTTATTAATTTTATTTAATAAACTTGTATAAGGCTTGAGTACTTAAGCAAAAGTATTTTAAATGATTACAATTGTATTTTTATTTAAACATATTTACTTTATTTTACAAATTATTTTCACTTGTTTACCTAATTTAAGAATGTTTTAGAAAATTAAAAAATTAAAATATACTATTTAAGATAATATATGATAACACAGAAGGAAATAATGTTCTCAGCTACTATACTTTTACTACCACTATAATTATTTATATACAAATTAAATTCAAATTTGAATTTCAAATCGTCTGATGCAGCAACTACTTCTATTTCCTCTTTACTGTCCTCCATGGTCAGTTAATGCTCAACTAGCCTGCCTGACCTTTAAATAGCTAAATAATTTACTGAAGTCGTTGAGCTTTGATGACCAGACTTACGAAGCATTAAAAGATAATTCCATTGAATGCTTAAGATTTATATTCACTTTTTTTCCCTACTCACCTCCATTGTGCATTGGCATAGTTGGGGATCAGCGGCGGCGAGAACAGATTCCAAAGCAAATATGCCAAAAGAGAGGCGCAGCCTAATTGCCCACTTGGCAACCTGCCGATGTGGCCCAAAGCAGACCGACCCGATCCGATCCGCCCCCGTTGCCGCCCCTAGTCACAGCATGGGTTGGGTAACAAGAAGAAAAAGAAGAAGAAGTACACACAAAAATGTGTGTAAGTAGATGAAATTAAAATGTTTTTTATTTTTATTTTTTTATACTTTACTTTTATTTTATTTTTATTTTTTTCTTCTTTTATTTTATTTTTGATTAAACGTTGAGAATTTTTTGACGTTGCCGACGCGTCTCAAAAGTTGTCGCTGCCGTCATCCCATGAATTGTTGTCGCAGCAGAGGCAGCAGCAGCAGCGGCAGAGACAGTGCCAGTGGCAGAGGCAGCGACAGAATCAGCCGAGTCCGATGTGGCTATAAAAAGGCCATGTTACACAGTTTCCGAATTAAACAGTTAACAAAGCAAATCGACTCAAGACCACGCACTACCAACACTACCACCACCGTCATCTCCACCACCACCACCGCCAGCACTACCAACACCCCTTCATTCCCCATCTTCCCCCTGCTCCACACATCAAAATGTCCCAGAACTACAGCTGCTTACTAATCATCGGATTCATCATATTCTTACAACTCTGCACAGCAGCGCCAGCTGTGCGGGAAGCACCCAAAATTTTGGAGAAAGAAACAGTTATTAGGGAGGCACGTTTATTGGATCGCTTCGATCGTCGATATCCCGATGGAAGTTACGAATTTCGCTTCGAATTGGACGATGGAACAGCGCGTTATGAACGTGGTTATTTTGCCTCGATCGATGAGGTACAGACCCTAATGGTCGTTGGATACTACTCCTATCGCATGCCTGATGGACGTTATATCACAGTGTTCTATAATGCCGATCAATTTGGCTATAGGCAGAATCAATGTAAGTAAAGTGATAAAGTGATCAAAACTGAGAGACTTTAGAAAAATCAGTGCAATCCAAAACATGTTTTTTTTTTAATTCGCTACCAAATAATCGTGATTGGTACGAAAAAGTGAGAAACTAATAAGGAAATTAAATTAACATTATAATGCCAAACATCTAGCTTGTGCTTCAAGTGCGATTCATTGCCGTTTTTTATATATTTTTTGAAAACTTTATTCATGTGCGTCTTAAGCAAAGTAACTTAATGATTTAATGTAAAAAAAAAACACTTTTTAAATCACAATATTACAATAAAAATAAAAAAAAATACTAATTAGACAAAAAGTATAATGGTGAAACACTAAGACCGTGGATAAATCTTAAATCTTTGCATAGAACTCTCTGTTGTCTCAACACATGGATCATTATTTAGTTCTATTTTGAATCCATATTCTTCTAATAAAATATGTTACATATTTCTGGGCTTTAAAATGCAAACTCCCTATTAATCCAAGTATCTTACTTTAGTATTTTGAATTTTTAAAATCTGTTCGCCAATATAATTTAATAATAAGTTATTTAGCCTGAATAAACCGTCTGTCAATATGCACACTTGAACCTGAAAAACTCTAGGAGCCACAAACGTAAAAGCGCATTGAAGCGTCTATGGAAATTAAACTATATGTATTCCATTAGAACAATAGGGCGTCAAAATTTGATTCGGATTGGTCAATTACTAATATAACTTAAAATAAATTACATTGCACACTTAATCATCAAAATAACTTAAGTGATAAGCATTTTGCACACTTTTTCAATATAAATATAAAAATAATTACATTATATAAAAAATGTGAAGAGTTTAATAGTTTAAAAAAATATGAAAATTTTTTCAAATTTTTCTAACATATCCAAACATAACTCATTATATTTATAAACTGCCACATTTGTTGTTTAGTGCATAAGTTTTAAATTCAATTTGCTAGCAAATAAATCACAACAACTCTAATTTTTCAGCTATAACACCTGAAACTTATCCAAACCTGCCTCGATCCATTGAGGTGCCTGCGCTCAAGGAGACGACAGCAACAGCAGTGCGACAGTCACAGCAACAGCAGGAACAAAAATTCCAGAAGGCATCCACATCCACATCCCCATTCCCAAATTCATCTTTAGCCACTGCATCAACCTCATCCACAGCGACATCAACGCCCAGGGCTCCTACACGCAGAGGACGCTACTAAGATCACGTTGCCCTGTAATTACACATACGCGCTCTCTATATTCCTCTCCCTCTCTATATATATATATATATATTCCTTTCCCCTCTTCCTCTTCCTCTATAAAGTTTTTTTTTTACTACTTATATTGTATTATTATGCTTTTAAAAAGTGATTTTCAGTTTTTTTTACTTCTTTTTGTTGCATTGAAAAGGAATTAAAAAATAATAAAAATTTATTAAGGCAAAGCAAAAATTATGAATTTATTATTGACGACGTTGTTGTTATAATTATTGTTGTTGTTTTTTATTTTTTATGGTCTTTGGGCCAGAGGGTCTGGACTCACTTTGCCCCACCCCGCAACGCCCAAAACCATCGCATTTCCAAGCCAAGCTGCGATTTCGTGATATTTCGAAAGCCGCCGTCGACAATTTGGCAATAAATTCACCGCAAAGCGGCTCTGGCAATAAAACATACAAGTGCACAAATCTCTGTCTGCATGAGTGTGTGTGTGTGTGTGTGCGTGTGTGTGTGGCAATAACGCCGGCATATATAACGCAAATTACTAGTAAAATTAAGGGCAACAGCGAAAAACGGCACCGAAAGTGGCCAGAAAGAGATGAAGCGAATGAAAGAACGAGAAAAAGAGTTACACTGAAAAAAAAAAATACAAGCGTTTCAAAGTGCTAAAATGAAAGCTAAATAAATTACCTTAAGTCCATTGAATTATTTGTGGTATTTATATAAAATATTATTATTTAATTACATTTAAATGAAATATATTAGATTTTAATGAAAAATATAATTTAACTATACAACTTTTCGAAATGTAATTTTAAAAGTTAGAATCATAACGTACCGCAATTAATACAGCATTTTTAATGTTATTTAAATGATTAAAATATCTCTGTATTTATTTCTTGCTAATCAATTTTTCGTCAAGAGAAACCTACGTCTGATTGTTCCCATCAGAAAAGTTTCACTTGGAATATTTTCCGTTTTTTACTCAGTGTTGTTTCACATATTTAAAACTATTAATTTTACGAGTAAATAGTAAATTCAATACTTATAAATTAAAATAAAGTAATCATATTATTTATTAATTTAATTAAACTTTTAATCAATTAAAATATTTAAATAATTTGTCATGGCACGCATAAATCTTATTTTATTTATTATTATTATTATTTATTTATTTTAAAAATAAGTGTTTTTGTTAGTGTATGGAGAATACTAAATGCACAACTGAAGAGAGAATGAGTTACTGAGGGCAAGTGACTAAAACCCAAAAGTGAATCTCATAACCAAGTGTGAAGGTCCATCATAAATTTATAAGTGCAGACAGTTGCCAATTGGTTAACACGGAGTCCCGACTCACCCTCTCTTTTCTCTCTCTCTCTCTCTCTAATTATCTCTCTCTCTCTTCCCTTCCTTCATTCCAGCCCTGTCTGTCTGCCTATTTAGGCCAAAAAGGATGTGGCAGAAAACTTCAACTTACTTCGCGCCTAAACTGAATGCGGCTATAAAGTCATAAAATAAAAATATGTGACTCGTAGTAAGAGACAGATATTATGATTGGTCGTTTAATTGCAATCCGAAAAGCACATTAAGCCACAACGAGCACTCGTTAAAATTGATATCGAATCAGATTACACACCGTCAATTTATGTGTGTGCAAGTATTTCAATGAATTATGGAATTGTATTGTACTGTATGATATGATATACTTTATGATATATTATGAATTGCTCTGTAGTCAATTAAGTAGAGATTCAAGTTTCGCAAAACTTACACACTTCTTTCATTTAGATAAGTTATGAAGAAAATAAGTTACCAACATTGCATAAGATGTAAAAAAACAACAAAGTAAGCTTAAAATGTAAAAATTATATGCACAGTCATGGAAGTAAAAACTACTCTTACTTTTGTATTACTTATTTCAACAAATTACTTAAATTATTTACTATTTATATATTTATTATATTTTTTTCTTTGCTTACTCATATAATATCTTAGTCGCTATTTATTTCTTACTGATTGATTTTATTTGCTGTTACTTGTGCGTTTGTGGAATGTAAATTGGAACATAAACATTTGCCTTATTAAAAGCTTACAACTATTTGTAATCAATGTAAAACTCATTTTTGAAAAACCCAACAAAACTAAATAAAAGGATGTATATTTTCCAAGAATAATTATTATAAATTTTAATAATAAAAAAAAAGTTGATAAATAAAATTTAATTAAAATATTGTCAATTGTAACGTCAAATAATAGGAACTTTCTTTTCTAGTCAATATTAATTGGGTAACGAAATGAATTCAAATTAATATTTTTCTCTTTATTTTTCTATTTATTTATTTACACAAACTAATAGCAATCGCGATTTAACTAGATATTTAACTAGATAATTAAGTTGTATGTAGATAAAAAATTAAAATTAATAAATATATTAAATATTTAAGATATATTTTAATATAATTTTTGTATTTTATATTTTTAAGATATTATTATTTGTTATATATAATAAGTACGTTTAGTTGGTATAATCTGAACTAAAAACATTATTTGTTTGAAATAATACTTTCTTAATTTACACCACAATATTTACCCCAAAATAAACAAATATAAATTTTGTGATCTTGTTTCCGGTTTACATTCATGGATTGATTTGTCGCTATAAATTGTATTAAACATACATTTTATCCAACCATTTGTTGAAGCTCTAATTTGCACATCTAATTTTAATTTCCATTTCATTCTCAATAATACAAATGGAGTTCACTAACTAGTAAGAGCCCTTAGAACGCAGAATCTCGTTAAAATTAATTAGAACAGTAAAAACTCTTCCCTCGTGTGAGTTTGTACTATTAAAATCGCATTGTTAAGGCTAGTGAAGAGCTGCATGTAAATTCCTGAGAGTCCACAATAAAATTAAGAAATTAAGTGGTCCAACAAAGCGCAACGACTCGCGGATCTGCCCGGATTACCCTCTGCCAAGGGGTGGGTTAGCTGGGCATGCCGCAAGAAAGAGCTTGAAAAAAAGAATTCGCTGGTTACGAGACAAGGATATTACAGTCAGAAAGATGCATTGAGAGAGACAAAAAAAAAAACTGTTGGCACAGGAAATAAAAAAAATCAAATAAAATTTTCCACTGGCACGCAAAACATTCGATACCCTTTGTCTTTTAGACACTCCAACAGAAAAAATTGTTTAAATTTCAAATCAGGACTATTAGTTTCTAAATTGCAAAAATAACAGCGTGCAAGCAGGCGTGTGTGAATACCTGTATTTTAACAATATTCAAATATTTTTATTTCACAAATAATTGCAGATATTTGCTTTAATAGGACCAGAACGTATAACGCTTCGCAATCTCAATAACATATATTTAACTCCTTTTGTATTATACTGCGATTTTGCAGAATGTACTTCTCGGCGCTGCAAAAAACTATTATACCCTTTAAAAGTGTATAAAAATGTCGCTGTCTGCTGCCAAAAGACAAAACTGTTAAAATAACCAACGAAGTTTAAAAAAAAAATTGAAAAAAAAAACAAAATAAGAAGCAACAGCACAAAGTGTAGCTAATCAAAAAAATAAAATTAAAATAAAAAACTTTTTCAAGCAAATGCTCAAAACTCGGTGCCATAAAAGCAACACTTGGTTCATCGGTAGAAACAGAGAGAGAGAGAGAGAGAGAAAGAAGAACAAAGCCAACGAAAGGGCAGAAGATTCAACAACAGAGTTGCACTGGTAAAAATAATGAAATCCCAGAAAACGCTGTTGGTCTGCTGATAAACTATTAAGATACTAAGTACTACAGAAAAAAGAATTATTTGAGATCCTAACTTAAACTCTCAATTATAAATTTGCAGTAAAATATGATTTATCTAGCAGGTATAAAGCGGTTGTAACTCAATAATATTTACAGAAAATTTAATAAAAAACTAAGTAACATGTAAAAATATTAAGTTAACACAATTTATTAATTGTTTAAGCTTAACATAAAATATTAAAAAAAGAACATTTAATTTTAAATAAATATGTTAGTACATTAACAACATCCCAAATAAATCTAAGCTTCGTTTTGTAACGTAACTTAAAAAGTTAGAATACCTCATCTTCGCTGGCCTTACAGGGTATCTAAAGCCAAACCGTACTATAAAAGCAACTTTGAAAAGTGCTAAAAGTGCCTTTTGAGTTTAGCACAAGTCCTAGAACCGACAACAGGACACACGAAAAGCCAGTTGGAAAACTACCGTGGAGCCCACAGTAAAAGACCCTGTAAACCAATTCAACGATACTGAACCAATGAGCTTAGCAAGACTTTAAGATTTTTATTTTTAAAAAAAAGTTTAATATTTAACAACTTTTTTAACAAATTTGTTTATATTTTATCCAGTTGCCTTTAAAATATTGTAGCAACAATGGATTGAACTTTGAAGACCTCACAACTCCTGTGATGTCAGCAACACCCTTGATCAGTTAAGCAGATATATTTATCTTACCAACCTCATACACCGCTGCACTCATTTTAAGTACGCGGTCTACGAAAAGAGACGGGATAAGGGGCGGTAACCGGACGGACACATGTAGCACCAGTAGTTAAAATTATCAATGAAACTTTACAATCACGACTTACGAAAAGAAAAGAATTGCAACTCAAAGTAACAGTTTATTTTTTCTTATTTCATAGTCTTGTTGCTTAGTTTTTTCAGATTTTTTGTTGAACGGAAACGGAAAGAGTTTAAAACTGACTGAAATGATCCAGCGCCAATGAGCTGAAAGTTAAAAGTGCAACTTTGTGTAAGTTTCGCGTAGAGAAAATTCCATCTAAGCAAGCAAAAACAAACAAAAGGAAGGATAAGTCGAAAAGGAAGAAGAGCAAGCGGAGAGGTAGTAGAAGAATACTAACGACTAAAAGAACTTTTAGTAAGTTTTATGCCACGACACACAATTAATAAACTTGCGGCGCTTTTAGTGCTGAAAGCAGTGCCAATGTCAAGGCCTTCCCACCTATCCCAATCCCCGATGCTTATTAAATGTGCATCAGCCACCAAGGGGATGCCGTAGAGGGGGATATTCACAAAAATTTCGTATAATTTTGGTATAATCAAAACGCAATAAATATTGCAAATGCAAAACTTGTACGTGGACAGCGTCCAAAGCCCACGAATGTGAAAGAGGACCAACAAAATTTAAAACCCAAAAGCCTACCAACACCTACACCATCATATCCCCTTTCCAGTGCCTCCCTTAACCATCTCCATTTTCTAGCTAGCCATAATCCCAGCAGACTCTATGATGGAAAACAACGGCGGGAAATGGCTGCAAAATGTTTGCATGCTGCGGTAACACGACAGCAACAAAAATCTGGCAAAGGATAAAGAATAAACAAAGAACAAAAAAAATGTGGCAAGCGCGTGGCACATGGCGGATTCTCCATGTGGGCGGGGCAGAGGCAAAAAAAAACGGAACAAAAAATTAAATATAAAATGCAAAAATGGCTTTTAAGCAGCGAAAGTCTCGTTTAGTGCTCGTTTCTAGACCCTGTACTTAAAAGAGTAGGTGATTTAACTGCAGTGGTTATCAGGTAATAGACAAACTACAAATTTTAGACAGTTTTTTGTTAACTTATTATTAATGTTATTATTATTATTATTATTATTATTATTATTATTATTATTATTGTTATTATTATTATTATTATTATTATTATTATTATTATTATTATTATTATTATTATTATTATTATTATTATTATTATTTTTATTTTTACTACTCTAAAAACTTTAATTAATCCAACATCCTGAGTTTGAAAGCCATTTGATTCTGGGCTCTTTTATATTATTAAATAAATAATACTCATCAAATTTTTTAAATTTTTTATTTAAAAAAAGTATAACGCAGTCTATAAAAATTTAAAAAAAAAAAATTTTAGATGAATTAATAGTCGGTAAAAAATGAAAATTATAGAATTTTAATTACAAGAGTAAACAGAAGTCGCACGGGGTGTACAACTGTCGAGTAAGCTCAACTTTCCCACTGTTTTTTTTTGTGGTCGCTGTTTTGCGTGGTAAGACAGAAAAGAAAACTGGAAAGAGGCGTCAGTTCGCTTTGGGAGCGTATCAAGGGACACAAAAAAAACCCGTGGCAGGATGTGCTAAAAGGACATTGCTGTTGTCCCGCTGTAAGGAGGTGAGTGTGTCAGTATGTGAGCCTGAGAGTGTGTGGGAGAGTGTGAGTGTGTGTGCACTTCATCAGCGACCGCAGCAAAAGGCAACGGCTATAAAACAAAACATCAACAAAAACAAAAACAATACTTTTTTTTAAAAATTAAACAGGAAGTATTTAGCCAATAGTATACGACTACGTTATACCCTACGTAAATAAATTTCGTATTAATTATTGTTAAGTCCCAAATGCAACTACAGTTTGACAAAGGATTTAATAAAATGAAGGTAATACTGAATAGAAAAAGTCTTTTAAATTTAAAACTTTAATTCGAGACGGAATATTTTTGAAATGTAGTGAAAACCTTCAAAATTGTATTTTATAAACATAACTAGTTCTTTTTTTCTTCTAAAAATAAAATCATTTAACAAATTTTAAAAATTTTCAGATTGTTTTTAAAAGTTTGATGTTTTTATCAAAATATCAGAGAATTCTAAGACTTAATTGAAATTGACAATTAATTTTTAGATGTTTTGCCAAACAAAGCAACCCCTCTGGTTCAGAAAGCGTTAAGCAAATTTTTGGCAAGTCTGTGCAGTTCGCGACGGGAAAAGACGAGTCGCGACGCGCGAAAAACACGTGCCTTAAAGGCCCGCTCCATTCTCTAGTTACCGCTGTCGCTTACACCCGTTGCCGAAATGAAAACAGGGTTCGGGTCCAAAAGCTCTGCACACTCAAAAACAAAATAGTATTTAAAAAGCCTACAGTCAAGCGGCTTTACTATAAAAGTCCCCGTAAAAAGTACTTTTTTTTTAAATATTTTGATCTGAATAACAGAATAGCTATAGTTTTATAACTTTTCACAGTTCCGCACATTTATTTGTAATGCAAAGGTACGCAGGGTCTAAAAGTGTCGTGGCTACCTTTACTGTTCACTTCGCGGACCTTCACTACTGCCTTGCTGACAACTTGTAATGAAATTTGCGAATCCAAAGTTGTCCTAAGTCGCAGCTAAGCCGCGCTTCCCGAAAGAGCCGCCGTGACCCCATGACCCCGTGGCCCCGTGCGGGTCACGCGACAGCTGCAAGCCATAAGCTGGAGAGAGCGAATTCTGCCGCACGATATTAGTGGGAAAAGAGCACAAACGAGAAGGGTCCAAAGTTGAACTAACTAAGAGAGTAACTCACTTTGTTTACGGAAGCGGAAATTAATTATTTTACGTGCCCTGCGCAAATTATGCATTGCATTCCTGCGTTCCTGCATTTCTGAATTTCTACATTTCAACATTCGCACATACATTCGTACAAGCATACTCTATGCAATTTTAATGTCACAGATGCACCTGATGCTATACAAAATCAGCTACACTTTAAAGCTTCGTATTTCCGGTTAAATGCAAAAATAAACATGATTAAGCATTTTTAAAAGACTTAAAGGACTAGTTGACGAACAAACTAATTTGTATAATCAACTTAATTGAGAGAAAAGTCTTTGTCAACACAGTTGTCTACTCTGCAGTGACTGAAATAGCCTTGTCATTTACAAATGTGCTAGAAAATGCCAGAAAACTTTTTAAGCTACTTAAATGATTTGTTTTGAATAAATGCTCAATAAATTGTTTATTCAGCTTGGGCACTTAGATGCCATTTTGTAAAAATTATTAAGGGTTCTACTAGAGTCATAACACTTTAAAATATTCCAAGAGATTTTCTCACAAAGACAGCCAATTCAACTGGCAGAGTAGCACTTTAAGCAAGCAGTGTTTTATTTCTTTTTTAAATTTCAAACGGTAAGCATACGAAAAACTCTTAAATGGTTTCGTTGTTGAAAAGGGCGTTTTATAAATATTTTTTAAGCATTTAAAAAGCTGCAATAATTTACGCTTACAGAAAGAGAGAAAGAACTTCGAAGTCTGTAGTACTTCAGTTAAGTAGCTTAAGCTTTAAGACAACAGGTAAAAAGTGAAGGAAAATGAACAAATAAATAAATGAAACTGATATAATATAGTTTATACACGATTTAAGTTTACTTTTTATTAAAGTTCAATATGTGATCACCTTAATTTTGGATAAATTACACTTATTCCAGGCACTTATAATACAAAAAAGTTGTTTAGATGTCTTAACCTGGATTGTTTGCATGACCTCTATATATGAGATTTATAGAAATTTAGGTCAGTATACTAGTTTATCTCAAATTATCTTAATTTGAAATTAATATTTAAATACATAGAACTTAGCAAAATGTCACTATATAACTGCTTTAAATACAGCTATTAAAATATAAATCACTTAGTTCTCTTTGAATATGTACCAAAAATTTATAGAATAATTAAAAGGTGGCAAAACCGAAACAAATCAATGTTTTGATGCATAATAATTTGTAAGTTGAACTATTTGTGTATAGAATCATAAGTTTGGAAAATGGGCTAAGAGCATCACATTGAAATTGTAAGCAGACAAGTCAGAAAAGTTAAAAAAATCAAGTAAGAATGCAATAGTCGCCTAGTGGCTTTACGATACCCTTTACTCAATTTCAATATATTAACAATGATAATAACATTAGTACAATCGTTTAGGTAATGAATGAGATAGCTTGGTAAGCACAGAACATTTTCATTCAAATTCATATTTAGAGTATATTTTGACAGATTGTTCTTTTGGGAGCAATACGATACGAGTATACTAGTCTGATTGAATCAAAATTGGTCAGTATATTAACATTCATATCCTAGGTATCATGAGTTTTACGAAGATATCTTGATAAACACAAAAGTTTTTCGTACTAATTCATAATTAAAGCGTATTTTTGACTGGCCGTCTTTGTCGTTTAAAAAGGTTAGATTTTGGCCTTTATATTTACCTATATATGGAGATAGAACGCTCTAAAGTGGGCGTGTAAAAAACAAAAACAAACTAAGTACAAGCTTGGGTATTTCATTTTCAATTTGCGGCCTTGCTAGCTCTCTTAGTCTTCGTCTCTGATGAAGAATATCAAGAATGCCACGCCACCTTCTTCCTGTTACATACATTCCAACAATAACAGTATACCCTTATACTCTATGAGTAACGGGTATAATTATTCACTGAACATCAAAAATGTATATTTAAATGATATTTAATAGGAAAATAGCCGTAAAAATAATATCTAATAATGTATAACAGTATTGAATATCTAATTAAGCACCTAAACTATGGCTACAAACAGGTAAATTAGCTATGCTCTGGAACCAATTTAGTTTCAGTATTTAACGGGCTTTGTAATTATCACTTTAATGAACTTTGCTGTTGTAATAACAGCCAACAAGCAGCAAAAAAACGGGGTTTGAGTTAAATTTGGCTACGGAAATGTTGATTTGGGAGATGGGTAGAGTGGGGAATCGGTTAGGCTAAAGGATAATGGTTAGTCCTTGGGTTTACTACGTGCATCAACTCCTTTATTCCAGATGCTGCTGCTTCTGCTGCTGACGGTGTCTCAGTTTTTATTAAGGAATAAAATTAGTTAGCGCGTGCCGAGCACGCCAAGTTGCAAGTAGCAACTAACAAGTTGCAACTTGGTAGTTGCAAGCCGTTCTTGTTGTTTTTGCTACCCTGCAAGTAATGTGAAACGAATGTGCGCAAAATAGTACAAGATAAACGCGAAAATTTCCAACAACAAAAACAACCAAGATACCTTCTCTCCAAGGAAGCGTCAAGGCAACGACAGCTAAATAGCCAAAGCTCCTGAATTTGTTTGCTACCCGAAAAAAAAAGTGGAGAAAAAAAATGTGGGGCAAAGTAGCATGGAACGACGAAGAAGAATTACCGTAACTCCCCCTTAAATACCATCGTAAGTCCATCTATCAGCAAGTTATATTTATAAAACTTTAAGCAGCTCTAAATCTTGTTTAAGATATTATCGCAGTCGCTGTAGGGGCCCAAAGTTGGTAAGCGTCTTATTTTATGTATGTAGTTAAAGTACTTAATTTCTAAACACAAATGTGTTAAAATATTCTAAATACTTATATTAAAATTATGTGTTAAAAAAATACTACGGCAATCTTAGCAGTATAATCATTAATGTTAAACAAAAATTGCATTTTAATAAAAAATATAAAGTAAACCGCGCATTTTTAATTATTATAATAATATTATTACCATTATCGAATTCACAGTAATACATGCCGCTAATTATCTTATTAATGACTATTTTAATAAGAAAGAGGACTCAAAAATGATTCGAATATAAAATGCTGGGTGAGGCTAAAGAAAAATGTTTATAAATAATTATATATGTATGTACATATATTAAATTAAATTATTCTTTTATTTTGTTTAATATATGTATATAGATATTTTATCACTAAAGCCGAAGTGACCATTGACTCCCAACGGTATTTTAATTTTTTTTTTTTTTTTTGTTTGCTGTACATTTTAAAATGGCGGCCAAATGAAATTGCTGAGGAATTAAAATGCACCCGGCGGCATTTTGTTTTTCACGCCACGAGGCGATTAATCATAAAAACAGATTTTAAACATGGCGCACAACCAGAATGCCACCGACATCTGTGTGGGGATGTATGAGTGCATGAGAGGGTGTATGTGTTTCAGATATATCAGCATGTTCAGTCCTGTTCTGTTGTGTTGTATTGTGTTCAATTCAGTTGAATTGTGTTCTGTTCTGTTTGGTTCGGTTGGACGAGCATATAAAATATGCAAAATATCTTGTAATGTGTTTATCAGTGTGTATATTTAGCATACACACATACACACCCATTAAAACACCGACAGAGAGATAGAGAGCGTACAGTGGCCGGCAATGTTCCGCATGTAAATTTAAAGTTCTCCATCATACAAAATAGAGAATTTCATCTGCAATTGGAAAACTCTCTCAAATAGCCGTGTGCTACGTGTTAACTCATTGAATTAACAAATAGCTTTATGTATGTTCATTTTACAAAATGTTGCCTGACGGTTTTTTGCGGATTTCGTAACATTTGCCCGCCACTACCTACCCCACCCAATGTCGGTGCCACGCCCCGTTAAAAGAGCAAACAAACAAACAATCGAACAAAAAACGTAGCAAAGTTTGGTTCACTATAGGTCTATTTGTTGGTAAAGCTCTTAGTGGATTTTCGTTAAAAATGTGTATATGTATCTACACTAACAAAAATATAATATGTTTGTCTCTTATTTAAGATAATGTTTATTTGAAGTCCTCTTTTATATTATATTCTACCTACGAATACATTTTCATTCCCTTGTAGTTTCAACGGATTAAGATTAAGCATTGTTCGCTAGGAAGATAAACAGTCGAAAGTAATTAAATAAAAATGACAGTCCTGAACACATGAAAATTATACGATGTTTTGTTTGCAAAATATTTGTAACTATTTTTTAGTTATATTTCATTATTTTAATATAACTGAGAATAACGTTACGTAAAGATTTTTTAAGTTATTTACAAAATAATTTTATAATATGTTTACAATATTTCTATTCTTTCTTGTGTAAGTAGTTTAAAATGTTAAGATTTTTACCATTAAAATGGTAATGGTTTTAATATTGTTTAAAATTTTTTTTTAAAAACTTAACAATTTGTAACATACTTGAAAATTAATGAAATATTTAAGAACGGCTGCGAGTTGACTTTTAAGGCCTCTTAAGAATGACCTCTGTAATATATAATTTTTCTGTGCAAATCAAACTAAAAGAGGATAAGTGCTATCATACACATGTATCATTTTGGTTTGGGTTCCTCTAGTTGCTTTTAAGTTATAGTGAAGAGAAAATAATTTTTTTATAATGTTAAATCAGCTTTTAACAATTTGCGGTCTAAAACATTTTTTTCAGTGTTTGATTGTCGACACTGACACAGCCTACTCGCAGCAATGTATTTCCACAGTTGTTTGCGGTTAAATTTTTGCCACCATTACTTATGCACACAATAATGTGTACACACATACACACACTTGTATGGTTAACTCTGCAACTGTAACTGACTTCATTGGAAAAAAAAAATAAAAAATTAAGTCTCTGATGCCAACGGAAGTGTCAGTAGCTTGGGCAATAAATTTTTTCCGCGCTTCAAGCAAAAGTCAACGATTTGCAAAATAATATTCCGATTGGAAATCGCTTTAGTGAACTTCGAAATGGATTCGTGTCCTTGTTAATCCTTCGATTACTGAAAGCTGTGATAATAGTTGAAGTGGATGTTAATTACAGGACATTTTTCCATTAATCCATTAACGTAAAGTTTTTTATTTTTGGCACCAGCAAATTGTTTAAAGGGAAATGTGTTCATGAACTCCATAAAATGATTAAATTTATGAAACTTATGTTAGTAATGACGACTGCAAATAAAAATTATTTATCTTGGAAATTGAAGATTTATTAAATTAAATAAAACAAAATTACTAAATAATTGCTTTGACAACGTTTTCACAAAATGGAGCAAACATTTCGTTATGCTATGTTTAATATAAGGTTCAGGCTTCCGAGGTCTGCCTTCGTCACCAACGTGAACAGTCGCCTCTCAATGCTGTCAAGCACAGCTTGAACTCTTGACGCTAAGATGGCATTTCAAAAAGACAAATACAAAGACCACTTGACAGCAGTCACAGCAATTGCAACACATTTTTTAGCATGGAAATTTTCTGCTGCAATTATTATTGAAAATTTACAATTTAAAATTAATGTTCCAATTTACCTTAACATATTGAAATTAAAGTTGGTTATATAACATTAAATGTAGACTTTTTAAGCAATTGTTAGATTCACATAGCAGATATAATATGGAAAAACTCTTTAGGTATAAATATATCAAACACACACTGTTTATTATATATAAGTTATTAGAACTCAACTAAAAATATTTATCAAGCGAGCGACCTGTAAAATACCCCGTACTCATTCTGTGCGCATTTTACCATAAAAATAAGTAATTTTTGACTGATTTGTCCTAAAGGATGTAGTTGTCCAATCCAAATCAAAACTGTGTTGGCATTTATATTATGGTGGTATACATATAATGTGTAAATTTCAAAAGTTTTAAAATTACGGTGTTACGAAAATATTTACAATATTTACAATTTGCGGTGCGGTAGGGACAGTGGTAACAATTTGAAATAAATTTTATCAGCGTACCCTATAGACGTATATTCAATACAAAAGTTGCTCTATGAGTCTCTGAGATCTAGGTGTTTATTCAGACGGACGGACGTTGCTACATCGACTCGGCTATTAAAAATATATGTAAATACTTTATGGGTTCTGGTTAATAGACCCCACTTATCGTTTTTAGAGCACGGGGTACAATAATCTGAAAAAATTTTAAAAATACAATTTTAATTAATATGTAAAAAAAAAATTCATTGTTCAGCAGAAGTATAGCTAGAACAAAATATTTAATTAAATTAATTAAATTAAATTAATTAAACATATTAATTCTTAATATAATTCGTACTTAACCAAACTAAGTTACCATACAATAATGAATTCAAGTAACACATTTAGCAAACTACAGATTTATGATTATTTACTCCAGTATTTCAGTCAGACCTCTTTAAAAAAAAGGCCACTTGTTTATATTAAGTCAAAGTTCAAAATCCGCTTAAATTAAAGCGCAAAAAAAGACTCATAAAAAAGTTATTGCTGCCTGAAGATGTTTTAAGATGAATGTTTTATGAAGATATACTAGCAAAATGTGGGCAATATGAATGTGAATATTATTTATGCAGAAGAAATGCCTTAAATAATAAGTATAATAGAAAAGAAAACAAAGTTTCGATTGGTGCCATCTGCCATCAACTGACAAACAATGAAAGTTTTGTGGCGTAAACAACAAAAGAGGCAAAGATTTATACGTGAATATGCCACTGAATCGGGGTGTACAAATGGAGGTAGGGTGAAGTAGAATAAGACCAGCAAGTAGAAATAGAAACCATAAACTACAATCGGAGCAAGCAAAAGTAGTAGTCAGTGTAGAGAAAGAGAGAGAGGAAAAAACTAAATAAATAAATAAATAAATATGCACATCCTTTTCGATACATATGCAAAAATTGCAAAAGGATTGGCCAAAAGTGAAACACTTTGATATGCATCTAAATGGCATCATCAGCATTGACTCGACTCCCAAATGCGACGACGTACCATAACAACAAACAACAAAAGCAACCAAAGGAAACACAGGATATTTTTAAGGATAACAACAAGGACAAAAACTAAGAAAGCAATCAATTGCCATACGATTGAGAGACAAACAAAGGCAAAAATCCAAGATCCCAGTTCAAGGCGGCAAAACAAAACAAAATCAGAAAAAACTTGTAGAAAAATCAAAAGTCGAGCAACTGAACTTTAAAAGAACCGGTAATCCTTATAAAGCGAGTATTAATTTACACTCATATGTACTCTATAAGATACTTAAACAAAAAAGGTAAAACACGAGCAAAATTTTATGAGAATACATATCTACCTAATCCAATCAGGATAACTTAAACTATAATATTTAGAGGTGTGTGAATTTAGTTCAGAAATCATTAAACTGTTAAAGTTTACTTTGTGACTTTATACACAAATACATATATTCTGACTAAATTTGTTATGGAAATAGAGTTAACGTTTTATATATTGTAGCTATTGTTTCATAATGCATTAGTTTAGTAAAGATAACCCTTAAAAATCATTATCACTGATTTCGACCTATTAGAACCAAACTTAACCAAACCCGACTTGGCAGACTACATCAAATGGTGTCATACACTATGTGTATGAATTTGATTAAGATTATCTTACTAGTTAATAAGTTATGCCTGCTTAAAAGAGTTTTAAATAATTTATCTAAATCAATTTATCTAAATCAATTTATCTAAATGATAACACTTAATGATGATCAAAAATATATTGTATACATTTGATAAGCTCGGCTACGCCAACATTACCACTTCCATCTGGAAGTACAGGGTTTAAAAAGCCACACAATAAAAATAGAAAAATAAAATTCAAAGAACAAATTTAGTACAGTCGAGCACTACCGACCTTATAAATACTCTCTGCATAATATTTTCGATTATAATATCATCTTATTAAAATCGGTATCCGGGACTTACAGTGACTTGACTAACTAAATATGGATTCGATAAATTCGAACTTGGAGCTCTTACCCTCTCAGAGGTCTGTTTGCTCTTATGGACAGGCAGACGGACATGGCTATATCGACTCGGCTTTTGATGCTGTTCAGGAATATATATACTCTATAGGGTCTGCCATGCCAACTTATGCCTCTTAGATACTTTTAACAAACCCTGTATACTCTTGCAGAGAGTATAAAATCAACTGTGAAAACTGCAAATCATTTTGCGGGCGTTACATTTTATTTGGTATTCCAAGCCAAAATCCAGCCAACAGCATTGAACATAGACCACTATGCACAGTGGGTCAATGCCAGTGTAATATGAAGTTTTATAACACAAAGACGGGGATAAAGCCGACAATTAATTTTGCACTTGAGCATCCAAAAATGCATTAGATATATCCGATTTTTATATTAATTATTCAACTAGAACCGAATTAAATCAAGACATTGAAAATACGATCTTAAATTTGTATTTTTGCTTCATCTAATAAGCTTCATCCAAAAACTATACCTTACCACTCCGACAATTTTTTAAAGGGACATAGGAACGAAATTTAACTAAATTGGGCCCATTTAAGGTATTAAATTTAAAAAATGTATATTTCTTAAAAAACAACAGAATGTCAATTGATCTAACTGATTTTTAAGCGATTTTTACTTAAAATTGGCTGAAAAAATACCATGGTATAAGTAGTAAAAATGAATATACTTACTACTAAAAGAAATGAAAACAATCAAGAAATGTTTAAATCAAAGAAATTGCACATATTTATTTGATAAATAAGACTATATAATTATTTGAGAAAAAAAAAGTTTGAATAAATATCAAAAAAAAAGTTAATGCCGTTATGTACGTGTTTGTGTCACTGTGCAGCCGTTAGTAGTCCATGCTCACACATGTGGCTTTGTGACTGGAACTTTTGTGGCTTTCGGTTCGACTCGGTAGTCCAAGAGCGAGGGAAAAGGACTTCGCTCCACTATACGGAAGAAGAAAAGAACGGAAGTGCAAACAATGATATCGATAACAATGACGATGACTATGATAATCAGTAAGAACGCTCAATTAGGCTGACGAGGTACACTCACTTTTGTAGATATTATAGCCATGCTCATCGGCTATATAGTGCACTGTCTGAATCTGGGGCTTAATCCCGGCCACAGGCACTGAGCTATAACCCTCCTGCACATTGACCAACTTCTTGTCTACCATTTTAGCATAGATTTTCATGTAGTTGACCAGGCCATTACTGAGTACCAATCTGCCGAAAAGAGACATGAAAATGGAAGGCATAAAGTCGTGAAAACAGGTACCTACTTATGCTCCTCGGTGCCATTGGGATGTATATTGTGGTAGTTCTCCATCACATAAACTGGCGGTGATGGTTTCCAAACTACTGTGGGCCTTTGGGTAGTTGTTGTTGTTATTGGCGGCGCTGCTGCTTCCAGCTCATCAAAGAAATAATCAAAATTTTCCTCTTCAAAATCCATTTGCGGAAATACGGCCAATTGATCCTCATACAAAGGGAATACGGTTGGTGTAGGGGTTGTAGTTGTTGTTGTTGTTGTACGTCGTGTTGTACGTCTTGTTGTTGTCGGTGGACGTGTTGTCGTTGTTGTTGTTGGTTGACGTGTTGTTGTTGGCCTGGTCGGTGTGGTGTCTGCCTCGTCCTCAATATCAGTTGGCCAAACAACCAATTGTAATTCATAGAGAGGCTGACTGCTGCCACCCGACATCGAGTGTCTCAGGACATTTCCAGGCTGCTCCTTCTGCTGCTGCTGCTCCACATCCGCTGGCTTATAAGTGTTGCTGTTGCAGCCATTCGCTTGCAGCAGTTTCTGCCGCTCTAACGAGTCCATTGTTGCATCGAAAGTCAATTTACAGTCAATGCGCTCGAACTTCGATGCCGACTTTAGCTGCTCCTTCTCCATGCTCATTTCGGTGGTCATCATCTGCAGCTGTTGCTGCTGCTCCTGTTCCATTGCTGGCATCGTTGTTGCAGGAGCACAAATCACGGCCAGCAGGAGAATTAGTGTCAGCGACTTTACGCCCCTTTGCTGCCACATGTTTGATGACATTTCTGACTTGAGTTGAAATTGCGTTGGGGACTTGACTTTCCGTATTGGACTTGGGCTTTGATTTCTCTTAACGCTTGAACTTTTGCTGCTTTTGTTGCTCACACCAAATGGCGCATCTGATATTTATACCCCAACCAAAAAAAAATACAAAGCACATTACGCAGCTGCGACGCCAGCAGCAACGTCAACGCTGGCAGCGACTTAATCAACAGCATTTTTGGAATTCGCGAGCAAACACCTTTAAACGTTACCGTTATGTGATAAATGCGTGAACAGTAATAACAACTTCAATAAAGGCAGGCGATTGTGTAAGGGAGCAAGCGAGATAGACAGACAAAGAGCATGCAACAGGCGCTTAGCAGCAACAGCAGCACCAGCAGCAACAAACAATCGACGCAGGAGAGAAGGAGAGCGAGTATGAAGCCAAATGCAGGATTAACTGCACATGTAAGTATGTGTGAGTGTGTGACTGGCACTCTTACTCTATCCCTGAGGTTCTGTGCATGTTTTCATTTGAATGTTTGCATTCTTTTTGTTGGTGCCTTTGCGCTCTTGTTAATGAGCGAATTTTTGGGTATTCAGCGGTGATGGCAACTATTCGCAACTTAAAACAGGACGACCAGAAATTAAGCAAAAAAGCTTTTCTAAAGAGTACTCGACTATCCGACACCCTGTGAAAGCGATAATAGAAATTTTTTTATTTTTTATAATTTATTTTTTTATTTTGCGGTGAATATTTCGCCAGATCCATATATATGTACATACATAGATGCAAATATTTTATGCTCTGATCGGTCGAAGAAACTTAAATCAGGAACAATTAGCAGGGAATTAATTTTATCGAAACCAATTATTCACTTAAGTTGGGTATGCAAAACGAGAAAACAAGATGACAACATACGACAAAAAAGCTGAAACAAATCGGTATCAAAGTTCGGACTCGACAACTATTAAAACATTGTTTTATCGCTGGAAGCATCTTTTATAAAACATTTTAGGTTTGAATTTGACAGGTATCTTCTTTTTGTTTGTATTAGCATCCACTATCGAGTCCGTCTGACTATCTATCTACATATCTATAAGCTGTCTTGATGAAAGTTAACACAGCCGTGTATTCTCTGTGCAGGCAGTTCATATGTTATAATCGGATCTGATAGATCTGATGACTATATCATGTACTTACCATTGGAACATTTTTTTTTGCAATCTTATCCAAATGCATTAAATAAAATATCTTATGTGCAACCCAAACTTCATTCACATCGGACCACTATATAATCCTTAGAAGCAATCAGTTGAAAATACTTAAAATGATTAGTATGAAGATTTTAAAAATCTATTAAACATAATTATATTCTCGCAATATGCATTTATTCCATCTGCCGACCAAATTTCATCCAAATCGGACCAGTATCAGAGCATATAACTGTAATAGGAACAGGCGGTTCGAATACAAGGTAGTTACATTTTCTGTGTGTATTGAGCAATATCATGGGGGAAGAACCAATATAACGCAATATGCATGACTGAAAGAGTATTTAATCTTTGGCGAGTCGAAATGAAGCGTTTTTTCTTGTTTTTATATAGTTTTTGCTGGCATTTAAAAAAAAGGTATTTATGTAAATTTTACATTTATTTTAACAAGGAAGACAATTCTAAACTTTATGCCCAAAAAGTTAAAAAAATGGCAGTCTACATTTAATCAGAAACTCTGTTTTAAGTTTTGTAATTATATAAAATATTTTTAAACAATTATTTTAGAATATAAGCACTTCTGAGTAAAACTCACTTTAAAATTAATTTTTTTTGAGCTTAATAATATATATTTTTTAATTTCTACAAAATCAAGGATGTTTGACATACTTTTAAGTATTTTTTCTGTGTACCTAAAGCTAATTGAGTGAAATTCTGACCAAGTCGCAGAGTATTTCACACTCTTATGAAGCATGTTGCATTGACGGTAACGTACTTTAAGGAACTTTTACTGCTTTTTAAGTACAAAGAAACTCTTTTGTTTTCTTAATACATTTTTGCTTTAACAACATTGGGGCCTTCGACTTTAACCAGACCGAAAACTCTTTAAAGGATTCCCAATTTCTTGAATAAATTATCTGTAGTTCAGTGTGCTTTTAAAAAGTTTTTTAATACCCCCCAAAGTATGACAAGTGAACTTCGCAAAATTTAACATAAAGTTGTGATACCTGGTCTTTATGTTTATATAGTATGTCACATTTTTGTTTTGTGAATACAAAAAAATAACCTTTTCTTATAAGAAATTAGGTTTTTTCTTTATTGTAAAAACATTGACTAGTCATACTGTGCTATGTGTACATAAAGTGTGTACTTACTTACTATGTACTCAACTGTTAACTACTTCCGTTAGGTAAATTTTGTTTGGTAATCAATTTAATAATCTGCAAATCACGTTACAATATTTTGTCAAACATATACATATCTACATTGCTCTACACCCTTTTGTATTAGTAAGTTGGGTTAACTGTCATTTATCTGAGCGATCTTTAGAAACATTCTTTTGCTTTCGCTTGCCTTCCTCTGTCTTTATTTCAGCTAGTCGCAGATTGTCGAACGGTAGCTTGCTCCATCCCTCTCTTCCTGCAGCTGGCAGTTCTTGGCGTTGCGCTTTCCTCGTCCTTCTTATGCTTATTTGGGCAACATCATTTATAACAAGATTTTCACGCTGGACAGCGAGCTCAACTAACGGCAGCATCACAGCTGCAGTCAAGCATTGGCAGCGAAGGCAGAGAGTGGAGCAAAGGCAGAGAGTGGATCAGGTAGAGCGAGAGTGCGAGAGAGGGAGAGCGGCAAAGTTGTCGACAACCATTAACGGAGCGTTGCTGTTGACGCCGCGAAGCTGCGTCGCTGCTGCCGTTTAGCTTTTGTTATTGTTCTTGTTGTTCGCTGTTATTGCAGTTTTGTCGCTGTTCTGTTGTGAGTAGCCATAAAATATATTTTACGTTAAAAAGTATTTTTAAACTTTACTTTTGTGCCGGTAATTCGGTATGCACACAAACTCATGCGCACACACATACACACGTAAATATAATTACCTTTGTGGCAACACTACAGCCTTTGTGAGTCAACCGAAGTGGCAACACTGATTAGTTTGAATGACAGCTGCTATGAAGAAGTTAGAGAAGAGCAACAAAACCGACATAATTAATTGCGAAATCAATACAAATTATAAGAAGCAAAATGCAATCAAGTATAGAGAAATATAAATTATATATGTGTATAAATATATTAATTTAAATGTATTTAAATATATATGTATGTTTACACATATTATAAATGTTTATAAATCATTGCTAATGTTTAGATTAGTTTTGTTTTACAGTTTCAAGGACAGCCTGCTGTTTTGCATAACATTTGTGCATACAAATTTAATTTTCAACAAGAACATAACACAATATGCGTCTTTAATGTGCAATTTGTCAAAACTTATTTGATTTATGAGACCCAGTAGCAATAAAAACAAGAACAACATCGACCAACCGACCGACCAACCAACTGTCAAACAATCCAAAAACAACAACAAACTTTAGCCCAGGTTCCGTTTCGTTTTGTTCCCCTCCGTTCCATTCCGCTTCGTTCCATTTCATTCCGCTCTCTCCCTAAATAAGCAATCTCAGCACCAATACCCCACCCCCTACACTCCCAGCCCACCCATACCCCACCTCTCTCTAGTCACAGTCGGCTTCTCAGCACGGCTGCTAATCGTCCATATACAAGTGAATTTTAAAGCATAACAAATTGAAATTCTCATCCACAAAAATGCTGAACATAGCCTCGATTCCTGCCCAGAAAATAAGTACAGTGGTCACCGTCAATGGTTAACTAAATAGCCTATTTCAAGCTGTGCAGCCGACTTGGCTGTGTTCACCAGTTTTTATAGTTTTTTAATAAACAATACACACAATATTTTCAAAAAAAAACCAGGAAAATATATATTTATTGAATGTTGTTATAATTTTAATAATTTTATTTTTTTAGTCCTTCGAATATGCATAGTTTTTATGATATAGAATTATTATTTTGAAAATTTTCTTGCTTTAAATATTTTTACATAACTAACAAAAAGATTGGATACAAATTTATTGAAAACGTTTACATAAATCCATAAAAACGAGAAAAACAAGTATCATCGGCTCGCCTAATATTAATTTGATTTAAATTACCCATTGTCAATATGGTAGCTATGTGATATTGTAGTCCGATTAAGTTGAAATTTGGTCAGCAGATGGGGATTGATAAAAAGTATATTTGGCGATTTTTGAATTTTAAATCGCTCAATCAACCCAGAAAACTTGCATACTTCAATTTGCAATCGATTTCTCCTATGACAGCTATATGAAATAGATTTTAGATCCGGATGAAATTTAATCGGCAGATGAGAAATGATAACAAATAGATATTGCGTGAATTTGGTTAAAATCGTTGAAAATTCATTCAAAATGTTCATACTAAGCATTTGTAGCATTTGCAACCGATTGTTCCTATGGTAGCTATATGATATAGTAATTCCGATTTGAATAAAATTTGGTTTGCACTTGCGATTTTGTACGGAATTCAAATGGAGCGAATTTGGTTGAAAAACATAGCTCAAAAAAATTGTTTTCAACCGATTGTTCCTATGCGAGCTATATGATTTAGTCAACCGATCATATGATCTACGTGCAATGTTTCATTAAGAAAGCTTTAAAACTGAGAGACTAGTTCGCATAGAAACAGACGGACAGACGGACGTGGCTATATCGTCTCGGCTGTTGATGCTGATCAATAATATATATACTTTATGGGGTCGGAAACGACTCAGAATATTAAAACTTTAATTTTTTCTACATATATAATTTTTTTTTAGACAATTAAATAAAAAGTATCTTTTCACCTACATACAATTTGTTTTAAAGCTTCATTTTGAAAAGTGTTTAATGTACAATAGTAGCTATTAGCTATACTCAAACCCCACTGTACTCGCAGCCAACACAGAGCGTTTTGTGGTGCAGACGGTTGGAGTGGAGGGAGATGCCGTCGCGTCATTGTTGGGCGATAAACAAGGTGGCACTGGAGCAACGCTTTGGTCCCTGGTCTGTGGCACATGATTTTTGCGTAATCTAATTTGTCCTCTTTGGGGGACCGAGACTTGTTCCTGCTTTAATCATGTGACTGCTGGCGATTTGTCACAGCTGCTGGACAGCCTCAAAGGAACCAAAAAGACTAAAATCAGTGAGCACTTAATTTCATTTACATATTTCAATTTGATTGAAATTTAATTTCACTTCAAATGTCACACAGACGGACAATCTGTATTATTTCTTGTATTTTAGCATTTTAGCCACAGTTACGTACTATTATATCTGTCAGTTTAATTCTGACTGTTAATTGTACAATGAATGTTTTCAGAATTTAACTTTTGAACAATTTAGCCAATTTTATAGCAGTTTAACATAAGTTATCTTATTTGTAAAAAATAATCATTTATATTTGCACTAATTGAAAAGAATATCTAACCTAACATTATCCGAGTTTTGTACGACATAGAGTTAAAGTATTATAAATTTAATTTATTTATTTTTATTTAAATTTATTGATAATTATTTAAAGTATTTCAATCCTGATGCCAATAGCTTCATACATGTTTAACTTTTCATTTTCTCATTTGAAATAGCTTTTTATTTGAAGGTATTAGCTTTTCTTTCTTTTTAGACCACGTATTCACAACGAGTTGGTTTTAAGGTCTATTAGGTTTACCAGAAGCCCAATGTGCTTAACAGGCAGAAGAAGGCTTCTTCAACCCCATAAAGTATACATATATATTCTTGATCAATATAAACATCCGAATCGGTATAGCAATGTTCGTCTGTCCGCATGTCGGTCTGTCTATCGAAAGTAAAAAGCAGAGAGTATTATACGGTCGGACATGCTTAACTGTTATTTTCTTTCTTGTTTATTATTATTGTCAATTATTTGTTTAAATTAAAAATATAAATTTAATTTTTTTTTACACACTTCAATTTATTATTATCACATCCATTGCAATTCCCAAGTTGCGATTAAAACTTAGCTCTTCCAGAAATCCAAAAACTTAAATTCAAAAAAAAATGTAAGCCAAAACAATCCAAAAATAATGTTACTAAAACCTCATGTATAGAATTATACTAAAGCTGCTTCCCTCGATTTGACCCACTTACAGTGTAATGAAATTCAAAAAATCAATAAAGATTTTAAATATTGTTAGCTGCCAACTGGTTTCGGAATCATAAAAATCCAGAAACGCTGTCCATTAAAACGGCTTAAAATTTTTTGGGAGCACTCGGGAAGCAAATTTACCAAGATATTGTCTTATATAAAAGAGCAGACAGTTTGGACAACTGAACAGAATTGGAAGTGCGACAAAGATGAGAACTTATCTGTGCCTTGTACTGCTTATCACCGCAGCTGCTGCAGTTGAACCGGAGGCGACGACGACGGAACGACCGCAGGAGGAGCAGCTGCAGCAACAGCGGGAGAAGCGGCAACTGGTGAGTGCAAGTGGATCAGAAATTGAAAGGGGAAGCAAGTCGAAATTTGCATGAAAACCTTTTTACAGAATACCATTGGTCTTGGAGTTCCCGTCTATTTCGATGCCGTTAATGTGGAGCCGGTGAAACCAATCACCGGATTGCAACCGATTACGGTGGTTTCCCCCGTGGTTAGCAATACGGCGAATTTACAACAGCCGGGATTTTTGCCAGCATTTACACAGAATATACCCCTTGTGGGTCCACTTCTGACCAATTTACCGCTGCAGAATTTGATTGGAACCCTGGGCACTACTCTAGGCGGTCTAAATCTGGGCAACTTGGGACAACTGGGACCCTTGGGGAATTTGGGCAATCTCGGCAATCTTGCAAATTTGGGTAATTTGGGGCAACTGGGCGGTCTGGGTGCTCCAAAGCCCACCACGATTTCCCCTGTATCCGCACCTCAGACATGTGGAATTGCCCAAAAACTCACCTGTCGCTGCGATCCCCTTTTACCACTGCGAGTAAGTGAACCGGAAACGCAACTTATGAAGATTGTCAAACAAAATGTACGGCGTAATGAGGACGGTTCCAGTGAAATGCGTTTGGTGATTAGCAACGGCGTCATCATGTATCACCGTAATGAAAAGGGTGCCCTCAAACAGCAGGGTTACTACGCTCTGCCCTTCCAGAAGGAGCACTACCTGAATGTCCACTACAACATAAACCAGACCAACTACACGGTCAAGGCCGATATCAGCAGTTCTCCGCCCCACTCCGATTTTGAATCCTGGACGACACCTGAGTCAGAAATTGTCTAAAACTGAATACATATACCTACACATGTCTTGTAAGCTAAGCTTTTTTTTTGTGTAATTTAATGCCAAGAATATCAAAAATAAAAATTAACTTTTAAAAATACTGTATCCTTTAAACGCAATTATATATTTTCGATTTATTTTTACTATTCAAGAACCAAGGATTGTTATTATACGGCTAATTTCTTTGTTCCAGAACTAATTATTATTTTCAATTTTTATTGCTAATTTTTAAGGTGCTAAATAAATTTAAAAATTTATATATTTAACAGTATGTGTCTTAAATATTCTCTCAAAATTTTAAACAGATACGAGTAAAATTGATTTGTCGCATTTAATAACTTATTCCTAGAAATTCTTTTTTTTTAAATCGGTAGTCACGGTTTCCTGAAAAGTTATGGACTGATCTCTTTCAAGTTTAACTCACATCTTTTATAAGATAAAATCCCGTATCCGTAACACAGGAGTGTTTGATGTTTTTTTTAAGATATTTCCAAGTGCAAATTTTAGTGGAAAACTTGACTTTTGAGTTCAATAAATACTCTGCCAGAAATACATGTTTAAAAATTTTGTTTCTTTCGTTCTAATACGAGATTTACGCTTGAACTATCGGAAAATGCTTGGTTTTTTAACTACACATTAATCATTTCATAAGATATCCTGACTACTCCAATAGACATTTTATTGAAGGGTTACAGAGTTAAAATGCTTATGAAAAATTTTACAATCTAGTAATGAAGTATGTAGCTGTTAGACAGTATGTTTTCTATACTAAAACATGCTAACTCTACCTTAACATTTACCTTTTATGAAGACAGTATGCCCAAAAGTGGGCGTGTCAAAAACATAAACAAACTTGTACTGCTGGAGTATTTTATCTTTGACTTGCCGAATTAATATTAAAAAAAAATTTCTGAAATAAATCAAAATTACTTTTGCAGTAATGGAACTTTTGTTTGTTCTAGCTTCTCTCTATCTTTTTGTAGGTACAACTTTTCCCCCATTTTTTTTGTTCGATTTTTATCTCTTTCTCCGTTTGATCCCACCCTGAATGCTGATTTCATTAATTGAACTTCCTAATTTAGCGTATTTCGTATTTCTTCGTTTGCATTCGAATTCCACAAATGCAAACAAGAATTTCCTCTGAACGCAAGACAACTAGTTGAATTTGGCATGGATGAAATGCAACAGGAAAAACATTTTCCCCCAGCACTCTCTAAATTTTGCGAAACGGCAAATGGAAATCAAGCTGCAATTGCACTGCCAAGTTCGAGGCAAGCGGAAGCAAATAAACGACAACTACAGAGAACGACGACGACGACGACGACGATGATGATGACAACTTTAGCAATAAGCAATTTCGACAGGATGCCCTCGAAACGCAGCTCAAATTGCCACCGTTGCTCAACAGTTGACGACATGACGATTTCCTAGCCATTTCCAGTCACGCCTCTAGTCAATCTCCGCCTCCGACCCCCACCCACCTCCACAACTACTTCCACTGCATGAAACAAAATGTTAAAGAAAATACAAAAAAAGATGAAAAGACAAAAAATACAAGATAAAGATAAAGATAAAGATAAAGATAAAGCAAAAGCTGAAAATAATGATAGATTCAAATGCAAACATTGTTATAGATAAAATATATATACATATAGATATAGAAAATCTAAATAAAACATACGTTATACTTATATTTGGTTCATCGATTTTAGCTCACCATTTAAAATCTTTTTGGCTGATTTCCGTGAAATTCGAAGGTGGAACATTTGAAACGAACATCGAGCAACCGCAGTTATTGCCAATTAGAGAAGGAAAAATTTAAAAAAAAAACCTTTAGAATACCAAAAGTCGCTTTCCCGCTTCTGAAAACCAGGCAAAACTTTTGCGACATCATAAATGTTCGTTATGCCCGAAGCCATAACCGTTAACTGTTGCTTGCCCTGTTGCATGGCATATTTGTACCCGTTACCACATGCTGTTGGTGTACGTAAAAATTTTTAAGCGTATTATTGTCTAGACCAAACTGGACTTTTGTTTGAATTGACAAAAAGAGAGACATAGAGCTGGAGACTATAGTTGTCAGTTGTTGGTCGCGAGTCATTCTTTATTCTACCCGAAACTAATTCTGTTTTCAAGACCCCGTTCTGTAAAAAAGGGTATTAAGGTATATTACAGGCAGAAGGCATTTCCGACCTCATAAAGTATACATATACATAGGTATGTATATATTGAGGTATATTCTTGATCAGCATCATCAGAATCGGGATCGGACACCCATAGGCTATAGCTCCCATAGAGCACAGTTGAACTATCGTAACCAAACTCACATATTATGTCTGTATAATAATTGCAACTATCTTTACCAAGTTTGATTTGGATCGGACAACTATATCCTATAGCTCCCAAAGGACAAATCGGTCATAAACTACTTATTCGTATGATAGAACGAGTACGGGGTCTTTTACAGTCGCCCTGCTTTACTGTAGCTTTTCTCGCTTGTTATACTTATTCCCATTTCGATGTTGTCTTTGTCTTTGTGATTTTTGCTACCTTCCGATCAAGTGAGCAGTTCCTGGTAATAAAAGTAGTTATGTAATTTTGAATAAAAACATCGGATTGAAACTTTGATGCATTAATGTTTTACCAATGTTTCAAAACATTCCCATTTCATTATAAAACAAGAAAAAACGGTTATCTTCGGCTCGCCAAAGATTGTATACCCTTGCAGTCATGCACATTGCGTTAATTTGGTTTCAATCACCAATTCTTCCTATGGTAGCTATAAGATATAGTAGTCCAATTTGGATGAAATTTGGTCAGCAACTTGAAATTTATAGAAAACGTGTATTGTGTGAATTTGGTTCAAATCGTTTAAGAGACACAGAAAATTTTCATACAAAGCATTTTCAGCTTTTTCAACCGATTGTTCCTATGGCAGCTATATGATATAGTCATCCAATCTGGCTGATTTTAAGTTTCATTAAGATAGCTTTAAAACTGAGAGACTAGTTCGCACGGAAAGACGGACAGACTGACATGGCTATATCGACTCGACTGTTGATGCTGATCAAGAATATATGTACTTTATGGGGGCTGCCACGCCTCTTCTGCCTGTTCCATACATTTTCACAAACCCAATATACTCTTGCAGAGAGTATGAAAAGAGTAGGGGGTCTATTAAGTTTGTTAGAAGCAAAATGTGCGTAACAGGCAGAAGGAGGCGAACAAACTGTTCAAAAAGTGTTAAAAATTTGTTATTTTTGTACACGTGAATGAAAGAAAAGAGTTAAATAATCTACTTTAGCCGTGCCAATTATCAAACGGAGTGTAGTCCAAGTAATAAAGTTGCCTGTTATCATTTCTCGTACTTGTATGTAAGCCTGAAGTCCGCTGTTCAATGATTATGCAATGTGTCATATTTTCTACCATGTTCTGTAGTATTTCGTTTGGAATCTTCTTCCACTCCTGCTGGATCCACGTCTTAATTTCCTTTTAGCTTCTTGGAGGGAATAATGAGCGCGAGCTCCGAGTCTAGAAGTTTTTTGCTATGCGCCGTACTTTCCTTCGTTCCTTCGTGAAAGAATCAAGTTCCAATTGACGCTCGTTCGTTTTTTTCGTTTTTATATTTCTGGCATGAATCGACTGCTTTTCGTGCTTTTGGAGTCAGCTAAAATGATTGACCGAAAATTTTCCACATGCTTTGCAAAATGCACGTCCTGAATTATTCTGCAGCCAGTTTAATTATTCCAGGAATTCTTTCCAAAACCTTCGATTCGCAACAACACTAAGGCATACAAAAAATTTAAGATATAAAGTCGCCTTTACAAATGCTATGTGTTACAAATAAATCAGTATGGCGGTCCGTTGTCTTGACAGTTCCACCAGTTTTCTTTTTAGATCGTCTTAAACCTCTCTGTATTCCAGCTCCAATGTCAAGAAAAGTTTGAACTAGTTCTGAGAATCCTTCACCTAATAAAAAATATTTTTTTTTTACTTACATGTAAGCTGAGCCTCTTTTAATGCACGTAATCATAAAGCAACATCATATATGTTTTTCCTTAAGCTGAAGGGAACTTTTCTTATTAAAAATGTATAGTAAAATCAGTGGCGTCTCCAGCTCACACAATACAGATCGAAGATATTGCAATAACCAGCGGTGTCTTCAGTTCCTTTCTATCCTTTCTCAACTTAACAATCCTTTTGTTTAAATAAAACACAATTTCTTTTTAACTTTTAGTTTCAATTATATTCTTTCCTTTTCTTTTCTCTTTTGATGTCACTTCAGTCTTCTGATAAAATCATTATGAACTTGTTCTTGTTTTACTTAGTTTATTATGAAAAGACTGTAAATACCATCGGCTGTTCTTTCCAAGCCTAGTTGCAAAGCGTCAAAGTCATTTTTGCCGTATTTATGTCTGTTGCAGTCCAGCAGTTTTAATTTTGAATCTGTATGGAATGAATGATGTCTTCGCATGTCGTATTTGTTAACTTTGCACTTCTTCCATAGATCAACTTTTTAATTAGAGTTTACTATCTCTATTTTGTTTGATTTGGACTATCAATTTTAAAATTTATTGACGTTTAGCCATAGCTTTTACAGTCAAAACAGTAAAAACACTTTGGAAAGTTTCCATTTTTGGCACGAGGAATATTCCGTGTCACTCAACAATGCAATCTCACCGATCGATTACTTTGATAAATATAGAAAATTATATTGAGTAAATTTTTCTAGGTCCCGACAGTTTTTTCATGACCCGCAGGGGCGTTTCAGGATCGATCACTTATCCCGATCGTCCCGTTTTATTAAAGTCTTTCTCATTCCTAAAGTTATTTTTTTTAAGTACAATTTGTATACCCGTTACTCGTAGAGTAAAAGGGAATACTGTAATCGTTGGAATGTATGTAACAGGAAAAGGAGGCGTGGCAGACCCCATAAAGTATATATATTCTTGATCAGCATCAATAGCCGAGTCGATATAGCTATGTCCGTCTGTCCGTCCGTCCGTCTGTATAAACAAAAGGATCTCAGAGACTATAAGAGCTAGAAAGGTGAAAGGGGTCGCAAATAAAGGTACTAAACCCAAGCAGTACAAGTTTGTTTTTGTTTTTTGACACGCCGACTTTAGGGCGTTCTATCTTCATATAAAGGTAAATGTACAGATAAAACTTGAATGTTTTAGTTAGCTATGCTATCTGATGCAAATTTAGACGGAGAGTACGTGTCTAGTAAGTTCATGTACTGACCAAGTTTGATCGAAATCGGACAACTATATCGTATAGCTCCCATAGGAACAATCGGTCGAACATTGAGTACCGGGTATCCTAAAGTCGCGGGGCGACTATAGCATTCTTTCTTGTTATTAGTTGAGAATTGTCAAGTAAATTAAAACTTGTCTTTTACTTTAATTCTTATAACACAATTACTTTCCGAGATACCCAGCACTCTCAAAAGTCTCTGGTTTACAGGATTTAAATCGAACACTATTGCTACAACAGGATATCCTGGAGATGTTTGCAATACACGGACAAAAGACATTTGGACTTAGTCGCTTGGTCCCTACACCACGTCAGATGAGCTGTCAAACTCAAATGCAGCTGAAACCTTCATTTCGTCGAGCGCCAAGACACTAACCTCATCGGTCTCACCCATTTCCTCATTTTTCATGAGGTCAATGCAAATATCTAGGATATCTGCATTGGTTTCTACATCCGCTAGCCATCTAAATAACGTCGAACGACTACGTAACGGAAATCCTTTTTATATAAATGGTTGTAAGCCCGAGGTCCTGCAGCGTGTAGATAAATGACCGCAGAGATGACTTTAGAATGACACCTGCATCTTTTGCACTACTTTTTAAAATTTGTATTCGAAATTCTGTAAACATTGTTGATAGCCTATCTTCCAAGAGGCGAAAATCCATAAGTTGCTGCTTTAAGAAGTCAATTTCCTTCTTCAGAGCACAAATCTGCTGCCTCAGACTCTCGATTTCTATTGACATATCATTGTTTCTTTAACATAAATGTAATTTATTCGTTTTAAATTATTTTTTGGCCATTGTAGGGTTAATTTAATAACAAAACTGAAAAACTTGTCAGGCTTACCTTCAACTATGTCTTGGGGTCGGTACCGTCTTAGCTAGACACCGCATCGCCTCGGAGGGCAAGTGGCAGTGCATCAGGTCAACAGACGTAGTCCTTTGGGCTGAATACCCCAGTGCAAGGTTCAAGTTCCAAGGATTCAGTTCGCGTTAAACAACAGCAGAGCCTCCATTCTGAAAGCTTCGCAATCGGTATCTTGATGAAAATATTTCAAAACAAATTATAAACTCGTTTTGAAGACCCTAATTTCTCTAACATTTTTCCCCTTTCTGTGTGGACAATTATTAAAAGGCATTTCTACTTCTGGACAGTTGTTTAAACACGTTTTACTGACAAGTTTGCAACTGCACCGTATCCAAAGTTTCCAAGCTTTAGAAAATTGTATTTACTGTAGTGCTGTTGCGCACGCCACTAAAGCCTAACTGTATAGTCGTACAGTTTTGCGCATGTGTTGCAATACCAGTAGGTGCGTGAACGAGATGTAAACGCTGATTGTTATTGTCTATCCTTAGCTTAGCTGTAATGTAAGCTTACTACTACATAATAGTTCTCTTAGGCAAGATATCTTAAAGCTTTTGCTCAGCAAGTAAAAGCTTACCGTGTTCTCGCTTTTGCTTAGTCGAGTCACATTTCAATTGAAAATGTTACGCAAGTTGAGTCTCAAACCAAATTTAAATGTGTACCTAAATTTGAGTCTACCACAAATGTACACAGTTCTCGCGATTTATTAGCCGAGTCTCAATCCAAAGTGAAAGCTTTACAAAATAAATAGTTTTTACCATAGTCACAATTTCGTAGAAACCGTACCCTTATGAAGCATTAGTAAATTTTTAATCCTTTTTTTTTTCATCTTTTCATTTGTATGTCTACGTTTTGCGTTTTTTTTATTCCCAGTACTCTCTCTGTCGGTCTTCCCATCCGCCCGTATGAACACTTGGATTTTTTGTAAACTACCATATTTGAAATTAAAGTCCATCTATATGTCAGGCAGTTTAAGTTTATTTTAAATTTTTGCTATGTCGTTACTGCCCCCAAAAACTGTGAAGAACACCATAAATAGTATAATTCACACAGGACTTATATGTGGTACCATTAAAACTATCCTTGATCCGGACAAACAGGAATTTCATTTATTTTCTAATATAACAAAAACGTATTGCATGTATGTAAATGCAAATAATCGGAGCCTTTGAAAAAGTGGTGTGCGGTGCAACTGGTTGAATTGTGGTATGTTCCCTCCCGAACCAGCGTCTGAGGCACAGATTCGAGTCCGTACAGTGAATTGTGTCTATGGTAAAATGCGCACTAGTATGAGAGTACGGGGTCTTTTACAGTCAGCTCGCTCAACTGTAGCCTTTCTTGTTGTTTAATTTGTATTAAAGTACTGCATGATTGGTCAAGAATGGTTAAGCAAATTACATTAGCAATCTGTTTTCATCAAAATTGTACATCATGAATAAAAAACTTAATTTGTATATTTAATAATTCAACTTAATGAATATCGAGGTGAGCAACAGGTGGCCGGATTTTTATTGTATACATTTTATATACCGTAAGTAATGCAATAACCCTTTTTATCATCTATGTAACTACGCGCAATACAATTTCCCGACGGCATTTGGTCGCAAAAGTCCGCGTTCACATACATTTTATCATATTTTCTCTGTGATGAAAAAATACACAAACGACACCCCTTATCAAATGAGCGTTTCGGAAAAAGAAATTTTTTTCTTTTTGCAAAAATCACAGACTTATATATTTTCTGCAAAAAAATGTCGATGCCAAAAAATATCCATCACAATTTTACAGAAAAGTTTGGAAATTTGGTTTTGTAAGACGCCACCGCATTTTATATGTGTAATCAGTGTTGCCCAACTCAAAAGCAGAAAGTAGCTAGATTACTTCTACAATAGCTAATAATAAATAAAACAAACAACAAATATCTAGAAATGAAACATCTCTTTTTTCATGAAAATCCAAAGATTTTTTATATAATGTATCCATTATTTTTCAAGGACCTCAAACACATAATTTTCTACATTACAATTTTTGGTAATTTGCTTTCATTAGGTTATTAGTAGCTTGTTTCCGCTATTTGTTAAATTTTATTTAACTTTTCCAAGTAGTTTTTAAAAATAGCCAGATTAGTAAATAATTGCTGTTACATAATTTGCTTTGAAAAGTAAATTAGACAAATCTAGCTACAAAAGAGCTGATTTGGCAACACTGCTGTATGTGCCTTGGGCAAAAAAAAATCCACCACCGGTGCAGTTCTCTGCAATTGAGCAAAAGAGCGGACAAATCGAAAGAGCGGATGAAGCCAAAGAGAGCGCGTATGTAGGTAAATGATTATTTTTTTCCTGCCTGCTCGCATTGCTCTCCGTTTTATTTACTGTTGTGTTTTTTTTTTTGTTTTCGTTTTGTGTTTTATTAATCACTCGTACATTTGTTATTCAACTATTTGGTCAGCCAACAATAACTCGAAACACTTGGCAGCTAAAAAGGAGATCAAAATATACCAAACTCAATAACAGCAACAAAACAGAGGCTACCCGCACTCAGAGAGAAAGAGGGAGCGATATCACGAGAGAACGCAATGCCAAAGTAAACAACAATAAGAAAACCAAAAATACAACAAATATGACAAGTAATTGTTTTGACAGCAAAAATATTTACATATGTATTCATTTTATTAATAAAAATAAACAAAAATTAATATGTAAATAATAAAAATAAATTGTTTTCGTTATTTTTAGCAACGAAAACGAAGTGAGATATATAAAATAAGCAAAAATTAAAAACATTTACTGGTAACAGTGTTAGGCATATCGAGGTGCAAATAACTGCTTTCAAGCGGCAAATGCAGCGACAGCGACGCAACTGCACAAATTCTGCCTATTTTTACACGTTTTTCTAGTGCACATGCAAAACAAACTTAAGGTGTTTCAACCGCCCACACGACACGCCCCCTCAGTCGCACACAATCCACCTCAAGTACAACTGAAAGAAACTAGAAAAAAGAAAACAATACTGAAGCTACCTCACAGACCCGCACAGTGGTACAACTACACGCAAGCACGGGCGAATATTTAAATTTTAAAATATAATAAAATTTATATTATAATATAAAAAAATATTATATTATATTATAATATTATATTATAATATAATATTTTTATATTGTATAATAAAATGGATGTGAATATAAATTTGAAATCGAAATTTTTTTAACATTGATTTTTATTGACATTGATTTTATTTTGTCCTTAAAAATTAAAATAAGTTAAAATAGTTCTTAACTCAGCAACAGACATACATACATACATAAGTATCAAATAAATTATATATGTATACACATAATCGTTTTTTAAGCCGTTTGATAAGTTTGATCTTTGATTAATGTTTATTTTACAGCATAAAGATAAACTAAATTTTAAATGAAAAATTAATTAATTTCTATTAAAAAATTACATAAAATATTTAATAGAGCAAGAGAAAACACAACACCGTCGTTATTGTGCTTTAATGCGCTTTCTCTCTCTTTTTCCTGCTTCGTTCGTTCGTGCGTTCGCTCTTTCTTGCCAACAGCCAACAACACTAGCTGCTAAAAATGTTTTTAGAATTTTAGTTTTTTCTTGCCCAATTTCTTGTTGTGCTTTATTTTTTCCCATTTAAGTTTTGTATAGTATATACAAAATTATGTGTATGTACAAGAGAGCGAAAATTAAGGTAAACGCAACTGGAGATCAAGTTTTGAACTGGAAAGCAATTTAAATAAAAAGAAATGAGAAAAAAACTTAAAATAAATTTAAAAGAATAAATGAATAATTTTATTTTTAAAATGGTTTAAATTTTCAAATTCTTGTAGAGCATTTAAGCTTCGTTGTTTGTGTATTGAATTTTATTTGTGTGCTAAGTATTTACATAAATAAATGTGTGTTTGTGTGTTGTGTAGCACTTTTCGTTTGCATTCTGTTTTCATTTTCATTGAAATTTAATACAGCAACACACCGTCTGAACAATTTAGTGCGTATCTTTTGATTGTTATTTCGCTTGCTACCACATTGACAGTCGACAGTCGCTGTTTGCATAGATTTTGAGTGAATGTGGATGTCTTTCTGTAAACTGCAAATATGCACAAACTACGGATATATTTAAATGGGCAAGCTGTTGCTTAGTCGCTATATAGAATCGGTAGGTGCAGTAGATGCGGGAACTTGTACTATACATACATATATTTTTGTATGTATTTATTTTTTTTTTCCTGTGTGCATACACAACAAAAACATTTTTGACTGTTTCTGTTTCGACTATTTGCTTTATTGCTCCACTTTTGCTTTAGACTTTTTAGTGCCTTGTCGCAGTCGCTGTCGCTGTTATTTGATTTTCACATTTTTCTTTATTTTTGGTATCACATGATTATACAAACACACACATATTAGTGTGTGATATGAGTGTACAAGTGTGTGTGTCGGTGTGTGAATGTTTGAGAGTACATAGTATAAGAAAATGCCATTTGAACATTTCGGTTACGTTCACGTTTTGGGGTTGAGTAAATGATCTGCTGATCTCCACATTTGTAGCCTTCATCGTTTTGTTGTCGTCTCTCCGGTTCTCTGCATAGTTCGGTGACGTAAAAGATTGCCTTCGCTTCGCTTTGCTTTGCTTGCGTGTTATCTTGACAACACGCATTTTCGTTGATATTTTCTTCTTTTTGTTTTTGCTTTTTTTTGTGTCTTTTTTTATTTCTTTTCATCACGTGTTGGCGTCGTAGCGTGGTTCTGCTCAGTTCATAACATTAACGTTGTCGCTAGTCACACTGTGCATGCTCAGCACGCGCTCTCTGTAGCCGTGTCTGTGTGCGTGCATGTGTAGGTCGCCGTAAACTTTTGCACTCTAGCGCTATTGCTCTCACGCAGTAGCCGCTACATTGTTGTTATGGTTTTTTGCACCTGTTTAACTGTTTTTGTTTTCGCTCTCTCTCCCATCCTCCTTGCATCTCTCTTTTTTTACTCTCATCGAATTCTAACTGGTTTTTAAAGCTCTCTCTTAAAATCTCATGCACTGCAATTTGCAATCAAGCAATTTCACTTGCTGATTAGACTTGAAGCTGGTTGTATAATTCTATCGGAGACCTCTCAGACCTCAGATCGCAGAACCCAAGCAACGCAACAATAACAACCAAGCACAAAAAAAGTAATGCAAAGGAGAACAGACAGACGGAAAGAAAGAGAGCCAAAGTAATCGCATGGCGACAGTAGCGTCGATAACTGTGTATAAAAATTGTTTTATTTTTTTTTTTGGCTGCTCTTATCACGACAATGCATGTCTCTCTTTTAGTCATGTACGCTCTTTGACATATTCACTCTCTCACTCAGCTTGTCCCACATAATTTTTGTTTGTTAGTTTTTCTGCTTCTTTATGCAGTCGCCGTAGCAGACGCTTAGCGCTGCCTATGTTTGCTTCATTTGTTCTATTTTGTATACATGCTTCAATGCACACATATGTACATTGATTTAAATATGCATGTGTGTCTGTGTGAGTGTGCGTATTTTTGGCCAGCAACATTAAATAAAAATCTCTTTAGCCAAAACCGGCCGGAAAACGGGCATACAACAATTCCAATTAGAGTAAAAGCCGACATTTCAATTACGTGAGCGTCGCTGCAAAATGTTATTTATTTTATTTACTGTATTTGGCACCGACTTCGGCGGCAATGGCGACGTGGAGGTAGACGCAGCGCTTGCAGTATGTGTAGTAAAAGGGAATGTCAAAATCATACAACAAATTTGTATAATTAAGTGACAAACGATAAGAACTCTCGTTGTTTTTGTTGTTGTTATCTATCGGCTGACTTTCTTTTTGCTATTTATTGTTGTTGTTTTTCTTGTCTATTTTGGCCACATTTCTGTTCTACTCTCAGCGTCTACCATGCTTTTTTTTTGGTTTGTTTGTTTTCACTTCGGCAAGCAAAGCAAACACAAACACAAATACACAAAAGCCGCTCTCTTAAACGCGCCGTCTCTTTCGAATTAGCACGTTCGCATTACAGTTTATTTTCATTAATGTGCGACGTGGAACAAGTGCGTCCGACGTCTGCCCCACTGTCTGACGGGTATGTGTGTGTAACAGACACATGATTATGTACATGCACACACACAAATAAGTGAGAGCGTGTTTTTCTACTCTCATGGACGAAAATATTGGCAGCATTGCTATTGTCGCATTTAATTTAATTTTAAAATTAAATAATGGTGGTCTTTTCTTTTAAGTATAAAAGTAAGTAATCTAAAATTAAAACTAAAAAAAAATATAACTAAAGTCTAATGATTTTGCCTGTGACTGTTGGTGTTTGTGTGCGTGATCAAAACTAGAGCGCAACACACACGCGACTGAGCGCAGAAACAATAACGGCATTTCGACTCCCATTTTAGTTATGTTAATGGAGACAGTACGCTGATCAACGAAAATAAAAATAAATTATATAAATTTAATATTTATTTAACTAAAGATCAATTAATAACAATAGTAGACAGATTAACGGCGTATCATAGCTACACATTTATTTTGTTTGTTTGTAACGTAAAATGCTTAAAAATCAACTAAATGCCGATACATTGTAGTATGAGAGTTGCGATTGCTGTTCTTCGTGTATGTGTACATGTGCGTGTGTATGTGCATATTAGTGTATGTTGGAGAATGAGTGAGTGAGAAAATGAGGCACAGTGTGTAAGAGAGAGATTGTGACTGCGACTACGCCTGAGACTGGGCGGTCGGTCGATTATTTTGTTGTCGACGACGCTGTGTTTTGTTATTTACGGGCGGGTGTGTCGGGTGGGTAAATTCAGCGTCAGACGCCAGCGTTGTTGGCTTTGCCGTTGTCGTTGTTGTAGTCGTCAGCGATGTCGATGTCGATGTCTGCTAATGTTGCGGTTGTGTTTGTGTGATTGACTTTTTTGCCTCTCTGCGTGTGACACATGTGCTAGAGTATATAAATATTTTATATGTACATATGTTTGCAAGTGTGAGTGTGTATGTATTTAAGTGTACATATGTATGTATACCCAATCGCAAGGGTAAAGTATGCACAAATAAGTCATATCGTAATTACGCTGAAATTCAAGAATATCAAATTTATTTTGACAAGATACTAGCAGCAAGAATACCGTTTATTTTTCAATTCCAATGACAATAACCTTTAAAAGTATTCCAATTCAATTGCAATGGAAACTACACGACACATTCCCGTTACCATAGTAAAATACTACGACTGTCGCACACTGGTACATATACACAAGAAAAATTTTTTTATTTTCCTTTTTTTTATTTTCTATAGTTAAAAAAATATGAACATATAGGATTTTAGTTATATAAAAAGTGTTACAGTAGTTTTGACAGAAGATTATTTTATTTATAGCGCAAAAAATTGTTGTGTTGGCCATATTTTGTTGATTAGTGTATGTTAAACGTATGAAGTGTGTACTTTAATATTTAGTTATCAGCATTAAATAAAAATTTAGCAGCTTATGTAAACTGCTCAAATTGGCTTTGTTCAAGCGATAATCAGCTGGTCACCACTGTGCACTGTAAGCGATCCATGTTGTTACCTCTTCCTCTTCTTCTTTGTTTTCGCCAAAAACAAAAACCATGTGTTTGCCACGCGCTTTACTCACGCTCTTTCGTATATTTACGCTCTTTCAGTCTATCTCTCTCCAGAGCAGAATGCCAAAAGAGCACAGTCATGTGTATGAGTGTCATGTAAGAGCGCGCTTGCCTGTGCATGTGTGTGTATACTCGTCGAAATCATATGTATATGTAAACAAAATGTTTTTTATTTTGATTGTAAATAATTGTGTGAGTACTACAATTGTTGGAAAAAAAACAATGAAATTTGCAAAACGCGCCAACATCAAATTCATGTACTTAAAGTGAGTTGTGCTGGCAATACTGTTGGCGCTGTTAACGCGTGTTGACAAGTTGCAACGACAGCGTCATCAGCACTAACAAAAACAACAACAAACAGAAAGTCTACACACATACTCGAGTACGCACGCACAAGCAGCGCACACATAGGCAGAAATGATGGCGACTACTAATACGGTAGTTTTCTGGCACAGTGGCGCTAGTGTCTTTGAAAATTGAACAAAACTATTAACATATTTATATATATTTTACTTTTATATAAAAATACTAACAACTTGAAAACTTTATACACATATTATTATATAATTTTAAGTAATTTTTTTAATTTTCAAAAATAAATTACTGAAATTTGAGAGCCTTATTCATGCCATTATGTTCAGAAACCAAATTGCTTCTGTATAAGGTAATAAATTCGTAATTCTGTTATGTATTGCTTCAACAGAAAACTAGTTCGATACTGGTACGTTTGCTCCACGGTGGTAAATCGGAGGCGACGCGACGCGACGTGATGCGACTGCGACGCGTCGCCTCAGTCGCCGTTGGTTAAATCATTCATTTTGCATTGTGCCTTTCAGCGCAACGGACGTGCGGTGTCAAGACAACGCTAAACAACCATTAAATACTATTAGAAATAATAATAACTTTGTTAAAGTTTAAATATCAATAAACTGCTGACTTTGATTTTTAGTTATAGCGCAAAAACCAAGAGTCAATACGAAATTGTTAATTTTTTTTTGTGTTCTAGCACACACAAATTTTTTTTGTTTGCGCGCTCGCGTGCTGTGTTAATTAATTAGTCGATATAACGTATAGCAAAAACAAAACAACAAATACGTTTAAAGAAAAGGCTTGCAAGTGTGCCGCCCACAACACAAATAAAATTAAGGAAGAGAGCGAAGGAAAGAGAACGACGGCGACGGTGACAGCGTGAGCGAAAGCAACACTAACAAAAAAATAAAATATAAATAAATAAAATAGAAAGAAGAGCAAAGTGCGTGCCAACATAAAAGACGACGACGCCGAAGCGGATGCCGAAACTGACAACAACAAAATGTGAGTGCGAAATACAAAATAATAGAAAAAAATCTACGAAAAACGTAGATAAATACAATTTCATGAGCATTAGCTAAATTGTGTGTGTGTATGAGTGTCTGTTTGCTAGTGTGTGTTTGCTAGTGTGTGTTTGCTAGTTGTATGTTTGCGAGTGCCTGTGTATGTGTGTGTGAAAATATAAAATTTAGTCACACCAACAGCCAAAAAGACAAATGCTGTTGCTGCAGCAAACGCTCACGCGGGCCGAGACTGACTGAGACGCCGACGACCCCCGCGATTGTTGTTACTGTTGCTGCTGCTGCTTTGACGCCCCCCGCTGCAGTAAGCCCGCAGCTAACGCACACGTTGCCGGTAGTGTCAGTAGCGCAGAAGCAGCGTGAGCAACAATTGAAATTAAAGTGCAACTGTTAACGATATTTAAATATGGGAAGAAGAGAGGAAGGGGTGGTTTTGTGGGTAAACAACAGAAATTGTTGCCCGCATTTATACACACACACTCATGCACATATTTGGCTACAGTCTCGTCCATTGAATGTGAGAATATCGGCTAGGTTTATTTGTGGCGCATGGTATTTGAAAAAAAAAAAATGTCTGAATTTGGCTTCTATGTGTTTTGGCAACCAGTTACGCACACAATCACGCGCACACATACAAACAATAATTTTTTTAGACGCACATGGAATAATGGTGACCGAAAAAATAAGCACACTTGAGATGCCTGCATCAATTTGTGACGTCACACGTGCGTGCTCTCTTTAAAAATAATTTTGTAGGGTGTGAGAATGTAAAAGGAAAATGGTTTGAAATGCAAATTGTGAATATTAATATAAAATTGATTAGTGCATACATTCATAATAAACTAAATAGATACGTCAGTTGTGCTCTTATTATGGGTCATACGATTTACAGTCGTCAGTCAAGATACGAGAGAGTCGTTAGGTCTTGACACTCTCCTGCTCTCTTGAAAACAACACGTCGTCTGCGTCAGCAAGAAAATAGAAACTGTGCGACGGCGTCCGTTGCGAATGTAAGCGTCTGCGTTGGCGTCCCATGCCGATGCGTCGACGCCAATGGCGATGTCATTGCTTGTGCTTTTGCAAATTGTTTGATTATTGTTATTGTTGTTGCTGTTCTCTATTGATGTGTTGTGTTCTCTTTTGCGATCGCTTGTGCCTTTGTGACGCTTTGACGTCGGCGTATGAATATCTGATAAAGCGTCGCGTTGTGTCGCGTCGGGAGCTAAGAGAGCGACCTCGTCATTGTCTGGCTTTTTTTTCGATCAAAGCTGCGCTTGCAAAGCTTAACACAATGAGATAAACTTTGTGCAATTAGCAGTAACAAGAACAACAACAAATAAAAACAACGATTGATTATGCAACATAAAAAGGCCTTAAGCTCTTTGTGCGTGTGCTGTCAAAGTGACTTAAAAACCAATTGGAATTTCCTTGGCATAAGTCGTCCAATAAGAAAACGCCCCCATTAAAAACTAATTGAAAATACATGCATAAATATTTATAAACACATTCACACACATGCACATACCTACAAATTTATACAATACATAAGTACACACTAACACATAAAACATACATACGCTAATAGGCACAATATTTTTGACATGACGTTGTCGCAACGGTTGTGGTTGGGTGGGGAAAGGGGTCTGGTAAGGAGGCAAAAGCACACACTGCGAACCAAACGCATAGTGAGACGACGCGCTACTGCTGCTGCTGCCCACCCGCTCGTAGCACCCAACTCGTGCTCTCTTTTTCCCGACGCTTTGACTTTGCACCTCTGTGTACGAGAGTGTGTGTATGTGTGAGTGGGCCTCTGTGCTTTTTTTGAGAACCTTGGCATAGGAGAGGGAAGCAAAAGGCAACGCTGACGCCGATGTCGATGTTGACGTCGCTGCCGCCGCATGTGGCCGCTGTTTGTTGATTACATAAAAAATGAAAATAATTATGTATGTATGTATGCATTTAGCCCACATACATATATACAGCAACAAAAACACAACTTTGTGTAGTTTGCGCGATAAGATATTGTATATATAAAATTGTGTACATATATAAACATACTACACAAACACACACACACACACACACAGATGTATGCATAACAATAAGAACGATGCGCTAAATGCAAACAACAAGAAAAAGTAGTAGTAGTAGTAGCAGCAAAAACAGTGGCAGAGGTAAAGGCAGCGACTGAAGCGGCAACCGGCGACAACTTTAGTTTGTGTGCGCTTTGTTTTTTCTGTACGGTTACACAAGAAAAGCAACAACTGTAAGAGGCAAATGCAAATGCAAAGGCAGAGACAGAAGCAGAGGCAGACGAAGAGGCAAAAGCAAGAGCACAAAACACCACGCGGCACGCTCGAGTTGCATTCCCTTTTTTGGCATAGCCAACAAAGTTGTCACTGTCAATATACAACTCAACTCTAGAACAAAAAAAAAACTAAATTAATTCAAATTGACTTAATATCTGACAAAAATAATAAACAGTTTTAGCTAATACAAGTAAAAATCAATTATCTATTTCTAAAATAAAATTAAATTAAATTGAAATAGTAAGATAATTAAAGCGTTTAAAACTTAATCGTATTGAGTAATTTAATATAGCTTTTTGTTTCAAAGGGTTTGTGCTACATTTGAATTTAAATTGACTTAATAGAAAACTGTGAATAATTGTGATTAGAGTTGTTGTGGTTCGTCGCTTTCAGCTTTTTAGAATTGTTACGCTAAAACCATCACGTGGATCAGATCAACTGCATTGCACTGCATAAATGTGAATCTTCACATACATATAACATTTACATATTTACATATATGCCTTACTTAATACATACATATATTCAGATTAGATGCAATGTTTTGTTGTAGTTTTTAGTGTTTTTTTTTTTTTATTTTGTATACCGAATGTGATGTGATGTACGCTTTAATGTATTTATTTAATTTGGGAGGCCATCATCCTACTGGTGAGTACCGGTTGACAACTGTGTCATAAATAGTACGCTGTGGACGTCATTTATCTATCCAAAAACTAAGCTAAAAGCTTGAAAAAAAAAAAGAAAAACTGTATACTTTATGTGTTTATGTATATATAACTATAGTATGTAGTTCAGTTTGTGGTGTAGAGTGACTGCATTAAATAATTGCGGACCTTTTAAATGTGCTAATTAGCTGAAAACGTTTATCGCACGCTCTCTTTCCTCGTTTCTCGTATGTCTCGCTCTCGTGTGTGTAAATTGGTTTTAGTTAGTCGATTGAAGGGCACATACGAACTAACAAACAAACAAATAAGCAAACAAACATATGATGAAAACCTCCCAAATATTACAAATCAGGCGCTGTTTGTTTTATCGGTTGTGTTTAAAGTTTACAACTTGTTGCTAACCGAAAAGAAGATTAAATTATTATTGAAGCCAAGTAAAATATGGAAAATGTGCTTCCATAGTTCGAAGTTGTTAATAAACAACGTGGTGATGTGAAGAAGCAAAGAAAAATGGTGAAGTAGCATACTGAATTCTATAGATATCAAATGGATTTCCATAAAAAATATATTATTTTTATTTTTGTAAGCATACATAATCCCATATTCATTTATTTTCCACACTAAAAAGATGCAAATTAGTTTCCAAAAAAAATTATCATTGTACCGAGAAGTTATTGTATCGATACGTTTTGATTGCGAATTAAAAAAATCAATATTTAGTTTGTTGAACTTACGTCACTTTGATGAACTCCAAATGCAAGTCGACAATAGTGTCAGGTGTACAAGTAAGCATAAGCTGCACTTAAAGAGTTGTCGTACAGCATTATGATCAAGGCTTGCCGGCGCTCTTTAGTGCATTCTCTTCTTCTCTTTCTTATTATTTTTGGTTGTTATCAACATTCTTTGAGCAAAAGCAAAGCAGAAAAAAGCCTTTTGTCTATATTTAGTATTATTAATTGCGGTTGACCCAATTACTTGTTGTTGTTGTGTAGTTAAAATTGCTTAGCCAAAGACATGCACACACTTGCACACACACATACAATGACAAAAGTTTATTTTGAACGAAGAAATCAATTGAAATTGAAATTGCCCAAGAACTGTCACTCAACTTGGGGCGAAAAGGTGTGTGCAAAGGATAGGTAAAGAGAGCGTGTGGTAGAGTGGGAGGGTGAAAGCACATTGCTGCACTCTCTTTGGCGCCTGGCAACAGAGCAAAAGCAGCAACGGCGGCGACGGCAGCAGCAGCAGCAGCAGCAATAGCAAATGAGCCAACGCAACGCGGCGAGTTTACTCTCTCGCTCTCTTATTCTTCCTCTCTCTTTCGCTCTAAGCAAATGCCAAAACAGCAGCAACAACAAAAATGTTGTGCTTATTTTTAGTTGACGCTTTTGTTTGATGCGCTTTTTTTAGTTGTCGTCGCTGTTAGCATCGTCGTCGTCGTCGTCGGCGTCGCTGTTTGCTGCATTTTCGCTGCCTTTGCACCCAAAAAAAAAAAAAATAAATAAAAAAAATAGCCGGCAAAACTTTTTGTTTCTCCTTCTCATGTTCTTTGTTTTTGATTTGTGCGTGTAGAAAATAAATGTAAATTTAAAATTTATTTTTAACAAAAGCGGCAAAGCTGAAGAAGAAACAGATTAGACAATGCCGTTTTTGAATTTTCGTTTTGCTTTTGATTTTCTTTCCGCCTGGCTAAAATTAAATACATATACTAACTACAAAAACAAACAACAATTAATGCTGTCGCTGCATTTAGCGGAGCTTTTAGTGTTGTTGTTATTATTAGCTTTTGTTTTTTTTTTAATCGCTCGCTTTTGGCTTCTTGTATTTCCTGCTGCTGCGTTGCGTTGTACTGGCAGCGCACGTGTCGACGTCGGCGTCAACGGTATAGTTAGCACATTTATTTTCTTAATTAACTTGATTATTTTTATTTTGCCTAATTAATTAATTAAGCTAATTTTTTAGTATTTGGTATTTATGCAAAAAAAAATTATTTTTTAAGCCATTCATTTGTTATTTATAAACATTTGTAATCATCAGTAAAAAAGCAATAACAACAAAAAAAACCCAATATACTCTTGCAGAGAGTATAAAAAACACTTTAATATAATGCTCTCTCTTTGCCATATTCTCTTATTTTCTTTGCGCTCAATTGAGTCATGATATTTTTTTCAAGCCTGACCCAAACAGCTGTTTGTTGTGTCTCTGTTGTTATTGCTGTCATTACTGTTGTTGTTGGGATCCTTTACGTGAAACACAAACAAATCGTGTGTAAAAAGCGTCCATAAGGTCGCTTTCATTGGCAGCGGCTTCGACTTTAACGTCGATGTCAGTTTTCAATAAATGGCAATGTCATGCGCTAACGCTCCTAAAGCACATTCAAGCACACACATATAGACAGGCTGTTATAGAGAGAGCGTGTTCTCTCTTGTTTGTTCTCTGCGCTTTAAGCAAGCTGCATTTGCCGGCACTCTCGCATACACGGAACACTGTGTGAGTATTAGTGTCTGCCTTTGTTACGTTTGCATACGAGAGTATTTTTCTGTGTCTCTCTTTATTACTCGCTGTTCGTAGGCAAGTGTGTGTGTGTGTGTCTCGTTTCGGCATTTCATTTGCTGCTGCCGCCGTTTCGCTTCATTCGTTTGTCTGCTCGCGTGCTTTACGGTTCGAAAAGTGAGAAGCTTTAGTAAATTAAATAAAATTAAAAAAAGTAAAAGAATAAGTAACAAAAGAATCAAAAGACAAATTGTTTATTTTATAATAATTTTCTTGATGCAAAGCGAATACAATAAGTTGATTTTTTTTTGTGTGCCAAATACTTGGAAAATACAATGAGTGCAAAGGTATGTGGATCATTCATAACAAAAACAACAAGAACTGTGCGAGTGTGTGTGTGTGTTAGAACGCCAGCTTAGGAAAGAGAGGCAGCTAGTACGAAAAAGAGCGTGCTATGGAAGAGAACGAATGACGGCGTCATCACAATAACAACATATTAAAATTTATATATCAAGTTTATTGTTTTATTTATTTTGTTAGTTATAATTTTCATTTAGCTAAATTTCATAACAGTGAAAGACAAAATTACACATTTGGAAAATAAGTAGAAACCACGTTGAAAAGTCAGCAGCAGAGCGTTTGTGTGTGTGTCATTCGAAGAGAGCATTTGTGCTGCTCTTTGTGTGCCTTCGCTTTATGCGTGAGAGCAAGCGAGATGGAGACAGAAGGAGCGAGTGAAAGCTTAAATAAGAGCGCAAAGCGTTTAGATTATTAAAATCTTAATTTATTATTTACAAATTTAATTTACCATATTTAATTAAGACAAATAATTCGTTTTACTTTGTATGATTTCTATAAAGTTTTAATTAAAAAGTTGTGCTTTTAAAAGCTTTTTAATTTATAACAAATCATGTCTACACTCACATACAAACACAACAAAGGCGGCCTTGTCGCGTTTAGTTGTTTACTCTCTGTCTCTGTCTCTCTCTTTCTGTTTCTCCTTTGCGCCACCTTCCCCTTCTCCTTCTCTTTTGTTTTTAGTTTGTTGTTTGCTCACAACTTTTTGCTGAATTATTTTACACATCACATTTTTCGTTTTCTTTTGTCCCATTTTCTTTTTTCTTTCATATTTTTGCGCATTTTAAAATGAATTTGCAATTAATTGCTTATCAGTTGTCGTGTAAATCTCAAAGTGTGTGTGGGTGTACGTCTGTGTGTTTGTGTGCTTACCCCCTTTTTCTTGTCTTTGTACAAGGCGTATAGGTAATGCAAAATATCGTGTCTCCCAAAGCATCGCACATACACACATACAACCAACATTTACGTACATATATACAGCAACACACACATACATGCATGTGGTTACGTATACGCCGCGTGGTCGCCATGTTGTTGTTCTCGAGAAAATTCTAAAATAATAACTATTTCATCAAATATGCGCAAAATAAGTTTAATTTCAAATTATTAAAAATAGCTGCGAAAACTCTTGCAAAAAAATCTATTATTATTTTGCTCAAGCAAAAAATAAATAGAAAAAACAGCAACAAAATTGAAAAATGAAATTAATTTCAAGAATTTTTGTTTATATTTCACAAACTCGCACACACACGCACACATACGCACACAAGCGTCTGGTCTCTTAAAGCAGCGGGCGTCATTGGACGCCACAGCCGCTGTCGCCGCCATTGAAAATACTCTCAAAAAATGCTTGGCCAGCTGTTGTGTTGTTGTTGTGCTTGCTGAGCTCTCTTTCGCTGCCGGAAATATGCAAAGCTATCTCTTTGCTCGGGCGCTCTCTTTGTAGCTGTAGCTCTCTTAGATTGTGGCTCAATTTCATTGTCGGTCGTTACGTGGAATGTTTTGTTATTTGTTATTATTTATTCTCGTGTGCGATTGAGATGGCGATAGATAAACAAGGAACAGAGCAACAAAGTGTTGCGCGTTCTCTCTCCCCCCCCCACTCAACTTCTATCTCTCTTTCGATGTATTTATTGTTATTATTCATACGCTAGTTTTGTTGTTGTAAAAATGTGCTGTCATTGACACTCACCCCACCCCTACCATCCCCTATTCCCACATTTATTTTGTTTTTTTTTTTTTTTTGTTTCTTTTCATACTATAGTTCTTTGCTCTCTTTTTCTATATATTTATTATTTTATATTTAAAGAGGAAGCAGCTCGTTTAACACAAACGTTTTTACCACAACAACAATGGACTCTTGCTGTTGTTGCTGTTAACTTTGGGCGATTAGCACGCGGTTTAAGTTGATTTTGTTGCATACCCTGTGTGTGTGTGTGTGAGTCTGTGTTTGTTTGTGTATATGATTCATCTACAAATCAACAAAGCAATGCGCGCGTTTTATTAGCGTTTTTAACCGCAGCAGGTACAGTTTAACCCACTGTAATTCTGTGTTGTTGTCGTTCTCTATTAAATTTTTTTTGGTTTTTGTTAATTGGCCCAACTGGAAGAAGAAGAACTGTTATTAGAGTGACATTTAACGCCCACATAAACAAGAACTACAGAGACGCGACGTCACAGCTGCATAGAAAAGCGTCGATGTCAACATCAATGTCGTTGCCATATAAAAGGTCCATAGGTCACACCAAAAGCAGAGCAGAACACCGCAGCGCAGCCGCTGCCTCAGCGAGTCGTAACAGTTGACGTTTCTAGAACGAAGAACTGGCAGCGACGGTGACGCCGACAGCGACAGTAGCTTCTGCTAATCTCAGTCGGTAATGTTGGGGAAGAGAAAATGAGGGGCAGAGAGTGAGCGGACAGAAGGTGGAGCAAGCGCAAACAAAAGCATAATAATAATGACAACAAAACAAGGTTTCAAAACAGTGCGTTGTCTTACTCTTCCTCTCTCAGTCAGAATTGCTTTGCTTTCTTATTCGTATTCTCTTGTATTGGAACACAGCTCAGCATGAAACTGCGCCATTTGTTTGTGCGCTTGGACAGAAAAAAAAAACAAAAAACAAACAAAACAAATGATACGCAGCGAAAAGCCTGATAAACAACAAAGTATGAAAGAGAGAGCAAAGTCAAGAGAGTAAGAGAGCGCCTACAGCTTGTATAGGCATTTCTTTTTTGTTTTTGTTTTTGGCACACGTCACAACAGCGGCTCAAATTGTAAGCAAATATGCAAACGCATGTACCTCTGTGTGTATGTATATTTGCAATATTTTTTTTATCTACACACAAGCAGACGTCTATTTTAGCTAATTAATTCTGGCAAAAAAGCACAGACACATACTTATAAAGAGAGCAAAAACGTCAGAGAGTGAGAGGTAGCGAGGAGAAGACATTGACAAAACCACGTTGTCGTTTGCTGACGCTATTGTTGGCTCTCATTAGCTGGACGCTACTGTGCAAATTATTGATGTGCCTGTATTTTGTTTATAAAAAGTTACCAAGACAACGACGTAAACTTTCAAAATTGCGTCGTAAGCTTTTTATTTTCTGTTATTGTTGTCTTTTGTTTGCTTGTGTGTGCTGTAAAAAAAAACAACAGCTGTCGATATACTATCCAGTATTGAAGTGTACGTTTAGTGTGCCTATTATTCTCGTATGTCACTGTAATTTGACAAAGTATGGCGCTAACTTGTAACGTTTGCTGAGCTTTTGCTTATGCTTTATTGTTTCGTTTGTGTGTTTTCTGCTTCTCCGTTTTGTTGTGGCGCGCTCGTTTTGCACTTGGCGTACACATTTCTAAAGTAATTGTTGTTGTTGTTTTCTGCTGCGCGCTGCCAATAAAAATCAATAAATAATAATACACTTTGTTGGCTACTGACCCAGCACCTATGCCCAGCCGCAGTCACAGCCACTGCCCCACGTCTTATCCTCCACCCCCAACCCTGCAACAGAAATTATTGTTTGTCTGTGTGTGTGTGTTCTTTTTTTGACTGAACAGCGTAAATGTATCAAATTGAATAAGAAAAAGAAATGTATTTTCTTTTTTTAATTTTTGCATTGCTGCACATTCTTTTCGTTGTTTTGCTTGTCTTCGTTCTTTACTGTTGCTCTCTTATCGCTTAGGGCATGGCAAGAAACTATAACCGTTAAGACCAAAAGCAACTGGCAACTATAATGCAAAATGCTGATAAGATAATCCAACAGTAAACAACATTTACAGACACACACACTTATACCCGATACTAAGAGAGCGGGCGGGACACAAAGAGTGCTAGTGACACTCAGGGCAAGAGAGAGGAAGTGTGTGTGTCAAGACACGCACACACAAATGTAGATCGTTGTGCGCTCTCTTTCTGCGCGCCCAAAAAGGCAACAGCAGAGCAGCAGGTGAGCGCCAACTGCGCTGCCGACGCAGCAGTCGGCACTCATCAAGCCATAAAAACAGCAAAAGCTACACGCGTAAATTAGAAGCAATAAAAAAATTCTCTTGGAAATAAAAAATAAAAACAAAAACAAACACAACCACAACCACACACGCACGCTTACATACATGCATAAAATGGCTGCCCGGGCGAATGTTGATTGCGTAAAGCGTTTAACATTTAACTTAAAATGTGCCCGCCGATGTTGGTGGAAGGGGGTAAACCAACAGAGAGCGGAAGAGAAGGAGATGGGGATAGGTGTGAGTGGTGTGTTGTGGTTCTAGCTGCTACTATGTTTACTAACGGGGTAGTTCAGACGGGGGCGTTAAGCACACTGAGCGCATTTAAGTATGCAATAAAAATTTGAAGGACGCCCAATAAAAACAACAACAATCATCAATAATCATCAAAAATCATAAAAAAAAACAATTTTGAGCATGTATTGTGTCTGCTTTTAAGTTGATTTGATTATAAACTGCTGATAACAACACAAACTATAAAATAAAATAGAATTTATAAACATTTATTAATGAGCGATAACTGACCAAATGTGTGGAAATTATAAATTAAATGTTTAAATGTTATGTTACAGAATTTAATCAATATTAGGCATTTAACTAATGTTTTATCGATAGAATATTCGGTAAAAGTGTACAAATTCCCAATTAAGCATAAAAAAAAAGCTAATTTGCCAGCCCTAGTTAAAAAATCGTTTGAAGGTTGAAGTCGCACAGGGTATAAAACAGTCGATTGTACTCGATTCTAAATTTAATTCTTTTCTTGAAAACTTTTGTCTTTTCTTTTTTAAATGTTACTTAACCTTTCTCTCTTTCTCTTGCTCTCTACCTCTTTCTCTGTGCGCCTGCTTTAGCATGTCAACAGATAATCCCACACAGCTGCTAACCACAAACGATTTAAGCCAATTGCGAGGACAACTACAAACGGTAGCAGCAGCGGCAACAACAGCAACCGCAACGGCAGCAGTTGTAGCAGCAGCGGCAGCTGCCGCACACGGTTATCACAGCCACACAGTGGCAGCAACACCAACAGCAACGACTGCAACAACAACGTCATCAGTAATACCAATGAACTCCGGCCCAAAGTACGTGTTCCTGCAACACAACGGCAACGGTTTTACAGCCTATGAAAACAGCACAGCAGCAGCGGCAGCAGCAACACAATCGGGTAACACAAGTGGCGTGGTTGGTGGTGCCACAGCCGGTGGCAACATTGTGCTGCTTGCCACAGAGCCACTAGAGCTAAGTGCTGCCAATGTATTGGCCACAGCGGCAGCAGCAGCAGCTGCAGCCAACGATGATGGTGAATTGCGTCCACTTTCTTGGCTTAACGATACCAATCTGATAAAGGGTATTGTTACCACAACAACAACAGCAGCAGCATCAGCATCAGCAACGGGAGCAACAGTGCCACATATGAAACGTTGTGCAACGCTAAAAGCGACGCCAGCAACACCCACCATAACAACAACAACAGCAACTGTCAACAGCAACAACAACATTTGTATTGCCAGCGATACAATTGAAGAATCGCCAACAAGCAGCAGCAGCAACATTGATGCTCATGAGCAACAGCCCACAACAACAACAACAGCAGTAGCAGCAACAGCAACAACTGAAGCACAACAGCAATCACCCGCCGTGTACAGCACTACAACGGTGCACAAAGGACCAAGTGGCACCACCACCGTGGTGGAATACAAGGCAGCGACAAAAGCAAATGTTGCTGCTGTTGCAGCAGCAGCAGCTGCTGCTAGCTCCTCTTACCTGCCGCGTGCCGGCAATACATTTGTGCCCGCTATAACAACAACAGTTAAGCTGCAATCCCAACTGCAGCAGCTGCCACAGCTACAACAACCGATTTTTGTGAGCAATGGTTCGAGTGTTGCATACAAATCCACGGGTAACACAACCACACATCATCCACATAAAAAGTATTTGCGTGAAAAGATGAATGTTCACGTTGAGCCCAGCAGCAACAACAACACCAGCACCAGCAACAGTAACAGTAACAATCATAGTCATGTGGTGGCTTCAACAGTAACTGTCGTCAGTTCTCCCGCCTCCTCAAACAATTCTTCGCTTAGCTCATGTTCTGCAACTGGTTCCGGTTCTGGTTCCGGTTCGTCGACAGCTGCTGTTAATGGTGGCAACAGTCCAGTACCCAAAGCGAGCAACTTCAATGCCGTCTTTGATGCTGTCAACTATGCGCCCAGCAGCAACAGCGGCAACACTAGCAACAACAACAACAACAATGTCATCAGCAATACCAAAATCACCATCAGCAATATGAACAACAGCAGCAACAACAGTGCCAGCAACAACAACAACAACAACAGCAGCAACACCAACATAGATGCACAGTCGTTGGTAAATGCAGCAGCAGCAACAACTACAACAACAACATCAGCATTGCCTGCAGGCTACAGCTTCGTCAGCCATTTAGGCAGCACTACACACGTCATGTAAGTCGATTGCATACTAACCTCTAATCTCTTCCTCTATTTCATTCATTCTTCTGTGTCTCTGTACTTTTCTCACTCCTTCTCCTCCCTCGTTCTCCTTCTTCCTTCTCCTTCCTCCTTCCCTTTCTTCACTGCTTCTCCTCCCTCCTTTTCTGTCTTTCTCTGTCTCTTTCAGTGTATCCTCTCTCCTTCATTTCTTTACTCTCTTTCTCTCCACTTTTCACATTCAACACTCTCTGTGTTGCCTCTCTCCTCCATAGCTTATTTCCCTTACTCTTCCCTTACTCTCTGTCACACTCATCTCTCTGACATACTCATATCTCTCAACTAACTCTCTCCCTCTCTCATTATATCTTTATTATCTACTTAGAAAATTTAGCGATTCTCTTATCAATTTTCTTCAATTCTCCACAGCTCACAACAACAACAACAACCCGCCAACATTGCCTCACCGGAGACGCCGGCAGGGGCGCCACTTGTGCTTTGTGGTGGCTACTACAGTGCGGTGTCATCGCGGTCGGGTGCACTACAATTATCGATAACACCGCCACCACCGCCGATAACGCCCACAGCAGTACATAATGGTTCCGTTTCTGGTTCCGTATCTGGTTCCGCTTCCGGTTCCACCTCGAACATTGCCAACCTACGGAGTCCGAACAGTTATGCGAGCTACGACAATGAGGATTCGCTAAAAGAATTCGATTTGGTTGTGGGCAGCACACGAATGCACACGAGCACTCCCCAATATGTGACCAAGAACAACAACAACAACAACAATAATAACAATAACAGTGGCAACAACAACAATTCATCCAGTTATGTTAGTTCCAATGGGGGCAACAACAGCAGCAGTATCAACAACAACAACACACCACAGAAGCAAAAGCATCCCAACAATGTGCCATACGATCCATTTGTGCATACAAACAACAAGCCGCCATATAGCTTTAGGTAAGACACATACAGTGAGCTTTCAAAGCTGATAAAAGCTCTAAGAAATTTCATAATAGCTTAAATAGTACTGCTGTAAGCTTTGAAAGCTGCTAAAAGCATTGATGAACTTACAACTATAAACTTTAGCAGTTTTTCAGTAAATTAACAGTTTTTAAAGCTTAAAGCTTAACAAAAAACTTTGATGCATGTTAAAAATCCACAATTAATCTCTAAAATTCTTTCCATTTACAGTTCCTTGATCTTTATGGCCATTGAGGACTCGAACGAGAAGGCGTTGCCCGTTAAGGAGATCTATGCATGGATTGTTCAGCACTTTCCCTACTTCAAGACGGCGCCCAACGGCTGGAAGAACAGTGTGCGTCACAATTTGTCGCTGAACAAGAGTTTCGTTAAGGTGGAAAAGGCGCCCAACATGGGAAAGGGTTCATTGTGGCGCGTTGAACCGCAACAACGTCAAAATCTCATGCAGGCCCTAAATCGTTCGCCTTATTACCCCAATTCGGCAGTTGATAAAATCAGTCCTATGCTCAAGAGTCCCAATGGCAATGGCAGTGCTACCAACTATGATAGTTTGGATGGATCGACTGTTTCTGTTGCTTCAAACAATGCAACTGGAGCAGCAGCAGGAGTAGGTGCAGCAACCACAACAACGCCCTCGAAAAGCAATGGAAATTTGAGTAATGGTGGTAGTCAAATGGCAGCCACTGTAAATGGCAATACAGTTAATAGTAATGCTGGAAATTCCACTGGTGGTGGTGGTGGAACTGCTGCTGCTACTGGCGGTAGTCATGCCCGTTTTGATCCAAAACTTTTTCCCAACCTCTGCAAGAAATTTCGTAATATTAGCGATGAACCAACACAGCTACTGGGTGAACTTCCTGACGACGAGCTGTCCGGAGATTATGCAATCAACAATAATAATAATACAAAGTACAATAATTATGCCAATTTGAATGGCAGTGCGAATGGCATAATTGGCGGTGGTGTTGCCACAACAACAACAACAACATCATCGACAACAGCAACAACTGCCGCTGTTCCGGGTGCCTTCAACTTTGAGCGCTTGGCACGTGACTGTGGCGCGGACAGCATTGATGATGTTCATGCGGCGGCGGCGATGCTCTTCCTTAAACACGGACCAAAAGCCTTCAGTGAATCCTTTCAGAATGGGTAAGTTGGCATTTTATTAGCAAAATAACTTTGCTTATATTTTTAAGTGTTGCTAAATGCATTTTTATGGAAAAAGACTTTAAACTATAAAGGATGCTTCAAAGTAACGTGATACTGCTTTGATTTAGGGTATTAAGGGACATTGTTGTACAGCTTTTTAAGAGATCACACCTTCTTAAAAGGTGTTCTTCAGAAAGATGCTTTATTTTCCGACATTTGCAATGTTTTTTGCACTTTTACTAATCATAAAATCTGCCAAAAAGGTTTAAAACATAGTGGGGTGAGCTCGGTAAACCTATAGAGGCTACTTCTAAGTGCGTTTGTGTTACACCAAGCACGCAATAAGTACTACCCGACACCCAGTAGAAGTAGTAGCAGAAGTAGAACTTCTAGTAGTAGAAAAAGTAGTACAAAAAGCCATAATAAAAGTACTAAAAGTAGTTGTTGTGACAGCTAATGATAATAAACTCGTTCTCCTCTTTATGTTTCAGGGCACCGGTGATAACAAGTTCACCCAGCGAGGATCACACTTACTCGGCGGGTGGCAATAGCAATGCGGATAGCGGCGCTTCAACGCCTCGGACCAATGGCCAAAAGAGTGGCCAACAGGCACAAACAATTGTTGGCCAAAACGGCGGTGATAGCAACTGTGTGAATTGCACTAGTTGTCCTAGCTGCAACAGCGATGCAGCCTACGACAGCAGCGAGGAAAAGTAGGATTTTCTTTAATTTTAAGAAATTTTAAACGAGTTAATATAAAATATTTATTTATTTTTCTTACAGTCACAACATAACTGCCGAGGAGTTGACGGATCAGCAGCGACAACGCGATGGTGTCGATGCCTTGTTGTCGCTGTCACGCTCCTTGATTGTTGAGTGCGGTTCGGCGACATCGCATTATCACAGCAATGGCAGCAGTGTCAGTAGTCACAGTTCACCGCACAAACGTGCCTCAAGTCGCAGTCTCGAGGAGGAGCATCAATTGCAATTGCAGCAGCAGCAACATCATAATCATCATCAACATCAGGAGCAACAATCGCATTACCATCATCATCATCATCAGGGCATCTACACGAACGGCAGTGGCAGTAAAATGGCCTTGTTAAGCAGTGCGGCAGCCAATGTGGCAGCTGCAGCAGCACTTGCCCAACAACAACAGCAGCAACAGCAACCGATCTATGAGGATATCTATGGCACGACAGCAACAGCTGGTAGCAACAACAACAACAGCAACTCATCAAGTTTATATATGCAAACCATTTCGTCTGGCGGTGGTAACAACAATCAGCCAATGTTGCAGCAACAACTCAGCGCGGCAATGGTGAATGCCGTTGCGGCCAAAAGCAAAGTGAAGCCAATGCGTACATTACGCACCAAAATGATGAAGCGAAAAGCCGCCTGGATGCGGTGAATGTGGCGCAAGGCTGGCAACAGCTTAAACTCATAACTTCTGACTGTCTGTCTGCCACACACAAACTGTCACACACACAGACACACAAACACACACATACCGCCACACACTCATACATCCGGTTTCGGTTACCTCTGCCTCACCAACAGCATCTCGTTTACACTCGTCTACTGTCTCTTTCTAAATCAATTTAGTTTCTAAGTTTTTTTTTCATACAAGTTTTCAAAACTATTTTTTTTAAATGATTTTTACATTTGCTTCTTAATTTTTGTGTTATTGTTATAGAGCGACGTTTTTTTCTTCTTCTTTACTTTTACTTTTAAGCTAACTTTTACTTTTTATTATTATTTTAATATATATATATATAGTTTTTTTAGTCTTAGTTCAAGCAAATAGTTTTAATTGGACTTTATGGCAATCGTTGTTTGCCTGTTATTTGTTGGCCATTATATACATTTATATATTATTATTATTTTTTTATTAGTTGCAATTTTCTTTGTTAGCTTTTAATTCCCAACATTTGTGTACAACTAATTACCTTTAAATATTTTTAATTAATATTTTTTAAACAGTTTTATAGCTCGCTTAAAACACACACACACAAAAAAGAGAACACAAACGATAAAAGTAATTAAGCTATTTCCTACGGTGCTAGCTGGGCACGAATTGTTTAAACAAACAACTGTGCAAGACATGCGTGAGAGAGAGATAGAGATAGTTGGAAAGAGATAGCGCGAGTGTGTAATAGCGAGAAGGCAAAACAATCACAGCAGAGGCAGCGGCAGCGGCAGCGGCAAGCAAGCCTTGTACAATATCAAAAAATAAACAACAAATTAAACAAATTTGTGCTAAGTTAAATCAAACAATAAAAGAACAACAAAAAATTGTTTAAAAATAACATACAAACAAAAAGAACAAACAATGTTACAAAAAAAAGGGAAAAAAAACAAAAAAAAAAAATAAAAACAAAATTGTTTAGATATAAAACATTTAAATTTGTTTATTTGCTGTGAGCAAAAGTTTTATATACACATACACATACACATATTTGTAAACGTATATACTGATATACATATATATATATACATACTTATGGAAGTACTAAAGAAAATGAAAAAAAAAACAAACATTTAGCGCCTTATAATTGAGTCCTTAGCAAAGAAAAGAGAAAACAACAAATGCTGTTGAAAGTTTAAATTGTTTAATATCGCTGCATGTTATATATATATTCTACTTATTATTATTATTATTATTATATTACTGTAATATTATTACGATTATAATATGTTATATGATTAACTTAAGTGCTAACTAAATCAACCAAAACACAGGCCAATCAAGCTTAGCATAGCAATCCGAATACCCAAAACTAAAAACTACAATTAAAACCTTATTAACAAATAACAACAAAAGGAACACAACATGCGACACACTCAAGTATATGTTAAATCAAAGATACTTTTTAGATTATAAGCAAAAAAAAAAAAAAAAAGGAAAAGAAAAACAACAACAATAACAACAACTAAAACTAACAATTAGTTTACTAGGCTTTAAACTACGTAGTTCAAAACTTGTTAACAATTTGTTTGTTTCCTGGCTTTAAATAAGCACAATACCACACACTCACACACACACACACACACACCCACACAACCACACAATACATTTATAATTTTCTTTTTAGTGTTTATTTAAACTTAACTTTTACCTTATTTGTTTTGTGGATAAAATTGTTGAACAAAATATTAAAATTAAACTTAAAAAATAAATATTGAGAGAAACGAGAAAACCTTAGTTAAATATTAACCCCAATTGTATACATACAGAAGAAAGCAGTTGGAGTTGTGCTGCACACACACACACACTTACATACACACACCCTTGTACACTCACATAAATTTATATATATTTAAATGTATCTATGGAATCCCTAAGTGTATACACTTCAAGTACCTTTTTAGCAAAAAGCAAAAGCAAAAATTAAATTATATAATTAAAATAAAATTAAAACATATGCAGATGATCTGAGAAACTAATTGCCAGTTGTTAAATTTAAAATTTAAATTCATAAATTTAATTAATACTGTTAAAGGTTTGCGTTTAATTGTTTAAATATTAATATATATATATATATAATGAGAGTTTTAGTAGCTTTATAAATGCGAACGCCTTTTAAAAAAATAATATAAAAATAACAGTAACAAAACAAACAAACAACAAATACTATAGCTAAGCAAACATATACTACATTTAAGCTTAAATCTACACAAACACACACACATAGATCAACAACGCAGACAATCGATGCCCGAGTTGTCGCCTGCAAAACTTAAAAATAAATAGCTAAGACGTATAAAGATAATATATATTGTTATAGGCAATCGAAGAAGTTACAACTACAAAAAAAATAAATCGATCCCAAATCCCTTCCACACTACACTACACACACACACACACACTACCTTTACACACTAAACTATATAATGACGTACGATTTGATATATGCTAATGATATATCATCGATCACTATGATCAGCAATCTGTTTGTTAATGTTTACATATATTATTTTTTTTTAAAACATACTATTATCATTACTATATAGATACATACGATTATAATTTCTTTGCGTACCAAATACACACAAAATGTGATTTCATTTTACTGGAGTTTGATTTTTTTGTCCAATATTTTGTTTTCTATTCCCTAGCTAGGAAAATACCATATAAATGTGAAATGTAGATGGCTTCTTCGGTCTGGCGTACAAATTAATGCCTACAAAGAGCTAGAGATTGACAAAAAACTAAATAAATAAATTTATGGAAAGGCTTAATATAAAAGTTATTTATTTTTAAACACTATTGATTTAATAAAAAGTGTCTAAATGCTATTAAAAATAATAATATTGCAAAAGCTAGCTATAAATAAGCTAAAAAGTCAAGGCTTTGATATCTTAAAAGATTGAAACAATTAACCGTTTAGCTATATTATAAAGTCGTCCGATTTGCAAACGACGCATTCAAGAAAGGTCAAAAATCTACTACTTTACCTACTACGACCTATCATTCCAATATTATATATAGTAATCCTGCCAATGTTGAATCGTATATATCTTCACTAAGCATCAGCAGAGTCAAGGGGATCAAAACTATATCGACATTTCCAAAAACAAAAACTAAAAAAGAAACGAAACACCAACTTATTTAGAAATCGTGTATTCTATAAGGATTTCAAAATTGTAGGACACCAGGTTTAAGCGCAATGTGTGGTAAATAAGGAAAGTGCCTCTATATAAAATATGTTTTTCTTTTGCTCAAAGTCTTTTTTGTTTATAGAGAAAGTGTGAGAAGTGTGGCAACAGGGCGTTGCTGGCATTGTTGTCGATTTGCATCAGACATTCGAGCTTGCTGAACTGTTTAGTAGTCATTAGATTTAGTGCCATAGTTTTGTGTTAAAATGTTAGCTTAAAGCCCCTTTCTATCAAGGTTAGTTAAATATGTTATGCCTCGGCTTGGGTCCATAGAGTTACAGGGTATCTAAAAAACATGTCCACAAAACCTAGAAAAAAAGAAAAACAAATAATAAAATACAATACAAAACCAGAGCAGTAAATATGTCTGAAGTTTCGATAAATTTATTTCAAACTTTGGACTTGAAATCATTTATACGATAACTTTATGTAACAAACGATATATTCAAAGAATATGATAATATCCAATTTATATAGAGTATATACCATACATATATATAAATATATATGTGTCTTGGGAAGTGTATATGTATCTGTTTGCCCTCCAAGGTTTCAACTAGCGCCTGTTTTTATGTCAGAAATAAAAATGAACCTGTACCAAAGGAATAAAATGAACAAAACACACGAACAACTATGAAATATAAGTATCTAAAGTAAATATCTATATATATGTATATTAACTATATACTTAAACATACATAAATATACATATAAACATTAACATTTAAATAAAGAGTTGCCCTGTATTTTTTAGAGCAATATTTTTCTACTTTTCGAAGAGCAACTTAAAAACAATGTTAAACTGAAACTTTTCGACTCTTTTGTTTTGTGGCTGGTACAAAATATAAAATTAAATATGAATATTAATAATAATAACAAATAAAGCCTACATAAATAAACGAGAACAAAGATAATGAAAATGATATTTTAGGACTGATTTCGGGCTTGACGATCTGATTAACGATAAATGTAATACGATTATTGGATATAAATATAATAATGAAATAATCACAAACACACACAAAAATTTGTTAATGATTTTTGCCTCTTAAATAGCGAAACTGACATGTATATATACTTACACACATACATATACATATGTATATAATACATACATATATATGTTCAACTATATATATGCTTATATATAGCAATATTATTACATTTAAAACCGGATTAAACACCATTGAAAACAAAAAAAACAACAACTGAACAAATCTTTAACATGTTACGAGTAGAGTGCAAAATAAAACAAAGGAATCTAAACAAACTTTGTAATTATGTTTTTTTTTTAACCGGGAGTATTCGAGGGGTATTTTAAATAATTTAAAGTTAATAAGAAACTGGAAAGTTCCTCGCTTAATTTCTTTGTAGAGGTTAATTCGTTGAGTTAAGCAAAGAACCAAACCGTAGTTCAAACTCACATGAGTTTGACGAAACTTCAGTTGTTGAAGTTCTGCTTCGTGCCGCTAGATGGCGATATATTCGAATGCAATGGTTCATAGATGGCGCTTAAAGGCGAGCGCAACTATTCAACTTTTTGACTTATGTTTTAAAATCAAAATAAATTTGTTTAATTAAAAACAACTTTGAAATTAATTATATGGTTGTATATCCCATAACGGAATGTTATCTAGGAATGTTACGTACCAAACGAAGAGTTTTCCTCGATGAGTTATCGATAGCATACGCCAGTCCTGTTTCTATCAACACTTTACCACTTTGCAAAGGAAATAAGCCTTCTTTAAAACAACGAATTTGTTTTAAATTTTTTGACTACGTATTTTACACCTGCTGAAAAGGTTAATAAAAAGCATTGTAGCATTTTGGTTTGAATACAGTATATTCGTCTTTATTGAATTTGATTTCTCTGTTCAGTTTTACATGCTATATAAACTATTTATTGTTAATATTATTTATATATATATATATATATATTTATTTTTGAAGTATTTGCATTATCATTTTTTATTATTTTCCATTTTCCTTTTTTTTATTTATATATTTTTGTTTTTTTGGTTTTTGCTTTATCGTTAAATGTCATTTCATTTATGTGGAAAATCTTTGGAAAATTTTCGCTTTTTCGAATGGAAATGTTAATTTACACATTAACACAATGTGGCTACATACGATATCTTGTGTATGTAAGTATGTATATATACTATATATAAAAAACAGATTCTTAAGTTAACCAAAAAAAAAAAAACAAGTATTGTATTTTATTATAAATATTTTAAATATATTTTTTTTTGCATGCAACAATTGCAGAAAATGCTACACAAAAAAAGTCGCAGTTTCTTTTTTATTATTTTATATAATTTTTCGATTTTCGTTTTATAATTACGTAATGAATTGTTCTTGTGGATGCTTAAATTTAAAAAAAATTGTTTTTGAATCGAGAATTTAGCCGAAAAGTGTTGAGTGCTTAAGTTTAGGCCACTAAGTTAATTTTTGTTACTCCACGTTTACTCAAATATATGTATTTATACATAAATGTATATGTATATATATATAATTGTTTTTGATATTTTTGCTGCATTGTTTATGAATTATTAATTATAATTATCATATATATATTTTTGTTTTTTTTTTTAATTGGGCACATTTGCTTAATAATTTCATGTTGTAATTATTTTAAATTTGTTTTGCTGGGCGGAATTGAAACTGAAAACGGTGTATTGGTTTTTCCATCTGTTTTTTGTTTTTGTTTTAAATCTTTGTTAATTTATAGAATGGCTTAATATGTACCGGAAATATCTGAAAAATTAGGAGATTTCATTTTTATAGTATGTGTGTGTTTAAGTTGAATTGTAACTAATTTTTGCTTAAATTTTCATGTTCTGTACTACATTTGGGTGTGTACCATGTGGCGTATGTGTTATGATTGTAATGTAACTGTAACTGTAATTGTAACTGTTAATCTATAATACTATATGTATGTACTCGGTCACGTATGCATGTATGTGTGGATGTGTGGGTGTGTCTGTATGTTTTGTTTACTGCTAAAAATAACTGCATTTAACACTACGCAATATTTGTTTTTTTTTTTCTTTTTAATTTAATATAATTATGTTGATATGGTCTGTTTTTTTAAAGATGTGAACTTTTTTTTTTCCATTTCCCATTACTTAAATATTTTAATTTCTTTTAGTTTTGCAACTATTTTTTTATGTACATGTTGGTAATTCTCTTGACTTGGCATAATTGAAGAATTTGTCACTTTTTCATTCTCCATTTTCTGGTTTATTGTTTGTAGAGTGTGTCTGTGTGTGTGAGAGAGTATTGGTGTGTGTGTGTGTCTGTGTGTATAAGACTGTATATCACCGTGGGCTTAAATTCATTTCTATTCATACAGATATATGTATATATAATATATGTATGTATTTCCGCTACAAATTTGAGCTTTGACAAAAAAAAAAAACAGTTTAGTTTAATTATTTTTTAATTTCTTTTTTTAAGTATTGCAAATTTCGTCGGTTTTCGTGTAGAATTGGAAGGATAATTTTCTTATGCAGTTAATTTCTGTATTTGATTTTGTTTACTTTGTTAATCTTTAAGTTAATTTGCATAATATTTGTTCATATTTACAATTTGATGTTGTTTTAATTTTTTTAATAATTTTAATTTGATTTGTTTTTAAGTTGTATTTATTTGTTCGTTAATTTAATTATAATTTTATGTGTCTAATGTTAAAATTAATTACGTATAATTTTCCATTTTCTTTAGCTGTATTTAAGGTTTCTTGATTTTTGTTTTCGATAACGATATCGATATATTATGTTTATTATCGATAACTACCGTTCAATGCTACTGGATCTATGCAAAAAATTTCACTGCCTACTTGACTATATACTAAGTATGTAAGATGTAATCTGTAATCTGCAGCTGTATCTATAACTGTAAACTGTAACTGTATCTGTAGATGTAGCTGTATCCTATGACTTATCGCTTATGACTGTAGCTTTAGCTGTATCTTTTCTGTAAACTTGGCTAGCACCGCATATTGTTAATATTATTTATAAATCAATCAATCGATTTTCTTTTACTTTCTTTCTTTGCTGTGCATGTAGGGTGTGCGTAAGTGTGTGTGCGTGTGTTTGTATATTTCTGCTACTTTTAAAATAAAAGAACCTCTTTATTTCTCGATTCCTTGGCGTGTGTGTGTTATGGGGATAATATTGGATACTTGAAATAGATTTGCGAGTACTGCAGTTCCTCTGCTTTCGTCAGCTCCGCTCGAGGATTGGTGGAAGTAGGAAAGTGGGAAAGTTGTGGGCACAACATAATTAAAATGATAAGGCCCTAGAAGGTGTTATGATTCGTTTGTTTATATTTTTTTGGTGTTAAATTAAAAAAGGGTTTCGATGGGTTTTTTTTTCGTTTAAGAAAACATTTTTATTTGATAAAGTTTCATTTATGTTCATGTATTATTGGTATGTTTTTGTTTTCGCTTTTGTTTTTCATTTTTCATTTATATATATATATATGTATATATTGTAATTACAATAATAATCATAATAATATATCATAATAATAATAAAAAAATTGATCATAATTATTACAATACGGAAAAAAAAAATTAGTCGCTTTAAAAAATAATTATAACTAATTGTTGCCATCATTTTTTTTTAATATTTGATGTGTGGTTTCTTCCATTCAACTTTAAACATATTTCATATTTTTGTTTTGTTTTGTTTTATATATATTGTATATATATGTGTATATATACACATTTTTATGTGTGTTATATGCATTATGCATAAATATTTATTTAATTATACGTAATTATTATTTAGCTAAAGCGTATGAAAATGCAAAGTATTTAACACGTTTTTTTTTAAAACTAAAAAAAAAAAATATTTAAATTAAATTAAACTTAATTTTCAACAAATTTACTGACAGCGGCAAAAATTTGTATTCGCATATTTCTCAAATTTTTTTTTTATTTTTCAATATTTGTAATAATTTTGTTTTTGTTTTTTTTTTCATTTTGAAGACGCAAATTGTATTTTTAGGTATTGAAATGTGTTTGGTATATGTTTTTTCCATAATTTTGTTTTTAAATTTAGTTTCTTTAAATTGGTTTTCGTTTTTGTTGTGTATATATTTAATAATAACGCGGCAAAGTTTTGGGCCTATTCAAAAATGTTTGTGAGTGTGGGTTTTTCTCATTTTCCTCATCTCCTCTGAGACATTTTCATTTCATTTGATTTTTTTAATTATTTGTTTTTTTTTTTTTTGGTTTTTTGCCATTTTGAAGATTTTGTATCTAGCTTAAAGTTTTAGTCTAACGAAAAAAATGTGTTTTTTAATTATTAAAAATTGTTGTGTTGATTATTAATTTCTTTTTTTTTTGTTATCGATAGGAAAACAGTATTTTTTTCTCTTCCTCTTCTTCATCCTTATCCTCTTCTCATCACTTGCTTACGTTTTCGTTTTCAACTTAGGTGCTAGGCAAAAAAATTGGCTCACTTATATGTAAATATTTATTGATTTAATTATTAATATTATTATTATAATAATTATATTTTTTTTAATAATTCATATTTAATTTGTGAATTTTCTTTAGTACGATATGCGGTTCTGTGTTTTTTTTTTTTTTTTGTTTTTATTTTATGTCGTAATTTTTTCTTGCAATATTTTAGTTCACAATAAAAAAAAAAATTATGCTATTTTTTAATGCAAATTTAAAGTACTGTTATATTATGTTGATAAACGGCATAATGCTTATAATATATGTATATATGTATACTATATAATACCTAAATTTATATAGGATTATTATAAATAATAATTTAGTGCATTTTGCTATATTGTTTATAAAGTTTACATTGTGTTTTACATAATAATTAATTTTGCATTATGTTGTTTAATTTAATTTTTACTTTTACTTTTACTTTCATTTTTGTTTTTGTTTTTTACGTAAATTCAAAATTTACAAAATTTATTGTATTTAGAGTTTCATATTTAAATAATTAATTATGTTTTTGGGTCAAAATGAAATCAAGAGGAAAAAATGTTTGATTTTTTATTTGCATTAATGTTTAAAGATATAATTTTAACTATCTTTTACTTTGGGTTCGCCTTTTGTTGTTCGGTGTTTTCAGGTGTATAATATTTTTCCTTCACATAAACTTTTTGTTTATTTTCTTGTTTATCTTGAGTTATTTACTTGTTTGTGTGTGTGTGTGAGTTGGTGCTGTTTGAGATCAAAAGATAGTTAAAACATTTGGGTGCAAAATGTTAAAAAAGAAAAAGAAAATTTGATGCCTACAATTTGTCTATTTACAGAACGGCATTGAGTTTGCTGTTTATCGTATATTTCATATTTATTGTTTAGCTATATACAGAAAAAAAAATGTTCATAATCATAATAATAATAGTCGTAATAATTATAATAATAATAATAATAATTGTAAAAATCTACCGCCATTTGCTTACAGTCTTCAAGTCGTAAAGAAATCAAAATAAATCTTTTGCAAAATCTGCGCCTCAACAGATTTGGCTTTTGGTAGAGTTTTTTAGGTAGTGTTTTTTATCCAGTGTAGGAGGGGCTAGGGGCTAGGGGTAGGGGTAGGGGATGCTTACGTGGCAAGTTTTGAAGCCAACAATTTAATACTTTTGCGCTGCTGCGCTTCGCATAGCGTCTCTAAACTTTTTAGCTACAACTACAATCATCATCAAAAAAAAAAAAAAAAAATTATTATTATTATTAAATTTATGTATATATGTGGTTTATATATATATTTTAGAGTTCTACAAGCTAGGTATGTATATGTGCTAATTTTAAATGTATATATATATATTTGTTTATATATATATAAGTGTGTATAGAGATGTAACTATCGAAACATTTGCTGGGGCCGCTGCCAAACTGAATCACAAGTAAACGTCGTCATTGCACTCGCTGCTTAGTAGTTCCACGCTGCTGCCGCTGCTGCTGCTGGCGTCGCTGTCGCAGACGCTGCCTGCTGCGCAGCAACGATATGCTCTTCGCTCTCACCATTGCTGCTGAGACGTCGCACACGCACCAAGCGCAATTTATCCTCATTGATCACCTTTAACTGCTGCTCACTGGCAGCGCTGTCGAGCTGCTCACACGGCTGCTCCACCAACTGCTGCTGCTGCTGCTGTGACGCCTCCGACTGCTGCTGCTGCTGCTGTTCGTCTTCGTCGTCGTCTTCCTCCTGCTTAATACGCACTTCGGGCTCCATGAAACGCTGATCAATTTCGAGCTGAGCATGCTCATCATTATCCCCATCGTTGGCACCTTTAATGCTATCGCTCTCATCGCGACTGTACTCGGACGGCTGCATAACGCACACGCCGTTAATGATACGCTCGTTGCTCTCGGCGCCACCAGCAGCAGCGGCTGCTGCAGCTGCTGCCGCTGCGGCCGCTGCAGCTGCGACAACAGCCGCAGCAGAGACAGTGGGTGTTGTGCCAGCTGCAGCGGGATTAACCCACTGTGGTGCAGCCGGCTTGCGGCGCGAACTACGCGCTGCATTGCTCATGTAGGCAGCGGCAGCAGCAAGCGCTGATTTCTGCAGCGCCTGCTCGTACTCGGAGACGGCAGCGACGGCAGCATTGCTGGCATTGGCAGCGCTGGTATTGTTGTCCCCATCGTGGCCACCCTCGATGGACTCATTGTCGCTTAGATTGTGTCCGCTGGCATCGAGCTCCAAATCATCCTGATAATCATCGCTGCGTTCACGTTTAAGCGTTGGCATCGACAGATCTAGACCGCTCATCTGTTCCTTGAAGGCCTGATTGAGAGCCTGCAGCTCATCACCGCCAGCGGCACCAACAGCGGCAGCTGCAGCAGCTGCTGCATTTGCTGCGGCAGCAGCACCGGGTATACCCGCAAGACTGCGACCGAGCAGTGCAGCTGCGGCAAAGTACGGTGGGTATGGTATGGGCGCACCACTCAAACCAATGCGCTCCTTGTGCAGCTCCACCAGACGCTGCTGCAGCAGTATGCGAAACTGGACGGGATCAAAGGGTGTGGCATTGGTATTCTCGCGACTCGGTATGGGATTATCCTGACCGGGTTGACCGTGCGGTACCTGTTGCTTCAAGCGCATGCGATGATTGTGGAACCAATTGGTAATCGTACGTGTGGCCAAACTGAGCTCATTGGCCAAGAACTCAATGGTGCCAACATTTGGATACGGATCAAGGGCAAAGGCCAGACGTAGTGCCTCCTTTTGTTCCTCGGAGAAGAGTACACGCTGCTTCTTGCTCGGCGGTGCACCGCTAACCGATGAACCCACCGAACCCGGACCCGGACTGCTGGTATAGAAATCATTGGTATCATTACTAGACGTATCGCTGCTATTGTCCTGCTGATTGGGTCCAGTGCTGCGACGTCGTTTGCTCGCCTCACGTCGCTCATTCTTCAGCAGCTGCAACCGCTCAACGTTGTTGGCATCACTTAGCCAGAGTTGCATGCGTATGAAGGGTTCGCGTCCCTTGATCGACAGCATGTGCCAGGGCTTCGGTTTGCTCAACAGCTCCGATACGGAGCCCTGTGATAGTCCAAGCACAGCCTCGCCAAAGATCTTCTGGCCAATGTTGTTAGCCAAAAGAGCTTCCTTAATTTTGGTGGTTATATCATGCGTATCCAGATCTTGAGTTAATGCAGCCATTTCATAGACGGTTGGAGACATATGCTGATGCAGACTACGCATGGCATTGGGAGCGTGTGCGCCCACATGTACGGGCATCATCATGGGCTTCTTTTCGCCACTCACTGGTGTGGCCACACCCACCACGGGGTTGCCACTTGTCTGGCCACTGGGCGTACTGGCCGCACCGACAGCGGCACCGGGCAAACTAATCGCATGCTGTGGCGGTAAGCCCGGTGACGTCAGCAGCATATTCTGATGGTGTAGTAGCTGTGCTGCCTGTTGCTGCTGCTGCTGTTGATGCTGCTGCACCTGTTGATGCTGCTGCTGCTGTTGCTGTTGTGCCACCTGACTCTGTTGTGCCTGTTGTACGGCTGCGGCTTGTGCAGCCGCTGCCTGTTGCTGTTGCTGCTGCATGGCCGCTGACATGGCTGCAGCAGCCTGCATTTGTTGCATAATATGCTGGGCCTGCGCTGGTTCCTGCAGCTTCAGTTCGTTCATCATCTTTTGCATGGGTAGTGTGGCTTGCATTTTGTTGGCCAAGCCCTGGGGCATCTGTGGACTGCCGCTGTAGCTGCCGGTACGCATTAGTTTCTCGGGTGCGATTTTATACTGACTGGCGACCAGTTTGTGTACTGCATTCTCATCCTCGAGGAACATTTTCATGCGTATGAAGGGTTCGCGACCCTTTTGGGTTAGCATATGCCAGGGCTTGGGACGTGCCAACAGATCGGAGACGGAGCCCTGGGATAAACCCAACACGGATTCACCGAACAGTCGCTGCGAGATGCTGTACTGTGAGAGTGCCTCCTTGACGCGTCGCACAATGTCCTCCGTGTTCAGATTGTTGAACATATCGAATTGTTGCTGTGTTATCGGTGGCAGCACCGCTTTCGTTGGTCGCTGTGGCTGCGAATGATGCGGCGTCACCGGTGGTTGGGTGATCAGTGAATTCGTTATGGATGCCATGCGTTGCAATGGACTCGCCGTTGCCGCAAATTCCTCACCCTGACTACTCAATGCCGGTGGCAATATTGAGTTGCTCAATGGACTTGGCGCTGCCGAATTGCTGCCATGATTGCCACCACCAATGCTTACATTAGCCGATCCGTTGGGATTACTGCTGTTTGGCGGTGCTGGCGGTGCGGGTGGTGCCGGTGGTGCGGGCGTATTGCCGCCATCGGATTTGCGTGCATGACCAGGTAGTGCTACGAAATCATCGTTACCGCCACGCTCGCCGTCCTTGCTGCTACCGCTACCGCTCACGCTGTGCTGATCCAGCGATGAGCGCTGACCATTCAACTTGATATCCTTGCCGGCCAGCGACAGATCCTGTGCACCGTTTAGCACCTGCTGCTGCAGTGCCATCAAACTGGAAAAGTTGGGAAAACTGGCGGCCTGCGCTTGCTGCTGATGTTGCTGCTGCAGTTTGGCGATTTCGCGCTCGAACGCGTGACGCATGTTCTCATCGGCGGCCATGGCCGCAGGGAATGGATTGGCAGCTGCTCCGGGCATGCCGGCGGCACCACCAAAGAACGGCGATAGCAAAAAGCTGCAATGAGCAACAAAAACATTGATTAAAATTTGTTCTAAGCTTTTAGTTGTCGATTAAAACGACTTTGTATAGACCGATAACAAAGAAGTTAAAAAACTATTGTAGCTATTATCGATAAAATCGATTAATGAAAAATCGAAATGAACGCGAAGGAAAACAGTTTATCAAAAGACGATAAGGAATTTATGTTTGAGTAAGTTCGATAACCGATTGCTTTGTGCATAACCGTTTCAACCGTTTCACTTACCCAGGGAAGGCCGCTTCACGCGGTGTACGCGCCATCAGCTCCTGATACAGACGCGCCATTTTGTCCTGTGCCAAATCCTCGTGACGTAATCGCTGCTGCTGCTGTTCGCGCTGCTCTCGCTGCTGCTGATGTACGGCTGCAGCGACCGCTTCCCGTTGCTCACGTTGCGCATGCTCCGAGACATGCAATTGCTGCTGCTGTTGTTGTTGCTGCTGCTGTTGTTGCTGCTGCTGCTGCTGTTGCTTCAGCTGCTGATCGACTTTGTAGAATGGTGAAGTACAACTTTGATGTGGTGATTTGCTATCCTCGTTGCTGTGCGTATCATCGGCGGCAATATGACGACGCTGATGCTCCTGTTGCTGATGCTGTTGTTGGGCTGCGACTGCGTTGCTCTTCATCAGCGACGATGCCTCGCTGAGTATGTGGGCAATGCGATCCTCAGACATGGAATCTTCGCCTCCAGGGCCGCGACCAGCATACTGTGGCAGTCCAGAATCTACAAAGCGAAAGAGACAACAAATATATGTAGAGAGTGAGAGGGGAAATAAGTTGAATGCTGATCGTAAACTGCCATCGGCCCATTAAATGTTATAAAAGTTTATGCGAATTCGGTTCTTTCTGTTTTCCTTTTTTTTTGTTTTTGTTTTTTGCTCATTTATTGAAGTCCAATTGATAGTGAACTGAGCTCTGACTTTGGCCATGGCCAAGAGCCAATTAAGCCATAAAGCGTTCAAAAAGCCAGCGCAAATTTGTGGCCATAAAGCGCGGCGCAGCATTTGAAAACAAAATCAACGGCCGATGCCGCTGTGGATGATGCACTTTTCAGTTCTACCCATTACTACACTGAGCGAAAACAAAGCCAAACAAATTCAATTCAATTTGAATTTCCATTCAATTCAATTGCCTCAGTTTTTTTTGGCTTTGTTGCTCGTTTTGTGGCACAGTGTAAACCATTTGATAAACATTTTGTGCATTATGAATTTCTGACTGCATAACATCAACTCATCAGAATGCTGCCCCTAACCCTTTTTAACCCCCCCCGCCACTGCTCAATTATAACACCATTTGATTTTCAATCAACAAAACGGCGACCACAAAAACAAAGCGAACCGTGAACCTCAGCAACAACATCAATGCCTCGGTTCGTATAAGAAAATAAAATAAAATATAAAAATTTGTTTAAAAAATAAACAAATGGAAACGATTAAGATTTAAAGCAGTGCTATGAGATACCCAGCATTTAACTTGCTAAACTGATTTCTAAAATCAATAGCGACAACACATCTTAAACTTATTTCAGTGGTTTAAAAGTGGCTAGCTTAATTTGAAAAACTTTAAATGAATTTATTGTTTTTTTTTTAAGCATCTAAAAAATCTAAAAAACTATTAGTTTAATTTATTAATAATTTAAAATAGTTTATCTAAAAATATTTAATTTTCAGTAGTTCGGAAATGTGTTTAGAATAAAAATTGTACTTAGTTTTCTAACAAATTCAACTAACTTTTTTATTTATTAAATCAAAAGTCGTTCTACCCTTTTTGGTACACTTATTTGCAGTGGGTTCAAAGCACAAATGTAAATAAAAAATTTTATAAATTAAAAGCTGGGCAAAAAGTCAGTCGAAAATCTGCATAACTGTTGGAGGTTGGAAAGGTTGTGACCCTCAGATAGTTCAATGCAATGCGGTGCGCTAATTTGGCACGCGCCATGGCATCAAAATTTATTTTCATGTTTTTTTTATTTTTGCGTAGAACTTGGGGCATGCGACATGTGGCATGGGGCAAATGCTCATCGAAGCGAGCTGGTCAACAGGCAGTTGGTGAAACGCGAGGCGAATGAATACATGAATGTGAATTCAATTGCAATTGAAGGAGTACCAGAAAAAAGTAAAAATAAATTGCGTTGCGAAAATTCAATTGGAAATGATTTTTTTTTTGGAGGGGTGTAAGGATCATGTTCCACTCGTTAAATGTCGCTGAAAGAGTAAAAAGTAAAAGGAAAGAAATGCAAACAAAAATTTCGACTGCTAAATTGTTAAATAATCGCACAAGTGGCATAGAAGTGCGCCCTTCTACGCCTCTGTGGCATGTTTGTGGTTGTGGCAACATCAATCAGTCAGTGTGTGTGTGTGTGTAGTAGTAGGGGGCGTGGCAGTGAAACGAAATAACTGAAAATCGCTTTACAATTGCCCAAAGCATAATCGATGCCCCAAAGGAACAAACACTTGTCCACAGTTGAGTCGCTGAAGAGAGAAGGAGACGAGGGAGAGACAGAGAGAAAGAGCGCCAAACAGGAAACGGAAATCAACACATGAATGACAAATGTTTGGTCATCTCTATGTGCCAATTGAAGCGAGCCAGATTTTTTGAACGAATTCGTATCGAAATACAATACAAACCAACCAGAAACAAAAAAATGGAGTTAAAGTGAATCGAACAAAAGGCGATAAAAGGGCCAACAACTACAATAGATATGGCCACATCCTGTGTGTGGCTAGCATTTTGGATTAAACAGTTTTGCCAGAATTCACTTTTCTTTTTTTTCTTCAGCTACACCCCCCCGCCCTAAGTTTCCGTTTTTTTGGCCACAACTTTAGCTTGAAATGATTTTTTCAATTTTTTCGTCGTCGCTTCATTTGGGGATTACAAAGTGTTTTTGTGTTATAAAGTCGAAGATGACATTGATGACACCTGGCTGACCCCACGTCAGCTCAGGACACAGGACATTGGACACAGGACAGAGGACACAGACACAGACAGCTTAAGCGCTCTTTTAGCCGTAGACGTAGAGATATTTCGCACTGGAACTGAAACTCAAATTCGTGTATGAAATTCAGTTTTGAGTTGCGTTCTTATTTTTTGTATTTTCTGTGTTCTTGTTGCTTTTTTGAATGAAGTCAGTTCAATGCACTGTCAACTGTCACACATATAGACTCAACGAGCAGTAAGCAGACATGAATTAATCATGAGCTTTAAGCTTAAAGCTCTGAGCAGCAGCTTTAATCTGCACTACAGTTTTAAATATTTCTAAAACTGTGTCACAGTTTGCCAACTAAGAATAACAAATTAGTGTGTCTAAGTGTTCAGTGTTGTAAAATGATAGTTTTACACCATTTTGGTTAAGTAAATCAGTATCAATAATCTTTGTATATAAGAAAAGTTTGAGGAAATCTATGATTAAAGCAAGTAAATGCAAAAAAGTCAATTTGAAGTTTAAACTTGAATCTTTACACTTCGACAGTGTTGTAAAAGTAGAGAATTTTAAGAAATTTCAATATTTTTTTCTGCTCAGATTAATTGCTTTCAATAAGTTTTGGTAGCGCTTAAAGTAGAAACGGCTCACGTGTTTGCCGTACCAAAAGCGAGCGACAGTTTCGCAGACAGACGCGACTTTTAAATAACGCAATGTCCCTGTAGCCCCTGCCCCTGCCCCTTTTTCTGTACTCTGCTCTTTGTGTATATAAAAATATGGATATATTTGTATATTTCTCGTTATTTTCTGTGTGTTTTTTTTTTTAGCCATTTTTTGTTGTGTTACCGTTAGCCACTTTTTTGTCTGCGTTTTTCATTTATTGTGGGTTTATGTGAGTGTGTGTGTTTGGGTGTTTGTATGCGTTGTTTGTAATTTATTAGAGAGGAACATGTTGACCAAATTGTCATTCAAAAGGATTTGGATTTGGATTTTGAACGTCCGTTAGCTGTTATAAAAATATAGATATGAACATATCATATCATATCATATACATATACCATATACATATATGGTGGGTCCTTTTGCCCAGTCCAGTGACTTTTAGCACCACCTGTGCTACAATTTGCTTGATGAATATTTGCCTTTTCTAACAAATCAGACGAAAATTCTCGCCCAGACACGATGAGTGCCATTGCTGTGACCCAATCCCTATCCCCCCCCACCACCAAGTGCTTTCCTTTCAGCTCTTTTTGTCTCTTCTCTTTTTGTGGAGTTTTTCCTGTGGCGCTTTTCCTAATACAATAAATATTTGCCAGCACACAAATATGTAATCATACTTTATGTTGGCAACCAAAAAAAAAAATAGAATATATTCATATATATAAAAATAAAGGGTTTACATTTGTTATGATGACTGACTGAAGTTATGGGGGTGTGGCAAAGGGTTTTGGAGTGGGGGAGTCGCCACAATTGAACTGCGCATTGAAATTGGCACACGCACGCAATTTGCATTAATTGCAAGAAAAATTTTCTAATTAAAATGCTAGTCAGTCAGTGGCGTCTGTGCACACCCCTAAAATACACAGCAATCCCTCCACCCCCCTTGACACCCTATGGCCCTCAGGGGGTGCAAGGTTTTGTGTTTTGTATTAGCAAAAGTGTCAATTAAAATGTGGAGAAAACTCCTCGACACTGAGAGACACCTACTTGAAGGCGCATTTGGTTTTCTTCTAACTGAGCTGCAAGCAAACGTAGCATGCCAAATTGAGGGCGCTGTTGTGGGTGTGGCAGTGGGCTAGGGTTGGAGTAGAGTCGGCGGCGGGGGGGTGGCATCCCCGACAAAACATCAAACAGCAAATGCGCCAATTTTGCAAACCAGTTGAAATAATGCACTGCAAGAAAAGGGTGCGGGGTAGCGTCGGGGGTAGGCGGTGTTCCAGCGTGGGGAGGGGCCATTTTTGATTTGTTTTGATTTTTTTCTTGTGCACATTTATCTGGCAATTAAGCATACAAGAATTTATAACTTGGAATTTCGCGCATTTTATTGTGTTTTTTACTTTTATTATTATTATTTGTTTGTTGTTGTCAAAGTTCATTACAAAGTAATTAGCTGGAGTAACAGAGCAAATAAAAGGCGAAAATTAAAAAAGTCAAGGCAACAGCAACAACAACCAACAACGTGTGCAACATTTTGCGGCAAAAATAAGCAAGACAAAGTTTTTTTTTTCGTGCACTGTCTGTGGGCGTGGCATGTCAGTTAAGTTGCCCACAGACAAATGTGCATGTAGTGTGCTATACCCTGTACATTTAGTGGCGCCACGTAGGGCATGTTAGACCCGAAAAGTGTAGCTAAGTAATTTACAAGGCAACTGCTAGTTGTGTGAGATTTCTACTGCATTTATTAGCCATTTCTTTTCTGCTATTGATAAATATTAAAATAAAACAAACCACAGAAAAGAAATGAAAATTTAAGAAATTATCTGGCCCGTTATTAGCTGAGTGTTTTTTAAAATTGCAGCCATGAATCATTTGCAACTTGGCAATCGATCTGAAGTCTAACGGCCAAATAAAAATAAATAAAAGAATCAAAAATGAGAAAGAGTGTTCACACAACACAAAATGAGTCATTTTGGCCAAAAGGAATCAAAGATTTATGCCATCAATTTCGGCCCAATCTTTAACACACAAAATATTCAAATAAATAAATATATGTATTCATGAATATACATACTATGTATTCATATATTTTGTTGAATTTAATCACATTTATAAAAATTGTTGAATGTTCTTTAAGCTGATTTATGTTTATTATTTTTTGCGTTGCTTTGTCCCACGCAAACGCAACTGCCACGCCCCATTGTTTAGATGTCAGGCACATTCCGTTGGATTTCCACTTCCCCTCTTCCCCCACTAGTTAAATGAAATAAAATTTAATCAAAGCAAATGCTTAAATATGAGGCCAAAAAGCGCAGGAATTGATACGGCCTGTTGGCCACTTAGTTCGGTCACAGTGTAACCCCTTCTCCCCACCCAGATTGTGTGCGTGTGCGTATGTGTGTGTGTGTGAGGCACATATTTCGCTTTATGGCTGGTGACAAATAATTTGTGAAACGGCGGCAAATAAAAGTGCCAGCCTGTCGTTTGGCATTTGGAATGCTTTTGTCTTTTTCATTTTCTTCTCGCTACCAGCGCCCCTCCTGCCCTCGCCACGCCCCTGCCAACTAAACTGTATGCTACATATGTTCTATTCTATTCTATTCAATTCTTTTCTATTCTGTTCCACTCTATTCTATTTAGCTTTGTGTCATTTTTTGTTTTGTTTTGTCGCACTTTTCTAGTCTATTTTGGGCCACGCACTTTTCGCCCGACTTTTTGGCTGCTGCGACGGCAACGACAACAACAACAACAGCAACAACAAATAGTTGATGTCTGCTAAAATTATGTGTTAATATGCTAGTATTATTAGCTGCCATAATGAGTTGCTTTGACTTCTGACTTGAGTTTCCCCCACAAATATTTGGCATTACGTATACGACGCGTCGTCGAGTCTCAGTATTTTTTTTGCTCTCAACTCACCCCTTTCCCCTTACTTTAACTTTGCCTAACGAAAACATTTTCCTGTCTATCGATTGTTTGTTGTATTTATCGCTATGCCGATAACTTTATTTGAGTTTCTGTTTGCGGGCTTTTCACAAGTTTTTACAACTTTTCAATAGTTTTTCCACTCGCTTTACCCCTTTTAATGTGCAACAATTGTCGTTAAATGTTTAAAAAGTGAAACAAAATGTTATGTGTGCGGGGGAGTAGTGGGCGAGGGGTAAAAGGAGCTGGGGAATAAGCAAAAATTAATGGAAAACACACACAAAATGGGTAAAAAAAAGGCGAAAAGTTTTTGCAGCTAACCGAAAGCTAAAACACACTATAGTTATGCTCCAGCACAGTAAACAGTTGCTCTCTCTTTCTCCCTCTGATTCTCTGTCTCGCTCTGTCTCTCTACATCCCTTAGCTAGCGTACTTTGTCCAGCACAAAGACGACTTCAAACGCTCGGCACGTCAACGTTTTGCATGCCTCGTTGAAGGCAGCAGTTGCACTTTATTGTTGTTGTTCTGCTTGTTGTTGTTGCTATTCCTGTTGTTTACATTTAATTCTACTTCACGTTGTTGTTTTTTTTTATTTTTTATTTTGTTTCAAGCCTTTCACAGACCAATTGTCACGGCAGTCGTCGCGTCGTTCCCTACCCACACCCTCTATGCAAGCCAGCTTACCCTGTCACGTCTTCCTCCCCTCTTGGCATTACCATTTAAGCAAACTCATTGCCACAACTGGCGCTTTAAACAATTACAATTCAAAAATCATTGACGCGCTCCACACTCAACTGCCACTTGCCGCTGCGACAATAACTTCAAAGTATTGCAAAAATTGTTGAATTTGCTTATGATTTATTTTCATACATTTTTTTTTCTCATATTCTATGCTAGTATTGGTGGGTGTGTGTGGGGGTGTGTCTATTTATCGCATTATTAGTATTAACTACACGCTTTTTGTGCTGTTGGTCTAAATTTTGTTGCCTACTTCTAGGCGCATATTTGCTTATAATTAACTGACAAGCTTTGGAGGCGGCATGGTGTGTGTAAAGTAGCTCAACAATTGAATACAATACACAAACGAACACACACACTTGTATGCAGAGGGAAAATGTGTTGGAAAATTGCAGCGACTGCGACACAGACACATAAATATGTAAACAGTTAGTTTAGCTGCCATGAGTAATCGTCATAAATTAATTGTCAACATTTGCATGCACTTAGAACCAAACACACATACACACGCATAGACACACACATACACACGCACGGCTAGTCACATGTGCATTGGACAAACAACGGAAAGCACAGAAAACTTTGATTAACTTTGCCTAGCCGCAATGCATTGGCTTCTATATATGTGCGTGTGTGTGTGTGTGTGTGGGTTTGTATGTGTGTAGGTGCGTGTCTATTACTTTAAAAATACTTTTACCACAGTCTGGCATACTTTTCCCTTGTCCCTTGTTGCCCATTTCCATCAAATTAATGACAAATCAATAAAAACTTAACCAAGACAACAAAACAAACACAAACACTCACACACACACACACACACACATTTTGAACACATTTGAACTGCAATGTTTCTTTTCTAACGACACATTCCATGCCCGAAATTTTTGAGCTTTTTACACCCCCTCCCCCTACCACGCCTACACACTTAAAAAAAACACCAGAAAAGTTAAATTTTTTCTACACAAAATTTTACGCCTAATGTGCAAATTTGCCAAAATTTATGGCGACAGGCAAAAATGAACGCACAAAATGCATCCAGTTGTAGTACTTGTTGTATTTGTTGTTGTAGTTGTTGCTGTTGTTGACTCGTTGACTGTTGGCACGTTGATTATACGCAAAAATCAAAAATAATTAAAATTTCACATTTGAATGTTTTGGACGTAAGCCAAAACATATGAAAACCAAATAAAATTGAATTGAATAATGTCAAAAAAAACAACAAAAAATTTAAGAAAGGAAATGCAAGAATAATAATTAAAAAAAAAAAAATCAAGTTGAAAAATAAAAATCAAATCAAAATGGGAGATTTTGGTTAACGAGAACGCGACAATTCATGAAATGGCGCAGTTCAATGTCTTTTAATCGATTGTAAATCAAAAATTTTATTATAGAAATGTTTCAATTCCAAATGGTTTCAATTTGTTGCGTTTTCTAAATGTGTCAGTCTCAAATGTTTCAGTTTCAAATGTTTTTTTTAGTTATAACCCCAAGTAAAGTATAGTTTATTTAATAAATATGTTGTAAAAAATGAGCAAAACTTTCATAAAAATTCATCTTTTATGGCAGCCAGCTTTGCGCGTCAGTTGGTCTGTCTCTTAGCTGTCAGCCATATGAAACAGTGTTGCCACATAATGCAAAAAAAAAAAAAAAACTGTCAACAGAGTTAAAAACAAAAATGTAAACTAACTAAAACAAAAGAGTACTGCTGGGAGTGGGTAACTGGTAACTGGTAACTGAGTATGGTAAACTAACTAGTTGATAACTCACCTTTTTTGGGTATAAGCGATTTGAGCAGCATAACGGCATTATCATCACAGGCCCAGGCATGCATCTTGCGGTAACTGTCACGACCCTTCTCGGTCAGCTTATCCCATGGCTTCGGTTTGCTCAACAGCTCCGACACGGTGCCCTGCGACAGTCCCAAAATGTATTTGGCAAACAGACGTTGCCCGATATTATGCACCGATAGCAGCTCCCGTACACGTCGCGATATATGCAACGTATCCAGCGCTTGATTCGCATATTTATCCATATTATAACGCAGCATCTCCTGTAATTTGGCCTCCATGGGATCACCTTTGGGTATCAGAGATTCACCCAAACGACCGGCCATCGACACACCCGGTTGCAATTGCAATTCCGCATCGGCGAAACGGAAATGTGCACGTGCCTCTTGGCCAGCGGCTGCGGCGGCAGCAAATTGGAATGCCGGTAAACTGGGTAAATTCGGTAAATTGGGTAAAAAATTTGGTGCACCCAATGCGGCCGCATGCTGGGCATGGGCAGCCATTGCTGCTGCCGCAGCAGCGGCATTTGCATTCGGTGTCAGACTGTTGTTATTATCCTCACCAACGGCAACGACAGCAGCAGCAGCTGCTACATTGGCAGCAGCTGCTGCCTGTAACAGCGACTTGTTGCCATTGAGTGTACTGGCAATACTTGCTGCCAATTGTGCAGTGCTGTTTGGTGTACTATTGGCGCTGGATGAATTTGAATCACCGCCACCGTGATGCTGCAGATGATGTGTGGCATGCAACAGTTGACCATGCCCATGGCCATGATGATGGGCATGATGATGATGATTTAGGGGATCGCTGGCAGTGGCGCTGCTGCTGCTGTTGCTGCTATTGCTGCTGTTGTGATGGTGATGTTGCTGTTGCAACAATTGCTGCTGCTGCTGTTGTGTCTGTTGCTGCTGCTGTTGATGTGTATGCTGGTGCTGCGTATGGTGATGTGGCCCGGCATCTAATCGCGACGATTTGGAATTGGAACAAGAGGAGTGATTGGCATGTGAGAAAGTTGAGTTAACCAATTGACTGAGCAACACTGTGGACGAGGGTCCATGTTGCTGTTGCTGTTGTTGCTGATAGTGTTGTTGTTGTTGTTGTTGCGTGGCAAAGTGCTGTTGTTGTTGTTGTTGCTGCTGCTGTGGCGGCGGCGGCGGCGGTGGCGGCAACAATTGCTGCTGCTGCTGCACCGTATTGGCATTTTGATAAATTGTTGGCGTTTTGCTCCCAGCGGCTGCAGTTGCTGCTGTTGGACCTGCTGCTGCTGCTGCTGTTGCTACTACTGATGCTGCTGTATTTGTTTCAAAGCCACGCCTCCAATAGCTATTCACCAGCTGCTCTTCCAGCGTTTGACACGCCCCCTCAAGCCCTGCAACAGGGTTGCCCTCATCTGCATCGTCGGCATCAACGATTTCAACTTTTGGCTGCAAATTTGCCACTGTCGGCAGTTTTACAATTTCATTCGTTTCGTCTGAAATCTGGCTTGTTTCTGGCTTTGACTTCACGGCTATGTCAACGCTGGCATCTTGATCAGCTGTGGCTGCCACATGATCAGCTGTTGTTGCTGTGGTCGACGGCTCTGTTGCACGTGCCTCTTCTGCGGGAAACAACAAAAAAGTTGTGCTTTTTGTTGCTGCTACTTATTGATCATAAAGATTACTTTGTTTTTTTTTTTTTCTATTTTGGTATATTTATATTTGGTATTTTTTTGGTATTTATTAATTTTTTTTTTTGGTATTTAGTATTTGTATTTTGGTATACTGATTGTCAACAACATCCATGGAACAAAACGCCAAAAATTAATCAAAATTTCATTTTAGATTTTGCTTTGAATTTTTTGTTTTTTTTTTGCCAACATTTTTGCACTTTTTTATGCGCATTTCGCTTTTTGCCAATTCGAACAACAAAACAACAAAGAAACTGTGAGTGTGTGGGTGTGTGTGTGAGTGTGTGTAAGTGTTTGTGTAATTATTGTAAATATAAAGATTTGTATTTATATATATATATAGAGAGAGAGATCGAGAGAGATAAAAAAGAGAATAAGAGCGAGACAGACAGAGCTGAAGAACACATCGAAATTTGTGTTGTTGTTGATGATCATAAAACGAGCTCTTGTAAAATAATGATGATGATTGTCAACTGTTGTGTTTGTTTCTTGTTTGTTCAGGTAAATATATGTATAAAGATATATTATCGATAAACGACATGCAACGCAACAACAAAAAGCTAAAGTTTAACAACAACAACAACAACGACAACGAGAAGGACAACAATGACAACGCACGTCGACGTTTTTAATGTAAATATCATAAAAAAATAATAATAATATACACAGAACAAAATAAAACGTACTTATTTAAAAGCTTCAAATAATTTATTAAAGCTTGGAGTATTTTTTTGGTATATATATTTCATAAAACAAAAAGTGAAAGCTAAATAAATCAAGAATTCGATATATTAAACTATTAATCCATCTTCCTATAGCTCCCGAAACTGATTTTAGTTTAGATTTATTTAGAAAATGATTTGTTATGTATTTCTTAACTCGCTTTGTATCAAAATTAGTTTAGAATACCCTATAAAACATTCTCAATGCAACACTACTTCCTTTACATTTTAAGCTCACTTTTCTCTCTGTGTACAAAAATAAAGAAAAGAAATCGAAGAGGTAAAGACTTGCATTCTGCATGCTCGCACTGATTGTGTCCCATTATTGACAGCCATAAAAATTGGCGCCGCAAGTCCGTTTAAAAGCCGATAACAAATCATAAATTGCTTTACTTGGCAGCCAAGTGTCGGGCGGGTTAAATCAAAAGACGGCTCTCTTGTATTTTGATAAGCAAAAAGCGGCTAAATGTAATGAAAACGAAATGAAAATGTAATGCAAATCAAACCGAACCGAATTCTTAACTAAAATGAACTGAAACTGAACTGAACTGAACTGAACTGAATGAAAAAGTATATTGAACCGCATCGAAGCATCGTTGTCACAACATACCGGAAGTGGGTACAGTTGCCTACGCACATACGCAGTCATCTCAAACACTCATACGCACACACACACACACACACACACACACACACGTGAGACTATACTCACCATCGCTATTTGGATTTGAGGCATCGCTGGCACCATTTTTGAGTGCCTCGGCTGCAAAAGCTTTGGTGCGTTCCAAAAGTAGCGCTTGGAATTTGTTTGGGTCGTTGGCGCAGGCAGCGGCTGCTGCTGCGGCGGCGGCAGCGGCCAGTGCCGACTGTGGACTGAGCACATTCAGATCCAGTGGACTGCTGTGAAAGAGATGGAATGAAATGGAAGTGGAACATTAGAAAACGTGTAGAAAAGGTAGCGAATTTATGTTAGGATGAGAGCTTGACATGAAGCAAGAGTAATTTTGTTGAGGTTCGTTTTACTTACTGTTGCTCCTTTTTGATTTTCAGCTCATTGCTCTCCGCGTTGACTGTAGCATTCGACATATCGGCATCCCGATCATCGCCCTCCTCATCATCCTGATCCTCCTCATGCCGATTGTTGGCAATTGTATGTTGTTGCTGCTGCTGTTGTTGTTGTTGCTGCTCGCTGCCTGTGATTTCCATATCGTCATCATCATCAGCATCGGCTAGCTCATTATCGCGATCATTATCATCATCATCGGCATCATCGTCCTGATGAGTTGATGTAAGATCTGTTGTTGTTGTTGCTGCTGCTGCTGCTGCTGATTTGAAAATTGTCGCTGTCGCACTTGTTGTTGTTGTTGTGGATATTTCATTGTTGTTGTCATTGCTCTGGCTGCTGTGATTGTTGTTATTGCTGCTGTTATTGTTGTTAATATTGCTGGTACTATTGTTGTTGTTATTATTGTTGTTATTGTTAATTGTTGCTGCCGCATTAACAGCAGCCGCCAATGCAGTTGCCTCGGCCAATGCCTCGTTTATCTGTTGCTTATCCAAACGCGCCTCCAATCGCATTATGTGCTGTCGCTTCACCTCCAAATGCTCCTCGAGCCTCTGGATTTGTACCAGGTGAGTTTGCTCCAGAGCACGCAGGCGTTGCAGCTCATCCAAAAGTGCTTTAATCTGCAAAGATTTCAAGAAATACAAAACAATTTGATTAAATAAAATGTTTAGAATTTATTTTTCGTATAAAATGATTTCTTAGGTGGTATTTCTAAGTGTAACAATAGTTTTTCCCTAAGCTTTAAAATTTTCTCATTTAAAATTCTTAAAGAGCCGAAATAATTATTTGTGGTATACTTTGCAGTATTATTTTTAGTATTTTTTAGTTTCAACTTTATTTTTCAACTTTATCTACTCAAAATTCCACTAAAAGTTGTAAATTTAAATCGTTCAACTTCCTACGTATAAAATTCTAAAAGACAACAACTTGATGCTCTGTGGTATTTTTGCAGTATTTTTCCAATACCGTACAGCTATCGGTAGTTGTAGTAGTTGTGGCTCGGCTGTCGGCTTGGGGCAAACTTTCTGATTATTGTCTGGCATTGTGGTTGCTGTGGTTGCGCTTTCCGCCCTGTCTGCCACCAACTGTTGTCGTTGTAATTGCACACATCAATATTTCCAACAACAACAAAAGCAGAAAGGAAGTAGGGGGGGGGGGGGGGGGGGGGAGAGGCGGTGTGACGGTTGTATACAAAGAGGTAAGTTGCGTCGCATCGCATCGCGTATGTGCAAAAGTTCGAGAGTTATAAAATAATTTTTAATAAAATTAACAACGAACGTCGCTGATTGTGAGAGAGAGAAACTCAAAAGCTGAAGCTAAAGCTGCTGGCAGCAGGCATCAGGCAGCCACAGGTGAATATATAGATAAAGGAGGAGGGTACACAATATGCGGGTTGATCAAAAAAAGTTGGGAGGAGATTCAAAAACGCCGGCAGCGAGCGTTTGAGTTTTTGGGAACTTTGTTTGTTTGATGAAAATATGATAATTGGCAAATTTGACAAGGGAATTTTTCTTAAGTGCGTCAACGACAGCGACGTCAAGGGGTGAATGGAATGGGGGCGTGGTGTGGCTGGGGCGTAAGGCACGTGAGACACAAACGAGACGTGCCTGTAAGTAAAGAGTAAGAGACAAGCAGAGCAAGAGGCAGTGAGAGAGGATGTCGTCGCAACAAAGTTGACAAGATAAAGTTTTTCGCCGTGCGGTATGCAACAAAATTTTTTAATGACAGCCAGGTGGCGTGTGTGTGCCTGTGTGTGTATTTCTTATTATGTGATTAAAATTAATTTAATGGCGCGGTTTTTAATTGACGCATATGCCAAAGGCAGCGTCAACAAAACATGCACAACGACTTTTAGCACTAACTGTACCACATAATTTCCTTCACTTTTGTTCAATATATTTGTGTATTGTGAAGCATGTTGCTAATCAACATAATGCCAATTGGTAATTTGCGTGTCATTGCCGTATTTGTGTCACACATTTGATTGGCAAAAGTTTTGTCTCAGCTTTTGGCCATATTTTATCAATAGAAGTTAATAGGCAAAACAAAAGTCAGGTATATACTATATGCTAAATACGATATCTGGCACACATACACAGAGATTATGATTATTGGCCATAAACAATTTGGGGCCAGAATGTTGGCAACAGCAATAATACATAATTGGCATTAAAAACGCATAAACATAAATAAATATATAAACATGTGTTCTCCCAAAACGCTGCCACATGTCATGCCACAAAATGCTAAGCAGTCGCCATATACCAGGGAGATAGTCAGTCAGTCAGTCAGGCAGGCAGGCAGCCAGTGAGTCAGTTAATTTCATTATCAATCAAAAGGCAGGCACCAGGCCCAGCCCCAGCCCCAGTCCCACTCCCAACCCTATTTAAGGGGGAGTACGAAGAAGTTGCGTGTTCGATTTTTCATTAGCATACGAGACATGTGAGAGCTTCTAAGGACGACGACAATTTTGTAGAGTCCAACCCCCGATGAACGGAATGACAAGACGACAACGACGACGACGACTCAAATTAATTGCATAAAAATGTTGAATACGTACTCCTTCCCCCTGCTCCCCACCAGCCCTTTTCACCTCTCCAAAAAAAATATAAAGTAGAAGAGTAAATCCCCCCATTGCCGACTGGCATCTAATTGAGTCAGTTTTACCCCTCCCCACCCGCCGTTGCAAACGAACAACTTTTACGGAACACAACTGGAAAATGTAAAAAATTTGTTTTGTTAAATAAACGCAATTAGCATGCGGCGCAAATGTACGGTTATGCCAAGGGTTGTGCGTCTGAGTGTGTGTGTCTTAGTCTTACACACACACACACTCACACACTCACACTCGAGTTCATTAATAATTTAGCGGCTGTTAGAAAGAAATCATCTTCAAACTACTGGCAATATCTGATTACTGAAGTTTGGCAACGCAGCCTGTTGAAATTTGCCAACAATGCGTTCAAACTAAATATGCAATGAAGCTTTATTTAATATGCCTTAAAACGTTGTATAGGAATTTAAGTACGTTAAGTAGTCTTTCGAGTGAAATTTGGCAACGTTGCTCACGAAATGATGTGTAAATATTATTAGTTGAATGCATTCGGGCTTCGCACAATTTTTGTCATTTTTGATTTCATTTCATTTAATATGAAGTCGAAGTCACAGTCTCAGTCTCAGACTCATACCAGTTGCCGTTGAAGAATTATTAAAACGATAAATCAACTTTTTGGGATTTTCGACACAAACTCAAAAATCATTTGCAACCCTTTGAGCCAAAACTTTTGCCTGCTGTCCAATTCGTTGGCTGCCTGTGGCTCTGACTCCAGCTCTGATTCCGATTCTAATTCTCGTTTCACGTCTCTGGGACTGAGTGTGGATGATTTTTCCGAAGAGTCCCATGTACGGTTTGCAATCAAACAGAAACTATGAAACCTAAGGGACCAAAGTCGGTGTGTTTCTCTCTCGCTCACTCACACTGTCTGTCTGTCTCTTTCTCTATACAAAGTATTGACTGTAAAATTATGAAAATTTACATTTTTCCAACAATGAAATAGTTGGGCTAAAAAACTTGTGGTATGAAACTCTGTGCCTTTTTTGGGGTATATTTTTGGACATTGACTGACATGTCCAGGCGGCAGCAGTGTGTGTAGGTGTGTGTGTGTGTAGGTGTGTGTGTGTGTGTATGGGTGTTGTGTCCAGCTGTTAATTGGCGTTGGTTTGTTGCTGGCAAAAGAAAGTGGACTGCGTTATTTCTATATAAATATACACTGTTAAAAAAGAAACTGTTATAAAAACCTTTTTGGGGTATTTTTTTTTGTTTTTGGTTTTAAAATGTGTTTTCTATTCTTGATATGCAAGCATTTTCTGTATTATTTTGTATTAGTGTATGTGCATATAGGTAGCTTACAATTCATATCAGATATTATAGAACAACAACCCTTGTGTGTGTGAGTATTTTGTTGTGTGTTATGTATGGCTTGAGTAGCGAGCTGTCAGAATTGTAAAAAGTTGCGTAAGTTATGCAAAAATAGACACACAAACACACACACTCACACACATGGTAGTCAAGCGGGTTAGCGTTGAGGTGGGGAGGACTGTATGATATCGGGTAGGGGTAGCTATAGGGGGGGGGGGTAGATGTCCCAGGCAGAGACATTAGCATAGAGCCAAAAGCAAACGATTTGTAATTAACAAAATTGCCAGGCAGCAAAACGTAGGAAAGGGGAAAGAGAGGGTGGGAGCAGTAGGGGTGGGGGGACTGCTAACAGCCCCCAAACAATTGACAAAGCAGTCAATACACACACAACAACACACACACGCATAGAAGACAACAATAACAAACACTCGAAGGCAAAAGACGTTGACGTTGGCAGCAGGTGGGCGAATTGCTTGGGTCGATGCATAAAACGCCAAAAGGAATTAAGATATATATGCATGTGTGTGTGTGGGTGTGTTTGTGTGTGTGTGTGATTGCCACATTCATTCATATATGAAGGCCAGGGTAAAAAAAGGGTTTAATCAGCGAGCAGCAGCAGCAGCAAAAACATCTCAGAATTCACAAACACTCACACACACACACGCACACAAAACACACACACACACATACACATATGACCAATACACAAATACAAATTAACAATAAGCAATCAAAGACAGAGGCAGCTGAAGAAGCAGCAGCAGCACAAAACAACGAGTGAGACAGCATGATGTGTATTTTTTTGTAGCAGCCTTTTAGGCACGCCAGCTGCCGATGCCAAAAGCAACCGTCAAAGGAATTAAAATTCATTCGGGCATAAAAATTTTAAAATATATATACAGATATCTATATATACAAGGAGACGCATGGAGACACAGCCAACGAGACAGAGACAGAGATGGAGAGAGACAGAGTGTGAGGGAGATGGTAAGCAGATGAAGTTGGAGATAGCTTTTTTGAGTCGCATAAAAAAGGGGTTACTTTTCAAGCAGCCAGCTCTTAAAAGGGGCTAAAGCTGCGACCAGCGGGGTAAAGAGGCGTGGCAGCTGTGAGTGGGGGGTAGACTTGGCGTGTGTTGTTAATTTCCAAAAAGCCAAAAGACAAATGAGTAAAGAGCAGCAACAGCAGCAGAAGCAGCAGCAGCAGCAGTAACATTCGCTGTCGTCTCAATGTCCTCAAACACAATATTTCCACAATTCTTTGTCGTCTTCTTGTTTTTATTTCTTCTGTTTTGTCATTGATTTTTGATTGTTTCAAGTGTCGCGTTTGTGGCATACAAAAAAAAAAAAATAGAAGCATCAACAAGGGGGATGCATTTTTGCCGGCAAGTGCACCCCAGAGAGAGCTTTGACGCCAGCAGCTTTTGTGTTGCTGTTGCTGTTGCTGCTTCCATTTGCCCTTCCCTCTGTTCATTGTTCTTGGCAATTTGCTACAAAAGTTGAGCAAAAGCACTGAAAACAATGACAAATGAGTTGCTTCGATTAGTTGATTATACAATCGATTTTAAGAGTTGGTTTTTATGATATATATTCTTGAACAGCCTTAGTCGATTTTAGGGACTGCAAGCTACCAAATCTAATATTTTACTTTGTTTATAATTATTCTAACACAAACTCATATGTGATACATATAAGTTTTCACAGTCTGAATTGGTTAGGTTGGCATAACTATAACATAAAACTGCCATAACAACAATTGGTATTATTAGAGATTCCTCATTAGCCTTGGTATTGATTAGCTGGTATTAAGTGGGGTTAGCCCACATGAATATTCAGTTATTCATGAGTGCACTCACGAGTGTACCTATTCATATAAATATATAGTATGTATATTCAAGTGTCTGATTCAGCCCAGAAATTGGATTTGAAGTTTGCATATCAGCTGAAAACTTAAAGGTAATTTTTGAATTTTTCATTATTTGTCAATAGCTTGTGGCGGTTTTTGCAAAGGCAAAGGCGAAGTAGGTTGTGAAATTGAGGGGTGGGGTATATAGTAGAGTTGCGGGGGTGTGGTTAAGGAGTGTGAGTTGCACCTTGGCAATTTACAACAATTCAAAGGCATAAATCAAACAATTTTCAAACTGAACTTGGCACGAAACGGCAGAAAGACTGAGACACTGAGAGAGACAGACAGACAGACAGACAGACAGTTGTACAGTTTTGTCAGTCAGTCATTCATTCATTCATTTAATGATTTAGTCAGTCAGTCAGTCAGTGAGTTACGCACACACGCACATAAAGTTACAGTTATTGAATTGATTTGGGAGCAAAACGACAGCAATAAATGATAGAGAGGCAAGCAGTGCTGCTATCTCGCTCTAACGTGCGTTTGTCTTCTTCTTCTGCTTCTTCTTGAGCGTCTTCTTCCACTTGTTGTTGTTGTATTTTTTGGATTATAAAGTTTTGTAATTAAAATTTGACAGCTTTACAATTCCCAGGCGCAACAGCAACAGAACGAGCACAAGGACAAGGTAGTCACAAAGCAGCGGGAGGGGTAGTGGCGTATTGATGTTGTAGGGGGGGGGTCTAAGGGGGTGTTCTTGAGGTAGTCGACAGTCAGTCATTTCACTCAACAAAACCCTTTTTGCGCGCCGCAATTTTCTTATTCGAATTTAACAATTTTCGATTTATGTTTCGATTTTATTGTCTAGAATTTTGTGCGTGGGCGTTGGGGTCTGGGGAGGGGGGCTGTCTGTGGTTGGGGCAGGGAGCAGTAGTAAGAGCCGGCATTCAAGTGTTTTGTGTTGCTACGACTGGGACAGAGATGGAGCCATCCACTCACATACATAAGTACACTCAAACACACACACACACACACACGTGCTTCAAGTTATACATTTTAATCAAAGCTTCACCCCGCCCACTGAGCACCCAGCCGCCCATTTTATTTCTAATTCGTTAAACTTTTGCTTAATAATTGTCTGGCCATGCCGAACCCGATTTCTGTTCCCCTTCCATGCCCACTTCCCCCCCCACTCACTAAAATCTCACGCGAGCTTGACTTTTATTCATATTTCTGCCTCAATATCACAAAAATATCACAAAAATACAAAAAACAAGAAACAAAAAAATAAAATTTGGTTTCTCTTGTATTTGTTTTTTTTTTTTTTTGGCTTTTTTGTGCTACCCTCGATAAGCAACGACTACAAAGTCGACCCAAAATGTGATTGTGGCGGGAGCTGGGGGGCAACTGGTCCAGTCACATGTCTAATCCTTTTGCTTATTGATATGATATCTACACGCAGCAAACTGAACCGACAAAAGAACAAAAAACCAAACAACATAATAACAAAATTTATACACTGTTCAAAAAACAGTTAAGCTTCTAGGAATTTGTGCTTAAAACCGAAAAAAATAATAAGTAAATTTGATAAGTTCTTTATATAATTATTATTTAAAATTTAATTCATATTTTTGAAAAATAAAAAAAAATTTTAATTTCATTGAATTTCTTTATAAGCAATACAAAAGTATTTCGTTAAATAATAAACATAATTTAATGTAGTTTTTTTTATGTGTTTTAAGATCTTAAGTTCTTTAAATTCACACTCAATTTTTGTCAGTGTATATATATATTAACAGGAACACGCTGAATAAAAAGGTTATGCCAGCGATTTTTATTTTATATATTGCGGCACACACAATAACCAAAAGAATGAGGGTCGGTAAGGGGGAGTTAGAAATTAGTGGGTGGGGCAAGAGCGTTAGCTACTTCTTCTACTGCCACTTTTTTGTTGTATTATTTGGTTGGCTTTCATAATCAAAAAACGTTAAAATCATAGTCTAGACAATAATTTATGAGCGGAGGAATTGGATGTTGTTGTTGTTGTTGTTGCTGCTGTCGCTTTTTTGTCTCTTTGCCCGCATCATGAACAAGCTACAGATACATAACGGGGCCAACAGACCAAACCGCACCATAGAGGCCCCCAAACCAGTGGCACGTTTTGCAACACTGTGAACACCGCCCAAAAAACGCAATGCCAATCAACATCTCTAGCAAACAGTCGTAAGGCATCAGCAGCAGCATCAGCATACATACATAGGTACATACATATATATATAGGACTTTTACTCAAGCTACAGTCGGATTGTTGCTCTTTCCCTCTCACACTACACAACCCATCTCTTTTTCTTGGTTTTTTTTGATATAAAAATATGAATTTACCACACGGGATGCAGAAAAAAAGCGCCACAACACCTTAATATCTGGCTTGGCTCACGTTAAGGACTTTGCCAGTTGAGTTTTGTGGCCCTTGCCACATGCCACATGCCACATGTGCTGGCTTTGTTTGTCCAACGTCGTGCTGGACGCAGGAAGCGGGACTTTGACTCTCTGGCATTTTCTAATGGTTTCAACTTCCTTCCTCTTGCAGTTGCCTTGTATTTATTTAGCCAGTCGTCTCCGATCCTCTGTCCACGCCCCCCTAATCAGAGTAGCAAATATGAAACTCCAAAAAATTTTTTACCTTTTTTTAATTTTTTTTTTGGTTGGAGTTTACATAAAAAGCTACTTAAAGTCGTCACACGTGACGTATGCGCAATGACAATTGAGATTACGTAGCAGCAGCGTAAGCAACTGACAACTGGCAAGCACTTCCGGTAGGCAGTACACCACCCTCTCCAAACCTTTTCTTAAGCAGCTGGTTTCGTGACTCTTAGGCAAATATATATTTTTGATTTCTTACATTTTATTGATTTGTGCGGCACAAACTCGTCAACATAGTAAAGGCGTCGTAACGACAGACATTCAGTCAGTTAGTCAGTCACTCAAACAGTTGGCAACGTTGGACAGTTGAGAGCAGTTGGACAGTCTGGTTTCTAATTTGATTTGAGCATCAAGTTCTAATTGGATTTGCTGCAGGCACATCTAGCGTCTGTGGCTCAGCTCAATCTTCATTTGATGACAATTTCATTTTCTATTAACGTGAAATTGTAATGCCAATTGCCCAAACGAATGCCAGGAAGGCAAGGGAGAGTGGGTAAATGCATAAAAAACAGTCATGACTGCCCATTTCGATGAGCATTTCTATCAAACGCAGAAGAAATAAGCTAAAATTATAGAAAGCAAGCTTATTTTAATTGCTCATCTGCAGCACAGTGGCTGTCAAAAGCCAGTGTACCGACATCAGATTCTAAAACAGTTAAGAAATATTTAATAATTAAAAAAAAGTTTAAAAATTAAAATTTTATTTAAAACAAATGGCGAAAACTGTTAAAATTATTTTAATTTTTTTTCTATGCATGAAAATTTTTTTACTGTTTTGTTGCACTGCTTGTGCCCACTGTGCAACAGTGGGCTAAGGGCTGATTGAGTGAGCTGAGCTGATGGACTGTTAGACTGTAGGACTGTCAGGCTGCCTTGGCTAGATTGTTGGGGCACGGCAATTATTTTGACGACGCGTAATTTGCGTTGACGATGCGGATGATGAAGAAGCTGACGACATGAACGAAAGACGTCTTTGCGGTTACTTATGCCCTTCCTCTCCCTTGTTTTGCCTTTTTCCCACTGGCCAACTCTGTCTCGCTCGCGCAAATTGTAGCGACAGCGTAGCAAACTAATTAAAGCCAAGTCGCAATCTTACTTGCTCTTTTCCCCACTCAAAAAAAAAAAAAAAATGAAGAAAAATCCGCAGACGCCCCAATTGCAGTTAGCTAGCCGATTTTAACGCTTAGCCTTTTTTAATTGTCCAAGCAGAGGCTGTGGCAAATAGGGCTTAGCGGGGGGCTGAAGGGGGCGTGTATTGGCCTGAACTTGATGGCTGCGCCGTTACTTAAATGCATGGCGTCAATAATTATTTTCATTTCCATTACCATTTTTATTTTCTTCTGCTCTTTTTTTTTTTTTTTTGGCTGTTTTGCTATTTTTATTAACTTTTTTTTTGGGGTGCGAGCAGGGGTGAAACATTTCATCAAATTGCCGTTAGGTTTTAATTAGAAATCAATTGTGTATGTAATTGCAAACGGAAATTCGTTTGAATTTTATTTGTTTATGGGTCATTTCCGCGTCACGTTAACTAACTTGCGTCATGATAAAAAGTGGTACTTGAAATATATAATAATCATGATATTATTTTGTGCTTATCATGGAACGTGTTGACGCCAAGGTTGCCAAACAATATTGACAAATGAGCACATGGAATGCAACAAACAAAAAACTGCTTAGCTAATCAGATAAATGTGCAACAAACTATAATAAAAAAGAAGCACAACAATCAGTTGTCACTGACAGCCATAAATTATAATGCAACTTTAATTAATTGTATAATTAAGTAAAGTTTTCTTGCTTAACTATGAGTCAATTTAATGCTTAATTAATATATACAATTTGATTTATTGACAGCCAGCAGAAATGTGTATGAAATTTGTCTTCAATTCTGCACTTTTCACAAATTGCAAATTTCTTAAATTTCCGCTCAAGCTTGTAATTGACTTGAGGGCAGGATAAAGCATGCCTGACGCTGTCATACCCTGCAGATAAGTGCAAAACAAATTTTGCAATTATTGGAAATTACTTAAATTATCTGATTGGAATAATTGTATTGTTAATTGCTATTTAATTAGCTTAAAATTAAATCATTTCTGTTTGTTTATCGGGTTTGTAATTGTATTTTAATTATTGGCGTAATTATTGAAGTTATTATTATGAAACGGAAAACATTTGTTACTTTTGAACACACAAATAAGACGACTAAACTTTAATTGTTAATAAAATTAAGTTCAAATTTGACATTTTTTGGGCAGTGTACAAATTACTTGAGTTGTAATTCAAATATTTTTGCACAGGAGACGACAAAATCAAAATTGACAATTTCAATGTGTGTGTGTGTGTGTTGGCCAGCTGACAAGGCGTTCAAATTGATGGTCACAAGTTTTGGGACCATACTACATAATTATTCATATCACCCACAAGCGAGAGGGGCTTAGAGGGGAGGGGGATAGCGCAATAGAAGGGGGGATGGCAAGCATTAGCAGCTGGGCAGAAAAATGGTTTGACAAGTTGACTGCAAAGTTGCCAACTTATTTGTTAGCCATAAATCAGGCGGGCAATTTCGATGGGTTAGAGCACAGGGCCCAAAAACACAAGAACACAAAAAAAAAACAAAAAAACTGAGAAACTTGGTCCAAATTGCAGCAGAGTTGCCACAAATTTAATGGCCTCCAATTAGACAAAACGCAATTTGCAGCAAGCGGCAATTTATGAAGTGCCAAATGGATTTTTAAGCAGCCAAATGAGATGTCAGCGCTGCCAACTTGTTTTCCTATTTACACACACTCAAACACACACACACACTTATACTTATGTAAATACAATTTTTCCTACTTGTCATATTATTATTATTGTTTTTAGTACTTACGCTAGTCAGCGATGTGTGTGCGAATGACTTGCTTACCTGCAAATAAGATGGAGATAAAATAGATAATTAGAAAAATTGTGATTAGATACCCTATAAACAAAGTTTTCACTGAATTATAAAGTTAAGTTTATTAAAATACCCTGTAAAAGGTAAATGTCTGGGCTGAAGCACAACAAACTGTGAGTAACAAGCACAAGTCAGCAGAGTGAAGTTAATACAGGGTATACTGTGTCTATTGTACTCCAATTCTAAACAATTTTTGTTAGTTTCTGTGAAGTGAAAGTCAATTGCAATTGCAGAAATCAACGAGCCGTGAATGAGTCGCAGTCTCATTATAGATACTGATTGTTTTTTTGTCAGCATTGCAATGAGATCACAAATTGTATTAGCAGAGACAACAACCAATTGCTGATGACACACGCACACGCACACGCACATACATGTACATGTGTGTGGAAAATTGCATGTAAATCACATGGCAAACAACAATTCAATCCAATCAAATCAAATAGAAACTAAACAAAACAATACAAATAACCAAACCAAACTCAACCGAAGCAAACTAGCGCACAGCAACAACAATTGTAACTACAACAACAACAACAACAAATGGGCAGCAAGTGGTACACGAAAATAAGGAAATAATCAATTTAAAAAAATCAAAATCGCCATTTACCATACAAATCCACAGATCTCGACTATGCCATGTCGTTGCTACTACACTATGTACTAAATATACATAAAAACATATACATATATATATATAAATTTTATGTATATATATAGGCATGTACTAGTTGTTGTACTAATAAAAATACTGTCAGCAATCAACAATCAGTCAATGTGTCCCAGACAATCAAACAATAGACAAAACCGAATAACCGCAGCTAGAAAGAGATGGCTAATGTGCAGCGGCCACTGTAGCTGTCTTGCTTAAGCATACACACAGCTAACTAGCTAGTTAAAGTATGTGTGTGTGTGTGTTAAGGAGGGGTGGGGGTAGTTTGGCTGATCAAAATCCATATGCGATAAATAAATTGAATTTATCCGCAATTGGTCGAACAGCGACAATGACAATCAACAGTGCTTGTGCGCGTGTGTATGCATGAATGTGCATGTATGTGCAAGATAATAACTGTTTTAAGTGCCTGTACTCAAAAACAGTAAGCTGGTGTATTAGCTCTGCCAATAGACTATTTATAAGGGCTGGTAGTCCCAAATTTGGCATGAAGACCAAATGCTAGAAGTCTTTTAAATTTTCTAACACTATGGTAACTTTCTATCACACTTCTAGCTACAGGGTCTTTTGCAGCAGCTACGTTCCGCGCATGCCTTTGCTACTAGTTCACTTTAATCAGCGTCAATAGCCGCTAAAGGCAACGATAACGACAGCAACTTAAATCATTGCAGTCGGTTCTAACTAAACCCAATGTCTCCAGCAACATGTGTGTGTGTGTGTTGGTGTGTATATGAGTGTATGTATTGGTGTGCATGCGATTTGTTGCTGATTGATTTGAATTGAATAATTGCAATTGTGTTTGTGCAACAAAAAAAAAAAGTAAAAAAGTAAACAAAACACACACAAAATTTAGCTGAGTTCCAAATGTAGAAAGTTCGACAGCAACAGCAGCAACAGTTGCAGCCACAGCAGCAGCAGCAGCAGCAACAACAACAATCACTAAAGGCTTTCAGTTACTTTCCAAGCTCATTGCTTACCTCTTTAAATGGCAACATTTTTGAATAGACTGAGGGGGAAACAAATTGGAATTTTTTTTGTTGAACTATTGTCTCAATTGAAATAAGTTATACTAAATTAAAATAATCGCCAATAATTTGATAGAGCTCAGAAGTAAAAATCAAATCAAATTTTCAAATTTCTTGTGTGTATTTGTTAATAGCTTTGAAATGCTATTCGAAATTTCAAATTAAGTTGCCTTGACACTTGTCTAATCAAAAAATACAGTAAAAAAAACTGAAATTTTGTTTGCTTTACTGTATTTACTTATATACGTCGCATTAAGTATTATTATTATTCATTATTTTAATTATAAATATTGTATCAATTGCTATGTGTTAAATAAGCGTGTGCTAAATGGCAGATAAGTAATTCAATATAGTCACATATCTGCACACAGATCAGTGACGCTACAAATTCGAATTCTAAATTTGAGCCGTCCTCGATCATATTGGGGTAACTGTGTGTGTGTTTGTGCGTGTCTAACAAGATTAGTAATACTCTTTTTATTTATATATATACTTTATATATAAAATTTGTGTATACATATATTGTCAAGACGTTTATCGATCATGTTTGCACAGTTGGCTGTCGAATTTGAGGCTAATTTGGTTTAATTTTAGCCAACTGACGTTGGCCTCGCTGCCGGATTTTCCGTTTGATTTCAAATTCAAAATGTTTTAAAAATATACCCAATTGTCTCAGTGAAATAGAAACAAAAAACACACACGTGTTACCAACTGTTTGCACTAAAAATATATAAATAAATTTATAAAGAACTAGTGAGTAAATATGAATCGCCTACAATTATGATACTCCCATTAAATATAGCCATGGGTAATTCAAATTTGCTCAAGTGCGTCAGCATTAGAGTCTGACTCTGAATTGGAAAAATAAATATAGTTAATGCAAAACTAATGAAATTTATTCTGCGGGTTCCAATACCGAGTGTGTGAGTGTGTGTGTGTGTGTGTGTGTGTTGAGTGTTTGTGCTTAATTTCTAATTAGTTGAAAACTCATTCATCAAGTCGAGCAATACAATTTTGATAGCCCATCATTTGAGCTCGCCCCCAACAATTGAGAAATTTTCGAATTTCAAACGATTTCCATCGGTTGCTCGATGCTCAGTGCTTGGTGCTCGGACGTCACGCGATGATAAGCACAAATCGAATTTTGTGCATCCGAAATGATTGTTATTATCATTATTATGATTATAATTATTAGTTTTATTAGAAATTGTCTATCTCATGTGTTCTACGCATTATGCTGGTCAAGTCCAAGTTCGTACAGAATGCGGGATGTGATGAATTCACAGCTGAATTCCGTGTTCAGTTTTTGTCAGAGCACTGAACTTAAGCGCAACTACTTCAAACAGTCTTCAACAACTAACAGTAAAGCTGTAGAAAGTATGCCATTTAGAGCTTGTTCTTAATTTATTTATATGCTCATTTATCGTTTATTGTTTTTTAAACATACATATATATTAATTATCTACAATGTTCACATGAAATTTGGTCAGCTGATATTTCTCATATCAGTATTGACATTGTGCTCTGCTTCTTGCTACTTTTTATTCGTTGGTCTACCCAGTAACGACAAGTGTTAGGATAAATATTAACAAACCGCAGAGTTATAATAATTAAAAAAATAAATGAAATATATATATATAAAATTAAATTCAGTTCAGCTACAAAACAAACATCAAATTTAAATTGTTGTTGTTGTGCTGGTTTTGGTTAAGACTTGTTTCAGTATTTCCCATTGGATACACAGGCACACACAAATAAACACACAGCCACACAGTCACACAATCACACATCAAATATGTTGTGTTCGATAAAACACAGTTTTTTGTGTTGTTTTTTTTTCTTTTGTTATTTTATTTTTTTATAATAACATTTTTATATGTATTCTTTTCTTTTTGACAAGCAGCGATAAAAACGCGTATTTGTTGCCTTATAAACCACACACACACACACACACACACACACAGAGAGAGACGACTGCATGCCTGCGGTTGACTTTACATTGGTTCACACATTTCGAGCAGAGTCTTATTATATTATCAGGGATTATGTAAGGCATTCAAAAATATGCTTTCAACACAATCTTAAATTGAACTATAAAAAACATTTATCACTTTTCATTTCACGCTGTTTTAGCATACTCTTTCTATGTGTAAATCCTATTTTAATCTCGTCTGCTTTAGTCACTAGTGTCACTAACTGTTTTCAAACTGTTTTGTTAAGTAATTTAAATATAAACTGGCAATTATTTGTGTTATTCAATGAAAAGTTTGCCATTTTGTCGTCTTCTTTCGTCACTAGCACGTAGCTAACATTTTAACCAAACTCATCAAGTTTTAAATAGTTTATGGTGTATTTAAGCGTAGTTGTCTTAAAGTTGTCAAAAGTTCAGTTAATTTGACTCGTTCTAAATTTTCAAATATTTTTTGTGGTCTAATTTTTTATCTACAAAACTAAACGTGTCAGTTTTGGTTTTTATTTTTGTTTTTCCACAAATTTCAAGTCATTTGCTAGTGACTAAATCGAAACGGAAGTGTTTTTGGAAGCTGCTAATTTGTTTGCAATTTGCAGCATTGTGTATAAGAATTGTTGTAGTTTTTTTTGATTTGTTTCTTTAGTAGCATGTTGTTTAACCCATGGTTGGCCCCGTCGCTATTTTTACACGCACGCACACACTTCATGCACTTTGTCTAGAAGTATTGCACTTCTGCGAAAAAATAAACACACTTTCAGCCAACACAAACAGCAAATTTTGTGCCCCGAACTGCCAAGTGGGCAGAAGAAGGCGCAAGTAAGAGGGCGCGGTACAGGGGCGTGATATGGTGTGTGCACTGGAGTGAAGTCATTGGGGTAGTCTCAAGAGGACAGTCTCTAACAACAAACAACTGTTGCAATTCCTTTTAACATTTAATATTATCTCCATTTCATTTCTTTTTGGTTTCATTTCTCCGCCCCAAAACCCACAGCTGTCGATCAGACTCTGCATTCTCTGCTTTTCCTTTATTTTGTTTGACTTTTGCTTATCTTTCGCTGATATCCTTGAAATGGGTCTTAGAGTTATTGTAGTGAGTTTGAGCAAGCTTACAGTGGGTAGCATTTGATTAAGTTATGACAAGAAAACTTGTGTAAATAGCTGACAATTTTAGTGATTAATTTGATTTGATTCCATTTTTTTAAATGTTTTTTTAATTTAATACCATTTTAAATTTAAATTAAAGTTTTTAATAATATATATGTGGCAATTTTAATAAGTATAACAAAAGTTATTTTATATAAACGGATTTTATCCTGTACGCAAGAAAGAACTAAGGTCTATTAGAAAATCCCAATTGTGAATTCTGATTGCATATGATTGCCTAAAACTATTTACAGGGTCTTCTGTCGTCGACTGCTGCCTGTTCGAACTAGTTTCGATTTTGAATATTTGTTGTTGTTGCCTGGGCGGCGTCAAAAAAAAATATTGTCGCATATTTATGAACATGTGTAACAGATAAATCTGAATGTTGGGCGCACACACGTAAGTGATTTAGTTGTCAGTCGAGTGCATTTATCACAGCTGTGTGTGAGTTGTCTGGAGCTGGCACCCAATGGATTTTCCCTGACTTCACGTAGTGCACTGGTGTGTGTTTGTGTGTGTGAGCGCCGCCAGGGGGCGCCAGTAATCAAACTAATGAGCTCTGTACTTGGGATTTTTGTATGCTTTATTTTATTTTGTTTCTCCGATTTTTTTTTTGGTTTTCGTGAAATCGTTGGAAGCGCATTTGGCAAAAATAGCATTTAATGGATTTCAAATAAGCGCAAGAAGCGGCAGCAAAAGCCTGCCCACAAGTGGCAGCAGGTAAGAGGTGGGAGGGCCAAGAGACAAGAGGCAAGAGGTGTTGTTGTCTGCCAAGTGAAGTGATAAAACATTAAAGAAATGCAACTGGGTGGGTTTGTCTTGTTGTTGTTTCTTCTTCTTTTACTTTTGCTTTTGTTGCAGCGACACCTAGGGGTTGCTAATGGCAGCTTTTGCCACGCTGCAAGCTCTAAAGATGCCACTCCCCCTGCACCGACAAACACACACAACGAGCAAAGATGCTGCGCTGCACTTAATGGCAAATGATAATGATTGATGCTTAAATGCAACTCAAACCCATGTGAGAAAGTGGGAGAAAGAGAGAGAGAGAGAGACAGTGTGTGAGTGGAATGGGCAGAGAGTTTGGGACGGGAATTGATGCTGGCAATAAGCAATCATTCAATGGGAATGCACAAAGAAATTGTGGTTGAGAGTTTTGCTTGCATTAGAGAAATTGAAAAGAAAGCGGCAAAGGGGATCAGACAGTAGAACGAAATGGAGACAGAGATGAAAAAATATAAAAATCTCTAAGAAGTTATAAAATACCAATTTTCTGTCATCAATAACATATCGATAAATCGGTTATTCCTATAATATCTTTGCTTCCCTCCTTCCCAAAAAGAAACCTCAAAATTAATCGGTTATTTCTCAAATCAAATACTCTTCCCTTTCCTTCCTAAAATAATCGTATTTTTCTTGTTAAATTCTTGGCCACAAGTAAGTGGCACGCTGTGTGTGGCATGCCACAAGCAATAAGCCAGCCAAGAATATAAAACCCAACAAAGCACAACAAGCGTTAACAAGGAAAAGCAAACAAAACAGAACAAGCAAAAGGCAGTCAACAAAATTTGTAGGCGTTAAAATTGTCATGTCAATATTTTAATGATATCACTTTACACCTCAAACTTCTGCTTTTCTTCCTGCTGCTTCTCAGTTCTCCCCTTCTCACTCTTCGGTCCAAAATTTCCCCACCAACAAAAAAAAAAGCTGCTTCCCCCTTTGAATCCTGCGTCAAAGTGCCAACAATCAAACTGTACAAAGTTTCATTTTAACTTTCGCTCCCTTTTTTTTTGTTGCCTTAGCTTTTTTATCCATCGGCGTTTCTATTTTTTTTTTGGGCGGCTTTTTCCTGCCTTTTGAGTCAAATCCCTTTGCATATTTCTGCTCTGTTCTGTTGTCCTTTCTTGTGGCGACGCGTAAAGAAAAAGTCAAAAGTCCTTTTCTGGCTTTTTTCTATTTTTATTTTGTTTTGTTGTTTTTTCTGGGTTATTTTTTTATTTTTTTTTGTGGCCGTACGCTCATTTGTTTGCCTTGTATTTCCTTTAGTAATTTTTTGCTTTCTCTCTTTGTGTTTGGCTAGAAAATTACAAGAAAAGTGCGCTAAACTGGCCAGCGGGGGGCTCATAGATTGTGGGCGTGGCGTGTTCGGTGTGTTGTTTACTTATGCAAGTGTTTTCTCAATTGTGCGTAGAGTGAAAGGCGGGGAATGAATGGGGAGACTTGCGAGGAGATGAGTAGAACGGTCGGCTAGGACAAAAACAGATTGGAGAGAAGATGTACGGTCGGGAAGAAACCGACGAACATACGATTGGAAAGTGGTATGATTAGAGGGACACAGTTGGTAACGGTCGGGAAGAAGGAAGAATACACAAACGGTCGGAAGAGTAGTTATATAGTCGGAAGGAGAGAAGTACGGTCAGAAGAAGGAAAGGCACGCTACGAGAAAGGACGAAGGTATGTTCGGAAGAGGTGTGGCCAGAAGTAGTACAGGTACGGTCGGAGTAACATAGACAGCCGTAGAGACGTATGCTCGCTGGGCTGTCTGAAAGACGGTCGTGCATTGTCCTCACCGTCTGCGGTTAACATTTTTTGGACTTAACTTCTTTTCGCTTTTCGCTAACTGCAGCTTCGACTACCTTTTTATGGGTGACTTTTGTGTAATCTTAACGGTTTTACATTTCATTTCACCGCGTAATTGTCTAGCCAGGATCAAAACGCAGCAAGATGTGCTCTTGGCTGATTGAGTAGTGCATTGGCTTAAAGGTGTAAATGCGGTTAGAACTTACCTCTTTGTCTTTGGCAGCTAATAGAACAGCGGGCTGATTGTTGTTGTTGTTATTGTTGTTGTTGCTGGCGTTGCGCTTTTTGCGCTTGCCACTGTTGTTGTTGTTGTTACTGTTGCTGTTGTTGTTGTTATTGTTATTGTTGGTGCAATCTTCGTCCTCAGCGCTATGTGCCACATGTTGCTCATTTACATTATTATTATCACGCAGTGCAACATGTTGCGTCTCACTGTTGTTGTTGTTGTTGTTGTTGTTATTGTTGTTCTTTCGACTACAGCTATCGGTATTGTTGTTGTTATGATTACTGCTAACATTTAAACTAGCTTCCTCATCATCATCATCGCCATCTTCATCATTATCGGCATCAGCATCGGCATCCTCATCGTGCTCCTCCTCCTGCTCTTCAACAGCATCATCATCGTCGTTATCTTCATCATTATCGTTGGCAACATCATTATGTTGCGTTGCCAACGATTCGGCAATTTTATCAGTTCTTGCCGATGACTCAGCAACGGCTGCGGTAGCCACATGTTCCGCATCTAGCTCCATATCATCATCATCATCGAGCTCACCATCGGCATGGGCGACATTTGATTGCATCGATGCATCTTCCTCATCATCGTCCTCGTCATCGTCATTGCAATTGCTGGCGGCTGTAATGTCACCAACTGCTGCTGTTGCTGCTGTGTTTGATGTTGCTGCTGTTGCTGTTGTTGTTGTCGTTGTTTCAGTTGCTGCTGTTGCTGCCGTTGTTGCTGCTGCAGCGGGTGAATGCATTGGCGATGTTTGTTGCTGTTGTTGCGCTGCCGCTGCAGCAGCCGCCGCTGCAGCCGCTGCTGCTGCCGCTTCCATCATCATTTGCTGTGCGTGATTAAAGAAAAGCTTTGGATTGAGACAAGCGCCACCTACGCCGTTCTGCTGCAGACTGCTCTGCAACTGTTGCTGCTGCTCGGCGGTAAGCAGCGGCGGCGATGGCGACGGTGTATTTGTATTGGCCAACAGATTGCCGCCGTTCTGTTGCAGCGTTAAGGCCGCTGCAACAATCGAACTGTTCAACAGTTTGTCGCTATCGCTATCAATATTTCCACTCGTTTCCTCTTCACCGTTAATTAATGCTGCTGCCGCTGCTGCTGCTGCTGCTACTGTTGCTGCTGCTGTTGCGTTTTCACCAGCTGCTGTTGCTGTGTTAATGTTAATGTTATCGCTGTTGCTGTTGCTGTTACTATCGCTATTGCTGCCGGGCGTGCTTGTGGATAGTTGCTCCTTGAGTGTATTCACTTCCTTCTCGGCTAGAGTAGCGCGCTGTAATTAGAAATAAAAGAGAGAAGGAGTAAGTTATAGTTTTATTTTTTTTTTTGTAAGTCAGCAACTGCTGCTGCTGCTACTCTTCCCACAGCAACAATTGCCAGTGTCAGTCGCATATGTTTTTAAGCGCAAACTTTAGCTAACCTACCCAGCCCCACCCTACAGGGCTGTACCCCCAAACTAAACCAAAAGGCAACTATCGACCCTCATTAATTTTACTTTTAAAGTCATTTCGGGTTAAATTTAGCCAAATTAATACGTTGCAAAACTTTTGGCCAGCCAACGCATACACACACACACTTACACAACCAACCAGGGCTTAAAAAACATTAGCATTGCTTGAGGATATAGTCAGAGGGTTGCGGTACGGTCGTGCAATACCCAGTCGCATTAGCAACCATACTCAGAGACAGAGAGAGAGAGAGAGAGAGCAGACAAGAAGAACAAAAAACAAAACAGCCGACAAATTTATAGTTTATCGTTGGTATCGATAAGCCAACTTGAAATTTTAGTGCTATTAGCGTTGACCTTCGATAAAAAGGAGTGACTTCCTCCCCCCCGTCGGGGGTGGAGAGTAGCCGGACTTTTGCTTGAAATCAAATGCCAAATGAGAAATTAAAACAACAAAAACACCAAAAATAAAATAGAAAAAAAAAAACAAGCGACAAAAAAGGTTACAAAAATATGCGGTGCAAACTTTTTTGGCAAATTAGTCTGGGTCCCAGGACCCAGAGCCAAGTTGAGACCGAGAGAGCTCAGCCTAACCTCAAACCCAAACTCAAGCACCCTTTGCACCCCTGTGCCCATCAACTCTTCCACGACTGTTGCTGATGCCTCAAAGTCAGCTCAGGTCCGGCGCAATGTCGGTTCCCAGTCCACGATTAAATTCCTATGTTGTATCCTTAGCTAGTAAGCGACTCCTCGACTTTTCCTCGGCTTTACTCCTTCGGAGCTGGAGGTTAGCTCTTCTAGTTCTGTTTCTTTTTTTTTTTTGGGCGGCTTCGATTTGTACTCGTTTTTTTTTTGTTTTTGGTTTTCTCTTCGTTTTTGGTTTTTGAGTTGAGTTTTGTGCAATTTTATTTGTATAAATACCGGAAGCTAAAGGGGCGGAAAACTGAGACGGGGCGGAAAACTGAGTAGCCGGTCCGGGGGGCGTTGCAGGCAATAAAGAACTTTTGGAAATTAGTCGATGGGCATAGCATTCTATATATATTTGTATATATATTTATATATGTATAATGACTTTTGTGTTTGGTGTGAGAGCTGCAGGCATTTAAAGCTTTGCAGTTCTTATACAAGTTTTTGCTCCTATCGATGAGACGACGACGACGACGACGACGACGACGACGACGACGTTGTTGTCGACTCCCCAAAAAAAGTTAAGCAGGAAGTCGTTAGAAGGGTCGAGCTAAGACTGTATTGCACTGCAGTTGCATTGAATGTTAGCGAACGATTAGAAATAACTCCGACCTAACACAACCCGAGACTCTGTCGGATCAATAAAAGATCAGCGAACGGAAGGTCAAAGGAATAGTCGAGACTGTTAGGGACTTAAGCTGTTTTGGAAAACATTTAAAAGCAAATATTAAAGTGGTTGAACGTAAGGTAGTAAGTGTCACTATCGCTCAGCATCGGTGAAATTAAGAGGTCGGCTGAGGGTTATAGGTAACTAGGCTAAGAAAAACACCTAATCAAGTTGAAACACCAAGTGCTTAAAGTTAAATGATAAGCATAGCTTGGCTAGAAATAAAGTTAGTTGGCTTATAAAGTGACAGTGGGGCAAGTCCTATGTCGAGGTTTGCGGCTAAAATAACTAAAGCATAGCTGGATAGCCTGGAATGTTTAAACAAGCACCTAACCCATAAAAGACTTCCCAACTTTAAACAAGTATAACCACAAATCTTCAATGCATTTTGTCGAACCCATTAAGGTATCGACTGAAAAATCATTTATGAACCACAACTCCCGGATTGAAATGTCTTTATTGTGGCTGCTTTCGACAGTGTTTATCTTTTTTCTTGCAGATGAAATGGCCCTCGAGGCATATTTGTCAACATGATGATGAACAAACGAAGCGAACCCAAACTCTAAATCGTCTACTCATTTGCCCCGCTCAACAAAACCAAAAATAATACAGAAACAGAAAAAAATGTAACCTGTACCCGCAGCAAAATGCCGGAGGGATGAGAGGATGTGGGGTTGGTCTCGGTCTCGGTCTCGGTCTCGTCGTCATCGTCGTCGTCGCATAGATATATATTTATGATATTTAAAAGCTCTTAAGTACAAACAACAGACAAGCGGCTGTGTTTCGCGTGAGAGGTAAAATGCGGACGGGGTTTTGGCTAGGAGCGGGCACAGACTGGTGGACAGAAGGACAGGAGGTACGGCCAGTGGGTGGTTGACTCTATAGGGGTATGCCATACAGTACTGGGTTTGAGGGCCACTGGCAAAAAAGGGAAGCTGCAGTTATGTCCTTGCCGTTTGCTACGACTTAAAATGCCAGACAGCCTTCAAAAGCTGGCCCAAGCTCTTAGAACTGGGCAACAATTTTGTATTCTGTATTCTGTATTTTGTTTAGCTGTGGTGTCTAAGGTGGCAGGCACTGTGATTTTCATGCGCTCACTGTCTGCTCTCGGCGGCTGTGTGGCATGAGCTGCTTAAGCTTGAAAATTGTTTTCATAATGCCAAACGCGTCCATAGAATGTTTCAACTGCATGACTTTTTGCTGCAATATCGAACAACAATTTGCGCTTTTCTTTTTAGCCAGTTTGTTCACTTGAACATTGTTTTGTCTTGGCTCTTGGCGCTGAAATGCAATCCCCGTGAGAAACGCGACATTTGTGCCGTCAAAAAAAACTAGTCGTGGTCAAAAAAGTGAAAAAAGGAAATTGAAGTTTGGCAACGTCGCAAATCAATTAATGTTAGCGTGTGCGTAGGCGTGTGTGTGTCTTTCTCTGTGTATGTGTAGATGTTTTTTTTTGGGTACTCTTCAGTTCTCAGCACTCGGGCTCTCACTCTTTTGTGGCCCAGTTCGAGCGGCTTAGCAGCAGTTGCCAACCAAATGAGTTAATTAACTAAAATGCGGGTGGCTTTGCTCCTTTTTTTTTTTTGAAGAGTGTTTGGGTGTGTGTGAGTGCGCAGCTCTATGGCCTCAGTGCCCACTTCACAGTGTATGTGTGTCCAGTCTGTGTGTGTGGTCAGCTTATGGCAGAAAAGGCTTTAGTATTGAGCACCCTTTTAACGTATTTTCTTTTTTATTTTGGGTATTTTTTTTTTTTTTTTGTACCCAGCGAATTTCATTTAATATTTTTGCATGTGCCGGCGTCGCCACTTCAAAGGAGCTGCCAAAAATAGCCAAAAAAAAAAAGGAGGGAAAATCAAATGGGGGATACAAAAAACGCAACGCGCGCCAAAAATGTTAAGTGAAATGTTAACAGCAGGACGAATGTGCGATGCTGTTAACATTTCTATTAGCCCAAAAAAAACGAGGGGGAGTGCGTGTGTGTTTGGGGGCTACAATTACTTCAATTGGCCAGCACTGAAGTGTGTGTGCGAGCGGGATAGCAGCATAGCCAACAACTAGTGCATAATTCTAGCTAAACAATTTTAGCTGCAGAAAACACAAGTTATATGAAAATCTCACTTCTACCACACCCTCTGAACCCTTCACCCTTTACTAAAATGCAATTAAGCTTATGATTTGCATTACAAAATCACCTGAAAGCTTAGCGCCGCGAGCTTTTAAAACACATTAAAGTTTAGGCTAAAGAAACCTAAATTAACAAATGCATTTTTTGGGCATTACATTACAAAACAAACTTTAAATCTACAACTTTAATGTGATTAAAAAGCGCATTTTGTTTACAAGTATGTCAACTTAAAGCTTTTGGCATTAAGTTAACGAGCTTAACATTCCAGTATTAGCTGCTAAACTTAAGGTTTTTATTGTGTGCTCATTATTGCCTGCAGGATCAGAGGGCCTCAAAGGCACTTGGCAGGATCAGCCATTGGGCCAATTGAGAGGCAGCCAGAGAGAGGGAGACACTGAGACTGAGACAGAGAGCGCTCGCGACTCTTGAGCATGAGCTTTTGTTGCAACTATAGTATCGCATAAGCACTTCAGTGGCTTACAATGCAAGAACCAAATCAAGTCAAGTCCTAACCAACCCACTACCCTACCAACTTTTTCCCTCCTGTGACCCCTTTGCAGGCTCTGGCAACGCCAACCCTCTCAATCTCTCAGTTTGTCAATGTTTGAGTCGTGCGCTCGGCACATGCCAAAAAGCGCGCACTTTTCGCAACAGAAACCAGAATTCTTAGCCCTTGGGGTCTCAAACTGTGCTCTAAGTGTGCATGTATGTGTGTGCGAGTGTGTGTATTATAATGCATAAATACTCGTACTCTTAAAGAATTTTTGCATGCAGCATTGTCTCAAGCTGTTTCTACTGAAGTGAGTCGAGCGCTCGACGACGTTTTTTTCTCTTTGCCATCTTCTTCTACTTTTGCGCCTCTCTTGCCTTGTTCGACCCTGTACTACAGAAAGCGCACAGCGGTAAGCCTAGTTTGTCAAAAGTGTTGATCTCAGATACTGTTTATAAAAACACATATCTTGAGATTTATTGAAAGTATCTCAACCAAATTAAGTTTAAGTTTCGATTTTGGTTTGAACGATCGATCAAAGATCCATAGAAATATCAGTGCTTAAACGGGAAACTTATACACTGCGTTCTTGGCATAATTTTCTATATCCTATGCTTCAGGTACCATTAGAACAATCTGCAGAAAAATTAGTAGTTACTACAGAAAAAATACTCTCTTAAGATATTTAATAATTTTCCGATCTGATTATACATACAAGTACGCGGTCTTTTCCAGTTAGTTGCAGTCTTTTCTACTACTTTTTTTTTATTTTATGTCGCATGGCAGCTGCCTGCTTGTGGACAGTGGCGGCGAGCAGAGGCAGGGGCAGGAGCGGCGACTTGAAGAGAGGGCAGCACTTTTTGTAATTAGTACGAAAGCAACGTTATGAATTGTGCTTGAAACTGAGCTCGAGTGCGAGTTGCTGTTGTTGCTGCTGTTGTTGTTGTAGGCGGCAGCAACCCCTCGACATCAGCAACAGGAGCTTGAAATTTCGATTTTTGGAGTATGGGAAACGTCGCTGCATTGTTCCAATGGGCACACAATAAATCAAAGCAAATCAATGCGACGACCGCTGCCACAATAAGTCGTAGAGTGAGTAAGACAGAGAGCAAAAGAGTAAGAGGGAGAGTAGATGAGTGAAGGACACGGCTTTGATTTAGAGGCGGCTGTCAGTTGTTGTCTTGACATTTTGTAGCTTAGAAGCAGGCAAGCGAGAGGGAGAATAAGAAAGAGGAAGAGGAGTAGACAGAGAGAGGGAGAGGGAAGTGGCGAGAGAGAGGCTGACTGCCTTTGCCACTGCCACTTAAACGCCCACATGACATGACATGCCACTGCTAGTAGGGGTGAAAATTTTGCAAGTAGGACAAGGGGATAGCTGAGGCAGTGTGGAAAAAACACTGGTAGGGGGCGTCTCTCTCTGTGTGTATGTGTGTGTGTGTGTAGGCTGCTAAGCTGTACAAGAAAAATATGAAGACGAAGCGCAGGCATTTTTACAATTACACACACATTAAACAGAAGCCAGAAAGGGGTTAATGTTGTGCCTGCATGTGTGTGCTTAGGTATTACAGACCATCTCTGTGTCTGTATGTGTGTGTGGTTTTATCAATTGAAAGCGCAGAGTAAGAATAAAAAAGTGTAGCATGACATTAGGCGCAGACAAAGACGCTGCGCTTATGTCTTGACAGCAATAAAAGCAAAGAAAAAGAGAGAGGACAGAAGCCAAGCGGAAGCAGTATAAAAAAAGAATGAAGGAAGCATCAGCAGCTAAATAGCTGCGTGGGTGTTTCAAGCAGAAAATGATTAAAGATTTGATATTAATTTTGATTTTTTAAGTAACAGCTTAACACCAAAAATATATTTTAAACTAATTTAAACTTTTAGAACTCAACGGTTTCTTCAAAAATGTAACACTTTAATATCAACTTAGTTACTATTTAAGTTGAGCTCGTTTTTTTGCAGGCTGTAAATCTTTTTTTTTCTTTTTTAATCTTTATGTACGTATATTTTTAAAGTATTTTAATAAGTTCTCTTGTTGCTTTGTTTCCCTTTTATAGCTATTTATATAGCTGTTGCCACTTCCCTCTTCACCCTTTGCCATGTCTCTTTATGCCCCTTTCTGGCACTCATTCCGCAATTCGTCAAAAGTTGCCATATTTGCTGCGTTTTTATTTTCGGGACATGCTTTTGCATTTGCTTTACAATTTCAAACATCATTAGCAACACACACACACACACGAGTTGGGGATAAAGGATAAACAGAAAGCTTACACACCCACACACACACACACGTGTGTGACTATATCCCTTTTTGCTAATTATTTATTTAAATATTAAACAAAAAATACCCAAACATACAGCAAAGGCAAACAAGCGTGTGTGCGTGTAAGCGAGATAGACTGACCGAAAAACTGCAACAAAAAACCGAAAAAATAAACACACACACACAAAAGTTGTGAAAAGAGTAACATGAAATCAACACACACACAAATACATGCAAACACACACATATGCCTGCAGAGAAGACGAAAATGATGTATTGATGTAGCTGTAAAGCAAAGCGAAAAGATTCAGAGCTGGAGAGCGGTGAGTGGAAGAGTGAGGGAGAGGGGCAGTGCAGTGGTGGGGGGCGTCTATATATGCGCTGCTGTCTGTGCAGCAAAGACGCACGCAGCAAAAACAAAAACAAAACAAAAAAAAAACACACACAGACAAACGACGATAACGAAACGACGAAGAAAAGTACCGTACGAAGTGACAGGCAGCCAATGAGTGTGAGTGAGAGCGCGAGCGTGACAGCGCTATTGAGAAGGGGTAAGGAGCTAAGGCAGTGCAGGTGGGCGGGTGCGAGTGAGATGGCGCACACATATGTACGCAAATACACGCACATAACTGTACATGCCTGTTTGGCATCTTTTGCCCCACTGTCTGTCTGACTGTCTGCGAAGCTAACTAATATTTTCTAATTTAAAATTCTGTTTCTTTTTTATTGCCTTACAAGCACACACGCACACCAACAGACACACACGCTTACACACATACACGCTCTTGTGTATGTAAATTTATAAAATTTCTATTTACTTATCAAAAATCAGGCAACGACGAAGCATTGAAAAAACAAAGAGTTGTATTTATTATTATCCCTCCCACTGTCAGTTCCCGTTACTTTTGCTTGCCTCCTTCCCCTACCCCTACCCAACAACACACACTCATCAATTTACACAGCAGGCAATGAAAAACATGACGTTGAAACTGAAGAAGCAGCAGAAGATGATGAAGAAGCAGCGGCAGCAGTTGTTGATTGGAGAGCGGGAAAGAGAGTGAGTGTGTGTGTTTGTGTGAGTGAGTAAGAGAGGGATAGAGAGTGAGAGTGCTGCTGTTGTGCACGCCCAAATGTATGCTTTACAAAATATAAATTAGCTTTGATATGCGAAGCCGCTGGGCGTTTGGGGCGAGGTGGTAGCGGGCGGGGCACAAGGGCTGGACTGTAAAAAAGGATTATATACACACGCGCAGCGTCATGTGTGAGTGTGTGTGGTTATGTGTGTGTGAAAAGATGCTGAAAAAAGGATTAATGCGCGCGCCAAGCAAGAAGACAACAAAAATGAGCCCTGGAGTGGGCGAAAAGGGGTTGAGTTTGGGGAAGACAATTATATGCTTCGATTTTTAATGCGTCATATGACAGGCCATGTGTGTGTGTGCGTGTGTGTGTGTGTGTGTGTGTGTGGGTAATTGTCTGTCCCAGTCTGACAAGCAGCAACAAAATCTAAAGTTGCCTGCGGCGGAGTTGGGGTTGGAGGTTAGCGGTGGGGGTGTAGCATTTTGGGGCTGTAAAGTGTCAAAGAAAAATATATGCGGCACTTTCTTTGTAAAGGCTACAGTTACACACACTCCCACAAACACACGCACACACACACACACACACACATCAAATTAGACAATTTCTAATTGCTGTATGTAAAGCATGGCGGGGATTAGAAGTGACGCAGCCAAAGTAGCGGTGCGAGTAGAGGGAGGGGCACGAGGTTTATGAGCGACGACAACGAAAAAATGAAAGAATGTGTCAATGTGTCAAAAGAGAGGAAGGGAGAAGAGCATAGCTGTGATCGCCAAAAATGGTAAAGAGCAAGAACGGAAAGAAATAGAGAAAGAGAAGGAGCCACAAATATGGAGCAAGAAAGAGAGCGTAAGTTTAACATGTATCTCAATACCAAAGCTATCAAGGCCTAAAAATATTTTAATATTTATAAAAACAATTGAGTTGGCAGCACTGGCCACTGCCAACTGCAGCCAACTTCACGTAAATGCTGATGCCTTGTGGCTTATGCTCATTAACAATCAAATGGCAGGCGATTTTTTCCCTCTTGCTCCCTGCCATTTCTCGCTGTGTGCACAACCCTTTGTAGCAGCCTCCCAGCCCATCCCCAACCTTGATCAGCACCCCCTACTCCTACTCAGACAAAAGTAATAATAATTTTTTGGCTTATCCTTATTATTACATAACGTATGCATACCTTTTTTTAGCCTGGACATGACTCGATGCCGATTCTCCGCCTTCGAGCTCTAAAACTGCCCAAAACGTACATCAAAAATTAACGCATACAACCAAACACACACACACACACACAAACACTCACACATGTGTGTGACCCTTTTTTGTGTACCATTGTTATAACCCTTACCCCACACCCCACACCTCGTTTCATGCGCTCTTTTGGTCACTTTGTTTTGTAGGCCTTTTTTTTTGGTTTTTGTTTTTGGCAACAACATTTTTGGAGTAAGACAACAACAATAATAATGGGGGAAAAAAGTAAATAATTAAGCATTACACTGACCAAATAGGGGGGTGGGTATGGCAGTGTTGCTTAGCTCAAGTCCAGACAAATACAAATAAATATATATATATATATTTTTTATATATATATAACTCATATGTGGGCAGTACAAATAATGATTAGAAGTCCCTTCTCACACCCCAAATGGACATTTGGCTTTTACTGTGTGTTGGTGTGTGCGAGTGTATGTGTGTATGTGTGTGTGTGGGTGTAATTTTTGACATTTTTATGCGGGCCTCAAACTAAAAAGTAAAAAGCTTCTCAAAGTTAATATGCCAAAAGGGTGTAAAGGAGGTGGGGAAGGGCGGGGGCTGGATCCAGCAAATGAGGGTAGCAAGTGTGTATGTGTGTGTGTGTGTGTGTGTGTTTGTGCCACATAAAATTTGACACTGTAAAATTGTGAAATCTAACAGAAATTAATGATTTCTATTTAGCTGCAGGTACAGTTGAGCACAAAACATATACGAGAGCATAGAAAACTGGCACAAATAATAATGATGACAACCCTGGCACATATCACAACAAAAGCGCAAAGAAAACAAAGCGAATTTTTTTGTTTGTTTTTAACTTGGCCAAGATATTGTCAAGGCCTAAATGATGTGATTAATGTTAAAGCCCTTTGACGCCACCGACAAAAATCAATAGCAAATTGAAGGAGCTAGTAAGCAAGAGAAAGAGGCAGGGTGTGAGAGGGACAGGAAGAGTGTTGCTGTCTTGCTTTTACTATCTATCAAATCTTTAATTAAGCCGAAAATTAAGCAATTTATTTTGTTGCCTATGAAGGCGCAGTGATGCCTGCTGGCGTTGCCATCCTTTCGCCAACATCTCCAACAATTTCACATTTTACATTTAACAATTTCAATCAAAATTTCCAATCAATGTCAATTCATTATGCGGAGAGCCCTGGAACGAGGGAGCCGCACACAAAAAAGGTAAAACCAAAAACCAAAGAGCCATCAAATGCCAAGGCAACGAGCCGAGTTCTTGTCTGGCAAGCAACCCTGTGCGAGTGGTAGTGTGAGAGAGAGCTGGCAACTCTGGAGCTGAAACATTTTTAATGAAAGCCACGCACACACACACACACACACCCAAAACTTGCCTCTCAAGTTTGCCTAATCAAAATCGACAACATTTTATAGTTTACAAGACGCACGGCAAGACAGGGGTGGACCAAAAAGTGGGTAGAGTGTATGTGTGTGTGTGTGTGTGTGACAAACAAATATTTGAAAACGTAAATCAGAAATCTTTCACTTTCATTTGGCAATCCTTTTGTGCGTTTTCCTATGAAGCAGGTGGCAACGGAAGACGGGAAGAGAGGCACACAGAGACAAGATTTCTGCCCAGTTTCATGGGCGGCGCGGCAAGGGGAGCGGTGGTGTTGTGTCTTTTGGGGGCCGTGACAAAATCGAAAAACATTTCGTGTATTAAAACCGAAACGAATTAATTTAATTAATTACAATCATGTCTTATTAGAGACGTATGAAGATGACGACGACGACGATGAGGACGAGGACTAGGACGACGATGAGGACGAACCAAGACGGCTTTGTCGCCTCCCCTGAAAGGGGGTGTGACTGTCGTCTTGTAGGCAAAAGAGTTGCTTTTGTTTCAAGTGTTTTCCCGGGGCCCCAAAAAGCATTCATTTGGTTTTAGCTTTTCGGGTAGGTTTTTCCGGGGGTAAAGTGTGCAGGGGGTATATATATACACTTACATATATTTATATATATATATTTTATGCTCACATCATTTATAAATGCCTGATTTGTTATTTACAAAACGAGACAAGTTGCGGCATTTTGGATTGCATGGGATTTTAGCAATTGGAGATGAGGGAAACTTCAACCACGTTGTCTGTGCTGTATCAATCGTGTGTACATGTGTGTGTGTATGGGTGTGTGTGGGTGTGTGTTTGTGTCGCCACTTAATTTGAATTTGAGTAATTGCCAAGATGCTGGCATGTCTTGCGGCTAAATAACAGAGACAATTTGGCTTAACAGAGGCTTGACAGTGACTTAGCAGCGTGCGAACAGTGCTGTTAAGTTAAACAGCTAGCAAGAGCATTTAGCTAGTAACTTACAAAGCTTTAAATCATTTAAATTTACATTTAATATATATTAACTTTACATAATGTTAAGCAGAGTTAACAGTGCTTTAACATTACTGTTAGCTCAATTACTAGCCCAAATGTCAAGCAACGAGCGACAGAAGCAGCACAAAATCGCTTTCGACCACATGACACATACGCAATAATTATTGGCAACAACTTTCAATACAGTTGTGCACAAAAGTATGTGCTCTAGCTATAAATCTAACATATATATATTTATATATGTATGTATATGCGTATCTGATCTGCTGAATACTTCTTTATACACTTTGTTGCCATTGTTGCTGCTGTTGTTGTTGTTGTTGTTGTTAATTAATTTCTGTAAAAATATTTATTATTATTAGTCGAGCAGCGACGACGGCAATGCACAGAACTACACAAGTTAGAGCGAGATAGCGAAACTGATCTATACATTTACACACCTCTCACTCTCTCTCTCTCTCTCTCTCCCTCCCTTAGTCTGTCTGTCTCTTTCTGCGGTCTGAACGACTTGACTGTCACTAAACGGCTCATCTAACTGCAATGCTTCATAGAAATTTCGTTTGTGCTCACTAAGGGCAGTCAGGGGCGTAGTAAAGTATGGTGAACCGGGAGTGGGGGGGTTCGCACGGAGAGGGGGCGGTGTCCTGGTCTGGTCTGACTTATTTTTACAACAACAATGAACACGCGGACGAATGAAAATCGAAAAGTGCATGCCTCTACAACGATAGATATAGTATCTGTATATGAATATAAGTATATATATATATATATATTTATATATATAGTTAAAGTGCATATAGATTTGTATCTGGCTGATGGCAACAACAAATTTACACTCCAACAGACGATGATGTTGTCGTTGTTGTTGCTGTTGCTGTTGTTATTGCTGCTGTTGTCGATGTTGTTGTCGTCGTCGTGCCAGTCAGTCAGTCAGCCGCGTCGGCCGCTGCCCCATGGTACATCACACCAATATGCCCCGCCACGCCCCTTCCTTTGCCATGTTTTGTGCTGCGACTATAAAAATAGGCAAATAATTATTTAAGAATTTCTTGATTAATTGGCAGCGCTGTTGTTGTTGTTGTTGTTGTTGCTGCTGCTGCTGTTGTTGGTGCATGCAAATTTTGCATTTGGCAGCAGCAGCAGCAACAGCAACAGGGCCATTTTGGCCAACACTTGATTGCATTTTCAATTGTTTGCCGTTATGCATTTTTGCCAATAATTTACATAAATGGGATGCTCGCATAGTTTTTGGCATAGACAGCATTACATGACAACAACAACAGCAATTGCAGTCACACAACAACAACAACAGCAGCAGCAACAACATTGTTGCCACTGTGCGTCAGTTGTGAAGTTGCAACAAATTGAGTTAACAGCAAAGTTGTAAAATTCTTCTGCTTGTCAGTCAGACTAATTAAAAGTTGGCAAAAAAGCTTTAAACGCTGAGAAAGAGCGAGAAAGAAGGTTAGATATGGGAGAGGGGGTAAGAAATGAGCTTTAAAATGAAGCTGTTTAAGATGCAGACAAATTCGAACGGAAACTAGTTCGATTTTAGCACAGCAAAAGCTTTTGATTAAGCTAAAGCTTAAAGCCTTTTGATTAGTTTATGGTTAGTAGCTTAAAGTAGCGTTTAAGGCACAGGTTTGCCTTAAAATCAACAGCTTTTTGAGCTCTTAAAGACTTAATAAAGCTTTTTAAAGTAAAACATTTGCTTAAACTTTAAACAGCTTAAAGCTTTAAGTCGTTTTGTTGCAGAGTTGATTAACCTGTCGTTTAGCATACTCAACACTCAACACGCGCTGCTCAACACTGCCAGTTAAGCACTCAACGCACTTCATGCCACACACTACACACTCCACACTCCACAATCCACACTCCATATAGTCCACAATCCACAGTCTATGCACCAATTAGCATATTTTATATCAATTCCTGTCATACATTCCACACCTTGGCATGTTCGTTCTTGTCGCTGTTGCCGCCCAAACAATTCGCACAAAGGCTTGCACTTCTCCTTCTCTTCCTCTTCCACTCACTCTCTCTCACTGTTTCTCTCCCGCTCTCTTTGCACTATATACACTCGTGTCTCGTTTATTTTTATCAACTTTAGTTTGGGCTTTTGCGACAAAGACAGAAAGAGATGTTGAATGAGAGGGAGACGGCGGAAGAGGAGACAAGGGAGAGCGAGAGAGAAAGGAGCACAGTCAGAGACTCACAGATTTGCAGATTCATCTTTGTCGTTCCGCATAAATAACTGTCGCAGTGTGTCTACCTACCCCACCCCCTAACCTGCCGCCCACCACGCCCCCTCGCTCCTCTCGTGCCCTTGTCTGTCTGCCTGTCTGCATGTATGCATTATTTCATTAAAGTATTACAATATTAATTCGATTTTCACTAATTGACAGCAAGGAGAAGTGGAAGCAGCTCCACACAATTCCAGTTTCATGGCCTCCCTCTCACTCCCCCACTTCTCCTCACTCTCTTTCTCCCCTGTGCTGATCATTTGTCGTTGTCTTTTGTTCTCCTTTATTTCAGCTCCTTTTCATGCAGTTTTTCTCAAGGCAAGTTGTTGACCTCATTTCTGCTTTAAGCCCCGTTAAGCTAGTTGGCCAGCCTCAAACTCTGACTAACCCTTTAAGCTGTCATTCCCACCCCCAGCTCAAAAACAAAACACGCCCACAAACAGCAACAAAAAAAGAGGCGCACGCGAAAAATCATAATCCAAAATAAAGTTGAAAAAAAAAATCACCGAAAAAAAACAAATGAAAATCAACAAGAAGCGAAATTTTCGCGCGCCAACACATGACCAAAAGGGGCGTGGTGTGTAAAGGGGGGCGTAAGGGTGGCATTGCGCGAATTTCGGCGTTGTAGGAGGGGCTAAAGGAGGCATGGGGCACTGGTGTCTGTTGCGGTTTACATGTTGTGCGTTCCACGACAAACTGTTGCTGCATTGCCCAGTGGCGAGTGACTGCATGCCAAAAGCACTGCCGCAGCAAGTGCGTTTTTCAGCGGGTTTATCAAAAATAATTCGTAAATTTAACATGAAAATTTGAGACTTTTGTTTTTAAAAGGTTTTCCATACAAGATAAAATGTTTTTCATTTTAAGAGCTAGAAAAATCAATTCTCTGTGTAGAAAATGCTTAAAAACTTTTCAAAACCGTAAAAAAATCCTACAAACAAAAGGCTTAAAATGTGGAGAGTATAAAAGTAATATTCGGAAAAGCAAAAAAAAAAGTGATTAAACTTTTTTTGCTAAGTGGCTGCACTCTCGCAGCTAAAATGGCGTATTGTTCCCACTGGGGTGTTTGTGCCTCGTGTTTGCTGCACACTGGGCTGATGTTGTTTGTCTCGACACTTGCGTTGTTGGCATGTTTGGCATTCTGCTGCTGTTGCTGTTGTTGTTTTTGTTGTTATTGCTGGCTGACCCCAAAGTACAAATCAATTGCAAGTGTGTGTGTATGTGTGCGAGTGCGTGTGGCCAGCGAGTGTATCATCATCATCATCGTCATCGTCATTATCATCTGCGCCTGCCACGTGCGGCGTGGTCAATGCCAGCCGGTCGGCCTTGTTGACTTGTCTGTGTGGAAAATTGTGTCAATTGCAGTTTCTACTGCTCCACAACTCCCACTACCTCCCCTCTCTGTCTCTCTTTCCCACTCCCACATCCACTCCCTCTTTCTTTCACTACTTGTGTCGCTGTCATCTCCCACAACCAACAAAATTTCCCGCATATTTTCGGCTTTCAATGTCACATGAACTGCAGGACATTCACTTTTTGGTCACCACTCCACTGTCAGGCCTGATATGTACAGTTGCCTGCAAAATGTGTGACACACTCATAAATTAAGTAATTTAAATATTTTTCTAACTCAGTGATTATGCCCATAGTTTTATATTTTCCATAATCACTTCTCTTTTTAGACAAACTTTAACATCTTGTAACTAATCAGATTATTTAACTTTATTTGTTTTTTCGCTGCTTTTGGCTGTTTACTCCTGGTTGAACTCCATGGCATGCCCCACATATGGCACTTGCCACGCCCTTCAAAAAAAAAGCAACTTCTGTGTCAACAAAACTGTCGTCAGTTGCAGTTGCAGTTGCAGTAGCAACATCAGCAATTGTTGCAATTTGTCAGCGTATGGCAGTGTATATGTGTGTGTGTGTTGCATGCACTTTGGGTAGAGAATCTTTTTGTGGCATATTGCACTTGTGGCTTCTGGTTCCGGCAGCCAGACATGCTGTTGCTGCCACACGACGTCAGCAGCAGCAGCAACGAGTTGTGTGTGTTTGTGTGTGTGTGTGTCAGTTTGTCTGGTTGCGAGAATCGCCTCTGACCTTCAGCATAAATCAAATCAAAATCGATGCTCCCACGCAATTTTGCCGCTTTAAGCGACGGTTCATCAGCGAAACAATACACAACAACAACAACTGAGAATAATCAAAAACAAGAACTGAAGAAAAAAAAAACAATAAGCGAGACAAGCGCTTAATTTAATTTCCTCCCAGCACACACACAACCACACACACAATCGGGGCCACAATTTTTGTGAAATTCGATCGAAAGAATTATGTCGAAAGCGAACGACAGCAACAACAATAACGACAGCAACAACGAATCAGTCAAAGCTCTCTTTTTGCATATCGGCAACAGGAAATCCATGTTTATGTTTAAATTAATAAAAAAGAGCAAAAATAAAAAGAATAAGGAATGGGAAGCAAAACAACTAAAAAAAAGCATTCAAAAATAAGATAAATATATAGAGATATTATCACATAAGTTGGAGGCACTTAAGTAAAAGCATTGCCATCAAATTAACAATTTATGCAAGTATTATTAAATTAGATATATACTGCTTCAAAAAAACAATTGAAATTAAAATCATTCAAAAAAAATATATAATTTTTATAATTAAACTAAAGCAAATAAAATAAATTACTGTTGATCAATTTAAATTCTAATAATAAAAATGGTTTGTTAATACATTTTAAAATATTAAATTTTTAAACCCCTTTTTAACACAAATTTAGTTATATGTCAATGAGTCCAAATTATTGGCAAAAAAGAATAAAAAACTACATTTTTGTTTAATATGAAATAAAATTTTAGTGACTCTTGAAACGTTGAAGGGCTTCAAAATATATATTAACTTAAATAAATATATATACAAGTAATATATATTTAAAAGATAATAATAAGCGACGTTCTGTGTGTGGATTTTTGGTTATTGGTTCATTGATATCAAATGCAGTGAAATGAATTGAAATGAAATGACAACAACAATTGATGCTGATGCCGAAGTTGCTGCCACAAAACGGGGCAATTTTATGCGGGGCAGGCGACAAGGAGTGCCAAGTGGAGGCACTGGTACGGGAGGGGTAGGCAGGGGGTAAGGCATTAATACAATAAATTATATTATGGCTCTTCCTGTTTGCCCCGATAAACGAGGCGAACGACGAGCCACAGAAATTGAATTGAACGTTTGTCGCGTTTTTTTTTTCTTTTCTTTTTTTTTTTTTTTTGCCTGCTGATCGTCAACCGACGGGGGCGATGACGATAAAGGGGCGTGCAGGGAGGTAGAGGGGCGAAGAGGGGGGCGCAGGCAGGCATTCCGGATTGCCATAATGAAGTCGATGATGATAATAATGCGTCGTCGTAGTCGTTATTGTTGTTGTTGTTGTTGGCAGATCTTGTGCGTCTGATTTGTGCAAATAATTGAAATTTGCATATAATGAATGCAAACTTAGGGACGGCAGGGAAAGTGCGACTAGCAATAAACGGCAAAGCGGGGGCGTCACACACACACACACACACACGCACATGTGTCTGTGCGTACTGCACAGTAGCTGCAATCAGTGTTGCAAAGCGCGCAAAAGGTAGCTGAATTCAACTATTGTCGCTGGCCACATAAATTACACTTAAGGCGACAACAATTGCAAAAAAAAAGTAAGTATATGTTAAAAAAGGGTTAACAGCATTAACTGAAGTTCATTCACAAATAAAAAGGGCAAGAAGAAGATGCAGCAGCAGCAGCTCAGCCTTGAAACTGCTTTAAAAGCTTTGGCAAAAAAACGAGAGAGACTTTGAAACGGTCTTAAAGTCTGATGATCTTGATCATCAGCATATTAACATAATCATCATGATGTTGCGCCTACCATGTGGGCGTGGGTGTGGGCGTGGGCGCGCTAACATGTCTGCTGCTATTGCTTCTTCTTGCTCTTGTTGCCAAGGGCTGACAATGTTGTTGTTGTTGTTGTTGCTGCTGCTAATGGCAGGCAGACGAGACAAGTTTTGACATATTTTTTGTTGTGCCTGCTCTTTGTGTGTTGCTTGTGTGTGTCGCATTGATGAGGACATGAATGAAACGCAAATGAATGAATGCACAGACAGAAAGACAGACCGACAGACGGGCAGAAAGACGGTCTGTCAGACAGACAGGCAATGGGAACCTTATAGTTATCATTATGCGTCCGTGTCCTCGTCGCGCGGTACCGAAAAGACTTCAATAAAAAATAAAAAAAACTCCAAAAAGCAAACGAAACTCATCTTTTTTTTTTAAGTATTTTTTTTTCCTTTCCACCTTAACAAACTTACGATCTGTCGTGTGGTTTAACCCAGTTATGTGTATGATTTTTTGCGCAATTACCTGCAAAGAGATGAAGCAAAAGTAATTTACATTAATTATTGTGCAGATATACCAAAAAATATATATAAAATACTGTCAAATAAATTAAATAATCAGACCAATTTACCATAAAGTAATATATTTCATATAAAACTCAAACTATTTTGAAACTATACAAGTGTTTTTCAAATATACCCTTAAAATACTAGTCTACTACTAGTTGAATGCTGCTGCTTTAGGGCTTAAAGCATGGTAAATACTATATAAAATACTAAAAAAATATACTAATGAAATGTACATTGCTCAAAGTACTTAAAATGTGGGTACTCTTAGGACTTAGAACTTAGCTAAGTAATAAAAGTTTTTATAAAATACCAAATAAAATACTAGTTAACCAGAAACTAGAATTTTATGTTCATAGTGTATTTCTTTATTCATTTTTTAATGGCGCTGATATTTAAGCAAAATGAACTCATAAAAAATGAACTTCTAAAAAATACTAAAAAAAAATACCGACTTATTAAAATCTATTAAATTGAGCTTAAGTTAATAAATATTTTTATTTTTAGCTTAATTGTTTTAATAGTTAAGCAAGTTAAAATTCGACAAAATACTAAAAAAAATACTAGCTTGTTGATTGATCTTATAGCTTTAATCTTTTGCATGCTTGTGTGAATTATGAACTCTGTTGACTTACGAAAACAAAAAGAATCTTGATGAAATCGTTTTGGTATTTATTCCAGGTATTTCATTTGGGCTTCCAGCCTTATTATTATTATTATTATATTTTGTTTGTGTCTTTTTAGCTTTTTGGCTTTTTTGGTATACGGTAGCGAACGCGCGCGTTTTGGATACGAGCACGGGACACGTCGGTAGCCGATTAAAACGCGTCAAATAACAATTAACAACTGATGCAGATAATCATTGTACAAAAAAATCTGAACGCGAAAAACTTCTACACATCAGCTAGCAAAGCGAGCGAGCGAGTGAGAATGAGCCGCGGACGGGGGAGGGGGAGAGCGGGAAGGGTATAGAGTGGGGGCAAAGAGTGGAGAATATTTATATATAAATACATATATATATAAATTTATAAGTATATACGCATGTCAGCAGCATTTGTGATAAACGACAAAATGGAATCAAATCTAAAGCTCCAAAAAGAAGCACAACAACAGCAAGAAATACGAATGAAATGTATATAAAATACGTACACACACATAGTGTAATAGCAGCTACTGTCTGCATGTGTGTGTCGTTGTATGTGTATGTGTGTAGTATAGTGTTAACTACACACAAGAGTGAGCAACCATTTTGAACAAATACATCATCAGCATAATTATAAAAATTAAATGCTTCTTGGGATTACTTTTTTTTTCTGTTCTCCACAAATTTTATCAATTTTATTTGCAGAGCGGGAGAAGGGTGGGCGGCGTTGTGCTGTGGGCGGGGCGTTGTCAGGTGTTATAACCGCCATAAATTGTTTTGGAGCGCGGACAAGGTTTATAATGAGAATTACTGCATTTTGGGTCTCTGACAGATTCGCTTTGTATCCGTATCTATATCAGGCTTTTGTATCTGTATCTGTAACTGTATCTGTAGCTAAAGCTTGTTGTATGGAGCAATCGGAGCAACGTTTAAATATTGCTAAAGATACTGTCGAATGTTTGCTTAAGATATCGCCACAAAATAGCTGCCATATTTATATAGAGACGTAATCAAGTCAGTCAAGTAAAGAACAAAAAAAAAATAGGGAAGGCAACCAACCAAAGCAACAACAAGTTCAACTGATTACTGTCTATTGGTTGGTTCTGGTAACGTCAGTACTGCGACAGCTACAGATACAGTTATAGATACAGATACAGGTACAGATACAGTTAAGTCTAGTATATAAAGATAAGATTGGCGCTTATCTATAAAGCTTAGTGTTCAAACAAATAGGTGCATAAATAAACGGACGCAACAGATAAGCTAACAACTCTCCACTTTCCCTCTACACCCGATTTATAGCCATATATATATCCACATATATATGTATTTATCTATATATATATAGATATATATATATAAAGGCGTTCACTCTATATCAGTTAATCGCTCGCACACACACAATTGTCATAAATTGTTTAGTTGTTGACTAAACATGTTGAAAGATTTATGTGGCATATAAAAAAGAAACCGTAGTATAGTATAGTATCATATAATGATTTAATAGAAATCGGCCAGCCATATTAGATAAACCTATAGCCTCTATATGAACGCCTGTTTACCTAACTGTATAGATACGAGTTGGGCAATGGCGTCAGCTTAGTTAGTTCACTTGATTAGTGATGGGTGTGACAAACCTTGAGCTACTTAACGGATATAACCAAAGATTTAGTTAATTAGTGCGTAATACTTCTAGGCTTTATCTGTGAAGATCTGTCACATAATGAGCACATGGACAGAATGTTGAGAAATTTTCTCTAAATCTTATTGGAGTGGAGACTTTGTGGAGAGTTGTGTAGACTTGTGGAAAGTGGTGTACAGTTGCTAGAAAACATGATTAGTGCGACTTATGCAAGAAATGAAGTTAAAGACCAAAGTGGAGACTTGTGGAGAGTAGTGTAGACTTGCTATTAATACGGTAAAGTTGCTTGAAATATGAATCAATCGGTTTAGAGTAACAAGTTAAGCTATATGAAAAGAAAAGACTTGTGGAGAGAAGTGTAGAGTTGCTTAAATTTCATTACTGCAATCAAATGTAAGTAAGAACTTGTTTATAGTACAATGCGCTTTTAAAAAATGAAAAGCACACTGAAAAACATCGTGGAGACTTGTGTAGACTCTTTTGAAACGCACTCAAATCAAAGCTATAAATAGCAACGATTTGATGGGGACGTGTGTATAGTCAAGAGCAATGAGACTCAAGTAAAGTTTTTTAATACAATTTGGGGAGCAAAACTTTAAACCAATAAGAAGTGACAGCACTCGATAGCACACACATACACATATCGGCAAGAGGGAAGCTCCTGAAACGGATACGGAACTCACAGAGTTCGGGCTTTCGGGCAATGGCCAGCGCCCAATACCAAAAAACCGAAGTGAAGGCAAAAAATAAAATAAATAAAAATGGTAATAATAAAAGGAAGAGAAGAAGTATCTATAGATGTGTGTGTGTGTGTGTGTTTGACTGTGTGTATCTATACACACAATATATATTGAGAGCACATTTATGTATTGCATGTGTATAGATACATATGTATTATATACACACAGACGCACACACACATGTATAAAGCAAAAACCCTACAATAAAACGGGGCGGAGCACAAGGAACCAGAACCAGAAGCACTAGCAAAAGAAGAAGCTGAAAAAATATCAGTAAAAATGAACGAAATAAATAAAATGAAAAAAAAAAGTGTAGGAAGAAGTAGAAGATAGATGAGGAGGAGATGGAGGGAAACACACACAAACCGAGAAGAAAAAGCGAGAAAAATGAAAAGCAAAAGAAAAATCTGCCAAGTGAAAAGAAATCGGAGTCGCAGCAGTCAACAGTATAGAGAGAGTGAGTGAGAGAGTATGAAAGAAGGAGATAAAGAGGGGGGGCACGACGCCAACTGAATAAATGGAAGCAGCAGCAGCAAATCCTGAAGCTCCAAGCGAAGCTCGTATCTCTCAATGTGTGTGTGTTTGTGTGTGCGTGTGCGTGTGTGTGCAAGCACTCGAATAAAATCGAATAAGCATAAAAACGCAGGCTATAAGATATACGTATGCATGTGTGTGTGTGTGTTGCTTTAGCTGTACATAAGCTGCTCTGAAGACTCAAGACTGCTGCCGTGTGTGCGTCTGTTTGTGTGTGTTTAACACATACACATGTCTCAGAGCGCTTGTTTGTTGTTGTTGGCAACTCTGGATTTGGGTTGGCTGCGCCTCGAACGCATATTCAATAATGACATAAATAACACGAGACTTACACACACACACACACACACACACCGACATATGTATGCACACAGTCACTGCGACGACTTCTGTGCTCTGCTCCTTTGGCTGAGTGCGCTGCTTAGCACCTAAAAGCATGCTACTATTTTTATTTTATATCTTTGCAATGTATTTGTGTGCGTGCACTTGATTACAATTCTTTCATTCCTTTGCTTCGTACGCTTCGCACGCTCTCGCTTTCTCTTTTACTTTTTTTTCTTTGTAGGGAGCCAACTCACACACACACACACAAACACACATACTTAATATATATTGACGTCTGTCCGCCATCGTTTTTGTCCTGCTCTCATCGCTGGTTGGGCGGCAAAAAACTTGTCAACCTTTTGGTTCAGCTAACACCCCACCCACTCCTCCTCCTCCTTCTTCTCCAGCTCAATAACCACCAACCTCTTGCCACCCATCCTACTACAGCCCACAATACTGTCGCAGCCGCCCTTCAATTCAATGCCCCCAAAAACACAAAAAAAGAAAATAAAACAAAAAAAAATATAGCAGCAGACGAAGGGCGCTGAGTATTGTGAGTGTGTGTGTGAGAGCCAACGAGTGACTAAGTGTGAGTGAGCGAGAGAGAGAAAGAGCGAGAGTGGAAGGCACACGACGACACGACGCACGAAGCGGCGCCCCGGCCCTATTTTATTACTGACGCTGACGCCAGCGCTGACGTTGACGCTGCTGCCGTTGACGCTGCTGCCGTTGATGGCTTCCCAATCGAAATCGATGCTGGTATGTATTACGCTTGGTGCTGCTGCTGCTGCTCCTGCTGTTGCTGCTTCGACTTCCTTTTTTTCTGCTTTTTGGCAACCACCCGTTACAACAAAAAAAGAAACAGAAAAAGAATAGCACACACACACACACATACAAACAAAAACTTCACTCAGTTCGCCTTGACGCTCAATCTTGCTCTCTTCAGCGCTCACACTCTCTCGCACTCATGCTTTGGGGACAACACAGGAAAAAAAAACATAAAGAAAAAAAAGCTCCTTGAATAGCGGTGCTTTAAGACGACGCGTCGTCGCTTTAAGGCGCTGCTGCGTCACAACAGCAACGTCAATGCTGACGCTGCTCTCAGTGGCTGCTGCTGATGGCGCTGCCACTGCCACTGCTGCGGCTGCTGCATTGAGCCGAGTGAAAGTGGCGCTGTGGCGTTTTTATGGCTGTCTGGCTGCTGCTGATTTTTGTTCCCCACTCAGTTTTTTTTCTTTCCATTTTTTTTATAAAAATTCAATACATGCGCTCAGCTCAACGAGTGAAGGGAGAAAAGGACGACAACTACGAACGGAGAGAGCCTTGCGAGAGCAACAACAACAACAACAGCAGCAGCACAAAAAAAGTAAAGGCAAAGTGAAAAGAAATTCTCATACACACACACACACACAGACACATACTTATACATACATCAAATTGGATTGGATTGGATTGGTTTTGGGTACAGTGGGGTAAAGTGCCGCTGATGATTATTGGGTGCTTCTCTCATTTTTTTCTTCTGCTCCCTCTGCCGTGCGCTCTGGCTCTCGCTCTCGTTCTACTGCTGATTGGGGAGTTCAGACTGTGTGTTGTGGGTTGGGAGAAGGGGGCGTCTGGTTGGGCTGCTTCATTTAACATATTGGCAGCCATTGGGCAGGTGACTTTTGTTATTGTATTTTTTGTGTTGAGCTTTTTTTTGTGCTTTGTGTTCTCGGCACATAAAAATTGAGCGTCAATTGAATTCGATTGGACGAAAGCGACGCACGAGTGAACGAGTGTGCGTGTGTATGTCTGTGTGTGTAGGGAATGCGAAAAAAAGTGCTGGCAGAGACGCTGGCAGCGACGCAACGAGGAAATGCTGTTAACCTTTTGTATATAAACCTTACACAGAGCACACGCTATGTATGCCGGGGTGTGTGTGTGTGTGTGAGTGTATATAGATTGCTTTCAATATTATTGGCAACGCCTTTTGGACTACCCCCCACCTCTGCTACCCCCGCACCCTGTCGCTATTTACCAATGTACGCACTCGTATTGGTTTTATTGGAACGACTTGTGATTGGTTTTCAACCTCGTGCCTCTGCGTGAGTGTGTGTGTGGAGCTTCGTGTGTCCATTAACAGGTAATAATAACCCCAAGTTCCTTGGCTCTTGTAGATACTTTTAACAATCTTTGTTTATATAAGTTTTTCAAAAGGCTTGTTTATCGAACTCTTCACCGTTATATCGTTAAACTTTGAATGACTCAATCGCCGTATCTAGTGTCTATAGAGCATACGCTTATCTCAAATTATTGCATGATTCAGATACAATTTTAGCCATACGCAAGCAGTAACACAAATAGCAAAATTATTTATGCTTATCGCGTGATTTACAACTATTAAAATTGCTCAAATTATTTAACATTGATATCATTTTGAATTGCTAATGCTAATATTGAACTTTTCAGAGGGTACAGGGTTGTCGGGGCTGTCAACTTAAGCTTCTGTTTTAATAAATAAAAAAAAACTTAAATGATGTTAAATTTATAATTTTTGATTTTAAATCTTGCTACAAAAAAGCGTTTTAAAGTTAATTATGAAATATCAATATATTTTTAATGTACCAAAAAATCAACTGTTAACTTAAAATTGATTTTAATTTTTAAATAATTTTTTTTTTAACATTTTTTTTTTATTAATTTATTTAGCTATTTGTTAAAAATAATCTTTTTTTATTTGTCATAGTTTAAAAATCTATTTACGATTTGACATTTTTATTAATTTTTCTTTAAAGAAACTATAAGAACAAAAACTAAATTAAATTAAGAAAATGCTTGCAATATAGAGGGCTTTAATCAGTCAGTTTTACTCTTCTGCACTATTTTTTTTAACCTTGCAGGCATTAATAAACGTTTTAATTAGAGTTAAATAATTTGGGTTTAATTTTGCTTTGAATTAATAAATATTTGCTAAGTTCTTACTTAAGAAATCCAAACTAAAATTAAGAATTTTAGCCATAACTGACATTATTTGTTGACTTTATAAATAAATATATTTTAAGGTTATTTCTTACTGAGCACAAATCCTGTCTAAGTTTACGTGTGCACGTGTTGAGTACATTGGCACCGCCCGCAGTCAGCACACACACACACATGCATAACTGGCTTCCTCCCCCCACTCCTGGTGGCACCCAACTAACCGCCCATTCATGTGATCGACCATTTACCGTTCGGTGGCCACACAAGCGGTCGTTCTGTCCCACTGTCCATCTGGCTGCATGTCAATACATTCAACGCCAGCACATACGGCACACATACAGGGACAGGCACAAGCACGCATACACGCGCACATACAGGCAGGCGAACGAATCAGCCAGCACAAGTGGACGTGTATGTGTGTGTGCCTGTGTGTATGTGTGCGCCAGTCAATAACATCCAATCAGGTTTGTTAAAAATCTATCTATATATGATGTTCATGATGACGGCGACGCAGTCGATGTCCGCACACAGACACACACACACATGTGTGTGAAGAGAGAGCGTCGTTAAACGACGACGACGGTGACGACCCCTCGCCAAAGAACGGACTCAGCTGAGTTGAGCTCAGAGTGCACAGTGTACCCTGTGTCGAACCTGCAGCTCTGGTGACTGCTACTACCCTGCCCCGCCCCGTGTCGCACCTAAAAACACAAGCACACTCTTACACACACAAACAGTCTCTTTCATTCATTTGCTCTGCTTCTACGTATCGAACACACATTGAACGTACACACACATACACACAAACACATTCACACAGAGAGGCGTACATATGTGTCTTATCAGCTGCAGCTAACGCAGGGCCCGCTCTCTCACTCTCTCGCACTCTCCACACAACGAGCACTGGCTGAGAGCGCAACACGCAATGCTTGCTCACTCGTTTACTCGCCTTGCTCGCAGCCGGCTCAGTGTGACGGCTGAACAAGAGTCGCGCTCACTCTCTCGCACTCACGCTCTCCCCGCACTATACTATCACACCGTATTCCCACTCAATGGCCCGTTTTGTATTGAGCTTTATTTTCGAGTGGCTTTTGCCCACTAAAATTTTATTTGATTTCTTTACTGCAGTTTTCTTTGGCACAAAACTTGCAAGCGAGCGAGTGAGCCAAAGAGAAAGAGCAAGGCAGCAAGAAATGAGTGCAGCGCAGCGACTGCGTTGAGAGCAGCGTGAGTTTTATTTTTCTTTTATTTATTTCTTCTGTTTTGTTGTTGTTGTTGTTGTTATTGCTGCTACTGATTGATTTTCCATAATGTGAGCGCGAGAGAATGCTGCGCTCTTTCCCCGCCTCAATATAAGTATGTATGAGTGTGTTTGCTGGTGTGTGTGAGAGTATCGAACGCACAGCCAATAGCAAAAATTTTCAATTGCGTACGATTTTCCAATCAAAATGGCACAGAAAAAAAATACGACAGCTGCGACGTCGCTATCAGCGCAGGCAGCAAAGGCGAGAGCAGCAGCAGCAGCACAGGGAGAAGCATAGCAAAGGGGCGTACGAGTGTGAACGTATGTGTGTTTCTGCGAGGGATGCTAACTCACACATACAGGCACACACACACACATATATTCACATATGTGAATATGGAAAAAAAAGAAGGAATAAGGAAGAGGAATAACGGCAACTCCAACACTCAAAAACGAATCGATGCGCACCGACCGTCGAACGAGCGACCAAACGACTCCCCCCACTCCAACCAACCCCTCACTACGTCACCACATTCGCATTGAACCGACCCAGGAGCCGAACTGGAGCTTTGTGTGTGTGTGTGTGTTTGAGTGTTTGTGTGTGTGGCTTGTCAGTTAGGGCTGCGGCGGGGTGGAGCATAGATATAAGTGGTTACAGAAGCATGGCGGGAGGGAGTCGTGAAGTGGGGTTGAGGAGGTTTTGTGAACCAAATGGGAGAAGGGGGTCCGAGCGCAGCAAACGCTGGCGCCTTGTGCGCATCTCTGACATATTTCCAATATCATTGGTCGATAAATACCGAAGCAAACGAATCGAAACGAAACGAAATGTACGAAATGTGCCAGCAGCGGGAGCATATAGAAGCCCTACACACACACACACACACGTGCACTGAAACAGACCAGGACATTTGGGGCGCGCCAGTAAAAAAAAAGAAATAATACACAGAGGAAAAACTAACGGACAAACTACAGCAACTTCTTTTACTCCTCCTACCTCATTCCCCCTTCTGCTCGCTCTCCAGTTTCTACTCCCTGCTCACCTGCTGCTTTTTCTGCGCTTTCCATTTACCAACTCAAACTCTGGTGCCTTTAACAAAAAACTTTGAAATTCCTATTTTTAATCCTTTAATCTAATTAATTAAATTGCTAGAAAATTTAAATTAAATGTTTAAATGCTTAAAACTGTTTAATTAAGTAGTTGTGCAAAAATTTGTTGTCAAAAATTGGTCAGTTGAAACATTTTTAGTTTAAATATTTTTATCATTAGAAATTCAGAAAGAAATTAAAAACCTTTCTAAAAATATTGGGATTTTATAACTTTAATTAAAGAGCAGTTATACAATTTATATATCAAAAACGTCTAACTAAAAAATAAAGAACTACCAGTTCAATAGATGCATCTATTTATTTAAATTGATTTGATAAAGTCAAAAAGTTTATAAATCCGATAAAAATTTAAAATAAAGTTATGTAAAATAAGTCTCTTAAAATTAAAGAATTTTTTTATTTAAAGCAATAAATTTAAAGGCTTGTAGCTTAATTTTTATAATTTTTAAATTCTCGAGACTTTTAGTTAAGTTTTTTTTATAGCTTTAAAATGTTTTTAAATTTGATTAAAAATTTAAATTTAAATCACTAAAAACTTAAAAATGGTGGCTGATTAAAAAAACCACAGCTTGAGTTATCGATAACATATGTTATCGATTGAGCTACAGCTACCAAAGGCGTTGTTCTCTGCCATAAAAAATAAGCAAAAGTTGCACAGATAAAGTAAAAAGTGGCAAGAGTGCAGGGTAGTGCCGGGAGTGCCGTGCTGACTGGCTAGAAGTCGGTGTCGACGCACTCGGAGCAGTGTTGGGAAGTACCCCCGACACCCGTTGGCCCACCCGCCCTAATACCCTTCTCTGCCCGCCCCTGGCAAATACCGAGCTATGATTGTAACTTCGTCGTCGGTAATAACGAGCACTGAAGTCTGCGGCAGGACGAAGGACAACAACGACGGCGACGTCGACGACGAGAATGTCCTTTCACATTTGTCGTTTCAGCCGAGACGAGCTTTCCCAGCAGCGTCCTGCCCACCTCCAACTCTTCTCAACCCCCTACGCTCCCTACATTTGCTCTCGCTTCATTTTTCCTACTTTCTCAGCATTCGGAGAGCGTTTCCGAGAGCGTTCAACTGGGCGTTACAGCTGCTGGGAGGCAAGAGGGCTTCGCTTGTCTGCTACGCTGTCTGCCCGGTCCAGGGGCGTAGGGGGAGGGGGTCAGGGAGTTAAGGGGGCCGACATGTTTGCCCAAACTGCTGCCAATTTTTATGCGCTCCCTATTTTTATCCGAGTTTCATTCGGCTTCGTTTTTTTCTGTTGTTCTTGTTGTTGTTGTTGTTGTTGTCTCTTTGCTCTTCTCGTTTTTATTTCTTTTGGTAGCTCCCTAGAGGAGCCCCCTTACCCACTACCCTCTCGTATCTCACGCTCTTTAGTACAGCTGCTGTTTTATTTTATTTCATCTTCACTTTCGGGTTTTTCGTCTCCTGTTTTTGTATTTTTCTGTTTCGTTTTCTTTGCTTTCCTTCTTCTTCTTGCTCTTCTTTTTTTTGTATTTTATGAGCGGCTGCTGTGTATAGATTTTTCGCAACCCCCCATCACCCCGACTGGTAGGAGTCGTGGGAGGAGCCGTATATTTCGATTCAAGGATATTTCTCGATATGTGTAAAGGAAAAAAAAAAAAAGAAAATAAAAATTTATATATAAAAATACCCAAGCGAAATGAAGAAGTGGAAAAGAAAGCAAAAAAGTCGGGAAAAATGGCGAAAAGCTCTCAAGGGCTGCTGGCGTAGGGGCGAAGGGGGAGTAGAGTAGTAGGGGATGGGGTTTTTAGGGGGACAGGAAGCGTAGAAAGCGTTGAAAGAGGAAGCATTTGCTAGGCAGCTTTGAGTTGCTCTCAGTGTCTGTACGAGTGTGTGTGTGTGTTTTGGGGTAGGGGTGAGGGTAGGGTGGTTGTCGGCTCCTGTTAGCAGCAATGAAAATCGAGCCAACAACAAAAACTGGCAAGAAAATCGCGGCATATAAGAAAAAAAAAATTTATATAGAAGGAATTTATTTCTTTTTTCGAGCGCGCAGGATTTCTGCCATTTGTACATAGAGAGGAGGCGGTCACACACACACACTCGATACGTCTGTATGTGTATGTGTGTGCTATGTGCATAGATTTCCACTAGCAATAAATTTCCTTTAGCTGCCATCTCTCTGGCTGTTCCTCTAGCTGCTCCTTCTCCTACTGCTGCCTCCCATACTTTCTATATATGAATTGACTCGCTCTATCTCTTTTCCTTTTCACCTCTCGTCCAAATGTATTTCCTATAGCATATAGTTCATATACATATGCGATGTGCTAGCCAATCAACTACACACTGAACACACTGCGTGCATTTTGTAGCTTCACATTTTTTAACATTTATAAACTCTAAAAAATATTAATTTATTTATCTAAATATTCAAAAAAATATTTAAGCTAAACAAACTATGTTCTTGGCTTCATAGATTTTGATTTTAATATTAATACATTTTAAAAAATAAAATATTTCTGTTAAGTTTTCTTTAATTTAAAGCTTTAAACTAAAAGTGTTTAATAAAATTTCTGCGGTTTCGTGCTCAAATTTTTCGCAAATTCACGCTAAACTTTGCTTATGTAATCGATTAAGAGTGAGCGAGAGAGAGGCAGACAGGGAGAGAGGGAGAAGTAGAGATGTAGAGTGATATATAAATTCTTTTTTTTTTTATTTGATTTTCTGGTGTTCATCTGTGATCTTAGCTAAACATCCGGTGTTTAACAATCGAGCTAACTTGACTTAAATCATCAGCAGCAGACACTCTACCCCTCTCCCTCTCTCCCACTCTCTCTCTCTGGCTCTACCTGTTTCAGTCGCACTCGCTCTCGTCAACGCCACGGTCAGTTCGTTAGTTGTGTCGATTACGTCGGTCAGATAATAATCATTAGTCTGATCAATTGCCAAGTTCAAAAGAAACAATGAGGAAAACACACTGAGAGGGAGAGAGAGAGAGAGGAAGAGCTAGATACTGAGACAGGGAGAGAGGTGGGGAATGGAGGACTGAAGAACGGAAAAGCAAAGTTGGATACAGAAAAAGTGTTGCGTTTAACTGGTAAATCAGTTGTGATGATATTATAGCCGCTACACTGTGAGAAACAGCGAATATAAAAAGTAGTTTGTTTCTGAATATTTTTGACATATTTTAATTTAAGAAAATAATTTAATATTTAAGCGCATTTAAATAACAAATTCACGAACTTAATTTTTTTGACTGCCTGCCTAACTGCCTTTTATATTTTTACAGTGTTCATTTCTATTTTGTGCCCACTTGGATCATTTTCTATGCCAAAAAATGCATATTTCTACTTTTAACTCCCCATTTTCGCTCAGTGCATGTACGTAGTTAGCTGACTAGTTAGTTGGAGAGCTCGGCGAGCGGACGTGCTGGCGGAAAGAGACTTAATTGAATTCGATTTGAGCGCGACTTTGGCATTTCAATGTAGAACAAACGGAAGTCCAAAAAATAAATTGAAAGCAATCCCAAAAAAAAAATTAAGTTTTTTTTTTCTCTGACTGAAACTGAAACTAAAGTTCGACTCAGAGACGGAGTCAAATCAAAGCAATCAACGCGACGAAAACAAAAGATACAGCTCGACAGCACAGCTACAGATACTTAAGGCAAAAGATACATTTTATAGTTTTGTTGTGTGGGACGAAGACAACGACGACGACGACGGCGACGTCGCTTCCTGTCTTCATCATAAAAAATCAAAGTAATAATGCGTGTACTTGCGTTTGCCACTTTATAGATTTATTAGGCACACACACACACACACACTCATACACACACACACACAGTCGCTTGCTCGACATATGAGAATTTTATGCTCAACGGAAATTCAAATTAAAAATGCTCCGAAGGGGATTTCAGCTCTCCAAAAAAGAAACAGGGCTCTCGCGGGGAAGCTGCACTACCCATAAGGGCTGAGCTGGGACTTAAGCGAGTGAGAGGGAGAGGGAGAGAGGGAGAGGTAGTAGTGCAAATGATGCGTTCGCTGCGTTTTAATTTGATTTGCTCAGTTCAGTTGATTTTAGTTCTTTGCGGTTCAGTTCAGCGCTCAATTTGCATAACATTTCGGAACGAGTTTTCACAAGAAAAACGTCAGCGAAGCTACCAAAAAAATCAAAGATACTACAGAGTAGTAGGGAAAACTGCAGTAGTAGCGAGCTGCTGTAAAAGACCCTGTACTTAAGCTGTACTCCGCGATTTGTGCGAAAGTCAGCCGATTTGGTCTACAAATCTGAAAGTTTTAAAGCAATGGCATTTTAAAAACGCACCTCAAACATTTTTTCATTTTTTTCTAACAAAACTAAGCGACCCCTGTGCGTACGGGGTCTACAAAAATCAAGAAACTAAAAAAAGGTGCGCGGGCGTGCATATAAATCAAAATGTGGACTTATGGCACAACAAACTGAGACACACACACACAAACACACGCACAACAATATGAAATATGTGAACTGCTGTCACCTTAGCGCTCCCTCTACCTTTCTCCGTCTCCATCTCTCCCTCCACTGTCACTTCCTTTTCTGGGGTTGCAACTCTGCGCAGTCGCAGCCGTCGCCTAATTAGAGGCAACACTGTGATCGTGTCCTCCAAGATTGTTGTTCTTTGTGGCTCTGTCTAGGCAACTACAGCTATTAAATCGGAAAGTTATCGATAAGTGTCAAGATAAGCGTTATTTAACTAAATTTATATAGACAATCAGCTCAAATGATTAAGCATACATAATCGATAACTTATCGATAACAACAAACTTAACTGGCACGCAAATCCTCTAGTCCAAACTAGTAAAGTACACTAAACCATACAAAGCTTCCGCTTAAGCTTTAGTGGTTTAGCCTTACTCAAAACTTATCGATAACATATCGATAGTGAGCTACAAACAGCTTTGTTTCAACTTTTCATTAAAAGTCCGTGCTTAAACATATGCTATAACCTTAGAAAAAGTGTCTTTACAAAAACGATAAATTATCGATAACTTAAAGAAACCATTATAATTCGCTTACTTGCTGTCAAGTCAATTCAAGTCATCACAAGAAAGAAACGTACCTGCAAATAGAGAGAAAAAGCTTTGATTAATGATTATGTAATTTATCGATAAATCGATTAAAGCACTTAAATAAGACGCGTGCTTAAAGTGGCAGCCAAAAAATGCAGTTGACTTTTAACACTTGACTTCATTCGTTTATTTTGCTTCCTTTCTTTTTTTGCCCACATTTTGTGGCAAATTCTTGTGTGGCGCGTGTCTGTTGTGCATGTGTGTGTGTGTGTGTGAGTGTTGGTATTTTTTTTTGTTGTTGGCTGGCTTAAGCACAGCAAGAAATTAACCCTATAAGCCCCCATGCAGAGCGATACGCAGTCAAAAAAAAAATAAAAGGGTTAAACCAAAATTTTCAGATGCCGCTAGACTTTTGCAACAATTTCAATGCGATTAAACGGCAGAGGGGGAGAATGAGAGAGGAAACGAGAGAGCAGCACGACAGAGGCCTTGAAGTTGTTTATATACGGCTTTAAAGCTGGGCAACTGTTGCCCCCGCCTCCAGCGCAGCGCCCACGCCCACACCCACTCCCCCCCACTAAAGAGTAACCCACAAACACAGACAGAAAGGAGAGTGCGAGAAGCAGGGAGTGACGGGGGGAGACTGGCACACAGACTGTCAGCAGTCAGTGTGCAAAATGTTCTAATTAAAGGCGGCAGTAAAAAAAGCATTCGCACAAGAAGCAGAAACAGAAGCAGAAGAAGAAGCCGAGGAACGAGAAGAAGAAGAAGAATTGTGCCAAAAGGCAACGATGACGTCGCCAGTGAAAAACTAACCTCAGACAACACAAGCCATAATGAACATTTCCTAAGCAGTCGGCAGTCGGCAGGGCGAGTGAGAGTGAGACAGAGACAGTGCGAGAGAGAGGGAGAGAGCGAGTGAGCACAAGGGAGTCGAGTAAAACTAGCAAAGAAATTAAATTTAAAGAAAATAGCGGCAAGTTTTTGTGCTGTTGCATAGCAAAAGGCGCAAACACTCACACAAACACACACACACTGCTACTACTATTACTACTACTAAGCAGCAAATTAAGCACACAACTGTTTGTGGGCGCCAGCAAAACCCTTATAGCCCACAATCCACATACAGCCCACACTCCACACACACACACAGGCCCTGCCCACCCGCCGTCTGCCACACCCGCTGCTTAAAGTTGCTTTCTGCCCAGCTAAACTGCCTGCCAAATAAGTAGTTGTGGCAACTCTATACAAATATTTAACAGTATTTGTGTGGCACATATTTGCACACACACACACAAACACACACTCTGGCACATGCAAAGACTTTTAGGGCACACTGTATTTGGCTGGCGTCTTAAACTTGGCCAATAGCAAGGCGTCTAAAAAGGCAATCAACAAAAACGTGTCCTTGAGCTTCAGAAAATGGCAACTCGCTTGCCTTTTCTTTGTCTGAGTAGGCTCACACACACACACACACACACACAAGCACACTGGCTCACACACAGAGCAACAGTTTAAAGCATTTTGGCTGCATAGTTTAAAGCCAGCAGATGTTGTGTTTTACACACACCCAAGCACACCCACAAACAGACACACACGGACCCACACACACACACTGTTAATTACGCACGTTTTGCGGCGGCGAAACAAAAATCACAGCAGCATTTTAGGCGCTTTCACTCTGTCTAGCCCCAGCTCGGTCGCACCTCAGCCTCAGTGGCAGACAATACTCCACTACACTCTCATAGCTGACAGCCACAAAACGCATGTGTTGCTGTTGCGTAGACGCTGCAACATGTCCTTGAAACTTTTTGGCATAGTTTTTTGGGGCAAGCACATGGCAGGAGCGCAGGGGGGGTTGCCAGGGGGGCTTACAGGAAGTGGCAGCAGCTTAAAAGCCAACTACTGTTAATGTGCCTATAACTGTGTCTGTCTGCGTGTCTGTCTCGCTCGCACTGACACTCGTTTTCTCTCTCTCTCGTTTTCCCCCTCTACCGCTTTATGTCAAAAGGGTTAATGACTTGCAACAGTCTGGCAACGCTGCAACAGTTGAAGCACTTGAAACAAGTACGAGCATGTTTTGCTATGCCTTTTGCACCCACTTTCTCTTACTCACTCTCCCTCTCTCCCCCAGCTTCTTACGCCCTTATCTATAGCCACCGATCGACTCATGATATAACAGAAAATTATGACTTCATAATTGGGAAAAACGAGCCCATAAAACACATAAAACTCTCGACCCTCAATACAAAATTTTGCCCAAAAAACTAGCACACTCATGCACACACTCACACACACACTCATGGCAAAAATTGTAGTCAATTAAAAGTGAGAAAACTACGAAAAGATATAACGGTTTTGACATTATTTCATAATTAAACGTTCGTCGCGGGGGTAGTACCAATAAGGGGAACTAAGGGTTGGGTGGCTTGAGGGGTTGCCGTACTATTAAGCAGGGTTGGCATTATCAGTGCTTTGCCAATTATGATTGGAGCACATTAAGGTTTTGGGGATAAATCTGGGTGGAAGTAGGGCTGTGTATGGTTGTCTGATAAATGCCCACACGAATGGCCTATAAAACGTTTAATGGAACTCCCGAAAATGACAAGAGCAAAGCAACATTAAGGGCACTCCATTAAGTGATTTGTTATAAAACGTTCAAACTTATAATTATTAAATTTAAAAAGTTGATAAGAATCAGAAACTGTCAAGTGTTTAATATGAAGAAACTTTTTTAATAGGAACCTTTAAAATTAAGCTAGAAGTTTTATATTTTTGTAGAATTTTTATCTTTTTTTGGCGATTTCATTAAATGGAATGCATTAAAAAATAGCACATGAAAGTGCACATAATTATTAAATGTTAATTTTAATGTAATAAAAAATATTGTGCTCATTTAATATGTGTGTTTATATTTCGCTACTTTTTTATTTGGCGTTTTCATATATTGGAATGCGCCATAAAACTGGCATCAGACGAAATTGTAAACGGGAACTGCGCATAAATAATATTTGTGTTAAATAAAAAATAGGACTGATGAGTTTTGTTATTTTAATGGCGTTTAAGCAAATTGGAATGCGCCAAAATGCGTTGAAATGCGCTGAAAATTCGTTTTTCAACATAAGCGTGGCAAGTTCTGTATCGCATCGAAAATGTGGCATGTGGCAAAGTATGTGTGCGTGTGTGTTGGCAAGAACAAAGCTTACAATAATACAAAGCAGTGAACATATAAAATCTATATCTATATAGATTTTGAGAATGAAGCATATAAATTAGCGTTAAATTAGCAATAGAAAATGTTGACACAATGAAGGCGAAAACTACACACACACACACACACACATTGTTAGTGGTGTGGGGGGGATTAGTTGTTTGCTTGGAGACAATGAACGCCCACGTGTGGAAATTGTCTGTATAAAACTACACTGAGCAAAAGAAAATCTGCATAAGTTTTGGGATTGTTAAAAATTAGATCAAAAAATTCTGATTTTATCAAGTCTATAATTTTTTAAACTTGCGAAATAATAAGTTTCTTTAAGAAAAAAAATTTAGGTATATTAATAATTTTTTAAAATAAAATAAAAACAGTTTTCTATCATCTAAAAACTACTAGAAAATTTCTGGATAAAATGTTAATAATTTTCTGCAAAAAGTCTCTGCTTTTTCTCTCAGTGTAGCTGAGGTGTACGTTTGCCAGTCTATTGGCAATCGACAATTCAGTTGATAGCCAGTATCTATGACAATCTAGCTATATGGCTGGCAATCTAGCTATATAGCCATACATATACAATTAGCTATACATAGACGAGCACACAAATTCAACAGAGGGGGGGATAGAGAAAACGATCCGAAGATCTGAAGAATCTTATAAAATTTTATGACTACTTTGCGTTCTTTTGTTTCTTGCACAGATTTTCAATAAATTCTTATTTTCAGCCAACGAAATAAAAACAAATAAATAAATATATATAAAAATCAGAAAAAAGAAAACCCCGAAGAAAAAAACCAAATAGAAACCGAAATTTATGTGGTAAAATTTATTTTCTTGGTCGATCGAAATATTGTGAAATCAAAAAAACAAATAAATTAAAAGCCACACAATATAAGTATACATAAATATATTTATATGATGAGTGTGTGTGTGTGTGTCATTTTCACACACACAATGGGACAGCAATGCGCTCTAGTTCCCAGCAAGAATACAGTGGGGCTCCCTCTGCCGCCCTCACAGCGCCGTCCCGCCCCCTTTGCAAGCACCTACCAAAAATGAAACTATGCCAAATTGAACTGAGAACTTGGTTTCAAATTCAAAATTTAAATACAAATTCAAATTCAAATTCTATCGATGTGTGTTGGATATTTTTATCGAACTGTGGGATTGTCTCGCTGTCTGTCTCACTGTCACACCGTCCCACTGTCCGTCTGATTACCGCTTTGTTCCACTGTGCACAAGTTCACTTTTTGTCAAATCACATGCACAAAATGCTGTCTGCCTAGCTGCATCTCACTCGCACCTTCACTCTCTTTCACTCTCTCTCTCCGTCTCTCCTTTGCGCTCTCTTTCTCTCTATGTATATTTAGTACAATATAATACCTTTTAATTTAATATGCAGCTGACGTGCGCTCTATGAAGTGGCAGTCAGCGATCGACGCGATCCCCTCAACACAAATCCCCCTACCTCCCTCCCTCCCCCACCTCCTTTTCCTGCCCCGTCCCCACCCCCTCTGGGCTTTCGCACTGCTTCTTTTGTCTGCGGCTGTGTGTTCGAAAATAAAATAAAATAAATCGAAATGACAGATCATTAAAATTTACAACAACACCAACAAAAACTCAGACATCGCTAGTTGTGGACATTATTTTGTGCCCCCAAAAGCAACTACTCCCCACTGTCCCCACTCTCCCAGACCCCTCTATTCACCATCGCAGTATCCCAATGTTTACCCCTTGCGTCTGATTCAGACATCGCCGAGTTATATTTGTCGTTGTCGATCAGTTTTTATGTCGTTCGATATGCCAGAAGCGAAAATTTTTATTAGCCTGGTCTGCAGCGCTCTTTTCACAACTTGTCCCAAGTTGCAGTCGCAGTCACAGTCACAGTACGCATCACAGTCACAGTGATTATAATTTTTTATTTGAAAATTAGCGTGTTTATTTTTTTTTTTGTAGAGTTTGTAGAGTTTTGTGTAGAGTTTGTAGACATCTTACAGCAACTGTATAGCTGCAAATACCAAAGTTTAATAGCCTAAGCAGCTAAAAATGGTTTTGGAGACTTTGTAGAGTTTTGTGTAGAGTTTCCAAAACTACAAAATCAAAGTATTTCGGCTTAAGTAGCAAAACTTAAGCTTTTGGAGACTTTGTAGAGTTTGTGGAATTTTGTGTAGAGTTAGTTAAAACTGTAAAACTGCAGCTAAACTTAACAAATGTGTTAGTTACAGCTAACGGCAAATATTGTAGAGTTTTTACGAATGTTAAAAACTTTTTGCACTTTGTAGACTTTGTTTCAAGGTGAAGTTAAGTTAAACTTAAGTAAAATACCCGGCTTTGTAGACCTAGTGTTTTTTGGTGAAGCGTGTATGTAAATATACTTATATGGATGACTGTAGCTCCACGGGAATTGTTCGATTTTTCCGCTTGTCGAGCTCATAAATTAATAGCGCAGGCGTTTTTTGTTGTTGTTGTTGAAGAGCCCGCTGTCTCAACAGTGGCACAAAACACATTAAAATTGTAAGCAGCAACAACAACAACAACACAGAGAATGGAGAAGAAAATGAAGAGGAAGAAAAAATGCATAATATTTACGCCTATAATGTTTTCTAATATTTTCAACAGCTGACATCAAGTAACACCCAAAAAACTCACTAAATGTCTGCATGAATGGGCTCTTGGGTGTACTTGTGTGTGTGTGTGTGCGAGTGTGTGTGTGTGTATAATTGACACTCAATTATTTGAGGAAGGGGACTTTTGTGGGCATTATCGTAGCTACTTAGCGGCGTTCAAACTGCCACTTGTTGAAGCCAGCGACGGCGACAGCGACAGCGACGCTAGCAGAACGCCCGCACACACCCGCAACCGACAAAAATTGAACTAGCTAATAATACAACAACAACAACAACAACAACAAGAGCCGCCACTTGAGCTACACACAAAAGATTTCCGCTGACAAAAAAACCAAAACCAAAAACGAAAACGACAAAACAGAAATACCAAAAAAAAAAAAAACAAAAAAAAAATTATGTTAAGAAAAACGAAATGAAAAAAATATATAATACAAGATATATGAAGAAACCCCAACCAAGTAGAAGAAATCTGTTCTTTTTTTTTTTTTTTGGTTTTTTTGGGGAAGCAGCAGAAGAAGAAAAATTGAAGCGCGATTGATCACATTGATCGTCTTGGCAGTTGCTTGTTTCACAGCAAAGTATTTAGTAAATGACAAGAGCAAGCGTATTGTGTATTGTGAATGGGGATCGGTTAAGCGTCGTGTAGTAGGGAGTAGGGGGCGTCTGGGGGTAGAAGGCTTTTTTCTCAAGTAGCTGTCGCTGCTGCTGCTGTTGCTGTTGCTGATCTGTCGCTCGTATGCAGCTGATCTATATAATAATTCATATATATATTCAAAGAAAAAACAAGCGGGAAAAAAAAAGACTACAAGAGCTGAGCGTCAAAGAACTTGTCGTTCATACTTCAAAACCAAAAAGGCAGCGTCAGCGGATCATCATTATGAACAGCTCACGATCATCATCATCATCATCATGATTATCATCATCAGTTGTTGTGTTGTTGGAAAATTGTGTGGAAAGCATATGCGATGCGATGTGAGAAATTCAAATTTGTTTTTGTTTTTTTCCTGTGTGTGTGTAGGCGTCGCTAACATTATCAGAAGTTTATCACAACGATCCGATCTCACTACTGATCGGATCTGATCAATTTGTATGGTTCTTAGCTTACTGCATTCTATGTAAATCGAACACTTGAAATTTTCTTCGTTTTGTGTGTGTTTTTTTTTGTTAAATCACGAAAGATCACTTGAGGAATTCTGCTGGAGCTGCTAAATGATCAATAGCTGCAGGGAGAGAGAAGCTTTCTGTACTGTAATAATGCATAAAAGTTTGAAGAGTTTTGGGTCGTGCGATCACTGGTAAATGATAAAGAATTTCAAGGATTATTTGTGGAACTGTGATCAGTAGAATATTGAGTGAAGATCTAATGATAAAAGACAAGGAATCCTTTCAGTTGTAAGTATATTAACAATGTAGAAGTAGGAGTAGTTCTGATGTGATCAGTTTAGGACTAGAGTATGGAGTGTAGAGTTGAAGCTACAGTAATTTCTAAGCGGAGGATCGCTTTGAAAACAAATGAATATTTAAGACTTGGAGTTTAAATTGTGCTTTTGCGAGCAGATCAATTTCGAGGATCGTTCACAAGAAACTCAACGCAGATCAGTTGTGATCAAATATCAGACTACGGATCGTTTTGGAAAGCTGTCGATCATATGGAAATTTAAAACTTGCGCGAAGATCAATAGTGATCTTTAGGGGTGTAGGGTAAGACAAGAGCAGTGCCTGTCAAGGACTGACAGAGCCAGATGGAAGTGCGAAAGAAAATGGAACTGGTAGTGGAGTTTTTGAGAAGTTGAAAAGTTGGAAAGATTCAAAAGATGGATATGACATCGAGACATGGCGACTCCACACGAGTTCCGCACAACTTGATGTTGATATGCTAAAATTCTGTTTATCTTCTTCTGCTCGTCTTCTTCTTCTTGCTCTTCTTGCCGGTTTTATAGTCTCTTTTCCTTATTTTTTTTAATGTATATACTTTTTTTAAGTTGTTTTTAGTCAAGCTGCCGCCAAATGCCGTACGGTAATAATTAAAAACATAAAAGGGGGAAAAAATGCCACAACAACGGGAATGGGAATGAGAATAAGAATCGGAATATGGCTATGGGAATGGGCACAAAGTGCGAGAGAAACAGAGACAGAGAGAGAGAGCGAGTTAAGTGGAGGATGATTTTCGTCTGAGGAAAACAGGGAGAGAGAGAGCATTTTGCCTACTTAATCATTGTCTGAGTGACTGAGAGACTGACTGACTGACTGACTGTGCGTGCAACATGCGGCAACTGTTGCTGTGTTGCTTGTGTTGCATTGCTACTTGATTTGATTTACGCCTGCCAATGCTTTATGATTGAGTGGGGCACTACACAGAGAGACAGAGACAGAGACAGAGAGACCAAGAGACCGAGCGAGAGAGAGAGCAATGGGGAGCTGCATAAACAGCGCACATAAATGCATTTTTTTTTTAAATTTTATTTTACATGCTCCCTCTCTCTCTCTCTCTCCCTCCTCTCTGCTCCCCTGTCAATGATCGCGCATATGCCGCAGATATATTTTAGATTTATTCAGTATTTTTTTTCTCAGTTGTTTCCTTTTTTTGTAATTTTTTTACGTCTGTTGCCTTGCAATGAGCCGCGGCGATGATTTGCTTTGTGGCATGCAACTGCGACGACAACGACACTCATATATCCCTAGAGTCTCTAGGGCACCCAACAAAAAATATAAAACTATCGCATATAAAAAAAATGATAGAAAAAAATACCAACAGCCAGCTGTAACAAACTGCAATTAACACACAAAAAAGGGTCGCGACTTTTTCACGAATTTTCCAAAAGTTTTTTGAAAAAAATAAAAATGCTGGAAAAAAAAATATTATAGATACTTAAAATTGTGCGCAGCTCATTGAATAAATCAAACTCATTTGCATACAGCTGATAAATTATGGCTGATCAAAAAAAAAATATATATAAAATTAGAAGCGCTTTGATGCCAACCCCTTGGTAAAAAGCGGCCCAAAAAGAACGTCGCACTTTTGAACCCTTTGCAGGCAGTCCGGCGTGTTAGACGGGGAATTAGATTGAGATCAACCCCTAGGACCGGTATTATCAGCAAATATCCTCTGGTCAATGATGGGCACACACACAGCTATAGAGACAAGCAGGCAATTTATAGAGCCCTGTAATCGAACCCTTTTTCTCTAGATTGACAAACAGATGAGCGGAAAAACAAAAAAAATAAATTTATAAAATTTTTAATGATAGAAACAAGTTTTGCCTTCAATTTGCCTCTTCCCATGAGAAAATTAACAGAAAAAAAAAAACAGTTCGGAATCAGAAAGAGACAACAGAATAAAATTTGACACCTCTGATAAGGTAGCTAGAGTTTTTGGGTTTTCTTGTATTACCAACAACAAATTGCATGCCCCAAATGTGTGATATTGGCCAGCTACGAAATTTTCACTTACTTGGCGCAATTTCAATGCCAAACTATTGAAACCAATACAAAAGTTTTGCATAGTCTTAACCTAAAAATAGGTGTAGCTCAAATTTGTAGATAACTGAGGAAATGATTTTTGGAATGGTAAAACGACACACAATTTTGTTGAAAATTCAAGCAGTTGTAGTAAATTAAATGGGCTTTTTGTGGGCAATAGTCAAGTATTCAAAAACTTGTAATTCAAAAAGTTATATCATTGCTAAACATCGAAAAACTTAAAGCAGGGCCATTTGCAGTCGATGCCACTGCGTTCTACTACCACTTTGCTTTTATGGCCTATGCTTATGGATAATCTATAGGAATGCGTTATTTTTCAGAATCATATTATAGTATGTAAACTGGATAAACATCAATGTTATGGCACATCAAATCTTTCAATAACAACAACAAAAATTCGACATTAAAATGCTCGTAGCGTTTTGCCCGCAATGGCAACAAATTAAAGAAAACAAACACAAAAAAAAAACGGAAGACGAACAACAAAAAAAAGAATAAAGTAAAAAAACAAAAAAAGAAAAGAAAAAAAAAAGTATTGCAAATCGCAACAAGCACTCAAAGTCAAAGCAAATTATTTTCTAAACTAATTTTCATGTCGTGCCAAAAATAATAAAAACAACAACTAGCCAAAGAGTGTAGGGGGAGGGGCGCAGAGGCTCGGTAGGCGGGGCAGCATAGACAGCGTAGGGGGTTGGGGAGCAAGGAGAGCGGATTGTTGAGGTTTGCGTATAAAAATCAACACATTTTGATGCAAGAAAAAATTTGTTGCAAGAGGGCAGAAGAATTGAGGGGAAATGTGTGGGCGTGAATGCAATGCAAAGACAGGGGCGTAGAGGGGGCAGCTGGTAGAAAAGCCAACAACTTAATTAAAACATCAATAAAGAATTGTAAAAACACGACAACGCAACACAGCGGCTGTAAAACTGTGTGCAAATAATTTTCATGCAAAATTGAAAACGAGAGAAAAACTGAAAATAGCTAAATTGCAGCAGCAACAACAACAACAACATAAAGAAATAATAATAAATAAACGGAATGGTATTAAAATGGAATGCACACAAAGTGTGTGTAGGGGGAGTGCCAGGGGGCAGGAGCCAAGGGGGTCTTGGGGGACACTCCGACAGACAGATGAAGAGATATTTTGTGTGCTTGGTTTTGTCTTAATGGCCAGCACAGATATATAGTCATATACATATATATATATATACAATCCTTGATCCCCCCGTTAGCACCATAGCCCTGCTCACCTCCTGTGGCACTAGCTCCCCCCGCAGCGAACTGCCAATAATGATGATTCCTTTTTAATGTGCGCTCCTCGGGCGTTGGTCATTACTCAACTGAAGCAGCAGCCCAGGGGCGGGGAGAGGCTCCAAAACAGGGGGAGGTATGGGGAGGGCAAAAGGCAGGTGAGGAGGCTTAGCAGATGAAACTTTTGCATTGCCGTATCGATCACAAAAGTTGCCAATATGCAACCAGCAAAGGGAACAACAGCAGCAGCTAAAAACTCATCATCATCAACTTGCCACAAATGTCTTGAGCAAAATTCTCTTTTTCACTTTTTTCCTTTTTTTTTTTTTTTATTTTATTTTATATTATTTTCCTTTTTTTTTATACATTTTTTTTTCTGTGAGACGCTAAGGGGCGTGCACAAAATGATATTTTATTCAATATCCTACAACCGTTGAGTCCGAGGGTCTTGAACGATTTGTCCTTTTCAATGTATGACTGGAAAAACCAGCGCAAAGCAAGTCGAAGAGGCAGAGAGAGAGAGGGAGAGATAGACAAAGAGAGTTAGAGAGCAGAAGAGTGAGAGTGAGTGCGAGAGAGTGCTAAGAGACCCCTGAAATTAAAAACTCATAAGATATCGACTGATATATTGAGCTGCACAAATTACTGACAACTCCAGATGAAAGACGAACTCGACATAAAACATAAAACAGAAACACAAACTGAACTCGGACTTATTCTCATACTCATCATTTCGGGCGGGCAGTTAAAAAGATTCTTCAAGACAGGTTTGCAGTTGCACACACACACACACACACACACGCACACACACACACACTCAGTGTGCTCCATGCATATAAAAAGACAATTAGTCGTTATTAAGTTGTACACACAAAAGCAGTTGAATCTGCTTCTTTCACACAATACGGACTTTTTTTTGGGCAGCTTTTGTGCTATACTTAATTTTTTGTATTTTTTTGATAGCTAGATGTGTTAATAATGACACTGAGCTATAGCAAACATTTAGCTTGAGTTTCATAGCTAGTTAAGCGGGAAATTTAGCTGATTGATTGGTGAAAAATGTACAAGAAATTAACTAAATTTAGTAGAACTCAATTAATTAATTTGTATAAGAAAAAATCATTGGAAATTGTGTATCTTTTAGCATTTTTAGTTAAGTTTTACACACAACTTTAGCTGCACGCTTTAGCTTAAATATCAAGTGAGTTACTTGAGAACTTTGAATGATATGTGGGTAAAAACTTTACTTAAATTTTATTAAAATTGTACGTTTCTTTCCCCTCCCTTTGCTGTTTAAACTTTGTTTTAGCTTCTTAGCATGCCTAGAAGTCGAGTTACAATAGAACAGTATATGATATGATGGTAAATTATGTGTGAATATTAATGCAAAAGTCGCAGTAAATAATGCCACTGTTATCATTTGGTATTAAAACTTTAGCTAAGCTTTACTACAATGTCTAAAAGTCGAGTTACGATAGAACATATCTAAATAATTTAAATGTAAGTTAAACTAAGTCAAACTTAAGCTGATCGATTTGGATATGGACATATTTAAAATGAAGTAGAAGAAGAAGTGGAAAAACAATGATTATAAAATGCTTCAATTAGCTGACTGCGATCGCGGCGCAAGCTATTAATAATTAATGGCATAGGAGATCGTCTAGCTAACCGGAAAAGCAACAAAAAAAATTAGAAAAAAAAAAAACATTCACTGGAATAATGGTAATAATCATAATAATAAAAATTGATCAAGAGTCAGAGGCAAGTTATCGCGCACAAACACAAGCACACACACACACACACACACACACACAGTTGTATATATCCATAATATATACATATATATAGACATAGTTCATGAACTCAATTTTTAATAATAATTATTAATTTTTGTTCTGTTCGGTTTTGTTTTTGTTGTTCAAATGATTTTTTATTTCACATACCAAAGCATGTGCTGCCACGCCCCACCGCCCCCTGTACGCCTACGCCTATGTGTGTTCCCTCGTTTAATTGTTCGATTTTCAGTTTTTGTGTCGTTTTCGTTGCTTTTGTCGCTCTCTCGAGAGCAGGGAGGGGAACTTTGCCTGTTATAGATACAGCTACAGATACAGATACATATGAACTGCTGCTGTGGCTGTGAGGCTGCGTGGTTTTAATTTCCGTGCTGACAAATTAATTTAATTATATTAACATATCTACAGCGATCGGAGCGATTGACTCGCACATTCGAGCGTTTCAATTTCAGTTTCGCTTCGATTCGTCAGCATTCGAATTTGTATCTGAAAGTTGTGTGTGCTGGTGTGCTGGTGTGTGTGTGAGTGTGTGTAAGTGGGTGGGTGGTTTTCTCTGATTTTTAACCCTTGGGCTGACTCATTAGCTATGTTTCCCTTTGCCGCTAAAAAATTATATATGACACACGCCGCTGATCTCTATCAATGTATCTATGTATCTCACTGTCTCCCTGTGTATCTGTGTATCTTTGCGCTTAGACAACCCCTTGATTCGCAGGGCTGCTGCTCATTTTGAAATGGCACAACTTTAATCCTGCGACCGCCATATTTGAAATAAACTTTTAAACTATTAAAAGTCGGTGGTGATGGTGTCCGTGGTGGTGTTGGTATTGGTGGTGGTACGGTGGCTCCTGCTCCTGCTCCTGCCCGTGATATCGGTGGTGGCTGCCAACCGGTTTCAATTTGATTAATGCCAAGCACAAAAAAAATTGAAAAAATTATAATAAACCACGCCGATTTCCAGTCTCAAATTGTCTTTTTATCAATTTGATTCTACAACTTCTTTTTTTTTTTTTTTTTGGTTACCACTGCAGTTTTTGGCAATTAAACTAGGTTTTTTTTCAGCTGCTTCTTTTGGCTTTTTCTGTCAGCGAAAATCAATGACAGTTTTAGCTGATGCCACTGCTTTTGGCCATGTTAATGGGTCAAGTTTATAGATTGCATTGCGACCGGGTTTTAGCTTTTTGTATACCCAATCGAAAATACGGAAATGTGCTAGTTCTATTATGAAATCGTCTTTATAACTAGAGTATTTTGTTGTTGTTCTTTTCTTGTGGTATAAGAATTTCTGTCAATCTGGCAGTCTTTGTGGAAATTGGTGCCAATTCGAATTCGACTTGAAGGCCCAGAGAAGCAACGAAACTTAAATGAAATGAAATGAATACTCTTTTTTTTTGGAGTGCTGGGAGTTACGGGGTCTTACAGGGTAGCGGCGGAGCAGTCGTACAATTTGGACAGCTGTTGAAGGTTTTTTTTTTTTTTATTTGTGTTTTCGAGTTTTTTGGTTTTCTTGTTTGCACTCAAAAGTGTCTCGACTGTTTTTAATTATTTAATGAACTTCTATATTTGGCCTTACAAATTAATATGTTTAACTTGATTATTGTTATTTATGATTACACAATTTTTTTAAATTTTTTTTTTTTGTGGATCAACAATCGACATACATTCGCCTTGGCAGACAGCTTGTACATGTGTCAGTGATACTTTATTTATGAGTACAGATTTTCGACCTATTTTTGGCAAATTATTTGTTATCGCTGATAAGCCAAGAAGCGTACCCAAAACTGATGAGATCACGGGGTATCTCAAACAGACATACATACACATATAATTAGACTTCAAATCGATCTATGTCTAATTGCCTTTATCTATGTATATACAGCAATTTATCTTCAACTTCAGATTCTTGCAATTTGCCAGGTTACTTAGTTGCTTGTCTTTCTGCCCCACTTCGCCACTCTCTTGCTGTCTCTTTCGCCGTCTTTTAACTCTTCGACTCTTCTCACTTGCCTCCCATTAATAACAAATCAAATGCTCGTTAAGAACGCGCTTCGCTCCAAAATTCTGCGAATCGATGCCCAACAACAACAAGAACAACATCGGCAACAAGAAAAGTTACTCAAAAATTCAAGCTGAAGAAAACGATTTTTAAAAATTCATTTTGTATACTCTTCTAGCTGAATTTGTTAACCTTGTTTTATTTGCTTAATTGTTTACAAATTGTGTTGAAAGATCTTTTGTTCAAATCAAGTTGGCAGAAAAATAGCAAAGAAATTGGGGAAAGATTTTACAATTTGTTACAAATTATTAACTATTCTTAAGTTGATGCGTAGACTGTTTAGAATAAGATTTGTTTTTATTAAAATACAGTAAAAATAGTTTTGATTTGGTTTTTACTTTTATGAAGTCCACTAAGTAAAAAAAAGAATTTTTGAAATTTATGGAAAATTATTAAAAATAATTTTAAAGTAAAGTTTTGTTTGTCTTTTTCTAAATTTTAAATATATTTTAAGACGAAATTTCACAGTTCTTTCTTTTATTTTTAAGTGTTACTTTTTTTGTGTGTTCCTTGGAAGTATTGAGATTTTTGTTGTGCTGTGTAGAGTAACTAAGAGTATCTGTAAGATGTATCTATAGCTTAGCAGTTGCTCATTTTCTAGATATTTCCTTGTGTCGAACCGCAACGGGGCGTGGCCGCAAATTGGTTTTGCTTATTTAAGTTTTATTGATTGCCTCGCTGGCTGCACTTTGCACTAATTGCAGCTCAAGAACTCTCCGTCTCGCTCCCACACTCACTCACTCACTTTGAGAGCGAAAAAAAAGCTAAAATCACCAGATGTATCTATACAAATATTTGCATTTGGATTGAATTTCATGCAAGCATGCAAAAATTTGCCGACGGCAAAACGAAGTACACAAAATGTGCTCAAAAAAATGTAAAGAAGAAGAAAATCAAAATATATCTAAACATATATATATATATATATATATATATATATTTATATTTGTGTAGTATATAGATAGTCTAGCATATAGATAGAGTATCTGTCTATGGTGGGTGAGTGGGGAGAGGGGGCAGTGCTGTCAAAACTAAATCAATTGCAATGCCAAAATTCTGGGAAAATTCTCCGGTTGTTGTTGTTGTTGTTGTTGCATTCTGCGAATGATTACCTCCCCGCGTAAAAAGTGGAAGATACAAATGTATCTGCAGCTGTTTACAGCTTATTATTGTTCAATTTGAAATGCAGACAGAGTGCAATTAATTTTGCTTTCGAGTCTAACTCGGCAGATACATCGAATGTATCTGCTTAGAATTGATAGTAATAGCTATATAGTTATAGATACGTATCTGAAGTTGAGGAGCAAACCAATTAGAAGCCAGACGAAGTGCAATTAATATGCCATAGCTAACTTATAGATACATTTGCAGATATAGCTGCATATACAGATAGATGGATGGATGGATGAATGTATCTGGCAGATACATGTCTGAGTCTGGAGACTTAGTCGCTCTTATTTCTATGGAGGGTTTCAAGTTTGGCACTCGGCCAAATATTGTCGTCTAGTCTGTAAATAATGATGATGATAATCGTGCTGATGTTGATGATGATGATGATGATAATCAAGTAGCTGTTAGTGTTGTTGTTTGTGTGTAAAAAAAGTCAAGAGTAAGTTGCACTTATTTCCCACTCAAGTTGATCTATCTTTGTATCTATGTAGCTGTAGCTGTAGCTGTTACTATGTATCTTTGTATCTCTGACTGCGCTAAAGATCGACAAATGCTTTAGAAATTCCCCAAAGCGACTTGTTGAACAGTTTTCTCTTGAAAACAATTTGCAAACAATTCAAGCCTAAAATCGCTCAGCTATTAGTTAGTATTATTTTTATTATTATTGTTTTTACTATTGTTATTGTTGTTGTTTCTCTGGCTGCTGCTGTTGTTGTTGTTGTTACATTTTGTAAACAAATTTTCAGAAATCAATAAAAACAATTGGCACAGACACGCAAACTCAATTAGTTGCAACTGAATTGCAAACACACAAAACAAATTTTCATTTTTATTTTTTATTTTATTTTATTTTTTTTTTCTTGAAAATCAAAATGGAAAACTGTAAACTGGCAAATGAAAAACTCGCATTGCATATGATTTTTATATTTGTTGTGTTTGTTGTTCCCCCAAGTGTGGGAGTTTATTTTCACAATTAACACTTGAAATTATGTCATTTTTTGGAGTACAAAAATTTACTAAAGTTAAAAAATGCAAATTTCATTAACTTAATAAAATAATTACTAGTTTGAATATGTAAATATTTTTAACATTTATTTTTTTAGCTAAATTTAATTTTATAAATTTTTCAATGATTTTTTGCTTCAAGTTTTACATGAAAATCGAATATCGCTTCCGGTAACAAAAGAATTATTTATTAAATATTATTAAAATTTAATAAGTTTGATTTCTTTACATTTTTAATTTCAAATCTGATCAACAAATTAATTCAATTATATTTGACTGAAATTTTAATTGTTAACTTTCGAATAAATATTTTACAACTGTTAAGTGGGCGTTGCTATTTTTGGAAAATACTTAAAACTGGCCACAAAAATTAGTTATCTGTCAACTTATTAAGCTTTAGTTTAATTTGTGCGTATTTCAATTCTAATAAATTTAAAATATTTTTAAATAAATTATAGAAGACTTTTAGAAGTATAAGTTAGTTCAATTTAAAGCCAATATTTAAAATTAAACACTTTTAAAAAGTGTTGATATTTAGTTGCTTGGAAATGAACTGAAAATTGTCAAAATTAATTTTATGCTCAATATTTGTAGAATTTTCTTACTTAGTTCAAGTTTCTTTAGCACTTGTTACGCTCTAAAATTTAAATCTTATTTGACACAACTTTTTTTTTAATTTTGTATTATCAAAAAATGCATTTGTTTTCTTAGTTTATAGAATTTTATATATTTTAAGAAAAGTTTGTTCAAAACAAAGTACAAAAAGTACCAAAATTCTGTTTTAGAAATTCTTACTTTTTAAATTAAAATTTATACAATTTTAAGACCTTTTTAGCTTAACAGTTGAAACAAATTTCTTCAGAAAATTCGCTTTTAATTAAATTGAAAAACTTGAAAACAAAATAGTCACCGGCTAACGATTCAATATTTCTAAGACTCATAAATGAATTCTTTCTAAAATAGGCCCTAAATATCGGTCAATTAATTATGCTTTAATTAATTAATTAAGTTTACCAAAAAAATCACGCTACACTTTTTACTTTATAAATTTTGATTTAGCAAACATTTTAAGACAAACTTGGCTCAAAATTGACTGCCAATTTAGCCAATAAAATTAACACACTTGTCACTGTATTTAATATTTTTATAATTTATGTTTATATATTTATTTTTTTAAGCATTGTTTGCACATGTTTTTTAACTGCCAAACTTACTGAATTCTAAGCACTCGCAATTTTTGAGGGCGTTCCACCAACTAAAAGCGGCTTGTTTTTTTTTTGTTGTCGCCTTTTAGCTTGAAACTCGACGTTGATTGGTTGTTGTTGTTGTTGTGGGTGGGGTTTGGGGGGTAGGTAACTGAAATGTGTCGCTTACCTGTTGCCAAAATTGTGCCAATAAATAAATTTGCTCCTTTTTGAAAAACCAATCGTTGATTGATTGAACAGCCGTCAGATCCATATCGGCTGTCCCAGCGGCTTGTGGCAATGTTGGCTGCATTCGTGGGCTGTCTTTGAATTTGGCTAATTCTCTTTTCTTTTTTTTCTTTTTGTTGTTGTTATTAACTTAATTCTTTTTTGTTTTTGTTGTGTGTGTTTTAAATTTTACTTTTTGCTGTTGTGTTTTGCGACTGCGGCGTTTTGTGCGCCGTTTTTGGCTGCTGCATTTGCATAAGTTTTTTTTTAATCGACTTGAGTTAAGTTAATTGAATTAAATTTTAGTGCACACAAACACAGGCAAACACTCACACACACACAGGCACACATACACAAACAAATATTTCACGCACTTTTTTTTTTTTGTATTTTTTGCTCTTATTCTTTTTGATGCTGCTTCTTCTTCTTCTTCTTCTAGTGGTGCTGCTTCTTCCTTCGCTTTGTTTTGTTTGGTTTTGTTTTGGCTTCTTTTTGCTATTTTTTTTTTTACGTGCTCAAAAAAATTCATTCAAATTTTTGGTAGTAACTTTTGTTGTTAATTAATTTAGCATTTGTTGTTGTTGTTTTGTCACACTGTCAACACGCTCACACACAAGCACACACACACACAAACGCACTCAACACACAAACACAATTTGTTGTTGGTTGTCGTTGTTGTTGTTGTTGTTGTTTCTGCTGCGTCGGCATTGAAATTTGTTGCCATTTGTTGTTGTGGCTTGGGGGTGGGGGGTAAATGCGTTAAAAGTTGTGGCCAAATGATGCAAAACTCCAATTGGATTTTGAGCCTAAACTTTTGGCTGTTTTCTGGCTAAACTTAGTAGCTCTTTCGTTGTTGTTGTTGCTGTTGTTGTGGTTGCACTTTCTTGTTGTTGTTGCTGTGGACACTTGACACACTCACGCTCACTTTGCTTTCATTAAATATTATTACTAATATTTATTTGTTGTTGCTGTTGTTGTTGCTTTTGTTGTTGTTTGGTAATTGTAAATAGATCGTGTTTCGATAAAAAAAAATAGATCAAAAAAATAAACTGACAAAAACAGTTAAATTTCTGCTGATTGCATCTGTTGGTTGTTATTATTTAAATTGAATTATATTTATAATTAATTTTATTATTATTTGTATTATTATTATTGTTGTGTGATTATTTGAATTCTTTGTTACGTTTTGTTTCTTTTCGTGTTTTGAATTTGTAACTGTTTTGTGTTGCGCTATTCGTTCAACTGACTCCACAGTGCGGGAGACAGATCTGTGAGTTGTTGTGTTGTTGCTGCTGCTTCTTTGCTGTTGTTATTATTGTTGTTGTCGTTGTTGCTGTTGTGCTGGTTACAACAAACAGTCAACAGTCTCAGTCACAGACAACGCACACACACGCACACACACACACACACAATCTGGCAGACACTGGCGGCGGCACACACAGGCGACGTTGCCAGTCACGAATTCAGTTGATGACTGAACAACACTGAACGATTCACAGCGTCGACAACCCCAAAAAACAGTACACGACGCAACGATTACATTCGTGTACGCAGCCACACGAAGTGTGTTCAACACAAACGAACGCAAGCGAGCAAACAGACGAACAAGCCCACAGCAAGACAGCCAGCCAGCCAGCTAGCATGCAATTTACACTCGAGAGAGCGAGAGCAAGAACGAGACCAAGCAAGAGAGTCACTCAATTGGTGACTACTGCTGCTGCCTGCTATTGCTACTGCTGCTGCTCCTGCTTCTGCTGCCCTGCAACGCTTTTGATTTCTTTCAATAGGTTTTTGATTTTCGTTTGTTTTGCTTTTGGGGCTGAGCGATTTTTGTGCGCCGTCGTCGTTGTCGTTCAACGCTCACTCACCATACGTGTTACAACTTGCGCTCACTTCTTGTGTTTACTTTTTTTTTTGCTTGCTTTTTTTTTCCTACTCAGTGTGCGTGTGTGTGAGTGTTCTGATAACTGCTGTCAGCTGCATGTATTGAAATTCATTCATTCAAACTGTCTCCCTCTCTCTATCATACGCTTACTCTCTCGCTCTCATACACTACCGCGAAAGTGTGTTTGTGTTTGTGTGTGTGTTGTTGGCGCTGTGGCTTGGCATTCAATGTATAGCTGCGACGTCGACAGCGACGTCAACGTCAGTGGTGCCTTCTCCTGCCGCTATCGTTCTTGCTGCCGGTGCCGCTGCCGTTGCCGCTGCTTGTTGTGCGCCTCTGTCGCCTTTTTTCTGATTGGGAAAAACTTATAGGAAAATGTTGCGCTCACATTTTGCACTTTAGCTCGTGTAGTTTTTTGTTGATTGAGCCGCAGATTGAGTGCAACTGGCGGTGTGAGCGAGACCGAGTGCGAGCGAATGAGTGAATGTTTTGTGTTTGTTTATATGCGAGAGTGGGAGCAAGAGTGAGCGCGATGGCGAGAGAGTAGAACAGTGAGAGCTTGAATGTTTGAGTGCATTTAAGTGAGGGGAAATCTTTGAGTTATATATTTTATTTATTTTTTCTTGTTTCTTGTTATATGAATTACACATCCCCTTCCTTTATTTTTCGACGTTTTGTTTTATTTATATATATTTTTTTAAATATTGCTAGTCTGTACTGACGGTGAGGAGAAAATAGACAGGAGGGGGTAAGAACGATTTCCTAGCGGTTTTTCCTTGCTTAGCTTAAATTATTATTGTGTCTGGTTTTTAAGCAGTTTTTCTGCGAAGCTTTGCCATTTTTCCTGCCCACAACCGTCGTGGACATTAGGGGTGGGGTGGGTATGGAGGGAAAATAGTGTGAAGAGGTTAGAGGTCAGCTAAGCGCTGGTGAAAGAAAGAAAAAAAATTAAATAAATACATTTTATAAAATAATTTGTAGATTGTAAATTATTTATGCCTGTTAGTTTTATTGAGAAATTTTTAAAAACTAAATAATCCTAAATAATCTAAATAACTAAATTAATCCAATTTAATATTCACAACGTTTTAAATAAGAAATTTTTACTCAATTTTATGTTAAACAATTATTTTTGTTATCTTATAAGCTACTTAAATATTCAAACATTTTTTTTATTAATTCAAAAATATTTCCTTTAAAATTTTTTTTCTGTTTTTTAAACTTATTGACCAAAAATTAAAATAAAAATGACTGACATTAAATGAATTATATTTGGAGGAACTCCCAAGTAATTTATATGTAATTTTAAATTTGTTAAAAGCGCTTTTGTATTAATTGTTTTATTTGCTAAATTTATATAAGTATTTAACCCTTAATTTTTATGTTACTATTTAATTTTGTTTTTATTTATATTTATCTAAAGATTTAAATAATTATTATATGTATTTTATGATATTTATTTTTCTAAATTTTTGTTTGATTCAAAGCTTTGTTTTACTTTACTGCACAGCACTCAAATGCCCCCACCCCAGTCCAACCGCCATCTTTCAATCTTCCTCTTCCATCGCCCACTTCCGCACTGGCTGCACCTCAGCTACTCTCCCCCACCTCCCACACCACCTCGAGTGCACATCATCAACCAATTCGCCAAAGTTTTGCTCGCTGCACATAAAGAAAAAGTTCAAATTGTATCGAAGCACCAAGTGCAGTCCCAAGCAGCGACTGCGACAGCGGCAGTCGCAGCAGCAGCCGACCAGCGACAACGACGACGCGACGTCGGAGATGCCGATGGCAACCTTAACCCAGCGTTCAATGGGCGATAGACGAAAAGAGAAGTGGACGTAGGGTGTATTGAAGTGGGAGGTGGGACGAGTGAGCACCTAATGCAAAAATATAAAGAGAGTGAGCAGAGGCAGCAGCACTAGCAGCAGTGGCCGCAGTCGCAGTCGCAGCAACAGCCGCTAAATGCGTTGCAGCGTGCAGAGAGACGTCGAGTCGTGCAGTGACTGAGCTTGAGCCGAAGCTGAGATGAAGCTGTGTTACTGTTGTTGGTTAGGGCTTGGGGAGTGGGCAAGTGGGCGAGAGGAGCCACCTACACGATGACTTCGGAGACCGTTTGTTCGTGCTTGAATGTTGACGTTGGCGTCGCTGCGACTGCGAGTGCGGCTGCCGAAACTCATTTCATTTCATTTCATTGCTGTTAGATTTTTTCTTTCTTGCTTTCAGCCAACCATTTCTTTTACAGTTGTCCATGTGTGCACGTGTGCATGAGTATGCGTGTGTGTGTGTGTGACACGAGATTGCCAGGCGCGAAGCTTTCTTTCATTCCTTCGTTCGTTCCTTCTCATTTGTGCACATGTGAGTCAAATGCTGATTGACAATCGATGGATGAATGCTCGGTTTGACTTTAGCAGCGCTGGAGTGTTACTGTGGATGGGGGTGGGGCATGAGGGCTTGGCGGGGAAATGCATTCGGCAGCCAAAACAAAAACCAAAAAAAAAACAGAGGTAAGAACAAAAACAAAACAAACAAGTGTTTGTTACACCAACAAAAATATCACTCAACGACAGCAACAAATTGCACTCAATCACTCAAATGTTTTGAGTGCGTTCGCTCAGTTACGTCGCTCGCGTTGCGTCGGAGAAGTTTGAGTCGAAAGTTGCAATCGAGCACAGCGTTGCTCGAAAAGTGTTCGAAAGATTTAATTTTTTTTCGAACTTATGTCAATTGAGTGAATTTTACATTGCATGAGATGTTATTTTAAAAGAAAGGGATTTGAATTCATTAAAAAAAATAAATTTTTTACATAAAAATAAAAATTATGGAATGTTCACTTAATTACTTCATTTTAGTTAACAATTTTAAACGCTTAATAATTTAAATAAATTTTTAAAGCATTGCCAAAGGTCAACTATTTATTTAATAAAATTTAAAGATAACAAATATTAATATTAATTTATTTGTTTTTAAAAATAATTTGTATTTCATGCCATAAAAATACTTTAACTCAATTTTAATATAAATTATTAATGGTTATATATTTGTTAATACGTTGAAAATTTAAAATATTTGACACAGACCAGATTTATTAAATATTTTTTTGCAATAAATAAAATCAAGAGAGTTATTTCCATTTGTACTGCTTTTTTGTTGTTTAAATTTAATTCAATAATAATATTATTTTTTCTGAAACTAAATTAAAAATTCGTTTAGAATTTTCAGTAGTCAAAATAATGTATTCAAATACTTTTGTATATTTCTTTTTATTTAAAAAAATAAAACTTTAATATGTTAAATCTGATTTATGTGTTTGTAATTTTTAAAAGTCAATTAAAATATTTTAAGTATAATAATACCAAAAATAAACTGTAATTGAATTATTCTCGATCTCCTTTCAGTGGAACGAAATAAAAATTCCTTGAACTTATGAATTTTTCTGATTAATTTTCTTAAGCAACAAATTGCACGAAAGAGAAAAAAACTCACTCACTGCTAACGGGCGTGAGAGAGTGAGAGATGTTGCGACTCATTTGACATGAGCGTTGCTCGATTTTCGATAATTCGCATAATAAAAACCAAAAACCCAAAGCGAAGCACACAAACACATGCAGACACACCGCCAGTGAAGAGCGACACCAACACAAGCGCAAGTGTCACACGGCAGCAGCAGCGACAGCAGCAGCATCAACAGCAACAGCAGTAGGAAAAAAAAAGAAGCAAAGCACAAAAAAAAATACGATTTAAGCCCCGCCCCATTTGATTGGCGAGCCAAAGCAGACGACGACTACGACGACGTCGTCAATGGACACACACGTGAGACATGTGTGTGTTCGTTTCGTATGAGTGTAAGTGTATGAGTGCTGCGCAGGTAGCAGCGGGCAACGGGCAGCAGAAGCAACATCATTCATCGAACGAAGACAACGACAACGACAGCGACGCAGCATCGCAGCGCCAACAAATTTGCTCTGCTCCTGTTGTTGTTGTAATAAGTTAAGAAAGGCAACAGAAAAAAGAAGCAGCAACAACAAAAACAACAGCAACAACAAGCATTGGGCATTTTATTTTATGGCTCGCTCACTCGCTCGCACCAAACGCCATTGAATTGAGCTTAAGTTGGCGCTCTGTCGCGTTGTACATGTGTATGTGTGTGTGAGTATGTTGGCTTTTTTTTATTCAACAGCTTTTGGCTTTGATTTCTTTTGCCTTCAAGTATGTAGTTGTTGTTGTTGTTCCTTTTTTTTTGTTTTCTTTTCGGTTCTTTTTACCTACGCTCTCTCGCTCTCCGCTGCGCACGCGCTCAGTCCACACAACTTTGAGCTTTGACTGCGACTGTGACTGAAACTGTGGACTAGGAGCTCTCTCACTCTCTGTGAGTGTTGCTCATTGAGTGCGGCGCTTGATTTCTGGCTCAGTATTTTTCTGCTTCTTCTGTTGCTGCTTTTTTTCTTTCTTTCCTTCTTTCTTTTATTTGTGTGTGTGTGTGTTGTAGTTGTTTTGTTTTGTGCCGACTGGCCGGCACTGATTGCATAGGTGTAAAAGAGCGCGCGCTATGCAGGTGCCGATGCGTAGTCGTCGTCGTCAGCGTCGTCGTCTACTGCTTCTGCTGTCGCTGCTGTTGCTGCTGCTGTCGCCTGTCTATTATTGTTGTTGTTGCCTTTGATTGAAATTATGATTTTTTATTATTAGTTGTGCGTGTTTGTGTGTGCTTGTGTGTGCGTATCGAATCAAGTGTGAGTGAGTCGACTCGAGTTGAGTTGAGTTGAGCGCTTGTGTCTGTATGTGTGTGTGTGTGTGTGTGCAGGTCTAACTGTTAAAGTGTCATATTAGTGTTGTTTTTTGGTTGGTTGATTCGGCGACGGCTCTGCGTGTTTGTGTATGAGAGTGTGTGTGTGTGCATGCAGCAAATTGATTTGATTTGTGTGGCATTTTTGCGCTGCTTGATGAGCCGGCAACAACAAAAAATTACAACAATTAGCAATTACAATCAACGGATCGTAATTAAGTTATAAGTATTCAACTTTGCGAGTTATTTTAATGGCCACACACACACTCTCTCTCTCTCACACACACACACATACACCGAAGTTTTTAATTTTCCTGTTGATCTTTTAAAATTTATTTTTAGTTCTTTTTTTCCAAATTCTATAATTTTTACAACGCCTAAATAAATTGCTTAATTTACAAATATGTTGTTAAATTAATGAACAAACCTTTTAAAGTTTGTAAAAGTCAAGATAAAAATTCGAAAATTTAATATTTCGCTAGAATAATAAATTAAAAAATTTATGAATTCGGAGCTTAAAATATATCTTAACTATTTAATAGAATTGCAGTTTTGGTTTCCTAAACTTAGCAGTTGAAACATTTATTTTTATACACGAAATTTGATATTTTTCGAAAAATCTTCGCTTTTAATATATACCACATATTTTATTAATTAATTGTAATTGTTTTTAGGCAAGGCATATTTTAACATTAGTATTTTTTTTTTCCCCAATTTTATTATATTTTGAGCTTTTAAGTTGTCACTTAAAAAAAAAAAAATCAGAAGGAAATGTTCTATTTGAAATAAATCCAAAAATAAAAAATATATTTTTTCCAAAGCAGAAAGTTTAATATTAATAATAAAACAATAATAAATATAATATTTTTAAGCGGAATAAATTTAGTTCAGAAATTTTGACAACATTGAAATCTTTAAGTTTTATAATCATTTAGGTGTTTTCTAAAAAATAAATAAATGTAAGAATGTACATAAATACTTTAAGATTTTGTTTATTATTTTACGGGCTCGAAATTGAGAAAATTTTCCTTAAATCATTTTGAAATTGATGCAAATTCATGAAAATTCTGAGAAAATTTTATGTGTTTTTTGTATTTTTGCAGACAAATCTATATTATAGCACAGCTATTTGTAAATTATATATAAATATATATACATATATAAAAATGTGTATCAGGAAATCGATGACAGTTTGGCAACGTTGGCAACTCTATGCCCAAAATGCCGTTAGCACTTTCACTTGCCAAACGGCGACATTTTCACATTTTCCCGCGTTTAATGTGCGTTAATTACCGTTAATTAGACGTTAAACATGAGAGCAACACACACAAACACACGCACAACAAATACATTTTTCACTTGTCTTGACAAAAAAAAAATTGCTTTCCCTTTCAAAAACCTTCCCAAAAAAATAAAGCGAATCAAAACAACAACAATGGCAAAAAAGAAGCGAAAAAACAAAATTGACAGCAATTACAAAACGCAGTCACCGCAGGACATCAGCAGCGGCAGCGCTGAGTTTGCCTTTTGACCTTTTTGCCGAAAAACGAAATAAAACGAACAACAAAAACAGCAACAACACGAGCAACAGTTTGAAGCGCTCACATGCGTCGTCATCGTCGTCGTTGTTGTTGTTGTTACAATATTTGCATTGTTTTGCAATAAACGCATGATAATTGCACGCATACAAACACACACACACACACACAGACATAATACACACACGCACACTGACAGACTGGGCCCGCTCTCTTCCTCCTCTCTCACTTCGGCTCTCTATACGCCACTCTCTCATGCTTCGAAAAGGTGCGAAGTCAGCGCCAAGTGCACTGCTACCCTGCAGCCTTGACGCTGCGACGTTAGCGTCAACGTCAGCGGTAGCAGCGACGTCAACGGCAATTCACAAGGACAATTGTGCAGAGTTGCGGTATCAAGGGGTTAAGGCTGGCCAGCGTGTGGGGTGGGCAGTTTCACACACACTCACACACACATATTTGGTTTTTGTTTCTTTTTTTTGTACTTTCTGCACTGGCGAAAAATTCGCTGTAATTGTTGTTGTTGTTGTTCTGCAGCAAATTTGCAGGGCTGGGAGTGGGGGAAAGGGTTGAGGAGAAAGCAACAGGCTTTACTGTTATTTGCGAGTGCGTGTGTTTGCATTTGTGTGTCTATGTAATTGCGTAATAGATAAATGATTCGAGTTTAGAGTTGTTTACATGGCCACAGGCCAAAATTGCAGCTTGAAAAAAAGGGCGAATGAGCGACAGGGCAAAAGAGGGAGGTAGAGTAAGAGCACGTAAAAATGGTAGGGGGATAAAGGCAGGATAGTGAGCGAGCGAGATAGAATAATGTGTTAAGTTACCGTTGGTAAGGCGGTTTAACCCAATAATGCCAGAGTACAACTCCAGCGAGGGTTTAGCAAGCAGCTTAGTTGTACTAATTTAAAGACTAGAAATTTGTTTATTTTAAATATAACAATAAAAGACTTTAAAATTATGTTAAAAATTAAATTTGTAAATATTTGTAAAAATTTTAATAAAATATTTTCTTAAGAAAATAAAAAAAAAATCGCACTTAAATCAAGTTTTCTATATTCTTATTCAATTTTACTTAATTTCTTAATAAGTTATAGGCAGTTATAAGGACAAAAGAGACGCGTTTTACAGGATTTATCATAAAGAGACTTGAATTTTTTTTGTTGCTACAAAAGTTATTGAAAATATAAAACAATTTTTTTTGTTATTAATAAGGTTGCTGTAACCTCCTCTTAAGATTAGATTATCGTAAAGACAAACAAAAAATCACCACAAAATGGCAGCTACTCAGAGAAAAGTTTTCGATTAAAATAAAAAAATATGTGACCTTAAATTGTTTATAAAATGGAAAACAAGCAACAGATTGGCAAAAGATACAATCCATTTCAAGAAAAAATATTTAAGAAGATTGTGTCAAAATTCTAAACCGATCGAACATATTTCAAGATATCGAATCGAATGAAGCGAAGGAAAATAAAGTTTTGAGTTTTGAAAAACTGAAATGTTTCTTGGCAGCTGCTGTGAAAGGAGTGTGGAGTGTGTGAGGGGGAGAGCAGTAGGAAGGGGTAGCGAGAGAGAAAGGGAGAGAACAGTCGTCGGACAATTAAACACCTTTGCTCATTACGGCCCCTTGAGTCGAGGGTTGTCCATGTCCTGTCGTCTTATGCTTTTTTCAGCCCTGTAGTCCTGTACTGTGCTGCTATATCGGTTGCCGGGTGCTACAACTGCTGAGGCTCGTGCTAATTTACATATTGCAGCAGGATCAATGCTCTTAAAGGAAACTGAGCATTGGGTGTCGTGTCCCACTTCCCAAAAAATGCCAAAAGAAATGAAATTATTATAATCAAGTCGAAGCACAAGAAGCTGAAGCAGAGGGAGGAAGTACACACACACTCCTCAAGTTGTTCAAATACTGTATCTGTATCTGTATCTGCAGCTGTCGAATTGACGACGTGTAGTGTGAAGTTTGGCAACGTTGCAGCCTCGCGACACGTTGCACTACGCGCTGTACCCTAGAAAGCACCGCATCGGGTGTGCTCAGATTTCGCTTTTTGTGCTCAGTCGAACTTGTTGCAAGTTTCTAGTTTTTCAATTTTATTTCATTTTTTTATTATTTTTAATTGGAATTCAGCAGATGCATTTCAGTTGTTGGCGTTCTAATTACGTTGTTCTAGCAGAAGATACTTTTGGTCATTGGATAGCCGCAGCAGCAAACAAAAGACTTTAGATACATATGCAGCCAACAGATACAGATACTTGGTTGCAGTTACAGATACTCAGATCAGAGTCAATGCTTTGCGACTGCGCAGCCCCACAAAACGACGTCAGCTCGTGTCTTTTGGATTTTGGTATTGGGTTTAAGCTCAAATACCCGGCACGCAGGGTATGCTAAGCTGTGTTATCTCATAAATAAAGTAAGCTATAAAAAGTTGAACAAAATGTGTCATTTATATAAATTTTAAAACTATTTTTATTTATTTTATTGATTATTTCAAATACTCTTTTTTTTCTGCATACTCATGCAGGTTATTTTGCTGCCTGTTAAACTCCAGTAGCAAAAGTTGTTTAAGTTTTTAGTTGTAGTTTTGTTTTTTTGTTGTTTTTTGGTTTTAAATTTCAGTTTTTTGCATTCGTTTCGATCGTGTTTAGAAAACTTGAAGATGGAAACAAGCGCGTGATTCCGTTTTGGACAATAAGTTGGACAAATGTCTTTCGATTGCATTTCAAAATTTGCATTTCAATTAAAAAACGAGCAGCAACAATAAGAAGGAGATGGGGAGGAGCAGGAGATAGACAAAGCTGACAAACAACAACAAAGATTTGCATAGAAAACTCATAGCTCATCATCAGAGCGAGTGTCGAATCTCGATGCCTGCTAAGGTAGTTCTCACTCTCTCTCTCTCCCTCTCTCACTCCTCTCTCGCTGCTCTCACACTTTAAGGGCGATTTGAGATTTATGGCCTTTGCATATGCCACAAACTCAAAAAGCGCTGTACAATTACCAATAACAGATACCAGATACATGCCATAGATACATCTCAGCCTCAGCTTTAGATACATTTCAAATTATCAACTGCAATTTAAAACAACGAAAGAGAGGGAGAGCGAGAGAGAGTGCGTTTTCCTGCGGGAACAAATGCCAAATGTTTGCTTTTAGCCGCACAGACAACAATTCTGACCTTTTTCTAATGGCGCACCCCATAGATACCCTGTAATATTATGAGCATGCCCAAAGTGTTGCTTCATTTGGTGCAGACAAGCAAAACTCTTTTTAATGCAGCTAACGACCTGTTTTCCTGCTTATAGAGCGCTAACTAACTGTCCTCCATGGTCACTTTTTTTAAAATTACGGTTTATGGATAAGTATTATATTAATTAGTTATTAGACCAGTTATAATGTTTGATTATTGATAAAATTGTTTTTTGTTTATTTTTGAGTCGACGCTGGTCCTCCATGCTCACTTTTTTAGAGCATTAGTTCGATATATTTTTATTGTGCTCCGATTTTAAGTGACTTTGTTAACATTTTATGCAAATTTAGCTGCTTTGGTCATATAACTGTCCTCCATGTTCACTTTTATAGTTTTTCTCAACTCTTACTTCCGCACAAAGTTTTCTTAATTTGCCTACTTTTGCTGATTTTATTTGAAGGTTTCATTATTACCGAACCTACGTGTCCTCCATGCTCAGTTTATTCAATTTTAAACTAAAATTAAAGCCATGTCCCAAAATGTCTCCATGTGTCTCAACAAATCGATCGAAATTTCTTCAGTTTTAGCTAGAAAATAAAACTTAGCTAGTCTTTTTAGCGGTAAACAAGCCATTTCTAGAGTATCTAGAATTCGTCTAGAATTCGTGTCTCCGAACTTGTCATATGCAAATTAAACAAACCGACGATCATACATGGAAATCTGAAAATCTATAGGAAAAAACCTCCCCCGTCGACTGTCCAAGCTGTTAGCTTTTTGTTGTTGTTGTTGCTTAGCTCTTTCTCTGTTTCAGCTGCTTCTGGCTATTATTAAAAGTTGGCTATATATATATTTTTTTTGTAGCTTGGAGGGGGGTCTACTGTAGATATTCCCACAGCTTTCTAAGGCGCAGTTGAAAATTGTTAGATGCCTGAACTATAATTTCTGGGGCAGTGCTTTGCCTGAGAAGTGGGCGGTGGTTTGGGGCGGTGGGCGTGCCACTGGAAGGGGTGGGCAGGGGATACGTTAAGTAAGTATTCCCGTTGTAAACTGTGTCGTTTGTTACGCATTGACACGCCGCTGCATGCCAAAAGATACAAACGTATCTAATAGATACATGTGAAAATCACGCATCCAACGACGCTGGGAAAGTCAATGAATTGTGCTATTGACTTTGCACAGTCTGTGCATCCATGAGATACACATACGTGTTATGACAATGGACAAGCAGCGAATTGTTCTCGCTCTTCCTCTTCCGCTCCCTCTCTCTCTCTCTCTGTCTCCCTCTTTTGCTCTACCTCTCTGTCTTGCAGTTCTTTTGTCTGTTCTGGTCTATTAAGCAATGCACTGCGCCGCGTATCTTAAAGATACAAGTTAACTAATAATTAGCTTGCGGGCAAAATTGCAGCCTCTTGTCGTTTTTTTTTGGTCGTTACGAAATGCAGGTGTGTGTGTGTGTGTGTGTGTGTGTAGTTTTTGCCTGGGAATCTGGCTTTGCATTGAATTCGATTGTTCGCTTATATGGTTTTATTTGTATCTATATAAAGTCGAATTTTAAGTCACGACAAGCTCCCTCTCTTTCTCTCTCTCGCTCTCTGACTCTCTGGCTCTCTGTCTCTTGTCGCCAACTTTCAAAACTTATTGTTTTCATTTCGTTTATGGTTGCTTTGTACTTTGAGTTTTTTTTGAATTTTATTTAATTTTTTGTATTTTTTGTAGGCATTTATTGCCGGCCTGTGATTTTTTGTTTTGTTTTGCCGTTTGTACTTATTACGAGAGTATCTCAACTTTTGGCCCCAGCTGGCGGCTCTATTAAATTACACGTTTGGCAATCGCAAGTCGCTCGCTTTTGTAGCTGCAATTTTCGGTAGCGTATAATGGACCACAATTTTATTGACATTATTTTAATTAGCAGTTTGTCAGTTTGTCGACTAGAAAGAGAGCGACAGAAAGAGAGAGAGTGAGAGAGAGAGAGAGAGCGGGAGAGCTATAGCGACTTAGTCGCATTGTTCATACGCAAGTCACTAATTGAGGTTAATGGGGTTTCTTGAAATCGTTCAAGCCACGTTTGTTATATGGCCCAAACCAAACTGTACACAACTAGACAGCTGTCAAAATGAAGGCTCTAAATATAATTTGTTAGTTTAGACTTTGATACGGCATCTAAGCCCAAAATACAATAATAATAATTATAATTATGTTAATAATAATTGCAATCACAATTACAATCGTATTGTGCTATTTTTGCATATTTTCTTGTAGTTTAAATGTGCCCTGTAAGTTGCTACAAAAAAGTTTTTATTTTTGAGTATTTTTAATTTAAGTTTTAGATTTTAAGTTTAAGAGATTTATTAGTTGTATTAAATTCAGATTTATCGGATTGATTAATAAGTACTGCAACAGTTTTGAAAATTTCAGCAAAATCGTTGGACAAATAAAAAAGTTATAGCCACTTTAGCTACCGCTTTCCCCACTAGACACAGCTATTTGTAGCCAAAACTAGCTCTAAAAGAGTTCTCTGTTCTTTGCTATTTATAATACTTTTCTTATGATTTTTACAATTTTAATTTTTTTGGTCTACAGGGTATTTACAGGCACATCATTTTGTGTGCTTCACATTTTCAAACAATTGAAACTTACTGTGTGAGCTAACGAGCTAAATTGTTTGCATATTTTTGCGACCATAAGCCAAAAATTCGAATTGCAATTGCGATTTTAATGATCTGATGTAACCAAAAAAAGAAATATGTATATTTGTCATAATGTGACCATGGAGGACTAGATATATGTCTGTGCGTCTTGGGAACAAATGGGAAATTATGCATTGAATAATGTGAACAGCGGATGCTGTAGCTAAAAATTGTTTTATTTTGGAGAAAAATATTTCTTTTTAGAAAATAAAGTGACCATGGAGATTAAGTTAATAAGGGGCAAAGGCTTGATCATTTTTTAATGTGAGAAAATGAGGAGAAATGTGCAAATTTAGTGAGAGCTGCAAGTTAGGCAAAGTTAGTGGATAACTGAGGGAATTTTGGACACTTTTTACCAATAAGTGAACATGGAGGTTAGAAAAACAATTGGAACTATTGGGAGATGCGTGATATAAAGCAGAATTATAGTAAATAATGTAAGACAGCATGTAACAGGTGCTGTGGAAGAATTTAAAATATGAAGTAAACATGGAGGTGAAGGTCAGTTTGACATAGTCAGATTTCTCATAGGTTAAGATAGGGTACAGGTTTTCTGTTTGGTAATTGGGTTAAAAAATAAAATAGACGATTTTGTCATCAATAAGTGAACATGGATATAAAATGTACGATATTTATATTTAAGGAGCTAAAAACTAATAAATAGAATGATCGTTGTCACTTTAAAATTCTGAAAATAAATCAGCGTTTTATAATAGAATAGAAACCTCAAGACAATAAAGTGACCATGGAGGTGTGTAGAGTAAAAAGTAAGCATAAAAGTTATGTTTGGAATGAGGAAAGAGGATATTTTAGTTTCACAATATTTTAGATAAAATAAAGTCCAAAACAATAGGAAAAAGTGACCTTGGAGGTGAAGATTATATGAAATACACAGAAAAGTTAAGTTTGGAATGTTGAAAAGTAAATCTGTAATTCGTAAGTTGTGAGATAAAATTCAGTTGAAGACTGAAGAAAATAAAGTGACCATGGAGGTGGGGAGTACATGAAAAAAGTCAAAGTAATGCTGATTGGAGTGGAAAAAAATGTATTTTTTTGTATTCCAAACACCTATCAAAAATATTGTTGGAGACTGAGCAAAATAAAGTGACCATGGAGGTGAAGAGTGTATGAAATAAACAGGAATGAGAATAACTAAGTTTCTGTTTCACAAAGCATTAAATAATTAATCGTTAACTAAACACGTAGGAAAGACAAGAAATTGAGAAAGATGTGAGTCAGAGAGAGATAGGGAGGGAGGAGATAGGGTAGAGGGAGGGCGACAGCATTTGGTGGCATGCAACATTTGGGAAATGAAATGGATTATGAGCAGACATTTGATGTTGATACGCTTGACAACAAACCTTTCGAATGGAAATGGAAATGGAAAACCCGAAATAAGCATTAAAAAACTATTTGCCAGTTTTTTTTGTGTATTTTTGTTTTTAGAGTTTTCTTGTTTTTTGTGCTGTGTGGGCAAAGCGTATGTGTGTGTGTGTGTGTGTGCGTGTGTTGCCTAAGGCAGTTGGCTGCCTAGTTCAGGCATCGCTCTCGTTGTCTGCATCATTAATTTGCATTAATTCCAAATCAAGAAATGTGCGCAACGCTTTTCATTCCGTTTCCTTGAATCGAATTACAACAATTGAGCATATGTATGACAGCAGCAGGAAAAAGGCAGCGGGAAATGGCTGGTGATGGAAAATACTTCCTACGGAATGCCAGTCAAGGACTCGCAAGTAGCTGAAAGTGACTGAAAGGAGCACGTCTTGTCAAGGCGTTGCCTAATGACATTTTTGAGGTTGACAGCAAAAAGGGTTTTCAATTCCACTGCTTCATCTTCTACTGCTACTTTCTCTGCTCCTTCTGTGTGTTCAAACGCATATGACATTTGTTTATTTGCATCATTTACCTTGTTTTCTTTGACTGCTGCAAAAAATAAAGAGAAGAGAAACTGGAGCGACGCTCGAAAGTATGCTATGGCTAAAGTAAAGGATTATTAATGATGCCGCTGACAACTGAAGTGGCAAAGTCGCACAGCGTACAGAAAAAAAAAAAAAAATACTACAACAAAATGTGGAAAATACGTAAAAAAGAAAAACACATTTCCCAGCCGCAGACAGCATTTCTTTTACCCCCACTCCACCCCTTGCTCTGCTTTTGCTGTGATTTATTGGCATTTGAGGCATTTAGCGTGTCCTTCAGCCGAAGATTAGCATAAACCAAAGCCATTTCATTTGGCAAACAATCAGACACAAACACACACACACACACACACACACGCAGACAATTTGTAATATTGATTAATGCGTCGATTGTCGGTTTACTTTTGCCTGGGAAAATGGTAAAATTTGGCCCCCTCCACGAGGAGTTTTCCACTCGTTTGTTGGTTCAACAAGTGCGTGAGGCATTCAATGTGTAGGTGACTAAACTTGTAGAGTGAGAGCCAGCTAGCTTCCCTATCTCGCCCTCTCTTTCTATACTTCCCTCTTTTGCTGCACATTTGCATATGTATTAGTCGCATTTGCCATTCGTTGGCCGCGTGAGAAGTTTCGTGTCCTTGAAGAGCTCGATAATATCGCATTATGCACGGCTTCTGCACTCACTCACTCACTCACTCGCTCACCTACCCTACCTCTGTCCCTCTCTCCGTCGCTCCCTCGTCCCTATTGCGGCAGGAACTGCTTATGCGCAGCTACGCATCGCCATCGATAGCGGCAACAAGTGCGACGCAACGCAACATTTGAAACAAAAACTCAACTCGACTTTTTGTATACCACGTGAGCGGACATACTAATTTTTGTAAAACTATTTAAATATTTGGCATATTTTTAAAATGATTTATTAGTTTTTAAATATTTTTAAAGTAATTGTTAAAAATCTGATTTTTAAATAAGATATGTCGGCCTAAGATGATGCAATACCGTTAGTTCTATATACAGAATGAGCAGCCAAAATAAACTAAGCTCACTATCGTTTAAAAATATGTTTAATATTGCGAATAATTTAATTTATTTTAGACCCTGTAATCAAGAAGAGTTTAGGGTCAGAACTAACCCTATAAAGTATATAGACAGTATGCCTATTCTTGATCATCACCCGCTGCTGATTTAATATAGCAATGTCCGTCTGTCTGTCCTTATGAACCTATTGATCTCAGAGACTATTGGAGCTAGAGCCACAAAATTTGGCATAACAGTCCGCCTATGTCACATTAAAAAGATTAATTAAAAATGATCTTTTAATCGAAACAATCGAAGATTTCCAAACCCAAAACCCACACATTCGGAAATTATCCCAACTACAGTAGAATCCGGTTATAGCGACACACAAGGCACCGACGATTTTACGTCGTTATACTCAGTAGACGCTTTAACCAAAAGGAGACCAACGGAGACCAAGGAGAAGGGGACCAACCAAGTCAATGAGTTTTCTTTGCAATGACCGGACGGACGCTTTAAGCGGAGTCGGTTTAACCGGATTTTACTGTATTTAATTTTGACAAAATATTCAAAGTTCCCACAGGAAAAATCGATGTTTCTGACTTGTATAAAAAGGACGATTAAGGGGTCTTTTACAGTCGTTGAGCTTACTATTGGTTTTTCTTAACAAATATTCATTAAATCAGTTGATTTAGTTAGAATATGATTTAAATTGGCTGATAAAAATAATCAGATTTTAGATTACAATTAATTACAGTTTGTTTAATAATTAATAAAAATTTACTTTAAACTTTTGGCCTCGCTTCATCTCGTGTGTATTATATATTTAGCTTTGCTAGTCAATTGTCTAGAATAAGCTACCCGTTTGAAGCGCCTAGTTCTAAGGGGTATATTGAAAAACAAACAGCGACAGGTTCAACATGCTCATTATTAACTACTAAATAACAGCGGCAAACAGAGTTGGACTACTCTAGAGAAAGGCAGTGAAAGAGGGAGGCAGGAGTGAAAGAGGAAATGATGGGAGAGAGAAGGAGAGCGATAGTGGTAGACAAAGTTGGCAACTGTTGCAAACGGTCGGCATATGTACACGCTTCAACATTTGTATCTCATAGATACGCAGCGACAAACACACACTCACAGATACACGTAGGCCAGGCTAAATTGCTAGTACTGTGTGTGTGTGCTGGGTGGGAGGTGGGGGGGTTGGCCTCGCAGTGTTGCAAGTTGCCACTGACTAACGGTGCATTTTGCTATGCAGCTCGCAAAACTTTTGCTCCAACAACAACAACAATGACGACGACGACCTTTTCAAGCCCGAAGCGCCTCGTTTTTATCAGCGCTTGGCAAATCAGTAGCGTCTCCCCAGATCCCCCCCTCACCCATTCCTTAACCCTTCACCCTACACCCTCTTCCATTCTTGCAACTGCTGCACTTTGCATTTTGCCATTGCACTTGCCGTTGGAAATTAATTTTCGTGCAACAGCCGGAGCTCTAGAACAATAGACAAACAACAACGACTACAACTTGTAGATAACTCCACAGTTGTAACACCCCCTCCCACTGCCCCTCTCCACGCAAGACTTGAAGCACTGCATCAGTGCTGCCGCTTTAGCGGTTAACTATTTATTTAAAGTCAGACTTAAAAGCTTAAAATTTACTTACCTACAAACTGCTTAACGCTACTGTAAATAACAAGTACACAATTTGAAAATTAAATTTATATTTTAAAATTTATTATGTATTTATAATAATTTAAAATAATCCGACAAAATGTCAATCTGATAAATTAAAATTAATTATTTAAAAATATTTTCAATAATAAAGATTTATATATTTTCTTACTAACTTACTTACTTACTATTTATTGGCTAGATTACTAAATAATTTTTAAGCCAATACTTGTTATTTTTTAAGCTACTTCTAGCTACTTTTTTAATCCTTTTACTGGACTTGTTTTGCATTGATTTGGTTTGTCGGGACACCTGAAAATTGGCAACACTGTCTTTTAGCTATATATTTCTTTACTTTAGCTAAGTGACCTTTTTACACATGTTTTAGCTATTTCTAGTCACCTGTGTAAGCCACTTTTTACAAGATTTTTAGCTATTTTAGTACTGACTGTGTTATTTTGTGACCCTTAAAATTTGGCAACACTGTCGCCTCGTTCCTCTATGCGGCTAGTTACAAGTGCCAGTCGCAGAGCAAACCAATGCATAGTTTTTGGGGCGTACACACACTCGCCAACACACACACACTCGCACACACACACTCACACGTAGTACTCAATAAAACTCGATGCGAAATTCACACACGTATTAAAGTGCGCGTGCTCGTTGCTTGTGGTTTTTTTTTTGTCTTTGGCTTCCTCTTCTTGTTGTTACTTTTTTAGGCAAATAAAAAGCAAACTACTTGCAAGAGGTCTTACCGCAGGTCTCACCGCAGGTCTTGCCATAATCTGGCTTGATCTTGATCACACTGTAACTGTAGTTAACTCTCTGCCCCTCTCCACATCTTGACAAACTATAACTTACCTATTTTTTTTTCTCTCTGTTTTTTTTTTCGTGGGTGGAGCTCCATAGATTGGCCAAAAGTGTTGAACGGCGTTCTACTTCATTAGCATTCCGAATATCATTTGATATTCATTACTGTACTTGTATTTGCCAACATTGTAGAATTATGGAATTGGAAGTATTGAGATACTTGTAAACTTAAACTTAAATAAAGAAAACTTGTGCGCCTCTGAGACAAATACACATGTTAATAAAACTAGCCATTTAATTAAAAAAAAAAATAGGCTAAACTAATTAATAAATAGTTAAAAATCAAAACAATGCAAAATAACTTCAGGTTAGGACATATCAATTTTCAACAATACATTATTAATTTTTATTTCATTAGAAAGTGTTTTTTATTAAGTAATACTTAAAGATAAATGTAAACAGAAAAATAATTAGTTTTAATATTAGTTATTAGTATTAAACTTAGTGTTATTATATTTATTATTATAATTATTATTATTATTATTATTATTATTATTATTATTATTATTATTATTATAATTATTATTATTATTATTATTATTATTATTATTATTATTATTATTATTATTATTATTATTATTATTATTATTATTATTATTATTATTATTATTATTATTATTTTTATTATTATGATTAATATATTCTATAATCCTTTACTAAAAATCTTTTTTCGGAACTCCGATTAATTGCTAAAACTTTCATGATTTACTTTGTTATGAATGTTTTGCTAACGTTTTCTCAGTTTTGCATTTAGCAGTTGTGTAACATTCAAATTATTTGATTTCCATAAACATAATAAACTGAACTATATATTAAAATAGAGAAAGATCAGCTGTCGTTCTACTGTTTGTCTGTGATTAACATATGAAAACGAGTTGATGAAACGTCTCCATAGAAGGACTCGCTCATTTCCCGTTTAGTACAAAATCGAAAGAAATACGACATAAGGTAGCTAAAGAGATCAATCAATACGGTTTGTTGTGTTTTATTTTTGGTATGTTAATGATGAGAGAGATGTGAGATCTTAAAATTCCAAACGATCACAACCTCAATCTGTGCGCTGTCAGTGCGTTATTGAGACTCAAATCTGGTGAGTTATGAAAAGTAACTCAGTATTGCGCCCAGTGCCTTTTTCTGCATATATAATTATGAGAAAAATGCTTGGCCAAGGCTAGAAAGCATGGGCAAAAATAAAAATAACCATAGACGGATGTGTGTGAGTGAAAGGGAGGGCAGAAGAAACTACCATCTGCACCCATTAGGACGAACACAGCTTTGCATGAAATTTTCGTTTCATTTGAAATGAACGAAAATAATGAAAATAAATAATATCCGTTGCATTGATATGTAAATTTATCGGTCGCTGCGAAGGTGAAGACGCACACGGAAATCTATTGAAAGCAAAAGGCAAAAAAAAAAAAGAAACCGAAATTCGTAAAACCAGAAGATAAAGGTAAAGGTGAAGGCAAAGGTGGAGGTAAAGGAAATCAACCCTCGAAACAAAATTCAGATTATGATTATGCAAATGTCAAAACTCTCGATTTACAATACTCGATTCACGATTCACGATTCTTCACTCTCTCGTCTCGATCTCAGCCCAACAAAATTCTTGTCTGGCATCTGCAAGATCTTTCAAAAGTAGAAATAATAAAACTAAAAGGGTTGATGGGGTTGATAGAGGAATTGTAAGGGATCAACCTTATGATCAAATTTGCCAAAAAATTGAATTAATTGTGCGCATTGTGCGATTTGCGACATTTTGAAGTGGCATTTGCGGTAATTGATAGGAGTTGCCAAAAAAAAAGGATCTATTTTGAGAACATATAGATTACCGATTCTGGCATCGATTTGTTCCATTTTTCTCATTGTTTTGCCGCTTCGATTTGTGCGAAAATTTGCTAGCGAAAAGAATGCAAAGTTGGCTAAACAGCAAATAAGATTTTATTGCACATTTATTTTGATTCTTTTCTTTTCTTTTGAAAGGGGTGAAAGTTGAGCGGGGGGTCAAAAGGTCGCGCGCGTGTGTGTAAATCTTGTAATGTAGAAGGGATCAATGTTACACTACTTTTTTCTTTCTTCATTTTTTTTGCATTGTAGTTTCGCAATTGTGTGTAATTTGGCAAATCTGTCATTTAAGGCGAGTTTATTACAATAAAGTGAAGATTAAAAGGTTGACCACAACTAAGGGAGTTGTAATGAGCTTAGCGGAATCAAATCCTTTCAGTACTTTAAATTTATTTTGTAGTGCCAATAATCCAGTAAAAGTTATATATTTCTCTTAAAATATTCAGCAGTAAAATATGCTTTAAAGTAAACAACAAATTTTACTTAAACAAAATTTTGCTAAGCTACTTTTATGATATTAAATGACACATTAATAATTAGTTTAGTTTTAATTGTTCAAATTGTTTCTAATTCTTAACCGATTATTTTGTTGATAGTTTTGATAAATTTCTAAATTTACTTTAATTTTAACGCTTTCATTCGATTAATAAAGAATAAATTGCTACCATCGAAAGAATAAAAAAATTAAAATATTGATGAAAAAACAATGGGAAAACAATTGACTATTAAAAACAAATAAAATCATTAAAAAATAAAGTCAAATATTGAATTGTCGATTCAAAAATTTTATTGTTTTCTAAGATTAAATTTATAACTTTAACATTTTTGTTTCTTAAAGAACAGACAATCTAGTAATCAATGAACAAATAATGCACAAACAATGATTAATAAAAATTATGAACCAAAGATCAATATGTTTATTATTCTATTAATAAAAAATATCTCGTTTACTTAGTAATAATACTAAGACTATTACTTAACTAATTATATTTGAATTATTTATTTATTGATCTCAATATAATACAATATACACTTTTTGAGTACAATTAATTTTTATTACCAAGCCTAGCAAACCTTTTAAAAAAATTAACTAAATATATGACATAGCAGTAGATAAGCTAAAACGCTCCATTAATTTCCTTTACTCTTAAAATGCAGTTGATTTTAGATGGTTTCAAAAAGTTAAAGTAAAAAATTTCTCATGAAATGAATAATTATAATTCGAATGGTCGCATATGCATGAATAAATGTAATTAATGTAATCTTAGTGGATAAGAAAAATGCATATGAAATGTAAATTTAATGATATGTATATTAACTTTTTGTTGTATTAACTGTAAGCGTATTAACGGTTTTCATTAGCCAATCGACTTGAATTCGAAGTCACCCCAAAAAAGGCAAGTCGCAGGGTGTAAAAAATACACGGGAAATATATAGAAATTTGTGTATATGTTAAAACCGCCACCAAGTTGGTTGTTGGCCACACTTGACCACGTCAAGTCGCCTAACACACACACACACACACACACACACACATGCCACTCTGTTCATATAAAATGCTAATTTATAACTAAAACCGATCTATTAACTTGAATGTCAAAATAAACGCGACCAACCCTCGAGTAACTAAATTTCATGGCCAGTTCTGCCGTTTTCCGACCAGTTGCCAACGTTATTATTTGGCCCTCTTGGTGTTGGCCAACTCCGCAGAGAGGCAATACGCCTGGGCTGGCTATATGCCACCATTGGGTGTCATTTGATTAGCATAATGCAACTATAAACGTGCCATAGTTTATTTTTACCAATAGCCAAAGCCTATATAATGGGGGTGGGGATAGGCCATAGGGGTGAGCAGAGTAGGTTGGTGAGAGGGGAGGGTGGGCGGAGTGGTCGACTCGCTTGAGTTGGCCCGTGGCCAGTTGACATTGCATGATATACACATTAAGCGTATTTTATTAGTGTAAATGTTGACGTTCGGTTATTTGTTTGAGCCATGAACTGTTCAGTTCTGGCCAGGTGGAAATGCCAATAGAAATTGAGAAATTGGGCTATGGAAATGGCAATGTGTGTGTGTGAATAAAGTATTTTTTGTGTGTATGCGAAAGAATTCTTTGTGTGTGTGTGTATAAAAATCTGTATGTAAATATGTGTGTGCTCACCACTGTAATTTGAATATTTATTACATTATTAGCGCTCAAATGCTAGCTGTCTCTTTCCCTATATCCCTTCCTTTCTCCCACACTCCCTTCCTCTTTGTTACCAGAAATGTCCCCTGATACGCCATGCCCATTGGTTTTATTGAGCCAGTATTTGTTTGGCGCTAGACTCATTAAGGCCAAAAAGGCAAACAACTTGGCTGTTAATTGCGGCCAAAACAGGGCTTGGCCTTAACTCTCTTGGCCAGGCCAGTCCCCCCAGTCCACACATGCGCCTATTCGCTCTTACTCCCATTCCCATTCCCATACCCACTCTCATTCCCATTTCCATTTTTATTCCCATGTTCATGATTGTGCCCACTGTGCTGATTCTTTCCCTGCGCTTATCACTCGCTTTGCATCTTTGTCATCTTTAATTTTTATACCCTGTTTTGTTTTTGTTGTTTCTTTCCAGCTGCCCTGTTGTTGTTGTTGGTGTCGTTTGTTGTTCATCTGATCATTTGTTGTGCGTCTTCTAGTGAAATTTATTGGCTGCTCAAGTCTCGACTTGTTCGCCAGCTACGTGATCACCCATAAAGGTGTAATAATTTTTATTAAGTTCACTACTGCTGTCTGTGCTGCTGCTGCTGCTGTTTCTGACGTCGCTGCCAGCTTCTCTGCCTCAGCTGGCGTCGCTGTCGCCTTATGACTTATGCGTGCGCTGCATTTTCTACAGATGACGATCTAAATCTTTACGCAGAATTTTCAACTTTCCGACTTTATTTCAATTTTCAACTCGAACTGATGCTGAAGCTTTGGCGACCAAGACAATGGCACGTGTCGGCATTTTGTCATCGTCATTAACAACAACTTCATGATCAACATTATCATTGTTGTTCGGCTATCGATTGGCGTCCATGTGTTCATCCAAAGTTTTGCGATCAACGTGCTTCCGATAAACATTTAAAAACATTTTCAACATTTGCTCCACAAACGACACAATAATTTATTTATTTTTTATTTACTTCTTTTGTACATATATATATATATATATAAACTGCTACGCTGTTTGTGCTCGAACTCAGCTCTCGAAGCGGCCTCTCCTTACATTTATGTAGCTCCAAGTAATTAAATCTTAAAATCAATTCCAATGTTCGCAGTTCCACGAATTGAAGTTATAAAGACCCTGTATTAAGAGTATGAATTAAAGAGTACACTAGGCATACCTTTAAAAATATTAACAAATAATTAAAAATGTATAATATACTGTAGTTAATGTCATTTTCTATATTTTTTATAAATGTAGCTTGAATCAAAAAATTTAAAAATATTTATTAACTTTCTCTGAAATGTATATGTATAAACAATTTGATAACTTATATTTGGAGATGCTAAACAAAAAAGAATATTCTAAAAAAATCTGAATTTTAAAATATTTGAAATAAAGGTGAAACTAAAAAAAATTATATTCTGCATTTAAAAATATTTAGATGTAATAAATTATAACATTAATTTCATTATATATTAATTAATTTACTTTTAATAATAAAACGTCAATTAAAAATTTGTAAAACTTTAGATTAAGTAGTTAAAACCAAATGATAGAATTATAGCAAATAAATGTACAAAATTGAGCTCATTTTAGTTATCAAAATTCCTGGCATACAACAACAAAAGAAACAAAAATTGGTAACATGAACAACGCACCGTCAACTTAACCCCATTTAACACTTGTGTGTAAGCAACACCCCCGCAAATGAGATAGAGAAAGAAGGAGAGAGAGAGAGAGAGGGAGAGGGAGATGGAGAGACAGGGAGTTTAGGGTTAGGAAGGGGTTGACTTGTTATCACCTTTCAATACATAAAATGCACATGACCAATTGGTGGTAACGGCAATTCAAAGCGTTATAGCCAAGTCAAGCAGTTGTTGACTTGACCAAAACGAGCGCTAGAAAAATGACTTCAATTAACTGTTTGGCTTTCGTTCAGTTGACCAGTGACTAACCAAAATGGTTGGACATGACAGGACACGCACCAAGGACTACAGGGTTGAGTTTTTTTGGTAAGGGGTCAGGGAGGGTCCATTTGATGGGGGAGAGGGCAGAAGGTGACAGAAGGGGTAGACTTTTGATCGCTAGACCAAGCTTAAGGGCTGTAAGGGCGCCATCTAGCGGCAACACTAAAACTAAATACTGTGTGTGTTAGTGTGTGTGTGCTGAATGCGAGGCCTTATCGATTCGCATAAATTAATTTTCATTTTAAACGAATACGAATAAGAAAACGAATGTGAATACAACGAATAAAGTCAACGACGCTTGTGCGGTATTTTTTTTTTTTTTATACTAAAAACAACAAATACTAACGATAATGGGCAGGTACATAGCTACACACACACAAACTAACACACACTCGTGCACATATCGCTCCAATATATGACGAAAGCAAACTCCTCTACGCCCCTTAACCCCTGCCACACCCCCTCCCTAACGCCCTTTAACCGTACTCGCACATTGCATGTGAAAACTCATTCGTTACCTTTGTTAAAAAGGCCAAATTTTGCGGCGACGACGACAGCGACAAACGGCATCGAAGCTACAGGCACAGTGGTACGAAGTGCTCAGTAGGCGGAAAAAATATAAATAAATTAATTATAATAAATAAAAACTTTATTAGTTACATATAAATATTTATTATACCGTATATTAAAAAAAGTTAAATAATTAAAAATAGTTAAAAATTTAATATTTTTACAAAAATACTGTTGTCCGCTAAACTTTAATTTTAAGAAAATACTCAAAAATTATAGAATTTTTTAGTTATTTTAAAAATATTTTTAAACTTAGAAAAGTTTTGTATTTTTAGCTGAAAAATTGCAGAGCGGAGTTAATTTTTAACGGGAATAAGATTTTGTTATAATTTATTTATTGAATCTTAATTTAAACTTCTTGTGAAATGCAAAAGGTTTTTGTTTAAATTAGTGTATAAAATATATGACAATTTATTAAGTTTTGATATTGACAATACAAATTGGAAAATTAGTTGTAATTTAAAAAAGTACACATACAAAACCTTTTAATAATAAATTACATTATAGTTAATAGTTCTGTATAACTACTTTAATAAATTACAAAAAAAAATTCCTGATTAAAGTAATTTACAGGAAATTTATTTGCATGATTTTTCTCAAGGTGATTGGTAAATATTAAATATTTTTGATTTAGTGTATTAATAAATAATTAATAATAATTAAATAATTAATAAGAATATATTTATATACTGCACAACTTTATTTTGTAATCTATGGCAGTTTATTAGGTTTTTAGACCCCGTACTCTTTAAAAAAGAGTAAAGGGGGTCTATTAAGTTTGTCAGAAGCGAGATGTGCGTAACAGGCAGAAGGAGGCGTGGCCGACCCCATAAAGTATATATATTCTTGATCAGCATCAACAGCCGAGTCGATATAGCAATGTCCGTCTGTCCGTCTGTCCGTCTGTCCGTCTGTCCGTCTGTCCGTCCGTCCGTATGAACACCTGGATCTTTTAAACTACAAGAGCTAGAGACACCAAATTTGGAATGTAAGTCCGTTATTTTCTCGAGCAGATCAAGTTTATTTCAAATTGTTGCCACGCCCCTTACCGCCCCCGCAATGAGCAAATAACCAGACACACCTCGAAAAAATTTGTGTTTTAGGTGAATATCTCAGTAACTATAGCACTTAGGAGCACAAATTTTGGTATACAGGTTTTTAGAGACAGCCTTAGTATAATGTCATTAAAAATTTTGAGCTGCCACGCCCCCTTTGCTCATCAGAAATAAAAGACTCTCCAGCTTCAATGCCTTGTTTCAGGCATTAAATCAAATAGTACAGTGTTGTAATTTAACATACGCTTAGAGAATTACTATTTCTAACTTTCCTGAAAGTGGCATCAAAATCCTATGTCAAACAACAGAGAAATTACGGTTCAAAGTTGAAGTTATTTTAAAGCAAAATCACTGCATGCGCGCAACACATACAAACAAACACAGAAACATACAAAAACATATGTTCGAACGTTTTCTCTACCTGCTGGCGGCAGCGCTGCCCGGAGCCGCTGGCCGCGCCGACCAATGCTATACATACACACATATGTATGTGTGCACATACTTATATGGAAATAATCGGAAGAATGATAGAAGAGGGGTGTGGTGCAACTGATAGAGTTGCGGCGCAATGTGGAACCTTCGCATGGATCGCGGGTTCGAGTGCTGACGATGACAGTTGTTAATTTATTTATTTTTTAATTTTAATTCAAAATGTAAGTATTTAATTTTAATTTTTTAAATTTCATTTGAAAATTTTAATTTAAATAAAATGCAATACTATGGGAGTACGGGGTCTTTTACAGTCGGCTCGATCGACTGTAGCCTTTCTTACTTGTTTTTTATAAACATTATTTAATTAATTAACTTGGTCGTAAACAATTCGATAGTGGGTCCCAGTGTGCGACGTTGGGCAACGGCATGTGAAACGCATACGATTCATATGCAAAGCTACACAGACACTCGTGGGACATACATATGCAACACATGTGTGTGTGTGTGTGTGTAAATATGTGTTAGTTTTGTATATATGGGTATAAACTTGACTAAAAGGACTCGAGGGAGATATTAATCTAGTTTTTTCTCTCCCTCCCTTCCCTCCTTTCCATTGTTTGCCTCCTTTTTTCATTGGATTTTTTTTTGGTCAAAAGTGAATTCGAAGTCGAAGCCAAAAACATTTCATTCGCTTCGTTCATTATTATTACCAACTATTCGCGGTTATTGTTGTTGTTGTTATTGTTTTAACCTGATACTTGGCGGAAACCCAAACTGCAGGGCGGGGAGTGGTGGAAAGGGAGTGGAGGAAAAGTGAACCACGAGTTTTCAGCTGCTTTTCATTTTCATGGCAATGGCTTTTCTTCGTTCTTGTTTTTGGGTCTCCTTTTGAGGTAGAGAAAACGCGCTCTCAACTTTTATTGTTAACATGCAATTTATTTATTAATAATATTCATATTCAGTCAGTGGTGTAATGCGATGTGTAGGTCTGTGTGTGTGTGTTTAGCCACCCAAGCAACCAATCTCACCCACCAGCACCTCCAACTCCACATTACCTTCCTGCTTGACCGTATTTGCAGAGGGTTGTCCAGTTTTAGAACATGTAAATGTCAGGGGCTAATACCAAGTAAAGTCCTCGCAAAGTTCCGACTAAATAAACACAAACATACATTTCAATAAAGTGTGTATTTTAGCATGTTATGAATTCATACATAAAAATCATAATTTAATTAAACAAACATATGTATGATATTTAATATATAAATAAGACATACAATGCATATTTTTTTATATAATAAAACAATTTTAAATTTTTTGTTTTTTTTTAAGAGGTCAGAATGTACGAAACGAATTTGTAAAATAATAAATTATTTGAAATTTTTGAAAATACTTAATTTAAATACTATTTATTTAATTAAAAATATTTTTTTTTCCATAAAATTAAAACTTATTTAATTTAGATTTATTAAAATAAAATTGTACAATTCTTAAGTCAATTTCTACTTTTAATTAAAATCTTAACTGAAAAAAAGATTTTCCAAAAATTGTGTGTTTTCAGTAGTTTATCCAGAAAATGATTCAACTTTTTTTTTTCAATTTTATAGACACCGATTATTTTCTTTTTTTTACTCAAGTCTAAATAAAAATGATGTTATCAAAGCAACCAATTCAAGTATCTCATAATAACTGAAGAAATCTTGCAGTGAAATCAACAGTAGACTTAACATAATTACTTTCGATTCGTTGAATGGCAATTGTCTTTAACTAGTTGTTGTGTTATGTGTCATAGTTTAATATGAGGTTTTCTTTCGGTTATAGTTTTTGGGGTTTCTTTTTATATTTATTTTTATTTGTATTTCTGTTTTCTTTGAGTTTTGAATAGAGCGTCCACCTCAGGCAGTGTGTGAACAAATATAATATTTTGTAATAAAGTTGTACACAGGTTTAATTAACTTCACACGTTATATATATATAACTATGTGCATTTATGTGTGTGTGTATATATAAATGGCCCCAAAAAAATAGCGCAGACCCTAGGAGTAGGTATGGGAAAAGAGGGTTTAAGGGAACGGAGAGTGTGGTCTGATCTGGCCATAACTGTGTACGGTTAACTTTGGATATTGCCGTCCTGCTTCAACACACAACATTAATAATTTAACGAGTTTAATTTGAAAAACCTTTAAAGGTAATTAACGTATATTTTTGGCAGTTTTATTGCATGTTTTGTTGTTGCTCTCCGTCGGTTTCTGTTGCTGATGTTATTGTTGTTGGTTTTTTTGGTTGTTCATTTTTAATTTTTGTTTTCTCGCCTTGCATTGGTTGAGTAATAAGACAACTAAGCAAACACATATACATATAAATGTATATATATCAAAGTTAGTATATAAACGAGCACATGAGATTCATATTTAGCCAATGTATTTGTTTTATTTGATGTGGCTGTGAATGTGACTCTGTGGATGTTGCCAAGCGTTAGTCAGTCAGTTAGCTCGGAAAGTATTTAAAAAATTACTTAATTGTTGTCATAAACTGTCCGACGACGGCGAAGTTGAAGTTTAAGTGGCTAAAGCGCACTTGCCACAGTCGCTGCCAACAGTTATTGTCCACTGTTCGTGCAAAGTGGCTAAAAATCTAGAAATTTTTTTAATAAAAGTTTAAGTTTTAAAATTACACAAATTAAACAAAAAAAATATTTAATTACTTTAAAAGTATTTATATATAAAATTTTTATTTTAAAGTTTATTTAAGTTTTTTTTTATTTTGATAAGTTTATTCTAAAAAATTTATCTTACACTTAGAAATTTTGTAGCTTTTAATTTAACAAACTAAACAAAGAAATATAAAATTTTTTATAAACATTCTTCAATAATTAATAAAAATTTTTTCATATTTAATTTTTATAAAATTACTAACATCAATAAAAACCTTTCAGAAAATGATAAAATAGGTAAAATTCTTAAAAAAATGGAAATAAAAACAATTTATTGTTATTGCAGTGCCAAAAATTACTCAAGTTACACAAAAAAGGTAATAAAAATTAAATATATTTCAAATGTAACCCATGCAACCCAAATTTATTATATAAATTAAATAGTTATTATATTATTTGCTTAGTTTAGTGTACAAAACCTTTTGACACTCACTGTACTTTTTTAACCACACGCTGAAGTTCAAGTCTCAGGCACACAGCAAAAGAAAAGCCAAAAAAAAAATCTGTGAAGAAGCAGCAACAAAAACAAAAACAACAACAATAAAAGTATTAACAATACTAAAGTTGACAGCTAACAAAACAGTAATCATAATAATAACTGAAAACTGGTTGTTAATAATAATATTTTATTATTATTGCATTACTTGGTAATGATTAATCTGGAAGCTTGCTTCAGTTTCACAAACACACATATGAGTTAACTGAATTAGTAGCTAGAGGGAGAGCGACAGACAGGAGAATGAGAAAGCGAGACATATAGTGCAAAAGAGACGGCAATAATGTACCTATGATTTTTGGTAATTATGAAAGCTGAGCTAATGAAATGAAGTTGTCAAGATATATCTATAGATAAATCTTTTCCCCTAGTAAATCTAAGAAAAGTCTCTATTAAAAAAGTTATAGTAAAAAATGTTAAAAAGGAATAGATTATGAAAATGGAATATTTAAGAGATCATTATATATATGTATCTACTGTAAATTTTAAAAAGGTATTTAAAGTTCATTCTTTACTTATTGTAAATTTTTTTAAGATGTTTCCGTAAATAAAAGTTGTGGGCATAATATAAAAATTATTATAAAATCGATCATTTAATTGATGGTTGAAAACATATTTAAAAATCATATTAAACTATTTATTTATTATTAGATTTACCTGATTAAGTTTAATTTTCATCTTATTACGTTATTATTATTTAAATAATTTCGACGCATTTTGAGGGTACAATTTTCTAAAATATTAAGATCATTTATCACCATAATGATATTCCAATTCATTGGCCAGCTAAATTTAACTTTTCTATTATTTCCTGTTCAGTTTTTAACCCAGTAAATTGAAACAGCTTCAAGAGCTTCTGTGACGCTTCACTAAGCGATGAAGAACCAAATTTAAGAGCTTGATTTGTTCAATGGATCATCTCGGATTAATACCAATTCATTAGATTACAAAAAAAAAAATTAAATTTGCCTGTAATTTCAATTAGTGGTGTGCTGTCAAGGAATGCGGGATGCAAACGGCATTTGCTGCTCTCGTCTTAATTCAATTTCTTTGTATTTATTTCTTTATTTAGTTTTGTGTAAAATTTTCCTTCTTTTCATTTTTTTTGGGGGGGAGTTTTCGTGTGTGTTCGTTTTTAAATTGCATCATAAATTCAATTCAAATAAAGTTGAATACACATTCACTTACTCATCAGGCAAGCACGGACTGATCTTAATTGAAATTTTGTGATCTTGCCTTTCGAAAATGGGATAAAAAAAAAAAAATCATCGTTTATCGTTGTCGTATAAGTAAGTATATTCGACACAATTCCAGCTTCGTTCTGTTTGTTTTGCGTTTTAATCAGGAAGTTTTTAATTGCGTCGTATGTTTCAACTGCCAGTTAACCATATCATCATGAATATTATCTTAACCCCCCTCCAAACCCATTCCTCAGTTGTCCCTGTTAAAAATACCCATTGAGCTACTGCTAACATTAAGTCAAAACCCGCCCGAAAGTCAACCCATTCCACTTCACTCCGCCCTCTGCGTGTGGCGTCATTTAATTGAATTATTTCGAACGACTATAATAATAACAACAACAGCAGCAGCAACAACAACAACAACAATAATAACAATGACAGTAACAAAAGCAATGGAAAAAAGTCGTCAAGAAATCAAAAGATTTTTTGCTCAATGTTTGCTTTTTTTGTGTATTTTTTGCCTGTCGTGTATATAATTAATTTTTAATTTGACTCGCAGAAATTGGGTAATAAAAATTGTAAATTGTAGCAACAGCAGTAGTCCACGCCCCCTTTGCCTTGCGTCTCACAAATACAGTGTGTACTAGAAGTCGATACTCTGGTCAGCCACAAGGCAAGAAAAACAGTGTCAAAACAAAGCAGACTGCTTGACTATCAGATACTCAGTGAATAGTAAGTGGTAGCTAAAAAGGGGATGTTGAATATTACTTTAAATTTAAATTTAGGCAGAAAATTTTATAATTCAAAAAATAAACTTAAAATAGAGTCCAATAATAAATAAATATATATATAAATAGCAAATAAATAAACACATTCTTAAATAAATAAGTATACAAGTAAAAAAAAATATAAATAAAATTATTAAAATAAAATTGCCAGAAAGTAAATAATTGTTTATATATAAAATTAAATGCAATCACATGATTTAAACTATCGACAAAATATTTATGAGCTTTGGAAAAATGTATGAGAGGCAGACACTTGATTTAATTATCTATTAAATGTAAACCTCAAAATCTAGTTAATATTAAGCTAACAAATACCCTTTTTATACCCTTATTGGCAATGGGTACACCCCTACACTGACTGCTGCACTGATAACAGGGTATACACTAACAAAGAAAGCATAAGAAAAACAGTTGCCATATTTTGTTTGATTTTCCCTTTGCACCCTTTTAACCGCTTCCGAAGAAATGTTTCTTTTTGTTGTCCTGCATTGTTGTCCTCTCACTCACTCCTTTGCAGCTGGCATCTCTTTCGCACACTGTTCAATGTTTAATTTTAATTTGTATTTTTTTGTTGTTGGCTATTTCATTACCTTTTGTTGTTGCTTTGCATTATTCACAAGAAAAATTAAAAAGTAAACAGAAAAATTATTTTTTTTTGGTTAACTTTTAAACAAGGCAAAGGCTGTTTCCCTACCCCTGCCCACTAGCACTTCCCCTCCTTCAGTCTATCGCAGCCTGACAGCTGCTGTTGTCCAGCACGCAAAAATTATTATAATTTCCTTCTGGCTGTTATTCCTCCCCCGCCCACTTTCCCTTATTATCCCTGACCACCCTCTGATCGGGCAGTTACTTACGCCTTTGACTTTACCCAGTAATCGCCTTCGATATGCCGCCGTCGACTGAGACTTGTGACTTTAACTTCGGCTTCGACGGAAACGGAAACGTAGCCAAAATGCGACGCCCTCCAAGCCCCTTGCGATTTCCGCGTCCTCAATGAGCTGTTGTTATTTTTCTGGTGTAACAATAAAATTGTTGTATCCTTTTTTTTTCACAATTCTTTTTAGACCCCGTACTCTTTAAAAAAGAGTAAAGGGGGTCTATTAAGTTTGTCAGAAGCGAGATGTGCGTAACAGGCAGAAGGAGGCGTGGCCGACCCCATAAAGTATATATATTCTTGATCAGCATCAACAGCCGAGTCGATATAGCAATGTCCGTCTGTCCGTCTGTCCGTCTGTCCGTCTGTCCGTCTGTCCGTCTGTCCGTCCGTCCGTATGAACACCTGGATCTTTTAAACTACAAGAGCTAGAGACACCAAATTTGGAATGTAAGTCCGTTATTTTCTCGAGCAGATCAAGTTTATTTCAAATTGTTGCCACGCCCCTTACCGCCCCCGCAATGAGCAAATAACCAGACACACCTCGAAAAAATTTGTGTTTTAGGTGAATATCTCAGTAACTATAGCACTTAGGAGCACAAATTTTGGTATACAGGTTTTTAGAGACAGCCTTAGTATAATGTCATTAAAAATTTTGAGCTGCCACGCCCCCTTTGCTCATCAGAAATAAAAGACTCTCCAGCTTCAATGCCTTGTTTCAGGCATTAAATCAAATAGTACAGTGTTGTAATTTAACATACGCTTAGAGAATTACTATTTCTAACTTTCCTGAAAGTGGCATCAAAATCCTATGTCAAACAACAGAGAAATTACGGTTCAAAGTTGAAGTTATTTTAAAGCAAAATCACTGCATGCGCGCAACACATACAAACAAACACAGAAACATACAAAAACATATGTTCGAACGTTTTCTCTACCTGCTGGCGGCAGCGCTGCCCGGAGCCGCTGGCCGCGCCGACCAATGCTATACATACACACATATGTATGTGTGCACATACTTATATGGAAATAATCGGAAGAATGATAGAAGAGGGGTGTGGTGCAACTGATAGAGTTGCGGCGCAATGTGGAACCTTCGCATGGATCGCGGGTTCGAGTGCTGACGATGACAGTTGTTAATTTATTTATTTTTTAATTTTAATTCAAAATGTAAGTATTTAATTTTAATTTTTTAAATTTCATTTGAAAATTTTAATTTAAATAAAATGCAATACTATGGGAGTACGGGGTCTTTTACAGTCGGCTCGATCGACTGTAGCCTTTCTTACTTGTTTTTTTTTGCTTCTTGTTGTCCCAAGACATAGGAAAATCAAAGGCTGCAACGTCGTCGTCGTCGTCGTCGTCGTCGTCCTTCGATGCCTTTTCTACTCTACCTCCCCTACCGCTTCTCTACTCTACCTCTTCAGTTGTTATTGTTGTTGCCGTCTCGCGCTCTTTCTTTTCTTTATTCGCCTTTTTCCCTATTTTTTTTGGGATATTCATAAACTTTCAATATTTTTCACTTTTGCCCATTGGCTGTGCATCTACACGGCAAAGTGTAGGGCATTTACTGCTATAGAAATTTTATTCCATACGTTTATAAAAATTGGAACTTGGCTTATTTCTTCAATAAGAGAAAAACATAACATTTTTTTAAATATTAAAAATAAATTTTTTTTATTTTTGTTTAATTATTCCTTTAGTACTGACTGCCAACAAAGTACTGAACAAAGTTGATTACTAATTTTTACAAATGTGATTTCTAACATTTTTACTTTAACCTGTCTTCTTCAAGCCTGATTTCAATGTTTAGTTATAATGTTTAGAAAATTTTAAAACGCTGAAATTTTAATGTATTACTCTATTACTCTATCATTCTCTCTCTTTCTGTATGACTACTTTTGTATGTTTTCCATCTCTTTTCTTTGGTGTAGCGCCCTGTGTTGTCGCCGATGATTTGCTGTTTTTGGTTTTGTAAACTTTGTCTTAGATTTTGTTACTCACGTCTTGCAATTTTTTCCTTATTAATTTTTGGTGCAATATTTCGCCCCTTTCGCTTGCACACCGACCCCCCTGGCCACACCACCGCCAACCGCACCCCTTTCGGTACCAACACCCCAGCAGGACAAGTGACGCCGTTGTGGTGCCTGTACTGTTGTTGTTGTTGTTGTTGATGTAGATGTTGTTTATAGCTAGAGCTGCCTGCAGCTTATCGTAATTCATTTGCCGTTGTTTTCTTTGCATTTTCTTAACAATTTTAATTTTTTTTCTGCTGATTTTCCGTATGGTTTTCCCTTATTTCCCTTACTTACTATGTCATGGCATTAATTTTTATATTGAATCCTTTTATAGACTGCCATGGACCTGAGTATTTCTTGATTTTCCTTTCAGCCGTCTGCTACATGGGCAACTATCAGCGGGAAACATTCCCCAAAGTGGGAGGTAAGCAGGTGGGCGTGTCTAGAGGAGGGACAAGGGGTTCAGTTATGGATTGCGTGTTTTATATTTTCTTCCTCTTCCACTTAAATTGTCGGTTAAGCGATGATACGAAACACAATATGAACTGAATTTCTAGTTCCCATCAGAAACAACGACGTTGACCACGACAAATGCAACTGAGAAAATGTTAAAAATGTAATTACATGATGCAATAATACTCGAGTCTAAAATAACTAGTTGGTCTTATTGAATACCCCTCCTCAAACTACCTATCTCTGCTGTGAAAGATCAGAGCAACTACAACCAAATGCTGCGGAAGTTGACATTAAACAAAGTCTAAAAAAGCGAACAACAAAAGAAAACAAACGGACTCCAAAATATACAACAAATACATCAAATACATGAACAAAAATAATAAAAGAAATGAAGAAAGAAGCAAAGAAAAGTGAACAAAAAATAAATAAAATTAAATAAAGTGAGAAAGACAGAAAATAAAATAAAAGTTTGAAAAGACATTCACCGCACAATCTCGAAAGACACAGAGAAATGATATCCCTCTCCACTGCATGCGACATCACTTCGAGGCAGGCAGACAGAGTTCAACTTTTATTTGCATACCCTGTAGCAGAGGGTAGTCTCGTTTTGACAAGTGATTTTTCGGTACTTTTGTTGATTTTCTGGTTGTGTCTTTAACTGACTGATCTGCGTGGGACCTAAAGTTTACTATATAACTATATCTATTTAAATACTAATATTTTTGGTCTGACAACTAAGACAGAGAGAATGTTTCTGACATTTAACGGATCTTTGTTGAGTTCTGCGACATACCCTGCATATTGTACTGATCATCGTGCAGTCGAACTGGCAACAGGTCTACAAAAAATTAAGCATGGTACAAAGGGAGATTTGAAAATGGAAAATGAATTCGAAAACATCCAAATATCAGTTGACACCGACTTACATATTTAGCTCTAACAATTGTTCTACTACGGACCAAACAAATTAAAATCTCAATTATTTAAAACTTCCTCTGATTTCTTATTTAAAGAGTATTAAAGGTTCGTCATAGCATACTTAACAACTCATTCGTGCTTTTAATTGTGGTAAAAATGTAGTAATGATGGGCAACATCGACTGCGACTAAGATTTGGTCTACGTCTTCGACTTTGTCTGTGTCTTCGTCTACAGCTTCGGCTCAAAGTCGTAGTGTTTCGGAAGTCGGCATTTTTATTTAGTATTATGTACTATTAATTTTGTTATTATTTTATTTTAGTTGCTGTCGCAGTGGCCGTCGCCGTTGCCGTTGCCGCTTAAAGCAAACAGAAAGTTGCACGCTTGGACTGTAATGTGGGCTACGTTGGGCTAGGAGGAAAGGGCGGTGGCAGTGGGCAGGTGGCAGGTGGCAGGTGGCAGGGGGCACCAGTGGGCTGCCACCTTTCTACGCAACCACATCCGGCATTTGTGTGAGTGTTACGCTCCCACACGTGAACAAAAAAAATGCTCTCAACTCCAAAAACTCTACAGCTCCAACTCCAAATTCCAACTCTGACCGAGAAGAGAGCGCGAGAAAGTTCAGTGGGTCAACTGCCAAGTATCACTGTAGCTACTGGCTCCATTGTGTCTTACCTTTAGCTATCCTGTGATTGCGTTGATATTCAGCTGTCCAAAACTGGATGCTCTTCAAGACAAGTGCCTTAAAGTGTAGCAAAAAAAAAATATATATTCAGGTTTATATAGAAAAATAAACTCTAAGCTCCATTCACTCGGCGTCTACACCAACGCACAATTGAAAGATCCGGAAATTGTATTACAATGCTCACAAAGAGTACACTGTACAAAGTGGCATATGAGCTTAGAGTGTAGTCTAAGAATTTGCCAACTTGCAAATAAAAACAGATTTAAATTTTGGTTAGCTAAAAAGGGAATAGAGGGGAGGCACACCATAAAGGGTTTATTTTATTTATCAACATCAAAAGCCGAGAAGATTTTGCAATAATCGTCCGTCTGTCTGTCTGTATGAACACTTGGATCTTTGAGACTGTTAGAGCTCGAGCCACCAAATTTGGATTGAATGTCCGTCAATATGTCAGGCAGATCAAGTTTATTTCAAAATTTTGTCACACCTTCTACTTCCTCCGTAAATTATGAAAAACAATTTTCATATCACCATAACTTGGAAACTATTGGAGCTATCGTGACCAGAGTATGTATATGGTACCCTTATAACTCACCAAGTTTACTCAAGATCGGATAGCCATAGTCAAAAATCTCCCCTAGGATGAATCGGTCAAATTTGTTTGTTTGTATGAAAAAGTACACAGAAATGAGTACGGGGTCTTTTGCAGCTCTTTTTTTTATAAACCTAATTTTTTTTTAATTAAATGTATGAAAACTTTAAATTCATGAACTAATTGTCATCTTGATTGACCGCTTTCATCACATGTAAACATTATGACAAATATTACCAATTAAATTTTAACTTTGCTCTCCAGGGTTACTTTAATGTAAAGGATTCTGACAAAAATTCTTTTCTTTCCTCCATGGTTACATTATTGTCTATCTTTTCTTAAAAAGGCTTTTGATTAGTTAATGTTTGAAAAGCTTTTTATGTTTAGAACTTAACTTAAGGTCAGTTCAATGCGTAACTGTCCTCCATGTTCACATTAATACTCTCCAGTGACTTTCAGCTGCTCAATTATCGTTTGAATGGTGATTTACTGACACTCAATTGTTATTCCCTGTCCTCCAGGTTCCCATTAATACAAATCTACTGCCCTATTATCTTTCCACACATGATTCTAGTGGAGGGCGCACTGGGTTGGTGATAAGGGGGTTTTTGGGTTGTAGAGGGGACTGTTGTTTATTAAAATTCGCATGTCGTCGAATTTGACATACGCCTGTCAGACTCTGGAAATTACTTTGTTGTTTTTTTTATATATATTTTTTTTTATTTCTTTCCTTCGTTTCTTTTTCTCAGTTGTATTAGTCGCTTTTAATATAGTAATGTGGCACATTTTTATTCGTGCTGCTTGCATAACATTTTCAGTTACAGTTTTTTTTCTTTTTTATAAATTAACTTTTATTTGGGTGTTTTGTTGCGTTTTGTAGCCCTGTAGTTAAATGTTAGAGATGGTTTGCTAATAAAAAATTTAAAAAATAATAGAAACTATTCTAGACCATGGAAGTGTATAGCAGTTTCGGAAAGTTATCACAAACAATTAATTGTTTGCTTCATTTTGATCTTGTTGATCTCAAAGGCTTAACGAGGTAAAGACCACAAATTTGGAGTTTCAATCATAACGATTGCATAATAAACTGCAACGTTTTTCGAAAAAGTATTTTGAGCTGAATTTCTACAGGGAAGCTGAAAGTCAGATACGCTCAACTGCAGAATTTGACACTAGTTTTGCGCTGGTTGCCCACCGGAACAGGAGGGTAGCGGATATGTGACTGTATAAGTGAGGGGTGGAGGGTGCAGAGGTGGAGCGGAGCGTAGCGGGGTAGAGCTCGGTGGATATACTATGACTTAGTCTTAAGTCCATCAATCATCAGTCACATTCGAAGCAGCGCAGTCAGCGTCGCGCACTCAACGTAACATTCAAATCAATCAAAATACAACAACGACAACGACGACGACGACGTCGACGACTTCTAACTGTTAAAACGAATTGGCAGCCCAGGCGAGCAATGGACCTGCCCACTCCATTTATGCAAAACAAAAGAACCAAAAAAGAAGGAAAAATAAAAATAATATTTTATCGAATATGTAAAAACAAAAAAAAAATATAGCGAAAATTTGTGATGAAGTTGTTCAGGCTCAATCTGCCACACACTCCCTACCGCCCTTCACCACCCCCTACCCCTGCTCAGCTGATGTATGATGAATAATGTGCAGGGTCGCTGGTGCCAAGAGGGGTTGAGTACCGTTTCTGCCCTTAACGGGGGGGTAATGTTCATATAGCGTGCACAAACAATTTCTTCCTGCTTTCCTTACTTTTACTTCTTTTTTTTTTCCGCACATATGGCAGCAACTTCAGTTAATGATCAATAATATTTTATATTGGATGCACAACTCTACGTAGTAGGAGAGCAAACAATTCTAGGATTTCTGGCTAAAATCAATCCAAAATGAAGTTAGAAGTAAATCATTTATGAATTTTTTAAGTGTAGTGATCTGTTCATAAAAATATCGTAAATATATATTAAATAAAAGTTAAAAAAAAATTGTAATAAATAATCTAAAAAAAAATATTTATTTTAATAATTTCTAGCAAACAAACCTCAGCTTAAATCGAAAATTTCAGTATGAATATTTTTCTCTGTGTATAAAAAATAACAGTTCATCTAAGCAAGCCGTTTGGGTCAACACCTTTAATTTGGGAGATCTTAGTAGGTCCTGCGTTTCCAGAGAGCTATCGTTACGAATGTTCTCCGTATTCTCCTCAGTTTACAGCCTGTGCTTGGCAAGAACACAACATAATATTTTTTTTTAATAGTTAATCACTTTTTGTTTATTTTTATTTGGATTCAATATTTTTTTTTTCAATTTTTGACGATTCGCCCGAACTGCGTCCAAAAAATTTCAAGTGAAACGTGCAATTTTATTTCTGTGTGTTTTTTGCCCTCATCCAAATTTTATTATTTAATTTTTTGCGTGCAAATATTTTTGTATTGAAATTGAATTTAATCGTTCATTTAATAATCAAAGATGATGTCATTCAATAAGTTTCTGCAAGTGGCTTATGGCCTGCGCCACGCCTACGTTGCCGCCTCTCGTGTTGTGGTACGGAGTTTTAGTGACGGTGAAGATGGAGCCACAGTGCGTAATATGAAATCAGCTTCGGCTCAATTGGGCCAAGCTGTGGACTGTGACACAGTCCTGGAATCACCGGAGCCGAAACAACGGATGGTCGAATTGGAACATGTACGCTCCCGCATCAATGAACTGGATCAACGTGAACTGCGGCACAAGGAATACGCTGAGATGCTCAAGCAGCTTATTAAAAAACCTATCAGTTTCACTCTGGAACGTTTACCCTTCAAGCAGCCCACGCCCTCAGCAAATGTGCGTCAATCCATACGCAATTGTGCCAGCACCGAGGAGGTACTACAACTGACCAATAACCCTGTGCAATTGGCCAACGAGTTGGTTAAACTCGCCTGGGAACTAAACACCGAGAAGCGCAAAAATGATGTGGTGCTCGAGAGCTATTTGGAGCTCAAACAAGAGCTGATGAATGCAAAATTAAATCAAGAAAAATAATGGTAGGTAGGATTTCTGTTATAAATCTACATGATTATAATTATTTAATAAGCCAGGGAGTCTAACAGTGGTGTAGAAATCTTAAGGGTTTTTTAAGAGACAATAGGGTGTAGCCATCGGTTAAATCTTTCTTTCTAATAATGTATGTAGTTTCAAAATTCATCTTCTCATTGTAATCCACAATAACGAAGTGATGCATCGAAAGTGTATACAATTTTACACTTTTGGTAAATTACTATATATTTTTTGACATTTTTTTCAAAGTCTTCTTGACTAAAACTAACTTGTTAGACTAAGGCCAAGCCGTTAAAGAACGCCAAAAGGCTTGTTTATAATAAAGCTCTAAAAGGCGATGTCTATAGAAAATTTAGGGTATCATAAAATTCACAAAATTTAAGTTTGGTCATTCGCGAATGTTTGTTAAATATTATCTTAAATTGATATCTAATTTTATTTAGTTTGCATTACTATTTATAAAATGTATATATTTTGTCCAAACTTATATAGAAACAATTATTAATTTTCGTTTTTTATTGCAGCTAAAAATGAATGCGATTCATGATGATGAAAATGTTTCGATAACAGCATAAAAATTTCTTAAACATGTATTAACTATTAACACACATGCAACACATACCTAACGGTGCTAAGCTGGCAACACTGACTGCCCGCCTGCCAGCCGCCTGCCTGTCCGAGTGCCTGTTTGCCTGCCTGCAATGAAGAAAGCTAACGAAACAGATTTCATTTTGTCTAAAAATACGAATATGATCGCATATAAATTATAATTGAAAAATATCCATATACGTGTTGTCAACTTGTGCAACAGCAGCAACAACAATTGCAACAACTGATAAAAGTGTGGATGTTGTGTTGTACCTTGTAAGTGTATAAAAAAATACGGGGGGTTTCTAGAGTTTGCTAAAAAAAAGTATTTAGCTCTTGATCGGCTTCAACAGCCGTTAACACCCGGATATCGGGTGCTGAACTTGTCTTTATCTACTGTTTTAGCGGCAAATGTTATATCAAGTTTTAGTGCAGCGTTTATAAAACATCTTATAGCTATCATATGAATAGTCTTTGCTAACTATATCAATCAGTTATTACATAAAAACCATTTTGTAATTTGACATACCTTACAAAACCCTTAAAGGATTACCTCAAATGGCAAATAAATATATAAGAATTAGTACAGGGTCTTTTGCAGTCGATTAGCTTGACTTTAACCTTTTGTACTCGATGTTGTTGTCCGTCTCCATCTGAGTTGTTGCCTCGTCTCTGGTGTCTTTGGCTGGATTCACCGCTGTGTTGCTGCCTGATGACTTGATTTGAAATTTGAAATGATATTTTAAGAAACTAATGCCGCCATAGCTCGACGACAGACTCGTTGCAGTCACCCTCCCCTCTCCATCCACCCCCCTTCAGACCCGCCGTTTGACGCACGCTTTTGAGATCCCTCTCGTAGGCATGTTAAATGTCATTTAATAGTTGACAGTTGCACTTGCTGTTGTTGCACTCGTTGTTCTTGTTGTTGTTGTGATTATTGCAGTTTATTATATTCATTCCTTTACTTCTGTCTTCATCTTTTTATTATTTTTTGTGCTAGCAAAAAAATTTATGTGTAGGTGGTTTTAAATTTATGTCGTCGTTGTCGCCGACATCGAAACAACTCGCGAAAAATTCTTTTGAATTTGTTTCGTTTTTCTTTAATAAAACAAAATTTTATTGCTTACACTAAAAGTGCGCTGCACACACACACACACACACACACATACTCAGCTCTCTGATCATGATCACCATACGTTTGATCATCATCTTGAGGGGAATGATTCTGAAGTTGCTCACTTGAACTACTGATCACAATGCTTATTGATGACATCCTGTTAAATGCCACAGAGACCCATTTTCATCATCATAGGTCTTAAACTAGTCGCAACTGATTTTCTTTTCAGTTTCTGTTTTTTTTTCTATTTTGTGTGCGGCTTGGAATTTATTGACATCATCAATTATACTTGCAGTTTCCGCCCCGTGGGGAGTAGATTATTCACAACTTGTCACTTGTTTAATCACAAAAATTACATGTTTAAATCTGAAGATTGAACTAGGAAAATTAATATTATTAATACTTTAAATTTCAAAACAAATTGCGCAAATTATCCAACAAAATCTTTTTAAAAAACTGCTTTGAATAAGTTTTTCCTTTGTGTCTACTATATTTCAACTTGGTTCATGTATTTCTTCAGCTGAAAATGAAGCCTTATTTAATTTATTAAATTTTTAATTATTTCAAATTTGCATAACTTTTTTTTTAAATAGATTTTAGTTTAACATATGTTATGGATACTGCATAAATTTGATATAATTGTGAATACCTGTTGTAATAACGTTTCTTATTGCTCATACAAAGCGTTTGGTCACACTGTTTTGACGATCTGGCAACGCAAATGACTTTGCAAATTTACCTATAAGGTTTTTTTTTTGTAACTGAACCTCTTGAACCTGATCTTTGACTTTTCGCCTCTTTAGAAAGTTTGTCTTGTTATTGTTTTTTTTTTCTTTTTATGTTTTCTGTTTGGTTTTTGGCAAATCATAAACGCGTCTATCAAAAATGGCGCCACCAACGCCACCAAAGACGGCATCATCTTTTGGTCATGGATCACAGCACACATAGAGAGTTCGGCTCAGTTGAGTCTCTGACTTTGAGTCGGAGTCTAAGCCAACTCGAGTTGCGTTTGGCTTAATATTTAAATAAGCCAAAAAAAAAAAAAAAAAACCGTAGACAAAACTCAAAGTCGAAGTCGAATTTGAAATCGTTGTACAGTTGCGTTCACTGTCGGATAAGCTGAGTCAGTTCGTCAAAATAGTCAGCGAAGCGCGTAGGGCCACAGCCCTGCCCCCCGCCCTCACACATGCCTACTCCCTCAACTATCTTCCATTGGATTTCCTCCCCAAATTCCCTTCTTACGCACAAGTCTTGAGTTTTGGGGTCTTATCTAGGTGCTGGTGGTTGTGGTGGTGCGTCTCTCTCTCGATTACACCTGCTTTTTGGGCACACACTCATATACACCTACACACACATATCGCCATTTTGGAATTTCGTTTTCTGGACGAATGCCTCTAATATGAATTAACAAAAATAAACATAAAAATAAATATTTTTTTTTTGTTTTGAAAATTTCGAAAGAAAGAAATAGAATTGGAAATGTTATGCTCATTGTTAGATCGTACGAATAGTAGTTTATATTTTTTTTTTTTTGGTTTACTTGTATCTGGTTTTTTGTATTTGGCTAATTAGCGTGGCCCATGGGAAGCACATGGGGAAATGCTCTTGGAAGTCACTTCCACCCGCAGGTCCATAACCTGAATTTCTTTTCAAGCATTTATAATGCGACGCTGCTTATTCATATTATTATTAGTTTTATGTTTCTTCTGCTCTTTTTGCATAAATTAAATAAGTTTTATTTTCTGTTTTTCGTATGTAGATCAACAGAGATGCGTTTTAAGTTGGCTAAGCGGCTCAAGTGTAGGCTCAAGTGCAGGGTATTAATAATAAATTTATCCCAAGCTTGTTAACTTAAGTTGTTTTAGCTTTATCTTGCAGTCTAGAGATTAGAATATAATAAAGGCTTATTATTTATTTGGGAGGAGGTTTAATAGAAACTATAGTGTGCTAAATTATTTTCAATTTCAAAACATATTTTCTGAAAAGTTTTTTCATCACAATTCCTGGCCTTAAAATTTGGTTTTTGCATTTTATTCTTTGCAGAAACAAAGTTTTATTAAATTATAATCAAAAGTTTTAGAAATTCTATCAAATTAAATGAATTAATAATTTCTGTTGAACAAATTTGGAAAATTTTATATCATATTAAAAAAAATAACATATATTTTAAAATATATTATAAATATGAAACTTAAGCTGAATATGTAAGTATTTTAAGCGTTTTGTCTGCTTCGATGTACCCGATCGTAGTGAGGGTAGTGCATGTCCAAAGTTATTAAAGCGTAAATTCGAGACTATTATGATTATGCAGATAGACCCGATAGCTATGCGTATATTGTTTTAAGCTTTAGCGCTTGGTTCACACTATAAAAAAAAATTAGTAATGTCTGTCTATTGTTGTTGTTGATGTTGTTGCTGTTATGCTCGCATTTAGCCATTATTGTTGCCATTTGACTAGGCTGGCTGGGTTCAATGACTAATTTATGAAAGTTAGCCTGACTTGGCTTTTATTGGACCTCAGCCGGAAATTCATGTAGACCTCTCAGCTGCCGTATTCCCCCCCAAAACTGCCATACCTTTCCCCATCCCCAGCCACGCTTGAGTTATTTGGCTGGCAAATATCAAACTTCAATTGAATAGATATCAAAGTAAAAGTTGCCCAGGAAAAGCAGTGAAAATCTAAGACAGCCGACAAGGATGTTTTTTGGATTGCCTTCTTTTTTTTTGTCGGGGAAACACAAAGGCGATTTTCTTATCTTTGCGGTCGGTGGAAAAGAACATTGGATTTTCCTTGTTGACATGTGAAATTTCTCGCTAACTTGTTGCCGCTTTTATTTGTTGTTGTTGTTGCTGTTGTTTGTTAGCGGTTTTCATTTGCGGCTAACCAGGACGCTAATCAGCCGAGAGGATATCCTGTGGACAAAAACTGTGTATGCTCAGTGTTGTTAGATCCGCCGTAACGCCCTCGCTCTAATTGAGCCATAATCCTACAAGAAAAAGAAGAGGAATGGAGTGAAAGAAGACCAAGAGGGAGAGTAAAATTCCGACATCATTTGCTGCATTACTTTGGCATTTGCCGACCCGAAAGCGAAGCGACTAAATCAATTTTTATGTCGCACTTTGCAGTTAATGTGGAGCGCCAATAGCGCGCAGTGGAAAGGGGGCACGGGGCTAGGCAGGGGAGGGTGAGGATGGGGCTGCGTGTCCAGTGCGATGCGCCACTTACATTAAATATGCATCAAAAATTGATGATGATGCATTTTTAACGATTCGAGAAGAATTTTTATGTCATGCATTTGACAAGATTCGACAGGGCAACCAAACCGACAGAAATTGACGGACTGCCGGACTGACAGACTGGTGACTGACTGATGTGTTGCCCGATATATTGCTCGATGATCCATGATTCAAGTTGTCTTCTTGTTGACTCAATTTGATTTTGATGGCCTTCTGATAAATTCCCTTTCTACACCCTGTACTCAGTAGTAGTAATGTAGGGTTCATTGGGTTTGATGGAAAAAAGGTGATCGTGCATCCATAAAGTATGTATATATGCTCTTGATCAGTATCCAGAATCGAATTGCTCTCAGAGACTATAAGAGCTACAGCTACCAAGTTTTGAATGAGTCACTCAGATTAGATTTAGTTAAGATATTGTTTAAATAAGTATGGATGAGTGAGTAACTTATTAAAGAGCTCAAGCAAACCCAGAATATTTTGTATATAAATATAAATAATATTTATCTTTAAAGATGTAATAAGAATCGGTTGACTATATCATATAGCCAATTGATAAAAAATCAACGAATTAAAACTGTCCATTAACTAAGACTTAATATTTGCAGTTAATAAAATAATATTAAAATTATATTTAACTATTAAGTGCTTGACCTATTTTTCTTCTCTTATTCTTTGTAGCTACACTTTAATAACTACAGGGACTTTATCAGTCGACTTGCTTGACTGTAGCCTTTTGCTACGAGTTGGTTTTATTTTGTTGCTTTCCTGTCTTTTTTTGCTTTAATTTTCTTTAACCGATATGATAGCATTATTTTTGTTGTTTTTGGTTTTAATGTGAGTTTGTCAATGCAAACGCCCACAACAAAACACATGTGTGTGTGAGTGTGTGTTTGGTTTAGTACATGTCAGCGCCGCTGGATGGCGCTGCGAGTTGTTTTCAAGCCGCTCACACGCTGCGCGTCAGCATGGACAGGTCGTAATTATTTTTGTGGCCAAATTGAATTGAATTAAATTGTGGATGTTAAGTAGAAGTACATGAAGAAGAGGAAGAAGCAGCAACAGCAACAGCACAGAGGAAGCAGCAAAATTGTAGAGCAAGCAGAAGGAGAAACACAAGAAGCAGCAGAAGCCAAAGCAGCGCACAAAATGAACAACGAACTTTTGTTTTTGTATTTCTTTTTTTTTTTTTTAATTTTATTTTTTTTTTTGGCCACAGTTGAGCGATTCTTGGGTGTCGTTGTCGTTGTCGCGGCAATGTCTTGTTGTTGCTCCCATTGTTGTTGTTGTTAGTGTTTTGTGCTCATCGTCACTAGCCAGTGACGCCGCGACTCACTTGCACCTGCACAATGATGACTTCGTCTCGTCATCGTCGCCATCGCCTAAGTATCTTTCCCAAGTTGTTGTTGTTGTTGGTGGTGTTGCTGCCATGCCCAACTTCACTTCCATCCATCCACTTGCAGCAAAAGAGCCACAGTGCCAAAGAGCCATCAGCATTCGTGGCCACTGTCACTGTCAAGCGTAATCATAATTTATTGTAATTATTTTGTATTATTTTTTAAAATTGTTTTAATGAGTCGTCGTCGTCTTTAAACACGTTGTTGTTGTTGCTGTTGTTGTTATTGCTATTGCTGCTTCTTCTTCCTCTTCATCCTCTTCTTCGTCTTCTCCGTTGACTGGCGCTGCGATCGTTTTGGATTTTTACCTGATTTTTCCAACAATAACAGCCGACGTCTATGAAGACGACGGTGTTCAGTTAATTTCGCCGCAGTCACCTCGATCTGGCAGTAATTACATTATAGATATGAATACGTATTTCCATGTTATGATTACCGTTGTTTGCCACCAACAACAACAACTCTAACAACACTACCTCGCACTAACGACACTTTTCTGGCATTTTGTCAACGAAATTTCATAATCGGAAGTGTTACTTCGTTTCTCTCTACCAAAAAAAAATGTATGTGTGTGTGTGTGTGTGTCTTCATATTCATCAGCTATTACCAAGCATTTTAATGGGCGGCAATTATTGAAATTTCTCAAATGCAGCGGTGCTGTACGAAATTAACTTCCTTACAAGTTTTTTATTAAGCTGTGGATTGCATGTGGATCATAAATGGGTATGATTTAGGGAACAAATTTTCAGTATGCTACAACTGTAGAGCTTGTGTTAGCAAAAAAGCTTATTTTCGTTGTTTTGCGACTGTGGATCGTATATGGATCCTATTAAAATTATACGAAAAATCTTGTAGGTTTAAGAGCTTATGCAAACATTGGCTAATGTGCTCATGGCATGTGGATTGTATGTGGATTACATGTGGATTGTATCTGTAACTTATGCAGATTCAATAAAAATAACTGCAAATTACAACTTTAAATAAGTGTGATATAAAAGTACATGCAAATAACACTTTTTTTACTGAATATCGAATACCTTGAAACGGTTGCTAGATAATACGAAGCCAAAAAGTCAAGTGGAACTCATTTGGTATGCATGTTTAAAACTAAGTATGCAAATTGCTCAAGATAATTATGTTTATATATACTGACATGTTCCACACACTTGATATTTGGCTATGAATAACATTTTATATATATTTAAGTAGTATTATAAATTCCAAAGCACTTTGTATTTGTAAGTAGCTCAAGTCTAAATTCGGCAGTGGATTGCATGTGGATACCAAGCACCATGGCTTATATTTATGTAGTGTGATAAACTGTAATAAAACTAAGCTAGAAATGGCAAAGTAACCGACTGTTGGGGACCCTGGAAATATTGTAAAATTAAAGTTATATACTTGATTTATTTTTCCGTCTAAGATCCTGTAAAATTTTATATGTTTAAGTAATGAATTTAAGGGCTCTAAGAACACTCAACACATTTGGGGTACAGGGTCTGCAAAAGTGATCTGTATCTGCATTCCAGGCAGCATTGCGCAATTGCTGACACTTTTAGATGCTGATGTGGATGTTGTCAGATAGCTCAAATCGGCTTGACACTGCTGCATGTACCATATAAGAAGATATAGAGTTTTCTTTTTGGGAGCACCTGTGTGGAACTTGTGCAAATAACAAATAGTTCAACAATAAGATTCCTTACAAAACTGGAAAACTAAGATAGACATTTGACTAAGTAAGTACACATGTTTTTTGTGATAAGCGAGTTTTGTTGTGTTTTTTTTTTTCATTCCTATTGTTGCTCAAATCATTTGTTTTAACTTTATCAGGCGGAGGAGGAAAGAGGATGGAGGGAAGGGGATGTTTCTGTGTGTGTGTGTGTGTGTGTGTGTGTGTGTGTGTGTGTGTGGCTTTGATGTGGGCTGATGTGTCTATATATCTGTGTGACGATAAGATAGTATTGTGCCTAAAAAGAAACGCTCTTAACCAAAAGTATCTTGTAGATTTAACCTCTGTCGCAGCCGCAGTCGCAGTCACTGTCAGTGTCAGAGCTGGTGGCAAGTGCATGCCAAAGTAATGAGGCTGATTTCCAAGAATAAATTGTGATTTCCTTTAAATAGTTGGTAAGCTGCTCAGCCAAATAGCAAATAACAAATATCTTAAATAACAAACCCACAACAACAACAATAACAACTGTAATCACAGTCAAATAATACCCAAAAAATAAATAATACCCGCTGTTTACATACTGATAATACTCGTTAGAAACAACAACTGAAACACGGGCCGTCAAATGATTCCGAAAGCCACAAGATCACAATGTCAATAAGATTGCGAGAGAAGGGGCGAGAGAGCGACAGCATCAGCTTCAGATACAATGCGGTGTATCTATAACTTTTTACTACTATCTGAATCTGTGAGTGCAACTCTAAGTAGAGCAATATTTAATGATACTTCAGCGTATCTTTAGCTTTTGAGGTGTCAGTAAAACCGTCAGTTAAATGAAGCTTATCAGTAACTTCAACTGCATTGCTATCTTCAATTGTGTATCTAAAGATGTTGTGCAGCAGAAGTATCTAGAATAAGCAAGCATACTTATTTCAGCCAATTGGTATATCAAGAGGTGTTACTTAAAGTTTGCTTAGGTAAAAGCTACAAATTCAATAGGGTATATCTATGGCTGATACTTTGTATCTTAATCTGTAACTACAGCGGTATCTAAAGATCAAATGTGTTTTGTACATATTTTAGCCTAATATTATGATCAATGATTTCGAGAAAACATTTCGTTTAAGCCGTGTGTTGATCAGTAGATTAGTGAAGTCAGTAAATATCAAAACAATTATACTCGGTGCATATTTTCTGAATTATTTCATAGTTTAACCAATGTATATGTCTAGTTACGACTATAATTTTTATACAATTTGATTTTAACAGTAACTGTATATGAATTGTATTAAAAGAATCTATAAGATATAGTCATTCGCACAAGCCATTTGTATTTCTATCTGTAGTCACATTGGTAGCTAGCTTGACATGCCAGTTAAGTAACTACTTTAAGGAAAGCCTGAAACATCTCAGTCTTTATTTATCTGACTGTTTTTGCCTTTTGCCACTTACTTATAGCCATCTCACTGTATTCTCTACTTTTTTCATAATTCATTTTTTTTTTAGTTCTTACCTTTTGCCGTATTTACTCATGATTGTCGCCATCGTCGTGCTTGGCTCATTATTTTTATGGCTCTTTGTGCCCAGAGCGCTGCCAGCCAAAAGTGATCTAAATCTATTGACTGAACTCCCAGAGAATCCCCCTTTTTTCATTTCTTTCTACCATTCTTTTACCTCACTACCCCCAGAGAGTACTCCGAATCGGAGTTGAAGTTGGAGTCGAAGTCGGAGTCGAAGCCACCTGAGAACCTGGCAACAAGCGAATGGCTTGTTATAATTTTTATGACGCTTTTTGCTGCCGCATTTCTGGCTAACTATTTATGCCAGAAGCTACAACAACAATAGCATTCACTTATATTTTTATTGTTATTCATGCATAATGCCAAAAAGATAAATAACAAATAAATTTCTTACTACGAGTTGTATGTATTACTCTCTGAGCCAAGTTGTAGACCAAGTTACCCCGCCCCTTCGCTTAGTTCGCTGTGGTAATTATTAATAAATGCTGCTGCTTTTGGCTCTTATACCCTCTCACTCAATCTATACCGCTCTCACTCTTTGCGTCTCCCCCCTCTCTCTCTCTCTCTCTCTTTCTTGCTAATAAAAATATTCACGCTTCGCTTAACATTGAAGAAAACTTAAAGACTCGAACTGGAACTAGAACTAAGACTAAGATTGAGACTGAGACTGCGACTGAGACTGTAAATAGGCCTGGGTCTGTGCCTGGGTCTCGGTCTTGCTCTTGCTCTTGGTTTAAGCCTCGGCTTGGGCCATGCCCTTAACGTGGCGACCGACAACCAATTGTCTTTTGGCATATTTTCAAGTTGAACGCTCGGCAATTTTTTTTTTGCAGACCCAGCAGCATAAAAGCAGGAAGAGTTTCTACTTTTTGTCAACCAATAACAGGGGTTTATGAAGCCAATTATTTTTCTAATTTGTTTTAAAAAATATAAATTTATTTGATTAAAAAAATAATATATGTTGTGTATGTAAATGTCTTTTAATAATTATAGCATAATTAAATACATTTTGTAGAATATGTTTATAATATTTTATTTCGTCGCGAGTCCATGAAACTGTTCAATTTATCAATTTATTATAGATAAAATAACTAGAAATTTAAATTTTACTTTAAACACATTTTAAAGCACTACACAAAAGCAGAGTCCATTACAGTTGTGCCAACTCGACTGCAGACTAAACTATTAGTTTGCTTATTTTTTTCTGCTGCTTCCTTCTACCATTTCTAAAGATTTTCTAGTGCGATTAAGCAAAAAACGAAACAGTCTCATAAAAAATATCGCTGTGGCTCAGCGCCTGCCTCTAGCGCTGCTTCTGTGTGCACACACATACATACATGCATAGATACATTTGTATCTGTATCTGTGTATCTGTGGATAAGAATCAAAGCTCACCACATCGTACATAGAAATTAAAAAATGGTGGCTGTTATTGCGTTGTCGTTAGTCTTGGGCCCAGATCTGAAAAGCAAATTGAAGTTACCTGATGTTATGTACATATACATATATTATGGATCGTATATTGTATGCCATTGCAAAGTTCAATGGTAAATTGCCATGTGGATTGCATGTGGATGGCATTGCGTGATCTAGCATGTTTGATCTTGCAAGAGTCTCTTCATCAGTTGGATTTTATTTGTATTATGTTGCATGATGCGATTCAGCAGGTACTTCGATTGGTTTCAGTTCACTAAGTGGCGCTTGTGGATCGTAAGTGGACTATATTCTGTTGGATGGGTAAATATGTACATGATAACGAATGTTCTGGAATTTTCATAGAATCTGATATAAAAGCTGACTGAAGAATGGGTATAATTGTAGCAGCAACATGTGTATCGCAAGTGGAAGCTATGTGGATGGTAACTTGTCATTAAAAATGTAAATTATTGAAAAGTACTTTGTGTTATTCCACTAAAACTTGCATATTTAGTCGGAAATTCAGTGGATGTTATGTGGAACCTATGTGGATTGCGAGTTGGTTTAAAAAATTTAGTTTGTTTATGGTATAATAGCTATTTACTAATTATGTTGTCTAATTTAAATGGAACCCAGTTGAAATCGATGTGGAGTCCATGTGGATGTTAAGTAAAACATCGAGGAAGTTTATATAATTCAAAAGCAATGCTTCATGCTTGTTCTGGTGTACTTTCAATACTATTTTGGATGCTTGTTAAGTTAAATAACTGGCATACGGCTTGTGGATTGCATTCTGGGTCAATGCATTGACACATGTCGAAAAATTTGCCTGTCAACTTTCAACAATGAGAAACGCTTCAATAACTCATCTCAAAAAATGAGATGCATGTGTATTTTCAACCCTTTTTGTAGTATGCCAAATATAAAATGCAAAAGCTCAGATGGCCACGCTCTCTGAGCTCCCCAGTTAAAGCAGCGACTCTGCGATTCTGAATCCGATTCTGGCTCTGACTCTGACTTTGACTGCTTTGCATATTGACATCATCATTTTGCCGAGACGACAAACTGTCAAACAAAACAATTGCTGTCAAATTTAGTACAATGATTGAGAGAAGGAGAGTGGGAGTGGCAGAGGGAGTTGGAGGGAGAGCTCGTTCGATATGGAAGTTAACCCGAATGGGAAGTAAGATGAACAATACAAGTACGAATGTTATATAAACTTACTCGATGAACAAAAAATTGAGCTGTCAGTGTGTTTTTTCCTTTCTTCTTCTTCTCAATTTTTTTTTTTTATTATGAGTCAAAGCAATTTCAACATATCAATAAATTTTTGACAATTTGTGTAAGGAGGAAGGAGCAACAAAAGAACCGAAGTGAACCGAAAATGTAGGAACACCTTTTCAATAAATTTGCTACAACTGTCAGGCAAAACAATGTCATTGTCACGGCGCTCACTGTTTGTCTGTCTGTCTGACTGTCTTGGAGTGAGCGACCTATAAACCTGTCACAGGGCCGCCTGGGTCGACCTCAATGGTTCCCAGGGAAGAGGCAGTTTTTGTATATTTTCTGTACTTTTCTTTTTTTTTCAGCGATGACAACGACAACGACAACGACGACATTATTGTCGCTAAACAAACGATCAAATGGCAATTTAAAAGTTTTTATTTAACACTAAATCACCCACACCCCAAATTGAGACGGTACTCCATTTGCCATACCCCTTTGAGCACTACCCCATGTTTCCCCCAATCGTACCCACTTCACCCTCTTTTGGCGGGCCACCTGACGCGCTCGCTTTCTTTTTCAATTTCGAACCCTTTCGTCGGACGAGCTGGCAACCCTTGCGCGATTTTCAATAACTTGTAGTGAAAGCAACCGAACAAAAGGCGCAAAAGTTTACCGAGTTAAATTATGAGGTTGTTTCTGCTTCTACTTCTGCTCCTGCTCCTGCTCTTGCTTCTGTTACTGTTTTCTTTCTTTCATTCTTTTCACATTTTGTGTTATTTTTTTTTTCAACTTCATTTTTTTTTTGGATTTTCTTGGCCTGACTTTTTGACTCCCTGTGGAATTTAACGCTGTTGTTTTGTTGCATGCATGAAAAATTTCAACTCGAATCGCGAGTCAAGGATGAGAGCCAAGTTGACGACGACGACAAGTGTAAGCCATCGTCTGAGTTGGCGTCTTTCTCCCCCAATATTGGTATTGATAACTTAACAGTGCTTTAAGTTAAGCACACGCCACATTTTGGAATTGAAATTGGAATTTAAGTTTATGTGGCAGTTAAATAAATCGAAGCAGAACTCCCCAGTGTTAAGTGAAACATAAGCAATTCGCTTCACTCATGTAGATTTATTTGAATCGCATTGCAATAAGTAAAGCAAAAAATAAGTATATTTAATAACTGTATTTAGAGCTTAAACTCAGTATTTAAAGGCACACTTGATATGAACAAGTTGCGGTAAAAAGGTTGAGAGACTCTCAGATGGAAGTGAACTTTAACTTAACTAAATTTACTTATTATGTGTATGGTACCATATTAACAAGTTAATTTGAAAGGGGACAACTATAGTTTATTGCTCCTATAGGAGAAATCGGTTAAAAGTAACTAGTTTGTATTAAAAACTGACGACTTGAATGAGTACGGAAACATTTACAGTCGACTTGCTCGGCTGTAGCCTTTCATAAATGATTCTATATAGTTTTTGTATTTAATGTTATTAAATTTTTGTTGAATTGTTTAAGAAAACTTAGTTGTAACTTGGGAAAACTCTGCTTAGAAATTTCTGAAATGAGCAATTAAAGCAACTGAATTATTTGAGCAGTTTGATTAATCAACTGACAGGATCATTAAAATGGAACTATGACTCCCTCCACGAACTCAACCTGCCCGCTGCTTCCTTCTCAAGTTGCCTCAGCTGCCGCAGCTGCGCAGTTGCCACGTGCGACGCGATGCGGCACGGCACAGCACAGCACGGCGCGTTGCGATGCGGTGTCCTTATCAATGAGTGCAGGCAATGAAACGCTAGCAGGTTGATCAATGTGAAACGGACTAAACTGAACTCAAATAGAGACAAAGAAAGAGAGTGGAAGGGGGAGAAAAAGAGATGGGTATAGAGGGACCGAGCCGAGCTAAGAAAACTACTTACAAACAAGACCGCAGAAGGAAAGAATTGGTCATAACGAAGAAAAGTTATAAATGATTTCATTATGCACCAGGTAATGTGAGGGTCATCAACAGGGTCAGGCTACTATCTCGCTCTCCCTTACTCACTTTGAGTGTCGCTGCACCTGCGCAACCTGTACAACCTGCACGACCTGTGGCACCTATGGGCAGGTGAATGTGTGTTCTTCACATAATTTAAGGGTGGGAAAAATGATTTACGCAATACGCTCGAAACTCTAAAATTGTGACTATAAAATGTGACTATGACTATGTGGCACCCTTTGACCAAAATCCACATGAATAACTATGAGTACTCACAATCATATATATGTCTATATATCTGTATATATATTCACATTCGTATTTGTATTCATAGTATGGCTCGTTTGGGCCACTTAACCGTAATTAGGGCTTTTCAATATTATTAATGATGATGGTCGCCTTTTGCCATTCAAAATGTGGGAAATGCATTGCGAATTGATGACGACCCCAAAGGCGCTGCAAACAACCGAGAAGCGACAACCGACAACCGACAACGAACAACCGACAGCGGACAACGGACAATGGACAACCGACAACCGGCAACGCAATGAATACAAAATGTTAAATGCAAAAATGCAAAATGCAAACACGCAAACCGAAAGCGCAACAATTTTCGAACTGCAATTTTTGTGCAGCTCCGCGTTGCTTCGCTCTATTTGACTTATGCTGTTGTTGTTGTTATTGTTGGTGGTGCTGCTGCTGGTGGTGGTGGTTTGTGGTCAACCATCCAACCATACATTTTTAGCGTTATCAGTGCAAAATAATCTTTCAATCAGCCCTATACAACAACTTCGTCATCATTATGATCATCATCGTTATCATCATCATCCTCGCAGTTTGTTGCTGTTGTCATTCAACGAAGCGTGACATCAATTGTTGCAGTCATAGCAACAACTGCTGGCAGGATGAGTAGCAATACTACACACTATACCACCTACATTAAACACACACACACACACACACGCACAACCAGTGTTATTACAATAGAACCTTTGACTGGTCAATTGGCTTCTTTCTATGCCTGTTAGTAGCATCAGTCCATCTGCTGTCATTTAATAAATTAAAATCCAGCAAAGCAAAATAATTTCCATTTAATGAAAATTCAAAAAAATATATATATTTTAATAAATATTTGAAAATAATAAAAAGAATTGATTAAGTAAATAAAATATTGACTGAATGCAAACAAAATTAGAAAAACTTATAGCATTAAATAAACAAATTTATATACAAAGTACAAAGAGAATTACGAAATCACCAAAACTAGAAAAATGTAATACAAGGATTGGGGATATTATTAGAACACAATTATATTTTTTTAAAGTATTATTTGTAATTAACTACAATAATAAATATTTAAAAAAAATGAACTTACAATTGAAGGCTACTCGAAAATGTCGTAATCCGAGTGATGAAAATGTCGATGAACTCAGTGAAGATATTACTATATGACAATATCAATGTAAAAAGTTCAAATCTGATGGCAAACTATTTATAATTATTTTTGGAAGGTAAACAACTAATGAGGATAGAGAAAAATTTAGAAATATTAGGACTTTCCAAATTGTTTCATAATATATTAATTTTAATACAAATTTTGTGAATAATTTGGAAAAATAGCTTATCACAAATTTAAAATGTAAGCAGGTAAAAAATCTCTTTTACACATATTTTAAAACAATTTAATTCAATATCGAAACAATAGTTTTTTTTTGATTATATATAATGATTATTATAATATATAAAATAAATTAAACAGACTTCAGTATATGTATATTAGAATAAAAAGACTTTTTTTTTATTTTATGTGTACTTTTTTTTAACAATTTCAAAGTTCATGTTAACACAATTTACTTTGGAAGTACTACACTTTTGATCGTATTTATACGCCTCAAACTTTTTCCCTTTTCAATGAGTAGTCTCTGAATTTATTATTATTTCATTAGATGTTTAAAGAGTTGGGGTCGTTTTATGTGGATTAAATGAACTCCCATATAAATTACAGTTTTTTATGTCACACCCAACACTCAGATTTAAATTACTGCAATTTGTATATTTTGGACTAGAAAGTAAATTCGTAGAACTTCTTTTTATACACAATTTTTTTTTTTTTTCGGTTTCAGACACGTGTCGGAGTATCGCGCAGATTAAATGACTAAATTAACAATACCAAAAGCGATGAACACTGAAATATGGAGCTCCTCACAAATGGGCGGCACTGGAGGGGCTCTGAAGGCTTTGGTCAAGAACTTGGCAAATCAATTGAGTTTAAATCGAGTCGAAATGAAACGTGTTGTGGCCCGTGTGATATCGGAGAGACACGGTCAGGGCGATGTTGGTGACTATAATGGTCATATGTTCTATGTGAAGCCAGAACGGATTGATTTGACCGAACAGATAACACACTCCAAGGAGGCATTCGATAAAATGATCGATCAAAAGCGTACAATATGCTCAACATCAAAATCACAATTGCCATTATCTCGTACGGTATCACGTTCACGTTCACTCATATGCAACATGGCGATGAGTCCAACTAAGCCGGATAGAAGTCTCCCAGGTGTCAGCATTGACCAACATCACGTGCAATCCAGGCACGGCCAAAGCCACGAGATCAACGCTAAGGTTTCCAAATCAAAGCTAAAGCCGATAAAGAGCAGGCAACAAATCATTAAGCGTAGAGCACAAACACCACAACAGCCACAGTCATCTCGATCAACGAGGATCAGTCCCAGCAACAAGTCCACTAGCAAACTGGCCATTACCCAAAAACCTAAGTTAGCCAACATTGGCAGCAGTCACAAGAAGATACTGTTCACGTCGGACGTTCAACGCAAACCGTTGGTAGCAAAACGACCGATCGCATCCAATGCGATTCGAGTAGGACAACAGTTGAGATCGAAGCCAAAACCCGAATCGAATCACCTACCCGATACGAATCCTGCGGGATTAGTCCCATCGGTAAGCAAAAAGAAGATCGTGTTGAAACCGAAGAGGATCTTTAAACAGTTGCCCAAGTCAAAGAGTCGTATTGTGGGGAAGAAGTCGTTCGAGCAGCCCTGGCAGGAGCAGAAAAAGCGTCTCAGGGCTGGCGGTATACTAAGCAAACCGCAAATGACACATAATAAAAAGCGATCCACTGCGACCTGGCGCAATTCATATCAGTTTCAGGGTAATGCCGGTGCTACACAGCGGGCGAATACCCTACAGGGCAGCAAGTCCAAGTACAGGGTAATGATGAAGCCAAGAATAAATGCCAAAAATCGAAATTACAATCACAGTAATGCGGTGAAAATCAAACAGAAACGATCCCAGGCACGTCTAGCCAAGCAATTGGAACGCGAGGAGGCAATCGATGATCCTGAACGCTTGGAGGCTGGCAGTTTGCTCAGCTACAGGGTCAAACGATCCCTGAGCACCCACTCCCGGCGTGGCAGACGCATGTTCAGACTGAGTGCACGACTTGAGGAGTTGGCCAAGCCCGTGTTACATGGCAAAGGAACGATCCGTTCCCAATCCCTATCCCATTCTCCATCCCGTTCCCGATCGCATTCACCCGTACGCAAACCTAAGCTAAAGTTGAGATTACGTCGTCGCCGTCGTCGCGTAGTGGTCGACAGCAGCCTGGGCAGCATTGCTGGCTTGAAGGTCACCTCCCATTCGGGCCTAACGCCTGCGAAGCGTCATCTGACCTTGGCGTTCATGAACAAGGATTCATCACGTAGTCCACGGCGATCACGTAGCGTTATGTGGCGTTAAATAAGCCAAATGGAGCCTTAGGTGATGGCAATGACTCCAGCGATTAATTATTATGAAAATCCAACTTTTCATTGTGTAATCTCAATCAGTTTAGTCTAGCGATACGTCCGCAACCGACTTCTAAACCACTTAATTTTCGTAGATACCACAATAAATTATAAAGTAATGATTTCTAATTATTTTATGAAGACAGTTGGGACTTAAAATACTGGTGGGGGCGTAGAATTGCGAAGAATAGCATCTAATCAAGAAAAAGGTTTTCTTGGGGCTATGAGCATTAAGGATTTACTTAATATGAGCCCATGAATTTCCTAGATTTAAGGCTTTACTATAATATATTTCAACTTTTACAATTTTCAATTATAAATTATAACAATATAACAATTCTTTGGTAGAGAACAAACGCTAGGTTGGGGCCCTCTTGGCTTAATTTGTCTGGATTTGATATAAGAACTTATTTCATATGAACTGTATTTTCACAATGTCTTAGCATTTAGCAGTTTTGGTGGCCTTCCTCTCTAAGTTGTCACCATTTTGAGTAAGGTACCCATTGGGGTATTTTCTAGTAATGATAGCCTGAATTCTACAAACCCTGTAGTATCCAAAAAGTGAGCTTCATTTTGCCTTAGGTGCTCTTAGGCAAATCCTTTGTAGTAGTAGAAAAATAGCAAAGATTCCCAAGGAAATAATTTCTTTCTCTATGCAAAATCTGCTTGATTTTATAGCTGATTTTGGCTACTGAAAAAGACTAAAAGAAAACTTTACTGTGTCTATTATTTGGACAATTGGCCGCTTCCCATGCACTTCAGTTGCAGTTGCTCAATTCATTCGCGAGCCAAAAAAAAAAAAATACAAAGAAAAAAGGAGGAATAAAATTGACTTTTGAAGGGAGGCCGAAATCATTTAAGCATTGCGGTGTGAAATTTCACACCGATTGCAATAAAAATTCAAGCGGCTAACAATAAAACGAGTTGCGGCAAGAGAAAGGCGCTACATTGAAACAGAATCAATCAAACTGTGAAGAAGTCAGTTCTCCCCCTCAACTGCTGTTCCCTCGCAGGGACCAACGAACTGTCTCTTTTACTCTCCGTCTGTCGACATCTGCGCATGCGCGCACGCCGGATGTGAATGTGTAAAAGAGAGACAGAAGAAGGGGGGGAGGAATAGAGACAGAGAGGGAGATGGATTGTTAATGGTGTCACTAAGTACGCCGCAAAACAGACAGCAAATGAGACAAGACAAAACCGATCCAAACCTAACCGGAGCGGAGCAGAGTACACCGGACGCAAAGGTTGTGGGTTGGGTGGTAGGGGCAAAACCATATACTTGTTAGACCGTGTACTTAAAAAAAGTACAGGGTCGATAAACTATATGTATACGTGATCAGCAGCGTTAGATGAGTCGAACAGAGAGGCAACAGATTTGGCTGGAAAACTTAACAGATCAGATTAAGGTCTGTAGATCGAAGCAATTGGTGGAAAATCCGTAACTGATATGCCATACTTTCGATAGTATAAGTACAGGGACTTTTAGAGTCGGCTCTTTCGACTGTACACCATTGTACGAATTGTGTGTGTTGGTAGCCCTTAGCGCCTGATCATCGAATGGAACCAATAAAAGTTGCCTTCATTGTCTTTATTTGCGCGGGTCGCGCGTCTGTGCGCAGCCTGCACTCAATGTACTCACACACACACACACACACACACTTGCACACTCATTTCCATTAGCATTTCATTCAATTTGCATTTTGTTGGCCGCACTAACCGAGCGACCGGACTACCGGACAGTGTATGGTTGAATGGTCTTGCGGGTGCTTAAAGCGGGTACGGGTACGGGTATGACTATGGTTATCGGTAAAGGGGAGCTAGAGGTGGTAGGGGGTATGGAGGTGGGTGTACCAGTACGTGTATGTGTATAGCCAAAACAATTCAATTGTCCGGCTGGTTGGGTATTTGGTGTTGAATTTCATGTTTTTTCTTTGTTTTTATTTCAGTCTTTGTTTTTTTTATTTTTGTTTTTAGTGTTTTGTTTAAGTCAGTTGTCAGTTGCGGTACATTGCATCTCACACATTAGCGATGTGACGAATTCGATGACGATGACGCTGTCAATATCGAAACAAGTTAATTGTCGAGAGGGAAATGAATGGAGTCTAAGCTGGGAGACTTTCCATATTTGGTTTAAAGCTTTATTCTTTTTAAATATTTTTCAAAATATCAACTTATTAAATCTTTAAATTACTTATTATATAGATAAATTCGTCTGTATTTATTCATATTTTACAGTATTAACCAGATTTTCTTCCATGATGAAATAATTTCTTCAAGAAAAAAAGAAAATCTATTTTATAAAAATTTATGCTGTATTAAAATAAGAATTGTGTTACATTAAAATTTGTATAAAATTTAGGAAGAAAAATAATTTCAATTTTAATCCAAATACCTTCTCAAAAATATTAAATTAAACTTTTAGTCAAAATTGATGGCTTGAAAGTAAGTTTGAATGACTTAGAAATTTTAGTTCATTTTGTGACTTTTAAATATAAATACGACAAAGTCATATTTCCGCCAAAGTTTTCCGCTCATTTTCATAGACTCTTTCTAGTTTCCTTACTCTATTTTCATGTCTCTCTCCCTCTTTCTCTCTTTCGATTTCTTTTTCCCTCTATCTAAGCCCGCATATTGAAACTGGCAACCGCAGTCTATAATGTAAATGTTAATTGTGTCTGCAATATTTTTTCCAATGAAACATTTTTATGTTAATTCGAAAAATTGTTTTACAACCAATTAACTTAGCCAATGCACCAAAAAGATCAACGGACAAGATCGTACTAAAAGAGCAACAGGGAACTGAGAAGTGAGAACGGTGAACGGTGAACGGAGAACTAAAAACTTGGGAACTTGGACGGGAGAGTGAGCGTTAGCGTGAGCGTGAGAGGTTGAGGGTGAGGGGTTGAGGGTCGGGGTCAGTTATTGGGCCAGAAGGGTGGTTGAGGGCAAACTGATCGCATTGCTGTTGCATGCCGCACGCCGCTTGGAATTTCATTACGCGACTGTCAGTTATATTTCCAAGGAGGTGAAGGCGACGTCGAAGTTCAAGTCAGAGAAGGAGACGGTGACGCAGTCGGAGACAGCCAGCGGGCCGGCAGGTGTACCGCAACTAGCTCTACAATGTGCACCACTATCTGGTGGTTGGTTTGACTTTTCTTGTTTTTTTTTTTGGGGTCGCATTTAGTGCGGGTTTCCTTCCCGATCGGTTCTTTGGTCTAAATCAATCAAGCGCAACAAATGCCAAAAAGAAAATACAACAATTTCAATTAAAATGCCACTGAAGCAACGCTCAGCAACGGTTGTGCCACTGTTGAGAGCTGTCACCGTTAACGTACCTCACCGCACCTCATCGCACCTTACTCTCCCTCAGTCTCCCCCGCCAAAAACAAAATTTGAGCCGTTGTAAACGGCTCCCGCGCGATCAGCAGCTACAGGTGCGATTCCTGACCTGCCACAGTGATGTTAGCCCTCTTTCTTTGCTGTACCTCCTACCCCTACTCATGCCCCTGCCCCTGTCCCTGTCCCTAGTCCTACTTCTGCCCTTCCCCCTTCCTGTTTGCCACTGCGGTCGTGTCATGTAATTAGGAAGTTATGTGAGGGTCAATCGATCGATCGTTTCAAATTTAAATGATGATGGTCTAGCGAATAAAGTCATACAAGCAGCTGTTTCACCACAGACAGAGACTGGGACAGGGAGACACTAAAAGAGATAGAGCGAGACATTTCCCAAGTGGTCATTCATGATATGCATCTTTTATTTTCATTGCTTACTACTACACTACTAAAAAGCAGACCAGCTTCTAATAATTTTGTGTTTGAAATGGTTAAAGTTGTAATTAGTACTTACATTTTTAGCCAAAACTAACTATATAGTATTGGAAATTTTACTCTTATTTATTGTTATTCATTTACTACAGTTAACTAAAATTAACAAAGAAATACCACATTAATCTCTTGAGGCTACAATTAGTTCGTCAAAACCTAAGTTGCCTTTTTATAAAATGATAAAACTTCTAAAACATCTTGGAGTCAGTTTAGTCGGCAGTTTAACTTGATGAGAAAACACTCTATTTCAATCAAATCTGTGTGAAATTACTTAATTCAATTATCATTTGTTTTACGAGCCATACTTAATATATTTATGTCTGTACAGTAGGCCACAACTTTATCTAAGAATATTAAATGAATTTAATGCATTTAGAGGTAAGAACTTAAGCAATTTATTGATGATTTCAATAAATATTAGTATTCTGTCACTAGATCAATCATGCAGATATTAGTAATAAGTATGGACAGTAAGAGTTTTACTGGAAATACTCCGAGGTCATCATATAGTTTCTTGAATAATATTTAATCTGTAGATTCACAAGGCATTGCAAAAATCTTTTTTGCCACTAAATAATGGTTTATATTTTTTGTCTTTTAATAACTTTTATTTCTATTTGTTTTTTATTTATTTATCAAATTTAGCAAATTAATAAACTTGAAATTAGATTTTTCAATATTAGAATTTGACTTTCTAGGAAAGTGTAGTTTTCTTTATTTTTTTATCAGTGCACTTTTGCAAGCTTTGAAAAACTTTCCCAGGCCCCAAAGATCTTCATTAGTATGTTTTTGCTGGGCAGTTTTATCGGTAGCTCGATCTGAAGCAAAGTCAAGTCTGATCCTTAGAGAATTATGTTTTGGCCAAAGATGCCACCATCGCCATCTTGTGGAGCCATCCTGCCCCAACAAATGATATATGACTTGCACACATTTTCATCCTCTCTCTCTCTCTGTCTCTCTATCTCTGTTTCTTTCTCTCGCCATCTGTCTCTTTCTCGCGGTGGAAGTCTCTGGAAGTACGCTAATCTTGAGCTAAACATCTGAGTCACGTTGTGTCATCGTTGTGTTCTTCTTTTGAGTGCTCGCTTGTTTTCGGCTTGTCTTATATATTTTTTTTTATTTTTTTAATTTTTGGTGTCTCTGTGTGTGCGATTTTAAGGCGGCGTACACAAACTGCGACCACGCACTGTAGTTGACTTTGGACGCTTCTGTGAATCTAGCTGGCAACTAGGCAAGCTAATTGCCTTGCGTCAACGTATAGGTGAATTATTATATAGAAGCCATAAAAAAAGTATAGCCAACTGGCGGCTGTGTTACCTCCCCTCCCCCACTCCCTGATCGCACTGGCGATAAACGTGCCAGCAACAACAATAAGACAAAATCAGAGCTCGTTAAAAAAAACTCTCAAGTTGAACCAATCAAAAGACGCGCCGTCGAAATTTTTGTTGTTGTCATAAAAGACGCACCAACAACATCAAATTATTAAACAAATAAAATACATTTACATATATACTCTGGCATATACCCAAAAAGGTGGAATATTATTTAAAAACTTAACGCAAAAATTGACTAACGCTTTGAGAAAGCATAAAATAAAATAACAAAAAAAATAAGTAGGAAAACATTTAAGAAAAAATATTGTTAACAAAAATTGTGAAAATATTTTGTCTTGTGTTGTTGGCGGTTTTGTTGGTGGTGGTGCTGGGAGCGGTTTAGGAACTCGTATTGAAAGTTCATTGTACGGTACAACTTTGTTGGAGTCGTCATTAAAACTTGATCTATGACCCATTGTTCTGGCCGCGTTTCGGAAGTTGCTTTCCATTGGTTGTCTCTGCTTTTTGCTCGAATTTCTTTAGCTGGCTGGTCTTTGGATTTGGGTCTGGATGGGGGTACAACCTGAGAAAGAGTGAAAGAGTCAGAGTGAGAAGAGTTATGCTAAAGAGGTAGGTACAAATTCATATATGTACAATATATAAATATACATATGGACAGTGTCTTATGAAGAAGTAAAGGCGACTTCGTCAGTTTATGAACATGAATCATTGCAGTATTTATATTTGTTAGGACATATAATTAATAATATATAGGGTGACAGGGGGAAGGTGTTTTTGACACCATAAAGTATATTTTTGTTAGCATTGATCAGCAGTAACAATTACATATGGTGATTTTAGAGAAATTAATCATATAGGACAAGTACAGAGCTTTTATTACTGACTGCAACTTTTCATAAAATTACGAAAAATATCTGTGTGTGCACTGTGAGCCAAGTGAGCCACACAACTCTTAAATTATATTAGTTTTCAAATAAAAAACTTTTAAAAAAAATTTAAAAATTTTTTTGGCTTAGCTTCATTTTTTCCAAACTTTAAGCACAAATCCTCCGTTGCTGGAACTTCAACTTTGTATCAAGTTCTTGCTGAATATTTATAGCCCATTGATGGCGGCTTAAGTGGCAATTAGAGCGAACCACTGAGGTAAATCAAGTGCTAGCCATAGCTCTTTTATAGCAAAATCATAATTTAATCTAGTATAGCTGGGTAATTCCCTCAGTTCGTATCATATCCGTATTAGTGGTTGTATTAGTCTGGTAAAATGAAGGCAATACATTGGGTCGATGGCTCGCTTCGCTTTATCAATTATTTCTTTTATACTGTCAGGTATTGCCATAGATTTGCCACGCCTCCCTCTCCTCTCCCTCTCTCTCTCTCTCTCTCTCGCCAATGCATATTAATTATGGGTGGGGTGAAAGAAGTAGAAAACTTTTGCCCATATTTTACACGTTCATAATTTTTACATTGTTCTATCACGCGAATCGCCGTTCACATTCACGTTCACGTTCACGATATACTATGGGGCCAATGTCTCAGTATATAGCCAATTCCGTATTCTCTATTTTGTAGTTTTCCCAGTTTGGAGTCCCCAGACAACCCAACAACCCAATCCACAATCTCCACTTGTACTACGTATGTAATGCATACTCTATTGCTTCCAGTCATTATGCCTTTGGGCATAAATCAGTAGCAAAAAATGATGACGGCCGCTTGTTGAGGTCTTAGAAGTGTTCCCCACTCGTTCCTCGACCCGCTGCTCTAAGCAAATTCAACCTGAACCTCAGCCATACACTTGAAAAAAAATAAACTAAATTTTTCTTGGCTGTCATGTATACTTTTAATAAGAAATGTGTTTTTATAATAAATTAAATTGTGTATTTTAATTTTAAGTACTTATATCTAAATATACTATTGAAATTTTTTTAGATATATCTCTATTTACTTATTTCATATCTTTTACCATCATTTAATTTATTATTTATTATTATTGTTATTTAATTTTTTTACAAACCCAAAAAGTTCTTCCCAATTAAATGTATAAAATTAGACATTTCATTTCTGAATTTCTGTTCCCATTCACAATTATAAAAATTATTTTTATAGTTCGTTCCTGAAACCAACTTTACTTTAACTGACTTTAAAGTCTGTAATATTCCCGTTTAAGATGTTAGGTAATAACTCTACCCATTGAGAGCCGTAAAAAGGGAATAGATGCGTTTGTCCTAAGAAATTTTTGAACCAAGCAGCAAAAAACCATCATTTAATAATATTAAAATTTTTAATATTTAAACAATTGTCTCTTTGTGTCAAACATAATTTTGCCAGTACTGCACGTTTTGTTCTCTTGATATGTTTTTATAAGCTTTTTTTGAATCATAGTAATTCAAGCGGTATTTAAAAAAATCTCTTAAATATTTCAAAAATAAATATGTATTCCAAGCATAAGCGTTTTCAACTTCAATTTTAAAGTTTCCTACATTAAGAATTAAATTAAATTTTTTTGCAGTGTATCCGTATCTTATTTAAAGTGGAGTTCTGTTCTCTTTCTCGTTCTTTTTGTTTCTTCTGGAGCTTAGGCTCGTCGCATGTGTTACAATTTGAATTATTAGTTGTTGGCTCTCTATGATTGCTGCTGTTGCTGCTGCCACACAGTTGCCACCTCTTGTGGCAAGCGCCATATATCGTCCACAATGTCGTCGTCTTCGGGGTTTATAGATTGGCGTTGTTTGGTTTGCTCACATCGTGTAATGTGTGTGGTAAATAGCGGCAATCGGTGCAGTTTTACCTCTTTCTATCTCCCTGTCTCTCGGCATAACTCTCTCCCCCTCTTTCTCACACACACTGTAGAGGTCTCTCTGGCTTGGCACTTCAATTGGGGCATTGACTGATTGTTCAGATTATGCATAGATTCCCGTTCCTTTTATAAAGCCACAAAAGATTACCTGTGAGTTTGTTTAGGTTGGTTTTAATTTTTTCTTAACTTCAGTTTGTAGGCGTTTTATAAAGTTAAGTAAATAGGTCAGCATATACCCTGTAATTATTAAACAAGGGTAAGAAATGTTAGCCTCTTGTGAACTGTTTTTGAAAAACACTTTGATAAATTAGTTACTAGAATCTTACAGGGTATTTTCTGTTTGGCTGAACGACTGAAGTGTTACAACTAAAGTTTTATCTGGTGGGTTATATGAATTTTAAAAATGTTTAATTGTTTTTTGTATAATGCTTCAAATTCTAATTTATAAAGCTATATCTAAGAAATTGTATCTTAGACTTATTTTATAAATTTAATTAAATATTAATAAACGAAACGTGACAAATTTTATTTATTTTATTTTGCTTTTGTGTGTGCTCAATTCAGGTGAAAGTAGGATTCAGACAACTTTTTTATAAAAATGAAAAATTAATGATAAAATCAAAACTAAAATTCTCAGCAATTGGCAATGGCGCTTTGTCTCAATTCGTTTATTTTCACATGACTCAGTTGGAAATTAACAAAATGCAAATCAGTTCATTGCTCAACACACACACACACACACATACATACACTCATAGGACAGACAAGTGGACCATTAATTAAAGCTACTAATATTAGCAGCTAACTAACTGAGTAACTAAAGCAAACCACCAAATTCAAATTCAAAGCGCACCAAAGTTCAAACAAAAAGCAAACGGCGTAAAAAATAGAATTGAGGAGGGAGAGTGCGAGGGAGAGTTACACAGGAAGGTTACAGCCGAGGGAAGGAAGCAACTCCGGTAGGGGCGGTGGGACGGAGGGGCGTGGCGGTTACGCTGAGGTCTCAAAGCGCAATCTGCGCATTGGCCAAACCATGTATTTATTTTGTTGTATTTGTTTTAATTTAATTTTTTTTGTTTGTAATTTAAGTTTTTGTTGTTGTTATTTTAGTGTTGCCAACGAATGATTTTTGCATAATAAAACACTTAATTTTCATGCGCATTTCCAAAACTCCTAAAACTCAACTGAACTGAAGCCAGCTCGCTCGGTTTGAGCGTCTCGCATGTAGGTAATTTCCAAATGAAAAATTTATACAGCAAAGTTGTAGAAAATCATTAAACAAATCGCACTTTAATAGGCAACACTAACAATGAGACGTAGCGGAGGAGGCCTAAAGAAATTTACGATCCAATCTCCCCTACAAAAAAATACAACAACAACAAAAATAAAAATAAATAAATAATGCCAAAGCAAACCAACTTGAACTGAGCCTGAGCTCTGAGCTCTGAGCTGAGCTCTGACTCTGACTTAGACTCTGGCTCTGAGCGTGGTGAGGAAGCATCCATGCGATGCAAAAATTCAAGTGAAGTGAAGTGCAAAAGACAAACAACAACAACAATGACTTGACTTTGAGTTCAAAAACGAGACGAGCGCCCAAAAACACCTGCTAGACTGGTAGTTAGTACACCGTAAGAAATTTTAGTTGAACGTTCTCAATTCTAGCTTAAAGTTTCTTAGACTCGAATTTAAAATTCTTAATAGAAATAGAAAAACAATTAAACTTGCTAAATTTTATTAAAATTAAACATTTTGTTAATAATTTTTGATAACTCACAAATAGTCTAAGAATCGAACCCGTACAAAAGGTTATAGAAATCATAATGAAAAGCAATATAAAAGTTAAAATTATGCATGTTTTTCTATAATTTAAAATTTTGCCGATTTCATGAAAAGTGAATAAATTGATTAAAATTTTAGATCTGAATTTTCAAGCACATATTTGATAAGAATCTCTTAAATAAAAATGGAAAATAAAGTGACAATATTAACCAGAACAAGTAATCATTTATTTTTAAGCTAAATTATTAAATTTAATAAATACACAGTTCTCTCTAGTATTTTAAACTCTGATAAGCAATTAAGGGGGTTGACCTTATGAATGTTTTGGGATGAACTATGCGAAGAAAAATTAGTTAGTTATTTCATAAACTAAAATGTTTTAAATAACATTTTTTAATTTATTTTAAAATTGAACAAACGGTAGAATTAACAACTTTTAATGCAAAATTTAGAATAAGATTAATTAGAACATAATTTCAACGGTTTGTCGATAAGAGTCTTAAACGTTATAGGCATTAACTTTGATCTTTTAAAGTTTGGTAGAGACTTAAGCACAGTTTTCAAATATTTTTCACAGTGTGGTTGGAACTCGACTTAAAGGCAAGTCCCACAAAAGCGCAGCCAAAAAACCTAAACAGAAGCATTCACGCATGCGCATGTGTGTGTATCCGAGTAAGTGTGTGAGTGTGTGCATATGTGTGGGTGTTAAAAAGAGACAGCACTAAATAAGATTGTGCTACGCAACGAACATTTTTTTCAGCGACTTGATCGTATTTAGAGGAGCCAAGTTTAGACTCGCGGCTAGAAGCGTCGTCCATTACGTTTGAGCGCGTCAACCAACCAAGCAGCAAACCCCAAGATCCCCCCACCTTCACTTCTCTCCTCAATTCACTTCCACACATCTACCCGTCACTGTCGCTCTACTGCTACCGATATGTATGCGATTTTTATGTGTGAACGCAGACAAGTTTTGGGTAGTTAAATAGATGCACACTCACACGTTGAAAACTGCACAGCTATAGGACAGAAAGGGAGGACAGAGGGGAGAGGAAAGACAAAGAGGCAGAGGCAGAGGGACTATCAGACAGTCGGACAGACTAACAGACAATAACAAGTAAGAAAAGTACAGTCGAGCACGCCCGACCGTAAAATACTCTCTGCATTTTTTCGCGATTTAATTATTAAAATCGGTCTAGAGATATTGCAATGTGTAGTACTTGCATTAAAACACGTTGAAACAAAAACAATCTAAGCATAATCAAACATACATCTGTTTGTCTGTATGCGAATACACATACGAAAGGCAATATATGATGCATATACATGTATGAATGTATGTGTGTATTCAGCGCGGCCAGCGACTGCGGGCAGCGCTGCCGCCACGAAAGCAAACATATGCTTGTATGTTTCTGTCTCGCTTGCACTCAAACATTGATATGAATGCTGCAGCGCTGCCGTCACATGTGCTTGTATGTTTCTGTCTCACTTGCACTCATACACGATATTGCATTCAGTTATCAATGTTGTAACGCTTCTAGTTTTCTTGTTTATAGTGCGATTTCAATGCGCCTTTCAGGATAGTTTGATATAGTTAGTCTTCACACGAATTATAAATTACAATACTGTACTATATTAAAGAATGCCTAAAAAGTTGAGAATTACTTTTATTAATTGTGGGAAAACGGGGCGTGGCAGTCCAAAAATTTAAATGTCAATGCATTTACGCTGTCACTAGCAACCTCCATACCAAAATTGGTGATCCTAGGTGCAATAGTTATTGAGATATTCGCCCAAAACACCAATTTTTTCCGAGGTGTGTCTAGTTTTTTGCTCATTGTGGGCGAATGGGGCGTGGCATCAAAAAAAAAAAAGATTCTTGTATTGACTGACTAAATATGTGATCGATTGAGACCAAGCTCGAACTTGTAGCTCTTACCATCTCTGAAATCTGTTTGTTCATACGGACGGACAGACAGACAGACAGACAGACGGACAGACGGACAGACGGACAGACGGACAGACGGACATGGCTATATCGACTCGGCTTGTGATGCTGATCAAGAATATATATACTTTATGGGGTCTGCCACGCCTCCTTCTGCCTGTTACATACATTTTCACAAACCCAATATACTCTTGCAGAGAGTATAAAAACAAGCCAAAGAAAAACCCCAAAGTTAACCAACATTAACATTTAATCGAACCTCATGTTCAGTAGAGCATGTCTCCTGTTACATACAAGCTATCAACGCCAAAAAGAGATAGCAACATGTGTGTAAGTGTGTGTGCAGGTGTGTGTGTGTGTGTGTGTGTGTGTGTGTCTGTGTGTGTGAAGAGAGGTGTATAGGGGAAGGTCCCAGATCCCACACAATAGACAACATCAAATGAGGGAACTACTGAAGCTCTGCAAAAAGACCTTAACACACTTGACTCCACAGACAGCAGCAAAAGCCCAACCAAAACTCTCTAGAGACCTGTAGATACCTCTTAAATATAATCGTCAAAAATATTTGTATTTCATTTTTAGTTTTGATGTAATAAATGAATGCTTTAAATAATAATAAAACAAAAGAGGATGCAAAAAAAAACTATTTTAAGTTTATTTTCTTTATCATTTGACACATTATTTTAAAAGATACATATTTTTTTGTTGAGATCAGTGTAAAAATGGGTAATTTATTGTATAAAATTTATTAAGATCAGGATAGAAATTTATATTGATACCAAGTATTCACAAATTTTACAATTTTAAATACATGTTTACGTCTTATTATTCAGACTATAAGGTAAGATATTTTATGCCTAAAAAAATAATAAACACTTAAAAAAAATTGTAATTAAATCAATTTTCACTTATGATTCCAGGCTAGACTCCAACACTTCCTGCTAACATTTTAGGGCTATCTTTTTATTCAGTGCATCTATAGATCATGCCTAAAATTCCCGCTTCAGCTACTGATGATAATAATGATGTCTTTTGTTTCGCATGCGACTCTGTTTCCTTTATAGCTGCCACCTTTCTTGTCATCGTCGTAATCATCAACATCATTTTGATCGCCATCGTCATCGTTGTCAGCGTTAACTGTCTGCTAGTATTTTCTATTTACTATTTTCCATTGCCATTTTCATTTCCATTTCCATTTTCCATTTGTAGCATTTCAAAAGCATTTTAATTTAATTCTCATTCACGTTTTGGGGTTGTACCCAGCGAACGATCATTCGATCGAATCGCAAACAACTTTTGTGTAAAAAATCACATAAAACTTGCTCTCAATGGCGCCCTTTCGGTCAGAGATAGTGCTGCCAGATCGCAGATATAGTGCACTTGATATATGAAAGCACAAGTTTAACATTAAAGTTTAAATGAAGGGTTGCTTCAGTTTATTCGAGCATAACAGTTAAGATTTTAGTCAGAGATTTAAATCGATGGGAAATTTTAGGGAATGATATAGAACTCTATAGTGAGTCCTAACCTTTATAGTTATGTAATTGAGATAAATAGAGTGAGTAAATATATGAAATTGTACAAATTTTAAAAATTTATTTTGTATATTATACATGAAAAATTAAATGACTTTCAGCCAATTTCAGTTTTATTTTGTATAGAATGTTGAGAATTAAATAAAGTGAACACAAAGTTCAATAACATATGTTGATGAATTATGCTTTTTAATAATTTAATAAAATCATTCATATTACTTGAAATAAATTTTAAAGAAATACACATATAATTTTGAAGTTTATAAATTTTTCCTTGAAAAACTTTGACATGCAGAAATCTTAGCATCAATACGGGAGAAACTTGCGGTTCAAAGGTGCAAAACATTGAATCCGGCTTTCCCCTAAACAATTAATATGGCCAACAACATTTCACCTTTCCGCAGTTAAAGCGCCGAAGAAGAAGATGAAGAAGAAAACTAAAAAATTCTCGCAAATGTGCAAAAGTTTTCTAATAAAAACATCTGGACCAACAACTGGCCAAATAATTAAGTTAGCAAAAGCAGCAAAAGTGTAACGATCTTTGAACTAAACACTTGGCCAACACCCAAGACCAGTAGCCATCATTATAAAGTACAAAACTGGGGCTGGCTAAGATGAAAAGAAGAAGAGGCGAAGATGAATGAGGAGCAAATCATAAAGAAAATTGCTAAAATGGAGCATCAGACATAAGTAAATATAATAATAATATCACGATGTTCTGTGGTTTTTACAGACCAGCTACCGAAATGGTACTGATCTAGAAAGAGCAAGGGAGAGAGGGAGCCAGAAAAAGAAAAAGAGACAGACATAGAGAGAGAGAGAGAAGAAGAAGACTGACAGTAAGCCCCACCTTAGATGCAACATTAAATGCGAACGTGCCACAATTATGCGTCGTCTCTTACAAATTACTCAATTGTCCAGAAAATTCCTGCTCAGTGTTGCCATCTTAGCAGCTTTAAAGCCAGATTAAGTCTATTTTTTGGAATGAGCATGAAAGTTACAGTTTATTTAAAACTGTTTTGTTTTTGAAATCCTTTAAATAATTTATGTTAACTATATTTTCATTGTTACTTTCTTTGTGTTTCATAAAAATTAAGTTTATAAAAAGTCGACTTAAAATATTGTAACTACTGATACTTTTAAACATACAACATTTGTTTTAGAGAATATTCAACTGTCTTTTAATTTTTTTTAAGATTTTGTTTTTACTTCTAGCTATTTTGGTTTACCAAATTCTGACAACACTGTTCCAGTCCCGATTGGAAGCTGGCAACTGTAACTGAGAGTTGGACCACCATCAGCAATAATGCAATGAACCAGTTGAGATGACGTTTATACAATTTATTTACAATTTTCAATCAAAAACGCGAGCAAAAATGCCGCAAAATGATGCAAAATGCTGCAAAAATCGTGGCCATAACAGAAAAAAAACAGAAATAAAGGAAAAAATTGATTAGCTTTGTTTGCATTGCGGAATTGTTGGATTTGTGGAATTGTGGCAACTGCATTATACGTTTTGCGGTTAGCCAAGAGAAGCCAAGCTCTTAGGTGGGCTAAAAAGAAGAAGCAGAAGCAGCAGAAACCACAATAACATTGCTTTCAATTCGAACACGTTTCAATATTTTGAGGCTTTTCGCATTTTGTCTGGCCATAATTTATAGCGAAATTATTTGGTCAATTTACATTGGCTTTTTGGGTGGGCTCAAAGCTTCAATTCAATTACAGGAAAATAATCTTTTATGATCTGCTCTCTGTCTCTCTTTATCTCTCTCTTTCACTATTGTTCTCTCTGTTCCCCCCACTGTCTCTATTTGGTGTCGTTACATTTTCACGCATCAACAAAATTAGCCCATGGACGCAGGAAGCGTAGCGCATTTCAAAGATTTGTGCGCCGACTTTTAACAAATCTTTACGATATGTCATTAAAAAAATAACAAAAAAAAAACTCTAACTCAAAAAGAAAAACAACAACAAACTAAAGAACAAACACAACAACAACAACATGAATTTGAAGACGACGCCGTCGGGCATCGTTTATCGCTGTCGGCAAATCGGAAGTTTAATGGGTTAATGATGGCCCTCTCTCTCTTTCGCTCTCTGTCTGCTACACAACGTTAGCCCATTAGTTGTCTCCTTCTCGCACACAGTCCGATTTGGACAGAGTAGAGCAACAAATAAACATACGTATAAAAATGTACAAAAATCATAAAAATTGCAGCCGACACGACCACAATGCACCCGGTACCAGCTTGGACCACCTTGATAGCTGCTCGTCTCCCAAATTCGATCCCTTTCCGATCTCATTCCCAAACCCAAAAACAAACTCAATTGTCGTACTATTTTTGGGCTAACGCCGGCAATGAACTCTTCTAATGAAATTACCAGTTACAGTTTCAAATTGTGGATGAAAAAATTAAGAGTCATAATTTGAACCTTTATGTTAGTATAAAGATATGTCTGAAGATCACCAAAAAAAATTTAACTCATTTGCTTGTAATTAAGATTTGTAGAATTTTGTCTTGGTAAAATAAATATTTGTTTAAGCTTATCAAATCTGCAACAGTTTGTGAACTTTTGTTTTTTATGAACTATAAAATGTTTTAAATATTAGATCATACAAATATAATTATATAATAATTAACAATTCTTTCATAAATTCAACTATAATATACAAAATGTGATTTTATATACAAAGGTTGAAATGGTTGAATTTGTCTCTTATAATTTCGAGACTTTATTTTGCAAAATAAAACAATTTATTTGATTATATTGGTGATTTTAATTTAGTTACCTTTTCTTTTAAAGATATAAATTTAAAAAAGTTATTAAAAACGCATTTGTGGTTAAAATGATTAACTATTTATCTGCCATTACTAACTTAGTCTTAATTACTTAATCGCGTAGCGATAATTATTACTAGCTGGATTTAATTATGCTTTGGTGAATGTTTTACACACTTTCCCACATCCACGATGCTGACAGATTGTAAATGATCAATATGCCGCATCAAATTGCAGATACTTTAATTGAAATTGGTAATAAAATGGTGCTATAAATGAACACAAAAATCCAACACATCCCCCGACTACTCCTCTCGACAGCCTAGCAGTGATCCGAGTGATCTATGCTGACTTTATGCTCAAGTGATCGAGCGATGATCATTGGAAATGTTTAACATGCATCCACTTGACTTGTAAAGGAAATTAAAATGATGGCAAAAAATATGAAGAAAAATAAAAAAAAAGACGCCAGCACTTTCAATTAACTTAAATGTTGTTGGTCTCTCTGCAATTGAAACACTCACACACTCACACCCACTTACACACACACACACACACACGAGCATATTCATAAACGAATTTATATTCATATTCACACGCTCTTTTGCCATACGATCAGCGATGATCAGCGCCATTGACAGCGACAAGAAAAACAAAAGCGAAGCAAACGATAAGAGAGATGAGAGCAGGGAAGAGATGAGTGCAGAGAAGAGGCAAAAACGATAATTGAAAACGAAGCGAAGCAAAGTTGAGATGCTGATGAGCTGCCGTTGATCATATTAACACCCAAAGCGGATACCAGATAGATGGAAACGGAGATGAAAGTTGAGCGGAGTAAACGGCACGAGATGCCATCAGTGGTGTCACATTAGCCTTTTTACGGACAGATTTTAAATTTTCTTTAAATTAGTAAGAGCGTCAATTTAAAAATATAACACAACTTGGAAAAATACAATTTTTAAAACACACATGTTCACCTTAAATTAAATAAATAAATTTAAAATTTTAAGAAAATATTATATCCAAAAATTAAATAAAATTTTTAAGCGATTTCTGTTCAAAACTTTTAGTATTAACTAGTTTTAGTAATAATTTTTAAGAATTTTCGTATTAAATTCAATTAAAAATCTTTCTTTTCTGTTTAGCATTTTTGTAACCGCTTGTTGGCAACACTGGATACCATATCACACTAATGAGCAAGGAGAGTAGCAAAGACAGAGACAGGCAGACAGAGGAAGAGATCAGACATCAATTTATTGAAATGTCACATTCAATTAAAACTAACTGCTGAGCAAATACAATAATACACACACAGACACACACTTGCACACTGGCTCGTAATTCATGCGTCGATCAGTCGAATTTCCTCACTCCCTTCACCAACGGCACCTCCCTCCACTTCCCCCTTTCCTATACACTCGTCTGCATTAATTGATGATATCAAAATGAAGTGTCTGCATTGGCACATTATCATTGTTCTGCAGCTGCATATTCGAACCGATCATGCTGACCCTTTTGGAGAGGGCGTCTTGCAACTTGCAACTTCACTCATTAAGCAAGTGTCGCGAGCCGGAGTTGCCAACCGCACACAGTGGATAAAACTGTTTGGTTTTTGGGCATAACTCTAAATTTAAAACAGTAACTTTATGCATGTATCATTTCAATACCTAAAGATCGCATTCAAGATATTTAATTTAGATTTTCAGTTTAGCCAAATGCTTATAGTAAAAATTTGTTAAATTAATTTCTTATTAAATTTTGTTTCTTATTCTTGTAAGTTTCATTCCATAGTGAACTGTACTAGAGAGTCGGGGGGATATTCCTGATATTGACTTATGGCATTTTTATTATGCGACACACACACACATACTCACATGAGGCAAGTAGCTGTTGCATGTGGCATGTGGCAAGTGGCACGATGTGGCCTGCGCTGCATTCCGAGAATTTTTCATGCTTACACGCGAAGCTCTGGTCACAAGGACATCATTATCATCATCAATAAAGCATAATTCTTCGCAAACAATTCTATTGAACAACAACAAAACCGCAACAAAAACAACAACAGCAACAACAACAAAAGAGAAACAGAATTTTAACCAAAAATAATATGAAAATAAAAGGGAGTCAACAAAGTCGCCGTCGTGGCCCTGAGAAGCCCACCAGAAGTGCCTATTATAAGTATGAAAGCAGCGCCTCTCGTTGGCTCGTGTTACACAACTCCGTTCAGGTCCTCAGTTTCCTGTCTCCGCTCCTCAGTCTTCTGTCTCCAGTGTGGAGTCTCCATCCCCAGTCCAGCTTGGGCTACTCTATGATCACTGATCAGCGACAGTGGCTGCCACACGGCACACAATAGGGGTCACAATGAATCGCTATTTTTTCAAACTGTCAAAAATTTATAGTGCGAGCGCAACGTCTACTGATCCAGCCAGGAGCGGCTTAGTCAAATAAGGCGCCATGAGCCGGGGAAGAGTAAAAATTAGTAAAAAAAAAGTAAAAAATATATTTAATAGTACTTTTTACTTAAATCGTATATTCAACTTTTTTGGGATATTATAGTATTATATTAAAGTGTTATTAGTTTTGTGATATTTCAAGTTGTGTAGGATATAGAATAATTAAGAAAAAAATGCAGCTGTTATTATATTTTTCATAGGTAATTGAGTTTCTTAATTTTTAAGTGACTCAACTAAGTCGCATTTAGCTTCTCAATTTTTTTTAAATTGTTAAATCAATGACTCATATATTTTTAATTATTTTAAAATGAAGCGCCCCACTTTGGGCGCCCTGTGCTGCCCGCAACTCCGCGCTGTTGTCCATCATGTGGCAGTACTCGATCGGAGTGTGGCCATCGGTAGTCGACTGCTGCTGTTGCCATCGCCCACCTACTGAGGGCGTTTCTCGCATCGCAGACAAACGAATAATTCAGCGAAGTCTTCCCTCCATCCCCGCTCCCCTTTCCCACCCCTCAACCCCGCAGGCCGCCCGCGAGCTTTGCAATAGACAAATAGTCGCATATACTTGGCGTAAAAAGAGCCATTGGATCGGAGTTGTTGTTGTTGCGGTCATTCTCTGGTCGATTTATAAAGGTGGCTTATTATTGCAATTTAGCCACTGGTTTTGATTTTGCCAGGCATAAAAACACAGCAAGTGGTCGTCAAACGATCGTGTGCGTGTGTATGCATGCGTGTGCGTGTCTCTGCCTGTCTGTGTGTGTCTCTGTGTGTAAAGAGACAAATGTCATTTGGCAGCACTTGGAGCGTCTATATAGACTGCCATGATCATTATCACAATCCACTCTATATGCTTATATCTCTTCCCTTTTCTATATAGTACACTGAAGAAAATCCGGTGTATTTTATATACGAAATGATTTACAACAAGTTATTATTATTTATTTAAATAAGAAAAAGTTTTTATAAGAAATTATGATTTAAGAGACAATATTAATTTAAATTTTGTATAGAATTTTGCATTTCTTTCGGTGTAGTCGTTGGTAATTCAAGCGATCTGGTCAACGCTGTGGTTGGTCTCTGGCCCGTTTTGGGCTACCTGTCTAGAAAAAAAAGTGAGGAAGAAAAGGGGAGAGAGAGAGGATAGAAGATGTGGAATAGGTGAGAGGTAGTGGGCCAATGTCCTGCGGTGTAAGTGTCGATCCAAACTCTTTGACCATATCTCACTCACCGGCACGATCGTTTGCGATCGCTTGCGATCGTCGTCGTCGTCGTTATTCGTATTCGTATTCGTAATTTATACTTTCAAGCAATGCAGTCAATAAATGTCATGTTTGGTTGTTGATTGTCCACACCACTCCGGGCCCAAACAAACGATCTACAGTCTGATCTGGTCCGGTCTGGTCTGCTTCGGCCAGGTCCGAACTCAACTGAACTGAACTGGTCTCCTTTTTGCTCCAGTATTCGAAATTGCAGGCATTCCTCTTAAAGCGCATTATGCACAAAAGTCTTCTCACTTCCTTTACCCCTTACAGCCACGCCCCCCTCCGCGCCCAGCTCATGATCTTCCGTCCTGTTACCCCTGTTGCGATTTGCGTACACAAGATCAATTGCAGGTGATTTGTTTAGCTGTCGAAATCGTCGTCTTATCGTAACTCATTACGAGATTTATTTTGTTCAACAAATGCAGAAGGTGTGATTTGTCTTTGTACCGATCGCATCTCGTTCTATCTCCCTCTCTCTTTCACCTGCTGTCTCTGTCTGCCCTGTATTGAGTGAATCAGCCTTTGGCTGGACTTTTAGGCAATGGTTCAATAAATTCTTACCAAAGCTAACCAAGCGAGGCATCATTAACTGTGCAACAGACACCACAAAAAAAAAAAGAGTCAAAAAAGACAGTACGACCGGCCGGCCGCCCACAAAGGCCGCCTTAAACAGTGACTGCGAACAGTCTGTGCTCCATCGGCTTCTAAATGCGCTGTGCGTGTGTTTTGGGGCCACAAGTCGAAGCGATAATGTGATTTATGCTGTCCATTAATCTGGTAATTCATTTAAGCGCACGAAACTGAGCCAAGCTCTAGCACTCTCTGTCCTTCTTTCTCTTTTATCTCCTACTCTCTCTCTCACTCTCTCACCGAACTGGTCACATATTTTATGGGCTTTGTCCATATGCATCATTGTGGCTGTTGCTGCTGCGGCTGCTGCTTTTGCCGCTGTTGCATCGATTGCAATTCGACTGCTGTTCATCTTCACTATGCGAATGTCGTTACCTGAGCTTCAACTTCCCGCTGTGTAAAGGCCGACACCTGCCCCTTCTCCTTCTACTACTCCTTTCCCTTCTCAAGACTCAACTCTTACCTTTATTTACACTGAAAAAATAGGGTGCCAACTAAACATTGTTTAAGGTATCTTACACATGTATGTAATTCTCTACTAAGTTTTAGTTTAACTTTGACCAAAATGTTCGCTAAAAGTAGGTAAAACTATTTGTATTTATATTTGTTTATTAAACATACAAACAATAGCTAAAATAAAAGTTTTGTTCACATAAAGTTTCAGTCAGCTGAAGTTTAGTTTATCCTACAAAAATAAATAATATATATTCTATACCAGTCCATTTAAGGTTTGTTTAGTAAAATATATATAAACTAAGATCATACAAAAATTAAAATATTTTTGAGAGCAAAGCTCCCAAAATTACGAAATAAGTTAAGCAATCTTAAAGAAGCGTTGTCTTAACCGGATGAATTTTGTAACTTAAAGAACTATTTTTATTTTCACAGTGTACATTTTAGTAACTGCTTGTTTTTTTTTAGTGTAGTACTGGCAGCGATCGCTTGTCGCTTGTATTAATAAAACATTAATTACACACTTGATACCCGGACCGCAGCCTTGCAACAACTTTCTGCCACAACGCGATTCCTCCTCGATTCCTCCTCAATTCTTCTCTCAGTTCAACCTCAATTCCTGGCGTGTCTAGCTGAGCTCCGGGTCTTCTCCTGTCTGTGAGGTGTCGTTGTAGGTGTTGCTTCAGCTTGGATGGTGGTCCACACGTTAGATGACGATGCGCAAAATTGATGTGCGACTCGCTCGCCACCGAATGTGGCAGCTCCATGCTCCATGGTCTATGTTGCATGCGGCACCGCCGTGTGGTGAAGTGGTGCAGGCAGGGTATTTTGAGGGTATGAATGGATGACGAGCCGGCATGAAAGTGACAGCAGATGGAAGTGTGATATAGGCATGTTCTATGTTCTTTTTCTCCAAAAGACACTTGCTTCAATATATTCAATGATTTGTCTTCGACATGGGCAAGAAAGTAGCTAGAGGAAGGGGGAGGTCATAACCAGGAATTCTTTCTTTTATCAAGTTCTAAATAAAGGGTTTTGAAAGTAAAAATTGGGCCTATTAAAATAAAAAACTTATAAATGTTTATTATTTATTAAGACTAGTAAATTAAAATTTAAAATCTTACTACTATGTCTGATAAGACATTAGAGTTTTATTTTGTTAACTATTTTCTGAATTCATCAGCTTTCTGTGCATTTAATAAACTTTTAACTAAATATTATTGAACATTATATGAAAACAAAAACTATAAATTCTGTTTTTTATGTCATAATACACTAGTTTCCATTATTTAAACTACCTATAATTTTTAATGTTGATTAATTTATTAAATGCCATGCTTATTAAAATTTAAAAATTAAAACTAGCGCTTGTTTTATTAGTTTATTAATCACTTAGTATTTATAGGAATTAGTTAGCTAATTGTGCATGAACATATTGACTAATTGTGCTGTGAGCTAATAGCCAAGTTTGTTGGAACATTTTTGGCATTCCAATGTTTTTCTGTTACCTGCAGGAGGGGAATAGGTGAGAAGGGGACTGTCTTCTTTTGGATGCTGTTCAAACAAATTGATGAGCTTGTCGTCATGCTAATTGAACGTGTGATTATTTTGACAGGCACAGCAGCAGAAGTTGTAACAGTGATGGAAGTATCCAAAGCCATGGCCAACACGGCAGGAGGTAAGACAGAGAAGGGAACAGGGGTGAAGGGGAGAACAAGAAAGAGAAAGAGAGAGGGAGAGATGCGTGCTGTGTAGTTGTCAAATTGAAAATGCAATCATGCGTTCAGACGTCAAATTAAACAGCTCGGAACTGATTTTACATAAGTAGCAAAAGACAGGGAGAAAGAGAGAGAGTGAGAAAGAGGGGGCGGGGGGAGAGAAAGAGAGTGGCAAGGAAGTGAGGGGGCCTAAAGCGAACACCCACTTAACTAATCGCATGATTAATGATGTCAAACTGACACTTGAGGCAGCTACGAGCCAACTCAGATGTAGCAGAGACGCCTCGCTGGCTGCCCCGTCCGGTTGCACAGCCAAAGGAAGCCGTACCAGCACACACACACACACTCCGAGTGTGGCAGTTGCATGTTCGCCTGTTGGCCTGCCAATCGCAACTGCGACGCTTGAATGACAGGTGCTGACAGGTGATAGATTATTGCTGCCGTACCTCCAGTTTCTTCGAGTCTCAACCTCTGCGTGATTTATCCCAAAAAAAAAGTGAGAAGAAGAAGAAAAACCAACACACATGAAATTATATAGCTGCCTCACTGATTATGCGCCCCAATGGCAACAGCATCCACATGGGGCATGCCTCATGCCTCTGCCTCATGCCATATGCCTCGTCGCCAGCACAGACGATAATTGATCTGTTCAATGCGATCCCGATTCCAATTTCGATGCCGATGCCACTAAAGATACCAATGGCCACGCCAGACTGCGACTCCCCCAATGTGGCAGCGCTATTTTTGTGGTGGCAAAAATCAAAAGAGCAACTAGTAGAAAAGGCTACTCATAAATCGCTACGACTTTTAAAGACCCGGTAAATCACCTATGTTTATTTAGGTAAATAATATAGTTGTGCGATCCTTGTCTCTATGGAATGAATCATTTCAGTTGTACTTATTCATAGTTTAGTTAAGATATCTCATGAAACACCAAAATAGTCTCTTCTTTACTATATAGCTATCCGATACAACCCAAATTAGTTCAGTTTATATCAGATCTGTTTTCAGTACCTGTACTTATATAGATACCAAATTTAAAGAGCCTAACAGCTATAGACTCTTAGATTTGATTCGATTGATGATGCTGATTGTCGATTATATCTTTACCCGACTTTTCGACAAACTTTAAAGACGACTGTCTTGTGGCTTAGGTACAGGGTCTAAATAAAGTCAAGCGAAGAGAAACGCAATCGCCTTGAGCATTATTAATGATGGCAACGCGTCTTTTAGGCCCAATGGCTTATTAGCCGATAACTCAATTAATTTCGACAAATTGTGCGTTGGGACCACCTAAAAATGCCCAATCTGAATACCCCCCATACTCAACACTATATACATACACATGCGTATATGTGTGTGTGTGAGTGTCGATCGGATTGAGATTTCATGTCAGTTTCAATTTCAATTTCAGAGTTTTTTTGTATTCAATTTTCGATTTTTCGCTGAACGTTTTTGACATAAACAGTTTGTTGACCTTGGCCAAAAAATAAAAAAAAAAGGTAACAAAACCGGAACTTCAATCGGAGTACTTAATTTTGTAAGCGGTGCTTTGTGATCTTGCAAATTGATTTAAACGCATTAGCGACAGCATGAGAAAGAGAAAGAGAGGGATGAAGGGGAGGAGAAAGAGGAAAAGGGGAAATAGAGATACAAAACTAACAAACAGTTTTGTGATTAACTTAGCTTTGATAACAATATGTTTGATGTGTTGGATGTCAAAAAAATATGTGAAGAATAAGATGGATCAGTGGAAGAGAAGAAGAGAATAAAAGTAAGAGGGAAAGAGAGAGATGGAACGAAAGTGGCAGGGAATGTGTCTGAGCTAGAGAAGCCATGATGTGAAAAGAACATAAGTAGCTAAATGGAAACAAAGCGGGAGAGTGACAGAGAAGTTTTTTTAAACAGATTTAACACTTTTATTTTCTCACTTCAAATAAAACAAAATGTTACTCCATCTAAAACAAAACAGCCCTAAAACATAATTATAAAATTTGTCACATATTTATTCATCAAAAGTATGTAGTTAGCATATTTTTAATATTTTTTTAATATTTTTTAATTGCCATGATTTGAAAATTCCTTGATAATTTGTAAGAATTTGAGTGGGAAGAAAATTTGCTTAGCGATTATCTTTGGATTAAAATTGAAGCTGAGGCGTGTAACTGTAAACTGCACAACGAATGAAACCTGGACAAATGCGAGTTAGAGTCACAGTCACAGTTAGTGTCACAGTAACATTCACGTTCACATTCACTGTCACTGTCAGTCACGTGATTGAATGCTCCCAAAAGCAATGCACTCAAAACTTGAGGACTGACCACAACCAATTTTATTTGGAAATGAGTCGTCGCTTAGTTTTGTTGTCGCCGTTGCCTTCACCGTCCTCGTTGTTGTGGTCGTCGGCGGGGTCTAAGGGAATTTCGGGGCCATGGGCCTACAATAAACAATTTGTAGCGCCTGAATGCACAAATTTTGCGTCGTTAAAAATTAACTTTAACTGCGGACTGAGAGCAGTTCAACAACAGAACTGACACAAGACAAACGGACACAGAACAAGACCGAATCGGAATTGGTCTCTAAAGAAATAAGTCTCCCCCTCTTTTGGTCTCCCCCCTTCGGTCTCCACGTGCCTCAGTCATCCCTGGTGCGACTTGAGTATATGGCATCCCTGGTTATGTACACTAATGAAAACGAACGGGTTTGGAATTAAGCTGTTTCAAAAATATTGTCGAGAAATAAAGTACAATACTTAAGGGCTTCACGAAAAAATTAGTTAAAATTTTAGAATTCCAATTTTTTATTTTAGGCACTGTTCTCATTAAAAAAAAATAATGAATGATTCTCAATAACTGTAGGTTTAAGATCACTAATATTTTTTCTCAGTGTACCGGGAAGACCCCGAAAGAGAAGAACGTCGCGGCGTTGCATAATTTGCATTTCGATTCGATTGAAACGTTCGTTGGCTTTTTTAGAGGCGCGTGTCCGCCGACACTTTTTCGTGACTTACCTGGTTGCAGTTGTTGTTGTTCGTGTTGTTGTTCGTGTTGTTGTTGTTGCTGTTCATTTGGTTCTAGGAAATCACAATAAAAATTAACAAAATTCGTTCTAGTAAACGTTCGCCGATGTCGAGCTGTCGAAATGCCGAACTGTCGATGCCGAAGTCAATGCTGATGACGATGATGTCGATGACTCGATGACTTGATGTCTCGATGAAAAACATCTGGGACGTGGAACAAGTTGAACCTTAGCTCTGTCATAGCCAGAGTCAAAGTTAAAGCCAGCCCAATTCCATGTACGTGACATGATCGCAGTTCTGTTTGCTTTTTTGAAGGCAAAGTATCTTCTTTTTACCCATTACTCAGAGAGATAGGGTATAACCAAAGCGTTGCTAAATGTGTGACAGTAGGCTGGAATTGGAATTCACCTCGAAAAGTATATGTATATATTCAGGTAAAGGATATACCCAAAAAATTTGTTATATTGATGACTATAATATTTATGTTTTCTTTAAAATGTAAGAACTTCGTAATCGTTTCATTAGAATATATACATTTACGAAGTTAATTTTTATAAAAACTAATATTAATGAACGGGTATTTCGTAGTCATGTTACAATGGCTAATGTGTTCTTACTTTAGCATTGGTTTCGCGATTTGATTTGCCTGGAGCAAGACCGTGGATGGGTTCATCAGAAAAAGGTTTTGGCCTTTGATTGATTTGACTATGGCAAATCTGTGGACAGTTCAATGGGCCACTTCGAATTCAAATTCATGTGACAAATCCATTTTTAACGCCAAAGACACCGATTACAATCGTCTAAAGCAATGAATCTAAATCTAAAAAAATGAACTAGTTCCTTTCTAAAATTAAACCAACTCTTACTCCACTTGTACTAGTAGACACCACAGTCTATGAAAAGGCAAATAATATTTTTTATATGTACATTTTATTTATTTATATTCTACTGTCCCCCAGTGGTTCCAGCTGCAGTTTAAGTTTCAGTTCCAATTCCAATTTAAATTCGCGCTTATCTCTCAACCGTTTCTGACAACCAATTAAGTTGCATAGACATAAAAATTATTATTATTTTTTTTATTTGTTGCTCTTTGTAAATTCGTAAAGTATTTTCTTGCCAAAGGCTCAGCAAATCTGTCAACTCAATCAACTAGTTATTCCCTTCGCCCTACAGACTTAAGACAACTAGCGGCAGAAGTCTACAGTCGAGTCTGATCGCCTGTAAAAGACCCGTTAAAAAAAATTAATATTTATTATTTAGTGGACATAATTTAATATTAAGGATATTAGTTTTGCAATACGTCCGTATTTCTATAACCAAACATAAAACTTTTTTTTTAAGTAAAACAAATTTTTTTTCTTGTATATTAAGAGGAATTAAAACAATTAAAAAAATAATCGGTCTATTTTAAATAATAAAATTAAAATTAAATTTATTGTAAAAAATCTTTATTTTTTAATTGTTTGCATTTTAAATAAGTTTTCACTTAATTTATTTATAAACTTTCTGAGTTAAAAAAAAAACTGAGTTCAAAAATAATTAATTCTAATTTAAAGCTTGAGTGCGATGCTCAAATAAATCTAAAATTAGCGCCTACTGTGCATATTTTAGAGTACAGGGTCTAACAAGGTAAGCTCGGTTCATGCACTCTTTCGCCTCTTCTGCCTCAGTCTTTCTACTATTTATGCATGCAAAACACGCTCCGCGCTGCAGTTGTTGTCGTTATTGTTGTTGCTGCTTGCGGCTCGTGTTGAGCAACGCGCGTCAGCATCATAAAAATGTCATTCAATGGCAAGGGCTGGGTCCTGCCACCAGTTCGTCAGAAGTGCAAAGGAGGGAAGGCGGGACGGGTGGAGAAGAGGCAGAGGGGGAGTGTAGCGCACCGTGGGCGGCATCACAAAAGCGCTTAACTTTGCACCACTGTGCGTTGTCGCCGATGACTTCGCAGTCGCTGCGGCAGCGGCAGAATGAACGATTTGTGTGTTTTAGATTGAAATCAAAATAAAGCTCAAAGCTGCCGCCAACGAGCCCTGGCAGGTACCCATTCCCCCTTGCCTTCTCGCCACTCCTCTTCTCTCTCTTCTCCACTCTACTCCTCTGTTCTCCACACTCCCCGCTCTTTCCCATTGCCCTTCGCTTCACACCTCCAACACTTTATCATCACAATCACTAGCAAATCACCTCTAAAATAGCGGCGACTCTTTCGAACAGCATATGTCTATGTGTGTGTGTCAGAGTGTGTGTGTGTGTGTGCGTGTGTGTGTGATTTGTCAAAACTGTTACGATTGCCAAATTGCAGATAAGCTGCGGCCCAAAAGAATCACAAGAGACCTAAGCCGCCTTTCTATGTCATACCCTGTAATTATTAATGTTAACCGAAATGAGTATATTGTAGTTAATAAGATGTAGAATTATTTAAATTTAAAATTTTATTTTATTTAAACTTTAAAGTAAAATGCTGCGCTGTCTACAAATTAGAAGGGGAAAATGTATTATAATAATACAGAATTATATATAATAATAAGAATACAGAATACTTGGATCTTTAGCTTTAATTGCTTATAAAGAAAATAAGGTTTCTGTAAAACAGGGTACTTGTAAGTCGAGCAACAGTTGTTTTCAAACATTTATTAAAATTGTGCATTAATTAAAAACAGGGTAACCAAAAGCCGTTCAATACAAGCCTGCATTTGTTATTTTCGAAGATAAAGAGTTCGATGAAACAGGGTATTTATTAGTCCATCAACAGTTGTTGCCGATTTATAATTAAAAATGATCTTCAAACCAATATTGTTTACAAACAAGTGTAATAACAAAAAATTTTGCGGAAATTTTAAATAAACAGGGTATTTAATAGCCGATCATTTCAATGCTTGCCAGCAATTGTCATAATCATATTGAATATTTTACTTATATCACGATATCGCCTGGGTTTCGTGTGAAAAATGATGAAAATTAATGTGGATCATGAAATGCAGAAAGTTAATTGGCTACGCGCTGGCAATCAAAAGCTGATTGCTATGCCACGGCTATCAGAGAAGCAACATCGCGTTGCGCCAACATGTTGATTGTCTCGTTACAATGATTGAGTGAATGGCTGAAGGAGCGAATGAAGGACTGAGTGAATGAGTGAGTGAACGAATGATTGAATTGTCGTTGACTGCTTGACTCGTGTGTCAATAATGTCAAACAAAATGTCAACAGTCGCGTCCGCCACGCGTCATACAAAGTGCTCTATCTGTCTCTTTCTACCACGCACCCTCCTCACCCCTCATCACTCACACAACCCACCATTATTCCACCCGCAGCTAAATGATCGCTTTGGTATCCAGATCCACATTCAGATCCAGATCCAGACAAGGCGGTCGCTCCGATCTGTTGGCCGGGGCCTCTCATTAACATAACAAGTAAAGTCAACAATGAAAATTGTTGTCTAAACAAGACGCGCGCGCTGCACTGCACTGCACTGCGTTTGTATACCCTGTGCAGAGGGTGTTATGTGTTTATTAAGTGCAAGTAACTGGCAGAAAGTTTGGTCAAAAAATGTCAACTAGATATAATCACATAAAGTTTTAGTTCTTTTATATTGTTTGTAAAACTTCATATGCCTGTGAGCATATATTATAATTGCTGATTGGAACGAGTTCTCTACTCGAATATATGTTTTACAACTATACAAATTAACTTAAGACATTTTTTTAAAAACGTACAATTTATTGTTGTTTTAATTTAGTGTTTTAACTGGTCAAATAAAATGTTGAAAACTTTACCAGGGTATGCTAAATTCGGTTGCGCTCGATTATACAATTGTCTCTTGTATTTTTTTTTGTCTTCCAATGTTTCAATATTTCAATGAACGCCGCTCAATGCAGACCCTGCTGAATTTATTGAGGCTGTGGTAAATATTTCGGGGCCCGTTCAAAAGAAATCAAACAAAACGCGGCAAGTAATTTGTTTATTTGGCCCACGGCAATAAAATGAGTAAGCAGCGGAGAAAGTCCCCGCCCTCAAAACAAGATCCAAGCACATAAAGTCCCAAGAAAACGTAAAAAAAAATACACACGCACATTTACATATTTATTGAGATATATAGTACAGATATGTATATATTTAAATGTTGGAGGCGCCAAGTCGATATCGAAACTGGGAACACCCCAAAGTATCGTAAATTAAATCGAAATAATTTGTAATAAAATAATAATAGTATCGTAATAAATAAATAAACTTAATAATGTTTTCATTAGGTTTGATCAGAAATTATTCAAATAGTAATACTGTCACAAGAAATATTTTTGAGAAGGAATCACTAATTAAAACTTTTAAAAGAATTAGTTGAACAATATTTTAGGAACTCCATTAAGTAATTTGCTGATATAAAAAAGGTTCATTACCAACTAGAAAAATTAAATTATATTTAAAGTATTGCGTTCAAGACCTTTCAGTATGCATTACTAATTACAGAAAAATTAAACATATTTAAAATATTTAAAACCTATTTTCAGTTGTTTTAATCTTCAGATATAAATATATAAAGAATGTCTATTAATCAAATAAAACAGTTTCTTATTCTATAAAAATTATTTTGTAATTTTTATCTAGAATTCACATTTATTGACAGTCAGACAGTCAAAATATGAAAAGTTTTCATTAACAAAATCTGCTAAAAATCATTCAACTCTTCAGAAATAAATATCCGCGGAATAAACATCTGCGATTTAAGATTTAAGCTTAGATTTTTTATAAAAATTTAAATAGACATTTATTTGATCAAGCTTACAATTTATTTTATATATTCCTTTTATTACCAACTATTTTTTCTAGAAATGGTTTCATAAAAGTTTCTGGTCTAAAACTTCTTACTACCAACTGTCGAAAAGTTATTGAACTTTTTCTTGATCTGCGTACCGCACTTAACGATTAATTAGATGATTATTCTCCCACCAAATGCTTTTATCAATGGCAATTGATTAATATTAACTGAACCCCAAAATCATGCAACAAATAATAACTTAAAATGCTACAAAATATCGAAATTACTAAATGAGAGTAAAAGAAGAAAAGAGTGGGAAAGGGGAAGAGGGAGTGAGTTGATGTAGGGAGTTAGATCACGTGCATGTTCAGAACTGGCAGTTATTAGTGGAATTGTTAGATGATTCTCAGATTATTTTCATAGAATTCTTATAGATACGATAGATAGGCTCAATGTGAGTATTCTTTTATTTTTCAGATGTTTTGGGCCATGTCCAATGTTGACAAATCGCTGGTAATAAGTCAAAAAACAACGTTTTGGTAACTGAACCGCCTTTCTCCTGACCCTATTCCTGCACCTACTCCTACCCTTGTTCCTGCCCTTTTTCACAGTGTTTTTCCTTGACCTTTCTATGGCATTTTCCTAAGTTTTCCGTTTGCCTTTCCATTTGGCTGCTTGCTTTGTTAACGCTGTCAAACAACTGTAAACTAAGCGGCACTTTCACTTTTCAACGCTCTCTCACCGTCTCTTTCTTATACTATTTAATTATACTGCCTTCTCTGTCTAATGAGATCCTTTACCTGTTTGATACGAACTAAGCACAGCTATTACAATACAAACCCAACAAATTAGTTAGAAATCTGAGCTCAAATCGATTTGATATCGATGTGTTGAACCCATGAAAACACAGAAAATTTTAACAATGCCACATTATGTGGCATGCCACATGATGTAGTAGCTTAACAAATGAGTAACGAGCTCAAGAATTCGAAAACTAAAGAACTCAAGAAATCCAGACTCATCAAATTACCACAAGTCCAAATGCTCAGCAGGTTGCATCCACCGATTTTGATTCCAATTTTAACTTCGATTCAGTTTCGAACTCTAGTTGCAGTTTATCTTTCTACATGTCTCTCTTTTTCCTTTTCTCTGCATCTTTCTCTTTTCTTTTCTTTACAGCTCTCTGCTTTGCTGTTGTTTAGCTGACGCTGGTGGTCCCTTCCAAATTTTGATTTATTTTATACCGAATGCATCTCGTTGTGCACAGTAAAAAATTTTAAACTAAACACAAGAAACTTAAATTAAATTATATAATATAATTAAAAAGATTTAATGTATTTTAAATATCAAAATCATAATTAATAACAAATCGTGCTTTAAATATTAAGAATTGCAGACTTTTTGTTTCTTAAACAACTGAAAAAATGTTCAATTCGTCATTATAAATAAATTTTATTTTAGATTTATTTGTTCTGGACTTCTTCGATAAAAATTACTTGAATAATCGTTTAGATTTGGAATATATGTATTTAAATTTTACCCTTATTCATGGCATACCATAAGTAAATAACTTCTTAGCTAAGAAATTTGAAATTTATGCAAAAAACTAAGAATTTAAGGCTCTTGTTTTATAAAGTTTTTTTGTTGGCAGTGTAGTTGATATGTTAAGGGCTTAGTTTTCTAGTGTTGCTTTTTTTTTGTGAGCAAGAATTTTTTCACTGTGTACTGATTGTTGCCACTGGCTCTGCCCGGTTGCCCTGTAGCTTCTTCTAAATTTAGAGGAGTCTGTTGTTCACACCTCGCTAGCCGCAGCTAAACAGCGACAGACAGCGACAAATTTGTTACATGCCCCTCAGAGAGAGGAAGGAGGGGTGGGGTATGGTGTAGGGGTAGGGGACAGGTGGGTAAGCAGTACCATAGCCATTACCATTACCATTACCATTACCTGTGCAACACTGCAACACCTTCGCATTGTTTAACAGCAAAATGCAATAATTGTAGGCAAAAGTATTTTCCGCTCTCCTTAGCGTCCCTTTTGCCAAATGAACATGGATTGCGTCGTGTCTTAGCGCCGACTTAACCCCTTACGCCCATGACCCCCCCATTGCCCCTTGTGCACAAGCTGCAGTCGATGCCGGTGTCGTGAATCGCCTCATGCTGTTTATTGACAACAATCAAGTGTTTAGATTTTGCATTTTCATGTCCAGTCCGAGCAGAGTTTTCAGTTCTCAGTTCCAAGTTCCCAGTTCTCAGTTGCAGCTTCCTTTGCAGCCGTTTGCACTGCGTTTTCCACTCGCCCGAGACGCGCATTTAGCAAATGATCATCAATGTTGCATGTTTATGCATGCAACTTGCAACTTGCAACTTAAAACTTGCATCATGGGATTGGCGTGGGCTTCGAGAGTGCGGCAAGTTTCACACTTCATTTGCAGCTTGAATCGCATATAAAAATTATGAGATACAAAATTAATCAAACGTTGAAATTAATGATTCGAGTAGATTGAAAAATTCTAAACTTCTATTTAAAAAGACGGAATTTTTAAGAGTATCCATTGCTAAGTTTTTAAAAACATTCTATATTATTCTAAAAATAAAATATTTAAAAACCCATTTGCTATTAAAAAATGGTTCGTTTGGTGTTTACATAGAAACGGATTAATAAAAAAAGTTTGAACATAAACTAGTTTATTTTATTTGTACAGCAAACTTGGAAAATAATATGTTCAAACAATTAAAGACAGAAAGTTTTAAATGTACAAAAAATATATGAAACAGTTCTAATTTATTATCTCGAACGATTTAAATTAGTTATGTATTATTTAGTTAATAACTGATCTAGTTCGAAGTCATAAATAGTAAATCAAGTTGGAGATGAAAAGGGATAATTTTCAAAGAAAGTTATGATCAAAAAAAAAAGAATAACATTATATAAAAAATAAATTAAATTAAAAATAAATATTTTAGACCAATAACTCGAATCTAACTTGGTTTTATTATAGAAACTAAGCCCTTGGCAATTTAAAGCGACAACCTCCGTTTGGTAAGTCCAAACTTACAACAAGCAAAGAGAATACAAATCGAAATCCATATCGAAATAGAAAGTGGAATTGAAAACTAAGCAAGTCCAAGGACAAACCTCAAATAAGAAATTGTAAAATCCCAATAGCGAATGACCTGTGTGGCTAAGATTTCGATACGGCTGACTTTTGGTGGTTGCTGTGGTCTAGTGTTCACTGTAGTGCAAGTGTTTGAGCCTGGGATTGTTACAATCGCCCAACTCAATCCCGATTCCAATCCCAATGCGAATGAGAATGGGAATGGGAATGGGAATGGGAAAGGAAATGCTTTACGCTCCATATGCCACGTGCGTAGACGAAAGTCATTTAAAAATTGAAAGACATGGCCAAGCAGAGGGCGTGGCAGGGAGCGGAAAAGTGGGGGGCGGGCGGACAAAAGACGCAGCGCAAATGTTAAAACCAAGTCAAATTCCTGGTATAAAATTCATTGAAAAATTTTATGCAACATAAATTTTGCGTGCAGGATTTGGAAATTGCCGAAAACTCCTGGCCGAGAACTCAATCACACACAGTTGTAGCACTCGCTCTATCTCTCTCTCTCTCTAGGGTTCCAGGATGTGTTCGTAGAGGAAAGGAGCGGGGGATGGTGTTTGCCAGTGTCATTTCAATTTTAAAGCAACCGTCCAAAAAAAGTAAGAAATGTTAAGAAGCGAAACCCGCCCTCAAACCGCTTAAGAAGTGTCCTTACAGGTCCTTTCAGGGGGGACCTAGTCCAAGCTACCCCCTCTATGACGACACTGTTGGTTTTTATAGCTTTTTGATTTGCCATTTCTGGTAGCAAATGATGAAAAATTGAATGAAATTGTTATTTTTCAAGTGGAACATGTCCTTTTTTATAGTACGCCATGAAAGGCAATGAGGGTTCGCACTGAAACTTGTTTGTCCTGTTGCGGGTTGTTATCCTTAATAAGGGGCATCAATTTCTGTTTTTTTTTTCCATTTTTTTTTAGTCAAGTAGCACTGTACAGGACAACGAGTAAGACAACTTGCTGAATATGTGACGTGGAATGCAGTGTTGCAGCTGAGCAACAACCTCGAGCTCCGTTTCAGTCAAAGCCTCATCATCATCGTCATCATCATAATTATCATCACTGAAGTCTCTGGCTCTGTTGCTGTCTCTGTCTCCGTCTCTGTCGCTTTCTCTGTCTCTTTCTCCGTCTCTTTCTCAGTCGGAAAATTGAAAAATTTCCAAGCGATAAAATTTGATCATAGAAAGCGTCAAATGGTCCAAAGGATTTCAGCTCATGTGTCGCCCAGCCGCAGTAGACGCAGCAGCAGCAGGTGGGAGGCGCAGGTGGGCGTGCCTGTACCTGTAGTCATGAAAATGAAAATGGCAATAACAATGACAATTTTCCCTGAAAAAAAAGCGAAGAAGAAGAAAGACAATTAAAATATTTGCTTAAATTATACAATGCACACGCATGTATGTGTGTATGTGTGTGTGGGTGTGACTGTGTGTGCGTCTGGTTCTGTGTGCAACCTGCGCAGACAGCTGTGTGTGGCATGCGGTAGTACAGTGAAGCTTCGGCGTCATCACATCAACCACAAATATTAATTATGAATTTATGATCCCAATATTTATTAGCAATAAAAACAAGCAGGCGACCAAACTGACCAACCAACCCTCGCAAACTCAACTCATCCGTCTCGTTTATTCCATCTCCCTATCTCTCTCCCTCTCCCTGTTAAGGCAGTGAAGCGTCGCTAATGAACTTTTATCATCAGCTTGATGAGCCAGACACACAAACTGTAGCGGTCAGAGGGGGAACTACGAGGGGCGATAAAAATGATGGGAGACGGAGTGGGGAATGAACTTGAGCACACATGTGACCCTCAATAGCGTACAGTAGTAATATCCACAAAATTGCAGTTGCTTATTACCAAATTATTAATCTCTTGAAACTTCTTGAAATCATTTCTGATGGAAACCCTCTTGACGGGGCTTAAGATCTTGTCCAATCGAATCTGTTCGGAAGTACTTAATTTAGTAGTAACTTATGCATAACAGAAAATTTAATAGTTTTTGAGTATTGTGTAAATTATATATAGCTTTAAGAATTTGGCATAATCGTGGGTACATAAATATTTGTTTCTAAATTAAAAACTGAATACCTATTAGCAATTGAGCATAAATGATTGAATCTTTAAGTATTTATTTATTTAATAATAAGGAAGTTATAAGTCGGATTGTTAGGCTACTAAGATTTATTTTGCTAAATATATTAAATTTAAATAATATTGTAAAAACTTCATTGAAGTTCCCATAAAAAGTTTTCCTATTAACTTCTATATTTCAGTATAAATTATATTACAAAAACTTGCTTAATTTTTAAATAAATTAGTATAATTTCTATAAAATAATATTAGTAATATATATACTATTCGTTGATATTTTTTCTTGATTTCTTGTAGTACTTTTTACTTTTTTAGCTGTTTTTCATTGTTTGATTTAATCATCAACTTTGAGTTTCTAAGTAAATGAAATACTGATTAATATTAAGCACTAGCTTCTGCTCTGATTTTAAAGTCTTATTTTGATAACAATTCAGATCTAAGTTTAAAATATTTTTCAATTCGCTTTCTTCTTCACATTCTTGAGCTGATTTGATCTAGTTTTCCGGGCTGATCGGAAGTATCCACAGTCCCAGGTGTAAAGGTTATTAGGGGACAGATGATTGCTCATTGCGGTGTCTGCAAGAAGATCAAATGAGGTTAAAGGTAAAAAACCAACAAGTCAAGTGTTCCAACAACAACAACAACAACATGAAGAAGAAGAGGAACATTAAAATGATGAATCAAATGAACGAATGGACGTAGCAATTTTTAATTGCTCCCGTTTGAAGAGTAGCCAGAATCGAAGTAGGGCGGAAGGGGGAGTGCAAGGGTTTTGTTATCGGTCTTACCATGGGCCTGCCTAACATTTGATATGTGTGTATGTATGTTTGTATGTATGTATGTGTGCTTGTAGATTTTTATTGTATTTTTGTGTGCGGCGGGCACTTGGCCGGCTTGTTGGCCATGTTTTATGTGTTTCGTTTCCATTGAAAACCCCAAAGAGCCGAAAGAAACAAAAATTATTTGTAAACGGCGGCTGTGACAATTTTTTCTCCTTCTCTTTCCCCCTCTCTCTCTCCCTGTGTCTCTGCTGATGTTTTTGGTTTGTTTTTTATTTGGTTTATACTGTATTTTGTTTGGCTCTTGTTGGCGTTTCATGGAAGTTTGTAGCCGTAGTCGGTTGCCACTAAAACCGAAAACCAAAAACAAAAATTAATTGGAAATTTTTATGTCTCAAACATGTTGTAAGCAACTCCGCAGCAACAACAAAAACAACACAAACAGAAGCAACAGCAGCAGCAACAAGGCGCAAGTTCGAGGTTAATTGTTTGATTTTTCTAACAGCCAAAAAAAGTTTAAAAAAAATTATAAAAAATAATAATAAAACCAAAAAAAAGAAGAGAAATATATAAATAATTTTTAAAGCCAATTCTGTGTGTGGTAAGTGCTACCTGAAACAAGGCGATGACCCACAGGAAATGTATCTCGAGCAACGTTTCCGGAGCTGGGCCGACATGGTAGCCGTACAATTGGTCAACTGCTCGAATTTATGGCCTACATGAAGCTAACTGAAGGCCAACAAATTGTGTGCTTCTCTTGCCACTTGAAGATTTAATGTTGACAGTTCATCTGCTCTGCTCACTACTCACCAATTTGATTTAGTTTGATTATGCTAAGTTTTCCAACTCCCTGCTCTTTTGATTTGTAATTTATTTTATATTTTACACAACTTTATCAGTTGACAATTGCCAGCAAAGTATCACAATTAATCGCATGCCTGCTGAAAAAAGATTGTGTAGCAGCATTTTGTGACGTCAGCGAATCAAGTAAATTTACGCCTAAAGGCAATTATATTTCAAATATTTATTTATATATATTCACTTTAGAAAGTACATTGTTATAATTTTTACAAGAGTTAAATGTCTTTGAAATTTATTCTCAATTTTAATACTCTGTTTTCAACATGTTTAAACTTTTTTTTTGTTTTAACCAATTACAAGCTTAAATTTGTTATATATAGAATGACCATTTATAATTTAATTTTAAAATCAACTGACAATTTAATTAAGTAAACATATAAAATTACTATAAAATATTTTCTTTTCTGGTACTTTTTAATCGCTGCATTTTTTAATCATTGATATTTCCCATAAATATCGATAAAATTTATGCAAACTTGCTGCAAATCGATAGTAGCTGGACAATATTATAACTGTGTCTATTGAAATCAGCACAGTGCTCAATGATCCAGAGCTTTGGATGGTTCGATCCGGGCATTAAGTGAGACTTCAAAGTGATTGACTAGAAACAAAAAAGTGTCTGTGAAATTAGATCTGCTTGCACCAACCATCAGGTGAGTCAGCTGAACTAAGTTCATTCCAGAAAAGACAGTCGTAAGACAATATTTAAATGAAACATTTAAGTGACTACTTTATTACAATGAAAATTGAAAGTTAAATTAAGAAGAATAAACGAATTTCCTACTCACTTGTTTCACTGTGCAACGAATAGTTTTTTGTTGACAACTGACACTCGATGCCAAAATCATCAAACAATTCAATGTCACTCAATGATAAAAATTAAGAGGAGAAATCTGCTTATACCAAAGAAGCTTATATTTAATTTAGTATTTTTTTAATATAGTTTGATTTTCAAACAATTTGTGGATTTTTTATTTTATAGGTAAGGCATGAACTTTAATTTTTAACTATTTCAAGAGCTTAAGCTCCTTTAAAAATTGTATTTCAATAGTTGATCTAAGATTGTTGTTTTCTTTACCTCCCCTAATCTAGCAGCAAAAAAAACTTTGCCTTAAAATAAATGAATTATGAAACAAATTTGAAATGTTTTCTATATTCGTGCTCAATAAAGTCAAGCTTAAATCGAAGTTCTTAACTTCTTAACTTACAAATAAAATTAAGTAGAAGCCGCTATCAGGTGCAGCTTATATAAGTTAAATTAATTCGATATTTGAGGTAATTTAAATATTCATTTACTATCTAATACATGTGAGCATACAGGCTCTTTTTCAGACGACGAATACTTTCTTATAGGCCTATATTATTTTTTTTATAATCTGCATAAATCCACTGTTTGCGCTATATATGTATATAATAAATAAAAGTATCAGGTGATGTATCAGTTGAAGTTTTTTCACTTGGAATTTTTAAGTCTCTTCTTTCCTCTGGAACATCGGATTCTACGCCCACTGAATGGCGCCAGAAATGACAAAGGCGTCGTGTGTGTATGTGTATGTGTGTGTGTGTGTCTATTAGTACATCATGATGCTGTAATAGAGCCGAACTCAGAGTCGTTTCACAAATGCAAAAACAAAACAGAAAACCCAAAAGCTAAAACCCAAGACAATCCAATCCTAGGCTCAGTCTATTTGCCTTGTTCCTTGTTCCCTGTCTGCATTTCTAGCCACGTGCGCAGCAATCACTGAGACAGTATCCAGCTACCTGAGTGTAGAGCAGGTGTGGTGCGGGGTACGGTGGGGAGGTTGGCGGTGTTGGTGGTTTCCTGTCGCCAATGGCTAAATGGTTGCCATTAGGGCGCCCAAAAAGGCGACGAATACTCGATAGTTGGACAAGCTGATCAAACAGTTCAGCTGTTTTGCATATAGCCAAGCGGTACATAAAATACTCAAGAGTCCATGGGTTTTCTAGTAAAATCAATATAAATCTGTACTTTAGAATAAACATTAAGTTTCAATTTGTTTTTCTCTGTCTATTGAGGTTTTGTTTAAAGATCGGTTGAAAAATTCCTCGATCAATTTTATTTAGACTCCTGTTACGTGCACCTTAATCTAAATATTCTACATAACTCTATCAAAGTAATGTTTATAATACGTAAATTCCAATTACTTTAGGTCGATTTTGCTGGAACATGATCAGTATGATAATCAGTTAACTGATTTGTTAATCTTTCTGGAATTCTTTTAAATTATGTGTTTACAGCAAGCTATAATGTTCACGAAAGATCACTTTTATTTTGAATAAAATCATTTTACAGTTCAAGGGGGGAACATTTATTAAAGTTCACTTTGTATTGTAGTTGTGCTGTCAAGAAAGAACTTTGAAAATTGTGTCACAATCATTTGATCGATCAATTTGTAAGTAGTTGACACTAGATTAATAAGCATTTGAATAACACGCATACTACAAAATGCTTAAAGAGGAACATATCTTTTTTAATATTATTTCTAGATATATCTTAAAATCGCAAATAAGATCAGCTTTAAAGCTAAGTGTAATTCTGTAGAGCTCAAATAAAAATATGCAGATGACAACCGATCAATAGACAAGTCGAGAATGCTTAGGTGCATTGGTGTAGGGTATCAGCTTGTTTGCTGCTTTTGTGAATGACTTCAAGTTTCGGCGCTGTTTTCGTTTTTTTGTGGGATTCGGTTGCTTAAAACGAGAGTGTAGTGTAATGCAGTGTACTGTAGTGCAGTGTAGTCCAGACCAGCTAGTTGTTGTTGTTGTGGATTGTTTATTTTAGCTGCGCTCGTCCGTCCGTCCGCAGGCAAGGCTTTATGGTTATGGATACAGACTCAGATACAGATACAGATACACACAGTAGCCAAACAGAGACTCTAAAGCTTTGAGCTCAAGTCGAGGGTCGGGAATTGGAAGTCTGGAGTTGGGAGTCGGGAGTCGAGAGCTCGGGTTGTCCAAAGCCGTCGTCCGAGCTCAATGGTTGCCACTGGGCAGAGAGCAGCAGCAACAGTAGCAATGAATTTGCATGTAGTACATGAAAACCGTGATCTCCAATTTGTTGTTGTTGACTGCAGTCACTGTGAAGTGCACTGTGGAGTGTGCAGTGGTGTGTGGAGTGTGGACTGTAGTGTGGAGTGGAGCAGAGTGTGGAGTGTGGCATGGACTCGAACCGAGTTGAGTCGCGTCGAGTCGAGTCAAGTTAAGTCGCATCGTTGGCAGGCGAATTGAAACGATTACACTGACAAAAATAAATTAAATAACTGTTTTTGGAATTCAGTGATAAAGTATTAAAATTAATAATTACTAAAAATAAATAATTTAATTTATTACAATGTTTTTAATGGTACATATTTATTTTACAAAATTATTTTCTGATTTGTGAATATTTTTCAAGTATTTTTTCTATAAAAGTTTAAACTTTGTCTATAGAAGTATTTAAATATTTATATTAAAAATATTGGTATATGTCGTTTGAGGCTTTTTATTCTTTATTTGCATTTTTCTTCTTAAAGTTTATAAGTTAAGTCAATCTATTCTTTGTCTCATTATTTTATTTCGATAATAATTATTGTTTCAAGTTTTAATTTGTTTACATAAATTTAAAATCCATTTTTCTTTATAAATTTTTTTAAAATAAAGACATTGGCAATTCCAATTTAAATATAAACTGTTAACGTTTATTTTTAAAAAATAGCTTAATTTATTTAATTGTCATCTCTGATTCGTTTTTTGTTGTTCATTGTATGGAAACTTAAAATGATTTTTGTGCAGTGTACAGGGCCTGATCTTGGATTTCCGTACTTGGCTACATGCCAAAAAGTTTGTAACATTATTTTAAGGTGCCGGCATCGAGTCCCCTCCCCTTTCTGCCCCTTGGCCCTTCAGCTCCTGCCACTGTGGCAGCCTCAAGCTTGTTGCAAGTTGTCAAGCTTGCCATGGCAAATTTGCGATCAAGCGACAACAACAGTGACAACATGAGCCAGTGACGACCGCTGTCCGCTGTCTTTTCTCCTGTCCAATCTGTTCCCTCCTCCCAAGCCCCGCCTCCTTTCCGCCACTGCCTCTCCTCTCCCTAACGCTTCGAGCAAGCTGTGAACTGTGCGTTGAGGCTTCTTGGGTTTCAACAGTGTACATCACGTCGCCTTGTATCGAGCCAGAGGCACGCAGGGATCTTCTCAGCCAAATCCAACATCCAGCAACCAACATTGAGCATCCAGCATCTTGCATCCAACATTTGACTCCATCCGTCGACTCCCTAGCGAGTCAGCATATGCAGTTGGTGGTGGTTGTGGTGGTGGACCGAACTTTATTGACCATATTGATTGCTGCTGTATTGATCGCTTGTTCCTGATAAAGGAGCACAATTGGTTGGGGCATGCAACACAGTTGGATGCTTCACACAACAAAATGTTGTGCTTTATGATGATGACGATGATCAGTTTGGGCTTTGGGAACAACACAGGGATTACACACGTTTATAAGTGCCCTTAATCGGTTATCAATTATAAAGTTAAACGAAAAAATTATTTTTTTTATTAGGAATTTACATAGGTTACTTGTTACTTTAGATTACTTGTCAGACTTTAAAGAATTAATAAATAATAATTACTCAGTGTCTTTTAGGGACAGCTCGCTTATCAACAGCACTTGCTTAAAATATGTTTTCAAACACGAACTAAAACTCGACTTCAAAATTTGATACGAAACAGTTTTAGGAGACATAAATTGGATAGTTGCTCAGTAAACTGCCAAGTTTCCAGCTAAATGAAAACGATTTTATTTATTTATTATGATTAATGAGAATTTCGTGATATTGGCCATGCATAAACGCAGTTCTCGTGTAGTGCCTGCTACTGACCAGGCCTAAAAAGCAGCGGGTGGTGACGCTTTGCCTGTTTGGCTCTCAGCTGCCGGTTGTTGCTGTTCGTCTGTCTCTCCCAGTCGCCCTCTCCCTCTCTCCTCTCTCACCTTGTGACTTGTTTGCATATTCATAATTTCGAGTTGGATTTATCAATTGCTCATCTCAGTCATGAAAAGGCATAAACATTTCAAAGTGCCTGGCGCGGGTCAATAATTTGACATGAACGAAACAATACAAATATACACGTACTGTAAGATACATTCTTCTGCATCTGTATCTTCTTGTTCTTCTGGTGCTTGCTGGTGAGAAACTGCTGCTTCAATAACCAGAATCTGTCTTGTGCCCGATGATGTGTGAATAATTGAAAGTTTCTTCTTTTTTTTTTTAAACTTTTTGCAAACCGAGGGCGTAAAGCCTGAAGATGGAAGACTGAAGTCTGAAGACTGTTAAACTGTAGACTGCGAATTGTAGACTAAGGTGAAGGTTGGTTGAAGACTGAGGTTAAGGCTGCAGCTGAGGCTGTCTACAAACAACAGGCAAGCAAACACTAGACTCTGGGCTTTGTCTAGTGTTGAAGAGTTGCGCGAAGATCAAGAGCAGCAGGTAGCTTCAGCTACAGATTGATAGAGGGAGAAAGAGAAAGAGAGACAGAGAGAGGGAGAGAAAGGCTGGCAAACTATCTCTGCATATACTTTGCAGAGAATTCAATTTTGTTGTTCTTCTTGTTGTTGTCAAATCAGACGCCCACACAAAGAGTTGGCGTTAGAGAAGTGCGAGAGACAAAAAAAGGGTGTCTTTAGTGGGTCCACGCCCACATGTGCCAAGTAGGCTGAAGGGAACAGACACATTTGATTTTTAGCCATGGCCATAAACATTTTTTTCCTTTCCGCACAAACAGATTTTCGAACAGTTTTTCCCTCTTCAGTTTTCCATATTTTTTTTGTTTTTTGTTTTCGTGTGCCACGTTGGCAATTTTGTAATTAATTTATTGCTTCAGGCGGCATCAAGAAAATTGTCGCAACTCGGAGACGTGTCAAAACTATTTTTAATTGGAATGCCCGAGACGATGTTGTCTGCTCTGACCTGAGCCAAGTGCAGCACCATCAAGTGCAACACAAGCAGTATTTACTGTACCAACGGTAGCACCGCCAAAAGAAAGTGAAAGATCTTCAACTGATCGTAAAGTTGGCAAGATCAAAGTGCTTTTTGAGTGCTTTCGTTTCTATTTTCTGCGCTTTAATTGATACTTCTTTTTGTTGCTCGTATTATTGCACCGTTGTGTCTGCCGTGCACTGTGACAAACCAACAAAGACAAAAAATTATAAAAAAAAAAAACGGTACGTCTCCTCTTAAATCACAAAAATATTGAACTCTTAAATTACGACCGCATTAAGGAAAGACCGCATTCATAGCGAAGAAGTACACTGCAAAAAAGTCTTATAACAAATTGTAAAAATTTGTAATTAATTATTTATTTATTATATTATACCTAATCAGCTTTTCAAGGGCAGAAGATGCTTAATGTATTCATCTTGATCACGATAATAATTTATTATGTTTTAATTTCTCTTTAAACATCATCTAGAAACATTTCTAGTTTTTATTTTAAATCGCTATTTTTGATTACTTTAAGTTCTAATATGAAGGTTTTAAATACGGGAAATTGATAAAAGGGATTTTGACTCTGTTTAAAATAGACTGTCTGAAAAATAATCAAAGTCTCAAATGCATTGCCACAGAGATGTAAATTGACTCAATTTAATGCCTATCTTCTTCCAGTTTAGGTAAACATTTCTGCTGAGTTTTATTATAAATTATTTATTTATTGAAATCACATTTCTTTTTATACATACATATTCACAATCATATATAATATTTATTTATTTTATACGATTTGTGATCATATCCCCAATGTTCTCAATTGATCTTTAAATTAAGCTATTTTATTTACATAAAATAAATTGCTTTTAAAGAATTTTCTACTGTTTATTACTTAAAAAAGATTAAAAAAAGAATTAAAAATGCTGAAATTTGCAATTTGTTGTTTATATTAATAAAATTTCTATGTTATTTTCTTAAAAATATAAATAAATCTTGTGGAATTTTCTAAAATGTTTTTTGATCAGTGTATGCTAGTATATATATGACTAATGCACCACTCAATAGACACTAAAGATGCATTACGATTTACAAACACATACACACACACACACACACACACACACACACACACACACACACAGTCACACAGTTGTTGTTGTTGAGCGAATTGCATTTTAATGCAAATTTGGTGTCAACGCAATATCGACCATGACAGGCAGCGCCAGGCGGCGATCAACGTATCCAGTTTTGTGCGGCAAACGCTCACGCATTCCCAACTGGCAACTGTAGATCGCAGTGCGTTGTAAGTGGCAACTGTGGCAAGTTTGCCAACTTTGCTTGGTGTTAAAGTGACTGATTAAGTTCTGTGTTGTTGCTGTTGTTGTTTTCGAAGATGTTGTAGTTGTTGCTGTCGTTGTTGTTGTTGTTGCTGCTGCTGACGCTAAACGAATTATACGCTTACGTAGGTGGCAGACACTCAGGCAACGACAAAGATACGAGACTGTAAGGCAGAGTACTCGGTACTCAGTGCCCCCATCCCCCACTCTACCCCCTCTATACCCCTGTTTCCCATAACCCCTTTCCCCTCTCCATTCATAATCTTACAGAGCCAAATGAATTGAGACGCGCCACAGAGTTATAAATATTGTCGCCTTGGTTGGGGTGTTAGTCGCATCTCACTTCTTTGCATTTGTCTCTCTTTCTTCCTCCCTCCCTCCATTCCACCCAATCTCCTGCTCCCTCTCCTGCTGTCTGTCTGTGTGGGCGTCACGCTTTTTGCAGGCCCACTTGCATGCCACAAAATCGAAGAGTACCACAAAGCGAACAAATTTAATTACATTTCAGTTTGCTAAATACCAAAAGATTCTACTCTTTATTATAATTCATTTGACGGGCTAAAGTTTTGCAGGAAAATAACAAAAATCATTTTTATGGATTTTTATAAGAAAGTTCTTCCTATGAGTTTCCTTTTTATTTTATTAGAAACAATTTTTAATCCATTAAATTTAGTGCACAATTCAGAAACAAGTTTTCGATTTATAAAAATATTTTATTTTTATAACTGTGTATTTATTTATTAAAGCTTTGTGAGGGATAAAATCTTTAATATTATACACCGTTTCGCTAAAGAACCATACGATTTGCTCACTTTTAATGATAAAAGAAATTCCAAACCATCTCATAAATTTCGGATATCCTTATTTTTGAATTAAAATCATTTTTTTCACTCTGAGTAAATGTACTCTAGAGTTAATTTTTAGAATATTCTTAAAGCCTACTACTATTTTAATTCTAATGGAATTAAGAAATGATGAGTACAACGTTTTCCTCGATAATAAAGACAAAAACATTTTCCTTCAAAAAATAAATAAAATTGACTTCTGATAGTAAATATAGTGCTGTATACAAAATTATTAAAGTCTATATATTTTTAAAGACTCAATTCCAGATTTACCGATTCAGATGTAGATATAATTCACCTCTTTGACTTACCTTGAATTAAAGTAATCACATGATCGATATCTTTCATTAGATTAACTACATTTTTTTCTTAACGATCTTAATTCTAAATGTTACGTGTACTTGAATTTCTTCCCATATTTCGAATGACAACTAATAAAGTCATAAAGATTTTGAAAGTCCAGACATAAAACATCGATTTATGTGCATTTTATGCACTTCTGACGGCTTCTGTTGCCAAGAGTTGTTTCGGAGGATCCCGCAAATAGATGCTATCTGAGAAATAAGAAAGAGATAGATACATTTAAAGAGTTAGAGAGAGAGAGAGAGAGAGATGGGTCGAAGTGCCTCCGGGTGTAATTGAAACCTTTGAGTTTTGGGTTTACGACGATCATAAAACTATGGGCTTCGGCTACTGTCCGATTGTCTGAGTGCTACCTGTACAGGTCTGCCTGTTAATTGCCATTTTGTGAGCTTCTTCGATTTTTGGTCCATTCAGTGAACTGCAATGTTGCAGTCATTGATGTTTATCGGTTTATCGGTGAAAGTTTTATGACTTGTTACGCTCGTTATACGGCAAGCCCATGACTTTTACGGCTTTCTTTCGCCACTTATCGAATTTTGGAATCAGTCATTCATCCGACAAGGCCAAAACACCGTGAGAGCCATAAGGAAAGGTTTCCATAGTATCCCAAATAAATTTAGACATTACAAAATATGACTAAAAATAAAAAAAAATAATTATGGAATGTAATGTATAACCTAAGAACTAACTTTAGCGAGAAAACATATTTTTATTTATTAATATGACAAAATATATTTTTTTTTAGTGTTTGAATATTAAAATGAATTAAATATTTATGTAGTTAAATAACACTCTTTTTTAATGTACAATCAAATTATTTTTTTTAAATATTTTTTGGTAACTAATGTTATCAAATGCTGGAAATTATTAATATGATTTCAAGTATTTCTTGGAACCATAATGAAATTTAGCTCAGTCTTAACCTTTGAAGGTCGATTCAAAAGCTGCGGATTTGTTGGTAAAGTCGGAAAAACATATAGAACAAATATTATTAAAACTGGAACTTAAAGACAGACTTGATAAAATATATATATAAAATACCTTTAAACAATTCTATAGTATAAGTATAAGAACAATTTGTTGACAATAAACGTAATTACGTGAATTTATATATCACTAGCAATTTATTTCTACTTATTGTTGTACATTGTAAGATTTTCACACTATTTCTACTTACTACAGTCTCTTAATCTAGCGTATCTCCCTTTAAACCTTAACCGCACTTCCCTTTATTTCGATTACTTCTCCACTTACCCAATATTAAGTCTGAACCACTTTTTGCCGTTTGAGCTCTTAACTCTTCGTACTTCCTTTGTGGGCAGCTACTTAGCTCAGTTCCTTTGGATCTTTTTGCTCAAACATCTTTGGAGCAGCTTAAATCGGTAATCTATTGTCATCGTCAGTCTCCTGTGCCACGCCTTCCGTCTTTACCCTCTTTCGCTACCGTCTGGACTGGCAGGCAAACGATTTTCAATAGTTGGCATCCAATTTGGATTTTTATTGCTTCCTGTCGCTCGCCAGTTTCCTGTGCGACAAACGTCGCCCCCGCACAAAGTACATATACCTCTATATAGCCATATATACATATATATATTTATTTGGGTTGGGTTGTGCTTTATCTCAGCTTCTTCTTTCTTGTCGTTCTCCTTTTTTTGCACTGCACTCGCATTTCAAAAGCGAGCGACTTAATCGAGCAAAATAAACCGTTTTCATATGCTCGAATTGAGGCAAACACGTCGCATTACACGGTGACAGTGGCGTAGTGTGCACAGAAGGTGCGGGGGGGTCTTCACTGACTCGATTGTTGTCTTTCGGGCGCGCGCGGGGGAATTGCAAATCCTGTGGGCATTATTCAGCAGCGGCTCACAAAATCTGTATCAGCTCAACTCAAAATTATCAACATCAGCATTGTTGCTGTTGTTGTTGTTCCCCCTTATTTTTTGCAGCTTTCTTCGCCTTTTATTGCGTGTGCCGAAATGCGCGAAATCTCTCAAGTATTCCTTTTTTTTTGTTGAAGGGAGTCACAAGCCTTTGTCAAAGGATTAGCACTTCCCCTTTCTTTTCGACTAACTGCAGGACTATATTTTGGGGGCACCTGGTACTTGGACCTGCGCTGCTAATGAGCTCTACGTTGTGATTAGTTTTTGCTCTCCCTCTTACTCCCCCTCTCCTTCTTCCTCTTGCCTTCTCTTCACTCCTCTCTCTGCGCTCTGCCTTAGACAGTGTGCAATATGCGTTGATTTTTTATGGCCTTCAATTTGAAGTTGACTTCGCATTGGCATCGTCGAAATCGGCGTTGAGTTCCCCTCTTTTCTCCCGCTCACTCCCACTTGATCTCGCCAATTGTCTCTCCCTTTCTCACTCTTTCGTTGGTTCGGCTTCGTTTGGCGTGTTGATCTCAAAATGCAGATAATAATTATTTCAATATGTGTGACTGAGTTGTCTGACTGACGGGGGTACATAAGACGCTCAGGGGCGTCGTAAAGGGATCGGGGTAGCCCCCCTTAGAAGGGTTGTAGTAGCTGTGGAGTGGGAGGATGAAACGGTCCGGGCGGGCACGCAGACGGGGTAGACGCAATGCCAATGCCATCGTTGTCTCTTCATGATCATCATTATTATGCGAACGGATCAAAACCGTGAAGCCGCCAAGCAATGTATGGTTATTTTGTTATACCCTAAACTAGGGTATTTCAGTTTGGTCACTACGTTTGTAAGCCGGTTATGGAGATCTTCTCCATCAGCATGTTGCTAAGCAGTCTACAGTGTATGCTACTAATTTCATGTCCCTATAATTACCCTTAGTAGTTTATATCTGATGATCGAACTAACCGGATCACTATATAACTAAGTTGTCTAAGAAACTGATGGGAATCAAAATGTGCTTGTTTTTTAAATAATTGTATACTCTGCATTAACTGGTATGAAACCGATTACTACCGTCTATAGAAATATTACAGGGTATCCAGGCTTCGGTGTGTTAAAAATAGTTAATTTTTTTTGCATGTGCTTTAGTTCACTGGAGTTGTTTTAGTTGTTGTTTTCGCTTAATCACTTGTAGAGCTGCAAACGGCAGGAGACTGAAGATGGAAAAGCAAAGTGAGAGTGAGAGAGTGGGAGCGAGAGAGAGAGAGAGTAAAAGAGTGAGCTGTGTTGTTGGGCATCGGTTTGCGGCAGTTTTAAGTTGGAAATTGAATTTCTAAGAATTACCAAGAAATAACAACAACAAAAGCTGAATGCTATATCAACATAAGCTCATTGGCATGGGCACTCATATTTGTGCATGTGTTTGCCAGCAGAAAACTGAGCCACTGTGCCTTACTTTTAAGTAGCGTCTTTCCTTGCAGCAATCCCGACTCCCCCTTCGCAACGCTGCCCTCCACACCACTGTGTTCTCCCCTCCGTCCACCCGCGCTTATAAGCAATCAACGACCTTAATGGGCTTCATTTCATTGCATTGCATTAATTTTGCCAATTAAAAAGTAAATAGAGCCTGCATCCTTTGCGCACATACACCACTGTACACCCGCCTCTCGGCCCCGCCCACACACATATGTATGCCCTTAGCCATAGTTCTCCCTTTTTGAACTATGTGTCTTGTATCTTTTCCAGTAACTCTGCTTTTTTGGGTTAGCAAAACTTTTCAATACAATTTAGTCCAATCTATGTAGACACACACACACCCACACACTCACACACAAACACACAGCTTGTTGTCTGGGCGCCGATAGTTACGCGAGAGAGGAAGAGTGAAGCCCCGCTAAGAACGCCGGCAGGCCGCTTCAATCATTGCATTCGCCAATAAATCGCGTACAGTAACACAAGTGTGCATATTTCTTAATTATTGTCATGAAAATAATTAAGAAAATTAAAAAAAAAATACAGTCTGAATAATTAATAGAAAATTTATAGAAAACTCGAAGTGTTGTCAAGAAGAATAAATAACAATAAATAAATACCGTAAATACATTTCAGAAGAAGTATATAATTCTCAAATCTTTTAAAATTAAACCTTTCCTTCAAACAAAATTATTTAAGTTGGTAAAAAAAATGTGTTTAATCAGCACTCAGTTATTTACGTGCAGTTTTCAAGCCGAAGATAGGAAACATAAAAATATTCGATTATGAAAATGTTTCATGTTTGAAATAAAAATATTATTAATGGATAATATAAATTCATTTAAGCACCAAACAAGCTATTTCAGATATGTGGATAAACCCATTACAAACTTTTTTAAAACCCATTTGAGCTTAATTTCTTTTTAACTAGATATTTTTGGTATGAATAACTTTAGATAATTAAAGGCTTTTTATATGTTATATATTTATAACTAAAGTTGCCCTTCATTAAATACCATGGTTTCTTAATTCTGTGCACTTTTGCACACAATTTCCCCACTGTGCGCACACAATTAAAACCGCAAAGGCAATAAGATGATGCGTTCGCGTTGCCAACGTCGTCATTGTTGTTGTCATTATTGGCGGTGTCAATACCTTCAGAACGCCCCCCAAATAGCCCAAGCCACACAAGCACTGGACACATATACATGTCCAGGCTAAAGTGTTTGTGGGGCGTTGTGTGTATTCGTGTGTTTATCTTTTCTTTTCTGCCTTTGATTCGCTCTTGTTCATTTCTTTGCTCCACTGTTTTTGTTCTGAGTTGTTGTATTGACAGCTTGAACGATTGAGCGACTGACAATCTTCTTGGGCGCCCAGTCGCAACGTGTCGTATCGTGTCGTGTCGAAATTGTCTGAAGCGCCCAGCTTACTGCGTATCGCATATCGCATATCGCACCTGATTCCCCATACGATCTGTTGGGCTGACGAAAGGGAGGTTGGTCATACATATATCTTATATATGTAGATATATGTATATATGTACTTATATGTGCATATAAGTAGTAGTTGCTCCAATGCTTGCCACACATGCCACCAGTGGTTGCCACACCCCGCACCGCCCACCGCCCAGTGTTGCCACAACGCAGGCCCTTTTGTGGGGCGACCAACCATTCGTATAATTGTCGATGCGTTAAGGTAATTGTACACCCCAAGCAAAGGCAGACCAAGGTTGGCCCATTTATTAATACACTGAGCGCAAGTACCGATGCAGTATTTTATAATTCAAGCTTATGATTAACATTTAATTTATTTTATTTATAAATGTATCAATTTTTTTAACTGTAAAAATTATCATTATGTGAATAATAAATAAAAATGGCATATTATATATAAAGTCTTATATAAATTTTAAGTATCAATTAAGTTTGGTAATTTTTCAATGTTTTTAATAAACGAAAAAATTTTAGTCTATATTATTTTCGAATTATATTAATGTCAGAAAATCAGTCTCAAATGGTACGTATTAAAAATACAAATTTTATAGTACTAAAACTTATCACCAAATTTGTAATAATTAATAAAAAACAACTTTTTCGATATATTTCTAAAACTTTTTAGTTTGTTACGTTTAATATTTTATTTTATTCAATGATTTGTCGCTGCTATTTCATATTGTTTCCATTTATTTGCAGTGTATGTTTAGCACTTGTTTCTTTAGCGTTGTGGCTGTATCTATTATCTGTATCTCGATGCGTATCTGTATCTTTAACTTAAAGTTTTGGTTAAGATACAACTTTGGCTTCTGTTCAATGCCGAGTCGCGTTGAGACGCGTTGAGACAAGTCGCTACACGTCGCGCTGTCGATTCACTCAGTCGTTTCTAAGTTTTTTCGTTTGTCGTCGCTTTTTGCCATATCTATGGCACGCTCCGTCGCCTGTACCGCCCACCTGCCACTCCCCTTCTCTTTAGTGTATACCTAATGCAAAGCATTAGTTTTAAGTTAGACAGAAAGACAGACAGTCATCAGTTTAAGCATTGGTTCGAGTCTGAGTTTGAGTTTGGTTTTTGGTCTGATTTGCTAGATTTGATTTCAGGAAATCTCTCCACACACACACACACAGATGCACACGCATACACAAAGACAGACATTTATTCACCTGGCTGAATGGCTCGTTGCATTCGCCTGCACATTCACAATCACAATCACATTCGTATTCGCATTCAGATTTTGGATACGGATTCAGATTCAGATTCGGATTCGCATTTGCCTTTTGTGTGATTTGTTGCATTGTCTGAATGCCGTTTGCTGATGTCTTTTGTTACAATTGAAAAATTATAGCAATTAAGTGCATTCTACATCGGGTTTCCCTCCCCCTATTCAGCCAAGCCCTTCTGCCCTCACTCGTTTAAGCCTTTAACAACTCGTGTGTCTGTCAATTGATAGCCAAGGCCTAGATCGTTTAGTTGGTATTAAATTCTGTGCGAGCTTTGTTAACTCTTTGATAGATTTCACTTAGTAAAGCCTCTTGATATACTATATCTTTGTATCTCAAAGATCTAAGCTAATTTCAGCTACACAATTGTATAATCAGTGAGTGTAAAATGTAAATTTGTGGCTGCAGAAAGTAGGAAGGGAAAATTCGAATTTATTTACAAACAATTATACGAGTGTCTTATTAAAATTATTGAGTAATATTTATTATTACTTCGATGCGTCTACCTTTGAATTATTTACAGTAATAGAAGCCGTTTGAAAATTGAAAATAAAAATTAAATTATTATTTAGAAAACTTTTGTTTATTTGCAATCAAAAGTTGGGAAAACATTGCATTTGAGCTGATATTTCTTGACATTTTCCCAGGAATATTTCTTTTACTTTTTAAAAATACAAAATATTTTACAAAGATTTCTTCAGAGTTATATTGAGCAGGGCTTAAAAATTAAATAAATTAATATGCTTACAAAAAAGCTAATACAGCTGAAAATCATATAAAAATGGATTTGAAAAATCGTTTTTATTTTATGTGTTATTTTTATACCCTTGCAGAGGGTATATTGTTTTTGTCACGAAGTTTGTAACGCATCAGCATCAACAGCCGAGTCGATATAGCCATGTCCGTTTGTCTGTCCGTCTGTTTCTATACGAACTAGTCTCTCAGTTTTAAAGCTATCTTAATAAAACTTGGCACAGATGTGTATTCCCTTTGCACGCAGATCATTTCTTAAAATCAGATCGGATGACTATATCATATAGCTCCCATAGGAACAATCGGTTGCAAATGCTTAAAAATGCTTAGTATGAAAATTATGAGTGGTTCTTGAACGATTTGAACCAAATTCACGCAATATGAATTTGTTATCGCATTTCTTTTGCCGACAAAATTTCATCCGGATCGGACAACTATATCTTATAGCTGCCATAGGAACAATCGATTAAAATGCTTAGTAAGAAAATTTACTTTGTTTATTAAGGGATTTTTTCCAAATTCACACAATATGCATTTCTTGTTATCCTTAACAAGTTTCATTGAAATTGGGCCACTATATCAAATAGCTTCCATAGGAAGAATTTGTGATTGAAACCAAATTTACGCAATATTCATGACGGCAAGGGTATTTAATCTTCGGCAAGTCGAAAATAACCGGTCTTTCTTGTTTTATTCAATATAGACACTTAAACGGGGTGATTATTTGACCTAGTCCTTTAAACTCTAATGTTCCCCACATGTTGACTACTTTTTTCCAAATCCGAAATACATTAGTCTTTAGAAAATTATAATTAAGATATGATTTAAACATTTCAGATCTTAAATAATTAAAATATTTTGAAATGAGACATTTTAATAATTCTTCAACTAGCTTAATACGAGATTTATTATTTTTGTATCATTTTTGTTTATTCCTTTATTAATTTTAAATAAATTGTCAATTTAAAATATTATTCCAAATTTGATTAATATCAAAAAATACATTTTGTTACTGTTACCTACTTAAAGAATATATTTTGTTGCAAATACATATATACATACAGCTGCGAGCAAAAAAATAGTAGTGGCTATTTTATATTTATTAAACATATAGAAAATAATATATATTATTCAATATTTTGAGGTTTTTTGATGCAGATTTGTTTATGAGGTCGTAATTGTTAAGTTTCAGAAAAAAACCCAGGGGTCCTTTATCCTTTTTCGAAAATATGACACTTTTAAGAAATAAATCCTTTTTCTTAACGAGCAAAATAATAGTAGTGAATTTTTTAAATTTCAATAACACAACAATTTGGAACTTTTATCACAAGAAAACTTTTTTAAATGTAAGATCCGGTAAATTTTAACCAATTAAGGTTAAGTTGGATGATCTTCGGTGGCAATTACAAGTGAACGGCCCCATCACATGAACTCTACTAAGGATTAGCTTTTTAAACAAGCAATAGCCATCCATTAGCGGTCTACATTACTCCAACGATCTTATTTGGTTGTTGGATTTGCAGTAGACACACTAATCTATGTATCGGAACACATATTCAAAATTGGGGGCACATTAGGAGCCTGCGAGGGTCACTTCATTAGTTCAACTCCTGTCTTCTATTAGAAATTTTTCCACAACTTGCTGTATGTTTGGGTTCGTAATCTTGTTCTTATACCCCAAAATGAGGAATCTCATCCCTGGTATAGAGTACAAATGATTTATCCATGATTTGAAAGTATTCATCTTGAGCTTGGACATCTAGGACACGATATATAGACCAAGCTCCAAAGTAGGAAAGGTATATTCAGGCCATAACAATGCGTCTTAAGATATTATTCATCTGTTTATTGTGTTAGGGCACCTTTTCGGGGTATTTTGGTCATTTAACCTATAACCGTGATCCCTTGCATAAGAGCAGTCCAATTCTGGACCCAACTGATCACTGTTTCATGGGCCACTCCACTCCTGGCCGGTACTGGGTAATTTAGGTTAATTATAAAATACTCAATTCGTTGGTTTATGGTCTTTCATAATATATTTGGAGATTTCCGTATGCTACAAATAGTAAAAATATCTTCCTTTAACATTAGCGGTTCTGACCAAACCTTCCACGACACTTTCAGTTCTTCCTGGGTCATCCTAGTGGATCCCAAAGGATGAGGATTTAATGTTTCCGTTGCAATTTTTTATAATTTCTTCTACATTTTTCGCGTTTGCCCGCTAGTTTCTATCTCATATTGGGAATTTAAAGTCAGGTTTGGAGGAACATTCATATTGTTGGCATTTCTGTCCTCGGAATCGAGGATTTGGATTTCCTTTTCCTAAATCCTTTTTTAAAGGAAAGTGCGCTTATCCCTGCCTGTTAAAGCTACTTAATAATAAAGATATAGTAAAATTTGTATTGTAATCTCTAAAAATTCTAAATAGCCTGCAAAAAATTTGGTTAAAACGCTTAAGATTTGCGTTTTTTGCGTTTCCAGCGTCTCCACTACTATTATTTTGCTCGCCCGAAATTGGTCTTTTCGACTTAAAACTAAATTTGTAAAGTGGAAGAAGGTTAAAGAGTCGTTTAAACTAATTAGATATGTAATACATAAATAAATTAATCAAAATAAATTTGAGTTATGAGCAAATCAGACTGGTATCATGCGAAACCACGACCAAAATGTTGACGATATCAACCACTACTATTTTTTTGCTCGCAACTGTATATACAAATATACTCGCCATTAATATCTATTCCATTTTGCACTCTCAAGTCAAGATTTGAGAATAACGCCAATCTCCATGGCGCCTGTCAGGATGATGTTGCAGATGCAGCATTATATAGATAAATATACATACAGATATCGTCAAGGGTTTCTTTATTATTGTTTCACTGTACACTCTTGTGCCTGTTTCGAATTATTTTTATATGCAGTCATCAACAGCTCATATATATTTTTATTGCCATCGCGTTCAACTGAGATATGCATCTCAAACAGAAACGAGAGAAACAAACCAAAAATATCAAAAAACAAAAACAACAACAACAATAAATATAAAAAACTGAACAAAATCCAAGGAACAGCGGCTGCTGTTTAAGATCATCTTAATAATGATGCTGGTGATGATGATGATGATGAAGTCAATGATAAACGTGATAATGATAATGATGATGATGACTACTTCTACGTACAGATTTCCAATAAAAATTCTGTCGAGTTTTGAGCCAGAGTTCAGTTTAGTATTTCATCTCTTTTTCGCTGTGTAGCTACGTGTGTGTGCTTGTCTGTACATGTGTGTGCATGTGTGATTTACACGCTGATACAAGAAATACACAAAAATAACAATAAAACGAGGCATGTGTATTAAAAAAGGCAACGTCGCCTTCGGTTGTCGATGGACAGAGCAGTTAGTCACTCTCAGTGTAAGATCTCTGAGGCCAAAACCCCTCCCCCTGCCCCCGTAGCCCTTTTTTCGGGTGTAAAGATTTATTTCTTTATTTGGCAGCCACTTCTGGACTCCCCCTGCCCCGTCCTTCAGCCCCTCATCGCACATTTTCTCTGTTTTATTACCAGGAAATTTGTATTTAATACATTTTTTCCGCGTTTTTGTAGCGTTTCGGGTGCGACATTGTCGCCTCAACGGCTTACAGTGGTGTGAGTATCAAAAATCTTGCATACAAAATTCAAAATCGATTCAGCTTCTTAAACTGTTAATAAATTTTAAACTCTGCTTTATTATTTCTCTTGTATATTTTTACATTTTTTTTAAGTTTTCTTACTACTTTGCCCCACTGTGCTGTACTGGGTAGTTGATTTATCTGTGCGCCCATCGACACGTGAGACAAGTGGGTCGACTTACACATAGTGCCAACTGGTAGCCAAACTTCGTAGAATGGACCCACAATCGAAATCAATCAGTTCGCAGAAGACCCTTAGAACCGGCCTATCCTTAACCCCACCCCTTAGTGGACCACTCTTTAAAGCTGAAATCCCTCATTGACTAAGTGGCTGTTAGTTTAGGAAGTCGAGCGTCATTAAACATAGATTAATATTAAAACAGATTACCTGGAAGCGGAATTTGGTATGGGTATCAGTGCTACCAAAAAACTAGATGACACAAAACAGATTGACCGTTTAGCAGAATTAACAGTTGGCTACAGGGTACAGCTTTCAGCAGTACTGATAAATTTAACAAGAGCTTTACAAAGCTTTTAAAAACAGATTTTAAAGTAAATTAAATATAGTTTGAAATTTACTTGAAGAATATACTTAGGCAAGAGCTTTCAAGAGCTCAAGATTAAATAGTTGGCTATACTATGAGCTACTTATACTTAAGAATTGTAATGAAGTTAATAGATTTTAAATAAATAATTCAAGTTTGATTCAATGTGTTTCAGTTAAACTATTACTTAATTTTGAGCATTAAACTTGCAACCAAAGCTCTTTATTTTATTTATTAAATCAAAAATAAACTGGGTTAAGGGTTTAACTTAAACCAAAATGAAATCGAAATTAACTTTTATGGCCTTAATCAGTCACTCAGCCAAAGCTCTTAATCTGTCACATTCGAGACGCTTTCAGCTCGAAACTCGAAATTTTGACGCCCGCGCATTAATCGCAAAAATCGTATCGAAAGTTATCGAATTGCAGCAGGTCCATGGATAATTAAAGAGGGCTTAAAATGGTAAAGGGATAAGGGGGAAAGGGGTAATGCCCCATCGATCAGTTAAAATTAATAAAATACTCAATAAATGCGCTCGAGAAGAAAGCTCATAAAAACGTGTGCAAACAATCGATCAATCAGCATTTGACAGGCGCGCAAATCTCAGGGCAGCTCAGCACAGAGCAGCAGATAGTTAAAAAAAAGAGAGAAAGAGAGACAAGAAGAGAAAGAGAAAGAAGGAGGGAGTCTTAAACTGGCTGACAGGCAGTTGGCCTGCTGTTTGCTACCAATCTTTGAGTCAAACTTCAAAACAATTACACAGCAACATTTCGTGGCAAGGAGAAGCGCTTTGCCAGGCCATGCAAAAGATACAGATACATTTACAGATACAAATAACTACACACAGATTGTGAATGCGTATCTTGCAGATACACTTGGAGTGAGACAGAGACAACGAGAGGGAGACAGTGAGACTGACAACTGCCACTGTACAACTTGACTGCCGGCTGTTGATTCAAGCGATTAATCGATAACAAATAAAAACATTTCGACAACTACTTCCAAAGAACAAACTTCAGCAAACAGCCTCCGTTTCCATCCTTTTCTCTTTCTCTCTTTCGATCGCTCTCAGCCCGTCTCTGTCTCGTTTGGTATCGCTGTGAGACTTCTTGGGGCTGTCAACAAGTCGACATTGTGTGTATGAGTGGCGTGGTACGCATAAATGCCATGGAAATTTTCTTTTTAATCAATTATGAGTATTAAGCAAAGGGGCTAAATGAGCACCAACATCGCTTGGCCCAAAGTGGCAGAACGGCTGTTCTTACGTATGCGTACACTGAAAATAATCAGATTAGTACAAGCTATAATAAATCCTTAAAATGTAGTGAATTTATGTGACTTCAGTTAATCTAAAAATGAGTAAAAAATCCGTAGTTTAGTTTGGATTTTATTAAGTTTAAATAATTATACCAGATATACATTTGATGTTACTTGCTCAAGAAAAAAATTTTGCATTCGTGTCTAGAAAATTCATTTCATTATCTTTAACTACCGGCTTTAAATATAATATTATTAAAGAACTATTTACTTAAGACTTAGATAAAATTTTTTAATTCAATATTTACTGGAAATTTGGAGCAATTTACATATCATTTTTACAGTAACTAAAGCCAAGAACCATTTAAAATAAAGTATTGGCAGCCTTAAAACTATTTAACTGTTGATAAAATATATATTTTATAGATTTACAAAATATATAGTAGATTGATTTTAAACTCCTCTCTAATTATGTACATTTGTTTATTCATAATTTTATTTAAGATTTCTTTACGCTTCGACTGAAAATATATAAGTGACACATGTATAAACATTGTATATTTAAAATACAATTTGGAATTACAAATTTTAGGTATTTTAAAAATATTTGTGCAGTGTATTTGAGTTCGGGTGACGCGGCAAGAGATAAAAATCGCAAAAATTCTTTATTGAATGCTGTAGATGCCAACGCCATACACACACACTGCTCACTAAGCCATATGATGTGTCTGTGTTTGTAGCTGTATCTGTTTTTCATCTGTGTGTGTAATCTGCTTGGCTCTAAGCATGTGAAGTAGCACTTTGTCTGCGCCTCAAGTTGAAGTAGCTGAGTTGCCTTTACCCACAACAGCCTCCAGCTTCAATTCTCCAATTCTCATATTCTTCACCGATCTGCTGCACTCTGCTCAGTCAATCTTCAGTCTCCTACAGTTTTTAGCTTAAAGCTTAATGTTGGCTGTAGATTAAAAGTACATTTAGGAAAGCTTTAATCAATTTTTGATTTAAATTTCAAACACAAAACAATGGGTAGTAAAATAAAAAATTTGTTTAATTTAAAAAAAGGTTTATCAACTTAAGATTTCTAGTTAGTTTAGGATAAAGCTTTTGAAGTTATTGAAAAAGTGTTTATTTTACTCATAAGAAAATTTTTTAATGTTAAAATAATATTATTTGAATATGAAATCCCAAATTTAAGGTAAAGAAAATTATATTAAAAAATAAATATTTTTAAAAGAAATAAAACTCTTTCAAAATAGTTTGAGTTTGTGCTTAAAAAAGTTTTTGGATTTTTTGAAATAAAATTAAATTTTAAAAATTATTAAAATTGAATTTTTAATAAATTTTTTTTAATAAAAGTAATATGCCACAATTGGTAGCGCAACACAATCAAACAAATCATAATCGGTGGATGGGCAACAGTAGACAGTAGCTGAATATGCTTCAAACGGTCGACAGTTTGTCTGTCAAATTGACATTACACTGCGAGACTACAGTGGCACTGGCACTGGCAGTGGCAGCGACAGTGGCAGAGACTGTGGCAATGTCAAGTGCAGCGACGTCGACGTCGACGTTGGCGATGGCAGCGCCCAACAAGTTGCATTTACATGACACTTCTGGCAGGAACTGAAAAGGGGGCTGTGAGTCGACTCACAAGGAAGCTGCACATTGCACGCTGAACAGGCGTAGGTTGCTGCCGTACTTGCAACCTGGACAGGGACAAGGACGTGGATGTGGACATGGACCCTGTAGCTGACTGCGACACGGTCTCTGACTGATGCGCCGTCTGCGGCTGTTGGCTTCTGTTTGCGGCACTGACTCAGCAAATTTCCTGCTGCAGAAAGTGATGCTGCAGTAGCCGTACCAGCAGTAGCAGCCGTACGTAGCGGTAGCTGTAGCAGCAGAAGCAGCAGCAGCAGCAGGCACTGTGGTTACTGCAACTACTGCTGATTTTCTGCTTGACTTTGCCTTGACTTGGCCTGTGCTGCAACCTGTTGGCAACTCATTAAATAATGCCGATGACTGGACAAATTTTCACATATACATATAGCCAGTTTTTTTTTTGTGCCGCTGCTTAAATGAAAAGTGATTAAACATGCCACAGTCGGTGGACTTGTAGCACAGGAGACAGGGGATGAGGGGACAAAGACGAGGACGTGGCCGTGGCCGTTCGAGTCTCAAAATTTATAATCCTCGTTGTGCAATGAAATTGCATTTGGCTGACGGTCAACGTTGGCGTTATAATTCTCTTTGACTCCCTGTGTCCCCCTTTCCCCCTTCCTTCTCTCTCCACAGGCATCCCTGGTCTTTTAACCCCTCCTGGTTCTTTCTGCCATCCCTGGACTTTTCTGACTTTGCCCTGCCAAAAAGACACTTGTACAGATTTTCTTAATGCGCCAAAGTGCCACTTGTCGTCTGTTGACGCACCTCATTCTCCCTCTCTCTTTCTCTACCCATCTCTCTGTCTCTGCATCTCTCTCTATTTTCAGCTTAAGAAATCGAAGCTTTTGTACGTGTTTTGTTGAGCATTTTATTAAATGTGCAAGCCCGAAAGTTTGGTCAACTGAGAATTGAGTGAAATCAAAGAAGCGACCACAGTGGACAAAGTTAATAATTTTTGTTGTACATTTTTTTTTTAATCGTTATTTTATTTTTTAACATTTAAAGTTTGGTTGTGGATTTTGATGCCAAAAATAAATACATTTTTTTTTTTCATTTTAGGAACAGGAGAAAATAAATTAAAGCTTATTTACTTTAATAAAATATTTTAAAGTTTCTAAACTGAGCGCAATAAAATTATTTAAAAATTTCATTTTTATTTTTACATATAAGTGTATAGCTCTAATCGAATGTTTTTGACTAAAAGTAGGTAATTTTTGGCCACAGTACACTGGTCGAAACCACTATTGTTTTTGCAGTCGCTACTGCTGTTGTTGCAGTTCTGGAGTCTGCTGATTTCAGTTCTAATTGCTGGCCAACGCATAATTTGTCATATGCCAAATTAATCAACGATTCGCCGACAAATGCACCTTGAAGCCATTGAGGTAAACCACCGCCAACCACCAACCGCTCACCCCCAAATATCATACCTGCAACCACGTTGACCAGCCATAGTGCAGTTTTTTTTTTAGGTCTTCGCTCTACCCTCTCTTTGTCCAGAGACTGGGTTGCTGCACAGTAGCAGCTGATTTGGCTTCAAGTTGGCAGTGCAAACGTTGATTGAGTGTCGGTTGTCTGTGGCAACGTGTGGGCAGCACATGTGGCATCATTCTGGCTACAAGGCAACTTCACTGCAAAAAAAAGGGAACTAGTCGCAGTTTTAGCACTTTAATTCAAGTATTAGTGTTAAAATTGTCAATTTTTTTAATTTATTCATTAATAAATAAGTAAAGAAAATTGCTTATTGGTAAAAACAAAATAAGATAAAGTTTAGCACAGTTTTCAGAAGGCTTTTAAAGATGTTCGCAAAAAAAAGAGGACAAGGGATAAGAATTATTTAAAAAAGAAAGTACTCTTCATTAAGCAGCATGTCATACAATATTTTATTTCATTGTCTTTTATTTTACAACTCATAAAGAAAGAATTATATACAAACAAGTAAGAAAAGTACAGTCGAGCGCGCCCGACCGTAAAATACTCTCTGCATTTTTCGCGATTTAATTATTAAAATCGGTCTAGAGATATTACAAGGTGTAGTACTTACATTAAACCACGTTGAAACAAAAACAATCTAAGCATAATCAAACATACATCTGTTTGTCTGTATGCGAATACACATACGAATGACAATATATGATGCATATATGTATGTATGTGTGTATTCAGCGCTGCCAGCGACTGCGGGCAGCGCTGCCGCCACGCAAGCAACGAAAACATTCAAACATGTGCTTGTATGTTTCTGTCTCGCTTGCACGCTGCCGTCACATGTGCTTGTATGTTTCTGTCTCACTTGCACTCATACATGATATGGCATTCGGTTATCAATATTGCAACGCTTCTAATTTTCTTGTTTATAGTGCTATTTCAATGCGCCTTTCAGGATAGTTTGATATAGTTAGTCTTCACACGAATTATAAATTACAATACTGTACTATATTAAAGAATGCCTAAAAAGTTGAGAATTACTTTTATTAATTGTGTCTAGTTTTTTCATCATTGTGGGCGAATGGGGCGTGGCATCGAAAAAAAAAAAGATTCTTGTATTGACTGACTAAATATCTGATCGATTGAGACCAAGCTCGAACTTGTAGCTCTTACCATCTCTGAAATCTGTTTGTTCATACGGACGGACAGACGGACAGACAGACAGACGGACAGACAGACGGACAGACGGACAGACAGACGGACAGACGGACATGGCTATATCGACTCGGCTTGTGATGCTGATCAAGAATATATATACTTTATGGGGTCTGCCATGCCTCCTTCTGCCTGTTACATACATTTTCACAAACCCAATATACTCTTGCAGAGAGTATAAAAATAGACAGATATATAAATATACGTATCTTAGCTCGTGAAATCGATCAAAACAAACAGAACTTCCAAAATGTATTCTCAAATATTCTGTAATTATATTAGAAAGATTGAGTTAACATTGCTCAAGTAAGTAACATAGGAGCGCATCGTTCAACCAATTGAGTTAATAAATAATTTTTCTAGCGATTAGCGTTGCCAGATCAGTGAATAATTTAAAGAACACCCTTTTTTGAACGCTTCTTTTGAGTAATTGCTGAATTCCTCGCTTGCATGGTCTCTCTCGTCTCGTCTCAGCTCAAGTTCTTCCAATCACCGAACATTTAATAAATCTTAAAGAAAAAGGGGCGTTCTCAAGAACCGAGAAGCAACCACAATGACAACTACAGTGGAACGAGCTGATGATGGACAACAACAATGTTGCCTTCTCTTAATTGCAGCTAGTTGATATAGTTGTTGTTGTTATTGTTGTTGTAATAATGGCAAAAAAAGCCACCAGTCAGCTTTTTTTATATACTATAGAAATATCTCTGTATATGTCTATACATTTTTTTTATTTTTTGTGTAGTCGACTACTTAATTTATTTGTCACCGAACCGAAGCGCAAATGAAGTTCGAAAAAAAAGCAAACATGCAAAGACAGGAACTACAATAACTACGGAATCGTTTGAAATTATACAAGACGATAATGAACAAAAGTCGGTGGAAGAAGTCCAAAAAGAAGAAGAAGAAGTAGCTAAAGACGGTGAAGAAGAAGAAGAAGAGGCAGATAAAGTACTGGTAGCAACCGAAGACGAGCGCAAAAAACGCTCAAGAAATAATTACAAATTAAAATGAATCGCGAATGGTTATAGGCAAAAGGGGCGGGGCACAGCATAGGCAGGCAGTACTGTCTGCTAGCACTATGATGGGCGGGGGAGGGGCTTGACATATGCGCTAGTAGGATAGGTGGAAAAAGGAGAGCGAGAGGAGTGAGCAATACTTGACGACCGACGACGACTGACGACGACTTTTGCTGGCCACGCATGCGCAAAGATTTGTCATAATTGATAAACGACAACAGCTGCCACCACAGCAGCAACAACAGCATAAACTCAAGGAACAACAGTAACAACAGCAACATTTATAGCTACATACGGCACATATGACAAGTTAGTCAAACGACTTCGATGCAAAGACCTCATCAGACCCCACAAAAGCCCAAGGAAGAAATATACAATTAAGTCCAAGAGACTCACATATACCCAGAGGCATAAAAAAAGTTCCACTTGAAAATTCGAGCAAATTTTGAAGTTTCAATAATAAATTTAAGAGTACAGTCAAACCTTTGTTGATAATAATACATATATAATAATTTGTTTGAGTGAATAAAGATTTTGTTCAGAACTTATTATAAAGTAAAATAATTTGGTCTTTTTATTTGTTGAATGCTTTTATATGTTTATCATTTAATTCACTTTTAAAATCCCTTTTAAAGTACTTATTATTAAACATCAGTAAAAGTTAGAAAATCAAGTTTAAATTTTAAGTTTTTAAATATGCTTTTAAAGTTATGGGTGAGGGACTTAAACATGAGCTAAACTTGACATATGTTAGACCATCTTCTCGATGCTTAATAGAAATGCAGGATAGGATTAAACGAAGTTTCGAGAAAAGTTTAGAAACTTTTAACAAATCTATTATACCCTCTGCACTGGGTACAAAAACCAAAGCATTGGCAATGACAGTGAAACGCTTCGGCGAGCAAACAAATCGAAGAAGAGTATTCGCAATGTCTCAGAAGTCAAAAAAAAATTTATAAAAATTATAAGAAACAGAAAATTTAAATTTGTAAATCAGTTATAGCACCTGTGTAATTGAGTTTGAAAGGATTTGGAGTACACATGGGATAGGGGAAACGCAGGATATACAGGTTATTATTTTAAATTTTAAATAATTTAAGTGCAGTACAAATATTCAAAAATAAATGATAGAAAATTAATGCTACTATAAACGGACTTATAACATTAATTTAACTTTAGGAAAAACAAAATGAAGAGGGTTTCAGGATTATATTAATTATTATATAAAATATATATTATACAATTAATATGGATAAAGTTTTAGAAATCATTAATGTGTTGCACTCATCATTTCTAAAACTTTAAGATAAGAAGTAAATTACTTTCATCACTTTAAAACTGAGCAATAAATTACTGTACGTGCGAGTTGACATATAAAACCTTTAAACACGCTTTAGCTAATAAAAGTAGCTTAAAGCTTCCATGCACTTTCAAAGCTCCCTATTTTATAGTTAGCCCGTAGAGTCTCAAAAGCTTTCTTCAGCAGCCTTGAAGTGTTTTCATCAACATTGGGAAGTGTAATCAGATTAATATAAATACTTAGTCTTTGAGCTTCCAACTGAATTAAGGAAGCTAAGCTGCCCATGAAAGCTTTCGTGTGCTTTTAAAGCTTTTAAATTGAAACTAAGATCGATTTAATCTGAAATTGTTTAGATATTTTAGATGTGCTGACTCAGGTGACAATGACAATGATTCCTGATGCAACTGGGCAGTGAATTGAGTTGACTCGACTCGACTTGATTCGACGCGAGTTGTGTTCACTTGAGTCGAGTTAAGGTCCAACTGCAAGTCGTCCAACTGTGACAACGATGACGCCAAATTGGCAGCGTTTTCTTTCTTTGGAAACGTGAGAACCAATTGCTATGTATGGTCATTACAAGCCGTCCACAGTTTTGTCCAACTAACTGCCTCGATTGGGTGCTGTTCTTTTGTCATTGGTTAGAGCGAGAGATATCCCATAAATATTTTAATGATGATTACATTTTAAAAACGTTGAATAAGTGAGGAATGAGGGAGAAAAGAGAGACAGAGGGTGCAGACGATGAAATCGAATGAAAATCACAGTATGCCGATCAAGACGACGACTTAACAATTCCACAACTCTGGGTCAGGTTTTGGCTGGGTCTGTGCCTGGGACTGCGACTGGAACTGGGACTGTAGCTTGGACTTTTGATCTGAGCCTGATCTCAGCTTGCTGCCCTGGCTCTGATGAGCTACTACACAAGTACAACGCGACACTGACGACATATTTGGAATTACATTGACAGGCCAAGTTGAAACTAAAAGCGATAATTATTGCCGGATCTTTAATTCTCGACCGTGCTCGTTCCACCAAAGTGTTGGTGATCGTGTCGCGCAGTCTTGAAAGAAATCGCCAAAGAAGTGATCATGTGTTCATGTGATGCAGTAGTGATGTAAATCACAATGTATCGAACTAAAGTTGCTGGTAAAGTTTCACAGAACAGTTCACAAATTTGTATAAATGGATCATTGATTAAATGCACTATACTTTTTAATTAAAAGTATTTTAATAAAATCAACCTACCAATTTTGAAAAAATTATTATTTTTATACGGTTTAAACTAAAAAAGCCCTAAGCTATGTTACCACATAACATAATCTCTTATATTTTCCAACTGTTGTCGGTTGATTACTAATTACATTGATCGTTGAAGACCAAAAAACAAAGTTTAAGAATAATAACAACGAGAAAAAATTATTTTTGTAAGTGAAACAATTATTCTAAAACTCAACAGAAAACTATCGTTTAAGCAATCGATTATTAATTTGTAACATCTCTAGCTGGCAGCTGTTTGCAGCTGATCGACGTTGCGGCGTCTTGCCAATGTAATTTCAATAATTTTATCTGGTGCTGCGCGCGCCTGCCGTGATTCGATTGGCGGTGGTGGTGGGTCAGTGGTGCAGTGCTGCTGTGGTGCAGTGCTACGCGGTGACAGATCAAAGCGAACACAATTCAATGCTGGTCAACGCGTCGGCAAAGATCACTGATCACCTGCCTTTTGGGAGCGTGAAGAGAGTGATGATGTTGGGAGTCAGTGTCTTTGCCTCTTGCTCCAGATGTTTAGCTGCACTTTGGCGGCAACTGAGAGCAGTGATCGCAATCACACACAGAAACAAAAAGAGAGAGAGAGAGAGAGAGAGAGAGACAGAGACAGAGACAGAGAGAGAGAAAGATGCACGTAATGCAATCATCAACATCAGTGGCAACTCCTGCTCCTGATGATTGTCTCCTTTCAGAGCAAACACTGCCAATTACTCGGCAGCATTGTTGACATGCCTTTTGCCATTTGCATCGTTTTCGTATTGATTTGTTTAAGTTCCTGGCCCCAATCAGCGCAAATTTTGGCCCCAAAAAGCCACAAAACATTCACAAAACAAAGCCGCAAAATCTACAACAAAAACAAAAACAGAAACAACAATAACTCACGCATTTTTCTCCCACGGATCGCAAGCGTGTGAATGAGAAAATCCAAATTCACATACTCTCTCGGTGTCTTAGTCCCTCTGAGGTTCAATGCGCTGAGTATGTCAAAAATCTATCGAATCCACGGACCGATCATTGAACCGACTAACTACCTGATTGACCGATTCGATTGTCGACATTGGGAGAGGACAAGGAGGCGACTGTTGGTAGAAAGGAGTAGGAAGAAGTGAGCTTCTACTGAATTCTTTCTGTAGGTCAGTAATCGACCCAGTTTACGTGCAGACACTTTAACTTTTTGCCTCGGATTCGATACATCTTTTACAAAAAATAAGGGATCGATAATTGATCGTAATTGTACAGCGTATTTTATTGGCACTTGTTGTGAACAGAGTTGGGACAAATTTATAATTTTCATAAGTTTTGTGAGAATAAATTAATGCATTATTTATAACTTACTTTGTGGAAACAAAATATGATTTAAGTTTAGCAAAATTTTTTGAAATAGGATAAAACCCTTTCGAATTTTATAAATTTTTTAAGTAAGCTTAAAATATAAAAATTTTTAATTTTTTTTACAAACATTAAAAAATATACATTATTTTCTTTATGTAAACAAATTAACAATTTATTTCAAGTTTTTTTTTTCGCAATTTTTTGATTTTTAGGCAACGTGACATTCGAGAAAAATTTCTTTACATAACTTTTTCGTACAGTTCATGTGAAGGTAACTAACCAGGATTCACTTTTTCTCAAAACGATTTCTTTTGTGAAAGCTTTTTCTTTTATTTGAAATAAATAACAGAATTATTACGCAAGCTTTTTTTAAAGTACACTTTTTCCTTGATTCTTTTCGTTTAAAATTGTATTTTTACAGATTTTTTCGCAGATTATGACAAATAAACATTTTGTTTTTTACTTTATTTTTGATACATATGAAAAGAACTCAATGCTTATTTGTGTTGAACATTTTTAAGAACTATTTACCATTTCCGTAAATTTTATTTTTAACTTTAGAAATTTGTACAATGTTCCTTTCTTCCTAACAACTGACTCCAAATACAAACCAAAGCGAGCTGAAGCTTCGCTTGTACTATTAGGGTAGTGAAAGCGAGCTAATGTTTAAAATAAATAATATTATATATCAGAGCTAAATGAGAAAGCCATCAATGTCAAGATCAGTTAATTGAACTGTATTTGAAGTTCAAGGTAGCCCCTAATACGGGCACACTTAAAATTCGATTCAACGCGATCGCAATCACAATCAAAAACTAAAACCAAATCCAACTCCAAAACTGAAATCAAAACCAAGTCCAAATCGGAATCCCAATCACAGTCACAGATACAATCAAACAATCTGCAATGGAGATCGTGTTTAGACATGTTAGTTTTGGATTTGGACATGATGTTAATGGAAATTTGCCACGCCTTTTTACCAATTCAGTTCGACAACAATTTTCCCACAGCAATTGGCAAGCAGGGAGAATAGGCGAGTAACTGGGCTACGTAGGGCTATATATTCGTACATATACATGTATCTCATGGAAGGGGGTGTGGTTGAGAGGGGGGGTCTCCCTATTAGTCGGGGCGCAGTCAATTCAATCGTCAGTCCATCAGTTTGTCAGTAATTTGAAATTCCATAAACGTTTCAGTTCAAACATAAAATAAATAAAAATCAGTACAATTCGAAGAGTTGTTGTCGCCTTTGAGCTTTTGCGACAATCACTCACGTTGCCTTTGGTTCCGTCTACGTATTCCCTCTCCTTCTACCTCACTCTCTCTTTCTTTCTGTCTCTCTTTGTCTTAGTGGGCTCTCTTTCGCACTATCTACCACAAATCGGCAATGTCTTTGACGCTGTCGCCCCGTTCGCTTAACGTTAAACGTTCTGCGTATTGAAATTAAATTTGTGTCGCTCGATGACACGATGACTTATTCAATTATTCGATAACACGTGATTGAATTATTGAAATAACTTTGACTTGTAGTCGTACAGCAGAAATATCTTAATCGATTCCCCCATCAGACCCCTTGGCCTTATGATCTATAAATAGCCGGCGGTGATAAAAAAACTTATTAACAAGATAACAATTTAATTATTTTTGCATTTTCTATAATTATTTTTATATGATGCACATACGATGCTGTAACTTTAAATTTTTGTACTTTTTAAATATTTAATTTTTTTTACTTATTCAACTTTATTTTGATTAAAGTATTTAATAAATGGTGTTTTATAGGTTTAAATTAACTTGATTTAAAACTTATTAGGAATCTACTTAGTCATATTATTATATTCAGTTTCTTTTAATCTTTTTATTTTAAATAATTAAATAAGGTTATATGTTAATTTCGGGCTGTCAATTACTTTTGTTTTATATATATTAGCTATGTAAATATATTTAAGAAGCAGCACTAAAGAATTTTATAATCCACACACAAATGGTGGCCTATATTCACATGCTTGTCTATAAAATTCCAAGTTCCTAGCTCTTAAAGCTTTAATGTTATGTCAATTAACAACAAAAAGTAACTCAATCAGAACATTAAGAATATTATGGAATAGTGAGGTAGAGCAAGACATATATATATATATAAAGAGATATAGATAAACCTGCGACGATTGATGTGCTGTCCCAGCCAGACGTTTCCCCGCCCCACCTCTGTCACCATCATTCGTTCAGTGCTAACTTGGCCAAAAGTCACAAATTGCAGCCAAGTTGAAACTTCAAATTTCCAACTTTGAGCTGTCAATTGCCAAGTTTGACAGCTCATTTTGCATAATTGTGTGGCGTACGACAAGAGCATACAAATTTATTATTGAACTCAATTTTTTATGCTTTGATTTATGATTACCATTTACCCCCCTCAACCCTCAACACCGCCGCAACCGTCCCCTCTTCGAGTCATTCCCCGCGCCGACACTTTTTGGGCTGTCAAACGACTTTGTCTGCACTAAGGGCAAGGGCAGGCGAGGGGTTGGCGTAAAGGGGGTCTGTGCAGGATGGGGTATTGGGTTGGGCGGAACGTTTAAAGATCAAAAATGCTAATTGAGCTGTTTATCGATTTGTCAACAATAACAATAACAACGAACACAAAAAAAACTCGAACAATGGCCACATTAACAGCATTTTGGTTGTTGCGTTGTTGTTGTTGGCCAAAGTTGTTCAAGTTTGTGCTCATGTTGTTGTTATTGTTGCTTTTGGAGCACTTTTGACGGCGCTCCTGTTCATTTAACACTCCCCACAACTTTTATTGACTATTAAAATTGTGTCAAAATGTGTTTGAAATTTTTTATTGTTAATTATTCGAGAAGCGCGCGTTATGTGGAACCAATCAAAAAATGCTCACAACACGCCAATGGCAAAGAATTTATTTACAATAAAAATAACAGTTGTATGGAAAGAAAGAAACACAGCTAAACATTAAATTATACATGCTTAATGGTTCAATTCCAGAAAGAAAACACACTCAGTTAATAAAAAAACAAAAATTCTTTATAAACTTAAACTTTTGAACAAATCACAAATATAACTTTTCAATGTGAACTTTGAATTTGTTTTTTATATAGCAAAATAATTACAGTTTTATTGCACACACAATTTCTGAATTAGCAACTGAAGTGAGCACATTGATCTTAAAACTCAAGTTCAAATTGTCACAAATAAAAGTCTTAAATTAAGGTATTTTTAAGGTATATTTTATCTGTGACTATGAACTACTATGTGAGCTACTGTATGAATTAGCAACTTGGCTTGCAAGTGCTGTATGGAAACTTTTTAAATATATAATAATTTATAGGTATTTGATTCATATTAAAAATTAATAATCTAGAAAAATGAATTCTTCTTTGAGGCTTAAAGAAAATAAGGATAAAAAGTTTTACTCTGTGTATTTTTGCTTGCATTCCAAAAGATGCCAATGTTCAATCGATAATCTATTAATTTTCTAAGACGTCTTTGACTTCAATCTTAGTATACATGATTCATTGTCAACATGTGAGTGACAACTTATGACATTAGTGTCAAATTCTTTGGCAATCAGCAAACATTCAACATATACACCAAAAAAAATCTTAAAAAAAAAGATAAAAAGAAAACATTTGTTCGTTTGTGAATGGAATAAGATGGACTCGAATAGCTCGCAGGATGAGGATATAAAAATACTTCCGGAAAATAATTCCCGTCGCATCGGAATGCGTTTCTCGACTATTGATGACTTTCTGGCCAGCTTGAATACGGCAACTACAACAGTTCGGTCACTACGTGGTCTGCAGAAGATCAGTCTTGAGAGTTACCAGAAATGTATGCAGGGAGCTGAGTCCGAGGACGATGCTGCATTCCAAATGATGGAGAACGGCAAGGGAAAGGCCAAAGCAAAGGGAAAGGGGAAGATAGCAGATGAACGCGATGCTTAGATGAGTAGCCAATCAACAGACTCGATTACACAGAACACACTTTTAGGAGTAGCAAAAAAAAAAATAATTTTATGACATACACAAGTGCAATTTGAATACAAACTCATTTGTATTTCAATTAATGCACAATAATTGTTAATTTTTTAATTTCAACATTTGTTACGAATAAATGTAATTGCTAAACAATTTGATGTGAAATGTCAGTCGACGTTCAAACGTATTTAGGTTGATTGTTGATTGTTTCCACATTTATTTAACTATAAGGAGCTTGTATTGTATGCGTACTATGTAGCATTATTATAAACACTTTTTACTTCTCTCAAAACATATTTAACTTCAATTTGTGGTTCCTAGAAATGTTTCTAGGAAATTGGCAGTGATCGGCAACAAATTAAATATTTAATTCATCAATGAGAACTCGAAGCAGCTCGGCAAACAAATTGGATTTCAGCTGAGCTTTTGACTGACATTCTTATGGTACTGATAATTATTTCAATACTGAGAAAAACAGAAGCGATCGACATCGGACACAATAAAGAGCAGAAAGGCAAAAACAATGCCACAGTAAGCTCTGGCATAGAGTGGCCTTCTCTTTCTATCTCACACTGTTTCCTACTTCAATACCCCTTCATCACTCCTTTTTTCTCTCTCTCTCTCTCTCTCAGTCCATGTGTTATTCAAGCCGCTTGTCAAAAAGCTACAAAGCGTGAAGGCAAAATGCCAAATGCCAAAATGAAATGAAATCAAAATCGAAAACTTTTAAATGAATAGACATGCAGATCGGACACGCCATAAGAATCCCAAAAAAAAAAAATACAAAAAATGAGAAAGAAAACAAGTAAGAACTCATTGACCGAGTGTGCTTGATGGAAAGATACCCTTTGCCCAAGTCTGAACTATGTGTTAACTATATTTGAATTAGAGGAAGTAAAAATGATTCCAAATTTTTAACCATAGTTATTCATAGTGTTTTTAAATAACAGTAATGAAAAATGTCATAGTTGTTCCATTTCATTATGACACAAGATTTAATTCTACTAGAAAAGAATTTTAAAATTAATTGAATTTTTTCATCAATTTTGGAATATTTTTTTAATTTAAAAAAAGGTTATTTTTTAAATATAATATATATTATTACATTAAAGATATTTAAAAGACTTTTCTTTAAAATTAAATGACCCAAAATTAGAATTATATAAAGACTTTAACTCATGGGTATCTTGTATGATAATTGGTTTTTATTTAAAATGTTTTTCATTAAACTTATTCGGACCAAAATCTTTTTTTTTTAAAGCAATTTGTTTAAAATTTAACTATCAAGAGTTCATCATAAAAATGTTCTTAATTGCATAAATTGGCAATAAGTGAATATACCCCTTGGTATGGGTATCATAACCGAGATAGACAGCAGCGGAATGTAGTGGAGACTGGGGCAATGTGAGCCAAGTTTAAATAATGAGGCACTGGGGGTAAAACTGATTTACTACGTGGACGGATCGGGAATACACCGAACTGACTGAATGACGGACTGAGTGAATGACTGAATGACGCAGAGACTGAAAGACCGAGAGTAGAACTCTGACTGACATTTGATTATTGGCTTCCAATTTGTTGCAGATGTGTCTTGCTCGATTCTTTTACTGATTTTTGTTGTTGTTGCAAATTGCGTGGCAGGCAGCTCGAGTCTTGAGTCTTGAGTCTCGACTGGAGTCTCGTCTCGTCTGTGGCCGCAATCACGGCTCGCAAATTTGCAAAATGTGGCCAACGAACAGAAGTCAAATTGTGGCCAACATGGAAATTAGCGTAGCTCGTCCATTCCATTCATTTGCTGCCTGATCGAAGCAGCAGCAGCAGCAGCAGCAGCAACAGCAAAACAACAGCCGTGATCTCGATTTAAGATTTCTCTGACTGCATCGGGCTCTGGGTTTGGAACTGACTCGGGATCTGACTTTGGTTCGGCGGCAGGAAAGGAGTTATTAAAGTCTTTGGCGCTTGTGCCAGACAAAGATAGCAGTACACACACAGCGAGACGTAAGACAGGGATGGAAAAGGGGCGTACGGGGAGCGGCTGCTGTGCTGTTTAATGAAGGCAGTTCAATCGATTTCGCTGGCTGCAAGTCGTGGCCGTGCCATGCCACCGCCTGTCACAAGTCTGAATGTCTCGTCTCGACCAGTCCGTGGCACAATTTCAGTTGCTGCTGTGGCTGCCGCTGCTGCTGTGGCAACATTTTCGATCTGTCTGTCAGTCAGCTGCCATTTTTGCTTGGGCCACAGGTTTCGCTTGAAGCCAGGTTTAGCCAACCAGGCCCAAACGAATGAACGGCCAGGCAGCCAGCCAACCAATTGATTGACGTTGCCCACAACGCCCTTTTTACACACACACACACTTACACACTCACACACAACCATAGCAACATTGATATAGATTATGTACCAATTTTTAGCCCAGCTCTCTATACGAAACTAAGCTTATAAGTTTGTGCCAATAAAAGACTTTTCAAGGCACACATGTGTGTATATTATTGATCAGTACTTCATAAAAAGATACTCAAATGTAAGCTTTAAATTTTGTTGTTTAGCTCAGATATGTGACCGGCTTTTTGCCGACTTATCGACTTATCTTTTCACGTCTGTCTCTTTATTCTTTTTCTTTAGAACTGCACTATTCTTCTTTCGCTTATATCGATCATCCATGTTTTCATTTCGATATCTTACAACATCGATATCTCGTGTTTACATTTATATTGAGTTTCTGCTGTTAATCTACTGTACACTTAACATTATGGGTATTCCTACTTAGTAGCCTGAAACAGATAATTTTGAGTATTAATTTTTACGGAAAAAGGCGGGGTAAGCTTGAAGAATTAAAGACTGTTTTGGCATTAATATAATAATAAAGAAATTCAATTATAAAGAAATTCATATTATAGAATGCAACTTTATAAACATATTTTATAATATATAAAAAAATAATACGAAAACTACTAATAGTTTGTGCTTTGGTAACTCGTCCATTTTATGGGTTGATTTGAAAAGCAGTATATGTATCTAAGGAAATTTTTATGTTATCTTATAACTTAAACATATATTGGCAACCGCTTAAAAATAAAACAAATTAAGCATTCAACAAAAATGATACCCAAAATAGGAAGTGAAATGATGTCTTGAATTAATCACAGCATATTTTGTAGTCTGCCCTAATTTCTTATCACCTGCAAAGTTTTTATGACGAATAGCAAATTAATGTTAATTAATGTTCAGCTTACTCTATAATCATGAACGTTCAATCACAAATGGAAATATTCTGATGCCCATTGTAAGTACAGCAAATGTTTGGGTCTAACAGTTTCATCTTCACCTTTTTGAGACCTGTTTTACTTCCATTTTTTGTTCATTTAACTGGGCGGACCATGGCCCATTGGCAACTAAACAGTTTTATTATTATTATTTTTTCTGTTTTGGGCACAACTGTACCGGAAATGTGTAAAGCGAGCCATTCATGAGCTTCTTGTGAATTATGCTTGAACAACTACAAATTATACAACAATACTCGTAATTAATTAAGCCAAGCGCTAAAAAAAAGTGAAGAAAAAAAAAAACCAGTCAACAGGCAGTCAACCAGTTGGCAACATTGCCAAGCTAACCAAGTTGTCCAGTTGGCCAAGTTGTCCACTTCATTCAAGAAAAAAGACACACACTCACAAGTGGCTGAGAATGGCGACAAAAACAGTTAGCACGCATGCACGGGGATCATGAGTACTAGTCAAAGAGAGGGGGAAGTGGCAGAAGGGGCGGAGGGTGAAGAGGAGGTGTAGGGTAGACAACATAACTAAATATTTTCCTGTACTCACATACGAATGCTCATAACTGAAGATGGCCCCAAGACTAAAAAGCCCCAAAAAAAAAAAAAACTCAGAAAGATACTGAAACTGAAGACAAAGAGTCGTTGAGCGGTCAAAGCCGTGTAATTATGAAATTCAAAGAAATGAAGCATATTAAAAAATAAAAAACTTAAATGAAATAAATGTTATAGATACTCGCACTCGCATTCATACTCGTACTTGTACTTGTAAAATATTCATAGCCAAATTAACGAGGGGACTTCATTGAAGAAAAAAAAGAAACACAAACAAGTTTCCTAAATCTCTGCTTTTTTTTTGGTCTATCTGTTACTACAACTAAGTGTGTCAAGGTATTTATAGGTATATGTACTAATGGCCAAATGCTTTGACTAGTTCACAAATTAGCAGGACCTGTGAATGCAGAGCTTTAAGACAACCTCGTATTCATTTGATAAAAACAAATTTCAGTGCTAATATAAAGAATTTGTTTTTAAGTTAATTTCAATAATGAGTTTTTAGAATATAAGGTTCTTTAGAATCAGTTTGTAATATGTGTTATACTTTTATATATAAAGTCTCATGTCCCAATTCTTTGCCCTACTTACTTATATATAAAGTAAAGTTTAAGTATTTCGGGTATTTAGTAAATACATTTACTGCCAGCATCAACAGCCCTGTCGATATGGCGATTACCGTCAGTATGTCCGTCCGTCTGGATAAACAAGTGGATCTTCGGAACACCAAATTTGGAATGCAAGTCCGTCTATACTTCAGGTACATCAAATTGATGTCAGGCCCCCTATCGCCCCTGCAAATATGTGAAAAGCCATATTCATAACTTCAGAACGAGTAAGCCAAATTCACACATTATGTAAATGCTACCAATATAGCTACTCCGATTAAGTTCAATCCGGATCGGAAACTATATCCTAAAATTCCCATAAGACAAATCGGTTAAAAATGATATATTTATTTAATAAAATGTACACTTGATTGAGTACGGACTGTTTCACAATCTACTCGCTCGACTGTAGCTTTTCTTTACTGTTCTTTTTTTTATAATATCAATATATTTAATTTAATAAATTTATATTATATATCAAGTTAAAAAAGGCGAATTTACGGAAGTTCAACTTTTGTGCATTGTCTGGGAAACATGCAAAACTTTGTTCGCTCGAAAAAAGCAAAAAGTTGTTAAGAGTATTTAAAATTCGTAAATTTACGCTTAATTTTTATATCGGTATTTTTTTTGTTTGTTGTTTTTTTTTTGCACTGTCAAATCGGTTGACAAATTAATACACAAAACTGCGCTCTCAGTTTTGTGAGACTGTCAATTGGTTCGTTTGAAGTTTACCGACCGAAGTCGCCTGTCTGCCTGGACTTGAATTTCTAATTTGAAATCGCTTGCAGTTCCCCCTACAAAAATAAACCGAAGAAAAATTGGAAGTGCTATAAAAACGAAAAAAATAACAGAAGACTAACAATTAACAACAACAATAAAGGAGTTAACAAAAATAAAAGAGAGCAGCAATAACAACAATATAGAAACGCCATAATTTGATGGTCCGAGCATTTTCTCACCATTTGAGCATTTTGGTGTTGGTTTTTGTTATTGTATTTGGCTTACCTTGTTACCTTGTTTTACACTTTCCAGCGAATCGAGCACTAAAACTTTGGTAACACACATGTCAAGCCACAAAACTGAACACACGCACACAAAAAAAAAACATATTTATAAATCATTTGCCTTTTTGAGTTATGTCTCTAAAAAAAAAACTGTCTTAACTCTGCAACACTACTTCTCTGTAGTGCTCTCTCAGCGTCAACTTGCAGCACTTGTAATCGAATTGGGTGGCTTAGGACTGAATTGGGTTTTAATTAAGTTTAATTAACAAATTTGTGTTCTTTAAGCTTTAGTATTTGTTCATTTATTTCAAAATATTATTGTTGTGAATTTTGTAACTGATCTAATTATTATATATGTGGAGTTTTCCTTTAGATAGAGAATCAAACTATTATTAAATGCAGTGTTTCAGAAGCTGACTGATATTTTTACACGTGTACATTTTGGGGAAAGTACTTATCTTACTGACTTGAAGTGATCATCTTCTTTTACTGGAGTACTGGTCTCTCAATTAATCAAAAACAGACAGATCTTCACACTTGACTTTGGCTGTAGAAATTCTAGCAGACTTCACCTAATTTTCGACTTACATATTGGTTAAGAAATAATCCTTATTAGCCGCGTTTTCTTAAGAGTCTTAGCCACGTTGCTTAGGCATTATCAAATGAAATTCGAGTTCTCATGGCTTCAATCGACCAATAAGTTTTACATTTTCCCAGGCTTAACTTAGACAGAGATGGAGCTAAAATCGCATTTCTAATTAAATTCCCAACGTGTTTTTCTTTTGATTTCTTATATGCTATATATGTATAAACATATATGCAATTTTTGATTGACATTTTACATTAAACGCAGTCGCCATGGACTCGAGAGGCGGAACAAGAAACCAGCAAAAAAGATGCAGATACAGATACAGATACAGATACAGATAGACAGAAGAGACAGAGCAATTGAGAGATAGAGAAAGAGATAGGGATAGAGATGGAGATAGAGTTGAGTGGAGTGGATTGCAGAGCGTTGAAATTGATCAATTTCACATAATTTCAAGGCAAGTCGACGCGGTAATGCAAATCCGACAGCTGCGCCAGTGCGTTAGAAGCGCTTAGATGAACACAACAACAACAACAACAGAAACAACAACATCGAGAATAGGGGAACAAGTAGAAGATACACGTACTGAGAGATACTTGGCAAGCTTTAAGCTAGAGCTTATGATTGACAACAACTGAATTGGGCTGCACTGTGCACCGTGGTACCATACGCATCTTCCTGCTCACATCTCCTGTTTCTGCTACACTGTTCAAAACAAAGTGTGAAGACTTTTATATAAAGTTTTACAAAATTGGGATCAAATTAGCCTCAAAAGGCCATTTTAAGACGAAACCACTGAGACTAATTCACTTTTCCGTTTTTAAAAATGAATAAAAGGAAACTAATAAAGTTATTTAAAGCCTAATTTATTTGAATACCAATATTTTATAGCATAAAATTACGTTATATTAACACACAATGCTGTTCACTTTATAAAATTAATTTTTAAATATTTGAATGATATTCTAATAGAAGGAAAAGAAATTTTTAATAGATATAAAAAGATAAAAAGCTAGTCGGAACCAAATCAGATCTTAAATTGATTTTTAATTTACTTAAATTAACAGTAATTATTTATACTTTTTTTTTGCTATAAAACAGTTTTGTTCCAATGAACGATCCACGTGATCTCCAATTTAAACAGTATTGAAGCTTAGATAATTTTACCATAATATTTATGGAATTTTATTTTAAATACTCTTCAATTGTATTTTAATCTTGAGCAGTTAAATTTAGCTGTGGGCTATGCTTTCTGCCTGTAAAATTGGTTGTAGATTTCAGTTTTCTAGTTTAAATTATTTTACAGGTTTTTCCCATACCATATAAAAATGTTTCAACATTTTTTGTCATTTAAAGGCCATTTAGTTAAAATCTCTTATTAAGCCACTTTTTTTCTTCAGTGTATGCATAGTCTCATCGTGATCCTCCAGTGCGATCACATCCATCCCCACTGACAACTTGACGTGCTTTGGGCGCTTTAAACGTTTTGGTTTTGGCCGCTTCACAGCATTTCTCTCTCATTCTCTATCTCTCACACTCTGCCTCTCTAAGTCTCACTCTGTATGTCTCTTTCTCCTGAGGGGCTTTTAATTGCTCGCCGTCTGCTGTATTTCTTCAGCTTCTTTCACAATTCTCATTGATCTTTTTCGAATGTGCGCAACTGTCGGATTTCTGCCGTCCTGTCAGTGGTTGTGGCCACATCTCCGACTGCGACTGCGATTCCAACTTCACTTCCAACTCCAAATCCAACTCCATCTCCATCTCCATTTCCAGCTTCATCTTCAAGTCCGATTGTGGCGTGGCATATCTTTGATTTGCTAATTAACGGTTTGTCGGTTGCGTTTGACATTTGAACATGAGTTCTTGACATTTGGCGCGCGGGAATTGGATCTGAATTTGGATTTGATTTCAGTTTTGACTTTTTTATTTCTTTCTTTTCTTCACATTATTTAATTTCTTTAAATATTTATTTTTTTTAAGCTCTTTGAATTGAAAAGTCTCATCATTGATCCTTTGTAGAAGACTTCAATTTCAAGTTCAGGAATTTTTGTTTTGAAGCTTTAAATTAATTAAAAGCTTAATTCAAATTAAACAAATATAGCTACGATTTTAGTAAAGAAACATTTATTTAGGACTATCTATAAACTTTCATCCAATGTGCCATTTAAAATTGTCAATTGATTATGACATATTGGAAAATGTTGGTAAAACTGCAGTTGAGGTTTGTATTATTTATGGCGTATTATTTATGGCTGTATTATGTATTATTTATGGTTACATGAGAAGCGACTGTCAAAGGCTTTGAGGGGAAATTCCTGAATGCAACGCGTTGTCAGTTTGTTGAATCGTTTAAGAGGCCATGCTGCATGTTGCACGTTGGCAGTGTGTGTTGCATGTGTCCCAGACTGGCTAAGACGACTGGCAATATTAATGATGATGTGGTGTTGATGTTAAGTGCAGTTTAATAAATGAATTGTCTCTCACTCGCTGCATGCGAAAAATGAGCTATGCAGTTGCAGTTGCAGTTGCAAACTGTCCACTAGTCTGCTCGTCTGCCTGTCCAGCAGCCAACTGTCCAAGACTACATTGTACCGTGTACACTGTCCAACACTATACTGTCCATTGCCCACGAGGCTGTGTCTAATTCATCAACGGGTTGGTTCACTGGGCCTGCCTGCAACGACAAAGGCAACGGCAACGGAAACTTCCTGCATTTGCATGTGAAGAGCAGTTGAGAATCTCAACTGAGAAGCTTTTCTTGTTTCTCTTATTCTTTGTCTTTCTCTTCCCCTTCTTCTACTTCTTCTTCACTTAATTTTAACTGGCCACAGTCAATGCATTTCCAGTAATAGATGCCTACGAATTTTAAGCACATTTTTAACTACTTCATTTTGGGGGCCACAAAACCGTGTCCTCGAATGCAAATACTTAAAGTCTGTTTTATATTATTAAATTATTATTATATTTTAAAACTATTTATTTTTAATTAAATTTATATTTCAAGCATTTAAATTGAAGTTTTTATTTAAAATTTTTCAAATATATTTCAACTTATTCACTTAATTTCAGAGGGTTATACTTCGGCGCAGACGGGCTATTTTATTACGGGTCTCAGTATGGTTTTTAAAATGTTTAAATGTTAGAATTTTAGTTTTATCTATTTGAGGAAATCCCAAGCTTTCATTTGGTAGCTTTAATTCGTAGCCTAGTACCATCACCTCAAACTTAAGTAGAGAGCTGCTAGTTTATTTCAAAATATTTTTTATTTTTTGTACTTTATTTTATTTATTAAAAAAAACTGTACAAAATAGTTAGGTTTTATTAATACATTTATTTTAAAATTATTGTGTTATTTATATATTTTTATTATATATTTAAAGTATTTATTTTAATACAGATTTCCGCTAGTTTATATTTATTTAACTAAAACTGCTATTAATCTTTCACAAAGGTGTTTTTAATTTTAAAATTGTTTTATAATTCCCTAGATTATTTAAAAAACAGTAAGAACTTGTTTCATGACTTAAAATGAAGTTTAAAGCTGTTTGACATTTGTGTTTTAAACTAATTTTTTTAATGGTTTCCTTTTTTTTAGGATTAATTTTGCTTACTTTCTGCTATTTGTTTAAATATTAATAAATTTTTAACACAATGCCTCCTTAACCTGTTGCGCTTAGCACCACTGTGCCGTATAGCTCAATGCGGTGGCTGCTCATTTGTCTGCTAGTTGGCGGTTTCACAGTGAGAGCAACAAGTAACGCAGCAGCTTCAGTTTTAGACTGAGACTAAGACTGAGACTCAGGCTCAGAAAGAGACTCAACTTCAGCTTTAAATACATTGGCCTCCTCGTTGGCAAGCCTATTTCTTACAACTTCTTCAAACAACTGCAACAACTGACGTATCATAAACAACAACTACAACAACTACAACAACTACAACAACTTGAACAACAACAATAACGAATTGTATGTTGGCAGTTGTCTGGTCTGAATGTCTGTCTCTCCGTCCCTCTGTTTCTCTGTTCCTCTATCCGTCCGTCCGTCTGTCTCTGCTCTTGCACTTGGCTGCCTTAGCAAACCTTTTGGCAAAGTGTTTCGAATCTTGAGAGCAGCCGCATCTAACAAGCCCAAGAAAAATGGGCCCAACACCAACTTTTGGCTAAAGCGCAAACACATTAAAAATGCTTCCCTATACTTCCATGTCTTCTTATTGTTGTTAGTGTCGATTATACTTCACTCAACTCAACTCAACTCAAGTCCATACCATTTCACTCCACTCTACCATTCAGAAGATCTATGTCAACTTGTTACTTCATTTGTTCTTTAAAAATATAATGACATTTCTTAAAATTAAAAATTAATATACTATATTTGAACTTTAAACTAAATTTTAATTACAATTTTAAACTGATTTGTTGGAGTGTAAACTAAACCAAATAATATGTATTTTTATTTTATTTTTCTTTAAAAAAGTTGGGTATATATTAGCCTGTGTCTAGTTATAAATCTATAAAAATTTCTATAAACAATTAATGCGTTAGCATATTTTTTTTACAAGATTAAAATTATTTTTTTTATAGTTCTGAAAATTTGGTTATAAAATCTTGTTAATTATTTATAGTATAAATCTGTAGTTAATTTAATTGTTCGGCTTTGCCCAATTGAGTAGAAGTCGATGCTTGTTGTTTGAGTGTGTGTGAGAGTGCGTGTGTGTGTGTGTATGTGTGTGAGTCGCATGCCTTGCGGCCTCAAATGCACTTTACAAAAAAGCATTTCCTCCAAACTTGCCTCGATTTTCGGTGTGTGTGTTTGTGTGTGAGTGTTTGTTGCGCTGCGGGCTTTAGTGCGAAATAGTTGCTGCAACAACAACAAACATTTCGCAGCTCACAACGCGATTTATCTTTGGGGGCTGGCAAGTTAATGTGGCAATTGTATGCTAAGCAGAAGCTTCAGGGAGGCTCTAAAAAAAAGAGGCGGGGCGGTGTGTTATGGGGGACGGGGAAGACAGGAGGTGGAGGTAGTTCAACGGTTTTCATGAATGAATTAGACGGCGGCCAAAGTTTGGCCAACATCGTTTCATTTTGGCTACAACGAAAGGGCAACAACTCAATTTACAGTTTGCCGGACGGGAAATTCCATTGCCCACGGGTTGACCATTTCCACAATAGCAACAAGAAAAAAAGAGCACAACACAACAAAGAATAAAAAATATGAAAAAAATAATATAGTACAATATATATATATAACTATATACATCTATCTATATGTATGGCATATATAGGTATGTATTCATCAGCTGGCAGGTCCAATTGCTGCCATTTTAGTCTCCCCCCCGAGTTTCTCACTTACAATGCATCTCATGGGTGTGATTTTAATTTCATACACAAATGAACGCAAATCATTGCGGTGATGCGGTGGTGAGGTGGTGCGGTGCTGCAGGTTGTGGCTGCTCTTATTTTTTTTGGGTGGTGAACAGACAAAACAACGAACGAAATGAAAAAATTTACAAATAATTCCAAGAGCAACGAGAATATAGCAATAACTCCCACGAAGATTAATAACAAACACACACACACACAAATACACCCATGATACACCCCCACAACACACACACACACACACACAATAAGCACTGCTCTGCTCGTAAATAAATAAGCAAAAATGTAAAAAAATATATACAAAATGCAAAAGAAATGAACAATAAGCGTCGAGTAGAAAATGAAATTTATGCATAAATCCGTCGAAAAGAAATGTGGCTAAGGAAGCGGGCCAAAATAGGCGAATTGGCCATCAAAAGTGCGCAAATAAAAGCAGCAGGCCCAAACACAGTATATGTACAGGCAAGCATACATATATAATATTAAAAATTTTTATTTATGTTAAATTAAATGTTTAAGCTGAGCTCAAAACAAATTGGTAATCGGAAGTTTTGATTACATGGCGATAAGTGTGCGAGTGAGTGTCTAAAGAGTAAAGGAAAACTAAGATGTGTTTTTATCTAAAAAAAAATGTTGAAATTACTAATGAATATATGTGATTAAGGGAAATGCAGAGGCTGAGATGAATGTACTCAGTCTGCGAAATACTGAATTTTTTGTCAATGTTTTGAATAAAGAGCTTAATCAGTAAAGAAGAAAAATATAAACCTATTAAAATAATTGGAATTCTAAAAAATCCAATTTGACTAATCGTGTTTTCAACAAATCATTTTTAAAATATTTTATTTTAATTATCAACCAAAATATTTCCTAATGGGATATTCTAGTCTAGACGGCCGAAATTCGAGTGTTCTTAAACTATTTGTACTATATTTTAATAGTACAGAAAAATAAGTTTAATAAAAATTTTTGAGCGGAGTTATGAGGTCCTAAAATGGATGAGAAATACAATAGGCAGTGTCCTTTGCGCCACAATTTCTATCCTTGGAGTCATTTGCACAAAATTTCATAAGCTCTTTATTAATGTAAAAATGGATTATTATTTTTAAATTTAAGACCAAAATTCTGCATTAATAGTAAACAAGAAGAATAAATACTTTCAGCTTGCTGAAACATTTTGTAATAGTTTAAATAATTAAAATTTTTAAGTTTCCCCATTTTCAAATTTACGATTGAAAGATTTTAAAAACGCAGCTCTCTAAATCTCTCAAATTTATTCCCTTTTTTTTTTTTCAAATTTGAAGATTTCCATGACGCCTGCCAAAACGTTCTATCATTTTCTTTTACACATACATGTAAAATATATGTCTTTCATCTATATCTATGCATATAGAAGTACACGCACATACAGTTACACATACACACACGCTTACACACATCAAGGATCAATGGCACGTACCAGCACTAAAGTTATTAAAGCCATAAGATACAGTTGGTTGGTTGGGCGACTCTTGGGTAGGTGTGCTGCTCGTCAAACCCTGTATCAAGCGTGTTTAGGGTTTGTTTAAAACATGTCAAAGGCAGAATGGAATGTATATAGTCATATCAATCTGTTGAGTAAAAGAAAATCATTGATTGCAAAAGTTAGTTACAAAAGTTAGCAATCGGTAGTAGTTACATAACATAATAGATTCAACTGGCTTCAATGTGGAAGTGTGTGCAGAGGGTATTTTACAGTCGGGTGAGCTCTACTCTAATTTATGTCATCTCTAATATGTTGTTGTTGTTTTTTTTTTTTTTTGTGTGGTTCGGTGGGTGCTGCCCGCCCAGGCGTGCGTCCATATGCAAAATATACGATTTTACGAGTATTCGAGTATCTCGAAGGCAGACAGGCGATACTTTGACGCACCCTCCACATGACTTTAAACCCATCAAACCATTAACAGCAACAGCAACAACAGGAACAGGAACAGAGCTGGCATATGAGTAAAAATTTGCGTATGAGTCAACAGCAACTGACGGTTATCTTTACCAACCACCTCCGACCACCTCCTACCACCTCTAGCCACCAGCTAGAGGAACAGGAGCACAAGCCTGAACCACCCAGTAAGACTCCGGCACAGGTAAACACCCCAGTAGGAATTGAGTACCAAACTGGAATCCCCCACTTCTATTCCACCTCCACCTTCCGCTCTCCCTCTCCCTTCCCCAACCCACCCCACTCACTGCTTGTCATCCTTGTCTACAGTTATAAAATATATATGAGTTGGGCGAACGACAAACGCTTTGCTTAAGAAAAATCGACATGGCGAACGTGTCGCAAACGTGTCACAAATTTGTCGCCGTGCAATGCCAAAAAGCGTTTCAGAAACATAAAAGAAAATAATATGTTGCCTACTTTTTGGGATTACCTTCTACTTTCCCCTTTTCCCCCGCACAGATAAGCCAAGCAGGCATCAGCCAAATGGACGTTACGTATTGTGTGCCAGGATTAGATTTGATTCAAAGTTATTTGGATCACAAATGTGTTGGGTTAAACTTAGATCTTTCTCTTTGCTTGGCTTAATCTAAAGGATCAGCTGTTTAAAGCAATGCAAAATTATATAATTGTCGGATACAAGTTCTAGAGTATAGAGTAACTTAAAATCACTCGCAATTTATCATAGCTTTATGATCAGTGTTGTTCAATAACAAATCAGGACAAGACAACACAACACTAAATCGACTTCGAGTGTGGCTTAGTGTTGCTTTGGGTTGGCAAGTTGATGAATGTTGTCGACGTAGAGTGAAGGAGACAACTATTGATAATACAGTGTTGGGACGATTAGCTGCTATGCTCTTTGAATGCGAACCTTACAACTTGCGAGACCCGCTGCACAATTTAAGCGCTGAAAATATTTAAGACGAGCAAAAACAGGCAGGAGACATCAATATACTAATATATTGGTAAATATACAGTATGTATAGAAACATTTGAAAGTTTAAGCTTCATGTAATCTTACTAAAGAGATAGGTTTAGCTTTATACCAGCAATGCTTTTATTTGTAGAGTTTTAGCTTTAGACTTCTGTTAAAATTTATCGTTCAAATCTACTGTTGATGTGAAGATCGGCACACTCAGATATTCCGTATGAAAAATGTTGAAAAATTACAAGTTTTGATAAGAATTATATATATTTTTTTTATTGTCTGAAAACTTGAATACATACGTGTGACTGAGAAACATTTTAAATATTAAGCATAGAAAGTCATCTGAAATTAAACAGTCAAAAAGTTTACAACTGTAAAAAATTTCGAATTTATTCCCATGCAAAGTATTTAACAAGGCAGTTGTTTTAGAATAAGTACAGATGTTTTCATAGTCTAATATTAAATTAAGTGGGTATAAGAGGAAAACTTTCTGATGCAAAGAAATCTGCAAACATTTCTGATGATATGTAGTGGGAGCATTGTAGTAAATTTAGTAACCCCAACTGTATACACTGTGATAGCTTTCTTTTATATGAACAGACTAACTGTGTTTATTTATATTTAAATTCATATATACATATGTAAGCGACTCGTTTGCAAAACTTTTAAAGCTTTGAGAAATATTCAACTACCCAGTGAAGTAAAAACAAAAATGCTCTTCTCTACCTTGTGAGATAGTGATAGTAAATCCATGTGTCAACCCTCGCAAACAGCTGGCACAGCACCCTTGGGAGCAAACTTCCATAAGGACTTGAATAAAAAACATATATTGAAAATTCCAAAATTGTTTTTTTTTTTTAAATGTTTATTTAGTGTTGTTGTCGTTGTTGTTGTTGATGTTGAATATAAATATAAAATGAAATGAATGTGAGCAGGTTGAGTTTGGGGAGTTAAATTCATGGCACACACACACATACACACTCGTACACACTCGTACACCCAGGCACATTACGATGAGATGCTGTTTCTGCGTCGGTTTCTGCACATTAACGCCCGTAACGTAATTAAACAAAAATAATGGTCTCAATAATCACACAAAAACCGTAAAGTGCAGTACACAGACATCCGAAAGGACCAAACAACCCCCGACTCCGCTTCAGTATCTCTGGTATTAAGCCAACTCTAGTTCCAGTTCCACTTTTAGTTCCATATACACTTTTCACATTTTCCCTCATCCCTTTTCCATTAGCAGTTTCATTGCCATCCACCCGTAACCCAAACACCAATTTTCTAGGCGTCTAACCCTTTAAATTTTATTTTTTTTTTAACTTTTGGAGGAGTCACTAATTATTTGTACACCCTGTATTTATTGAAAGCGGACAGTGGGTGGTCTTTTTGGTGTGGCAGTGAAAATTTTGTTGATTACTAAGCTACTTAATCCATAATTTTACTTAAATTTAGGTAGTTAATCAGATTACTTATTTCTAAGTTTTTAGACTCCGTACTTTAAAAATGAGTAGAGGGATCTTTTAAGTTTTAAGTTACTATTTAGCCAATAAGCTCAGGGGTTCCTTACAAGTCATTATAAAAAATAAATTTATGTTTTATTTAATATTTTGTGATGCTTAACTTTATATTTTAATATTTAGAATTGATGTAAGTTTAATACTTTTTAATTATGAGATAAATACTTGCTTACAGAGTATCTCTGTGCTTTTCATTCCAGCTCACTATATTTCACTTTTGTAATACAATTGTTAGGAAAAAAGTATCTCCTACCTTTTTATTCCCTGACTTCTTTCTTTACCATACTCAGCCCCTTACTTCTTCCCTTCCCTTTTCACCGCTGAGCACATGCAGCTTGCAGATTTATAGCTCGGGCTAAACTTGTGAATCAAAAATCAATTAATGACAATAATTTGAAAATGAAAAGCATTCGGCATTTTGCCGCCAACATGTGTGAAATTTAATGACTTTGAAGATATTTATGGAATTACTGCCATCGTCCCACCCATTTTCATGTTGTTTTTCCACAGCTTCTGTTCGTTGTGGCGCCATTTCGTTTGCAATTATCGAGTATATATTGCCCCATTCCCTGGGATTTTTCAGGGCGGGGGCAGGGACTCGACTTGGATGTGCTCAAGTGTATGCGTGTGCGTGTGTGTGTCTATTTATTTCTGGGGTGCTACAGGATGCCTTTTTGTTGTAATTAGATGAGCGGCAGCAAGAACAGCAGCGAAAGGGTTTAATTACATTTTGAATAGAAAATTTATGAAACAAGTTTTTCGGTTTCTGTTCAGTTCAGTTCAGTTCAGTTCAGTTCAGTTCAGTTCTGTTCTCTTCTGTTCGGTTCAGCTGAGTTTTGGCTATACTCCGTTTCAGTTTGGTTTGGTTGGAGTTTGTTACGCTTTTGGTCCATTGTGGCCATGTGTGTTCTATCACCCAAACTGTCTACTAACATATATCTCTAATGCTCTCTCGTCCGCTCTCTCTCCCTCTCTAACACTCTTTCTGTCTCTGTTTTTGTCCATAATTGCTGGAACCTTTATTGACGTTATGTGAATCAGACCACACATAAAATATGCGAACGGGACACAATGTTATTCAACTGAATAATTGACAAGCAAATGAAACGGTTTTTGGCCCAAAAATGAATGAATGAGGAAAGGGGAAAGAGAGAGACGAAGACTGAGACTCATTATCATTTAATAAGATAAACATTAATAGCTGTGCTCAATTCATTTTATTCTGCTTTTACTTTTTATTTAATAGAAGCAAAAATAACTCATAGAATGTTATTGAGAAAATTCCAAATATACATTTTTGTGCTATTTATTTTTACATAAGCATTGTTTTTAAAATTATTAATTAATTTTAAATTTGGCATCAAAAAATTAAAAAATATTTAATTTAATATTGCGTACTGCAAAACGTTTTATTGATGGCATGATTGTTTGTTTTTTCCTTTTCAAACCACTGTCCACAAACACACACTCATGGTCTGCCTCTCTTGCTCACACCTCGGTTACTTTTAGCATGCGCCTAGAAGTAGGCAATATGCAATTTTGACAGACACTGAAGCGTCGACAGCTGCCACAAATTGTCGATTTTGAATTTATGTACCGCAGGCAAGTGTCTGAAAGAGATAGAGCCACTTAGTACAAGACTGTGAGCAGGGAAGAGCGACAGGGGGGAGAGCGCGTGAGGCAGCGAGTTCGCGAACTCGACCAAAAATTGTTAATTGATTTATGTTTATATTTGTGCAGCATGTTGTAAGCCAAATGCAGCTCAACTCAATATTGGCCAAGGTAAAACGCTTGCGGTGTCATTTGGCTGCCGTCGTGGCTCGAAAGGCGGCACATGTTCCATGGGACTAGGGGCGTGTCGGAAGGGGGCAGCAACTCGCAAACAGATAATAAAAACAAAAACACTTCAACCACGTTAATTGAACAACATTCGACACACAAACAGACAGTCTGATAGAGGGAGAGAAAGGGGAGTGATAAAGAGGGAGAGAGGAGGATCAGGGACATATGGAATTCTGACTCAATTTTGCGAAAATTCAACGTTAGCGGCATATTTGCGTGTAATTATATCAAAAATTAATACACAAACACGTGTGATTGTGTGTGTATGTTGGTGTGTGTGTGTGTGTGTTTGTGTGTTACTGCCACATCAGCGACACAAACACAAACTTTTGTCTTGCCACGCCCGCAGGCGACAATTTGCAATGCGTTTTGCGGCTTTCGCTACAACGCGACGGGATGCGATGCATTGCGAGGGTTGCTTGCAACCAGGGCTGCCACTTTGATGGAGGGCTAACAAAAAACCGTCACGTCGATCGTCCTGAGGCATTTTCAATACACAATATTTGTTTGCTTTGCGCAGAAAAATATGAAACATATTTTGCAAAAAACAAATAAACATTTAATAAGAGTAAAAGAGAGAGAGGGAGAGGGAGAGAAAGCACCGTAATTGATATTTCGCTTTCGTCACAATTTCGCCAATTGTGAAAACACAACGCAAATTGATGAACAAACATTTGCCGGAAGTAATTTGGCATTTCGTGGTTGATTTCGAGGGAAATATCTAAATGGTATAATAATTTAAAAAATATATATACATTTTTTGAGTTTTGAAAATTAAATAATCTTTTATTTAAATTCATTTATGAGTTGAATTGCATATTGATTAAAACTTCAAGCTTGTTACCTACTCATTAAATAATTATTTTATTATTATTATTATTATTATTATTATTATTATTATTATTATTATTATTATTATTATTATTATTATTATTATTATTATTATTATTATTTTAATTTTTATTTAATTAGTTTAGTTAAACAAGTAGCTATTCCAAAAGTTGTTAATTAAATTAAATTAAAAATTTTATAAATAATTTTAATATGTGCTACAAAAAAGTCTTTAAGTTTTTGAGTTCCTGCAATCAACACCTAAAATTGAGTGTATAAAGTTTGCGAAATTAAGTGAGTAATTGCTTTAACCTTTAGCGAATTACAAGCAAATAACATGTGTAAGGATTTGTGAGCTGAGCTGAGCTGTGTGATTCATCTATCAAATGGAATCAATGCACAGGATACAGTCAACAGGATACAGGCAACAGGATACAGAATACAGAATACCGAATAGAGTTGAGCAAGTCGACAGTCAAAGTCAATTTAACTGGCAATTAATGCATGTTCTCTGTGAACCTCAACCTGAAGCTGTCCGGCTCAGCCAAAGACCAAAGGCCAGGCCAATACAGAGTTGCCAAATTGGTATGAGTTTTTGGTAGTCGAGTCGAATTGACTGAGAGAGAGAGAGAGAGGAAATGGGAGGCATAGGGCATATTCGATCCGTGGCCGAAAGTGGCAATCAGCAAGAACAACACCAATAAAGCCGCAATACACACACACTCCTTGGTGGTGTGGGAGGAGGTGCTGGTAGTCTGCCCTGCCACGCCCCAACGCCATGTCGACACCTATTACCATTCATTGACTTTGGCCATGTCCCTGGGGTGTCATCTATGCAGGTTTGCTTCTGGCCCTGTTGTTGTTGTTTTTGTTGCTGCTGCTGCTGTGTTGTCTGTTGGTTGTTGGCCCACACTTTTGATTGCATTTTCACCGAATCCAACGACCGTTTGCTAATGTCCTTCGATAAAGCCGGCAAAATCAACACCAGCAGCAGCTAACGTCCACACGGCCTTGTCAAATCTGCCTAACGGGGTGTGCATCTGTGTGTGTGTGTGTGTGTGTCAGTATTTGTGTGTGTGATATGGGATACGGATACAGCAATGCCAATGGCAACGTTATGCGCCTCCGTTTTCATTTGGTGTTTGATTGGATTTTCAATTATTCATTATTATTGGTTGCAATTTACCTGGTCATCAACTCGGCTTCAACTCGCCAAAAATCTCTACGAAAATCAGTACCATCATTGAGCACTACATAAGACTATATCCCACTCTCTTCTCCACCTCTCTCTCAATCACTCTCCCTCTCGGTTCGACACATTGATTGCCATAGAACGTCGTGTTTCTGATTTGCAGTCACTTTTCCAACTCATCAAATTCCAATTGCATCATTAAACAGAATTTTTAATGCACAAAACCCAACTGAATCGTTACTTTTAGCACTCAGTGTGGCTGTAAAAATGATTGAAGTTTGTGTGAGTAGAAATTTAAAATTTGGGCAGATGTATATACGCAAAGTATATAAATTCATAGGGAAACTTTTGAGATTATTAATAGAAATCGATTATTTGAAAAGTTCTCTTTAAGTTTTTGAAAAGTTTCCGCAAAGAAGACACGATTAAGTAAAAATATTATTAAGGAAAACTTTTCAAAAAAAATTAAAATTTATTCTCAAATTAAATATTTAATTATTAATTAAATACAAATCAATGACAGTGAATATTTTGTTACCTAAAAATTCTTATTTTAAATTAATAAAATAAAACTTTTTTAAGTGTGCAAAGATAAATAATTTAATGGTGTACAAATTTGCTCTCTTGCTGAATAGACGATTGACAACTTTGAGCAACATTCCGATTGAGCAACTTGGATCAATCAAAATTCTTAGCATTTTTGAAGTCATAAGTTTAAGTCAACTAAATTGAACCTGTTTGGCTTAATGTTTAAGAAAGAGAGAGAGAAAGAGGGGAGAAAAGATTGAAAGGGAGTGGTATAGTTAGCATAGTTTATTGCGAATTGCGGATAATTGCAGTGCGATATAATCGGAGGAAATCAGAAACCAAATTGGAATTGCTTAAAGTCAGTTAATGCCCTCAACTTAAATGCTTTATTATTCAATTTAATTTCGAGATTCTTAGCAATTTGCTTTTCGTCTGTATACAGGGTATAAAGGGTATAGGGTATATAAAGTGTATTTATATATTGCTTAATTTAATTGCGACAAATTATTTTTTGCCATTTGCCGCTGCCGTTTGCTGGTCATCGTCATCGTCATCAGAATCGGCATCGGCATTGTTACTGTCATCGTCATCGGTTAGAGAACGAGACACAACGAAAGCTAAAGATCGAGCTATAAAGATAAATAGCCAACAAAAAATACCGACCGACAAAGTGTTTGAGTTTTTGTTTCTGAATTTTTCTGTTTCTGATTTGTTTGGCGTATTTTTATTGGCATTCGAGAGGCCAATTTGATTTTACGACCATTTCAGTTTCATATGATATCGTTTTGCATCGGATTTCGGATTTCGTATTCGGTTGCTCAAATACCCGAATCACAGATGCAGATAACAGAGCACAAGGCAACAGAAACAGTTATTTCTCGGCACAAGCTTCGACTAAAATATACCCATTATTTTCTAGGTAACTAATTAAGAGTTGAAATCATTTACTATTATGCATTTTTACTTCTAGAAATTATTTAATTTGAATGGCTGAATTTTCAATATATTTATATGATCAACAATATAATGTGTCTTTTATCTAAGGTCACAATATGGCCTAAGGGTCATGCGTGTTGTGATGAAGATACTAAGTTTATTACGAGAAGCAAAGAAAGGGGTAAAGGGTTATACGGGCACCAAGAATGGTTAGGGATTAGGGATTTTTAAATATAGAATATTAAGATTTTGAAAGCAAATCTCAGTACTGAAATATTTTATATCATTTAACTTAAATAAATAAAAATTAATTTATATCTCTATATTATTATTAATACTTATTAAAACTAAATCACGATTGAAACTTACTAAATTTTACTTAAGATAAGCGACTTTAAATAATTGTCTTCCATCATACCCTAGCAGTGCCTGCTGTTTATGTGCGGGGTATACTTATAAGCAGTTGACTGGCGGCTACTTGTCTTTTGTGTTCACCGAGCGCGACAATAAATTAAGTCAAGTGTAGCGTTTAATTGATTTTACTGGTCTCAAAAACGATTCTAATCATAGATTAAATATCGTTAAAACAACACACATTCAGAACCAAGGCAGTGCCCAAAGAACAACAACAATAACAACGAGAGAACATGATAAAAACAACAACAACAACAACGACAACAGAATGCCGCTTGACCAATAAAGTCAACAAATCCAAATCAAACAATTTCCCCCTCTTAACGTTGAACGCCCTTTTTGGAATTGGGCAAACAAATTTGTAGCACAATCTGTTGTTGTTGTCCTTGTTTACCAATATGTAATCCTTAAGAACAACAAGACTCCCAGTTTTTCCCCATTTCCCCCAGTTCCCAACAAGTATGCTTTGAATTTCAATTGGAAGTCATTGAAACGGAAGTTTTTATGCTTTAAGCTCAGATAAATACTATTTTTAGTAGATTTAGCTTGTGTAGCTAATTCTTTTTATATAGTAAATATATGAATAAAATAAATAAACGTCGGAGCGGTAAAAAACGCCGTGTCGCTAACGAATCAAATAAATTTGTTGGTCAATTAAAAAACTGCAAAACGCGCACAATTTCCACATGTGTGGCAACAACTGGGAACTGCAACAACTAACCTTTCAGACACTGCAATGGTCCGCACTACGCCCCCTCCACTCAGCTGACTGTCTTACTCCCTACCACGCCCATTTCCCTTCCCCTTGCTTAACTTTACTCGCTGATGCTACTGATTTTTACTCTAATGGCTGCCAACGCCAAATGAAAAGCGAAGCACGTGAAAAAAATCGCTGGAAAAATACCAAAAAAAAAAGGTCAAAAAAAAAAATAATAAAAATTCGAGAAAAAAGAAATACACAAAAAAATTTGCGTTACAAACCAATTTTTTTTCGTCTGGCTTTTTTTTACAGCATTTTCATGATTCTCACACGTTGTGACTTTTTTGTGACTAGCTTTTTGGCCAATTTTTTATGAGTTTTATGTACTATTTTTTCAAGCTGAACTTTGGCCGTAAACTAACTTTGTAGAGTTTGATAGAGCCCGAGGGCAGAGCAGCAAAGAGCGAGAGAGAGAGAGAAGAAGTAGAAGTAGCAGAGAAATGGAGGAAGGGAGGGAGAGAGAGAGAGAGAGAGACAGGGAGAGAAAGAGTAGGGACGTTAGTTATTAGTCGGTTCTGTAAAAAAGAAAAAATATAAAATGCTTCACTCTTAAACTGAACCGAATTTAGTTGAAGCTACGAATGATAAGCAACTTACCATAGTCAACTACATTAAATACTGACTAAAACTTAAGTTCAACTTAGCTTAATATGTACTGAAACTGGAAAATATTTGAGTTTTAACTCTCACAAATCGAAATAAAGATTTTTAATTTTTTAATAGAATTAACCACATTAAAATGCCTCAAATAAAATAAATAATTGAATTAGAGATAGAAGCCCATAGACTAATTGAAGCCAATTTGTTAATTATTTCTTTTTCAATAAAATTTGTACGCAAATCAAGTATAGAGTTAAAAACTTAACAATAACCAATTTTTAACCAAGCTTAGAATTGATTTTAGAACATAATTTAAAACAGTTTTTTCTACACGGGCTTATAATATTTTTTCAACAATTTTTATTTTACGAACGAACAACACAAAAAATATGTTTTATTTTGGTATTAAATACCCATAATCTATTTATCTAAATATATATTATATACAAAAATCAACCAGCTTGCTTCAAGTAGTGGTTAATAGTTTGTTTATAAATTATCCAAATAATTTTAATTAAAGCGCAACACCAGTATTTAAAAATAAAAAAATTCCCAATTCCAATTCAAATTTTAAAGTGCATAAGAAACACTAATTTTTTAGTCGAGTCAACTCTATCTTCGCTACAGGGCAACTTTAGTCGTGCACCATTGCTAACGTATGCCTTTCCCTATGCCCCGAATATCCCTCTATCTCACACCCGACTCCCCCTATTCCCATTGCGAATTTTGCCCAAAATTGACATCGCCTGGCTGCCCTCGAGGGGCGAGCGAAACTATATAAAAATGGAGAGCAATTTACGGTTAGCATTGTGCATTTTTGGGGGCCTTCCGGAAGTGGTTGACCATGCTGAATGGTAACCTAGTATTTTCCCAGTCCACAGTAACAATCCTCAGCTCGGTCCACCAATTTACCAGTTTTTCAACCAATTTTTCTGTTTCATTTTTCCATTTTCGCCAGCAACATTGAAACGACTGCCAATTTCATGCTACGCTTTACATTTGATTTTTGCTCTCTCTGTCTGTCTTTATCATTCTCTTTTTTCTCTCTTCTCTTTCTTGCTGTCTGCGTATGGTACACCCGATACCAAAAGAGTTGTGGTATTTTGAATTCCTATGGTCATTCAATTCAACTGAGCAGTCAAAGAACTATAATGACTTGGAATAAATTTACAATTGGAATTATTATATGGAGACTTTTTTTTTTTTTTTTTTTATATCTTATATTTATTTAATTTTACTGTTGTATACAACTTAAATTAAACTATTTATACTATTTACAAATTATACAATTATGGCTATGAGTTATAAGAGACTGCGTAAGTTGTGTCTTTTCAGAACGATAGACAAACTAAGCGCCTTAAAGTATGCAGCGCTATTTCAATGCCTCGTTTTTTAAGGATTTACTGATTAATAAATATAATTATACAAATTTATATTACAAGATTTTACCCAAAACAATGCTATACAGGATTATTTTTTATTGAAAACCTTGTTGCTTATCATAATATATGATTAAAGAAAGTTAATAAATGGATTTCATGGAGAATAATACAATTTGTGATAGGAATGTAACAGGACTTTCTTAAAAATGTTTAAATTTTTATAAATATACTAAATAATTTAGATGTTGGCAGACTTTTACTAAGGGTCGAAGCCCACGCGCCTAAAAGAATGCAGTACTTTTCCGAATACACTAAAAATTTCGAGTGTACCAGAGTCGGGTATTGGCCAACAACTTTGCCAATACTTTTTTATGCCATTTCTGCTGCATGTCTGGCAGCTCCCTCTCGGCATTTCAACCGATTGGAAAAAAACTGTGGCTCTCTACTGCGCCTGCTCGGGTGCCAATAGACGATGGCATGTAGCCAATAGCTGATAACCAATACTCAATACTCGATAACCAATAACCAATAACCAGTAGGTTACCAATTATTGACTGGGCGTTAACAATTCGTCCTTTGTAGGGGTAACATTCGCAATGCCACAATCAGAGCGTCCCTCATCGCCCGAGGAGCAGAACTCGGATCAGTATAATATGTATCGTCTGGAACACGATCTGTTCGAGCTCTTCGAGGAGCAGCAAATGCTCTTGGACATAGTATCCCAGCAGCAGGAGCGCCTTGAGCGTCAACTGGAAGTACAGCGACTGCTGATTAATGAACCACCGGTCAGGATGCCAACTCCATTGCCGGAACTTTTGTTGGAGGAAATTCATGATGAGCTGCCCGTGCTGGAGCTAGCCGGACCGGAGGAACAATCTGAACCAGAACTTCTGGACATTGTGGAGGAAGAGCAACTCCAATTGGGTGAACTGGTTCCAGTTTTGCCACCCTCTTACTGCAGCTGTGTTCTGTTTGGTCATCAGCAGCAAGTGAACAACTCTCTGGTCCAGGGTATTTCGGGTGCCAAGTGCACTCCACCAAAGCTTAATGGACTCGGCTACGATTTGGCCTTCACTTATCCCAAGCGCATGTCCAAAGGTCGCAACCGTCGTGCACTCTGTATGTAATCACCATTATATCTTATACTTTAACTAGAATTTTATTTATAACAATAACTTTTAATCTAAAACTTAACTCTTCCATAGATATCTTTACGATCGTCGACAAACTTGTGCAGCAGCTGCAAGGTTGCATGACTGTGCCCAAGAGCAACGTGTGTTTGCCACTCCCTCCGCGTCCCCCGATTGTGATCATTGAGCTGCCTAAGGAGGCGACAGCAATGACTTCATTATCAAATCTGTTTTCGATGGGCAGTAAATCCAAATTTAAGTCGACATCGACTGGAACTCGACCCAAGCCCAAATTGAACCAAATCGAGCAAATTCCCAAGGGATCCAAAAAACAAGCATCTTCGCAACGTCTACGCAGTAAAACATTATAAATTAATCAATGAAAATATTATAATATTTGTAATTATGTGGAATTAAAACTCCTCTGTATTCTGTTTGCAGAGCGCATGCGAAAGTCGACGCTGTTCGATCAGGAAATGGATATGGACTGTGAATTTGGCATGGATTATATACAAAAGTTTCGTGCAGATCGTGTGCGTGAGGATTATCTGGCTGCTAAGCCGTTGACTATAGTGCCCCAGCATGTAGTGCCCCAGAATATTGTGGAAACCACAGGCATGGGTATAGTTGTCTCTTTCTTTCTTTCCTTCTTATCTTGCTACTCTTTCTACTCCATTCTTAGCTGTTGGTGAGCAAATGGATGCCGATGAGCTTAGTGAATCCATGTCAGAGATGAGCATCTTGGACGAGTCCAAGAACTTGGCTAACAATAATATTTCTGGCTGGCAGGACGCTGCTCTCTTTCGCCCTGGCTCTCAGCTGGAGACACGCCCCTGCACCCCTGTCTTGCCGTCCGATGAGCTCTGCTCTTGCTTTCTCTTACCCGCTGTGCTGGAGAGCAATGGCTATGTCAATCTTATGCCCAGCACTTCGGCTCAAGCTCGTGCTTTGGCTTTGTCCATGCGGCCACAGGAACCCATCTCGGTCTCCTCATCGCCCGTCTCCCCTCGTCGCTCCCCTATTCGCCCGTATACCGATTATACACCACCAGCTACACCACCACCAAGTAAGTTTTTGTTTTTTCCATATAATCCTGCGTTTAATCAGTCTGAAATTCTGTAATTCATAGTTGTAGCTGATCCGCGCTCGGGTTTCCCCTTGACGCAGTTCAATTTTCCATTCGTGCGCCCAGCTCGTAAGTAAAAATATCAGTCTAGGAAAACTTCTTTAGAGTTTATGTTGAGCTAAAAGTTCTACGAAGACTCTTCTTATATACCATTATATTCACTAATCCGTAGACGCACCTCAAACAACCCCGCCCCCACCACCGCCCCCGTCGCCGATGTTTAACAACAATTTTGTCTATGGCAACATCAATTCTTTGGCCAATTGTCCGCTTCTGTTTGGCAAGGAACATGGCAACATTCAGTTCAACCAATTCGATGCACGCCCTGAGGACTATTCGACTTCAGGTTCAAGTAAGTACAAATTTGCTACCGAAAATCTTGGAACTCTATCAATTTGTGTCCACTTTTCAGACTTCCGTTAATTGTTGATCTGTCGACAGCGAAAACGAAACAAAATATTTTTCAAAAATTATTATACATAATGGACTTTTTACTTCAAAATAAATAAATAGCCAGTTATATAAACACTGCAGAATAATAATAATTCAATAATTTGTACTGTATTTGTTTGATAGTAAAGGTAGTCTACATTCAATTCTAAAAGACACAACGCATCGCTTGTCAAATGAATTTGCTTTGAAAATTAGGCATTTTTTCGAACTCCTGTGAGTTCTTCACTCACTCCGTTGAATGCCCCGGAAATGCCAAAGTGCCGGAGATAAAAACAACAATAACAAGATTCAAGATTGGAGTTTGGAAAGCAAAGCAATGGCAGCAAAACGGAGCATCAAATCAAAAAACAATTACGCGGCAAATGACATTATCAAATGTCAAATGTCATGTTTAGGAAAATCTTGTCTGGAAAGAAAACACCAACAACAACAACAACAACAAAACCCTCCAAATCGGAAGCAGCCAACAAAAAATCCATGAAAATGCAAAACAGCAGCAAAATTGTTAAAGGCAATTTTTCAATTCATTGAAGTGGAATCCATAAGAAAGTAAAATGAAAAAACTAAGCACAAGAAAATAAATAAAATGGGAAAAAAAACTAAATCGAAAGAAAATGCGTTTGAAAATTCGAGCGGTTTTAGTCGCGAACAAAACGCGCGCGTGCATTGAACTAAGCGGCACTTGACTTACGGCCCTCGACTCGCTTACAGCAACCAGATATAGATCCATACTCTGGAGCTGGGCAACCAATTGGCCAACCCAACCCCGTCTCCGTTCTTTTGACAACCCAACCCTCGAAACAAGCTGCCTGTCTGTCTCCATAGTCCGAGGTATCTGAAATCAAAATCTAGATTTTTGATTCTTTTATATACGCGTATTACAGTCACTCCCCACATCCACACTGTTTTGCTTTCAGGAGCACCCTTACCGCAGCATGGATGGGAACGGGGGCGTGGGCGTGGGGTATTTGGGGGTTAAGGGGCAAAGTTCGTTTGTTGGTTTATTCCTTGTTGTTTGTTTACTTTGTTTGTTTTTTGTTTGGTTTCTCTCTCATTCCTTTGAATACGCTTTCACCTCCTCTTCCTCTTCCTCTTCGCTTTAAGCTTGTTTGTCTCTAAGTAATCCTGCCTTTCATTATTATTGGCAATGGCTAATATTGTGGCCAACTTAAAGACAGCAATAGATTTATGCCAAATAAATAAATAAATAAATGAAATTGAGAAACCGTCTGGTTGCTACCTGGTGACATTTATTGATAGACGCACATCAATCAACTGGAACAGCCCTCGAAATGCCCTCAATATGCTCTGGATTCATCAGGGAAATAGTTGTCATCAATTCCAATGACACTGGCCGAATGTGAGTGCATTGACTTTAGCCAAATTAAAGCTAAAGAATATGTTATACTATATATGGCATAGTTAGATATTTTGATTATATTATAAGTATTTTATTTGTATTAGGGGAAAACAAGTTTAATAAAGTAGGTTTTCATGTTAAAAATAACTTACTAGTTAATAAATTCATAGTTGTATATTATTTGAGTAATGTCGATAATCATTAAGCTGGTAAATATCGATATAGAATAAAATCACTTTGTAAATAGAATGAACAAATAGTTCAGAGAGGCAAGAAAATTTACTCTTTAGGATTACAATATTAAACTCTTTAGCTAACAATATATGATTTAATTATGAACTAAAATTGTTAAATAAGCTTTAACAGTATTTTTCTTTAAGTGCTCTTTAAATATAAGATATAAACTATTAGATAATATTAAATTTTATTAAACTAAACATTGCAGTAAATATTGGAAAGACAGTATTTTTTTAGACCCCGTACTCTTTAAAAAAGAGTAAAGGGGGTCTATTAAGTTTGTCAGAAGCGAGATGTGCGTAACAGGCAGAAGGAGGCGTGGCCGACCCCATAAAGTATATATATTCTTGATCAGCATCAACAGCCGAGTCGATATAGCCATGTCCGTCTGTCCGTCTGTCCGTCCGTATGAACACCTGGATCTTTTAAACTACAAGAGCTAGAGACACCAAATTTGGAATGTAAGTCCGTTATTTTGTAGAGCAGATCAAGTTTATTTCAAATTGTTGCCACGCCCCTTACCGCCCCCGCAATGAGCAAATAACCAGACACACCTCGAAAAAATTTGTGTTTTAGGTGAATATCTCAGTAACTATAGCACTTAGGAGCAAATTTTGGAATACAGGTTCTTAGAGACAGCCTTAGTATAATGTCATTAAAAATTTTGAGCTGCCACGCCCCCTTTGCTCATCAGAAATAAAAGACTCTCCAGCTTCAATGCCTTGTTTCAGGCATTAAATCAAATAGTACAGTGTTGTAATTTAACATACGCTTAGAGAATTACTATTTCTAACTTTCCTGAAAGTGGCATCAAAATCCTATGTCAAACAACAGAGAAATTACGGTTCAAAGTCGAAGTTATTTTAAAGCAAAATCACTGCATGCGCGCAACACATACAAACAAACACAGAAACATACAAACATATGTTCGAACGTTTTCTCTACCTGCTGGCGGCAGCGCTGCCCGGAGCCGCTGGCCGCGCCGACCAATGCTATACATACACACATATGTATGTGTGCACATACTTATATGGAAATAATCGGAAGAATGATAGAAGAGGGGTGTGGTGCAACTGATAGAGTTGCGGCGCAATATGGAACCTTCGCATGGATCGCGGGTTCGAGTGCTGGCGATGACAGTTGTTAATTTATTTATTTTTTAATTTTAATTCAAAATGTAAATATTTAATTTTAATTTTTTAAATTTCATTTTGAAAATTTTAATTTAAATAAAATGCAATACTATGGGAGTACGGGGTCTTTTACAGTCGGCTCGATCGACTGTAGCCTTTCTTACTTGTTTAATTAATATTTATTAAACAACGTGCTTCCAACAATGTGTGTATTGTTGTTTTACTTAAATTTATGTAGAAAAATTTTTATTTTTTTAGCTGTACTGCATTCAACTTTATTTTAAAAGCTACAATAACATATTTTAAATATGTGTTCCACAGAGTTTAAAAGCTCAAATGATTTTAATAGTTTATATAATATCATAATTAATTGTTATAAGAAAAAATAAAGTAACTTTTCTTAGTGTTTTCAAGCCCAACAATTAAGTATAAATAGTTTCATGTCTGTAAAAATAAGATAAAATTTATTAAAACTAAATATTATAATAATAAATATACTTATACTTAACAACGGACTGATTTTTCTAGCAATTTCAGCACTGAAAAAATTAATTAAAATATGTAAATATCTTAAGTGAAAATCATAATAGTTTTGTATATTTTTAACATAGCTTTTAATAAATTCCAAACTCTGCAAATGCCTGAGATAAAAATGTATAATAAAAATGGATTAATAAAACAAAAAGTTCTTGATTAATATATGAATTGAAGCAAGTGTCATTTGTGTTGCTGAAAATGTGTTAAACTGATCAATTTGATGGTCTCCAGGGCTAATAACATAAGTATGTTTATAATTATATCCATTAGACTGGCACACAGAGTCACGTATGTGTGCGTGGGTGTGTAACTGCTTTACACACACCCATATAAAGTGAATGAGACAAGATGGCATCATCTGGGGGCTTATTGAACAATAAATGATTATTGTAATTTATTTGAGTCGAGTGGCATTGCTGTCATTAGTATCATTGGTGAACTGAAAACTATTAAGGACACGAGCAGGACCTTGGACATGCTAAACTTGACTGCCATTAGTCCTGGACACACACAGACACACATATGTCACAACCTTCCCCTGAATAGAAAAAATAGAAACAAACAAACAAGCTGGGAAATGAAAATGAAAAATGATCTCATAGCTAAAGCAGAATTGCATGAGCAGAAGAAGAGCAAAAAGAAGAAGCAGTGGAAGTAGGAAGACAAGAAAAAGAAGCAGAAGATATGGAGGTGTGGTGGCATTCATCCAATTGCCATAATTTATCTGTCACATGTCGAATGTGTGTCAACGTCAACCCACCACCAACTCTACATATAAATAAATATACCCAACCCAACCCCCTGAACCACTCCATCCCCCACCTACGTACACCTACTATATTCTTCCATCCATTTATTCAACATCCCGCGCACCCACTGGGCTGGGATCTATGGCAATGCTGTCGGTCAGTTGTCATTAATATTTATTATGTCACATGCATGCAGTTCACCGTTCTGAGTTAAGGGCTCCGAGTCCCAGTTCCCAGTTCCCAGATCCCAGTTCCTGTATCCCAAATATGCTGGCTACCGATGTCATCTCCAACTCCAACTACTGTTTCAGTTTCAGTTCCAATTCCGACTCCAGCTCCGAGTCCAAGTACGAGCCCAGTGCCGATTACGTGCCGGGGCATCGGGCGTTTGCTATTTTAATATGCTGCATGAATATGAAAATAGCAAAAGGATAAACATAGAATTCTATGCATATATTTATGTACATATATCTTAATCATTCAGGCTTCCAATTTTCAGAAACACCAGCCAAACAGGATGTGAGTCTCTAAACTAAAATCAAAGTCAATTAATCACAGCACACGCGGGTGACAAAAGTCACAAGTTTTGTGTTCTGTTTTTGGGGAATTAAACATTTTATTTTAATCGATATTGCAATTTGAAATAATTTTAATTTAAGAAATCGTTTTAAAGTTATGTGTCATGAAATATATGTAGTAGGCGTAGTATGTGGCATTTTTTGCTTTTAAGCTTTTTTTTTTTAAGCTAGCTAAATTATCACTAAGAATTAAACAAAAGAAAATAACTTAACTAATTATATCAATAGAGCTCGAAATGAAAGAAATAATTTCAAAATATATATTATATCTATGTATTTATATAAATTTGTTTATTTATGAGGAAAATAATTAAATGATTTCATACATCTAATTAAATTTCAGAACTTAATTAATGTATGCTTGAGAAGATGGCAACTAAATCCATAAAAAATTAAACAAATATATTAAAAATTTAAATTAAAGTTCAAATTTGTTAAATAAATATTTTTTATTTATTATAAATTTTGAAGTTAAGTTGATATTTTTTTATGGGCCAACAACCCAACAAATTTGTATTCCCAAAATTGAATGTAACGTAAGTTTCAATTTGAATTCGACTAAAATAAATTAGTTGTATAAAGTTCACTAGAGTGTCTAAGCTATGTGATAGTTTATAAGTCATTAGTTGTGTATCGAGTTTAAATTTAAGTTTTTAAAAATATTTGAATAAAACAAGAAAATGCTTGACATGACAATAGTGACAAACCTAGTGTCCTGTTGCCAATACATCTCTTTGAATAAATCTTATAAATATGGATTTAGTTCCTAATATTTGTGTTTTTTCTTAGGAGTGGTTTTGGTTGTGGGTGTGGGGGTGGTTGGAGGTGGGGGCGTGGCATATGCACCGTGTGTTACTTTGATCACTAACTAAGTCTAAGTACCTGGCGCCCAGTCACGCCCATTTCAGCCGCATCGGCCCCTGATGACACCAGACCCGCACAATGGGCTCATTAGGCGTTTAATGGAATACGTAATGCTAGTCCAGTTGATAAAGTGCCCAATGGGTATATGTATATAGGCATTTGTGTGTGTGCGAGTGTGTGTTGTGGGTGGCTACAATATGGAACTCTTCGGTGGTTGATATAATGCCAGCGCGAGCAAAACTAACAAACTAATCCAATATTTTTATTACGAAATGCCATTAAGGGTCATTGAATATTGTGGCATAATAAATAAATGGTCAGGCTACACACACACACACACGCACACACACACACACACACACACACTCACATACTTACTCATATAGAGAAAGTTACATATGAGAAACGATTGCGTTGCCTGCGCCTGGGTTATAATCCCAGCTATCAACGGCATCATTATTCAAAGACGGATTTACGCGACTATACACCAAAATTCTGTCTGAGTCTCCACAGTGTAAGTCCATGTGTATGTGTGTGGGTGTGTGGTGTGTGTTTATGTGTGTGGTGTGAGCAACTGACTCACATACATCAAAGCGCCTTAACTCCCCGACCTATGTGACTGACTACTCAAAAAGCAATTTTTTTGTATCTTTGCCTCTGTTTTCTCAGGTTGAAGCCATCACAAACTCAATGGCATGAAGCCTTAAAAAAATTGTACTGAAATGAAAGTATCAGATTCTTAATCAAGGACTAAAATTTTTGAGTAAATATTCCAAATCAAGAAACTTTTTCAATAGTAAAACGAAAATAGCTTAAGATAGATTTAAATCATCATCTCAATTAAAATACTAAACTTTTTCTACTTGTATGATTGAGAGTTGATTGAAGCACATTATTACTACAGACGCAAGTTCTACTCCAACGCTATGAAATTAATTTAGTAAAAATATATTTCACTTTACAGAAGAAGCAAATTAAATATTTTCTTTTAAACACTTTTTAAAAGCTCAAACCAAAGAAAAGAAAATTTATTTACCTCTATGATTGATGCTTGTTTGAAGAATAGTGTACTTTCAGAAACAAAAGTACACTTCAAAAGATTCTCTACAATTAAGTTTCAATAGCAATTTTAAGAAGGGATCACCCAAGCTTTTTGATTACCTACTAAGATTGAAGTGCAATGAGTCTGTGCTCAATGCTAGTCATACCTGAAATATGTGAATTTGTTTGAAACGTAACTGAGACGAATTGAAGTTTGCTACGTGTCGACTCCATTGCCTTTAATGTGTTATATTCCGACAATCAGACCAGTTCACACCCAGAAACTGATACGGCGCTGTCTCCTGGCTTGCAGCTACCGGGTACGGCCAGAACCGACGACCAACGTCCGCTTAATTAGTCCGTTTTGTTTAAAATGATTTTGATGACGATGGCGATGACGATGGAGCTGGAGCTGATTCCCCATGCTCGTCGTCGTTGACCTTTACTCCGTCTCCGTGTACGGATCCGAGTTCACCTCACCGACCTCAATTTCCAACCCTACCTCAAGGGTGATGCCATTTTTTGCGTGCTTCCTGCAAGTCTTTCACTGCCTTGTTTGCCAGCAATTCAATTTGCTGTCCATGCACGTTATGTTTTCTCCTTTTTAATCCCCTTTCTGTATTAAGGGTAGTACACTTTTTCTGTTGGGTTCGGTAGACAATTTCACCACTACAGAATTTTAAATTAGTTAGAGAATTCCTACTGTAAAATAGATATTTCAAATTTGTTTGAAATATTATAAAATATTTTTAAAATAATGCAGTTTATTTGTTTACTTTAATACATTTTAAAACATTCTAAAGAATATATTAAGTCTCTGCATTTTGGAAAAAAATTTAATTTTAATAAAAATTCATCAACTATTTTTAAACTTCTTTAAAGTATTAGTTTTACTTGTGTATATTAAATTATATTTCAATATAACCTAAATCACTTTTATTTACTAACTTTATTAATGTTTATTAAATACTTTATGATTTACCACACCCATTGTGGACATATTAATGGAAGCTTTACTCCTTTAGAATATATTTATATATCAATTTCAATTTTAATAGAAGCTTTACTCCTTGAGAATATATTTATATATCAATTTCAATTTTTGACAAACAATTCCTATGTTTATTATGTACTTCATCTATATCCTATTTTTATTCCATGTATCTATATTATCTGAATAAACTAATCAATTTGATATTAGGTTTTAAAAATTATTTAAATTTCGTAAGTGCATGCAATATTCGACTTTCCTTTTATAAATTTTTCATCTTGCATTTTTTGCTGTTTTATCCACACCCAAAGCGCTGTCTCCTTTCTCTCTCTCTCTGTCTCTCCCACTTTCTCTTCCCGGTCTCTTACTCGCCCTTCACCTTTCTCTGCTGTCGTGTGTTTGCGTATGTTAATCGAAATGTTTGGCGGATGACTGCTGAGCGTGGGCGTGGCACATCCATACATATATGCATATATTGTTTTTTTTTATATGTATATATATTTCGCACTCTTTTTTTTTTGTTGCTCCCTTGCACATGTAACGCGGCTTTGTTTAACATTAAATGGAGGTTAATACCTGGCAGCACGTCCTCCATGTTCCATTGAGGCAGCAGCGACGGTCAAGTGCAGCTGAAAGGGGCAGAGCGAAAGGGGTGTGGCAATGGAAGGGTGCAAGTGTCTGCATGCTGCACACACTCACAAACACACACACAACCAAATGGTTGGACAGCTAATGTTATTGCCACCACATTTGATTGTTTGGCCGCAGCTGCTGTTGTTGTTGTTGGCACTGCCGTGGGGCAAGTGGCAAGTGGCATGAAGCATCAATGTCCAGGGAGGGCGAATGTCCAGAACAATCGCGACTCGATTGTTGTTGCAAATAGGCGAGTGATTTTACGGTTAATTGATTTTAAAGCGATTTCGCTTAAATGTTATCTGGCCTTGTTACTCTTGTCTTTCCCACTCTCCTCTCTCTCTCTCTCTCTTACTGTCTCTGTCTGCCTGTCGCTTTGTGTGAGTGTTGACTGTGGCATGTTGCATATGTCAGCGCCATTGTGTTTCAGTTGCTTTTGGTATAACATTTTATTTGCCTTTTCTGCTGGCCCCCGCGTTATTTTTATCCAATGGCTATAACGTATTCATGAGCCACATCGGGAAAAAGGCAGTGATAGAGTTAATGCTATAATCAAGTTTAATTAAGAACATTAAATTTGTTTTATATTCACATTAACAATGAAAACTTTCATCTGAAGGTTCTAAATTAAATCTTAAATAAAAACAATTAAGTTTTTTAATATGTTTGATAGCAAACAAATGCAGTTTTAGGGCTATAAAGACATTATTATTTAAGTTGAGGTTTTGTGGGCTACTTAAAGAATGCGGAGTATGAAAACCAGAAGTTTGTTTTCAGAACTGAATCATAATTTTAATTTAATAAAGAAAATAAAATAAATAATTTATCTATAGAGGCAGCAGTTTCACAAAACTCTTATTAGTAAGTAAGATCTCTAAAACAGAATTTATTTAATATTTATTTTATATAATATTAATATTATTTAAATATTGCAATTTTTAATTTGTGTTCTTAAAAACGTGTTTTGCCTCAAACAGTTTGAACAGCATCAATTTATATAGTGCTGACATCCAATAATCCCCCACCAGTCCTCCAACCGCCTCTGTCCAACCCTTAAGATGGGGGTAAGTTGCAAAAATTGCACTTGTGTGTTCATTAAAACAATAAAAACAACACACGCACAACAAAGCTACAAAGCGGTTCGAAATTGGAGTCGCAATTGGAACTGGAGTTGGAGTCGGAGTTGGAGTCGAAGTAGGTAAACCGAAGCCTAATTATGATTTTTGCCAACTGACAATGCTCAATGGTTATAGTTTCGGTCAATGTTTTTGGGGGTTGTCCATCGCTATCATCATTGCCATCGCTGGGTAACTCCATTTGGGCCCAATGTCTCCAGCTACAATTTGGGCCATGTCCTGTAGCTCTATCTGTGCGTAACGCTGCGTAATTACACAACATTTTTACTTAGACATTTGCTCGTTTGGCTATTTGGCCATTTGGCCATTGGTTTTACGAGCGTATTGCACTTTTGTGGCCAACCCCCAAAAGAATCCCACAAAACTGTAACCGAAAACCCAAAAAAAAAAATTAGAGAAACTGGCACCTGTATGGTGTATTGTTGTGCCATACTCATTGACGGTCTCTACGACCGTCTCTGACTGTCTCTGGCATTATTAGCAGCTTGCGTGCAAAAACATTTATGAAATTCTCCAACCCTGTCCCCTGTAGTGCATATAGAACTCTATGGTCCAGTTGTTTCCATCTCTCTCTGCCTTGCTATTCCCCTCTCACTCGCTCAGTCGTGCGTTCGTTTAACATTTATGAGGCGACGCAAAATGATACGAAAACGTTTCGTCATAAACTTCAATAATCGTAAATATAGATTTCTCCCTGGCCAAAGGGCAGTCAGAGGCAAAAATTCTACTCGTTACAGTTCCCCAGTTTCGTTCCTGTTTCTGTTTCTGTTCCTCTTCCAGTTCCGAGTTCCCAGTTCCACTACCATTTTCATTCTTATTCGTCCACGTTGAAATTAATAGTTTTAGGCTTTTGGTTTTTCGCATTTTCCTACTCTTCTGTTTCCTTCACTTCATCGCATCGCATTTCATTTTCAGGCTCTGCCTGGTCAGTTATATTGCCCTGTTTCTTACCTCTAACTACCCCAACCCATGGCCCTCCACGCCCCCTTTCTTTTTGTTGCCCACTCCCAAACTTACGTAATGCACATTTATGTCTGTGTCTCTCGGTTGCTGCCAACATTTTTATCGTTTCGTCAATGTCATAAATTCTGATCTAGTAGCTGAAATTGAACTTAATGCGTTGCTTCCTTGCCCAGCACATATAGGAACAACAACTACGCCATATACACATATACATATATATTTTTACTTCCTCTATATCGTATATTGTGCACTTTCATTTTCCGGCTTTGCTTTAGAAGTTGCTCGTTGTGGTACAGTTGTGATTGTTTCTATCACACTTTTAAATCTCTGTCATTTCGGCTGAACGATGATCAGTAAAAGTAAATTAATTTTGAATAAATTGCAGCATGAAAATGATTCCCTTTTGATTTGTGGCAAATTTGTGATCGATAACAATCGAGTTAAAGTTTCTTTTGGTTTCACTTGTTGATTAAAATCGTTGGACATGTCCGAAACAGCTTTTGAAATATACCCAAGAATTTACTCTTTTATTTAGAAATACTTTTAAACAAACGTGTCATATATTTAGGTTATAAGTACTATATTTAAAAAAAATCAATTTTTATTTAACCAAATTCTGATCTATTGTTTGTTTTATCGATTAACACTGATGACTTTTGATTTGTTTAAATGACGTTTTGAATAAGTGATAATACATGTTAATTAAGTAATAATCGATGGATCGATTTATTAATGTTGTCTAGGATAAGAATGGATTATCTAGTATAAAGAACCATCAATCAGGATCTTGATTCACTCTCTTCAACCGGTAACTGTCATGAGATGAGGAGTTCTATAAAGTATAACATTTTTCATATTTTATCGATAATCTGTTCATGATAAGTTCAAATGCATTTCGATTCTCGGATGGTTTGGGTTTTTATTTAATGGTCACCCTCTTTAGAGTGGGTTTGTGTGTTTTCGACTGGTTATTTATGTGGCAATTAGCATGGTGCATGCCCCACATTGAGCAATTTTAATGACCATTCGAAGCGCATTTCATCGTTGGCACTTTATTTTTATTTATTTATTTACAAGTTGTTCGCATACCGATTTGTTTGCTTTCGGCTTGGGTTTTGGTTTAGGTTTTTGGTTTTACTCTTGCTACTTGGGGCTGGTCAATGCTTATCAAGATGTTCGGTCGCCAGTTCTAATTGATAGGGCGGGCACACCCACAATACCAGCGCACCGCCCACCGAGCAGCGTTCGATATTCGCGTGCTCATAATTTGCGCTGCCTTTCGACCCAAAGTGGAAATGCCATAAACCAAACACCGAGCACTGAAAACCAAAAACCAATGCTTGACAGCAGGAATAATGATGAGCTAGAAGTTGCCCTGTACGATAGAGTTTTTAAGGATTACAAGTGGAGGAAACAGTGCAAAATTAAAGCAGATAAATTTTAAACTTTTTAAGATAATCGAAGACAATAATATGTGTAGTAATATATATGATAAAATTATTAATAATATAAATTATATTCCACATTTTAGAAGCTTAGTACTTATGCAAAATTAAAGAACTATGTTGTTGGGATATATTAGATATGTTTATAAGAAAACCAAGAAACAACAAAGTCAAAATATATATATTATAATAATATTTTTTCCAGGGTAACTATTAGCACATACACTCACTGGCTTGTTGTGGCGAGCTATTTGATAAACCTACAAACACATTGTATGCTAAACTATTAAATCAACCCGAATATAGACTAGGTATGAGAAATGGAGATGAAACGGCGCCGAGCTTAACAGGGGTCAAAATATGTTTCCCACTTTAATTCCAACTTCAATCCCAGTCCGATGCCAACTTTGATTCCGAATCCGATTGTGATTCCGATGCCGATTCCGCAGCTCGGACTTGGGGTCGATTTGCGCAATTTCTTGGTAGTTGTTGGCGTGTCGATCGCTCATAATTCGCGGCGAATGCGACATGCAAGCAAACAAAATCGAAAATTCAGCACGAACATTATCGATAAAATTGCCATTAAGTTGAGTTTCAGAACTTTCCCCCCCTACCTCCCACAAAAAAAAAAGAAAAACAAAAACAAAAGAAATTTTCCGACTTTCTTATCGATAGTTTAGATCGGAAAACCGCGTCGCGCCAAAAAACCAAACCAAACGCAACTCGATTCGGATGATGAATGACGAGCGATTAAACGGCCTAGATAGCCACGCTAACACAGCCTTTGTTTAATAGACCCAACTAGAACTGAAGGGTGCCGTAGTCCAGGGTATGTGGGCGACTAACCAGCCCATTGCATGGCAAATTAAGGGTTAAACTTTTAACTTAAAGCCAAATATCCCCCACTCAAAATGCATATCTTGATCCGATAGACAACGACATTTGCATAAAATGTAGTCACAGTCCGGCGTTGTTAAAGAATGTGGATAATATTTAGCATATAGGAAACCCCTCAATCTTAGTGCACTTGTGAATCATCGCATATCGAAACGATTTTGGAAAAGGCAGATATTTTTGCTAAAGATATTTCAAATTATACGTTTTATGGTTACTTTCATGTTAAAAATTGAGTCTGTATTTATGTTTTTTAATTAATAAAATTTTAGTTGTTCCAAGACAAGACAAGACTTAACTGAGCTATTCTTAATTTCTACAGTCTGCTATAAAAATGTTTCTATACTTAAGTTATTAATGGATCATGTAGATATGGACGAAAACAAGCTGCCAGTCTAGTTTGGACTACTCCTCACCTACTCAAGCCATACAGGGCATATTTCAGTTGATCATTCTCGAACTTTATGTGCTTTTTATGATTATAGTTTTTAGTAATCGAGGTCAATTGCACTTTAAGATATTGACTGCTTGCTTCGTGCTTGTATGTGAATGTAAACTTATTGTGGATTTTCATGATATTTTCCATGACATTTTTCAGAGTGAATAACACTATTATATGGATTTACGTGCGCCACGCAATCTGCATACATAAAATCCCTGATATAGGACCCCGATTTTTATCCACGACGCGCCTGAAACTATGCAATGTTTTCAGCAGCAGAGACGAAGGCGAAAACAATTGAGAACAAAAAATAAAAAAAACTGAATGGAAAAATGGAAAGCAAGGGAAGGGAAGTTCATAAAGCATCTAACCACATGGTTTGTACAAAAAGAGGAAATCAACTCAAGTGGGTACATGTTTTGGGTAGTTTTTAGTGGATTTTGGGTGGCTGGGTGGTTTGGGTGGTGCGCCAATAATTCAATTCAATCATGCAAAGTGCCTTTCGGGGGGCAAATTTCAAAGCTAAGCAAATGAAGTCATTTGCATGCATGACAATTGTTATTGCATATATATTTTCTCCTTTTTTTTTTTTTTGCTTTTTTCTTTCGCCGCACGCGCTAATACTAAAATTGACAAAATGCCGTCGAACGGCGCACTCATAAAAAGTCCCCTGCCACTTTCATTTTAGTACGCCTCCTCCCGGTCTTCATATACAGACTCACAAATCGAACTACCCTTTTTATAAGCTCAAGTCTGTGGCGGAAATTTATGCGCCGCGGCGACATAAAAAACTATAAACGTCTATAAAAAAATACGCCAAAAACAAAAAAAAAAGGCAATAAAAATGAATTGGCGACAAAAGCCGGATATATGAAAATATGTTAGCCAAATATCCATATATCCGAAAACTGTGGTAAAAACTGCGCACAGTGTGGGACAGAAAGATTGAAAGAAATAAAGTGTTCATATGCTAAGTTCAGAAAATATTTGACAGATTTTATTTAACTATTTTTTTTGCAAAGAATTTTATTCTTTTAAAAAGATTTTTAATTTGTCCAAGTTTATCTTTGTCACTAGAGTGTATTAACAGGTGATAAAGTATACAATATAGATTACAAATGATTTTTGCGAATAATGCAGTAAGAGTGCACAAAGGGTAGCCTTCTCTGGTATTAACTAATGTGTTAAACTGTTTGTTCTCACTGACTGACTAACCTATCACACTTTAGCAAAAGCCTATAGGTCCCAGAGACACAGTACGTAGATCTTATAACTTTATAAATATTTTTTAATAAACAGAGAATATTTATTATGTTTACTTCGTTTGAACTCATTACAATTCGTTCAGTTTACAGGTCTGCCTAACAAATTGATTTCAATATTCCTTAAAATTAAAAATTTTTATTAAATTTATTGCTAGTAAAACTATAAATCTGATTTTTAATAAATTTGTAAAGTGATCAAATTAATTTGTATTTATAAAATTAAAAAAAACTAATACTATCATTTCTTATGAAGTTCATGTTAAAACTATGCATTTATTTGTTTTCAGCCAATAAACATTGAGCGGCACATATTTAAAATGTTTTATGTACCTATTAAACTGTTACAAAAATTGATCTAAAATTATTTTAATAGACAGACACATTGATGACAAAATTAAAAAAAAAAGAAACAAAAAATTTTAACTAATAATATTTCTATTTACCAGATAAGAGATAAAGCTTAAAATAGTTGTTACTAGTCACCTTATTAAAAAATTTCAATAAAGTGTTTTGTTGTTAGTAATTCATGCACTAATGGAATAATTTCCAAAATTAATTTATTTCTTTAATTGATTAAATATACAAAATTATCAAGAATATTCAAATCGAACTCATTTGTTTTTTTGGGCAGGCCTACGATGGGACAGAGCAAACACGCCCAAAGGTGCAGTCAATGTCAGTTTGATGTTGCCTTTGACATTTGATGAATTACACTCAACAACAACAGCAAGAATTGTCAACTATCTAATTAGACTGGGGACACTTTTTTATTGCACCAAAGTCGCCCTTTTCCACTTTTTACCATTCAACATTTTTTTTTTTATTTTTTGAGGTGTGTTTTTCACACCTACCATTGGTCTTCCTGCTGCTGTTGTGGTTGTTGTTGTTCTTGTGACTGCTTTTGTTTCTAATTAATTAATTAGCTTGATGACAAAATAAACGCGCTGCGCGTTTGCTGATGAGTGCTAAAAAAAAGTAAAAAAAATAAAAAGTAAAACAGAAACGAGAGTAAAAATCAATATTTTCCCCCCTCTAAGAATTTCTCTATTTCTCCGTCCAAAAGCTGTCGCCGTTTATCATTTGCGGCTCATAACTTTGTGCAATATGCAGAAATAACAAAGGCACAAGACCACCCTGACAGCCACACCCACACACCCACACTCCGCGCACTCCCCATCCCATTCTTTTTGTTTTCCATGTGAAAATTCAAAGCTGTCAATGAGTTATGTTTGGCGCTATCATAAAATTTGACAGTCCTGGCAGGGGATCACAGAGCTGGGGCTTAAGTATTTCTCCATATGCAAATGCTGCGTTGTCTTTGGCCAAAAGCAGCCCCAAGGGTGCAAATGGCTGAGGGGATGGAAGGAACAACAGTTAGACGTGAAGTGCAAAGCGGAAACGGAAGCAAACATTTAAGAAAGTCGTGGCAAATACAAAATCGAAAGGATTGACTCCGTGTGGGTGTGCATTTGTGTGTGTGAATATATCTATACATATGTATATGTATTCTTCATCGAGAGTAAGTGCTGGCAGCTGAGCCGCTTAACAGCTATAAATCAGTGACGTCATTTAAAGCAGTGAAGGGTTGGATAAACTTGCAACTGTTTCAACTGATTGCGTAGCATATGTTGGGCACATGGGATTTCATATATGAGTATATTGAATATATTGGATGTAAATAAAATACTTTTAATGCAAAGAGAGAAAGTTGCAGACTCTTTTTTGCTTGTGTTCTCTATCAAATTTAAGAAAATTTTAAATATTAGTTGTTTATCTTTACTAACTATATTTAGAAATAATGTTTGTTATTTTTCAGCCATTGATATAAACAACTTTAATTGGAAATTTTAATTTATTGCAAAATAAAATTAAGAGTTTACTAGCCAACAAGTTATTAATTTTTACAAATATTTAAATTAAGCATAGTTAATTCATTGCAATTCTTTGATCAATAAAACTAATTTGTATCAACACGTAAATTCTGGTGAATTCGAAGAAGTATTTAGAGTGGCAAAGGGAGAACTGCAATGTGTTAACAAGTGCGAAGAGAACAACAACAATAACAAACTGCAATAAACAGCTCACACACACAAGTACTTACGGACACACATACACATACATTCACGCCGCAACCTTTAAAGATTGCACTATGGGGAATTTGACCACTTTATCTGGCATTTATTATTGTAAGTTAACCAGAAGATATTTTTCACTGCGGTGTTTTTTATGGCCGTGTCAATAGCTCAGAGAACTGAGCTGCCGACCTGTCATAAGGAGAACTTCATGCTTATATGAGTTCGAATCTGGATGTGGATGCTAAAACCACAATCTACAGTATCACTTATAACTTTAAGTTGTAACTTCAATTTGTAAATATTCTAAACACTTTAATTCAGGTTGTCAAGAAACAACAGTAAAATTAAAAGAATAAATAAAAAAAAAAAAAAAAAAAAAATTATAGGTGTTTTTTATTATGTTGTTATAGGCCATTTAAAGCTTTTTTGGAAAAAATGGGCGTGTCAACGCCCCTTTCGAACAAAAAAATTGAGAAATTTAAATTTTACGTGCATTTTTATATATAAAATTTCTAAATTCAGTCACCTCTACGGACTGATGTTGCACAAATGAGTTTTGCCACGCCCCCTTACGCCCCTAAAATTAAAAAAAAAAGTTTTTTAATAAATTATTTTATTTTGATTTTCATAATTTTCTTCATTTTCCAGCTCAATGTTTTCAAGAAAATTTAGGTTGTTGTCTTCAAACTCATGTTTTTCTGAAAAATCATTTAAGTATTCGTGTTCACGCGATAGAAGCTGGATTAATGGCCAGCCGACTGCAAGCACCGTATTTTCTATGATTTTTTTTGAGTACAAAATACTCTTATGAAGATTTGGTGTCATTGGAATCCATGGACAACTGTCCACAATCATTTCGCCAGTTCGGTGGCAGTATGATCCTCAATTTGTAAATGATTTCCGACTAACTTCAGGGTTTTGAGTAAACGTTTTAACGTGTTAACGGTATTTGTATTTCCAAAGCCCCCAAAGCCCAATTATAATGCAAATTGTTGCAAAATTGGTGCCGTTTTACTTTTAAAATACTATTAGCCACATTATATCATGAATGCAGCTCAAAATATCTTTGAATTTCCTTCTCTCGTTCGTACTGGCCCCTCTCACTATTCCACACAGCAAACAAATCCACATTCGAAAAAGTGAGGTTACCTAATTAAGATGCGAATTGCGCCAAAGGAGGGAAAAAGAGGAATATAAGATAAATACCACCTAACTCAGAATTGAAAACGCTATAAGAAACAATTAGACAAACACGTAAACAATTCTAAACTCTTGTACATAATCCTTCCCAAAGTTTAAATTTGTTGCTAAAAATCCAGCTTAAGATGCTCCTATAAAACGATCAAATATTAGTATACACACGCACAATTTGAACCATTTTTTTTATTAAATACATAGTAAAAACCTACTAAATCAATATTCATGACTTGATTTCTTCAAATTGTGTTCCAATCACAAAATATTAACGGCGAAACTTAATGCATAAATTTACAGAACTTAGTTGCACGTACTCTCGATTGCAACAGCTGACTTTACAGCTGTTATTCTCAAATGGCACTGTTAAATTTAACATTTTGAGTTTGGGGCATAACAGTCTGATGTTTTCTTAATGCGTTAACATCAATTTTATGCAAATTAGAAAAACTTTAAAAATCATGCAAATGCCAGATAAAGTGGTCAAATTCCCCATAGTGGATTTTAGTTTACTACTGCTGGAAAGCCCCAAAAAGTATGCAACAATAAAATGAAAAGCGTTTTGCTTGCAACTAAGTAAGTCTGCGGGTGTGTGTGTGTGTGAGTCTGTGTCTGTTTGTTGTTGTCCGTTTGCATATTTAGCAATTTTCGCACTTATTTTTGAGTATTATCGAAAAAGTTTTCCCATCATCGGAAACACAAACGGCAATTGGCAAAGCAACGCACGTTGCTGCTACGTGTGGCAGTTGATTGTATATCTACACACTCAAGCACACACACACACACACACAGACACCTCTTTACACAATTTGCAATTGCTGAAAGTGTTGTTTACACACACGCACACATTTTAAACATATCAAAATGTTTATTGGCAAATTTTTGAAAATTACCAAAGCAATTTTCACGTGCACATTTTATTTGTATGCATCACTTTCATGCGATTTTCATCGCTTTTCTTCATCAAGTGTAATTTATTAAGCAGTTTAATTGCTTGGCATACTTTACTTAATGATTTCAATGATAGGTTTGATTGCTGGAAAAGTTTTTGAAATGGTATTCTATTGCATTTACTTAAGTCAACGATTGTATACATTTGATTGTTATTATAAGCAAACCCAGTAGCTAAGAAGTAGAAAAATTAATGCAAAACAGTTTTAATATTTCTTTTAATATATTTTGTATATTTTTTTTGGTTTACTTCTCCGTATTTTTTCCACTTTTCTTGCAGTCCTCCCTGACACTTAGCACCTGTGTTTTTTGCTATTTGAATTCCCCCTTCGCTGTTCCCCATGAAAGCTGCTTATTCAATCTTTTGGCCAACTGTTCATTTTACAGTTCGGTTTTCCATACCAAAATCCAATTGTAAATTGCAATTCCCATTGTCAGTCAGGTCGCTTTAACGCCTTAATTAGCCCTGAAGCAACACCAGTAAACCACCACCACCGTCACAACCGCTGCCCGCACCATCAACAGCACTAATGCCACCACCTCCACCCACTCCCGCTGCTTCCCCACCTGTATTGGCAAACACACATACAGCCAAAATATATTTTTCTGTTCTAAAAAGCAACTCAAACCAGCACAGCGAATTACCAATGAACATTTTAAAACACATTTTTTATCCATGTTTTGTTTTAAACTCTGGAAAGCAGATTTTGAATGCGACTAACGAATACTCTTTTATTAGGTTAGAAAATAAATCAATTATGAATTTTTTTCACCTTAGTAACATATTTTGTATTTTGTATTTTGCGAACTTAATGATAATAAATTTTAAAACGCTTTAAATTATTATACCTAAATGAAGTTAGTAAGTTTGTGCGTCACTTAGTCTAACTATTTAGAATATATTTCTGTTAAAAATAAAATAGGTAGAGTATTTAGCCCAAATTTAATTTTCACAAGCAAAGTGTTCAACGAAAAATTACCGAAAAAATATTCATTTGGTTTTTTAGATAATTTTTGTGCTTAGCTGTTGCTGTTCTTATTGTTGTTGTTGTTGCTGTTAATTTATAAAAAACGCTTAAGGCTGGCCAAGGGGCTTGGAGGCGTGGGCAAAGGTGAGGCCAAGTGTCGCTCACGGGGAGTGGGTGGAAAAGCGGAAAAGCGGGGCAGTACGGTGGTGTCGCCGTTGGTCGCGGTGGTTTGGCGGTGGTGGCTTTTACGAGTATGCCCAAATAAAAAACAAAAAAAAAAAAAGAAGAGAAACTTCAAACGAGATAAATACAATTTCCATTAGGCCTCATGGAAAATCCCTCGAACCACATTCATACTTTTCTCATGTTTTTCAATGTTTTTTTTCGACGTTTTTATTTTTCGTATTTTTCGGTTTTTTTTCTGCTGTTTTTACACAAATTTTTTGTTGGTTGTTGTTGCTGCTTTTTGTGCGTATTGATTTTAGGGCTTTTTCACAGTTGTTGGCTAAGAAGAGCCCCGTCTACCCATAACCCCACCCCATAGGACTGCCCCTACCCTAAGCCATCGTTAGTCCCCCTTCGGCAGCATCTTCTTCGTCTGTTTTACGTTAATTTTTTAATTGTAAATATTGCCTAGGGTCGCATTTTTCATCTGCTCTACCGTAACCCCTCCCCCTGCCCTCCCACAACACCATATACCCATAAGGTTCATAATTTTTGTACCTCCTGCCCCGTGAATTTAGTGCCCTCCTGTCCATCAGTTCGACCATTTTGTTTACATAATTTGTACGTTACAACGCGCACACGAAACAACATTTTTTTTTTATTTTGGGCTACTTTTGCTGGCATTTTTTAATAGATTTTCTTCGTATTTTCCGCTTTCGGTTTTCGGTGGGAAATGTGCACAGTTGCTGCGGACAGACGTGCCACAGGGTTTGGATGGTCTTGGGGTTAGGCTTGATTAGGTCCACACACACACAGAGGCACACACACAGTTGTGAGTTCAATTAAATTTTACACTTAGCATTGCATTTGTAGCCCTCAAGCGGATCTTGAATATAAAATGGAATGAGTAAGGGAAATGACAAAAAATGACACACAAAACAAGACAGAATGAACTGAAAAAGAAGCTGAAAAATAGACGCTAATCATACGGAAATTAGTACGGAATAGAAATCCGGAAAAATAACATGTTAACACATTTTACGAGAATTTTTGCTCAGCTCGATTATTTTTATGTTGATTGCCAGTTTTATGACTCTACTCGCTAATTGCAAACTATTGGCCACACACACATACACACCAACTCACACACACTTGGAACTCCAACATTATTATGTAATAAACTAGGGTTATGACTACGAACGCCTATCTGCAGTTCCGTTAAGTATTAGAACTTATGACAACCCTGGCAATTTGTGCCCCAAAAGTGAATGAGGAGAAGCAGAAAAAAAACGATTGCAAACAAATAAAAACTATGCGTGCGAAAGACTTTTTCTCGCAGTTTCACTGTACTTAACTGGGGAGCATCAATGTTGTAAATCCTTAAATTTATAGTTATGCCCCCCAGTGTGTGTTAGGGTGTGTGAGTTTGATTGGTATACCACGTATTTATTGTAATTTACTTCACCTAAATATAAATAAAAAAATTACAAATCGTATACAACTTTTCCACATAAACTCAACAATTTCAAATATTATCTAATTTAAATGCATTTAAAATGCACATAGACAAATTGTTCAAATCCTTTAAATCAATAAAATAAATTAAATTTTTATGAATATGAATATGCGGCTTAAAAGGCAAATTGAAACCAAACTAAAACGAAACTAACTACAATTAATATTTTTATATTAAATAATTTTAATTCCTTTTTGGATTACCAAATATTGAAAGATTTCAGCTTTACTCACAATAAACTAGTAAGAAAGGCTACTATCAACGAGCCGATTATAAAAGACCACGTGCTTTCTCTAGGGGCGCATTTTTCCATACGAATGTGCCATTTTTAACCGATTTGTCTTATGAGAGCTATGGGCTATAAATGTCATATGCGGAGCAAACTTGGTGAGAATAGTTATTATGGTATGGTATTTATGTGAATTCGATCCCGATAGCTCTAGTCTTTTCCAAGTTATGAAATTGTGGAAATACTTTTTTGCAAATTGTTCAGACCATGGGGTCAAAAAAAAATAAATAAATAAATAAATCTCCAAAAATTAACTGAACATGAATTTATAGTTATTTAATATTCAATACGCTCATAAAATTAAATAACTTTCAAAGTTTTAAATTATTGAGTTTTTAAAAAAATTGTTTACTTATGCAAAATATTTAATATTATATTCATATAAATCATTTATTAAAATTAAAATCATTTTCTCCTTTAGTCTAAGTATATTCTTAAAGGATGTAGCAATATTTGTATGTCTTTTAAGTATGTATTTAGTACCATTTTCACAGAGTTGTAACCAAGGCTTGGTAATGCAATAGGCCAGCACAATTAGCCAAGGCGCATAGATATCAGATGGAATGGCAAATGGCAAATGGCTGACATAAAATGGCATAAATAATAATCAATTTGAAATCAAATTGTCGCAAAACAAGAAGAAGAGCAAAGGCAGTGGTAAAGTGAGAGTAAAACAGGGGTCAATGTGGATATCTTGCCAAAAGAAAAAAAAATATTTATATATATATAAATAGCAAAAAAAAAATCAGAATTGATGATTATTGCTTCTTGACAGAGATTCGCCAGCAAGGCGACAATAAAAACAACAACAGGAAGGCAGGAGAGAAGAGGCTCAGCTTCTTTTATGACCCAACTTATGAGTGTGTGTATGTGTGTGTGTGTGTGTGTGTGTGTGTTAGTATCAATAAAATAGCCACAGACGCCGGACCAGGCAAAAATATTTATGTGCATGTTATAGTAAGTGCAAAATAATAGCCGCCAGGGACGGAGAATTTGCCAAAACGCAGGAAGAGCAGCGAAATCAAAGGCACGACAGGGGAGGAAGGCGGTCGAAGACAAGGACAAGACGAAGGAGCGGGAGGAGCAGGAGGAGGGTGTGGATGAGAAGAAGGCACGTAACACGCGTTTGGACAACAGACGCTTGCTTCTTGTACTAAAAATATTTCAACAATTACCAGGGAGTATTAGACACATGCGTGAGTGTGTGTGTGTGTGTGTGTGTGAGTGTGTAGAAGGTAGCAGGGGGACACGGGGACACTGGGCAATAATGCACTCGACACTTTTATTTCTTTTTCATTAGCCAAAAAGCGACAACGACGACGACGACAAGCCGAATATGCTCTAACCCACCAAATCATCTACACACACATACACACACTGACCCACCCACTGACCTACCCATTGTACTACGATGAAAAGCGCCTTTGCCTTTTTGGAAAACGTGACCTTCACATGTGTTATCCACACAGTCCAAGCTAAGGCAGCCTTGAAGAAAAGGAACAGCTGTAAAACTATAAACAGCGATTGGAATAGAATAGAAAAATGAATGGCACAAAAGAGAAAAAGAAAAAAAGGGAAGAGAAGAGAGTGTCAAAGAGAGAATAATATATTATTTTAATACAAAAGCTACACAAAAGAAGTGTCTGAGATCCGTGTCAGATTATTCCAAAGGTCAATCAAAATCGGTCTAAAATACATAGAATGTTTATATGAAGACCTTTAGCATTAATTAAGCGATCCCATTGGAACTGACAAATTGTGTAAATAGAAGGCTTAACATATAACTCATAAAGGTTTAATACGAATCAAACAGCTATTTGCTTTAGTTTCCATAGATCACATAAGTCGAAATTGCTTGAAACAGTACGGGGTCTTTTACAGTCGGCTCACTCTACTGTTTCTTCTTACTTGTTTCTATTTTAAGGCTGCAAATAGTTAGCAGATATCTTGAACTTCATTCACTGTCAAATGTCGCAAAAGGCGCTACTGATTTAATTCAAAATTCGTCGCTTTCCTGCCTTTCAAAACAGGTTTTAAGTTCGAGTTCTGGTTTAAAATTCAGCTTGATTTCTTAGCTTTAGTTTCGACTTGATCTTGAGCTTGAGTTTGAGCTAAAGTGGGAGCTGCTGTACAGTGTACACTGTGCAGCCTACGCAAAAGTGTCGTTGAGTTAAATTACTTAATTTTAATTTTTCGTAGGCGCTGCTTAATCAGCAACTATTAATGTTGCACTTTGCTTATTTACGACCTGCAAATGACTTCCATTGAGCCCGTGACACTTCCCGTCCCCTTCGTTTCTTCCCGACTCCTGTCTTTCGTCTTCAGCTTCGTCGTGGGTGTGAGCTCTGCTTCTGTGCGATGAGTCAGTTGCTATGATTTGAACTGAAAAGAGTGCATGTAAAGAGTTGAGTGAGTTTCATACACAAAGGTTGAAAGTAGCTAACCAAGAACTAAGAAGAAAGACAAAGTGTTTTAAATAAATAAAAAAATATTTGACTGGTAAACTATGTGAGCCAATTTTAAAAATTCAATTAGTTACATGTTGAAACACTTTAATTTAAAAAACATTTTTATTGAATTTGAAAAGAAATACTATTTTATTAAGAAGAAGAAGGCAAGAATTTTGTTTTTTAACTAGATACAAGTATAAATATATATTATAAAAGTTAAATAATAATAAATAGCTTAGCAATAGCATTAAAATACTATAAATTAAAATTCTTTACATTTAGGTAAAATGTTGTGCATTATAAAATGTATTTAAATGATACAAATGTTGTTTACGATAATCAAATCCTTATTCATAGTTTTTCTGATTTCTTAATAAACAAAGTTTGATTTATTTAAAATTTGTAATATTCAAGAAACTCTGGTAAAAGCTATAAAATATTTTAAATAATTTTAAAAATTTTTTTTTGCTAATTAGACGTATGTCATAAATCTTTAATAAATTAAATAACACATAAGATATATTTTAAAACAAACTTTGTCCGTCTTTTCTTTATAAATTTCATCCATTAACAATTTCCAGACAAATTTCTCTTAATGATTCTAAGCAGAGTCGTTATTTAGCACATTCTCCTTTCAAATTCATCAAGTGGATATACGGTTGATTTTTTGTCCAAGTCCTTGTCCTCCCCATGCCCTTCTTCGCTTACTCCCCTACCCACCGCCACGCCCTTTTTGGACAGTTGTTGCCCACAGTTTGTCACACTTAATTAAAGAAAATTTTAAGCACTTTAGATGTCAATTTGTGCCCACTTTTCGACGCGGCCAATGCGATGACAGTTGCCAGAGTTGTCAGCGTTGCCACTCGCCAGAGTTGCCGTCGAAAGGCAGCCAAAAAGTGAAGTAAACGCAAAGTGAACAATAAAAAAAACGAAACAAAAATACTGAAAAATAGAAAGAAAGAAACGGTTTAATTAAGTTGAAACCCTTTCGTGCGTGTCAGGGTTGCCCCCCCAAAAAAAAGAGCGACTCAAGTGGCCAAGAAGAGCCGACGGCGAGTCACTTGGGTCGCACCTCACCCTCCTCCGTTCACCCTCCACACTCCACCCCCGCGGTCTGCATCTTTTGCAGCTGCGGGCAATGGGCGCAGTGGGCGTGGCCTGTGTATTAATTTCCAAGGTGTTTGCCATGCCAAGCTGTTCCAGTTCTAATATCAAAATGAGAGAAACAAAACAAAAAAAAAAATCAGCGTAATTAAAAATCAAATGATTTTTTTTTCTTATTTGAGTTCCCCGCAACCCTGGCAACTCTGCCCTTAACCGTACTGCAGAAAACCCTCAAACGACGACAGAAAATATCTTCATTAATTTGGTCAGCCTTTTGCTGCATCTGCTGGTGGGTTACTTTCTGGATGGATTTCTATTCACAATTGAATGAATGCAGCACAATTTTTAACTCATTAATTGGTGTGGGCAACCCTTTTTTTCCTTCCTTCCTTCTCCCCCATTACCAAATTTGGCGGCATCCTGCCAACCAAAGAAAAAAAAGAAAAAAAAATCAGGGAAGACCAAAAATGTCCTGAAAACAGAGCCAAGTGATTTATTTGTTTAATCCTTTTCAATTCAAAGCGATTTGTTCAGTCTTTTCTTTTTTCCCCATCTTTTTTTGGCTGCTACTTCAAATGTTGCTGATTAGACGGCGAAAAAGACGCTGATGAAAAGCTGATGGAAATGTAAGTGGGACAAACTTTGGCTGCCACTTGAGCACTTTTCATCGAGACAAATAGCTCAATTAGATACACAAGCAACAAGGCCAAAAGTAATCCAAATGGGCTTAATTGATACATTAAATTTGATTTTTAAATCAATAGAACTTTGATTTTTAATTTTATCTGAAAGGAAAAGGAAAGATACAATACGAAGCTAATTAATAATTTTCTGGTCGTGTTAAAAATGTTTTAAATATTATTATATAATTTCTATATTGAATATGTTTAATGCACAATGATTGATTCTTGTTATTGTTGATTAAATTATCTAGCTTTTATCAGTGATCTTATATATTCCATGATTACACAACCTTATGATCAGTACGCTTTTTTTTTTAAGAGTTTCCCTTGATGCTACCTCAATTGCAGCTCTTATCTCTGTGGACAAGTCCAAATGATCTTGTTATGAAGTTTCTTAGTTTTTTTGCTAATTATAAATTCGTAGATTTACAATTACCTGTTATTGATCTATCTACAGTGTTCATTATCATTTGAACGAATTTCACTAGTAAATTTCAAAGTCTAAGGCTTTCCTAAGGGAGCTTAATTGATTCGTTAACTCTGATCTTCCGAAGACGGTGATTCCTCTGGGGGCAAATGTGAATCGACAAGGTCTGATCGTTTGAGGATCGCTGACCGATCCAATGTCTGGCAACTTGTTTAGCTGATTTTAATCCGCATTCGATACGGTAACAATTTTTACCTCATCACCCCGATACCAATCAAGGGCCACTAACACAAAGGGATGAGGAGAGGAGTGGAACGGAGCGTGCCTGTACTGGGATCAAAAAGGAGTGCGGGGGGATTGAGCTTTTGACACTCGCATAACTTCCGATTTAATCCCAGCGCGTGAACGTCGTCGATCCATCCGCAGTTCTTCTGCTACTTCTTTATCTCTCTCCTCTTTCTCTTCTCAGCACTCTCAACTCTGCTGTTGCTCTCTTCTGATCCGTCTTCTGCTTCTGCTTCTTCCTCTGAGTTATGCGCTTCTGTGCGTTGTCGTATTTTGTAAGCTTTTACGCGCCGGCTACCACAGATCACCATCAGAATCAGTCGACACTGTCCCACTCCCCTCTCTCTACCACTCTTTGCGCTCTCTTTTGCCGATCTCCTCTTCGTGTCGTTGTCAGCGTCGTTGAAGCGATAAAAGATCAATTTAGTTGCGCTACAGTCGCTGATTTAAATCCGATCATTGCACGACGATTTGATGCAAACTGAAACATGCACATGGAATTTGCAATTATCGAACATCAAAGGGGACTCCCCTTTCACCTCCCCCTTCCCTTCCTCAATTTGCCATCTCCCTTTCCTTCTTTCTTCTCCCAGGTGATCAGATATACAAATGATGACCAACAGCTGCTGTAGCTTTGAGCTTGTTTGTGTTCATTTAACTGACACCGAGCTGTGAGAGATAAAATTGTATCTTATTGATAGCTACATTAAACTAACTATAGAACAGTTTGAAGTTATTTTATAATGTTAAAATAAACAATACTTAAAGATTTATTGTAATAGAATTAGTTTTGTTTTAAGCTAGCAGATTGGCCATCTGACATAACTCAAGTAACTAATTAGGGCTAATATAAGTACAACAAAGCACCGACTGATTAGCTAAATATTTTCTTAGCTATGACTACTGACCAGAGGAGCAGGGTGGCAGGATGGACAGATGAGAGAGAGAGCAGGTAATCAGCGCGTCGCACAAGTTCGTTAAACGATTTTAAATCAGAGTCGAGACAACGCAGTGATAAAACAGACTTAGGCAGAAAGTCGAAGGTAGAGAAAAGGGAAAGGTAAGTGGAGGAGGAAAGGGTAAAGTCCTAAGTGGCAGTAAGTTGTCTGTGGCTGTGGCATGCAGCATGTAGCATGTGGCAAGCATTTTTGGGGCAAAGGTTTGGGCGTTTTGGGAGGGTTTTGGCAAGTTTCGGGCTAAGCGTCGTGCTCGAAAAATCAAATAGCAAAGAACTACAAATTACATGCCAAAATACACTTCAATACAAAGCGCCTGGGTAAACAGAGAAAAAGAGAGAGATCGGGGGAGAGGGGCACGGAGACTCTGGCACACCTGTGGCCCACACACACACACGCACACACACTCGACATTGACGATGTAAACCTTAAGGTATTTGCGATAATTGCACTTTGCTGTTGTTGGCCCAAGCTTTTGGCCCCAGAAGGGGGGCGTGGCAGCCAGGCATAAGGACGACTTTGCCAAAAAGAGTTACCCGTTTGCCTTTGTCTGTGCTACGCCGCCCCCCTGTTGCCCCAATCACATGCAGTTCCAGTGCTGGAAATGACGACGTTTTGTGCGTTTCACAAGATAAACAAAAGACAACAACTCCTGTGTATCTATGTAGTGTGTGTGTGTGTGTGTGTGTGTGTGTGTAGTCTAGCACACGTCTTAAACAGTCGCTGCCAATTGTACGCCCCTGCTATTAAGCCTGGGCCCAAACTTAACTTGCTGCACTTTCGACAACTGTCAGCTGTACTAAGTACAGTAAACATTGGCTAAATGCACTGCATATTAACACATTACTGTGACTTGTTGAGTAACTTACTAAGAATTTGACTAGTCTTGTGTGTGTTTTAATTTTAATAATTTTTGTAGCTGTTCCACAACACGAGTGCTGACTGTACTCACCACTTAAGTAATTCAAATCATGCTAATTGCATTTTATTTGTTTTGCCACACAGATTTTAAGTTTTTAATTACAAACAGGAGCTTGTCTTCACCCACCCAATTCCCCATATTGGCACAATCTGTAAGTTCTCTAAGTTATGGATTTAAGAACTAACAAATTAAATAGAATTTTAAGCAAAAGATTAGTTTAGTTGAGCAACTGTTTGGTGTTTTATTGTTTTTATAACTTTACATTCAAATTAATTTAAAACTACTTCACTTACGATCATACGAACTTAGGAAAGGAGGGAGAGGGCAATGTATTTGCCAAAAATTTTAATTTATTTTTAAACCAGGATATTTTATTTTTTTCCGCTCATGTTACATTTAAAATTGTCCATCCAACTGAATTCGTTACCTTTGAGTTTTTATTCGACCCCGTACTGAAAAAGAGTTGCGCGGTCTCTTAGCAGAAGCATTTCCGACCCCATAAAATGTATATATTTTTGATCAGCATCAATAGCTGACACGATATAGCAATGTCTGTCCGATTGTCTCTCTATCCATCCGTTCGTCCGTCTGACCGTCTGCCTGTACGAAATGCAGATAAAATATATTTAAAAATATTGCCTCCGAAAGTTTTGTAATTATTTTTCACAACAGCACAACTTGATAACAACTAGAGCTATTGGCATCAAATTAACACATTATATGTATTACTATCCTTACTAAATTTTGTTATATCCTTTTTATATCCTCTTTTAATCTGTATTTAGGTCAAAACATTAATCTTATTGAAGTTTCATTGTAATGCTTAGTCAAAATTATTTGTATATTAAACTGTAAGTTAAGCAAATTGTTGCATAAATATATATTTATTCTATTAAAACTATGTTTTTTTCGTTTTATTAAATTTATATCACAATCTTTTAATTATTCAAATAAATTCTGCCACTTACTTTAACTCAATTCAATTCAATTTTATTAAACTATTAAGTTCTTTTTCTCAGTGTAAATGGAACATGCTCATCATATTCAATGGAAGCTCAATAGACTTCGCTAGCGTTTCTCTTATTCCTTCTCTCCACTCTCCTCTCCCAGCCCCCTGTCCCAGCCTCTAGTTTAGTGACTGTTCCTGACTAGTGACGACAGCTGGCATGGTGACTGTCCGGATAATGGCCCCATTGCTATCGTCATCGTCATCGTCATTGGTATATCGCGTCATATGGCGCTTGGGGAGATACATGCGTGTGTGTTTGTATTGAGTTGGAGTATGGAACTGGATTCAGATCTGGAGTTGCAAACTGGGAGCAGGGAACTGGTTACCGGGTATTGGGAGATGGTAGCGCAATGCGAGCTGCCTTTTGCTTTCATTAAACGCAAATTTATGCCTTTACTTAAATGTCAAATATTGCAAATGTCAAATGCTGAGCCCAGAGGCCGAGATGGGTCCCGACAGACAATTGTTATTGTGGTTGTTGTAGTTGTTATGGTGTTTGTTGTTGTTATTGTTGTTACTGTCTATGGCACTCCCTGTGGCCGGTTCTGGTTTGGGATACATCCCACATGCCATGTGCTGTGCCCACCATCAGGTCCTTAGTGCCAAGTCCTTAGTCCTTTTTGCCCGCAATACTGAGAGCTGAGTTGGTTTTTATGCGTTGTTCGTTTTGTAATTAAACGACGCACTTGGTTGGATTTCCTTGTTGTCCAGGACAAACACCGAACGGTAAACAGTCGGCGTTCATTTCTAATACACTCAACGAAAAAGTGGTCTCATCTCATACAAAAAATGAAAGCTAAAGAAAAGCTTGTAATCAACTGAGCCAAACCAATTATGTTCATAATAGTAAGTAAATATTAATTTAAGTATTTAAGTCAGATTTTTGTATATTTGTTTGCTATATAATGTCTCTGGCTTTAAATGACAGAACAACAGCTTACTCTTTAAGCAATTATTGTTAATAATAATAATAATAATTTTTTCTGGCAGTCCAAAACAACAATACAAAAATATTACTTCCGATATTTCAATAGTTTTACTTTAATTTAACGAAAATAAAAGTCTAATATGAGCTTATTTTAAGGTATTGTATTGCGAAAGTCTTGCTTCTTCAGATATTTGTGGCGAACTGCGGCTCGACATCATCAGTGTTGTATTCAGTCAAGTCGGGATATCGATATGTTTGTATGACCGACTATGAAAATGATTAGAAAGGCATTTATTTTAAGCTTTAAATATTTGTATAGCTTAGTATAACTAGTAACTAGTTTAAACTATTAAAACTAATAAATAACTTTTGTTTTGATTTATGTATTTTTTTATAGATTCCGTAATTAAAGTTTCATGTTTACCGTTAAAAAAAGGCTAAACACATTTAAGTTCATAAACTAGACTATTTTTTTAAGATTTGCAGATATAACTAAGTATGTTTAATATATCCCATATATAGTCACTAGCATAGCATAGCAAATATCTAGTAGTTAATTTTAACAAATTTTTAGTTAAGTGAAGAAATGTTATTAGTTAATATGTTTGACATTTTAAGTTTGACATTTTTCTATGCTCAACAAGTTGTAAAACCGGTTTAATCACTTTTTATAATACATATAGTATTTCTTCTAATTTCACTGTAACAATACATACTTTATTATTAAGTAGTTATATTAGTCATATTTAGTAGTTTCTTGTTACTTTTGCTATTTTAATTATTCTTTATATACCATAATTATTATTTTTAAACTGTTACCTTTTACTTTTATTAATTTTTAATTGTTGGTAGAATTTAATAAGTATTTAATATAATTTCTTTACCTTTTTCTTTCTATTAACCAGTATCATTTAATCTGTTACTGACAATTCCATCAGTTCTTCCATTGCTATTTACAAAGTATTTATTAAGAATTCTATTTAAATTGATTTACTGTTGTGACAGTATTTCTGTGGTATGTGCTGCATTGAAGTTTACCACTCAAACTTTGCGATGGGACAACATTTTAATTGTGAAATAAACCAAGGGCAACCGTTAAGTGAGTAGTTTTTTACCATACCCAACCCACTCCAAGGAAACGATTACCCAAGGCCCAATTGACATCAGTCGGGCTATGAATATATTTGGCTTACTGGTACCCCCAAAGCCCTTAAGGCAGCTCGGTCCCAATAACCCTTTCTCCAGACGGTACAACCTACCTACTATAGTCTATGCGGCCGTTGGTCAGTCAGAGTCAGAGTCCGAGTCGGAGACGGAGTTAGACATTTTGCCAATGCATTGACCCAACATGTATCCTGTGGTCAAAGTTGGCGTTTGACATTTATGCCGGATGTTAAGCGGACTGTCGGCAGCGTCTGGCGGCGTCTGAAGAATTTGCCATTGTTGAAGGAGCAGGAAATGGAAGGAAGGGGGGCGGAGCAGGAACAGGACCTGTCGCTTGACTAGGACCGAAGCCATTGTCATCAACAGTAGCGTCCATTTGAGCTTGTTATTGTCACTTTGTTTTTTGTTGTTTTCTCGATTTGTTCTCCGTCTTCTTTTTTTTTTGTAGTTATCCTTCCATTTTGTTGAGAACTTTGCTTCTGAAACTATCGATACAGCTTGAGTTTGAATTCCAGTTCGAGTTTGGGTTTGTAAACCTTTTTTGGTCATTTCAGTTTTAAGTGAAACTATTCATTTGAGCATCTAGCAAATGCACCCTGGAGGGCATTTTCATTTTGTTATTTGTGTATTTGACATTTTGCCTAAGTGTTGCTGACTTTTGGTCAGTTTCTTTTGCTCCCCAGCAACCACTTCACCATCCCCCTCCCACCATGGTCATCACTGACCCAAGGCCATTGTTGTTGAGCTGTTTGTTTGTTGGTTTGTTTGCCTGTTTGCCTGTTTGCCTGTTTGCTTTATTTGTTTGTTCAATGCTTCTTTTGCCAATTTTAGAAGAGTCTGAGTCTCTTAATTAAAGTTTGCTCAAGTCTTTTTGTTGCTGCTTCTGTTTGCGTATAATGAACCATTTGTTTGCTCTTGATGCCTCTCATGTATTTAGAAATATGTTTTGAGCTTCGATTGCTCAATTTGAATTAAGTCACGGATTACAAGTGGAATACAAATTAACATTTTATGACAGACAAAGGAAATTGCTGACGTTATTGGTTAACCAAAGTTTTATTTTTAACACTTTTTATTTGTTTAAACAATTATTTGTATTAATACAAATTTCGCTATCAGATTTCTTGATAAAACATCAAGTATTATTATTATTTCTCATAAGTAAATCAGTTCATAATTGTGAGAAATTTAAAGGTATTTATAGTAGACAGTCAGTTCATGACTGTGTCAACCGATAGATTTATTAAAGAAATCAGACACTAAAATTGATTTTCAAGGCAATTCAAGTTTAATATTTATTTATTTATTTATCTTAGAGTTAGGGATCAAATTTAATATTCTTTTAACAAGATCTCTAGAACTAAATGTTAACAAAAATTTTTTTTACCTAAAGATAAAAATTATGGAGCTCCTCACACCAAGCCCTTTACTAAATATTAATTATAAATTGTTGTTGTTGAAATTCTGTCAGACAACAAAACTTTTTCAGCTGATTGTTTTCCATACATTTTCCCTGCTGTTTTCCCCCTTCCCCAACTTCTCATTTAACCACTTGCTATGGCAATTTTTTAAGACCCCAAAGAGCAGCACGTAGTGAATCACTTAAGTAGAAAGACCAAAAGTGGTTTTGGGGAAAGCAGCAGCAGCTCATTCAATGATGGCCAATGTCCACGAGGGGAGAAGGGGGGCAGAAGGCAAGAGGAAGGCAGACAGACAAAGGGAAAATAATTTGCAGTTATTTGAAGCAAACACGCAAATGCGTTCGAATCAATTGTCCAATTGAATCGGGTCAATTGTTCAGATTGTGAAAAAAAAAAACACAAATGAAAAGCAGGCAAAAAAAATGAAGAAAAAAGAAAAGCGGAGTTCGAATTGAAATGAAAGACGCATCGTGCAAAGCATCGCAAATGAGAGTCGGGAATTCCCCCTGTTACTACTGTGTGTGTGTGAGAGTCTTAAGGGTGTGTGTGTAAGTGCGTGCCACCATCGTGTGGTTGAAACATTTCACTTCACTTTCACTTCTGCTGCAACTTTCGCTTTTCTTCCGCCTCCACACGCAATTATGGTTGTTGTGCTAGCAAAAGGGGCAGGGCTGGGTAGCTGTGTGTGTATGTGGGTGTGTGTGTGTGGGTGAGGGGGGGTGTGGTAGTGCACATTGTTTGGCTGTTGTGTTGGTCAACTTGTGGCACGTGTCCTAATTTTGATTTTTCTTTCTTTGCCAGCCGCTTTTTTAGCTGCTCTTTTTTTCCTCTTCCCTCACCATAAATAATTTGTTGCATACTTTTTGGCTTGGCATGAATTCAGTGCGTTTTTTAAGCCACACTCCGTTTGTGCCCCCCACAATGACCCCTCTTGATGTCATTTGTAAATGGCATGTTATCAATTTTCAAGATGATTGAATCAAGTGATTTGTGTGCGTGTCAAACTGATAGCAGGAATGGGAAATGGGAAATGCTTAATGGGCAAATGGGAAATGGGCAAACAGCTTGTTAGCCATATAGCCCCCCTTAAACCACCTCTGCTGTCCATTTACTTAGCATCTGCTGTATGGTCTCTGGTATATGACTCTGATCCACGTGTCCAGCTGTGGGTACCTTTGATGTTCCCATTGCAGTTTGTTAGCTTTTGGGCTTCCATCTGATTATTAATATAGAGAAAGCGAGTTGTCTCTGGGAAACTGTTTGCTCTCTACTTTCTTGAACCGCTTTGGACCGCCTTGGACCGTTGCTTATTAAGAGATTATCAATTTCTTTGATGCGTTAATACTTCATACAAACATTGGCCAATATGTCTCGGGTCGATTAGGGGACGATAACAAGCTTCTCCACAAGACATCAGTGGCTGAGGATTAAACGATGGAGGATTTCTTTTTTCAAAGACAAAATTATAGCTAACTTTAAGCTAAGAAAAACATGATAATTATTAAAGCGATAACAGCTAGATTTACTGATTATTGATACATCATTAGTTTGACTTTTTGTATAACGAAGCAGTTAATGTTTTGCTGGTGATATCAAGTTGATGCAATCAGCTTTAGTTAGGCAGTTATCATACCTAGTACAATGTATGTTTATTGTTTCGATATGAATCGATTTATTGAATACTAACTTTGTACAAACACTTGTCGGTTAAACTATCGTTTACAAATAATATTATAAATGATGATTTATAGTTTGTAATGAAATGCATTGATCAGAAGATGAACCAAATAGAACTGAATTGAGAGGAGTGGGTAGAATAACAGTGAAGAAAAGTAGAGCAAGGGTCAGGAGGGTGGGCCAAAAGGCATAGAGCACTCGGGTGGCAGGCGGGGCACTTCTTTAGCGGCACCGTGGCAGTTGCATACACAATAAATTGAGGGCGTGGGAATGGCGCTAACGCTGCCACGCGAAATGAGAAAACTTTTCGACCACAACATCGACGCAAGAAACACTGGGAAATACGCAGAACACAGCGGGAAACAGGAGGCGGGGCGGTGTGGCAAGGGGCCATGGGGGCTGGGTTAAATGGGGTACGGGGCAGTGAATGTAGAGTTGAGTTCGCGGTGCTTAAAACTACAATGCAAAAACAAATATATAAACTAGCGTGCTTCGTTCCGTCCTCGTCCTGTAATGCCCCCATCACGCTCCCTCCGCCCGTGTGGCAACCCCCCCTCACCACCACTGACGCGGTGTAGCATTGTCTGGCCGCAAAAGATTGCTGCTAGAAATTTATAGTTTCAATAATGTGAAGCAGAACTCGCTACATGTTGCAGCTATTTGTCTAGTGTGTGTGTGTGTGTGTGTGTGTGTGTGTGTGTGTGTGTGTGTGTAACACACATACATATTTACATACATGTATCTGCATATATTTGTATAAGTTTGCGCTCATGTGTATTTTCAATTTACGCGTCCATAACTTCAAGTTTTGCAAGTTTGCATGCCCCAAACTCGCTGCTTTCCCGCCCTCCTTTTGTACCCCTTATTTACTCCTCCACGCCCACTTCGCCACTTGGGCCGCTTGTATCGAACACTTGAGCAACAGACTCCCGTTTGGAGACTTCGAGCTTCGAGCCTGCGAATCCTTTGCTGAAACAGAAACAGAAACTGAAACTGAAACTGAAGCAGTTGCTATTTCCGCAATTACAAAACTTCCACAAAAATAACAAAACATTCGCAGGATGAACGCGCTGAAAGTGCGCCACATGTGCAACACCATTGCTGCCACTGCTGTCTGACTGTACACTGTAAGAAAGCTAGAAAAAGCTACTTTTGTTTATACCTACTAATATTCCCGCGTACGCTAAAAAAGTGAAGAAGGGTCCACTAGTTGGTGTGATGCTTCAACAGTCTATATTTGTAATTGTAATTAATAGTAAAACATAAGTTAAGTATTAGAAAATACTAAATGTATATATAGTAACATATGTAGAGACATATGTACCCATACAATACGCCTTTTTAAGCTAAACATTATAAAATAATCAAATAGTGACAATACCACCATTGGGGTTGAAACTGCTGACGTTGCACAAATCCTGGCTGGCAGAATTCTCTTAAATCTCAATCTCTTTAATATCGAGATCACTTTGTTTACATAAGAGCCAAAAGCTCCATAAGTTGAAAGCCCAAACAATAAAAGCTCAGAAAATAGCATAAGTGAGTCTAGATTTATATCTGTACTCCGTAGCTTCGGGTTAAGAAAAATAAATTTTATTTTTTTGAGAAACCAACTTACTAATTACGTTATTATATATATTAGGTAATGGAAATTTTTTCAAAGCTTCGTGGTTTTTAATGGAATAAGAAATGTAAGAATTACAGTAGCGTTATTTAAACTGTTGTCCATCGTTACCCACTATTTTTTACAATCTTAACAGATGTACATGTGATGAATGAACAGATCCAATTATGGCTCGTTTTGTTTACGGTGAAACGCTGCTCTGATAAGACATGTGCCATGGATCGGCCAAAACGAAAGTCAAATATTTAATTCTAATCAGAAAAATAATCAATAAACAAATTAATTTGTAAGTAAAAGCAAACATAAAAATAATTAAACTAAGTATGATAGTTAATCTTATAAATATATATGTACATTAATTTCTATCAGTGTACTTCAGCGCCGCGTATGGCAAAGAGTGTTTCGTGCTTTTTTGTAGCGCAGATTTTAATTTCTTAATGCAAAAAGGGAATAACAACAACAACAACAACTCGCTGTAAGGAAAGTCATGCGCGGAGTGGTGCGGGGTGGACCGACGAGGTTACGAGGGGACAAGGGGGAGGAAACACACACAAGTCCCCCTTGATCTAGGTGCCTAGACGAGGGACTGTGTGGGTCAAAAGCAAAAGCGATGTTGTCTTCAGCTTTGTGCATCTGTAAATGTTGATGACCAGGACAAAATGCAGTTTTTTTTTTTAATATAATTTTTAAAATTTGGCCGAGGTAAAAAAAACCATTGGACTTTCTGATTCACGACAAAGTAAGTAGTTAAATTTGATACCTATTCTATAAACAATATACAGTGTAGTGTAGAACCAATAAACGCAAGGTTTCAAGCTTATAAAACTTTAAGTAAAATTTAAGTAGAAAAAAAAGTTTCTAAATATTTAAATAAATAACTCATTGAACCCATTAAACAATCTAGAGACTCTAAAATAAACTAACGACAGAGTTCATTCAATCTACTTCGATCGTGCAAAAAGAACTGAATGCAAACAAATATACAATAAAATAGTTTATTTATTTAAATCGGAAAAAAAAACACTCCGGCAACGCTAGAAAAAGAGTTGCCGCCTCTCACCATTTGCATACAATTCAACTGAAACAGAAATTGAATTGAGAAATTAATAAAAATTGCTTAAGGAAAAAACATAACAATGAAGCAATAAATGACGGCATCATAAATTGCACACTGCGTGTCGAAAGTATTTGGACCGAAAGAAGTGAAAAATGTTGCGTCACAATTTGCATATCAATTGTCGAGTGGCAAAGCAGAAATAGATTAAAAATTCGACACTAATAGGGAAAATTAAGTTAAGCGCTGGAACGCGTCTCAACTTATCAGAAACGATGGACAATCTCGTCGCCATTTTTGCCCCCACACCCATTTCCGTATCCGCTTCGCGTTTAGCGTTTTCGGCCAGTGATTCGGTGATTTGCATGCTTCATTAGCGGCGCCCAAAAGTAGACGGCTCAGAATTAAAAATAATGTTAATTGCGAGACGCGGGAGACCAGAAGACTAAAAAGACTTGACTCAAGACTCGAGATTCGTTTGCTGCGTTCATCCATAATCAATTTCAGCCGCTGGCCAAGCACACGCCCACTTACCCCAGTCCCATCGAAAAAAAAGATATTTTAAAAGAAGCAAAAGCACAAAAAAATTAAATAAAAAAATATGACATAAAATTTTTCATTTCCTTGGGAGCACAAGAAAAAAAGTGCGTTAAAATCGACAAAGAGCCCGATGCCAGCAAATTCCCAATGGACAAGTTGCCGGCGTCGCGGCCTCGAACTTTGGCAATGAAGTAGAAAATGAAGTGACGCCCCGACATGCCACGCCTACAACCCTCATAGCCTACCCCTCCACCCCTCTTTACCACACCATTCAATGTTGCCCAGTGAATGTGTTCATCAATGCAACACATTTGCATATTTTGAGCGTAAAAATTAATCACTAATTTTAATACGCAACGCGTCGGTGACGCCGGGGGAGCATAAGACAGTGGTGTCGAACCGGACAGGGGTTGAGGGGCTTGGGGGGTTGGATTGAAAAAGGGAGTGGCTTTGGATGTGGGCGTCCCTCAAGTTGAGGGCTCCTTAAACTTGTTAAGTGGGCAACACTAATGTAGCAATTTCAAAATTGATGTTGTTCTTGTTGTGGCACGACCAAAAAAATATACAAAACTAACAGGAAAGCCAATGATGGGCGGATAGACTGTAAAAGACCCGGTACTTGCATTGACCCTGCAAATAAAGGTATCACTTGGTTTAAATGTGTCAAGGTTGTCCATCTAAAAGACAGAATTCTTTGAAACAGAATACTATCCAATTTAGGTTGAGTTTATTATAGATATATACATGAAGATATTGCCAGATTTGATCAAAGCTCATCAAGTGGTGCCACACATAAATGTGGTTAATAAAGTTGTAGTAGTTTGCAAGTTATGGAGTGTTGAAAACACTTCCTTAATACACCTTTACAAAATTTGTTGACTGTAGTTCTAACGGTCTCTGAAATCGGTTCGGTTGCTCATGCTGCTCAAGAATATATATATTTTATGTCGACCCCGCCCCTTTTGCCCCTTTACTAAAAACTTTGCTCGACAAACCTATGAAACACTTTATTCCTGTTGATTACAGGACCTAAAAAAATAAAATAGCGGGCAGAAGCAGTCAGAAGTCTCTGCCCACCGACACCACTCCCCCCCTATCAACCACCACAAGCATCCTTCAATCTTCTCTCCTATCATTGCCCATCCAAAATGTAAGGTAAACAAATTGCGCGATGAGGCGTTGTCATTTAGAAGCAGGAGGCAGGGGGAGGGGTGTTAAGGGAGCGGGTGGAGTAGATAGAGCGGACAAACCAAAGATATTTCCTGTTTCCTTTTGCATCAGGAATTACGGCACAACAGCAACAACAGCAGCGAAGAAAAAACCGAAGCAAAACCAAAAGTAGAAGAAGATGAAAACAAATAATAATAAAAAAAATAAATAAATGGAAAATGAGAAAAAACAGCGAAGCAGCAACATAAAAATGGCCACTAGTGATATAACAAGACAGCTAGCGACAGTCACAGCGACTGAGAGTGCGAATGAGACAGAAGACTGCTAAGGAAAATGGGAAAACGCAGAAAATTGTCTATCGAAATACTCGCCGCATATCACCTGCAGCGTTTTGATAGCGTCTGAGAGCCAAGCTCCATTAAAACTAATGGGAAATTTGCTATAATTTGATTTCGACATCTGGCCAAAGGGGACAACACAAGGTGGGGCTGTGGCAGGGGGCGTGGTTTGGTGTTAGCCGAAATCGAAGCTGCATTTGCATACTACTACAAATCAAGTTAATAATTGATACAGTTTTCCAGTCGTAAGCTGAAAAAACTTTAAAGCAATGTGAAAGCCCTCGGCAAAGTCCTTATAAATTTACTATTTTTAGTTCTTCACCTGCTTTTTTTATACTAATCAATTTTATAATTTTTTCAATTATAAGCCATATTTTTCATACCGATTTTCAGAAAGACTTTACATGGTTAACTTTAGATTATAAATAAATTCTTAAGCTCTTATGTTGAACTTATAATTCGTTCAATGGCCATTCTGTTTTAAATAGTATAATGGTATAAGTATATTAATCTTTTTTTTAATTTCACTTTAAACATAACTAAAAAAAAACATTTCTTTATAGCAAAATGAAAAACTTTAAAATTAATTTTAAAAATCATTAAATCATAGTTTATAGCTTTGTTTGTGTTTACATTCAACTGCCTGACATATTTTAAGAGCCAAACAAACACTTAAATGATGCATTTATCGATATATTATCGATAACCAGCTTAAGCACAAATAAAATGCTAACGGAATTCAAGCAAAAACATTTCCACATCAAATGAAACCACTGAAAATTCATAAATAAATAAACATTGTGCAATGCTAAGTGAACTGAAGTACTCAAGTAAGGATGAGACTTAAACACACAGTACTCACACACACACTCAAACACACACAGGCAAGTGCAGGCACGTAGACATGTATGATATTTATTATGTTATCGAAATAAATCACAAATAAACATAAATAAACAAAGCAAAACCAAAGAAATGCCTAAGTAGATTTGTCAAAAAGTAGTCGGGCAAAAAGAGCATTCACGCACACACACACACGCACACACATAGCCGCTCGCAGACAGAGTCGTATAAACGTGCGTCAAATGCGCCGTAAAGTATGCAAAAATGTTACACAAATGAAAATAACTTGAGCAAAAGTTGACATCCTCAGTGTCCTGAGTCCCGAGTTCCGAGCCTCTGTTCTCAAACTCATACCCCGCCCCACAGCCCTTCGCGCCTACCCCTCGCCGGCTCTATCCTCATCATCGTCGCTGGCCGCATGACAAGAATTTATGAGCCTGACATTGTGCGCTTGCAAAATGTCAATGCCTGCTACACACACACACACACTCACACACACACTCAGCACTCTCTGAAGTCTCTGTGTGTGTGCGTCTGCAGATTTTGGCATTTTTTTTCGTTCATATTTGGCCACATATCAAAATAAGTCTGATGATCCAATAAAGTGCTTATAGCTCAACGGCAGCGGCTTAAAGGGCTGCTGACTGTCACATTAGTGACGCACACACATATACAGAGCCGTACACTGAAAAAAACAAAATGCTTGGAGTTTAACATTAAGTTTGTAAAATCAGCTCAAATAAGTAAAAAAAAAATATTTTAAGAAAATATTAATTTTAATGATAAGAATTTAGTTCTTTCTAGGATTCAGTGATTATTAAAAGAGAATTTTATGTGAGGTGTGATATTTTTTCTAGTCAACTTGTTTGATTAATTTACTAAGTTTTTTGCCATACGAAATTTTCAAAACTAAACCAAATTTTGAAACTTATTAAAAAAAGCTACATAAATAAATATTTTTAAAAATATTTTTGGCGGTAGAAGCCGTGCCAATCCAAGCAGTTCTTTATTTCATTATTTTCATTTTAATTTCTTTCATTTTATTCTTTTTATGAAGAATATGTACTTATATTGAAATATTGTTTATTTGATAGAAAAATGCTTAAACAGGTGCTTTGCCTTGTTTATTTTTCTTCAGTGTACACGCTCTCGTTGTTCTTTTGCATAGCATACTTCTGTGGGCAACTTGTAATGAAAATAAATGCGTTACATTTCAATACTTTCACGAGTTGATTTCCCCGCTCACATTCAGCTGTGCCGCTGTATGCAATTTTTGATTTATGTGCGTATAACTGTCTCGCTGTCTGTCTGTATCTTGGTGTGTGTGTGTTTGTGTGTGTTTTGACATTCGTTCAAGACACGTGAAAATATTTCAAGTGCCTTCGAAAGCAAAACTACTTCAGACGAACCCCACAAAACACCGAAGCCAAAGACTAATATCTGCTATCTATGCACACAAAGCGAAGAGAAGGAGGTGAGTAGTGTGGGTAATAGAGTGAGAGGACGAAAGAATGGTGAATGGCAGATGGGGAAGGAAGATGATGAAGAAAAAAAGGCACGCAAAAGAAATGATTTATTTGCGCATTTCTAGCATTTCTACATCTTCGACTGTAAGGCGGCTGCTTTTAATACATTTTTCTTCTTTCGGCATATTTGGCGTTCCATGCATGACAAATTGTTAAGAAAACTCAAGCACACACACACACACAAACACACACCCACACACACACATGTGGCAGCTGCTGCTTATCATCGAAATGTACTCAAGTAAATTCCACAAATAACGCGACGCCAACTTCACTTGCATCTCAGGGAAAATACACACATACACATATATACCCATGTATAAGTGAAAACTGTGCTCTTGGAAAATCTTGTATGTATGGAAAAGCTTCCCTCACCACTTGATGGGGTTTAGTCCTCGCACGATGCTGCAATTCAGTTCATTGGGCTGACATTGAGTACTTGTGATTTATGGCACTTTATGTGATCGGAAAATGAAGTGCGCCGCGGGAGTTTTCAGGGGTAAATGTATGCGAAAATGAAAGGTGTAACATTGGCACACATGCGTGAAAAATAAGGAAAAAAAAACACAGAGTCGGAAAAGCTATTTTAAGATAGTACCTAAAAAAAGGAATTTATCAAATAGAATTTAAACAAGTATTGAGATAACTTTAAAAATATGAATAAAGCAAGGATTGCCTAAAACAAGCTGCAGTATTCAAAAATGTAAGAGGAGTACAAAAAAAGTTTTTTAATGATACTTGTTATTGATTTTAAATGCAATTTTTGTAAAAAAATAAAATAAATTTTTACTTTCAGCTGCAGCTTTACAATTGTGGGTTTTCTAAAGCAAAGTATCACGTTGTCAACATCGTCTGTTAGGATTTTAGCTGGAGCTATTCCGCTCCCACTTCTCCATCGCTTTCCCACCTTCCCACTCCCTGGAACGCTCTTTACAGTTAACGAGCCAATGCGCGTCTGACTGACGACTGAAGACTGACGAAAACAGAGAACTGGAAACTGGGAACTGAGAACGACTGTCGTCATATATTCAAACTAAATGTGTCACGTCCAAACAACAAAAATTTCATTTATATTCGCATATATATATTTATATATATATATTCAAAAAAAGAGAGTGCGGGAAAGAAGAAGAAACAGCTTGAAAAGAAGAAAGAGCTCTCCTTTATTTCGGATTTGGGCAGAGACGGGATCATTTTGAGGGGCAATTCGCTGACTTTGGTTGGGTTTATTTTAAATTCGAGCAATTTGGGGTAAATGCATATGGCGATTTAAGACCCCAACCCTTTTGTCACCTCCTCCACACCTTTAGTGGGTGGGGGTTAAAGCGGTTATGGGGTTTAGTGGGGTATGCTGGGCTTCGGCAATGCTCTGACTCTGCTGTGGGTGCAAAATTGTTACAAATTATGTGCAGTCATAGACTGAGACACTGGCTTCCTTTCTCTTCTAGCCATATATTTTTTTTTAGCTTTTTTATGCGCTTTTCTGCTCTACTCCTTTTTTCGCTGCGTGCGGCGTTTTAAGCAGCCACATCCTGCCACGCCCCAGTTGGCAGCGGGGCGGCAACAAATCAACGGAAACGGAAGTGGCAATGGAAATGGAAATGCTCAACAACGGAGCAAATGATGCGAAACCGTCGCGACTTTCCTCCTCAAAAAGGTGTGAAATACTTGCAGAGGCAAAGGAAAAAAAAATAATAAAGAAAAAACAACAAAAAAATTATGAAAAATTGCAAAAAATGTGAACGTTACTCACACACACACACACACACACATGTGGCCACATAAGTATACGGTTTGGTAAGGACTTTTCACATACATCGCAGCTTTCAGCTTCCGTTAAAGTCTTTGAAATCTGCGTTGGTTTCAGTTTTTCCGTAATGAAAATACGCTTGGAAAATGCAGCATGGGATAGTCTATGTAGTGCTCCGAGAAAACCTTCCAAAAACTGCAATGTGTGAAATAGTCAAAGTTACCAAACAAAATTATTTTAAAGATAAAATTTATCACCTAAAAATCTTTTAGTTCTTTAACTATTGAAAAGAGAAGTTAAAACAAATGTTGCGAATTATCTTTGTGTTCAAAATAAATTTGACTGAACAGATAAATAATTTTAATGTTATGTATAAATAAAAAAAGAACAATTAATTATTTTTAAACATAAATTTTTTTATAATATTTTAAAATAAATTTTTAATTTCTTTTTTCAGTTCTTTTGCAAAGAAAAAAATCATTAAGTAACAAATTTGGACCAGTTTTGCATGAGTAACAAACGCGATAGGAAGTTCATCATACCCGTTACTGGTGTCACTGAGGTGCATAAAACAAACTATTTGCGTTTTATCAAAAGATTTTTTACGCGCCGTTGACAAAATGAAACGTGGCAAAAACGAAATAGAGAAATGGAGCAGAGAGAGAGGGAGACAGGTAGCTATAGGAGAGAAGGGGTATGGGGAGGGAATGTGGTAAGAAGGGGAAGGGGGACAGGTTGCCAAAGCCAGCAAAGGAAACAAACCAAAGAACGATGATGACGATGATGAAGAGCAAAAGGAAGTGAGACTCTTGCTAGAAAAGAGGAGCAGAAGGAGGAGAATGGAAGATGGAGTGGGAGAATGGGAGAAAGAGAATGCAAAACGCATGACGGAAACATGCTTGCTGGGCGTATGAACGTGTGGGAGGCGGTTAGAGCCAAGGAGGCGTGCCCAGCAATGAGTTGGTGACAAAAAATAGATGGTGCGCACTTATTCAAATTAACATAAATCAAAAGAATTTGCAGCGCATAAAAAATGAGAGAGAGACAGACACAAAGATAGTCAGAGAGACAGAGATAGTGAGAGAGCAAACAGGAGTGGAAGAGATAGGGAGAGAGAGAGAAAGAGTGTGACTGATGCAGGTGACAGGAAGTTAAGCAAAAGAGTTGCAACTTTCAGGCTCGCAAAGTCCAAACGAATGCGATTTAGTGCAGGGGAAAGAGCAGGGGAAAGGAGCGAGGAGAGTGGAAGAAAACTACTGAGCCTACCTAGAACCCGACTGTCTAAGACCCTGCGGTTAAGCAAAATTAAATAACTATCTAATAAAATACGCCGATTGATAACTATACTTAAATATTTTCTCTACTGAAGCACAGGGACTTAGTCTTTCAAAAATAATCAGTTAATTGATTTCAGCGGAGCTAAAGAGCTTCGCCATGATAATTTGGCTGATTCAAGTAATAATATTTAAAGTCAACTAAGATGTAACAAAGATTAAGTTAAATTAGCAATACAGTGGGTATAAAAACTATGTAGAAATGAAAAAAGTAGAAGGCTTAAGAAAACAGGAACAGTTTTTAGTGGAAAGAAGTCTAAGCAGATGGAAGAGTTGAAAGAAAAAGAAACAATTTCTTGATGAATAGTTAAAAGACCAAAACAAATTAAGAATAGTAAAAAACAAAGAGTAAGGGAAGTAGTAGAAGTAATTATAGGGTAACATAGGGTAGGAAACCGAAAATGGAAAACATAGTTCCTACAAATTCTACAATAAAAGAAATCAGAATTATTAGAAACTAAAAACAATGGTCACAATACTCTACATAATTCGCAAAAACTTATTTTGATTCCCTTTTAAAACAACCAAAACATATAGGAAATATTGATGTCTCTACAAAAAAATGTCAATCTTAAGTACTGGACGGAAGGGCTTGTTATCTTCGTAAAGTCACCGTGTTGTTGTTGGTCCTTTAAGCTAATAAGCCAACCACTTTGCCGTGGGCTAAGCCACTGAGAATGTGGTGCACGAATGCTGTCAAACGGATATCAGATTTGTGCGTTTCTCAGTTGTGTTTTGCTGCTTTCTGCTCGATTTGTTGGCATAACAAAGGATTTGGCGCAGGACATGCGTGCCAGTCTATCAAAACTAATGTCGAACTGTCGTGTGATAAAAGGGGAAAGGGTGAAGGGTTAAGGGGTTATAGAAGGGACGGAGTGTGTGTTAGTGAACCTCTATTCAAATCTTTCCCCCGCTGAGATGAGAATCCATGTCGCTTTCCTCTGTTTCCTTCTTTTGCTACTTTGCCTTCTAGCATTTGCTCCAATGTATGTCAGTTTACATTCCTCTGACTCGTCTTTGGCTGAAGCTTTTTTTTTTTTTTGAAGTCCTGGCTTTATGCTGGCGAGTCCTTGGCATCGACTGCGTGTCCAACCCGTTCGACTTCCTTGTGGGCATGCGGAATGTTGAATTTTTATTGTTCGTGTTCGGGGAAATTTTTTTTGTTTGTCCTACGGGTTCTTTCTCTCTGCTCCACTCCTCTTCCTCTTTGCGCTTCTTTTATTGCCAGCGGGCGGTCGACGTCGCATCTTCAACTCCTTCTGCTCCTTTTACTCCTTTTTTCTCTCCTTCTTTGGCTGCTGCTTCTGGTGTTCGTTTCTCCCCTTCCTCCATTGCCCTGGCGCTGACTTTTACACTTTTCGACTTTTCCCACATGTCGTATCAGCGACTTTTCCCGCGTGGCCTTCGTCCGTTTCCCTCTCTTCCTTTCTCCATTTCTCCTTTCGACTTTTTACCGTTCATCGCTTATTTTTTGCGGGAATTTTTGCCCTTTTTTTGTTGCGCTGCATCGCGCGATTTTCAACGCATGGCCGCGGGGTTTATCTTCCGCTCCCCTTCTATCGCTCGTTCGGGTGGATTCGTATTATTTCGCATTTAAAAATAGATTTGCATTTGTGTGTCTTTCTCTCGCTCTGTAAGTGTGTGTGTGTGTGTATGGCGTGTCCAATTGATTTATGGTTTTTGTAAATAACACAAAAAAACACACACAGAAATTGCTCAAAAAGGTTTGCGCCGCGGGGCGGTGAGCAAACCCCGTGCAGAGGGTTGAGGAATAGACGGCGGGGGCATGGCGGGGTGTACGGGTGGCGGCAGCGTCCTGTGTGGTCCTTTGGTCCTGCTCGGTCTTTCTCCCATTGCATTGTTGTTGTTTGCTTTTTTGCGGTTACTTTGCGGTTGCTTTTTTGGCGCATTTCTGTAGCGTCCGATTCAACAACTTCCCACTCCGTTCCTTCGCCACGTTCCACAAGCCTTCAATCCGTTTCATTCCGTTCCGTTTCGTTCCATTCCGTTACCAAACTGTCCGACCCGCTCCGACGCAGTTTATTGACTTTTCAACTGATCCTTTGGGTGTAATTCTTGTTATTGTTTGCATTTTTAACTTTGCCGTTTGATGGAGTTGTCCGATAGGGGGCGTCTTGCCAGCGAACTGGATGACAAGGCAGGTGGGAGTAGGAAGATAAGTGAGCGTTTTGGAGAGAAATGCAGACAGAGTTATTTATATATGTGAAAGAAAAATAAATATATGTCATGAAGTCTTTAAAATTAATAAAATAAATATGATAATATTCTTAAATAATAAAAAAGATAAAAAAAAATTTTTAATGAAAATAAATTATAAAAATTTTGTAAATAATTTAATAAATTTTAAATAATGGAACTTTGTAGTAAAGTATTAACCGAAAATAAAATAAAATATTTAATTTGATAAGGGTTTCAAAAAAAATTGTGTTAAAAGTAACCAGAAATAATTTTTATGATTTATTTACTTAAATATTAATCTCTTTAATAACAAAACAAAATATTTACTGGCAGTTGATGAATAAAAGAAAATAAAAATTATATTTAACAAGTAAGTAAGGAAGAAGCGTTGCAGTTGAGATTGCCGACTGTAAAAGACCCCGTACTCTCTCTAGAGCGCATTGTACCAAACATATATGCATTTTTTGACCGATTCATTGCATGGGAGCCATAGCATATACTTGTCCGATTAAAATTAAACTTATTAACGATAGTTACAATCATCATACACACATTATATGTGAGTTTGGTGGCGATTGCTCAACTAATACTACATGTCTTCATACCAATGTCCTATTTTCGGCCGTTTTGTCCTAAGAGGGCACATATATCTTGTGTTTGATCCAAAGCAGATGCGAGTTTGGTTGCAATACTTTTAGTCGTTTCCAAGCTATGGTGCAAGGAGTTAGACGAATTAAAAAAACTTTAGGATTAAGGTAATAAAAATGATTTTAACATTTAATTAAAATACATTTATTTAATTGCTATAAAAATACAACATTTATTTAACAGATTTCAATATCTTTGTAAAGGAAAGTGAAAAATTCAAATCAACATTTGCAATAATTATCGAAAATGACATTTACAGGCAGACACGACAGGACGAAAAATAAAAACAAAGTGTCGCCAAGACAAAGAACGAATAAAAAATAAAATAAGTAGACAAGCAAAAAGTCCAGAGTGTGCGACTACCAAATACCCTGCATGTGACTTTAGATAATAATTTATTGGCTTAAAAAACGTACAAATTGAGTACCAAGTCTTAATGTAAATTTTGTAAAAACAACATTCATTAAAAATATTTTAAGAGCGTAGCCCCAGTTAATTGAAATAAATTCCAGAAATTCGCCGACTCCAGCGCAATACAGGGTATGAAATAAGCAACAAACTCTCGGGATACGAAAAGCGTGGAAAAGTGTGGTAAGGGGGGAATCGAGGGTGTGGCAAAACAAGAAAATACACAAATAAATTGATGTCATTTTCGTTTTCGTTACGTCTCAAATGGAATTAGTGGCACGCTGGCAAATGGCGAATGGCAAAAAAATAAAAAACGAAAAGAAAACGAGACAAATCCAAACAAACTCCGCGGCAAAAGCTCCATATCAACAACGACAAGAACAATAAAAAATCGAAAGAAGCTGTAAGAGTGAAAGGAGCAGAGAAAGTAATAGGAAAGAGATGGAGAAAGCAGAAAGCAGACGGCGCAAAGATGGCAATGAAAACGCAGATAAACATATTCGCGAATTTGTTATTATCAGAAAAATATTGCGCGAATAAAGGCGAAGAAGGGACGGGAGGAGGGGCCTGACGGGTAAGGACGGCGCTTAAACGTATGCAAAATATTTGGCAGAGTGGGGGAGTGTGTGTGGGGTGTGTGTGGGGTGTGTGTGGGGTGTGTGTGGGGTGTGTGTGGGCTGTTAATTCCCTAGCGACTGCATGTGACGCGTTTTGCATGCGGTTTTCGTTCGTTTTTTGCAGCGTTGGAGTGCGTGTGTGTGTATGAGAGTGGAAGAATGTGCGAGTGTGTGTGTGTGTTGTACCAGGTGACTGTGCGTGTGTGTGTGTGACTGGGAGGTGTCGCAAATTAGTTAAAAAGCCGAGCCACACAATCAAAGATCAAAACTTTCTGATAGGCAAATGGCTTCGTGACAGGCTTGTGTGTGTGTGTGGGAGTGTGTGTGTGCGGGAGTGGGAGCGTGTGAGTGTGTGTGCACGAGTTTTCTTTGATACTTTTATTGCTACAGCTTTGTGTTGTTGTTATTACTTGAGTTTAAGACCCGCTATTTCCATTGTTGTCAGTGTGTTTAATGGCTGACTGTCTCTTTTACTCCCCCTCTACCCTTCTCTATCGCACCCCCTGCCAAACACCGCGTCCGCCTGTCAGTCAGAGTTTGATTTGCCCGACTTTGATAAGCAACTCTTAAGACGCTTAACAGCAACAAAAATGCAAAATAAATAAAAGAACAACAAAAAATTGTGTATAAAAAATAAAAATTGATAGGCTTAAGTGTGTGGGTGTCTGTGTGTGAGTTCGGGTAGGGGAATAAAGTGGGTTATATGGGCTGTAATGAAGGGCTAAGGGGTGTATTTTGATACTCATCCAACGAGTTAAACTGTGAGCTTAAGACAAACGGAAGACAAACAAAAGAGTTTTCATTGGGGAATTGGGAATTGAGAAACACACTAAAGATGGTTCAGTATGACAAGTAGAGTGGGGAATATACAGAGAAAGTGGCAAACAAAGGGATAAAGTCAGAAAGGCAAAAGCGGAAAAAATAACAGAAAAGCGACAACAAAAATGAAAAAAATATAAGGAGTCAGATTTGCTCATGTTTTATCAGAACTGGAAGCTCGACAAAAGATTTACAACCCATTTGAGCTTTGTGTGATAGTGTAATTTGATTTAAACCTCCCAAACAATTATAGTTAAAAAACCATAGTACTTAAAATAGAGAAAGTTATGGTTAAGAAGTTGTTTTTAGAGTAAAAACCATGGAATAATAAATTTTTGAACTTATAAATAAATGGTGGATGTATTCAAGAATATTTTTCAATAATGAAAATATAAAGTATCTAAAAAAAATTTAGTTTTAATTTTTAATTAAAGAAGCGGATTATTTTTAAAGGAAAAGCCTTAACAAACATGCGAAGTTATTTCGTCAACACTGAGAATTGATCAATGAATTGTTTCCCACCAGAGAAAATTTAATATTGTAGATAGAAATAAGTTTTTAATGCTTATCTAGTTATGTTATGGTTGTTATAAAATTGAGCATTGGTTTTTGTTATCATTATATTCTTATTATAAAAGAATCTTAATTAAATTGTAGTTTTTTAAGGAACTAATTTATAGACAATAATAAGAAAAACTTCATATTTAAATGAAAGGAAAAGAAACAAATATAGAAATGCTTCCTTTCTATATAATCCATAAAGTGAATTGAATGAAAATATGTTTTAAATAAGTTCTGCATAATTCTAAATATTCCCAAGCATATACAAATTTCTTTAGCTGACTTTCTTTGCTCCTCAATCGTTCTATGAGCTGCATTAAATTGCCGTGGTTTGTCTATAATTTGCCCCCAAACAAAAAGCAACAACAGCAACAGCAATTACTATTCATCTCTCACTCTGAGCTGATTTCCCAAAAAGATAAAGAAGAAAACTTTGATATATTGTCAACTATGTTTGCTCGACTGCTGAGCACCACTGTGGTCTGATCTCACCTTCCTGTCCGCCTCCACCTTTGGAGTGTTTTCTTTTTAGACCCCGTACTCTTTAAAAAAGAGTAAAGGGGGTCTATTAAGTTTGTCAGAAGCGAGATGTGCGTAACAGGCAGAAGGAGGCGTGGCCGACCCCATAAAGTATATATATTCTTGATCAGCATCAACAGCCGAGTCGATATAGCAATGTCCGTCTGTCCGTCTGTCCGTCTGTCCGTCCGTCTGTATGAACACCTGGATCTTTTAAACTACAAAAGCTAGAGACACCAAATTTGGAATGAAAGTCCGTTTATGATGTACGCAGATCAAGTTTATTTCAAATTGTTGCCACGCCCCCTACCGCCCCCGCAATAAGCAAAAAACCAGACACGCCTCGAAAAAATTTTTGTTTTAAGCGAATAACTCAATAGTTATGGCACTTAGGAGCACCAATTTTGGTACGCAGGTTCCCAGAGACAGCCTAAATGCAATGTCATTTAAAGTTTTGAGCTGCCACGCCCCCTTTGCTCATAGGAACTAAAACACTCTCCAATTTCAATGCCTTTCTGCAGGCATTAAATCAAATAGTACAGTGTTGTAATTTAACATACGCTTAGAGACATACTATTTCTAACTTTCCTGAAAGTGGCATCAAAATCCTATGTCAAACAACAGAGAAATTTCGGTTCAAAGTTCACGTTATTTTACTGCAAAATCACTGCATGCGCGCAACACATACAAACAAACACAGAAACATACAAACATATGTTCGAACGTTTTCTCTACCTGCTTTGGCGGCAGCCGCTGGCCGCGCCGAACAATGCTATACATACACACATATGTATGAGCACACATACATATTTGCAAATAATCGGAAGAATGATAGAAGAGGGTCGTGGTGCAACTGGTAGAGTTGCGGCGCAATGTGGAACCTTCGCATGGATCGCGGGTTCGAATGCTGACAATGACGATTGTTAATTTATTTACTTTTTAATTTTAATTCAATATGTAAATATTTCATTTTAATTTTTTTAATTTCATTTTTAAATTTTTATTTTAATAAAATGGGCACTACTATGGGAGTACGGGGTCTTTTACAGTCGGCTCGATCGACTGTAGCCTTTCTTACTTGTTTTCTTGTGGGGCAGACGCCGCAACTTTGTCTTGCGCATGCCAACAATAATTTTTGATTAAAGATGAATTTTTAATTTAATGTATCTCACAGATACGCAGATACGCGCAGATAGAAACGCAGCCAGCGAAACGTAAAAAAAGGCAGAGCAGTGAGTACAAAAAGTTTAGAATAAAAAAATCAACAGGGAAACGAGGGAAAAAATGCACGAAAAATGTTTTTTAATCTCAACGGCAAACGGAAGCGGAAATCAAACGACCAGAACACCGACTGCGGCAGAGGCTGCGACTGCGACTGCAGCAGCGACGACGGCGGCGGCGGCGTCCAAAGTATCAAACAAAATTTTTAATGTCTTCGCCAGGACTAAAAGGAGGAGGAGAAACAGAGCCTTGTGCCTTATGCCTTATGCCTGGCCGCCTTGTTAAAAAGTCCGCGAAATTTTTCCAAAAAAACCGAACCCACCCCCTGCCACGGCCCGCCACGCATACACTGGCACACGCCTGCCCCTACCCTTAAGCCAGTTTCCCCCTGGTCAGAAGCGGCCTTTGATTTTTTCCGAAGTTTTTTAACATTTTTTGCTGCCATTTATTATGTATTTTTTTTTTTTTTTTTTTTTTTTTGACTTTCTTGCGTTTGGCTCATTAGGAATTTCTTCTTAGCGAGTTTTGTAAGCGATAAAAATTTCGAAGGCAGCTACAGCGGTGACCGCGACAGCAACCAACTCCCACCTACCACCGCCCATCAATCCACCCACTTATTGAGCCACCCACGAAGCACTCACGACGCTACGCCCATTGCCCCCAACCAACGCATTGCCAAATGGTGTTTAATGATTTATGAATAATCGCCATTTTGCATTTGAGTGATGAGCGGTGGAGGGGGTGAGGGGTGGTACAAGGGCAGGGGGGTTTCCTAAAGGGGGATGGGGGGTATTCCGTAAGTCAGTCAGTCAACGGCAGCCAAAAGTCCATTTACACGTTTCGTTTGGTTTGAGCAGATTGGGTTTCGGGTTTAGTCACTAGTCTGCAGCTGAATTTGGGTGGGTGTTGGACAGGGACAGGGACAGGGTCTGCGTCTTCCGTCTGTCTTATCAATGCTCGCTCCGTTTGGTTCTACAAATTTTCTTTTGATAATTTTTACAACATTTTTGTTCCTTTTTTTTCTTTTTGTTTTTTTTTTTTTCTGGTGTTTTCGTCATTGAATTCGCGTGGACGTTGTTGTTTTTATGCTTTTCCACTTACGCGTTAAATTTTTTGACAAACAACACGCGTCGATTCTGGAGTGGGAAGAGGTGGGACATTGGATTGAAAGGAATTACAGGGTAAAAGGGGATTAAATGGGGGAAAGCAGCGAATTTTAGTTAGGCGTTTGCCTTTTGACAGCTTTGACATCAGTTGGGCAACAGGAAAGTTAAGTTAAGGCTACAAAAATGTATTAATTAATTACAGTGTTGAACAATGTAAATCAATAAAATATTGTGGTTATTAGATAATTAATCTAGCTTATTAAATCAATAAATATCTGTTGTAATAAAATAACTACTTAGAATTTTTTTAAATTGTTGCCAAACTTGTGAAGAAATTGTATATTTTCCGTTAATAATGATTGTTTTAATTTTGTGAGGTTTATTATATATTTAATAGGTTTTTAAATTTCTATTAATGTGTGATTCAGAAAAAAAATAAAAATGAATTCAAACATTTTAACACTATCAAAGGAATGAACAGATACATAAAAGATTTTTGTTTATTTGAAATAATTGAATTTTACATTTACAATAAAAATAAAAATAGTTTCATAAATTATTTTTAAATAATTATATTAAAATATACAACGCTAAAAATAAATTAGATTAGTAATATACTAAAAAAGAACTTAGTTTTTTCCGTCATTTTTAAAGATTTAATAATGATATATATTTAATAAGATAATGACATCATCAATACAGAGATATTGTTCAGACTTCTCGTTAATCTTATGTGAAGCATAAATCCTTTAGTAGAATGAGAGTTTCTTTAGTAAAAGTATCAATTTGATGCTCAGTGTGTACAGTGCGTTGGAAAGGCAACTCTCAAATGATTAACTCACAAATCTTGGAAAATAACTTACCACTGCTGAGCTTATATTTCAGTTTTAACTTCCAATTGCTCCACCTCGCCCCACCCACGTCACTTTGCCAAACAATTTCAACTTAATTAAATGCGTCTTTAATACTTTTTCGGTGTGCGTAGACAGGCAGAGGGGACTGTAGGAAGAGAGTGGAGCCTGATTGACAGAAAGACTTACAAAAGTGCTTCCCAGCTGAATGTGGCCTGAAGAAGACACGTTGTCACACATTTACATACAGTTATGCTCATATTTGTTTGGCTATGAAAAAACAGAGAAAACTTTACACGAACACACACGGAAAACTCCCCTAGAGGGAAAATCAGTGGAGTGACAAGGGAAGCGGGAAGCAAACAGCAAAGCTTAAAATAAAGTTGATTAAAATTTGAAAGATTTTTGACAGTTATTATGCCAGAGGCCCGAAAAGTTGCGCGATTTCCACGCAACGAGTCAATATTGACAGTCAAGCTTGAGAACTGGAGGCGGCATTTGTCAGAGATCGGGGGCGTATATAGCTGGGGGTGGGGTATGGGATATGGAGTATAGAGAGTGGAAGAGCGTAGATTGAACAGCAGATTGGATGTAGCCATGGAGACATACGTAATATCTGTACCTGTTTGTATTACAAACAATTTCCACTAAATGAATTCCAACTGAGATTACATTTCATTCAATGCAACGTGAACATGGAGAACGAGTGCAAGCAATACAACTGAAAATCAGCAACAAGCACATAAATAAAATTAGCTTTTGGGTTGTAACTTTTAAGCAAACTATTTTTATACTCTCTGCAAGAGTATATTGGGTTTGTGAAAATGTATGTAACAGGCAGAAGGAGGCGTGGCAGACCCCATAAAGTATATATATTCTTGATCAGCATCACAAGCCGAGTCGATATAGCCATGTCCGTCTGTCCGTCTGTCTGTCCGTCTGTCTGTCTGTCTGTCTGTCTGTCTGTCTGTCTGTCTGTCTGTCTGTCTGTCCGTATGAACAAACAGATTTCAGAGATTGTAAGAGCTACAAGTTCGAGCTTGGTCTCAATCGATCAGATATTAAGTCAGTCAATACAAGAATCTTTTTTTTTTTCGATGCCACGCCCCATTCGCCCACAATGAGCAAATAACTAGACACACCTCGGAAAAAATTGGTGTTTTGGGCGAATATCTCAATAACTATTGCACCTAGGATCACCAATTTTGGTATGGAGGTTGCTAGTGACAGCAGAAATGCGTTGACATTTAAATTTTTGGACTGCCACGCCCCGTTTTCCCACTATTAATAAAAGTAATTCTCAACTTTTTAGGCATTCTTTAATATAGTACAGTATTGTAATTTATAATTCGAGTGAAGACTAACTATATCAAACTATCCTGAAAGGCGCATTGAAATCGCACTATAAACAAGAAAACTAGAAGCGTTACAATATTGATAACTGAATGCAATATCATGTATGAGTGCAAGTGAGACAGAAACATACAAGCACATGTGACGGCAGCGCTGCAGCATTCATATCAATGTTTGAGTGCAAACGAGACAGAAACATACAAGCACATGTTTGCTTTCGTGGCGGCAGCGATGCCCGCAGTCGCTGGCCGCGCTGAATACACACATACATACATACAAGTATATGCATCATATATTGTCATTCGTGTGTGTATTCGCATACAGACAACCAGATGTATGTGTGATTATGCTTAGATTCTTTTTGTTTCAACGTGTTTTAATGCAAGTACAACACATTGTAATATCTCTAGACCGATTTTAATAATTAAATCGCGAAAAAATGCAGAGAGTATTTTACGGTCGGGCCTGCTCGACTGTACTTTTCTTACTTGTTAAAGCATGCTGCAGTCGGACAAGTGACAGTGGAGGACGGCTACCGAAAAAAGTATACAAACTAAAACTGTCCATGGAGGACAATCTTTACTTTGGCTATAAAAAACAACAAATGGTATTTGAACATTACTAAAACTAAAAGAATGAATAATTTTTAGCTCATGTGGCTGGGAGTGACCATGGAGGACAAGAGCAGCAAACTACGGGATAGGGAGTTGTTTGATTGGTTGCTTAAAATTAAATGGTTAAAAAAATCATAGTTCTCTAAATCAATTGGTTTTAGAAAGAAAATGTGACTATAGGAAATCAGAAACCCCGAAGGAAAACTGAAAAGTGCGTAAAACACTCATAAGTAGCGTTAAAGTGCAGTGTGTGCTGCCGTGTATTGCTGACAGACCATAAAAAGACTATGGAGGACAGACGGACTCGATATAAAATGGAATTTTATAGGCCAAACTGAAGACAGTGGAGGTGGAAGATGTTAAATTGGAGGTTAACCGAGACATGCAGTAGCCCATTGTGGAGGGAGGTAGACAAAGAGCGAGAGAGAGAGAGAGAGTGAGAGAGTTGGAGAGGGGGAGGGAGAGGGGAACTAATAAGCCACAAGGCGGCTCGGTTCGGTTCGATTTAATGAGAAGCCGTCGCTACTTTCCGCAACGTTGAACGCGTTAAACTAATCAACGCACGGGCGTACCTCACCACCCACTCCACTGCTGCTCCAATAGAACCCCAAACAGACTCCACCCACCGACCACCCCGCTGCTTTTTGAACATTCGACAGTTGCCGCCCACCCAACCGCCCCCTCAGTCAACAGTTGTTTGTTTGTCTGCTCAATTGCTTGTTAACATTTTGCGCAATTTGGCGAACGAGCAGGCGAAATGGGCGTGGCAGGCGGGCAGGCTTAAACTACCTGCAAACATGGAAAAAAGAACAAACCAATTGAGTGTGTTTGTGTGTGTGTGAGTGTGTGTCCTGCAAAAAGTCATAAAATTTTATAGTTTAGTTTCGTCTCCAGCGACTGAACGGACAGAGCAGAGAAGGCTGCTGGGCAGGCAGAGACGTAGCTAGAGCAGGATGGGGGAGGAGTGGAGGGGTAAATAAGGAAAACCGTGTGTTATGGCTGTGAACTAATCGCCACAACGTTTTTCGTTTCGACTGCGCCAGTTAATGAAATGGTCAGTCCAAAATGTTGTTGTCCTTCGGGTTTTCTGCCTGCACATGTCATGGGTCAGGGGGTGTAAGGGAGGGCAATTAAAAGCCAATGCGGGGGTGGCAGACACACACACCGACTCTCACACACACTCAATTGAAATGAAGACGTCTGCTTTGCTTTTCCTGCATCTTAGCTCATTAAAGAGCGCCCCTGTCGTCAGCAATTGCAATTACTGGGCACAGTTCGATTCAATCTGAAGAAGACTTAGTAGATTGTGTTATTGTATGGCTTGGCTACTGCTACCTACTTTAATTTATCAGCTTATTGCAGTAGGTCGATAGTAAATAAATCGTAAGATGCAGAAATCGGTTAACTGTATGTGGAAATTTAAAAGGCGAGTATGGAAGAGAGAGAGAGGGAAGGAAGAGAGTGGCGAGTGAGAGCTATAGCTCTATTTGATTACAAAATCTCTGAAATGCCTTTTAACCAGTTTCGCCACTTTCCTCTAACCTTCCGAATAAGTCTCCTAATTGAACCCCCTTTCCACTCCACTTTGGCTAAAATACTCCTGTCAATTCCCCCGCCAGCCATTCAGTCGCATATTGCATTACACACAATCAAATCAAATCAAATGAAATCACACAAATCAGGCCAAATCAGGCCAAATCGCTGTCGCAATTTGCCTTTTGGCAAACAACAAAACTTAACCCAAAAAAGAGCAAAAAAAAAAAAACACACACATAAGCATATATTTGAGAGCAATATCACATGTGTGTGGGGAAGGGTGAGTGGAATGGCAACCCTATAACTCACGCTTATGATTTTTAAGGGCACATCAAAAAGCAAAACGAACCCTTCGAAAAAGCCCGGGACACAACTATAACCAATAAACATTGTAACAAAATTGCTTGTTTTTGCAGCTAATAAAATCATAAAAAATATATATAATAGCAGAGAAAGAAATCTACGTAAAATAGGGAAAAATCCTTGGACGAGGGGTGGGTTAAAAAAAAGGCAAAGAAAAGACAAAATGACAAGTGACTTTTTTATCACTGGGCTCGGGACAGCATAGAAGGCACAGCAAAACGATAGAGTCATGGCCATGGATGTATGGATGAATAGCTGTAGCTCAAGATGCGGCTCCAAAGTGGTGCTGGAGGGGGAATTGGGGATGGGGGAGACAGTAACTGGATAAATGGACCACACCACAATGCATGCAAATTGTAACAAGGATAATGGCAAACTCTCAAAAGACCACCGCAAACAAGACGACTACAAGTATCACGCATCAACCCCGAATCGAGCCCAAAATCGAGGGTAGAGCACCAAAGACACACACTGAGGGGAGCAATACGCGAAGGAATGAAGGTTGAGGGGTGGATTGAGGGGGCTGAGGGGAGGGGTGTAGCTGACGCACACGCTTAAGTGCCACTTGACAAATTGGTCAAGTGATTTGGCAAAAAAGCAGAATTTTGATAGCATGAGGAGCAATAGAAAAGCCATAGACAAAGTCCATAAGAAGTGGAAAATATGAAAAGCGTACGAAAATTGTCATAGGAATTGCCAGTTTTTCTTTTGCAATAAAAAGAGGTTAACTTTATGATGTTGTCAATATTTTAAATCGGTTAGGGTTAGACTTGGATTAATGTTTAAAAGATCAGGTATTGGTTTAGTTAAAACTTATCGATAACAATATGAGTGGTTATGCTTGTGATCGATTTTGGAAGATTTAGTCTTAATAGAAAGCAAAGGCTTGTACCTGCGGTTTGTTAGGTTTATTTTTCGTATCCCTGACTGGAATTTGGGTTCAATAAACATTTGAGTATTATCGTTATCGATAAACTTCACCTACATACGCTGTTTCCTGGCTGAACTAATTATTATTGTTATTATTATAAAATAATGGAATAATTTGAAGGATCGTCAACATAAAATCCGAAAAAAAAGTATTTTCAAACTAATAAAAACATATGTGTGACATTGATCGTAATCGATCAACGATAATCGCAAGTTGTTGAATTTATACACATGTGACTGACTTAAAAATTGTTGGCTTCTAGTCAAAACAACGTATGGGGCTTAAAAAACCAACAAGTTTTTTGTAACAAAATATTTTAATAGTTACAGTTATCGATAAATTATCATTCCCGAAATTCTAAATCCTTCATATGTCTCCTAAAATGAAGCAAATACATCTGGAAACACAAATAGTTTTCACATTAAGTGTTATAAAATAATCAGTTAAGTTTAATCGTTATCGATAAATTGTCACTCGCCACTCAACTCTTGCCTCCTGCGTTCCGGCTCAAGCAGTTTTTCCAGCTTAAAGTAAACACACACAAATTTGCCAACAAGCTCAACTGTTATCGCTATCGATAACATATCCGTTTAACATTTGACAACTCTTTTTTATTGGATGGTTTTTACTCCCCTTCCTCCACAACTGTCAGAGGAGTAAATCCATAAACCCATTGCAAATATTCTAAGCTCATCAAATCGAGCGATTGACAAATTGCTTGTCTACGTGTGAGTTCCTCTTTTGGGCTCGATAAGGACACGAGTTGACTGACAACTATATGAAATGTCCTTAGACATCATATCGGAGGGTTGCTCCTTGTTGTTTTTTCCAATTTTTTTTCTGTCGGTTTTATCTCCGTTTCTGTTGTCAGGATATTGGAAGAAAATATTGCTTGTAATTGTCTGTTTGATGGACCAAACAATTTTGATTGAATTCAATTACGTTGCCTGATCCTTTCAGCGAATCCTTTATTGGGACGCGGTGGTTGTTCGCGACTTCATCTCCTGCTTCTTCTTCTTCTTGCTGTTTTGTGGATTGTTGTGGGCTTAAGTGATTTGCAATAATTTTCGAGCGATAGAGAACTTTGGCTCATATGTGAAAAATATCCGTTGTCATGGTTTGTTGATTTGTGCGGATGTTCTGAACGCACCAATCCTTCTCACAGTGCTTGCCAAAAAACTGCACACTCTGGGGTTACAAAAAGAAAGAGACAGCTAGACTGGCAGAGAAGGAGTGAGATTGAGAGAAAGGATTCGAAAGGGTTTCACTTTCAGTTTCGATTTCACTTCGTTTTGAGTCGGTTTTTCAATGCCATGGCAATCCTATACCCTAATTTGAAGGTATTATAATTTAGCGACTAACAAAACCGGACTACTATATTATATAGCTATCATAGGAACATTAGGATGAGAAAAGTTAAGAATGTAAAGATGTTTACTGTTTAATGACTTATCGGTTAAAATGATAATGTAGTGAATCGGAATATGATACTACAAGCTGCACTAGTTTAAATCGCTCCTTAAAATAATTAAAGAAACGATGAATAGAGGGTATCAAATCTTCGGCTGGGCAGTTTGAAGTTTTCATCTTTCTTCGCATTTGTTTGTTTTTGCAATGCTTTCCCGTCGCGTCGCTGCTTTTTTCACAGCCCAAGTAGATTAAGTGATTTTCAAGTCATGTCCTTTTTTTGTTAGCTCTGGTAGCGTCTTTCCCTGCCGCCACTCCCACTCCCACTCCTACATCTACTCCTTTACAGTGATGGACTGCTGCCAAGTGAAAGTCATGTCATATGTGGGTGGCTTTCTGTTTGTGTTTGACTCTACTTTTCCTTCCTTAACTCTTTCTCATTCTCCTTCTCCTACTACATTACCATTTCCATTTTGGGTTTGGGCCCTGTTTATATTACAAGGGTTATTGAGCAAATCACCACGACAGGCCAGCGCACACATAAAACGAGCTATGAAATCCAGTTTGTTAGCATAATTTGTTTGATTTTTATTAGATAGACAATATGCCGGACCCCATCACACACACACACACACTTACACTAACACACGTTCCTATTTTTCTTCCTTTTTTCCCACTCGTACCGATTTTCTTTTTTTTTTGCCTCGTCATATTAGTGGAGACCTTTGACTAACCCGACACGTTTTTGTTATTAATTTTTATTACGAGTCTAAATAAATTGCATTACCTTTCGCACACATTTTGTAAATTGAATTTACTCCCTCGCAAAAGACAACAGAAACTGACCGCAATGAGAGCAACAAAAAAACCGAACCCTTTTACTAGCGGATGTGCTGCCCCCAAAGGAACTCGACTACCCTATTTTGCCCAGGCCAAAACAACACGCCCTTCACCAGGATGCTCACTAAATTTTTTAGTCTCAGACTAAAATAGTTTCTTAAGGTTTTCCATGGTCTTTTTTCTTGGTGAGTTTGCAAAAATCTCAGCAAATGTTTTCAAAAAAATCCACATAAAGTTTATAAAAAAACAAAAATTAATCTAGGTTTTTTATAGTCCTCAAAAGGTATTACTAGTTTTGGCTAAAAAAGAGCATGAGTTTTTATCAGAAAGGATTACCTTTTTTACTAATATTCCAATAATAAAATTAAATAACTTTTATCTGAAATTATTTTAATTTAATTATCAAATATATTTATTAAAAATAATATTATATTTCCTTAAAAACTTAGCTGTGTAAAATTAATAAATATTTTTTTTATTAGATAAAAAGAAAAAAAAAATGTATAACTATAAAAAAGTAACACAATTTTTACAGATAGCTCTGATCTCTGGTCTTAAAAAAAATAAACCCATCAACTTATCCAACAATTTTACATTATTTTTGTAACTAAAATCTAATTTCATTTATTTTCAAAATAAATAAAAGTATTCTAGGTTTGGGCTTACAAGTAATTTAAACATTTTTATTTTAGTAATGAAGTAATTTAGTTACTCGTAACTTAGTTTAAAAAACCCTTACAACAATATTTCTTTAAAAAAAATTCCTAGTACCATGATCCAACGCATTTTAAACTGTTACATTTTTTAAACAATTTTTAAGTTCTTGAACTTACATTTCTGAAGGCTTTCTCCCGTGTAGTGTCATCTTTATGACTGCTCCTAAGTCATTTACCATTGACATCTTCTGGCAGCCAATATCACATACATATATACTATGTACATATATATGCTCCAAAATATCACAGAGCCCATAAATTTCGACGAGTGCCATTAATTTTTCGACATTTTCGAATGCCAACAAAAAAAAAAAAAAACCAAACAGAAAAAATAAAATACATGGAGTAATCGCCAGTTCTATAACATTTCCATTGTTCGGAGCAGTGAAAGTGGAAGCGGAATACCCCCTGAATTTCCACATGCTCTAGCAATGATTTACTTGAGCAAAGTTTTACTCTCCATGACTCGGTCTCAGTCTCAGTCTCTGTCTCTTTCCACTTGTACATTTTTAATATCAAACAATTTGTAATAAATAAAAACATTTCTTATGAATGCCATTAACATAAATGTCAACCAGAACACGCATATAAAGCGACAGATCTCCAACCCCAAAAATTATTATAAATTACATATAAATAGCATGTTGAAAGTCTTCGATAACTGAGCTTCATGTATAATCCCAGTAGCTGGGAAGTATTTAGCGAGAGATGGAACGAAATGCGATAAAATATTGTTAAAACTAACATAAAACAAGTAAGAAAAGTACAGTCGAGCACGCCCGACCGTAAAATACTCTCTGCATTTTTTCGCGATTTAATTATTAAAATCGGTCTAGAGATATTACAATGTGTAGTACTTGCATTAAATACGTTGAAACAAAAACAATTTAAGCATAATCACACATACATCTGTTTGTCTGTATGGGAATACACATACGAAAGACAAAATATGATGCATATATGTATGTATGTGTGTATTCAGCGCGGCCAGCGACTGCGGGTAGCGCTGCCGCAACGCAAGCAACGAAAACATTCAAACATGTGCTTGTATGTTTCTGTCTCGCTTGCACTCATACATTGATATGAATGTGGCAGCGCTGCCGTCACATGTGCTTGTATGTTTCTGTCTCACTTGCACTCATACATGATATTGCATTCAGTTATCAATATTGTAACGCTTCTAGTTTTCTTGTTTATAGTGCGATTTCAATGCGCCTTTCAGGATAGTTTGATATAGTTAGTCTTCACACGAATTATAAATTACAATACTGTACTATATTAACAAACGCCTAAAAACGGAACGAAAGTTGAGATTTATTTGTAATTAATTGTGGGAAAAAGGGGCGTGGCAGTCCAAAAATTTAAATGTCAATGCATTTACGCTGTCGCTAGGAACCTTCATACCAAAATTGGTAATCCTAGGTGCCATAGTTACTGAGATATTCGCCGAAAACACTGATTTTTTCCGAGGTGTGTCTAGTGTTTTGCTCATTGTGGGCGAATGGGGCGTGGCATCAAAAAAAAAAAAGATTCTTGTATTGACTGACTAAATTTCTGATCGATTGAGACCAAGCTCGAACTTGTAGCTTCTACCGTCTCTGAAATCTGTTTGTTCATACGGACAGACAGACAGACGGACAGACGGACAGACAGACAGACAGACAGACGGACAGACGGACATGGCTATATCGACTCGGCTTGTGATGCTGATCAAGAATATATATACTTTATGGGGTCTGCCACGCCTCCTTCTGCCTGTTACATACATTTTCACAAACCCAATATACTCTTGCAGAGAGTATAAAAAAGTGGGGCTTTCAAGTGATTTTTATGGCATTTAAAGTGACCAATGCAATGCCTGTGGCTTCTTTAACAAAACAATTGTAGTTTACATACAATTTGCTTAAAAAAACTTTGTTTAATAAATTAAAATTCCCTGAAAATTGACACAAATAAATTATGTGTAATTAAAAGTGACAATGGAGGTGCTAGAAGCAATCACAGAAGAAAACTGTGCTGAGGTCAGAGGTGAGGACATTTCAGAAGGTTTATTCAACTGACAATGTAGGTGCCAAGCAGCACATTTGAGATGAATTCTCAGATATTTCCATGTATCTAGATACATATGCACAAGAGTCAGATACTTGCGACTTTGACAGCTAGCGGTACAGTTGTGCTTGGCTATGTGAGACAACATCGTGTCGTCCATATTGTTATTTTAATTTTGAAAATTGCAATAACAATAAAGACACAACGCTAACAATAACAAGTATGCACACATGCACAGACATGCATATGCAAGATGAGACAGGCACAAAGAGTGAAAGAGCGAAAAAGAGAGAAAGAAAGCGAGAGAGAAAGAGAGAGGGGGCGTTGTATTTGTCTACATGACAAGTAGGCAATATTTGCATACTCAATTGCATTGTAAATTTTTCTATGCCAGAGGAAAGAGAGGGAGAGAGCGAGAAAGACAGAGAAAGAGAGGGAGAGAGCAAGATGAGGAAGCAAAGAAGGACTCGGCACGCATACAAATACAAGTGAAAAGTCGCGCCTAAGTGTATGCAATGCAAAAAAACACACACAAGAAGCAGAAGAGAAAAAAAAAGATGCAGATGACAGAAAAATTGTTAGAAAAATGCTGAACAAAGCAATCAGAGCAGGTGTAAGCATGTGTGTCTGTGTGTGTTGATGACTGCTGCCGTGAGTGTGAGTGTGTGTGTGTGTGTGACGACGATGATGACGTACAGTTTTCATTTGAATGACAAAAAGTCAGGTGGGCACTCGAGCCCTTTTGCCTTCGTGCAACGAGCACATTGTGTGGGCGTGGCTTTTGTGTATTGCGCCCAACTTGACTGACTGACTGACTGTATATAAATATACAATATGCGGGCATCTACACACACCCACACATACACACACACATGCAGCTCTGTCGAGTGTGTGTGCCAGGCCCCAAAACACTTAACATATTCTAATTATTCATGCTTATTTTATATTGTTTTGTCAGTGCTGCTGAAAGCCCTATCCAGCACCCACCTGGCTGCCAGTCTCCGCCTTACAGCCTCCTTTTCACCCCGTCCCCCTTTTCCTATAAAAAAGGAGGGGGTCGGTAGGGAAACTGTTTTAGTCACTAGCGTGTTTCTGTTCTTGGCGCTGTCTTATTAAAAATTACAAATAGTCAACGTTTAATTATATGCAAGTATCTGTAAGTGTCTGTTGGACAGTGTGTGTGTGTGTGTGTGTGTGGGATTTTCTTTATATGTAGCCTACTTTTTGGGGCGCTACCAATAAATCTGTAGCTGAGCTGCAACGACAGAAGGCAGAAATGCGCTTCACTTGCGGCAACACAGACACAAACACACACACACACAGCACACACAGCACACACAGCACACACAGACTGACTCACATGAGATATTTATCTTAAGCACACATGCTACATTGAAGCAAAAAAGAAGCAAACAAAAAACAAATAAAAAACTGAAAAAAAAACACAAAACTGAAGCATTTTGCACCAATTTTTGTGACGATGTCAACAACAACAAAAACAACAGCAACGAACGAACGAGCGAAGCAAAACGCAACATACATTTGTGCACAGCAGCGCCATCTAGCGGCTTCATCTACACCCACGCTCTTGCTCTCCTCCCTCTACCTTTTTCACATTTTCTCTAGCTCTTTCTTGCTCATTGCAAAACTAATGTTGATGACAATGTTATGGGCGTCATGACAGCCATAAGCGCACTTGACAGCACACGGGCTAAGGCACGGGTAGAGGGGAGGGGAATTCGAGGAGACGAGTGGGGGTGTAGGAGGGTGTGAGAGCGAGGCTAACACCTGTACAAATGTCATCTACTAAATCTTTACCACGTCGTTTTGAGCTAAAAATATTAAAAGAAATGCAATTGGTAATCAGCAAGAAGTACAAAGGCTTATAGATGGGGGGGGGGGGAGAAGAAAAGTAAAATATGAAAACTTAAGTTATTCTCTATTTTATCCACAGATGGATGGTCTAGGCAGTGCGAGTTGTGCAGATTTTGAAGAATTGAACTAACAAACCCATTAAAAGCAAAGGCGAGCAAAGCTGCTAGAAATTAAATAGCAATAATGACTGACAATGTGATAATTAAGTGAATAAAATATAATACAATTTTTTTTATATTTTATTTTATACTTTAGATAATATTAATCAATCAAAATGAGGAGTTAAAAGTTATCAAAAATTTGAAAGGAAAATGTCTTTAGTATCTTAAAAGATATTTTTTGACTTTCTGATAAATTGAATTATTAAACATGTTAAACTAATTGTGTTTAATTAAGTTTAATTTAAACATTTTTTTTTTATTTTTTATAATTTTATATATTTTGTTATAATTCTATGTTTTGTTATATTTGTGGCAATTTAATCAAGTTTTACATTAAGGAGAATAACAATTGATCATAGAAGATAAATATTTAAGATAAATATAAATAAGAAATTTACAATATTTAAAAAAATATCTTGGTTGAGGGGTTGTTGAAGGAACCTGGTAGAAAGATCCAGTGGATGGTTCAATTAGAGGCTTCTTTTTCTGGGCTTGGTGGTCAGTCGTCTGGCAAGCTCATTTGGGTGTCTTCCGCATTGTATGTAATTTTCTGTTTTTAACTCGTTCAATAATTTCCATTGTTTATATGTATTTATATGTGAGCTGCCTAAAAGTACGTAACAATTATCTTACATAATTTTTTGTTTGTTTTATATCTTATATTTACTTAATTTTACATCAAATTGGCTAAGAAATATACGTAGTTCGAATATGAAACTCAAAATAAGAGGACATACTAAACCTATCAACTATGCGTACATATCACGATTAAGAAGCCACCTGAATATTTTAGACAGACAACAACTGGGTAATAAAAGAGGAGGTGGCGGGAGGCTGAGGCGCCTAAAAAGGTAACATCCAATTGATCTAAGTATCAAAAGCTTAAATGAATTACTACCTTACCACTTGTAACATATAGTATTAACTCTAAATGTATCTAAATTATAAACAGTATCATTTATGTTGTTAAGGAAACAAAAAATTAAGTAATATATAAGAAAAGAATATTATACAATGGATTAATTTTCTATTGCATCGTGATTATTAAGACATCAGGCATCAGTCGAAGCAGCGCAGCCATCGAAGTCAGCATCGACGTCATGAGCAACGGCGACAGCGACAGCGACTGCGCTGCTGACGTCGCCCGTTGACGTTTGTTTATCTGTTGTTCTGCTCTCAGCTAAGCTCAACGAGAGGGGCCACATCTTGGGTTGCTGTTGTTGTTGCTGCTACTACTACTGTTGTTGTTGTTGTTGTTGTTGTGTGTGCAAGAGATTTGCAAACTAAAGCCTCATCACAATGTCCTCAAAATTCAAATAGCAACTACAACAACAACAACAACAAGTGTAGTTGGGCACGCAAAACAGCGAAACGTTGACTCAAAACTGCAGACTGCAGGCGTAGTCGTAGGCGGTGGCGGTGGCAGAAGTGTGCGGGGTGGGGCGGAGGTGTAGAAGCAATTGTCACACGACGCTACTTTTGCAAATTATTATTATTATTTTTTTATGCCTCACATGTGTGAAAAGAGTAAGAAAGAGAGAAGAGCAAGTGGGCGACAGAAAGGGACGGAGAGAGAAAGAGAGAGGGAGAGTGTGTCTGTATATGAATTGCAAATATGACTTGACTGTCCGCCCCTTTTTAGACCCCGCCTCGTTCTCCATCTCCGTTGTACCTGTTTCTTAACAAGCGGCACCTGTGAGCTTGCACCTAACCCCGCCAGCTTGCCACACCCACCACTCCTTCCTCAGCGCCTTCACACTGAAGACAAGTCCCAGTGCCTGTGCCCCTAAGTGGAATATGTTTTATTTAGCATTTTTAAGTGTTTGCTGGCTCTACCAACGCCACCGACCAAAACAGCCCCTACCAACCCCTACTACACTCTACTACGCCTTCTGGCACGCCTACTGCCACCCCTTTAGCAGGCAGAGATGCTCTGATTGTTGTGCTGCTGCTGTTTCGCTGCTGCTGCTTGAAGCAAGTAATAATAATTATTGTTATAGAAAGGACAAAGTATAATTTCAGATATGTAGCATAGCTCAAGGGGCCAAGGTGGTAAAGCTGTGGGTCAGGGGAGGGGATTGGGAAGGGCTTAAGGCAGGCAAGAAAACGACGCAGAGAGAGGAAGGGTTAGGGGGGTAGGCAACTGGGTGCAAGCTCGTTGCACTCATGCCCAAGACAAACAGAAATAGAAATTAATGAGTTGATATAAGGCGCAAAAAAATAATAGAAATAAAATACAAAACGTACAACAAAAAGCAAAGATGAGAAAAGAAGGTGACAAAGTGTGTTTAGCGAGACAGAGACGGAAAGAGAAAGAACAACTGAGTTAGCGAGGGGTAGCAAGAGCTCTGTCAATTAGTTGGTATTTTTGCTGAGCACGTTGGAAAACTCGTCCAGTTACTTAGCATTAAAAGAACTATTTGATTCTCACTAAGTTAAGACTTCCTTTTATGATATTAAATACGTTTTTCTTAACTTAGAATTCTTTGGAAATGAATATTACTTCGGCTTATTATATAAGTTGGTACTAACTCTGGATTTATTTAAAAAATCTTGAATATGAATTCAGTGCTTAATAGTCAGTTCCTATTCGCTTGTGCTTTGCTTTCTTTGTTTCAATTCATGTTATGAATAATGGTACTTCTTTTGGACATATTTCTATTCCCAGTTCGCTCCCCACTCTCATTTCTAATACTGACACTAGTCATATTCCAACTTCCCATTTCTTGCCATTTTCTAATAATAGAAGTAGTCTTTCTACTACATCTTCTCCTCAGCTTCCTTCATCTCCTACTCCTAATCCAACTTCTTGTCATATTATAAGGTAATCTGCATAACTTCTTCTTGTCTTACCATCTTTCATTTGGATTGGACAACTATATCTACTAGCTGCCACTGAATTAATCGGTAAAAATTATTTAAATATTTATTTTTGTATGGTAAAATGAGCACTGTAATGAGTACGGGGTCCATTACAGTCGGCTTGTTAGACTGTAGTCTTCCTTACTTGTTAGTTTCTTCTAAGCCCCTTCTTTACCCTATGGACTTTCTTTCTCCAATATTATATGTCCAATTCTGTTAAATGTTCTTATATCAAATATTGCTTTGTTTATCATTTCTCTGACAAGTCCTTATTAATCAGCTTATTTATCTATCTCCCTTTTCTCCCACATTTACTATTATTTTCTTCTCTATTCCCTATTTAATATAAGTTTATAACTATATGATAATTTCTTCTCAATACGCTTTATTCTTAGTCGATTTTTCAATTCGTTTCGATAATTTCACCCTTTTGGCAGCACTTCGTCTCTCTGCTGTTACCAGGGTTGCCACTGCCTCAAAGTGTGGCAATTAAAGCATGTGGAGATACGCTTAGAATCGTCTCAAGCCGCCAATGACAAATTGTTGAGCTGTCAAATGTGACGTTTAGCTGTCAAAATAACGGTGACGTCAGCGGCGCCGACGAGGCTAATGAGAGTAGGTTGAGAGGCAGGAGAAAGCAGGCAGAGTGGGAGGGATGGAAAGGGCAAGAAAAAGGGGAAACCTAAATTGAGCGCAGAGTCAAAAGCTGAGCAAATCGGGTAGAGGGAAAGGAGAGCGGAGTCTGATGACACAGAAGGAGTATTTTGGAGGGTAAGCTAACATTTTTATTATCATTATTTTTGTGGAGAAGGGGTAGCGGAGTTGCAGGAGAGGAGGAAACATTTAAATTAAAATATTCCCTAAGTTAACTGCATATGTGAATTGCTTAACTGAAGCCAAGGAACACTTTCTCCGGGATTCGGAATCGGATTTGGATTCCGAATGGGATTGGGATGGGTATTTTTGAGGTTGGGTCTTGGGGGTCGCTTAGGTCTGCCACTGCTGAAGTGTCAAGCTGTCAAAGTTGCCATTTTTCACACACAGAAAGACACACACACACACACACACACAGCTTTAGCCTGTTGTCAAATATTGAAAAATGCTTTTGGCTGTCGCCTTTTGCAGTCGTGTGTGTGTGTGAGAATGTGTGTGTGTGGCCACATGTGCGCCGAAAAAGGACCAAGGACCAAGTGTATGCCACTTAAGCCTTCACGGGCTTTCATTTCATCATTTCGGCTAAATAATAAAAATGATGACGAGCATCAGAATGAGGACGCTGATGAGTTTTAGTTATCAAATAGTGCGACAGTCAGTCGTCAACCCTTGAAGCCAGAACGAAGCAGAGTACTAAGAACTAATAAGCGTGTACCTGCCCCAGCAACCCACACACACACGTACACTCGCACACACACTCACACTCACACCCATACAGCTGCAGCTACTTTAAATTCCATGTGTGACACTTGATCATTTGTCATTGGTCCTGAGCCGCCCTGTGGACACTTTGGGCTTTTTGCGGTTACCGTTGCGAACTGGCTATAAAGATAGGTTACGCAACAGACAGCAGGAGGAATACCCAGCTAAAGTGGTGCGGTGGTAACGTATGGCCTTGGGAGATAGGAGATAGGGTTTGGTGGTAGTTTTGGCCCATTACTAATGATGATGATGATTATGATGATGACCAATGCTGACTTGATTGCAACAAAATACAACTGACGTATCATTTAGTCCTGCATTTAGCTGTGACAACAAATTTTCCATCTTTATATCTATTTATCAAAAACTTAATTGACGTTCCTATATAGCTGCTGATATATTTTAAATTGCCTAGGATACGCCCATAGAAGCTTTTATTAATATTAACCCGATTTATTCTTATAGATTTCTTTATGTAAACTGTAAGTAAACAATTTCAATTAAGATAGTTTTGCTACAAATCGGAGATTTTCAAGCTGTCTGAAGCGTTTATGATATAGTAATTCGATTCTTACCATTTTCATCTAGGCCTACACAACATATAACATGTGTATTTGATTAAGGTTAATCGGATAACTCTATAGTTAGACAGCGAACACCCCTCAGAAGTCCATGCCTCTCTTAAGCGGTCTCTTTAAGAGACCTCATTTAAAGACGGTCATCATATTCGCTAAACAGTAGGTGTGCGGTAAGAGTTTTTTAAATCTCCTAAATAGTATTCCCTTTACAAAATAATATTTAAATTTCTCATATGCCTCTAGCATATATAAGGTGACCGTTTTTCCATCAAAATTCAAACCTAACTTGCTTTAATCCCATTCCAAAGACTTAAAGCTTTGATTAAATATGCCTAATTACAATTCAAAGACACCGAAACATACTGAAATTGACACTTTTGTTTGTTTGAGTCTTTACTCCGGGCTTGAAGTCTTTACTTCAATGGGTAACTCCCTAAAATATCCCCAGCTCCTTGGGTGCAAAATACATTTACAGTTATAAATTAAATTTCCAACTCAAACAAATCAGCCAAAATACCTTTCAATATCTCAGCCCGAGGCAGGCATTATTGTCGTCATTTTCTTCCTCATCTTCTGCTTCTTCCTCTACTGGGTTCTCATTCACAGCGGAAGGTGCGCTACCCCGCGGGCCACAAAAAGTTCAAGGGTGCGGGAGAGTGGTCTGTTGGGTAGGGGGCGGAGTGGGGAGCGAAGAGCACGTCAAGCGACTGGGGTAACATTTTTTAAGCTTGGTAATAAATTTTTAATAAGCTTGCTTGTTGTTTTGCCTCGATGCCGTGCCAAAGATATTTTTAATAAATCGTTTTCGAGCACATTGAGAAATGCAAAGACGCGACATTCACAATGGCATAAGGGCATATGAAATATACATACGACAGATAGATAGATGGATGGATAGATGGATGAATGGATAGCTCTATGGCTGTATGCCTGTTTGAATGAATGGTTGTCGGTAATGGTAACCTCTTACCCCCTCCTACCCCCTCTTAACCCCTCGAGTGACTAGCTAACTTGGCATTTCTGAGGGTGTCTTGCGATTTGTCCTCAATGTCCTTGCCACCTTTACCACCGACCCTGTCATTTTAACCTTTGCCCGTCGCTCTCACTTTCTGTACCCTCGCAACTCTGTCACCATATCAAAATTGATATCCAGTCAAATATGAGTTGCAGCCCTCAAAACTCTTGTTACTACTGTTGTTGTTGTTTTTGTTCTCATTACAATACTCTGCTTGGCAATAATGTTAAGTGATTGCAGCTGTCAGAAAATATGTGATGAACCTTGAAGAAAGTGTATATCTACTTCGGCGTTTAACGAATGAATAAGTTTTTCATTTGTATCCTCTGGTTTTTCATTGACTCGGGTTTTTTTGTTTTTATACCCTTATTGAAGGTATAACAATTTTTTCAGAAAGTTTTTACTGTAGTAAAGGGGATATAGCAGAGCCTGTAATCAGTATTTGTTCTTGATCAGAATCAGCAGTTTGTTGATTCGATACTCGATTATCGATATGAAACTGTTTAAAGGTCAGTTTAATATCTGCACGATGAGCTGAGCTATCGTTAAGATCTAAATACTAATATAGGAAACTAAAGGATAGAAAGGTGAATAAAATCAACAGACTGAGTATTGGTGTAATGAGTAGAAAACCGAGCAGTATTTGTACCAGAGGAACAAGTGAACGCAGACTGTCTTTAAGGCCTGGAAAGGGTATTCATTTTGCGGTGTTTTGATTTAAACATCTACCTTTTTTGTACATTTTGTCCTATGACAAGACACATTAACGAAGCCCGAAACATTTTTACATCAATGATATTGAAATGATATGAAATACTCTTGTACCTGAGGGTCGGAGTTGAGGACAGAGGCGTATTTTTCAATTTTAAATATTGACAAGCTGCAGAGGAGAAGGAGCAGTGGAGGGAGATGGAACTGAGCACTGAGGGTTGAGTATTGTCTGCCCGTGGGCTTGCTTAAGGTAATTTGACAAGTTGTCGAAGCTTTAGCAATGTCACGACTGGGGCGCAAGTCAACAAGGCAATAGATTTGGATGGAGTGATGTCTCACTTAGCCAGCGATTTTATGTTCCGGTTTTTTTTAGTAGCACCTCCTCCCTCCCGCTAAGTGAACGGAACAGGTCCTTCTCGGTGCCAGCGGCAACGTGTTGTTGGGCGTTAGGACGCGGCTAATAGATGCACTTGGATTTATATGTCCCATGTAGCCATTTCAGCGCAAATGACAGGCGAAATGAAAGCGGGCGACAGTGGAAGAATTTCGGACGAAAACATGGGAGACACGGAGGACACGGTGGAAAGGGGAGACAGGAGAACAGGGGGTGGCACCTCTGTCGGAGCGAAAAATACGAATGTCAACATTGCAATTACGCAAACATTTTCCGCACACCAATAATATGCCATGACAGGCAGAGAAAGAGAACGACAGAGACAAAGAGTGAGACAGACATAGAGACAGAAGGGGAGAATGAGTGGTAGGGGAAAAGGTAGAAGGGGAGCAAGTTACAACAATGGGCTAACTGGCAAAGGTGAGCTGATGATGCCAAGCCCAACAATGGCAGCCGTAGACGAGTCCGAACGGACAGAAGACGACGACGACGACGATGAGAATGACGTTGATAATAGCGTAAAATGGTGGAAGCCAACAAGGTAAGAACCGTAGAACCGACAAGGCTAATACCCGTACTAAGGAAGGTGTTCAAATTTAAAGAGATCGGAAATTGGATTATTGAAGGATTAAAATATAAATAAAGACTTAATAACAAATATTAATTAAGAGTCATAAATAAAATAAAGAAAATATAATTTTGAAAATATCATGTTAATAGAAAATATAAACATATATATAATTGTAAATAAATTGTTTAATAAAATTGTACAAATAATGTTAATTAAATATAAATATAATTATGAAAATTAATATTAAAACATGATTAAATTTAAATTATAATAAATAACAAAAATAACAAATTCATTATTGCTAACATCCATTTTACATAGAAATAAATATTTACTTTATATATTTACTATAAAAATATATGATTTAGTTATAAAAATATGACCACCAAAATTTGTCAGTTCAAATTAACATAAAAATCTGATTATAAATAATATTAATATGTTAATTTAATTATAATAAAAACTTAAATTAAAATTAAAAGACTTCATATAAAAACAAGTAAGAAAGGCTACAGTCGATCGAGCCGACTGTAAAAGACCCCGTACTCCCATAGTATTGCATTTTATTTAAATTAAAATTTTCAAATGAAATTTAAAAAATTAAAATTAAATATTTACATTTTGAATTAAAATTAAAAAATAAATAAATTAACAACTGTCATCGTCAGCACTCGAACCCGCGATCCATGCGAAGGTTCCACATTGCGCCGCAACTCTATCAGTTGCACCACACCCCTCTTCTATCATTCTTCCGATTATTTGCATATATGTATGTGCACACATACATATGTGTGTATGTATAGCATTGGTCGGCGCGGCCAGCGGCTCCGGGCAGCGCTGCCGCCAGCAGGTAGAGAAAACGTTCGAACATATGTTTGTATGTTTCTGTGTTTGTTTGTATGTGTTGCGCGCATGCAGTGATTTTGCTTTAAAATAACTTCGACTTTGAACCGTAATTTCTCTGTTGTTTGACATAGGATTTTGATGCCACTTTCAGGAAAGTTAGAAATAGTAATTCTCTAAGCGTATGTTAAATTACAACACTGTACTATTTGATTTAATGCCTGAAACAAGGCATTGAAGCTGGAGAGTCTTTTATTTCTGATGAGCAAAGGGGGCGTGGCAGCTCAAAATTTTGAATGACATTATACTAAGGCTGTCTCTAAAAACCAGTTTACCAAAATTTGTGCTCCTAAGTGCTATGGTTACTGAGATATTCGCCTAAAACACAAATTTTTTCGAGGTGTGTCTGGTTTTTTGCTCATTGCGGGGGCGGTAAGGGGCGTGGCAACAATTTGAAATAAACTTGATCTGCTCGAGAAAATAACGGACTTACATTCCAAATTTGGTGTCTCTAGCTCTTGTAGTTTAAAAGATCCAGGTGTTCATACGGACGGACGGACGGACGGACAGACGGACAGACGGACAGACGGACAGACGGACAGACGGACATGGCTATATCGACTCGGCTGTTGATGCTGATCAAGAATATATATACTTTATGGGGTCGGCCACGCCTCCTTCTGCCTGTTACGCACATCTCGCTTCTGACAAACTTAATAGACCCCCTTTACTCTTTTTTAAAGAGTACGGGGTCTAATAATATGAAATCAAAGTCTAAGAATGAAGACAAATTTCAACACATTTACATGACAAATTATATATAAATCATACATATACATATATATGCGTTTTGATTTATAAAAGTAATATTAAATAAATTAAGTAAAGGTATGTAAAAGTAAACATAAACTTCTTCCCAAGTTATAAGTATGAGCATAGATAAAGTACAAATATTAAGCTATATTTTAAAATAATTTATATTTAAATTTAATTATATATAAGCTTCTTTGGTGCAGTGTATCCCATATGTGCGAGTGCACAAAATACTAACCAACCAGTCGTTGAATTGTTTGCACTACATAGGGACAAGTTGGACTTGGACTCAGTTGTTTCGTTGGCTGAATGGCTCTAGGAGGCAGCAGCTGATGTCTGTTTCTGCTGCTGCTGCTGCTGCTGCGTCTGCTACTGCTGCTAGAGTATAAAAAAAAGAATGCCAGGGCAGCAGCAGGTAGCTGAATTGCTGGAACGAACAAACAAATTGGATGCGAATGCAAATAAACGAAAATTATAAATAACAGCAAGCGGACAAAGAGTAAGAAGAGAAATGAGAAATAGAATGGGAATACGAATGCGAATACGAATACGAATTGGAGGGGCAACAGAAACTGGCGTTGTGGATAGGGCGCAGGCAGGAAATGGGGTAAAGGGGACAGTTGTTGGGCAAAAGATGATGAGCCGCAATAACAACAAACTGCAACCCAAAACGAGAGCGAAAGATGACTCTCTGCAGCTCTAGGGGACTTAAGAGTCTGTCTCTCGGTATGTGAGTATCTGTGTGGCATTGCAACACAACAGAACACAACACAACACAACGAAAAGAAAAAACTGAAAGCAACTAGCAATTGCAATATGAAGAAGAAGATGATGATGCTGCTACTGCGAGGACAAAACTGATGAGTTGCAATGAATAGAAATTGCCAAAGCAAATAGCAAACACAATGCAACATGACGGCTCAGGTGAATGAATGTGTATAATTGGCAAATGGGGCACAAGGAGCGACAAATGAAGGAACCACCTAACCACCCAACCACTCTACCGCCTCCTTAGCCTTGCTTCTTTAGCTACAATTTTTTTTTTTTTGCTGACAGCTCAAAGCAGGCGAATAGCTGAACTGATTTGAGCTTTACCCAAAGAACCAAAAATAGAAAAAATAAGGGCATCTGGTGGGCTTGACAATGTCTGACAGTCTCATCAACGCAGTCATCGAAATTAGGGAGTATGTGCAGCCCTACATACTACATACTACGTACAAAATAGACAGATTTAATTAGCACGATCAATTGGAATTTCTTGTTACAGCCGCAAAGAATGCAACACAGACTTTTAGGCACTAGAACTAGTTGCATTTTAAAAGCGAGTTAGTTTATGTCGTCTGAACACCCTTTTAGGTTCGCTAAAAGTTTTGTTGGATCGAGCAAAGTCTTCATGGAAAGCTTTTAGTTAGTCAGCTATTTTCTAAAATGGTTAACTAAGCTTAGATTAAGTAAAAGTTGTGATGGCCGTGTCAATAGCTCAGAGAACTGAGCGGCCGACCTTCATGCTTATATGAGTTCAAATCTGGATGTGGATCCTAAACCACAATCTACAGTATCACTTATAACTTTAAGTTGTAACTCTAATTTGAAAATATTCTTAACACTTTAATTCAGGTTGTCAAGAAACAACAGTAAAATTAAAAGAATAAATACAACAGAAATTAAAAAAAAAAAAAATTAAAAAAAAAGTTGTGATAAATTTAGATGTATTTGGTTAAGAATATAAACAATTTTATTGTTATAAATGGCTTCTGTGTTTTTGGAAGTTATCCAATAAACCGGATCTGAAACAGACGTTGCACATTTGGCTTGCTTATGTTGACACAAAATTATTTAATTAATTAATTTAATTATTTATTAAAGCGTTCAGTATTATATACAATTTTTCTCCTATATTGAAAATTTATTTCAATAAGTGTTAAAATAAAAATATAAAAATATTTCTTTGAAGTCATAGATTAAAGTCAATTAAATCAAATTGTGTATATTGCCTTAAATTTAGTTATTTATTTATTATATTTTAAATTTATCAAAAAAAAATTATTTATTTTTAGATTTAATTAGTTTAGTTTAATACTGGTAGCGTTGCTAAAGAATTGATTTATTCCCTGATTCTATACTTTCGCACAGAACGGCTGGGACGCATTTTATACAGCCGCCGCAAAGTATGCAGCAATAAATTGAGCTGCTTGAGAGAATCACCGGCTTTGCGGGTCAGCGGATAAAATAATCAAGTCGGTCAGCGAAGGAATTAACTGGAATTGGAGCTGGAGTAGGGATGAGAAAATGCGAGTGCTGCTCACGTGTGCGTGTTTCCGCTGAATGTATAACAAAAAATTGTGTTAAGGCAGCCGCATCGTTGGCCAGAAACAAAAGCGTCAAAGACACGAACGACTTGAAATGCAAATGAAACTGACGAAGCGTTTGGCGCGAATTGATTAAAATTCGATTGTTTCTTTTATTTGCTTGGAGCTGTTTTGTTTTCTTATTTTTTGTTTTTAAACGTGGGGTTGGGGGTGGTGGGAGTGTAACCTAAAAAAAGAGGAATTAAATAAAGGGGTTGCTAATGTTATGCTTGTTGTGCGTCTTGCCCATTGTTGTTGTTGTTGGTATTTATTGGCCGTGCCTGCCTTGGCATTTATTACGCGGCATTTGGGAGTTTTAATTATGCCGACGCTGTTGTCGTTTGTCGTTCGCCGCCCCCAACTCCCTGCCTTCCGCCCCATTCCCCCTTCCGCTGAGTGTAACCTTTGCACTCGCGCTCTCTGTCTATATCCCCGGGGCGCTGCCTAATCAGCGGCAGCACATCAGCAAGCCAGCCAGCCAGATCCTGTAACCCTTTTTCTTAGCAGAAAACCCGCTAACCATCCACACGCCTAATCATGTTTCACCCCTTTTGCGCATTTTTACCTTTTTTTTTTTGCCGTTGTCGTCCTTGTCGTCTCCTGGTTGTTGTTTTGCTGCAGTTATTCCTCTTCTTGTTGTTGTTGTCGTTGCTTTTCGATTTTTAATTTTTTAATTCGTTATCCTTGCGCCTGCTCTTTCAGTTTTTAGCGTATTTTTTTGTCTCCATCGCTCTTCTTTTTGTTTTCCAAGCGCCTGGTTAATGGCAACGCGTGTGTCGACGACGTATCCCGTATCTAGGCGGGGTGGAAGGAGGGGTGGACTCAGGGCAGGTGGGGTGTATGTGTGTGTGTGTGTGCAAGGGTTAAGTATTAAACGCTAAATCAGATAATGTTAGACAATTGAGCAGCGACGCCGCCCGCGCCTTGCTGACATTAAAACAAAAGGCACGACACGGCCATCGAAGGATCTCCTTACTTTCTCCCTTCTTCTCCCACTACTCCCGCTTATCCACCGACTTTGCGTCGTCATGCAAATGCAGAGTAAAAAAAGGGTTAGCTTTTCATAAAACACTGCATATATTGACTCAAGTCATGTACACCAGCAGCAGTGGCAGCAGACAACAAACAGCAGTCTGCCAGGACAACTACAAGGACTCGACAAACTTCGATTACAAAAATTCGTATTATCCGATTAAGCGCCAGGCGCAACTTCCCGGCTCTAACTTGGCATAAAAATAAAATTAAAATTTTAAATTATTGCTTCGCTTTGGGTTTGCTTATTTTTTGGTTTCTTCTTTTTCTGGGCGTGGCACACGACGCCCCTGGCATTTGAAAAGCCGACAGTCGGTGGCTAGCCATAGTATGCAACATAAAAATAACAACAAATGTATACAAGTTGGAGTCAATCGGTGTATACACAACTCAAAAATACCCAGTAAGCAGTGAACTGCGAAGAAGAGAGAAATTTGAAGTTAAGACAGGAGTGGGTGGAGTAAGTGATGAAAAAATCTAATGCAAAGTGCCCCAAGAAGAAAAACCTATTTGTGGTGTGACTACTGAACACCCTGTACCTAAAGTAGTATTGAAAGTAAAGCATATCTAGGAGTAAGCACGATTGAAAATGCCTGGTGTCATTATTAGGTAAATTTCATTAATTTTAGAGAGTAAATGAAGGACAAGAGCGATAGATAAAATAGTGAGATGTATTTCAAAGGGATTCAGAGTTAAGATAATGGAGAATGCTCGACTAAAAAATACGCACAAAGTACAGATTTCAAATAAATTAAAATGGAATTTCAAATACTCATCATAAAGTCAACGGGTCAAAGAGTAGACCTGGCTGTCTTATAAAACTGAGTATGCATAACTTATATTTACCTTATATTTTATTAATATACGACCACAACACTAAAACTCCAGGGTATTAAAAGCAATCTAACCAAAAGTAATGGACAAAAATGCGCTGAGTAAATAATATAAAAATAAAGAGAAATCCCAAAAAAAAAGAAACGCGTGAGACAAAACCGGAAGCTTCGCTGCCAACCGCTGATGACAACGGCGACCTTTTTTGGCGATTCACTCGCACAGTTCTCCATTTCTCCAGTTCCCCCTCTTTCTCCATATCCTGCACTTTCTCAGCTACTCAGTTTCTCGTTTGCTCTTGTTGGAAAATTAACGCAAGTAACTGCGCGGAAAATATGCCATGTCCGTGTCGCTGTCTCCGTACCCGTCTCAGTGTCCATCGGACAGTTGGACAGTTGAACGGACCATGTCCGTTGGCCTCACCAAAGAGTTGCCCAACTGTCGCCGGTTTGGCTCAGCCGTCGATGGCTACGTTTGATTAGACGGCAGCTTAAAGGGATTCTCATAAAGCTACACTTCAAATTTATTTATTTCTCTGCCCAAAGAGCTAAGAGCTAAGAGCTAAGATGGTGTAGCATAGGAAAGTCGCTATAGCATTGAAAGAAGTCTGGGAATATTTGGTATTTAAAAGTGAAGTTCACGCTTCGATAGTTTTTTCTATCAATCGGAACTATTTTATTGTTCTCATTCTATATATATAATGATTCGATAATATATAATGTAACATTATAAACTTATTAATTAGTTAGTTATTATGACTATGAGTACTTACTTATGTTATTAAGTGTATTAAAATTTCTGTATAGTTTTATATATTTCATAGCTTTAGAGCTCCGGTTTTTGGTTTATTCTGGTTATACATTAAGAAGTTAAGACATGTATAATATTTTGTAATATTTTTTGCGACTTCTTTTTTTGGTACTGACTAATGGACATGGTTTAAAAACCATTTTAATTTAATTTTTATATAAATTTCCAATAATTTACGACGTTGTTTTTGAATAAAACATATTATTGAAGGATTTAAATTATTATTTTCACTAAGGATAATCAAATACTTTATTTAAATTATAGATTTATTTATGATATCGGTGAAGGAAATATTATATTTTTATTTTAATTTTTTTTTTTTTTTTTAAATTAATTTCTGATTTATTTATTCTTTTTAATTTTACTGGTCTTTACAACCTGAATTAAAGTGTTTAGAATATTTAAAAATTAGAATTATAACTTTATGTTATAAGTGATATTGCAGATGATCCACATCCAGATTTGAACTCATATAAGCATGAAGTTCTCATTATGACAGGTCGGCAGCTCAGTTCCCTGAGCTATTGACACGGCCAAAATATTTTATTAAATAAATTTAAATATCATTCAAAATCAAAATGATTGTCATTATGACATTTTCTAGGACTTATTTTATGATAAATATTACTTATTGAGTGGTAGTCTTTCTTTTCCTTTTACAAGTTTATACATTTCTACGACTATTTTTGTGCAATTTCAACAGTTTGATAATTTGCTTTTAAATATAAAGCTTAATTCCTGCAGAAATAAAGCAGCCTTCAGAAATTATGACTTAGTTAATTTTAGTTGTTTAACTGTAGTTTATACACTCTATTTAACTTTAGTTCCTAACTCATTTAAGCTGAACCCAAATAAAAATTTCAGTTTTATCCCGGCTTTGATGTAGTTCCACTCGCATTGATTCCCTTTTTCGGCATTACTCATCCATGATTTCGACTAGCCAAAGTGCTTCGTCTTAGCCCAGTTCACTAGCTAGGCTTTAAGTGTAGTTGGTAAAGGGGGCGTGACGAGGACAGGGGGGTAAGTGAGTTTGGAAGAGCAGTTTGAGCTACGGTGTTCACTTTTGGTTTTGTGCATTTTTAATTATTGGCTTTTTTCTTAGACGCTTTAATTATATTTGCTCAACATTCTGCCAAAGTGCAGACCAGGTCTCTACGTAGTGAGAGCGAAGGAGAGTGAGAGGGTCATAGACGCTTGACGCTTGACTTTTGACCCGCAAACACGCCCTTGCCATTGGCCAGTTGTTCGCATTTAAATTGCATGGAATTTGCAAACTGAAATTAAAATAGTTAATGATTTTTTGGTCAGGCGACTTAAGTGCGGCTCTATGGGGGCGTGGCTGTAGTTGAAACTGAGAGTTGCCACCACACAAGAGTGACAGAGAGAGAGAGAGAGAGAGAAAGGGGGAGAGACCGAGGAGACGAGTTGGGTAATTGAAAAAGCAGCAGCAAATTCTGCAGCAGCTTCAAAGACAAATAAAGAGCACAACTGTGGCGCAAACTTTTGTGGCGACAACCCTGACAGCCTGCCTGCCTGCCCGGCGCATGGTGCTGAGCAACCCTGCGGAACTAACGTTACTTCTCTCTCCCACTTCTTTCCGTTTCATGTAAATGCTGTAAAAGTTTTTACGATTTGCCAAAACTATAAAAAAAAGGGAGCTGGGGGGGTTAGTAGGGGGTAGGGGTGGGAGGATGACCACTCACAAGTGCGTGCCTGTGGATAGTGTGTGTGTGTATGGCGGGGGCGTGGCAGGTGGCAGCTCCAAGTCGGACCGTTGATACTCGCACTTACAATATAATAAACTAAGTAATTACATAAGTGTGTACAAACGTATCTATGTGTGTGCGAGTGTGTGTGTGCGGTAGGCGGCTAGGCGTGGCCATCACACACACACACACACACATACACACACATGCACATACACACTATTTTAATTCACTCATAAAACGAGGCCGGCACAAAAAGTGCGCCCAAATTACCTTGACATTTGAGCGGGAGAAATCGGGAGATTTGCGAGTCGAATTCTGGAGTTTGGAAGATTTCGGAGTGGGTAGTGGGGAGTACAGAGTGGGGGGGGGGGGGGGGTGGGGAGTGAGCAGTGAGCAGTACGAAGTCGAAAACTGTTGCTTCGCGCATTCCCAGTTTCACATTCCCCAGTTGCCTTTCACTTTTTATGACAATTTCACTTTCAGGCCAAAAGGCAGGCAACCCTGCCATCAAAAACTATGCAGCTTACAACCGAGCTATTCGACTCTAAAAGACCCTGTGCATCTTGTACTTCTCAACCGATTGTTCCCATGGCTAAATGAGACAGCTGTCTGATTCTGGTTAAAACTGACTCATGCTATGACAAAACATAGTGGGAGTTTGGTTCAAGTTACTTGAGTTTTCTACTAAATGTTCTTTCTGGCAAACCTAGTATACCACTCTACTGTTTTTGAGTACAGGGTAACTGCAGGAGAGTGAGCAGGGGCTACTCTCAATGCGGCGAAGTGCGTGCGTTGCGTGTGTGACCATTTTGCAAGAGCATTTGTCATTAGGATGTTCTCCTTCTACAATAGTTTCCACTACCCAAGTCCCCAAAACCCCCTCCCACTCCCCCTTGGCGTACTCCCTGCGCTCGTCAAACAGTCGTCAAAACAGTCGCGTTTACGGCCGAGCGCTGAATGACACTTAAATGTCGAAGGCGCATCATAAACTTCCATAATCGTAAATATAGATTTGTGCAGCACGTAGTGCTCTTTCTCCTTCTTCTCCTGCTCTTTCTCTCCCCTCGCCCTTTCTCTCTTTTTCTCCATCTTGCATCCAACCACTTTTCGCTTGCCCTAATGTTAATCACCTTGTGTTTGTGGCTGGCTATCTCTCAGCTTAATGTAACCAGAACTTAGAGCTTTCCTCGGACTCTATTAAAAAGAGTTTTGAGCAGACCATGAACTGATCCCGAAATTAGTTGGAAGAACTTCTGGAAAATGTATAGGGAGTTCAGTTAGATGAAGAAGCCAAGACAGTCCTGCTGGACACTATTCTTGTGTGACTTGTTCTTATCAACAGCATCAGGAACAGAGTCGAACTAAGAGTCTATAAGCAGAAGCGTCACCAGTTCATGCTCCAAGAAAATCAAGTAAATCTTTTATTAGATAGAAAGATCAAGTATATCTCATGGTACACAAGTTTGTATATGGTTCTCCCCATGGTTTGAGCCACCTAAAACAAACTTATATAGTATTACTTACTTTTTTAACATAACTTAAATGAAAATTATTGTGAACTGGTATCCTCACAGTTTACTTTATTCAGTTAGACAACAGTTTGTGTCTGGAATGCAGACTCTTTTTTAGAGTTACTCCAAAACGACAACTAAAGAAGGACAACTACAGATACAACTACAGTTCTATAAATGTATAACTTAATTAATTGAACAACAAATTACAGCATTAAGTAAGTGTTTTTAATTAATAATTTTTACTTTTTTTACAAGTTTGTTTCACAGTTTAAGTTGAGTTGAGAAATAAAAGCAAGTAAAATGTTTGTTATTGTTATTGAAGATTAAAATTAGCTAACAAATGAAAATCTATAATTTGATGATGCTGAAAGGAAGTTAAAGTAAATGAAGAACAAAGAGGCAAAGGTGGAGACAGTGCTGAAGATAGTAAGAAGAGGGGAGAGAGCAAAGCTTGGAAACTGGGCATATTTTTCTCTAATGACACTTTTAACAGCTGTTATATTTCTCTTTGGCGTTCTTTGTTGCTGTTCTTGTGCCTCTTGCCTTTGCCTGTCGCCCCGTGAGACATAGAAGAAGAGCGGGAGGGTGTAAGGAAGAGAGAAAGAGAGAGAGCGTCTCACATATTTGAAGACATAAATAAATGTCAAAAAATGCAGATTACTTATTAACCCCTGTGGCGTGCCACAACTCCAGCTACAACCCCCTGCCCCGCCTATACTCACAGTCATGCCCCTCTCCTCTCCTTTTCTACTCCTCCCCCTCCCCAGTTAACCAAAGCCGTTGTCGATGCCAATGCCGATGCCTTAGCCGCGATATTATTTATTAATAGTAGAAGCCCGACGCGCGCTTTGAGCTCAGCGCAGTTAACGTTCACCGCCCACCTCCCCAGACGCCCTCATCCTCTGCCCTCCTCCTATGCTGCTAGCGCTAAAGATACGCGCCTCATGCGGTGCTTTTGCCACCTTGAAAGCCAACGGAGGTTGGAGAAAATTATTAGCTCTTTGGTAATATTTTCTTGCATAAATTTTTGAATATTTTTTTTTATTCTGTTTTCTTTTTTTTTTGTTTTTTGTTTCAATCTACCTTGCTCTACCTCCCCCTGCCGCCTCTCTCTCTCTCTCTCTCTCTGTCTCTCTCTGTCTCCTTCTAGCTAGCGTCTTTATAATTTCATATTTGGCAGCGTCGTCGCTTTATTTTCAATTTAACCCTCATTGTTGTTGTTGTGAGTTTTTTCCACAGCTTTCGCGTGTGGCATAAAAATTGAATCCTAATCCATGAATATAGATGATTATTATATGCCTCCCCCTACCCCTCTCCATACCACTCCCTTTCCGCCCTGAAAGCAGCGGGATAACAGACATTAGAATATTTTGTCTGTGCTCCGCTTTCGGCGTTGTAATTTTCCTTTGTTTTGCATTTTGCAGCTAACCTACCAATTTTACCAAATCCCCACTCCCACTGCCCGCCACCCCTCTATCCATACACCCCTGTGAATCTTCATCTTCGTCTGTGGCCAAATATCCAACTATATATATGTACATATATATATATATTCACCGGCTCCAAATGAAAACGCCGCCAAAGTTGTCGTAAAATTTTGTTATGACTTTTTCTTATTGCCATTCGCCATTCGCCATTTGCCATTCGCCGTTGTTCGAGTTCTCGAACGCATTCGAAATTTTGTATGTTGCAAGGTGCTGGTGTAGGAGGGGGAGGCGGACGGGGAGGGGGAGGGGTTGGATTGGTGGCCGAAAAGGGGGTGTGGTGCTTATGCAGATTTGGCTGTGGATGAGGTCGTTTTTAAGTTACTTCCTGCTGGTATTTAAAGTTGTAAAAATTGATGGCTCCTTTGCTGCTGCTGTTTCTTCTTTCTGCTGCTATTTTAGCTGCCTATTCAGATGGATTGCAGTTTTTCCTTCGCTTTCCTACATTTTTTAGCTAAGACATTTTCTCACAGCTGCCCCTCATCTCTTATGGCCCAATGAGTCGGCTACATTCATCACTTTTTATGGCCTCAGCAATATTTGATTTTTATTTAATATTAGTAAATATTATTTGCTTTACTTTTAGACTACGTACCCTATAAAAGAGAACAGGGTAGTAGGTTTGTCTGAAACGAAATGTGCGTAACAGGCAGAAGCAGGCGTGGCTTACCATACAAAGTATATATATTCTTGATCAGCATCAGTAGACGAGTCGATATAGCAATGTCCGTCTGTCTGTCTGTCCTTCTGTCCGTTCGTATAAACACCTGCATCTCAAAGACTATAAGAGCTAGAGCCACCAAAAGTCCGTCTCTATGTCAGCCAGATGAAAATGATTTCAATATTTTGCTACGCGCTCTAACGCCCCCACAAATTACATAAAAAAACTACAACAACAACCTCGAAGCAATTAGAGCTATCGTGACCAAATTTACACATTATGCGTATGGCGTCAGTATAAGTGTCCACACCAAAGTTGATCGGGATCAAATTTGATAGCCTATAGGACAAATAGAGGGAGTACATTGTGTTTTATAGTCGACCTACTCGGCTGTAGCCTTTCTAACTTCTTACTGCTTAAAGCCAAGTAAAAAAGTTTATTAAAAATAAACAATTGAAGAATTAAATTCTTTTGAAAACGATTTCTGTTTCTATTTTATCATAGAAATAGTTATATAACTGACAGCTACTGCAACCCCTCTGGAGTTACCACCAAGTCGTGCTAAACAAATCACCGAGCTAAATAAATAAATTATTAGAAAATTAACAATTTTTGCAATTAAAACTACAACTAAATTACAAATGCATTAAATTTGAACACAAACACAGGCACATACACAGGTATACACACGCTTAACGAGCAAATAATAATGGCCACGGCATTTGTAATAACAATAATGAAAAGCCATTTGGCCATTTGGTCATTTTGGCCATTTTGTTTTTGGCCGGCCAACGGCTATAACAATTAATTAACAAATAAAATGTCAATTAATTTTACAAACACAAGAACTGTAGCAACAAGAAAAATAGCAATAAAATTTACAGTATACACACGCACATACACACACACACACACACACACACACACACATGGTCTGATATTACGCATTCGCATACGAGTGCAAATAAACCCGTCGACACATTCGCTCAAACAACGGGAAAAAGCAGCGCAAATTTGCTCATTTATTTATGATTTCAATTTCAATATTAAAGGTGTGTGTGCGAGTGTGTGGCTGTGTGTGTGTGTGTGCTTGAAATAAGTTGGATGGTGGTGAAAGCATTTTTTGAATTTTAAATATTTAATTGAATGATAAATAAATTTAACAAAGTGTATAACAGAGACACACAACACACAAGCTGAAGATGGACGCGAAAGAGACAGAGATAAACAGAAACAACAGAAAGAAAGAGGGGAGATGAGCGTGCAATAATATTGTAAATTGTGCGGACAATCGTTTGGTTTTAACCTTTTGTAACAGCCACAATGAAGCGAACAAAAAAAAAGTATATAAAAGCCAAAACCAATGACTGTGCAGCGGTCACATAAATATTTTTACAACACTCTCACACACACACACACACCCTGGCACGCCGTTGACGTCATTTTGTTTGGAGGACAACGGCCGCAGACACAAATGCAATTTGATTATTACATTTGACCGTTAACCCCCTTTTTGTGTACCCTTTATTTGTGTGTTTTTCTTCAGCGTTTTTTCACTTGCCATTTATTTACTTATTTATTTAAACATTTATTTATCTATACAAATGAAATTCTTTGTGCTGACTGACTAATTGATTGACAATCAAGGCACTGAGCTTTAAAGCAAAGAAATTACACTTTTTTTGTAGTATTTTATTTTGTATTTAAATGGGGCATACATGTATTTTAAATACATATATAGTTTTTTATAAATATTTATTTGTTATCAGTTGTAAAACAAGTTGCGTCACCTGAATTAATAAAACAATATTACTACGTTAACTACTAGAATGTAATACAATTTATTATATATTTTTACTTATTAAATCAATTAATGTTTTGTGCTCACAGGGTATTTTTCTGTCGAGCATGCCTTAAGTGTCTACATTCTATACATTGAAAACTGCAACGCGGTCTCAGCAAGAAAATGAAACTTCTCCTTTCGAAGAGCGTCTAAAAAGTTGATGATTTTTCTGGGTTTGAGGGGTTAAAGGGGCGTGTCATATTTTACAGCTAAAGAAATTTTCAAGTGACTACGAAATATGCAAAGAAGCTGAACAGACAGAAGGTTTGAGCAAATTGGCCGCCTTTTCGAGTATTGGCCAGGGAATCAAGCCGAATGACAACGCACAGAAATCTAGCGGGAAAAGTGTGAAATTCGAAAATATTTTCACTAGTAAAAGAGAATAAAAAAGTTTTAGTGTTAAGTAAACCTATAATCTAAGCTTAAAAATCTTTTATATATTTTTTAAATAAATTTATTATGTTCCTAACGCAGCTGGCTGTGATTTTTAGTTTAATCGGTTATTACAAATTTAAATTAATTTCAAGTTACAAAATGAAATTTTGCCTAAAGAAGTGTTGTTTCTGTGTGAATCTAAGATCAGCTTGCTTTATAATGGCCATAATCGATACATGTCTTCATGCTGTGAACCTGCATATGTGCAATTGTAAGACTCTTGGCCCAATCCACTCAATTTCTTTAATGTTTACGATTATTTTTATAGATGTTTTAAATAAGTTGACCATAATCATCTGCCTAATTCATGCCCTGGGCTCCTTTATGCTTGTGCTCAGCGGCATTATCGTAAGTTTTTTATGGTCTTAATTAATTTAATAACTAAATTTAATCTTATCTTAGCAAATGTCACACTTGATCATTGTTTACTTGGCAACGAATATCGTTCAGTGGCTCTTCTTCACAATCAGTAGCTATCAGTGGTTCAACTGTCAAGAAAATACCCAATTCGAATTTTCCATTCAAGCCATCAACTTTTGCAAGTATCACTGAAAAATTCTTATAAACCTATTTTGTTATTATCATAATATTTTTACAGGCATCAGCATTTATTTCTGGTTTGTCGCCTTTTCGTATCTCAAATTGTGCAAGTCCCGTTCGCTGCTTGTTTCAAAAAAGAATTACACCGATATTTAGTGAAGTTTATTTTTTATTTAAGTAGCTTTATTCAATAAAGAGCAGAAAATTGATGACTAAAGTTTAAAAACTGCCTTATTCACAGAAGAGCATTAAAAGCTCATGAAATTCAGTTTAGAATTTCAGTTTTTTAAATAAATAGCTCATACAATTAGTCGAGCCTAAATAGGAAGTTCATTTTCATATAGTTTTAAGGTTCTAAAGCTTTAAATTCAACTTAACAAGCAGAATTAAGTTTGTTTTGTCCACAAAGCTTTACAACGTAATGCAACTGATCACAAGTCAATTCTGAAAGCTTTCAAACAACTTAAAAGCACATTGAAGCTTTCCCAAGCCCACTACAATTAATTAGATTAATAACGACAGCACAGATTGATTTTGGGCTATGCAGACTATAATTTAAATGCCACTATTACAGTTCCACTATGGGATTGAGGTATTAATCATATTAATGGCGTTGTCTATTCACATCTTGGCTTAATGCTCTGGCAGCCAAACAGTCCCTTGATGACTCTGACATCTTAAAATCCATTCGCACAACTAAAGCGAGTCCTAGTGAGTGAAATAGATATAAAATACTTCTTCAATCCGACTCGAGATCAATATATATGAACACATATATATTCATAATTCTCTTCTGGGTTGTGCTCTTGGTGCATTGGCTTTAGTTGGAGCTTCCCTCTTGGCCTTGAATGATGTGCTCCAAAATGTTAACACACACAAAGTAGATATAGATGTATTTAAAGCAACGCATGCTGAATTTCAAGAATGTCAGAAAGTCATCAGACATTCTTTAACAGTGGTACAACAAATTTAGAAAAAAAGCAAAAAATGTATTAACAAAATGTGTAAAAAGAAAAACAAAAAACATTTTTTGTCACATTTCTGACGGGCTCATTGATTCGATCGGTTTATTTTTGATAGTCCAAAATGGGAAATGGGACTTAAAAAAAAAAGATTTTTATTTATGCAAGATTTTTTTACATAAGCTGTTGGTCTATAAAACTTAAATTATATATATCTCAACTTTAATATTATATGCAATACCGGACTAAACACATGTGTCATGGGCCAGGTGTAGTGGATACCTATGAAAAGTGCTTAGTATCCCATTAATAAGAATTGAACCTATATAAAAATCGTATGCTTTTGTACATGATTTCAATAGAAAACATGTCTTATATCAATTAGAGATCATCCACTTTGAACGACTTTTGTAGGATAAAGGTGTCAAAAAAGCTATCCGATATTGTTCCAGGCAGTTCTTAGTCATTTTTTGATGAGTGACCAGCATTTACATGTAAATGCGAAGTACAATTTCTTTTTGGGAAACGGTGATCATGCGATACAACAAACATGCACTAAAATCATTGACCAATTATAAAAACTGTTGTGTAGACCCTGTTGGGATAAAACATATATGTATATATATTATTCAGAGTAATAAGTAGGACGAGTGGTTCGGTTAAACGTTTAATCTAGAGTGAGTATCATAAAGCACAGTATCGTGTTCATAATTCAACTTAGTTCCAGATTATATGTTAGTTTATTTAATTTTAATAATCATTATCATTACATTTTCAACAGACCCAAAACATTTGCTAAATCCTCTTCCAAATCTAATTCACTAGATTTGCTATTTTCCTACAAATCTGAGTGGATTTCATAGTCAACCAAAAAACCAAATCGTTTGCAAAGTAGCCAATGATAAAAAAAATAGCTGCTTGTGATAATCTAGTATTAAGTTATTGCATTGTTGGATTGAATCTTTCCAAAAAGGCAGACCAAAATACAGGCTGTTTTAAGACAAAACAAAATATGATTTTTGGTAGACAACGAGCTTAATTTTATATGATCTCTTTTTGCACCACATCGTCGACTATCCTTTTAAAGCTTCTACAAACAAGCCATCGACAAAGGCATCAAGTTATCCTAAAACTTTTAAAGGTAAGGATTTTTTTCGATGCCACGCCCTTTCGACCATAATATGGCAAAACCTATGCACTCCCCGGACAATAGATGTTTTTGCGAGTATCCCAGTAACTATGGCATAAAGGAATACCACTTTTGGTACTCAGGTTCCTAAATACGCTGTCACTAATGTCAAATTCAATATCATTAGTTGCCACGCCCCGTTTTCCTTTGAATGAACATTTACATATAAATATGTACGTGAATACAGACAAACAGATGAATGTTTTATTAAATAAAATTTTAATTTTTTGTATTTATCGTGTTCTACTGCAAGTACTATCCGTTGTAATTATATAATTATGTAATTATATACGATTTTAATAAAATAATCGGGCATAAAATCAGAGATAATCATTCATATTCTAGTCTGAATATTCTTGTTTTTTTATCTCTGCACTAAAAAAAGCTAATTTCTAAAACTAAAAAATTAATTACAAACATTAAAATAAATTTAAATTGATATGTGTTTTTTATTAACAACAATGAACACATTTTGGTATTTAAAATTGTTGTATTAAAACATTGACTTTAAAACAGTTTGAAAAATACGCACAAAAACCTAAAATGCCAAAAAATATATATTTTCCTTCCTGTCAACAGTTAATTATTAAATTAAGTGAATGTTTGTTTTTTTTTATGCAAAATAACATATATTTTTTTAGAGGTTTACAAACATAGACGAAAGTTAGAAACAAAAAAAAAAAACGCTGAATCAGGAGTGTCGCTAAGTCTAGTCAAGTGAGGGATCTGGTTGGGTAGAGTGAGCTGCGATCTAGCCCGTGGCTGCAGTGGTGCTCATGGGTGGTGGACAGCGACCGCCAGGTGGTGGTCCCGATGGGGGTGGTCCACTCGGTGGTGGTCCGCTTGGTGGTGGTCCGCATGGATTCTGCGGTCTGGCGCTCTACAGAAAGAAAATTCAATTCAATGGGTATATAATAAACTTATTTACAGGGTATACGCACCACAAGAGCACTTCCAGCGAGCAGCACGAGCAGAAAGCTCAGAAAATAATACAAATTTAGACGCATCTTTTCAGCTTTGTTGTCGCTTTTCCAATGTTTCCAAACGCTTTGAATCAATCCCTTTATATACACCACTCAAAATGCTCTTTTTTGTTGTTATTTAACAGTTGTTTCAACTTGCGTGTCAAATTGCTATCAACAATTTAGCTGAAAGATAGAGAAAGGGGGCTCAAAATTATGTCAAATTGACTTTTTATTTGTAGTGTGAAAAATTTGAAACGAAAGCAACAATTATAAATTGTGTATTTGTGTATTCTGTCAACCGCTAAGCTCAATTATACAATTAAACATTATCAATTTGAACTAGAATTCAAATTTAAATACCTGTCGAGTTATCTAGGTTTAAATGGCTTACTAAACCCGTTTTTCAAATAATCCATTTCGGCACGTGAAGTTCATTAGGAATTCATATAAATATTAGTTTAACTCTATGTTATTATAACTCTAATTATCTTTAGAAATTGAAATATTATTTCTATTTTTAGTCTGGCAAAAAAGTGACCAAAGTTTATTTGATGATTAACTTTGTCAGTACTTAATTCAAAGTGAAGCTTTGATGAGCTTTATAATATTACAATTTTATTATATTTTGGTTTTTAAACTAAGAAATGTTTCATTGCAGTACTCATAATATATATCGTTCTGTGTGGTTATGTGCAAATACTTTTACTTTTATTTTATAAAACTGTGAGTACTGTTTAAGTTTTAAACATTTTAAAGTAATTTAAACGTTGAAAATTTATAATTGATAATCGTATGTAAGTTGAGGCATCTGCTGAGATTTTAATTTTACGAAACTAAAGTGAAACAAACTATTTTTTTAATAACTTAAATTAAATCAAGCTTATTGTAAATAATATTATAAATGTAACACGTAAGAAAGGCTACAGTCGAGCGTGCCGACTATAAAAGACCCCGTGCTCCACCTAGTGCGAATTTTTGGCATAAAAGTATGCAAATTTCTACAGAATTGTTCCGTGGGTGTATACTATGGTTGTCTGATCCGAATAGTTATAAGCGTTGTATACACAAAGTGCATGACTTTGATTGCAAAAGCTTTAGTTAATTCGTTAATTATGGTGGTTTGAACATAAACTTGGTCTACGTAAGTCGGGATACTCACTGGTCACTGCTTAGCGGCTGCACATGCAACCAAGCTGGGAATAACCAACAGTATAAATTGCAGCAAATGCAATGACCCAAACTCTACAGAGACGCTGTAGCACCTTCTATGCCACTGTCATGCCTTAGAGCGCACGAGGCTTAGGTGCTTAGAAAAACCAACGAACTCCTCACTGATGGAAGCTTCAAACAAACCCGCATGTAACCTGCTAGCGTTCACGAAGCGCGCACAGATTCTACAAGACTTCAGGCCGTAGTAATCCTCTCCAACCGTTTGACTAAGGGCCATAACTGGCCTATGCTCTGTCCCTTGAGGACGATCGGCTAAACCTAACTTAAACTAACCTGGTCTGCGTAGTCTACAAGAGCCAAGTGCTCATACGAACGGGCGTAAAGACAGACGGACATGGCTATATCGACTCGGCTGTTGATGCTGATCAAGTATATATATATTTAATGGGATCGGCCACGCCTCCTTCTGTCTGCAGCGCTCATCTCGCTTCTGACAAACTTAATAGACCCCTCTAATCTTTCTAAGACTGCGGGGTCTACGTGTACATATTTTATTTAACTTTCTAGTTTCTTCCTACTATGTAAATGTGATTATAGTGCAATTAAATGATTACTTAGTTGATTGCTGAAAACACTCAAACTTAATTTTTGTGTAATCAAATAATATAATTAATATGTACAACAAACTAAAAGGTTAAGGAGATTACGAATCAGATATATTTCTATGGCAACAATAATCATTTCTATTCAATTTGATGCCGTTTCGATACGGTTGTCCTAGAGGTACCCACATCCTGCACAGGAACAGCAACAGCTGCTCAAATCTGACTTCAATCTGTGCCCACAAGCAGCCGTCTTTGCGGGCTCAGCTGCGATGCTCTGGCAACACAACTCCATGCAGTTCATTAAACAATTATATTATATAGCAACAGAAGTCGCAGAGAGCAGTGGGAGAGAAGAGATGGGAGAGGGGAGAACAGTCGAAACAGGAGCAGAGCCAAGTCAAGAGACAAGGGAACTTGTCCTTGTGCTTGGCTACACGGTTGGACTTCATGGCGTATGAGTAATAATATTAATAAGCCACCTTATTTGGCCGTCGCACGTAGACAATGTAAAACAACACGGCGTATGCGTAATTTTCTTGTCGTTATTACTTTACGGCCCAGCGAACGAAAGGAACACAAACAAGTACCAACTTTTTAGACTTATCAACTGGCTCACGGCAAAGTAGGATTCGCTTCGAGTTGGAGTTGAAGCTGAAGTCGGAACTGGAGTCGCTGTTGGAGTTGGAGTTGGAGTTGAAGTTGGAGCCTGGAACGAACACAAGAACTGCTAAAAAGTTTTTGGGGCCGTCGTCTTGGATTTATGCGCTTGAATTTCACACCTTATTGCATAGCCAACATCGCGATGTTCTTGTCAGCCTTAAAACAATTAGCGACGTGTTTGCTATTTTCTTTGGTATTTTTTATTGTACTCCTTACACCCTGCAAGCACCGTGGAAAGAGGGTATATTGGTTTAGTTGTGAAGTCTAGTGATTCACAATTTTATGCCTTATTACTTTTATTATGCCTGCATTACTTTTTAAAAATGGAATAATTTAAGGTAAATAAAAATATTTTAATTGAATTTTTACATTTAATGGCAAACTAAATTCTTTGAATAAAATAAGTTAAAATTTATTGACGGTTACTTTCGAAAACATTTGTATTATAACTATAAATTATAATGATTTATATTTTACTGCTGCAGATCTGCGAGATCACAATAAATAAAGTCAGTAGTGGTCTAAAGGCTAATGCTTAAAGCTGCTTAAAAATGCCCCGTTAACGAACAACTAAACAAGAGAAAAAGATGAAAATTTTCATATATAAACATATAAAAAATATTCTATCTTAAAAATTATTTTCATGTACTGAATTATTTACTTTTAAAATAAAATAAAACAAATCTTAAATTGGCGCTAGATAACATAAATTAATGAAAGACTTGTAGAAACACTTAAATTTATGTTACTATTTTATCATAATTATTAGTTCTTAGTTCAGCAGCTTACAGGCAGTTTTCAAGTCGTTAGCACTCGATTTCCTCTAGTTAAAATTCAAGGCAACCCAATGCCAATCTCAAGACTGAACTCGACTCAGCCAAGTTAGTAGTGTCTGCATTGTTGTTGGCTTAATTGGTTGCGCTTGCTCAATGGCTTGTGTCCTGCGTTAGTGCATTTTGGCTCAGATTCAGGCGCTCTCCCCTCTCTTATCCTGAAACTCTCTAGCCTCTCGCTCTCTCTGACTTTTAGTAGTTCAAATTCCAACCGCCATGTTGTTGGCCGTTAAGTTGGCTCTCGGTTTAAGCCCACCTGGCTGGCTAACTGACTTGGCTGCTTGTTGGCTTCTTCTTTGGCCATAAAACTAAAATAATAGCCGCATAACATTTTATCTACCGCAGTAATAAATATTCAGTTAATTATAGCAGCCAGCAACAATAGCGAAAGATGGACACACCGAGTGGGAGAGAGACAAGGAGAGGAGAGAGGAGTGAGCGAGGGAGGAAGGGAGAGAGAGAGAGAGAAAGCAAGCATCATGTATGCAAATGTTATGGCAAAGAAATGTAATAAAATACCGATAAAGTGCATAAGAGCAAGAGTCTGCACATCACTCGCTCAAAAGTTGACACTGGGTGAAATGGAGAAGAGAAAAAGCGGGAGAAAGAAGGAGAGGAAAGAAAAAGGAAGGAGAGAGAGAGGCACATAATATAAGGACACTAAGGGGATAGAGGCCAAGGACAATGGGAGACGACCAAGGCCAAGAAAAAAGAGAAAGCTAAAAAGTTTAAGAAAAACAGGATACGAAGAAAAAGAAGAAGAAAGAACGTGGGAAGTGAGAGAAAAGAGAACAGAAGATGTTGAAGAGAACACAGCTAAAGTGGAGAAAGAAAACTATGAATTGATAGAGACGGTTAATCGAGGTCGATGAAGAGTAAGTGAAGAGAAGGGCCAGTAAAGCATGATACAATAATATGAGGTATCATGCAGTTAAGAAAGTATACAGAGAGTACTGAGAGATTAAATGGAGAGTACTATGAACCCTTTCTAGATAGAAAATACGAGTGAAATTATGAAATGGAGATAATAAGAGCGCGAAAGTGATATGTATGGGTGAAATTTCCTTTATATGGTTTCCACAAGCACACACTCACCTGAGGAAGTTAAAGTCACTTCTGCGTCTCAAGGATCTGCATGACAACGACCGTGGTAATGAGAGCAAGGATAATGACGATGATTATATAGAAATACACGCACATTGTGTAGTCGATCTATTTGGCAAGTGAACAAAACAAACTGTGAATTGAGAGCTAAGCACATGCTACCATGATTGAGAGCAAAAGAGAGAGGAGAAAGTGTGAGAGAGAGACAGAGTGCAAAGAGTTTGAAGGAGGAGGCGATTGGCAGAGACTTTGGCTATAACAATTGGCCAAATGCTGCTGGAAAATAGGCTAGAAGCGTCTTGGCCATAATGAGGGAAAGTAACAACCGCAACAAGAGTGGAGTAGTAGAGTGGAGTTCACTCGATCGAGGTATACCCAGTGAATCGATTAAGGTTATTTAAAATACCAAGGCACATTGTTGGCCTACAGTCTTCTACTGCCTGTTGCTCACATTTAAACTCATAACACCCCCTTACAGGCAGTCAGGCAAGCTGTCAAGCCTTCAACCCATCATTCAGACATTCAGTCATTCCCTCATGCTGTCATTCTCCCACTTTCTCCCTTCACTTTCAACAAACGCTGCGCATAACCGTTAAAATTTGTGAGCTTTTTGTGGGCTACCCACCGCCCCCCATCCGTTGTGTGTGTGTGTGTGTGTGTGTGTGTGTGTGTGACATTGTTGTTGCTGCTGCCTGTACTTAGCGGTTATAATAATTAAAATGAGCCAAATAATTTCAGCCAAAAGCATCGATGAAAGGCTAAAATGCTCAATAAATGCCAAAGAAAAGCAGCAAAATGAGCGTGGGAAAGAGGGATGGAGGGTGAAAGGGGGTGCCACTGTAACTCAATGCTTGTTGGCAGCACTCTCCAATCTAGCACCCCTACCACGCCCCTATCAGCTGCCCCTGGGGGCCAATTAAAGCATACAAAAAACGCAAGCCAAGAAAAAGTTGGCCAACAACTTTTGCCATCGATGACTTGCCAGAGTTTAGTGGAATAGAGGAGTCGGGGGTGGCATGTGATATCGATGTCGCAGCCCCCATGACACACCTCCACCCCCAACCCCAAACCCAACCCCACACCGCCACACGCGCTGAATGTGGCAATGGAGGACGCCCAGAGCAGTTGGCAATGCGTAAAAGTGTTAACCAAAAGCAGTTAAAATTACAAAAGGCAACAGACGCCATGGCAATAGGCCAAGAGTGTGGGTGTGAGGAAGAGAAGGGAAGCGGGGCACTGGGGTGAGGAAGGTACTTTGAAAAATTAACACCTAATATCCGCAAAATCGCATCAAAGTATTGTTGTTGAGTGCCAAACTCACACTCTCTGCCCCACTCCCCCACTCCCTCCCCCACTCTCACCCCTCTCCTTTTCTTGGCGACACTTTGCCTTTTGTTCGAATGGAAAACTTTGCAATTTCTTAAAAGAGTCGCAACTCAATCCCATTTCTGCCCCAGCCACGCCCCTGGCAGCTGTTTTTACTTAGTTGTAGGCGTTATTAGCAGCACTTAAAAGTACACTGGGAGAAATACTGGAGTAGCCTAGTAAATTTGTGCTTCTTGAAGCTTATGAAAATTATGAATTAATAATTTTAAACAAATAGAATAAAATAAAAATAAAGTAATAAATAATTTATACGTTACAGTCGATACTCGAAGCAGAACTGTAATTAAATTATATGAGGATTAAATAATTTCTATGAATTTTACAAAATCGGTAATATCATTAAATTTGAAAATATTTGATGTAATAAAAATAATATTTTAATCAAGAAAATTTTGAATTTATTTAATTAATTCTTTCAGTTCTTAAATTCAATTCAATTTGTCTTTGATTCCCTGTACTGAAATGACAAAAACGTTGCTGTCAAATAAGCAAATAAAATCAAAAATTATTAAATAAATTTTACTCAATAGGAGAAGCATAATTTGCTATTGAATTACTTTTTAAGCATTATAAGACTCCCTCTTCACAAAAGAAATTAAAGTTTTATTTATGGCGTTCATAGTAAACTTTGTTTGATATAAGTTTGTATAAAATAAGAGTTTTCATCTTAAGAATTCAAAGATATATTAAAATTACTTCTTGTTGTATTCACCTAAGTTTAAAAACGTCATTTAATCCCATTTAGTATTGTTTATGACTTTTGTTTTATTCAAAGTTAACTTACAAACCAGTGAATTATTTTTTCTTTAAGTCAGCTTTATGCCGAGAGTTGTCTTTGACCCAAAGTTTATAATAATTTTTAAACAATTCTTAATTACTTGGCGCTTATTTTTTACAGTGTAGCAGCTGGTGGACTTGCCTCAACTGGAACTTTATTTTATTTTATTTTTTCAACACCTACGCAACCAAAAATTCTAGACAATAACAAACTGAAGGGGGCATGGCAAGAGGGAAGGGCAGTAAGTAGGGAGGGTGTGGGGAGTGAATGGAAACAGTCAGTCAGTCTGGTGGTTTGGGTGGCTTGGGTGGTTTGGGTGGCTTCGTGGCTGGTTTCTTTTGGGTGTTTCAACTCGATGACGACCAAATTTTCGCTATTGTTTCAGTTGAGTTGGTGTATTTTGTTTTTGTATTGTTGTAAGTTGACACCACAGCAATGAGTTAATAAGGCGATAAAAATGTTACCACCATCAAGTGAAAGTGTACTCTGAGAACTTCCAATGGATTGAGCCAAGTGTGGGGGCAAATGGGGACGGAGGTAATAGAGAATTCCATTCAGTAAGTTAATACAACAAAAATGTGTGAGGCTAAGCTGCTAATCAAAGTGAATTTTAGTTAAATACGATTAAGTTGCATAGGCAAAGGGTAGGGGGAGGGGGAAGGTACTAAGAGTAGAGTGGAGTTAGGGTTAAATGGGTATGGATGTGGATACTACCCCTTTTTTCTAGGGTGATCTAAAAAGTGAAATCAAAACAGGTTACTAAAAGCAATAAAGACTGTTTAACGGTAACTTTTGGCCATGTGTGTGAATATGAGATATGTAGAGCGAGACGGGGAGAAAGAGATAAAGCAGGAGAGAGCGAGAGAGCGAAAGAGATGCATATTTTTATATATCTACATATATAGTATAGCTGTATATATATTTTTAATTATTTTCATTTCATGTCTTTTAATTAACATGCCTAATAAAACACATGCCAAAGGGGGTATGTGGAAAAGGGGTGAGCTTTTCCATGGGCGAGGGCAGTTTGCAGGTGTAGATGGTTGGGCAGGGGGGTGGGAGAGGGGGGAGTGGTACAATCACACACACACACATATATGAGAGCATAAAAAGATATTGTCGGCAGTCGACAGGCGAACATCAGAGTCTGTGATGTATGCAAATAACACCCCCTCGGCACACACACACCCGTACATGTGTGTAGAAAAACTTGGAAAGCCTTTGAATCGTGCGCTGCCTGCTAAAAATCCCAAAATATAAATAATTAAAAAGAAAATGTTGCTGGCAAATCAAGCGAGAAAGCAGAAAACCAAAAGAAGATGGAAAAGGGAGGACAAGGGAGCACACGAAGTACCCAGTGGGTGTAGGGGTGCAAGGGGCGTAAGGGTGCCAGGGGGTGTGGCTCACGAGATGAGACGTTTTCTTGTAATTATGAAGCCTCCTCCGTTCGAAGCTCAAACCCACAAAATTCTGGCACAATCAGACGCCCCCACTCGCACCGCCACGCCCCCTTATATTTTAGTCTTACCACCGCTTCACTCTTTTGCGGTTTTTTCACAAATGCATAATGCTGATTACGGGCAATAATTTTATGAATTTATGTAAACGTTCCCAGTCGAAGCGAAGGTGTGTGTTTTAGCCCGATAAGCGACAGGATAACTCACAGGTATGTAGGTGTGTGTGTGTGTGTGTGTGAGGGACGGTGTGTGTGTGTGTATGACCATAAACTCTTTAAATGCCCTCCTATCTACGGCGTGTCTTTGCCTCCCACAAGTCCCATAAATTCTCCAAGAAATTGTCAAATTTTATGTCATGTGTTTCACATTTTTCTAGCCTTTTTTTTAGCTTCTTTCGACTTTGTCTACATTGTTCCTTGCCTGATAGGTTGCGCAATCAGCCTACAAGCTGTAAGGCTTAGTAGTTTGTCAAAGTCTCAATAAATTGTTACTTCATAATAACACTTTTGAGCTTGACAAAATCTATCAATTTTCCAATTATTAAAAATTTAAGTTTTGTTATTTCAGGTCTATAAATGAATATACAAGGAAATGGTGTTATAAATAAGAAATATATATATATTTTTAAGCTGCTCAAGTTTGATTTAAAGTAGTGCCACGCCCACCCAATCAATACCCACACAAAAATGTTCTCATCTTTTAATTTTCGTTAAAATCACCCATCAGTTTACTATACAAAATAGACTAAAGATCAAACTTAAAACCAGAACAATTTTTAGTTAGTGTTAGTTAGTTAGTTAGTGAATAAAATGCCTGGTATCAAATCTTGTGGTTCAACTTATTCTTTTTTGAATAATGTAATTAAAACTTAATTTTTAAATATTTCTTCATTACATTTTTTATGCTTCAAAAACCAGTCAAAAATTTTTTTAAAATTGTTCTTATTTTGATAATTATAAAAAATACTTTGCTTAAAAAGGATATACCTTATTGAGTCACCTTACTTCGTAGATTTTTTAATACGAAATGAAGTTGGTAATTATAAATGCAAAGTCCAATATTGAAGTTCGTTAAACGAAATTGTTGAGATGAAGCGAATAGATTTTGCATGCTCACTAGCAAGAGAGTGTGTGAGAGGGAGAGAGGTGTAAGGAGAGAGAGGAAGGAAGTAAGAGCGTGTGTGTGTGTGTGTGTGTGTGTGTGTGTGTCGGACCCGGGGAAAGTTCCGGTTATTCCCAGTCCAGTTGAGTGCTCATTTAATTTGCCGTTCAATTCCACATTCGTTTCGGGTGTTGAATTTTTAATCACGCACACGCTTGACCCCAAAAAGAAGATGGAGCTGCAACAACAATCATTATGAGGTAAAGTGTGCACGACTGTCGAGTGCCCTGTACTTGAAGTTGCCACTTAAACGTTGGCTAAACCAACTTCCTACTTAATTAAACGATCGTTCAGAAGTTTTGAATATTTTAAACTAGTCAAAAGGTCTAGGTCTCATGCAACCTTTTCATAATTTACAGTAACTTAGTGAACCCTGTGCGCTGTTCAAGTACAGGGCACATCGAAAGTCGAGCTGGGTTTGAGTTTGGTCAGACTTCAGTTTCAATTGAATATGCAAGCGAAGCGAGACTGTGGATTCTGAGTCTGGACCGAGACCGAGTCGAGACCAAGCCACCAAAAACTATGCAATACACACACTGACACACACACACACATGCACAGAGAGACGAAGTGGGAAGCAGGTCAACAGAAATTGGTTAGTTGGCAGTGAAGGAATCCCAGCCCGCAAACCAATCCACTGGAGCGCCCAATGCTTTAAGTTTAGCTCATTAAATAATATCCTTTTTTGGCGACGAGCAGCAGGACAACAGCGAGGGTCGGGGGGGTTGAAAGGGGTGCAGGGTTGTGGGGTGTTACGACCCAGAGCAGGAGCACTTTTGACCAGACGACGTTGGACGCTTATCAAAATGTTTGCCGCTGTCCTGTCGAACGAACGGGTTTTCCGAGTACGTTTTTGGGGGTGTCTGGTGGGCACGGGGGTTGGGTTGAGACGGGGGCATCTTCTGGGACACGGTTCATGGCGTTGTCGATGCGTTTGGCCTCTGAACTGCGGCACTTTTTGGTCAGCCCACGTTCTGGTCAAAAGTCTCTTGGCCACCAACACACACACACACACCCTGCCCCGCCCCCTGTTACCCCTCAGCGCTACCAATGCTGTACCTCAACTTCGGTTGCTGGGACAGTTTTTGAAAACGCTTTTAAATATTAAAATCCATGACGATTTCCAACAGAACATTTTCGCCATATAATTGTGTAGTTGTTTCCCCCCGAAGGGGGTAGTTTGGGGTAGTGTAAAGGGTTGGGGTAGGGGTTGGATACTGTCGCCCGTTGCGCATATTGAATTTATTTAATTAAGGGTTCCATGTGCCATGCACTACACACTTGTGGAACCCCCAATCCCTCTCAGCCACCTAACTGCCCTTTCTCTCCATCTGCTTCCCATTTTAAACCCCCCTTTCCCTGCTTTCCCCACGTCTGTGTCTCTCAGCGCCTCGATGACTTCATTTTCAAAAGTATTTTCCCCTCTCTCTTTCACCCCTCTCTCATTTTTTTTCTTGTGCTTTTTGCTGTAGTATATTTCACAATAATTTTGCACAAGTGGACAGTCCCCAAACTACCAGAGCTGTCCACTTGCCCGAGTACGTGTCCATAATTGTGCATAGTTTTCGTTTGTCCCGCTGAGAAATGGGAAATGGGAACACAACTATGGACTGTTTTGAGTTCCTCTCTGTCTGTCTTCCTCTCTCCCTCTCTCTCACCCCCTCACTTTCTCGGTCTCTTTCTTCGCGCTGCGGCTTGTCACATTTCGAGTGACTTTTTGTTGCAATTATGAAATAGAATCGAAATGAACTTCGAGTCTGAGTCGCAGGCTCTCAAGTGCTTTACTTCTGTAATTAATAGACCTACAAACAGGAGTAGAAAAGAGAGAGTGAAAGTGAGGCCGAAAGAGAGAGATGGAGAGAGGAGGGAGGTGGGCTGGGCACCCAAATCAAATGGGCTTGCAAATAATCGGCCACGAAAACCGCTAATATGGCGACATCGGCGTTGCCGCAAAAAAGAACGCGACCAAAAATCAACACACAAAACACACACACGACAACAACAACAACAACAGCGAGGAGGAGAAGGATACTACTAGAGTGGGGTATGTACGACGAACTGCGTGTGGCATGCGCCATGTGGCAAGGCTGCCAGATAGAGTGGAAGAGACAGGGGGCGATAGAGGGGGAAGGAGTCAGTCTGTCAATGTAGCGCGAACATGTGAATGCGTGTGGGTGTGTGAGCATTTGTGAGTGTGTGGGAGTGTGTGTGGGTAGTGTTCAACGTGTATTTTACAGGGTATTTACCAATTTGATTGGGTTTGAGTTGTGGACTTCGCTAAGGAAAGAAAAGACTTAAAAAGGAGTAAAGGTAAAAATAAGAAAGAAACAAAAGGAGGACAAAAGTAGAGAGAGACATAGAAGAAGAGATATATAGAGATATATACAAAAAGGAGATATATGTATAAATAAAGTAAAACTAAAGATAAAATAGAAAAAATTTAATCAAGAATGAGATTTAGACAAAACTATCATTACAAAATAAACCAAATTAAAGGAACAAAATAAAAACTAAAACACGAACAGATTTACAAGGATAGAAAATATCAAAACAATTGATATAAAGAGATAGAATAAAGATTAAGTCATATAGTGAGATATAGATTGGTGAGTAGGAGAACACAACACTAAAACTAACAAGATATATAGACACATAAATTAAAGTCTAAAGCTATCGACTAAAAGTGAATGATAGGGAGACAAGATGGACTCGGGGATATGTGGATAGTAAAAGAGAAAAAGAAACAGAAACGAGAAACAGCAATAAAGAAGCAAACAGATATAGAAGGCCAGGGATTCAAAGAGAAATCTCGAACCTCAGAAGAAAATAAGTACAAAAGCAAGAAAAATTATAAAAAAAGACACCTAAAAGAAAAATTTAAGGTAAGAAAAGTGTCTGCAAATAGCGAAAAACATAAAATAGTTAGAAATGTGCGGAGAAAACGAGGGACAACATTTTCGGAACCATATCACTATCATCACTCACTATCTGCTAAACTGTTTCCGAATAAAAGTTAATATTAATTTTCAAAAAAGAATTTAAAGAGTTTTCAAAAATGTTGCGATTCGCACTCCGCGTGTAGCCAAACAGTTGTGGGAGCACAAAGTGTGCACAAACTGATACACTGCACTGTTGACTGGGTGGACTTATCAACAAGTTGATTAACTCTGTGGCAAGTGTATGACAATGTGGCGGAGTCTCAGCCAAAATGGGCAACGAGGCGCAGGGGTAAATAGAGAAAGGGGTTTTCTGTGGGTGGCTGGAACAGAGGCTTTGCTCTGCGGTTGTTGGTAGGGGGCCGTGACTAAGGCCGAGGACGATTTTAGTTGTTGGCCGAACGCGAGTCGCGATAATAATGATAAACATCGTGCTGGGCAGGCGTGAGGCAAGTGGCATGTGGCATGTGGCTAGGTCGCAAGGGGAGGAGTAAACAGATAAGAGAAGGGACAGGGGAGAGAGGAGAGGAGAAAGGAGATAGCATAGGAGAGGGTTGAGAGGAAACCGAAGCAAAGTACATGAGGCATCAGTTTGTTGTTGTTGTTTCGACTCAGACAAGCACACACTGGCAGTGGGCGTGTGGGCGTGCCAGAGGCGTGGGGGAGGGGCACAGGGAGAAGGGTAGCGCGCTCTGAGGTCGCGGCACGCACTTTCGCTGCGGCGCGACTACGTCAAAAAGTTTGTTTTGACAAATGATGTCGCTGACATTTTGTGTCGCGTCCACAGTTGTCCTGTCCTGTCCTGCCCTATCGTGTGCTCTTCTGTCCTATGTCCCCACTATGCTCCTCGATCCTACAGTGCTCGTGTCCTTGGTGTTAGGTCCTTGTTGTGGTTCTCCTGGCTTGCATATGTGTGCCACGGACACAACTTTGACCGTTTTCCTAATGAACTTTTGTTTGCCTTGCCGACAATTGACAGCAAAATTATGACCTGCAATGGACCCGTAATGCTCCCCGCATGGATCCACTCAACTTTTCCCCTAATCATTTTGCAATCATTCTCATTTTCCAAGTGGCTGCAGCTGCACAAGTCGCGCGAGGCGACACTTTCATTAAACGACACACAGCGACTAGGCACCCGACTGAAAGTCACCCTGTAGATATAGTAGTCATTTAGGGTCTCCCAAAAACCAGATCAGAAATATAAATTATGGGTTTATTTAATAATGATTTTCTATACTGTTTTTGCTTATCAACAAAAGTTAAATAATTTAATTTGAAATCTTTAATTGAATTATTTAAAGTTTAAATATTGTTTTAGGGAAAATCTGTTTAAATTAAATGGATATGTTTTTTTCCTATATTTTAATTAATTTGAAAATAAATTTAGCTTCAAAGAACTTATAAAAATTACCGTGTTCTTAATTTTATATTGGTTGATTTTAAAATGCAATTTAAAATAAAAATCATTTTAACATTTACTTAAAAATAACAGCGATTTATTGATTAAAAGTTAATTTAATGTATTACTAAAAACTTATTGAGTTAACTTAAAAAAACTTTTTAATAAATTGGTACATAAATCTAAAAGGTTTTCTAAATAAATGGTATTAAATGTACACATATTTTTCATACAAGAAGATTACTTTTTATTTTAAATAACTCATTCAAATACTCTAGTAATTTACTATACAAAATAAAATTGATTTTATAAAACGTAATCAGTAAAAATAATAAAAAATTCTCTAAGCATTCAATTAAGTCAAATAAAATAAATGAATTAAGAAATCAGAAGAAAGAACTGCTTAAAACATATATTTAAATATAGTTATTTAAAAATTAGTTTTAAATTAAATATATTGTTAAGTTATTATTTGCATTAATAAATTTTATTGATTGCAAATTAAAGGATCTAAATTCGTTCAAAACTAAACTTTAATCCAATTGCTTTTGTGTTCTGTTCAGTTGAGGCAAAGATGTTTTTTTTAGTGGGAGAAGGGAAGGGGAAGCGAGTAGGAATCAAAGAAAAACCTGTCGCTGAGCCAAAAATGAGTTAGTTGTCTCTGTCTCGGCATCGTAGTGAATCAACAATGAAAACCCACTCAAGAGCGTGAACTTTTCACTCACTTCTCCGCTCGAAAACAAACGATTTTCGAAAAGGGGAAACATTTCGAAATTGTGTAACTCGAAATGTTCAGCGGGCAAAGCACTCAAAGAGCACTCAATGAGGGGTAGTGAGTCAATGAATGAATGAATGAGTGAGTGAGTGAGTATTTGAATGAGTGTGTTAGTGAGTGAATGAGTGAGTGTGTGTGCGAGTGTGAGTGAGACAACAGCGCAGCAGTTACTCATGACTGGGGCTGCCGACCAATTCAGCACACAGAGCGCAAGGGGGCAGGGCCTGAATTGAACCGAATTCTATCTCCGATTGATTGAAATACAAATGGCGTCCGACTGGACGATAAATACATAGCTTCATCTATCTATCAATCACAAGTTAATATACCAAATAAAATATTTAATACATTAGACATATAATTTTTGACTGTTTTTTATAGTTAATCGAAAGAGCTTATAGAAAAAAAGAATTAAAATATTCTTAACTCAAACTTCTTAATGTTTGTGGGCATTTTCGAGCTTAATATAAGTATATATAATTTAAAAAACACTGAAGAACAATAAGCTAACAAAACGTTAATACTTAAAGTGTGATATAAACCTTACAAAATCAAACTTAATTTTAGTTTTTTAATTCCTTGCTTCGCTAAAACATTTCAGTTTAGGGCTCTGTATTACTTAACCTTCGTTATTAAATAGTATTAACTTTCGCAGCAGGTTCTATAAGTGATTTGTTTGATTTAAGTCTGAAAATATTAAATAAGTACAGGGTATTTATAATTGTGGTAAGTGCAATGAAACTTTTACGCTCTGTTTATGTGTTAATATATAAGTGCTTTAAATAAGTACAGGGCATTAATAGTTAAATAATTAGATTTAAGTGTTTGATTTAAAATTAATATATTTTTTATATATTTAAAAATTAAATCAAAGATATTTTATTTCATTTCAGTTCAATTTAATTCTTTTAGCGGCCAATCAGTTGGACAATTAATTGATAGCCTTGCGACTCATCGAAATAAATTTTAATTTTCTTTTTCACAATTTTTTTCCTTTCAGCTTCTTTTGGCTATTAGTTTTAACTTGTTCCTGGCTTTTCTTTGGCCTAATGGGCTGTTGACCCTTTGGGTCTTTTGGCCTTATCGTTGGATTCGGCATTGCGATCACAAATTAAGCCAGCGACAAGTGCGTGCTTGCATTGTATGCAAATGAGGCATGAGATGGAGGCAAGTACTTTTGGTGCGTGCCCCAAACATGAAGCGGCAACTTCGTACTTGCAACAGGGTACTACCAACAACAACAGCAACAGCAACAACAACAACAACTACAAGATACTTTCAGCAAGGTAGTTGCAGCTTGTAAACGATTATCAATTTGTCATAAATGGATGGGCTGCCGTTTGCTCAGTGTCTGATAGATGTTGGCCTGGCCAAAAGAATTGGCCAAAAATGTGCATCTACGATAGGCATAAAAAAGCGACAGTCCAAGAGAAGGAGAGACAGAGAGCGAGAGAGAGAAGAAAACCAAATTAGGTCAAACACTTTGGGGCAATGGGAGTGGAAGCAAAGGGAGTTACCTCATTTCTGTTAGCCAACTTGTAGATTTTAATCGCATTTGATTTAAATACAACTTTGGTTAATTTATGTTGTCGACTGTCAACGCGTTTCTTTACTTCCTGCCTTTAATTCTTTTGGTTTTTATTGTAATTGCAACTCGCTTATTTGCCGCATTTGGCAACTCTGGCACACGACTCCCAAAAACAAGTCTCCCAAACCAGAGAGAAAGGTCAACAATTCTGCCAGACATGGCCTGCAAGTCGGAAAAGTACAGTAAACATAACACTATAAAAAGTAGAAAATACAAATTAAATCAGCTTAAAACTGGGAAGCTAAAAAAATACAAAAAGAAGTGTAATAAAAGTTCCTAAACTAAAACAAGAAAGAATGCTACAGTCGCCCCGCGACTTAAGGATACCAGTTACTCAATGTTCGACCGATTGTTCCTATGGGAGCTATATGATATAGTAGTCCGATTTGAATGAAGCTTGGTCAGTATATTTATATTATTGACTTATTTATTTTGTGTCAGTTTCATTAAGTTAATGCAAAATTTTTCATACTAATTTATATTTGGAGCGTGTTTTTGACCGATCGGCCCTATGGGAGCTATACGATATAGTTGTCCGATCAAACTTGGTCAGTGTATGGACTTCATAAACATGTAGTCTCCGTGTAAATTTGGATCAGATAGCATTGCTAACAAAAAAGTTTTCTATACTAAGACATTCAAGTTTTATCTGTACATTTACCTTTATATGAAGATAGAACGCCCTAAAGTGGGCGTGTCAAAAAACAAAAACAAACTTGTACTGCTTGGGTATTGTACCTTTCTTTTGCGACCCCTTTCACCTTTCTAGCTCTTATAGTCTCTGAGATCCTTTTGTTAATACAGACGGACAGGCGGACGGACGGACGGACGGACAGACGGACATGGCTATATCGACTCGGCTATTGATGCTGATCAAGAATATATATACTTTATGGGGTCTGCCACGCCTCCTTCTGCCTGTTACATACGTTCCAACGATTACAGTATTCCCTTGTACTCTACGAGTAACGGGTATAAATAGAAAGCTTTTGTGTTCTGCTTAAAAACACATATCTAATAGTTCATTCCCGATCCAAGTCTGAAATAATTGAATAACTGAAGATTCGTTAAAATAAATTAAAGCTAAACTGAGGTTACTTAGTGGCACAAAAGGGCCACGGGATGAGTACGCGCCAAATAAACAGCCGCAAATATGGCGAAAACAATAAATTGCAAAAGGACTTCATACACACAAACAGGGACACACGCACACACACAGACACGAAGGAGACTCTCAATGGCATTGCATGAAATTCATGCATATTTTGGGGCCACAACAGATGAAAGGATCCGTCTGGTTGCCGTACACTGCACGGACTGGGAGATCTGAGAGTCGAGCATCCTTTTGGATAGACTTAGTATGGCTCAGGGGGCGTTGCAGGCGGCGGAGGCAGCCAAAAGGATTCACTGTGCGGCTGTGGGGCAAATCGACATTCAAATATTTGCCGCGACGCGCACTTTATTATTATCCGATTATTATCAATGAAAATACAAGCCAACACAGAGACACACGCACACTCACACACCTATACACACACACACTAGTACATATATGGCAGTTACAGACCGCACTAACACAAACAAAAAACTAGCCGTACGCTTTGGAGCGAGCTGATTATTATTATCCGTCGAAATGTCGTCCTGAAAGGGACATAAATACACTGAGAAAAACTAATGTACTGCAATTTATATAAATATATGTATAAGCTTGGCTTTGTTTTTTTTAATTAACAGTTAAGAAAGGCTACAGTCGAGCGAGCCTACTGGAATAGACCCCGTACTTATTACAAACTTGATGGTAGTTGTAATAATATATGTGTTTACCAAAGGACAAAAGGACTTTCTAAATCGATTTATCAAGAGTATATTGTGAGCGGTCTTTTGTTATAAAACTTTTCCGTCTTGTCTTCTCGCGTCTGTCCCTTAATTCTTTTTCTTCAGAACTGACTTCTTCTTCTTTTTCTGACTTTTATCGCTCTTTCTGGTTTACATTTCGATAGCTTACAATATCGATATCTCATGTTTACATTTACATTAAGTTTCTGCTGTTGATCTACTGCTCACTTAACATTATGGGTATTCCTACTACTACTTTGCACTATGGGTCAAACGCCGGATTTTTAGGAATTAAGGCTTATTTTCAAGTTGTTTAAATTTACATAATTTTGATCACAATCCATTAGGAATACCCCAAATGTAAATGTTACATACCCAGCATTTTAACAGGGGCGCGTTCTGTTAAGTTAACGGCTCCTTAACAGAGCTGTTATACACAACGCACACGCGTTAACGTTTTTAAGCAAACTATACGTAAGTTCAAAACAACTTTTGACCCAAATATAATTAAAATTATGTTAAAATTTTTAGTGGATAGGAAAGAATGCAGTTTTTACTAATTGTTTATGTGTTTATTTTATCTAAAATCTGCGTACTATGTGGAATCTTAATTTAACTAAAAACTAGCCTTAAACAAAGGTTTTGTAGTGAAATTTCATTTTTGAGAGAAGAAAACTTATGTTTGTAGCATTTTGTAGCAATTAAACTATATACAATTTGTAAAGCAATCAATTACGAATTCAGACCTAAAAGCTCAATGTGCACTTTTGCGCACTTTTTGCAGAATTTAATTTCTTAGCAACTAACCTCGGTGTATGCAATGCAATTTTCTTTGAAGTTAAGCGGCGACACGTGAGCTAGCAAAGCAAGCAATACACCGTTTTTAATGTTTTCAAAGATTCCAATGGCCAAATATTAAGTTTTATAGTAACATTGAAAAAGCTTTGTAGTCTGCTACTGGTCGAAAACGCCATCTGTTTCATGTTACGCATATTTCGCTTCTCACAAACTTAATAGACCCTCCATCCTTTCAAAGAATACGTGGTCTAAATAAAGGAAGTTTCTAATTGAAGTTGGCATAACTTGCGCTGATATCGATGAAACAATTTAGTACTTTAAGCAAACAATTCTATTTCGATAAGGCGACTATACCGAATTAAACACTTTTTTCAGTGTACACACACACACACACACACACTCACAATGGAACACACATGTGAATTGGGCTATTGAATTAACGCATTGCACAAGTGGATTTTGTGAGTCTCCAGTCGTCTGTCCACAGCACTGACGACGTCGTTGCCAGCTCTTCAATTAATCGCACCTTTTCAGGGTATACACACAAGCACACACATGCCCACCCACACTCACACCCACATCTACATCTACACACTCCATTCACACACACACACTGCCAGTTACTCAAATCAAAACTGGCGAAAACTACTCGCAGAATCAACTTTTGTTTTTCAAAGCCAGTCAGCTATTTTCCCTAGCAATTTTCCTCCAATTTCCAACCATTTTCCCAGTTAACTCCACACCGAGACTAGTCAGTCGCATACGCAAATTTATTTATTGAAGCATAATTTTCTATTTGTTGTGTGTTTGTGTCGTGAAACATTTTATTGGTTTGAGTTTTCCATTTACCATTTTCCATTTTCCATTTCCATTTTGGTTTTTCGGCTTTTTGCCAAAGGGTTCGAAACTATCAAATGCATTTGACAGCTGCTTTTAATTTTAGCGCCGTTTTCATTGTGTTTAGTTTTTGCCATTGTTTGTTTTCTTTGTTTTTCAGTCTCAAGACACAAACGAGCTGAAGATGATTCGCAACTTGGCTTATTGCTGACATCGAAAGACAGAGAAGAAATGTCAAAATCACTGCTGAAATCTAGTGAACAAAAAAATGTAATAACGAATCACTGAGTTGATTTTAAGAACCAAAGATTCCATGAAAAGTTAGAAAACTTATCTGGTTTAAATGACAGCCAATACAGCTAGGAAACAAGTGTATCAATAGGGTTTAAAACTGTAACAACTTTACAAGTGTAGTACATGTAAGTGTGTTAAGTGATTGTCGATAGATCGTTAAGCAAGTAATCGATTAAGTATAGATTAAGTGTAGTCTAGGATAAGTATCTATTATCGAGTGTTAAGAACCTGATGACATTAGGACAAGACTGATCTTGAAACCCTCTCTTCTTGCGGTAAGTGGGATGTAATTTCTTCTGCTTATGGAAAATTTATTTAAATTTATATAAATTAGAGAATTTTATTAGTTTTTCTTGTCTTAAATTGAACAAATTTTGTTTAAAAATAGACAAAAACAATTTGCCTATAATATATCTATTAAGAAAACTATGTTACAGATAAAGGGAACTGGGCAAACTTGTGTACTTATGCTGTACCTTATAAAAATAAATAAAAACAACTTAAAACTAATACAAGTAGCTACAAAAATTGTTAGGGAAAACCACCAAACACTTTATAATGCCAATTAAAAAAGTTTATTAAAGTTGTTGAAATTAATTCAACTGAAAAAACATTGGTAAGTAAAATAAGTGAACTCCTAAACCTGTTCCCACTCTCAAATGAGTCTCTTTCTCTAAGCCAATGTAAATTCAAAGCGTTTGTGTAAGATTTGTGCTGTGCAATTGTGGATAGAAAATGTAACTGGGAAAAGAGCCAAAGGATTTGTAATAACACAGCCTAAAAGTATGCAACACACGTTTGACAGGTAGAGACAAACAGAGGCGTTTGACAAAAAAGCGCAGCAGAGCGAATTCTGGCAGGTGGAAGTGTGGGTATGCACTACACTGAGAAAAAAGCTGTGAAAAAAAACTATCAAAACTAAATACAAATATTATAAATAAGTTTTCTATGCATAAAGAAATGCGTGGCGCCCAACAAATGTATTTCAAGGGAACTGATGAAGTTTTTGAACAGTGCAGGCACACAGGTGGGCTTGAAAGGGTCACCGCAAGAATGCACACGTAAAACGCAGCTCATTGTCGCATGCCTAACCCAAAGTACTCTACAAACGAAACGAAAAAGGGCAAAACAACAAAATGTGGAGAACAAGAATGGAAAATGGACAAGAAGTAGGAGAGATAACAGGAAACGCAAAAAGTGTCCTGTGCAAGGACATGCTAATGTTATTTTTATATTACTCGCAACAGAGCAGCGTCAGCTATACGTGAAAAAAAAAGGGCCGCCTTTTGTTTTTGGCCATGCATGTGTTTAATTTTAATGAAATTAACGCGTGTAATGGCAACCACGCCTCCCAAAAAAATTTACAAAAAATGGCAACAACGATGACGATGTTGGTGATGATGGGCACCTGCTGGCATTCGTGTTGGCCTTTTTACACCCGGTACACGTGGCCAGAAGGTATGCAATGGGTTGATAGCCATTAGGATGGAGACGGACTGAAAACTTGTTAGCAAATCGAATTTATAAGCGTTTAAATGATACGTTTTGGTTAACATCTTTTGTGGTTAAGCATCGTCTTAATACTATTTCGTTTTCATAGTTTTCAAATGAATTTCTATTTTGTTATGCACTTCAGAAATTTTTTAACTCCCGCCCAAAAGTATGCAGTGATTTTGGAAGTTCAGAGATGGCCGTCAGTTGTGTTGGTCGTTCTGACTCTCATGTAAATTCTGTTTTCTTTTAACTGTTTCAATTTAGTCAGCAAAATCAACAACTAAGAATTCCAGACAAAACTTCAATTTATTTTGGTGATTTAAAAGTCATTTAAAGAACGGATATTTCACAGTCATACGCTCAATTGAAACACACGCAGTTTTTGTTGCTAATCTGCTGTCTATGCTGCTTTTGATGTATGTCATGCATGGTCGTCATCGGACTTGGAGTGGGTGACAAACGTGTTAAATGTTAATTAAAAAGCAGCCGTGTAAATGTAACTGTGACTGTCACTGTGACTGTAGCTGTAACTGTAACTGTGACTGTAATAATCGTGTAGAATGCGTGCAAAGCAGCAGCAAAACAAAAAAAAAAAAAAAAAGAAAGAGGGAAATAGAATCAGCGCCAAGATGCGGCTTAGTGCAGTATGCACGCTGAGGAAGAGGGGGGAAGAGAGAGCGGGAACTTGCACATAAACACGCCTAATTAAGAACGAGTTCGCCTTTAACTTCGGCTCGGGCTGGGGCTAATTGGCCGGCGTTCTTTTTGCCCAGGCGCGAGACAATGGCAAACAGGCAGACAAACACACACACACACAAAGTGGTAAGCAAACGGACTACCAGGTTAACAAGACAAACACACACACACACAGACAGGAGGGGGGTTAGAAAGGGGCGGGGCACCGTACACGCAACTGGCAACTGGCAACCACAGGCTGGACAAAAATCGGTTGCCTGCCCAAATAAAATGTCATCTTAAATATAATTTTCGCGTATTTTTCTTTGCCTACGTGTTGTTTGTTAGCCGCTTTTCCTTTGTTTCCCCGTCCCTTACCCCCCTTGCAACCCTTTGCTGTGTTGGCTTTTCAGTGGCAGAAGAAAAGATTTGCAAGCAGTCGCACATGTGAGCCCACTTTGTGCTATCTTCCAGCGCAGCTGATGGCCCCCAAAACGGATCCGCGCTTAGCTCTTGTCCTCGCCTCGAATTTACAGTTGCATAACTTTAGGCGCAGTTGCACTACCCAAATTCATTGGGTCGTGCGAACTTTTGTAGGCGCTACAGCAGCTTGAAAAGACGTCAGCTGGCGCCCAACGTGAGACTGTTTTACAAACTTAAATAAAATCAAGTAAATGCATAGCTAAACTTTGGTTATAGTTAAGTGTGAAATTTTTGCTTGGCGCCCAACGTGTGTACACTTTCGAAATTATAAACTTGTATAAACACAGACTATTAAAACAAATTCCTACGGATTTTTGCGCCCAATGTATAAATATACAAATGCTTTCAATATCTAGCTAACTTTATTTCATTTTATAAATTTTTTAAAGTTTTTTTTTCTTTCTGGTCACAAAAACAGTTCACGCAGTCAAAAAAAATCCTAATTGGCGCCCAACGTGCGAAAGATTTGCCTAAATATTCACTAATTCAACAAAATCAATTTTATAAGTGACAATCACTTGTCCACAATAACTTTTCAATCCATTCAAATGACTCAAAATGCACACTACTTTGGGTAACCAAACAGACACACTTTTAACGAATTTTCGTGGCGGTTTTTGGGGGCAAACAAAAAAATCCTCTGTCACACACACACACACACACATACACAACCAAAATTGAGCTGTTGGTAGAGGAATGGAAAACTTGCCACAACATTGTTGGTGGTCGGAGATAAACGCATAAATGACGAGCTAAAATCTTTTTGCTGGAGTATTTCTTGAACCCTGCACCGCGGTACCGGTCCTTAGGCGCCACCTCCCTTCACCACCCAGCTATGTTAAAAAGCATTTTTTGTTAAGCCTTTTAGAAAAAACGCCGCTTACCGCGGCTACAGTGGGGAGTGGAAGCTGGGGGCCTTCAAGGAGTAGGGTAAAAAGGGTGGGTTAGGCAGGTGGCAGGGGGACCAGGTTCATGTGTAAAAATTATAAGAATTTCGCTCTTAAGTTCTTTAGTCGCTGTGTGGTTTCTCCTCATCTTTACTTTACTTTTTATTTGTATTCTTTATGTAGCATTTGCAAAATATGCATGATGTCATTTTTTTCTACCTTTTCCTTTTTCTTTTTCTCTTTCACATTTTTTTCTCCTTTTGCTGCCAGTGTATTTATTTTACTAAGAAGAATGTGTAAATTTCTACTTTATGCAAAAGCTGCGGCCGCGACTTCTTAGCATTTTTGTCCATTCAAGAGCAGCTACAAAAACCAAAAAAAAAAAAGTGGATATGGAAAAAAGGGGGAAGTACCCAAATGTAGCAATGCCTTTGATGCTCAGGCTGCAGGGACATGCCTTTAACTTGTTTGTCTTAAAGTTGGCATATGACAATTTCTTTTTGGGGCCACAAGGACATGTGCGAGAGCACTGCCACTCCCCTACACACAAAGAACTTGAGCCATTAATCGCATTGGTGTTTATTTAGCTTGTAATTACATTCATTTATTTACTTATTGACTGTGTCGACGGACCAGAGACTCCCCAAAATAACTAACAATATTCACAGAGACAGAAGTCGCTGCGTTCCGCAAATTACCTAACACTGTCTCTGACCTACAGTAAGACAGAGACAGAGAGAGAGAGAGAGAGATGGTAGTTCTGAAGACAAGGACAACCCCCATTAAAAGCCAATATCTTTGGTAGCTGCCAGCAGCCGCAATGAAATAAGAAAAAATGTCTTTGAATGACTGACAATCAATTTGGCTTGGCTGCATCCACAGTGGGGCATAACAGGGAGGAAGTGGAGGAAGTTGCTGGGCGGCATGGACAGTGGGGCGTTGGGGGAGTGGCCCTGTGGCTCGTGTCGCCTTAACGAACGTTGAAAATTACTTTGACATAAGTTAATTAATCTTTGGCGCGCAAAGTTCGTGTTTGAAATATTGCAGAAAACAAAACAAAAATGTTTTTGCGAACCACAAGGATGTCTATCCAGCAGGAAGTGAGCACTGACTGCCTGAATGGCTGACTGACTGACTATCCGACTGACTGCTGTCTGTCTGCTTGAATGAAATATTTGTCAATGAGTATTGCTAATTTACAAGTTTGATTTGTGCCCTTTCCCATTCCCTTTTGGCCATTTCTGTGTCTTCCTTGGGCCCAAGGACTCGCTCTCCTTGAGAAATTGCTTGAGCATTCTTTTGGCTAGCCGTAGATAAATAAAACTCAAACTGACTAACGTGTTGTCGGTGTATTCGCTTTTGGCCAAAAACTTTTCCCTTCACTCTATGTGTGTGTGTGTGTGTGTGCTTGGGTGTGTGTGTCGAGAGTGGATTGCCTGTGTCTGAGCAGCTACTTTAAGATGCAAGACGTTGTCTGGCAAGGTAACTCGAGCTGAAGTTAAGAAATTGGCTAAAGGAATTCATTAGCCACTGGACGAAATCATAAATCGAAAATTAAATCCCAACATTTTCTTAAATTCCAGCACAAAATCGAGCTGCTAATAGTTCAACACTAAGTAAAATATGGTAGGAAAATTATGATTAAGCAGCTTTTGAGCGTAAATTAGTTCTTAATTAAAGTCTTCTGCATTATTGTACAAACAAACCATCGAAATATTAACCAAAAGTAACTAAACTTTATTTATTTTATTGCTTATTCACTTATATCTCATTTCCGCTTTTGTTTTTGTTTGCTTCTTTCAGGTAAGATTTGAATCCTTAAAATACTTTAAGGATTACTTTTGTTTTATCTCCTTTATTCCATGAATTTTATTAACAAATTCAGCGATCTAACTACATTAGTGCCAAAACTTAAGACGCTTAGACATAAAGTCTGAAGTAATTGTAAAATTAAACCCAAGAACTAAAAAAAATGATTTTTAATCACTTTTCAGATGAGTAAGAAAGACTACAGTCGACCGAGGCGACTGTAAATGACCCCATACTTAATTTAGTGCGCATTTTACAATACAAACAACCAAGTAACCTATTTGTCCTTTGGAAACTATAAGCTATAGTTGTTCGATCCAGGTAAAACATCGTGAGATTAGTTATAATGGTACACACAGAAACACATACACCAAGTTGTGGTGTTATGAAATTGGTTTATTACACTTTGTGTTAATTTAAAATTAACTTATCTGACATTTTAACGGAGTTTCTTTTCAAATTAGATGGTCGGTCTCCCTATTATATATATTTAAACGATTGGAGTATACCGTATTACTTTACAAGTAACGTAAAGAATAAACTTGCCTGACATGTAGACGGAGTTTCTTTCTAAATTTGTTGGCTCCAGCTCTTATGGCCTTGAAGATCCAGGTGTTTATACGGAGAGAACATCGCTATATCGACTCGACTGTTGATGCTGATCAAGAATTTATATAGAAAATGTACATTATGGGGTCGAAAAAGCCTTTTACTACCTGTTACACATTGACTTCTGACGAACCTAATAGACCCACCCCCTACACTTTCTTACAGTCACTGTCTAAAAAGCTGAATTAGCCGCTAGTTTTAAAATTACTACATATTTGTACTGAAATCTAAATTTTTGTTTATTTAATGTATTTAGTTGAAAATCAGCCAGCGCAGTCCAAAGCTCACCGTCCAGTCAGACGAACCCTCATAAACCCCTCGAATGTTCCTTGAGCTACTTTACTTTCCACTGCTCTCCAATGTCCTTTGCTGTCCAAGTGAAACCCTTAAAATCAATGAGCCTTGGCATATGCGTTATCCTAACCCCTTCCACAATTCCAACCCATTCCCAATCCGTCACCCAATTTCGGCCCATGTCCAGCCCCAGATTTAGGGCTCAGTTTGGATAGTTCTTTAGCTGAAGTGCGACCACCTAGAGCGACGAGCAAAGTGTGTACTGGAAACGAGTCCTTTGCAGTCATTTCTCATACAATTGCCACTGTCATTTGGATGTCGCCTGAGAGCCGGCAAAAGAGCAACTTGTAATGGACTTTAATCAATTAATTTGAAAACGCTTTTCATTGGCACTGCACAGACGGGGAAATTGTCGGGAAAGGTGAGGGGGAATATCAGGTCTGGGACACTTTCTTGCAGAGAAATCCGAGACAATACGGCAAACGGAAATACATGGCAAACCAATGCCAAAAATTGGAAACTGAGTTGGGAGTTTGGCACAAGAAAAAGAATAAATAAACAAGCCGCCAGTTCAGAGCAAGAGAGAGAGAGAGAGAGGGAGAGAAAGAGAGACAGGTCTAGTAACAGAGATACCGAGGAGGAGATAAAGCGACAGGATGAGGAACTTCTGGGACAAGGATTGGAACTGAGACAGCAGCAAGGAAGGGTGTAATAACAGGCAGGGGAAAGTAGCGGAGACAGGGACATGAACAGGACACAACAAACGCACTTAAAACACAATGATGCTCATTGTGTCTGACAGGACCAAAGCAGGATTCAGGATTCTGGACTCTGAAACTCAGACGATTGCAGAAGGGAATCAGCTAGCAAAGGGCAAGGAGAAGCAGAGAGGAGTAATAGTTGGACAGGAGTAGAAATTGTAGATGGGAGGAGAGGAGAGGCTACTGCTGATCCGTTTTGGAGCCACACACACCTAAGATGACGACGACGATGTCGAGTTTGTCCCGCACATTGGCGTCGTCTAGCTTGGGGTCTACACTGAGCAAAAAAACACCAGATTTTTCTATAACAAGAAAAAAAGGTTATCTTCGGCTAGCCGAAGATTATATACCCTTGCAGTCATGCACATTGCGTTAAATTTTTTTCAATGACCGATTGTTCCTATGGCAGCTATATGATATAGTTGTAGGATCCGAATAAAATTTGGTCGGCAGATGGATAATGATAACAAATGCGTATTGCGGGAATTTGGTTCAAATCGTACAAGAGACACAGAAAATTTTCATACCAAGCATTTTCAGCATTTTGAACCGATTGTTCCTATGGCAGCTATATGATATAGTTGTCCGATCTAGATGAAATTTGGTGTACACTAAGGACTTTATGTCAAATGCATATGGAGCGAATTTGGTTCAAATCGTACAAGAGACACAGAAAATTTTCATACTAAGCATTTTCAACCGATTGTTCCTATGGCAGCTATATGATATAGTTGTCCGATCAGGATAAAATTTGGGCGGCAGATGGATAATGATAACAAATGCGTATTGCGTGAATTTGGTTCAAATCGTACAAGAGACACAGAAAATTTTCATACCAAGCATTTTCACCAGTTTTAACCGATTGTTCCTATGGCAGCTATATGATATAGTGGTCCGATCTGGCCGATTTTAACAAATGTTCTGCGTGCGTGGAATACACATCTGTGCCAAGTTTCATTAAGATAGCTTTAAAACGGAGAGACTAGTTCGCATAAAAATAGACGGACAGACGGACATGGCTATATCGACTCGGCTGTTGATGCTGATCAAGAATATATATACTTTATAGGGTCGGAAATGTCTCCTTCAATGCGTTACAAACTTCGTGACAAAAACAATATACCCTCTGCTAGGGTATAAAAATATTATTTTGTTTGGTTCAGATAACAACTAAGTTGAAAGAAAATTTGAATTAAAACAATTCAACTTTAGATATCAAAATCATTCGATTTTTGTACTCGCCTCGTTTTTTTCAGTGTATGTGTCGCTGCTCCACTGGCACTTTGATTACGCATTGGCTTTGCCAGCTGCCTGTTGTCCTTACTCCTGTTGGAATCCCGCTGCAACGTTCGCTCCTTCGACTCTCCCCCCAGTAGCATTTGTCTTTCTTTCTTGCTGCTTCTTTCTCTCACCTTCTTCCCTTTTCCTTCTTTCTTTCTTATTATTTCTTTTTTTTTTGCCTCTACGTTGTTTGGCATTTTCATTTGTTGTCGTTTTGGCACTTCAGTTTGATTTCGTTTGCTGCCTCTGCCTTTTTGCGCCTCAGTTTCCTTTATCCATTGTCCTGTTGTCCTCTTCCCCTTGTGCTCCTTCGTGTTCCTCTTTTGGTCACGCACTTTTGACGTCCTCTCCCTTCGCCAATTAAAGGAACTGCGACACTTGAGCTGAGTCTTCATTGAAAACAAATTAGTGTCGATAAAGTGCAAGAGTTCACCTTAACAAGTTTTTACTGTAGCAATGACAGACAGCAGAGGATTAGATGAGCAGCTTGACCTTTTAGGGGAGAATTCATTCTTTTTGTAAAGAAATAAAAAGATACTAATGTCTTTAAGGTTATTTGATTAATAAAGAAAAATTATTTTCAGTTAAAAATCTGTTTTGTCTTCTCCGTTCTCTCTAAAATATATAATGTAAATCGTAAGTTGATTCGTAGTAATGTCATATATTCCGACTTCATTAAACAAACAAACCTTCAGACATGTTTAGATCCCGTACTCAAAAAGTTTAGATCCAGAAGCAGTTAGAAAGAGGACTAACCCTTTTTGTATATATATAAAATCTCTATCGATCCCAATGACTTAACGATCTGGGCCAAAATTTGAAATAAAAGTTGGTCTAGGCATTACGTATGTAGATGAAAAATATTTTACAGTCGCACTATATCCCAGTATCCCATGTGTCCCTATTTTCTCTCCTATATCTCTTCCTCAGGTTTACTCTCACTATCTTTTCTCTCTCTCTCTCTCTCTCTCTCTCTCTCTCTCTCTCTTTCACTCTCCTTCTTCATCTTTGTTTCACCCACATAATATTAAACACGCCATTTGGTCTTATTTCCGCTCCCGTTGCGCTTCGGCCAACGGTTCGCCCACTCTGCCTCTCTCTCTCTACCACCTTAGTTCTGAACTCTCTGCCAGTCGCTCTCTTCCCCCCTCCATAAGCACTCACTGTGAACAGCAGCGTCAACCAATTTCAAATCACAATGACACTGAGAAGCGACATTGGCGCTGGACTCTGCAAATGGCAAGAAATCAACGTCAGCTCAGTTAAAGAAGAAGAAGAAGAAGATGTGAAAGAAGAAGCAGAAGAAGAGGTGAAAGACGAAAGCAAAACAACAACAACAAAGTAAAGAATATGTTAGAAAAAAATGCGGAGGAGTGGTTGGTGGGGGATACTGAAACGAAGAGGAGGAGAAATAGAATGAAGCCAAACGAAACGCAGCTGGAAAGAGAATTAAATCAAGAACTCATTAAGGCGCCGGATGCAATCACACTTTGCGCTATTCAGCGAGCCACTCTACCCCCACCCCCTACTCCATACCCCCAACACTCCACACTGCCCTCACTTCACTGCCTATCTATAGTTTGCTCTCTTTCTTTCTTCTCTGTCATGCGAGAGCGCGAGGTTCCATAAAAATGGCGTCAACACACACACACACACAAATACACACACAGTGGAAATGTCGCCAGCGTCGGCGTCACCGTCACCGTCACCGTCACCGTCGCTGTCAACGTCGGCGCTGCCGTTTGCCGCAAAAGTGCGCACAATTATTCATTAACTTTGCACCGGAAAAGCAGAGAAATTAAAAACTGCCAACGCCAGGATAAATAGGGACAAAGTGCAGAAATTAAAAATATGAGAAATAGTACAGAAGGAGAACACACAAAAAAAAAAAACAACAATAAGAACGGCACACAAAAAAATAGCAAAGGAAGCGAGCGAGAGGTGGGACAGGCAGGGGAGTGGGAAGAACAGTTCCACTAGCAAACGAAGAAGAAGAGTGGGCAGCGAAAACAGTGAGTGGAAGGCGAAGCAACTGCTTAAATAACAGCAAGAGAGGGGGCGTGTGAGTGCGAGCGTGAGTGGCGAGGCGCGTGGAAGAGAAAGGGAAAGGGGAATAGAGGACAAGCGGAACGGATTGCAGTCGAAGAGTGTGGGATTGGGGATAGGGGGGGCTGGCACTGGCTGCAGAGTCGCGGGTTCACAACTAATAAAACAAAAGTCAAAAGTCCTTAAGCGCAATGAAGAAGCTAAAAATGCAACGCAGCAGCCAAGAGCAGCGGCAGTGGCAGCGGCAGAGGCAGAGGCAGAGGCAGCGACAGAAGCACAGCTTAAAATACAACAAGTAGCAAAGGGTTACAAGCAAGTCAACACGACTTTGTTAAGCCCTGTACACTTAAAACGTAGCGAACTTAGCATAAAACTGAAATTCATCGTAAGTTCGTTAAATAAAAGCTAAAAACATACTCGACTGTGGTAGACCCTGTGGTTAATTAAACTTTAAAGGTTTTTGTCATTTTTATAGCAGAACTTGAGCAAGTGCGCGCAAGAATTTGAGTGCTAGTTTTGACAGCGCTTTGACGCTGATGTACTCAAATTTTGAATTTATTTATAGATCAGAGTTTTAATTTATCAAACCAACTAACTTAACTCTTACTTTAACATGGAAATTTACTCAACAAAAGTTCATCATGTTTTTATTTATCGCTACCAAATTAATGCTGGAATAGAAAACTATATCTTATAGTACCCATAGATAAAATCGGCTGAAAATTGCTCATTTGTATAAAAATATAATCTAGAAAGTGATCGGGGTCTTTTACAGTCGGCTTGCTCTACTTTAGCCCTCTTAACAATTAATTTATTAACTGTTGTTTGATGGTATTGTTTGTTAATGTTATTTTTAAAAACAATATAAAATTATTGACCAATTAATAAAATACTTAAATTAAATAAATAGTTAAGAAAATTGGACATCTTATCATCACTTTATGATACATTTCGTTAAAACACTCCGAGTGCAGGGTCTACTAAGATGCGGGCGGGTGCTTAGCAGCGGGAAGCAGTCGCTAGTTGTGGGCCAGGCCAAAAGGCACGGAAAAGGGTTAAGGCTGATGAGCTCAAACTGAGGCTGACGCCGAGTCAGCGGCAGAGACGGACGCAGTGGCAGAGGCAAAGGCAGAGTCGTCGTAATGAGCGCGCCCGCCGCTGCGGGCAACCATAAAAATCTTCATCCTACAGAGCCCCTACCTTGTAACCCATCCCTCCTACATGCCACTACCCTACCGTGCCCCCTTTTGCCATTTGACTGCCCGGCAAGCATTTGGCGCAGTGCAGCCATCGCCTGGGCGCCTGAAAGCATGCAGCACTTATTGTTTTATTCGCCAACGATGACGACGACGACGACGATGGCAGCATATCCGCTCCACGTCACTTGTGATAATTGCGTGCAGCCGGTAGTTGGGCAGGCACCACGCCCCCACCTTCATCGCCTCTGCGCCCACTAGGCAGCCATTTCTAAGAAACGCTCAACACAAAATCTGGCAACGCCAGCACAGAGAAGTGACACATGCAAAAAGGCAGAGAACCCGAAGCCCTTAGACTGTCACCCCTTCCCTCTACCACTCCTATTCTTGCCACGCCCCTAGCGCCTAGTCCCAGCGAACTGTAAAGCCTTTGTGCATATCGCGAACCGGATCAGCGCCAGCGACAACTACAAAAACGGCCAGCAAACGATGCTAAACAAAAAGGCCAAAAGCGAATGGCAAAGAGCCAGTAGGTTGGGGTAATGGGTGGTTAGGGGTGGTGGGGGTTGTGTGGGCTAAGGGCGGAGAAACAAAACAAGCGCAAAAAAAAAATTACAGCAAAATGCGAGAATGCGAAATAAAAATTCATAATTACGTTTACGCCGGTAATTAAAAATTATTGTAATATACGCAATGGGCAGCGCAGGCCACGCCCACAGCACAGTACGCCGCACAGCCGTCTTCTCTGCCTCCAAAAATTTGCGACTCATGTGCGACTCCAAAGTCCCGGGCAGCTGCCACAGCGCTCGGTTGCACAAATCACGGAAGCCGCCAACGACACAAAAAAGTTGAGCGCCCAAAAAAAAAGAAAATAGAAAAAAAATTTTTAAAAAATTGCCAGGGCTGCAGTTGCCAGCTACCAGGGCTGTGGGATGCGTCTGGTGGACAGCCACAGCGACAGCGACAGCGGCGGTAATTACATGATAAAAACTATTTAAGTGGTTGCCAGATATGCTGACTACAAGCTCTGCGGAGATCCGCAAAATGGTGGCGACAGCGGCAGCGACGGCAAGCGGAAGTGGAAGCGGAAACGGAAACGACAACGCGCCGTTTGGGTTAGCTGAGCTCAAAACAACAAAAAAATGACAACAAAATCAAAAGTGGAAGGCAGAAATAATTAGAAGCCGAGTTTAGACTGAGTGATTAACAGATAGTTGTCTCCCTAAATTCAATTAATCAACTATTTTGGGTATTAATTACTTTGGAAGAGTTCGAAACTAAGCAGTGCTGGTAAATGGAGCAAAATAGATTATTTTAAAGTTAAGCAGTGCTGATCGATGGTACTGGAGAGACAATTTTGCATTGTTAATACTCTGAAAAACTTCGAAATGCAGCTGATTATTGATTAATGGATTAAAATGGATTTTCTGGTGCTATGAAGTCTCCGAAATGTGAAAATGTTAATACTATTGACAGTGTTGATTAACGGCATGTTATTGAAAACAGTTCAAAGAGCAATAAATTTGACAGAAAAAAGAAACTTGAATTCGTATTGAAGACAAGCCATTGATTTCAAACATCTAAAGTTTTAAAACAAAATGAATCTTTTCTATTTATCTAAACGATGTAGTTTTCTTTAGTTTTGATTCATTTTTAAATATATGTAGTATAAAAGTTTGTCTGTAAAGGATATACTTTCCTACACAGTAGTTACATGCATAAAATTGAATTTTAATTTGTATTTTCTCTTATTTCATTTTTTACTCTCAGACGTTATAAATCTGTTATATACATTTTGAAGACCACTTCTTAAAAAAGTGAAATTTTATTTGCAATAGCAAATAAACTCGGGTATTTTAATAAAATACTGAATAATTTGAACTTAAAAACTTAACAGGTTTCCTAATAAATTTTAATTATTTTTATTCCGAATAATTAGAAATAAAACACTTCAAATAATAATTTTCATTACAATTTTCAACTCCAAAATGTTTTGCTTTTTATCTGATTGCAGTGTGCCTCACTGCACCCCACCTCGTAACCCCTCCGCTCCTCCTTCGACGCTTTTGTGCATTCAACGTTTGTTGCGCTTTTATCAATACAATTAAAATTTTTAATCTAAATAATTAAATCATATTTTCAATTGATGGCACAAGCGACGATGATGACGACGATGTTGAGCCATCAAAGTGAAAATTCAAAGGCCAACAGTCCCCCCCTTTCCCCACCCCACGCCCATGTCTCCGCTAGCGGCATCAACGGGCACTTAAATTACGCACACATCGTTAAACGCGCGTTTGCAAATTGAACAATATTTGAAAAATTACACAAAAAAAAGTACATATATATTGAAGGCAGACTGTACAGTAAACACCCAGGCACACCCCCTTGCCACGCCCCTGCGCCCACAACACATACATGTGGAGTGCAAAGAAAAAATTGCGAAAATTTTTTATTAATGTTGCGGCATAAGAAACGCCCAGGGGCATGGAGAAAAGCGGGAGGAAAAGCAGGAGAAAAGCCGCGCAGCTCGTTAGCAACTTAAGTTGAGCTGTTGACGACGACGACGACGTCAAACAAAAGGCAAACGTCAATGCGCCGTCGAATTGGCAACATATTTGCGAACAGCACGTCGCGAAAATGGCACTGAGCCACCCCCACGTTTTTCAGCTGACTACCCCCACCCCATTCAGCCTGCGGCATATGCGCGCGGCAAATATCGCAAAAAAAAAAAATTTTAAAAAAATTCACTACAACACAACGTTGGCATGTGAATACCCCCTCCGTCCTCGCCCGCCCTTCAATCCCCGCGAATCTTGCCGCGTGTTTGATTACCACGCGCGGTTACACGCAAAACAACGCAATTTTCGGCATGCATGCCGCCAGTCGAAGTCGATGTCGATGTCGAAGTCGAAGCACCACGCCAAACACCCCACTCCTCAGCAACCCCCTCGCCAACCACTGCATGGCTGTTCAATCGAGACGGTCGCTTGGATAGCGCTGAACAGGAGACGGGGCACGGAGGGGCGGGGTTAAAGGTCGCGCTTGAGCTGCAAGAAAAATCGTACAAAATCCCACTTGACAGGCGTGGTTAGCGGGCATCAGCATCATGCAAATATCAGTCATGTTGCCAAACTCGGTAACGAGGGTTGCCCAAAAAGTTTGCCCACATATTTAATAGAGCTGGAAGATTATTCAAATATATTGACTAGTCCAAAACGGGTTTTTAATGCATTTAAAATGCATAATTTTAAGTTTTCTAGGAATTTTATGTACTAAATAATAATATACATGTAGATTATAATATCTTTTAACTGATTAGATGTGTTTTGGATCTGATATGCGAGATTTTAAATAGATGATTTGGCTCTGATAAAAATATATTTTATTTTATTCGTATAATATCGAAAAAAGTTACAGCTAACTTTGTTTTAATATTTTTTCTACTATAGAAAATACTCAACATATTATTTTCTTTAATTTTCTTAATAAGTTTAAGGTTTTATAGCTAATAAAAACACTGCTTATAATATTTTACTTCAAAAAAAAATATATTTAAATAAATTTTCTTAATCTTTTTCCATTTTTAGATTTATTAATTAATTTAATTCAACCGCTTTAAATACTAATTTCAATGCTCCCATTTGCAGTTAACTTTTCAAACTACCCGCGCTGCAAATGTAAACATCTTTTGATATATTGAACACTGGCGACTGGCGGGCCGTCGACTGCGGTTAATGGCTTATTTAAAATTGTGGCGGCAACGCATTTTGAGAAATTGGCAAACAGAAGAACGCATAAAAAAAAAAAGAACTGTCGGCTGGAAATTGATACGCGGCAATCAGTGCGACAATCCCTCGAATCCTCTGGATACCCTGGATCCAAAGATGCGGAGCTTTAAATCATAATCAGTAAAATGGAAAAAATATAAATAATGAAAATTACGCTTGCCATGGGTAGTGGATGTGGAAGTGGAAGTGGAACCTGGCAGCAGGACCCAACCAAAAGCGATGCAAAAATTGAAAGTAGAGCGCGGAGGGTTGCCAAAAACCAAAAAAAAAACGACTGTATGTAAGTTGAACAACAAAATTTGCATAACATTGGGTGGTTCGAGTGATTTTGATGAGGGGTGTAGCGTTGTTTTGAATCAACAGGATGATTACACCACACGATACAGCAAAGAAGAACAGAGAGAGGGGAAAAGGGAGTAAGCGAGATAGGGAACCGAAAAAAAAAACGAAATGAAATTAATCTAATAAGGCAACATTGTCGTCGTCCACAAAGTTTGAACTTTGTTAGCTGATTTTTTTTTATTTCCACTTCCACTTCCATTTTGTGTCTTCTTGGGCCCAAGTCAATTTTACAAACCATTGATGCAGAAGATCAAACTTCCGCAAATGTTGTTAATGAAATATTAATGCGAAAAGGATATGCAATTGACAATTGTCTCGACTCAGTGCCAGTTGCCGTGCTTTGCTGTGTTGCCCTCTTGGGTGGGCTTAAAAGACAAAGCCGCTCATTTGCATAGGGCCAAGGAATCAGAAATGGCAACGGGCCACTCCACAAAATCGCTCTAAATTAAATTACAATTTCCACTCTGCAGATAATATGAAAAACAATACAAAAAAAAAAAAAAAAATAAAAAAATAAATACTACAAACGGAATACGAAAACGGAAATATATAAAATCACAGCCATTAATCATAGCGCCCGCTCGGCAGTTTCTTCTGCAGCTTCAATTGACATTTTCCATTTGCCAGGCTTCGAGCGTCTTATGCAAATTTTCCGAGTCCGTTTTTCAGTTTCCCTTTCCCATTTCCCTTTCCCCCATTAACCAACCCTCTCCACAATCTGTGCACGTATTGGCTGCAGTTAAAAGCATTGATAAATCATAACCACAATGCCCAGCGCAGATTTATTGTGATGCGAGCCAAACGAAATATATATAACAAACAGTTCGGTACCCAAAACAAACCACCGCATCATCATACCATCGCTAGATACAGCACTGCGGTGCCCAGGCTGTTAGAGGGCGAAAGGGTCCAGTAAATGGAGCACTTGATTTGCATTTGAATTGATTGGAAAATTGGTTGAAAACGTCCAACAGCTGTAAGTGATACTGAAATGGATCACGAACAAATCAAAACTGAACTTGCCTAAAAGTAGGCAATAAAATTACACACATATGGATGCAATTTCAACTAGTGGATTGAACTGAAAGTCGAAATGGGATTAAATTACTTTATCAATGGGCTTAAAATCTATAGTCTTGTATGGGTTTAAAATTGAATATTATCATTAACTAAATACATATTTGTTAGTAGTGTTTTGTTATATTAATTATGGTTATAATATTTATTCTACTGTATAGTATTAAAATACCTAGTTTATTCGAACTTTTGTTGACTCAACTCTGTAACTTTTAGTTGATAGTTCAAATCAAATTTACATTCAGCAGAAAAGTAGATAATACAATTTAAACTGTTGCACTGGAAAGTAAAGTTGGCAACTCAAACTCATAAAGCACATGTGGTTGTCATTGCAATTAGTGTGGTTTAAAATTAGTTTTTTGTTCAGATTTGTAGAAACTAAGGGAATGATAAGCAAGTTGCTGGTATTAAAATAATATAGAGTCTTAATTGAAAAAGAGAAATAATATATAATTCATTTGAAACGCAAAATAGTTCCTAAGCTTTTAAATTTCATTAAAAAAAAGACTTGTCTAATTTAAAAGTATTCTATAAAATATATAAAATTACATTAAGTGCTATTAAATATGTTACTTTATTGAAAAATTTATATAAACAATTCTAGCTATAATATTATGCACAACTATCAGCCAACACTGCGTATAACAGTTAACATTTCCACTGCTGCATAAAAGTATGCAACACTTTTAACACAAAGACTTAACACTCGTCTTTCTACGGCCTGCACGCTGGCTATCTGAATTGGCGTTTCAATAGGGATTTAAAAACGATATTAATCGTATAAGAGAACAAAAAATCTCAGAAAATGTAAATAGCACACAAATGTAGCTTAAAGCAGTTGCAAAAATCCAGTGAACTTGACTTTAACTGGCAAATGATTGGCAAATACTTAGGACAGCAATCGGCCACAACGAACGACCACACAGAATTTGGCCAAGAATATCAAAGGGGGCTCAAGAACGAATTTTGAGCAGACTTTAAGTGAAAAGGCGGTAAAATTTTGGATCCAGGCGTCGATTGCAAGTGTCGTCGTTAGTTGAGTGTGTGCTCAGTGTGTGTGTGTGTATGGGTGTGTTAAGTAAACTGTCAATATTTGATGTATGTTAACACCCAGCGCCTACGCATACACCACACACAAACATACACACACAGGGCCTGGAAGCCAAAGCCAGGCAATGCCTGGCGTGTCAACAAACATTCTCGTTGATGACGTCGCTCTCGATGTCGATGTCGACGTCGATGTCGTCTGGAGTGCTGCCGCCTGTTAGCTGGCTTGTTAAACCGATTTGGCATATTTTTGCATGTGTATCTAGCCATATGCACCATTTGGCAGCCAAATGCCAAAAGGCAGCCGCAAACACGCGCAAAGGACACAAATGGAAATTGCAAGTGGAAAATGGTAAATGCTCAACCAAAAGGAAGAGGAGATTTAGCCACAGCCTGCTTGATTGTTAGACAGGCTAACAGACGTGGGAAAGAGACAGACTGGGCGACATGTCGTCTGCCGCTTGGCAACGTTTTACTGTTATTCAATATGTCAAAATCGTGTCGATAACATTTCGAACGAAGCGACTGCCAAAATCCCAAAACAAAACCAGACGAAACATTGCCGCCATTTGTGGTAAATGCCAGCACCTTGGCATCCATCACGGGAAACAGTTGCAGCTGCAGTAAGTAGGAGGAGTGGAGCGAAGAGGGTTAAGAGCGGAATGAGTGGGAAGAGGTAGGGACACAGGTTTGTGGCTGCTGTTTAAAGTCATGAAGCAAACAAAGTTCGAATTCAAAATGGCATAACTTTGAGTGTGTGTGTCTGTATCTTTCCCTGTGTGTGTATGTGTGTGTGCTGTGCGACCGAACTTAATTAATCAATTTCAAATCAATTACCACAAATTTGTTACCAATATGCAAAGACATGAATCAGTTGCGAAACTCGAAGCAGACGTGACTCAAGATAAGACCCAACATCCGGCGGCGCATAAACAAATCTTGGCTGTCAAAAGTGCTCAAAGCCATTGTGCTAATCTCAACAGGCGGCAGTGGGCGTCAAGGGGGCGTGGAGGCGGCAGGAGCAGAGGCCATTGGGTAGAGGGAACAACAACAGCTCTAACGGCATTCAATAAATCACTAAACACTTGAATGACGCTGCCAATGCAACTTGCAACACATTGCACACTCACACACACACACACACACACGCACGCACACACACACACACACATGTGGGCTGCAGCAGAGGGGACTGAGCAGCAGACAGCAAAACACTGAGACTGCGATTGAGACAGTGACAGTGAATGCACTGTGGTGTAAGAGTGTACAATTCACAGGTAAAAATGATAGGGCATTAGTAAGAATATTTCTTACCCCATTTAGGACCAGTGTTGCCTATAGGCAACAATTTTAGGGTATCCATTGAGATTCGGTCCTTTTTCAAAAGCATTTAATAACTAATAATTTATAATAGAAAATGTGTAAAAAATTGATAAAATAAATTGGAATTATTTTAATTAAATTTATGGCAAAACAGTAAACAAAAAATCAAAAAAAAATTTTTTAATTCCCCAAAATAAATTGATGAAATATGTTTATGTTATTGTATCTACTTTATTATATAAATAGATGTATTTTAATATAATATTAGTACTCTTCATTACAATTATTATAAATGTCATATCTTATCTCTAAGACCTGCATAAAAATAATTTACAATTTTATTCTCTAGTATTTTATAAGCTTAAATATTATAACGATACTCAGAAATACGCAGATTTTGTGCTATACAAAAAAAAGTGCTCCTTTTTGCGTGCTAGTTAATAATTTAACCAGGCACCACTTTCAAACTTAACAACACCACCTACTTAAAGTCTCTGAGTTTAAAGTTAGCACTTACTAAACTGAACCTGATCACATAACCAGAGATGTCTTTTTGAACTGTTCTAAAATGCAAACAAATTTCAGCCCAAGTTCAAACTAAGATTAGCCTCATCTATTATTAGATTGAATTTTATGCCAACGAAACTAGCTCTTTTTCCACAGTACACTAAGGCTTAACAGGCAAACGACAAGAGCACAAAGTGTGTGAGAGAGAGAGAGAGAGGGAGAAGCTGTGGGAGAAAGCAAGAGGAGAATCACACTCAGGCGGAAGCGGGCAGAGTCCGGATGCAATGCCAAAGGATGCAGTGTTGCTGTATTTGCTGTGTTGCAAGTGCAACAAGGACTCGCCTTGGTCGAGTCATAATTCAAAATTGAAATTGCAACAATCAATTGCAACAACATGCAACAAATCGTTTGTTGCCTGATAGCCAAATCACTGCACGTTGGCTCAAAACCCAACGGAAGCTCAACCAAAGGATGTGAATCAGAATCTGAATGCGAATCTGAATGTGAATGCGATTTTGAATGGGTTTGGAATAAGTAGAGAATTGAGCATTGAGGGTTGACATATAAATCTCAGACGACAGAGAAACTGTTTGGCGGAAGGAATGAGAAGCGAGAATTCACAGAAATTGAAGTGGGGAAGAGAACGAGGGAGACAGTGGGGTGTTTTGGAGGCAGTAGGGAATCTGCCAGAATGGTTTGACTAATTTTAGTTAATGGCTTAGACAAACTGCTTAACGAGAACTTAAAATGCCCAAAGTCCAATTTATTGCTTGAATAAACCTTTTGAATTAAGCTGACAATGTCTGTGATTGAACCAAAAATTATCAAATAGAAATGAAGTATTTAAGACAATTTAATGATTGATGCACGTACAGCTAGTTGATTGTTTGATTGTTTCTTCAATCAATAGCTATGTGCTCAGTTCAAAAATAGTTAAATCTGAGGAAACAGAAAAATAAATAAATGGTGTTTACTTGTAGAAACATAAAAATTCTTAAAAACAGATTAAAATTAAAAATATTATATAAATTGAAGCACATATATGTATCAACGACTTATTTTAATGACAAAGAAATAAAAATAAATATTAAATTTTCTTTGATTAGTCTAAAAAAATCATTTGATTGATAAAAGGTAAAAAGGTGAAAAATTAAAAAAAAACAAGAAAAAAAGGTTATCTTCGGCTAGCCGAAGATTGTATACCCTTGCAGTCATGCACATTGCGTTAATTTTTTTTAAATGACCGATTGTTCCTATGGCAGCTATATGATATAGTAGTCCGATCTAGATGAAATTTGGTGCACACATAGGATTTTATGCCGAATGCATATGGAGCGAATTTGGTTCAAATCGTACAAGAGACACAGAAAATTTTCATACTAAGCATTTTCAGCATTTTGAACCGATTGTTCCTATGGCAGCTATATGATATAGTGGTCCGATCTGGATAAAATTTGGTTTGCACACGCGATTTTATGCCAAATGCATATGAAGCGAATTTGGTTAACATAGCTCAAAAAAAAATTTTTTTTCATCCGATTGTTCCTATGGGAGCTATATGATATAGTCATCCGATCTGGCCGATTTTAACAAATGTTCTGCGTGCAAAGGGAATACACATGTGTACCAAGTTTCATTAAGATAGCTTTAAAACTGAGAGACTAGTTCGCATAGAAACAGACGGACAGACGGACATGGCTATATCGACTCGGCTGTTGATGCTGATCAAGAATATATATACTTTATGGGGTCGGAAACGTCTCCTTCAATGCGTTACAAACTTCGTGACAAAAACAATATACCCTCTGCAAGGGTATAAAAATATTAACAATTATTGGGGACTTGCTTTTAAAATATAAAATATTTTATATTAGTAAAAATTTAGCTGATTTAATGAAGGTAACCTGAAAAATTGATTGAGCTACACAACAAATATTTTCATACATTAAATTTAATAATTGGGATGTTAATATTAAACTACAAAAATTATTGAAAATTCAGAAAGATAAAGAAAACTCTACAATAATTTTCCGCAAATATGTTGCTTAAAAGTCCCTAATTTTTATTTGTAATTATATATACTGAGATGCCTTCAAAGTCACTGGGTTTTCCATTTCCATTTTGAGTTGAGGAATTTCTGTTTAGATTTCGATTTACATGACAAAGTTCATTTTGTGTGGGTGTTCAGGGCTGGTAAACAGGTGTAACTGAATGTGTCCAGGTGTGAGTGTGTGCAGGTCCAATGAAGCGTTGGGTATAATTAGTAGAGTTTAGAGGGGAAGGGTACAGAAGGGGAGGGTACAGCTAATCTGTGATTTTCCAAATTGTTTCACAAGTGTCATAAATCAATGAAATACCAATAAGTCCTTGCTGTTGTTGTTCCTGCTGCTGCTGTTGTTGTTGTTGTTGTTGTTGTTAGTGTGTTGCAATTGTTTGAAAATGCAAATTTGGCAAAAGGATATGTCCATGCATAAATGCCATTTTGGTAGCTGAAGGAGCTGGAGAAACAGAAACAGCCGCCTGGACACGACAGACGACAGCAAGCAAAAGGCGGCAGGTAGTGGGCGTGGCGGGGGAGACTAAGATCCATCAGGAGGGCCACGCAGGGTGGCAGAGTCAGGGTACAGTTAGAGACACGAGACTAACATATTTCATGCAGTCTCAATTGGAATTCTAAATCAATCAGATTGAGACGATGACTGGCTACTGTCTTCTCCCTCTCGCTCTCTTCTACTCCCTCTCTTTCTCTCTGTCTCCCAATCTCCATCTCTGTCTTTGTGCTGCTGTCTACTGGCCAGGACAACAGTCGAGCAACAACAACCTCTTGAACCCAGCTGTCTGTGCATTAAGTAAGACACAAATCATAATCGCATGCGTTTGCAATGGGAACTAAACAAGGACAGGAATTGCTGGGTGGAGAAGGAGGAAGGGCGCAGGGAATGAGGAGAAGGCAAGAAAGGGGAATCGGGTGTTGCAGTGTCACGAAGAACAAGGACTCTACACTGCTACAATACACACAAACTTCTAAAGTCTTCAGTCTTCAGTGAACACAATTTAAATTTAGCAAAATAATTTTAAATATGATAAAAAAAATTTAAAAAAATTCCTTAAAATAAAACATTGTAAATAATTCAACAAAAATAAGTAATTTTACTTCTAACTTTTTAATTGGCATTTAACTTCAAGTTCTTGTACTAGGGAGTTGAAAGAAAAGACTATAAAGACTGAATACTGAATATTAGATAAATTTTATATTTAATTAAAAATAATGAAATTTTTTAAATATTTAATGTAACAAACCAAATTATTAAATTCATTTTTCTTAGCTTTAATACGTAGAAAAATGTTTCAAAATTTCCTTTTTAAAAGTTTAAAGAGTTTTTCAATAAATTAAAGCTTGTCAAAAATAAATTACATTTCTTAACTAAATTTTAAAATTCATTGCAAATTAACAAATTAAAAACAAATAATATTTTAATATAAAACACATTAAACATATTTCCTTTTGTAATAGTTTAATAACTTTAAGTAATTTATTTTAAAAATTAAAAGAAATTATATTGAAATAAATACTAAATTTGAAAACAAATACTTAATTTAATTGAAATTAATATTAAATTTGAAAACAAATACTTAATTTCTTTCAGTGTATGCAGTGGCGTGTTAGGATATGCAAAATTTCAAATATGAATTGAACTGATATATTAATGGGCACTTGGATTGCCTAAAGGAGCACTAAATAGTAGGCAAGGCTACAGTTGAAGGAGTACTCGGCAGTCTCAGACCCTGTATATGGTTTTTAATTAAAACGGTTTCAATATACTAAATCAAAAATAAAACTTAGCTAAATTAAATACATTTTATTGTTACATTAATTTAGTTTCTTTATGTGACTTATTTAGTTTGTTTCCATAAACGGAAGGCTTAAATATTTATGTCACTTATTGAGCGCAATGCACTACTTTAGTACAGGGTCTACATAGTTTGGTGAGCAGTTCGTGCAAGGTGCAACTGACCAGTCAGCAAAAGTAGCTGCAGTTTCCTGCAAGTCCTCAGCAGTCGGCACTAAGGACTCAGGACTCAGGACTTTGACTCGGAGATGGAATAGGTATAGGAATAGGAATAGGAATTGGAATAGGAATTGGAATAGGTATAGCAATTGGTATAGAAGCTGAAGTGGGAGTTGGCATCGGAGTTGGAGTCGGTCTGTGAGTCGGCGTTGGCATTTATAAATCAAAATGTTGGGCCAACAAACCTTGGCAGGCAAAAGGACATGACTGCTGCACTCTGCTATCGAAGTGTGTGTGTGTGAGTGTAAGGGTGTGGGTGTGTGTGTGTAATTGCCTGCCGCTGCACTATGGGTCAAATGCCCGATTTTCAGGAATTAATTAATATCTTAAGAACCAAACAAGATATTTTAATTTGGTTTTTTGAATTTGACCTTGGATGTCAAAACACGTTTATCACAAAAAAATGGGCGTGGCACCGCCCCTCCTTCATATTGTTAGTTGCCATAACTTTTTGGTTCATCAAGCTATGAACACCGAAACAACATATTAGGTGAGTTTTTATGTACTGAAGACCCTCTGAAAAAATGGTCAAAATCGGTTGACTACATCAAAAGTTATTCAAAGAAGAGTTGCTCAAATCACTTATTTGGCCAAACACGCCGTGTTTTTTAAGGTTTTAGCTCAAATTTTTGTCAAAGGAAGATAAATATGTTGTTTTCTTTTTCAATGTTACTATAAAACTTAATATTTGGCCATTGGAAGCTTTGAAAACATTAAAAACGGTGTATTGCTTGCTTTGCTAGCTCACGTGTCGCCGCTAAACTTCAAAGAAAATTACATTGCATACACCGAGGTTAGTTGCTAAAAAATTAAATTCTGCAAAAAGTGCGCAAAAGTGCACATTGAGCTTATAGGTCTTAACTCGTAATTGAACACACTATACAATGCATATAGTTGCATTGCTACAAAATGTAACAAACATAACTTTTCTCTAATCAAAGACAAATTTTTTTTCAAAAAAATTTTGTCAGAGGCAGCTTTTTGACTTACACAAAACATTACATAACATAAAGATTTTGGACAACACAAACACATAAACACGAAGTACAAACCCGATTCCATGTTTTCCATAAAAAATTTTAATCAAATTGCATTTATTTTAATTTCAATTGGCGATTCAAATTCACATAAACTTTGTTTACAAAATTTAACATGTGCGCGTCGTGTAGAACAACCCTGTTTAGCAGCTGTTTTAATAACAGAGGGCGACTCTGTTAAAATTCTGGGTATGTAACATTTACATTTGGGGTATTCCTAATGGATTGTGATCAAAATTATGTTAATTTAAACAACTTGAAAATATGACTTAATTCCTAAAAATCGGGCGTTTGACCCATAGTGCGCTGTAGCTGTAGCTGCAACACATCCTTGCGCCTTGGCAGCAAAATGTTGCAGCAACTTATCTCTAGCCTGGCCATATAAATAATGACAAGCACGACGACAAATAATAAAGCACACACACTAACACACACACTAACACACACACACACACACGCCCAACAGGATAAGCAGACAATAGGCGCATAGGAAAAATGAGCTAAGTGAGAGCGAGACAAAAGACAAAGGTGCACGAGTGTGTGTATGAGTGTCCCAGTGTGTGTGTGTGTGTGTGTTTGTGCATAATATGAAAATTTATGTGCGGAAAGGATTGAAAATAAATTTATGAATTATATTGGTTAGAAAATTGCATCTACTCAAGGAAATCCTTAATGTTTATAGGATATGCATGCGTTTTACTGCCGGTGTGTTTGGCATTGTCTACAAGCAGCACACCCTCTCTAGAATACATGGGCGTAGGGGGCATAGGGGACATAGGGGTAGCAGGGAGAGTGCTTGTATCTAGTACATGCAACAATGTCTCCGTCGCTGAATTTATTGTTTGTTTGATTTGCATTGTGCCAGGACAGCTGCCAGTGCAGCAAACTAAAGGAAAATGAGCGAAATTGGGGATATATTCCAACAGCACATATTGTTAACTAACAGTGCTAACCAGTTCCATTAGTTTACTGAAAAAGCGAGCGGGACAGGGGCTGTTAAGAGAACTTTTCTCACACATTAAAAAAGTGTCTTCTTTTTATACTCTCTGCAAGAGTATATTGGGTTTGTGCAAATGTATGTAACAGGCAGAAGGAGGCGTGGCAGACCCCATAAAGTATATATATTGTTGATCAGCATCACAAGCCGAGTCGATATAGCCATGTCCGTCTGTCCGTCTGTCCGTCTGTCCGTCTGTCTGTCTGTCCGTCTGTCCGTCTGTCCGTATGAACAAACAGATTTCAGAGATGGTAAGAGCTACAAGTTCGAGCTTGGTCTCAATCGATCAGATATTTAGTCAGTCAATACAAGAATCTTTTTTTTTTTCGATGCCACGCCCCATTCGCCCACAATGAGCAAAAAACTAGATACACCTCGGAAAAAATTGGTGTTTTGGGCGAATATCTCAATAACTATTGCACCTAGGATCACCAATTTTGGTATGGAGGTTCCTAGCGACAGCGTAAATGCATGGACATTTTCATTTTTGGACTGCCACGCCCCGTTTTCCCACAATTAATAAAAGTAATGCTCAAATTTCGCTCCGTTTTTAGGCGTTTGTTAATATAGTACAGTATTGTAATTTATAATTCGTGTGAAGACTAACTATATCAAACTATCCTGAAAGGCGCATTGAAATCGCACTAAAAACAAGAAAACTAGAAGCGTTACAATATTGATAACTGAATGCAATATCTTGTATGAGTGCAAGCGAAACAGAAACATACAAGCACATGTTCGAATGTTTTCGCTGCCTGTGTGGCGGCAGCGCTACCGCATTCGTATCAATGTATGAGTGCAAGCGAGATAGAAACATACAAACATATGTTCGAATGTTTTCGTTGCTTGTGTAGCGGCAGCGCTGGCCGCAGTCGCTGGCCGCGCTGAATACACACATACATACATACATGTATATGCATAATAATTGTCTTTCGTATGTGTATTCGCATGCAGACAAACAGATGTATGTTTGATTATGCTTAGATTGTTTTTGTTTTAACGTGTTTTAATGCAAGTATTACACATTGTAATATCTCTAGACCGATTTTAATAACTTAATCGGGGAAAAATGCAGAGAGTATACTACGGTCGGGCGTGCTCGACTGTACTTTTCTTTCTTGTTTAACTATGAAAACTCAAAGTCATCGAAGTTACTGAAATTAGGGGAAATGTGGGAAAAACAGCAAATACAATTGTCAGCACACAAGTAAATGTCAAAACCAGCAGTATAACAAACAACTGAAAAACATACAGCAGAGTCAGTAGATATAGATGCTCAGTTTGAGGAACTGTCGTCGACCTGTCGTTGCTTATCATAAAAATCCAATAAATGCTGCTGAACACACACACACAGACACACTCTCACACACACACACATATACGCACATTTTTGATATGAAGCTGCAACTTTTGCCTTTTACGATTCGGTTTCTCGACTTCACCCTCCATCATCGTCATCGTCGTATAGTTTACGACTTTCCTTTCAATGTATCTCAATGTCTCGGTATGTGTGTGTGTGAGTGTTTGAAACTGTGTGTTATACTCTGGTAAATCTGTCAAAGTTCAGTTACATGACATTTGCCCACAATCAAAATTTGTGCACTCCAAGAAAAATCAGTTTAATAAAGCGAGGAAAAGACAAGAAAGAGTGACTAAGGATATGAAAGGGAATGTTTAATAAATGCAATAACTTATTTAAAGATAATAATAAAATTATACAAAAAAATTGTGCAAATTCATTTGGGACTCTATTTTCAACTCTTAAAAGCCTGTCTCTTAAAGGCCTTAAGGTTATTACCGCTGATTTATATGATAAATTAAACTAACTTTTTAAGTGCCTGCACATTTTAATCGAATTTAGTACGGCCAATTTGGGTAGCTTGATAGTTTGTGAGATGCAGTAAATTGCATATCGATTTAGATTAAGTTGCTAATCAATTAAATTTCCTTTACTAATAACATTTTTACACGCACCCTGTACTTTGTTAACGTAGTAAACGTCTACAAAAAATAGAATAATTAAAAAACTTTTTGTGTATATAATTATGACTTTATTTACATTATTAATTTTATTACATTTTTTTTTCATTTTCTACTACATACATGTTTTCTTTGCAAGCAAAACTCATCACTTCTTTTACTCGGCGCTTTTCTCAGTGCACCGCACACCTTAAGCAACGCCTACACACGCTTCTCCACCCCACCACACACACACACACACCAACACCATAGAGAAATCGCAATAAAAGCTGCCTGACACGTTTATGTTTATCTCTCACGCCGGGAATCATCATCATTGAACATTCGCAGTAGATCAAATGGCTGACAGGGACAACGAGTCCTGTCTTTTTGGGGGGACTCAGTAGTAGCTCAGTTGGTGGATACATTTCATTAGTTTGGCATTATTATATCATTATTGATGAGGACAGGACACATTGCAATAAAGTCAACAAAAACTTTCTTACGACTTTTTATTGCCCGTTAGAAGGTCAATATTCTGATGTTCCACAAGAAAATTATACCCCAACCAGTGGTGGAAAGGTCGAAAAGTCTGAGGAACTATTTATTTCAAAAGATATCTGAGTAAGATTGAACTCAAATATATTTTTGGAGTATTTTTACGATGTACTTGTAAAAAATTAACAAGTTTTTCTAAGAAGGTAACAAAATTTACTTTTTTACAAGAACTCTAAATACTTTTTCTTCAATTTATTATTTTTGCACAGCTGTTGCAAACTTTAACCCTGCTCTAGACCCTGTAGCGAACAACGCAGACAAAAAACGAATCATATCTGAACAAACAATGGCTTCAGTGCACATGATAATTGGACTTGACGCAAAAATATAAACAAAACAGAAAAAAGACAATAAATTAATAGATTTGCAAATGACAAATAGTTGGAAATGGGAAAAATCAACACAATTAGACTCAAATGTGACACAATAATTGTCTGTCCACATTTCGATGCAATTAGAGACCTTGGCACCAGTTTCAGAGACAGAATCAGAATCAGAGTCAGATTTAGATATAAACTCCAACCTCGACACAGATTGCAACAAACTGAATTAACACACAGTATCAAGATGCGTTTCTGTCTGGTTTTAGCACTCGTTCTGTCCTTGCTTATGGTAAGTTCAAAGTGATTAACCTAAACACAAATATAAATACATATATTTTTATATGCTCAATCCTGTCCAGCAACTGGTCGCTGGCAATGGCGGACATCTTCATGGATCGCAGCCACTTCATGCAGTTGGCAAACAGGATTCAACTGATAGTGTGGCTGTTGCAGGGTCTCCACCGTCGGGTCAACCACCTCGCGGTGGTTCACCACCGCCTCCACGCACCACCGCAGCCACCGCCTCTGGCTAACTAAAATCTTAACTTTTGTATACCTAAAAACTGATGCGAACTTGGAATTTTGATATGCATATAATCTTCACAGTGCACTGTAAAATATGTAGAGCAACTTAATAAAGCAAAAGTAGATAACATATAATAATTATTTTGTGGTTCTTTATTTTGTTAACAATTTTTATTTAACAATAAACAAATTTTTTTTTTCAATAAGTTAAAATACAATTGAAATACATGTTTTTTAAATAATATATTAAATATATATATTATATAAAAATAATATATTTTTTTTTTATTCCTTTACTAAAAAAATATGTTTTACCAAAGAAAAAATTAAAAAAAATTTCTTGCAGCACTATAAAAAATGTTCTTTGTATTATAAAAATTAAGGTTAATAATTATTTAATATTAAATAATAACATTATTTAATAAATAATCAAATTAACATATAAGGCAAACAAATTTTTTTAAGAGTTAATTAGCAAATCAATTATTAATTTTAATACGTTTAAAAAAAAAATTAAATAATTTGTAATATATACTTATATATAAATGGGATTTCGATTCTATATTTTCGAAAATGTGTACATAAAAACAGTTTTTTAATAACACAGCATATCGAACTTATCATTAATTTTTGACATTCCATAATTTAAAATATTTTCAACACATTGCAAACAATTTTTCAGGTGCCAAACCTGTAATTAAAATGACAAATTTGATTCAATCAATACCAAATAACAAGTTGATAGATTTGTTTTAAGCTCTGCTATGAAATGACAATTGTTCGCTGAGAAACGGTGACAATAGAATAATTAGATCAAAATCAAACATAATGTTCCCCGACACGTAAATTGTGTGTAATTTTGAGTTGAAGGCTCTTCAAATGATTCACAAGCTAATGAAATAGTTTAATCTTAAGATCGGAAAACGGCAAAAAGTCAAATGACATCACGAGTTTCAATTGTGCTGTAAAACTGTGAGTCACTTTACAAGGGAAATGGAATTGCATTTTAAACATGTTTTGTTTTCCCTAGCTTCGCTTTAAAGCCCCTTCGCACTACAAAATTTTAACCAATGTATTTTTTTTAATTTTAAAAAGAAAATAAAAATGTTCTGGAGCCCTTCTTGTAAATAGCCACATAAGCTATGTAGGTATAACATAAATATTAGTAAAGTAGCTATTTTTTCAGCGAAAAAACTATGATATAGTTCAAGAAAAATATTAAATAATGTTCAAAATTAAAAAAAGATTGAAAATTTTAAAAATATGTAATTAACGGTTATTTTAGACTGGCCGAAGATTAAATACCTTGCGCTGATTTGGATTCACCTCTTGTTCCAACGGTAGCTAACATATATGATTAAGGGGTTCGATCTGGTTGAAATTTGGTTGACACATGGGAATATATACTAGATGTAAATGGACTGAATTTGGTTAAAATAAAGGAGTAGTTTGCATAGAAACAGTCGGAATTGGATATATTGACTAGCCTGTCGAATGCTGATCAGGAATATAAATATATATTTTATGGTGTTCGAAACAATTCCTACAGTGTGTCACAACCTTCTTGACAATAACATTAAACCTTCTGCAAGGGTATAAAAAAAACTAATTTGCTTTTATAAAATGAACGAAATACAGTTTATGGTAATCAGAAATGCTCTTTATACTTTGTGAAATAACTTAAATACCCTCAGAAAGTGTATGCTCAGCTCTTTAATCTATTTTAAAACACTGAGCATCTGTGACTACACCATAAATCCGATGGTGTAAAAAGGGCTTTGGAAATATAAATCGCGAACTGAACTTTATTTGCTTCCGGTCTGTAGTACTTGTAATTCATTGAATAATTATGAATGGACAGCTCTTAGGTGCAATTGACAGATTTGTAAATCCCAAAACCATGAAAAGCGGCATTTAGCGAACACAACGAAATTTACTGAAAACAATTAATAGCTATAAAAAGACTCAAAATCACGTGAGCAGAACTCAATGAAACTGAATGAAACTAAATTGAACTGCAGATTAACACAAATGGAAATAAAATTGAAAAAACTAAATAATAGCATAAACAAAGTAAGCAATTTATAATTACAATAATTACTCGATACAATGTCGACCGATCACAGAAGAAAACTATAAATCGGCCGAGAGCAGAAACTAATGCCATCAGTTGCGTTTGGCCAGTAAGCTGAGTGGTTCAGTGGTTCAGTGGTTTAGTGGATCGGTGCTTTGTGGTTCTGTGTTGCTTTCGGTGCTGCAATTTACCATTCCTGATGCGCTGCTCTTTGCTTAAATTTGGGCTGCTTTTGTGCTGTCTCCTGTTGCTCGACAATTCGGTTGTGTTGCATGCCACACCGTTTGGCGAGCACGTGGATCATGCTGGCTGTATTCGTGTTACCATCGTTAAGAGGCCAATAACAACAACCACTACAACAACAACTACCACCACAACTGTTGCACCGCCGGTAACCAATGCAACAGTGGCGCCTGGTTGATTAGATGTAATTGCAAAAAAATTAACTAAATTGTATTTTTTGGACTATGCAAATAAAGAAAATTTAAAACCGCAGCTAAATTTCTAACCGTTGAGGAATTATTAAAATAAGAATTAGGAACTCTGCCTAATTTATGGCAGGTAAGCATGGAAGTACCAACACCCAAATCGTTTAATAAAAAATTCGGTGCATACTTTTCGGCTGGCGGCTTTAGTCTCTGTGAAATTAAGGCCAAGGGGTAACATGAAAAATGACAGGCAGGCAGAGACAACAAGAGTGAGATCTGTGTAGGTAAATACATATGTATTTTTTCTTTTATTAAAAATTATTATTTGTTAAAGCTTTATACATGTAAATAAACAGGTTTACTGACACTTTATTAGAAAATACCAACCAAATTATTTTAACAAATTAGATTGACTGAAAAAGACAAATTATTGAAAAAGGGATTTGTCTAACAGGTCTTGGGATGACTCTGATTTTTCTTGGTGTTTTGGAAGTCTTTCCGCAAAGGAAGTGGGATGATCTTCATCTATAAAGTCCTCTACTTTTGGAACAATCAAATCTCTTTCGATGTCTCTAATGCGCACATGAGAGCCCTGTATGGTAACATTTTTGTTAACTCTTATTTTGGTTAAATGGTCTTAAATGAAAACACATTGTGTTGTGTTCATTGTGTTCATTAGCTAATATTTAGTAATAGTATTAAGTTATATAGCTATTTTTAGCTACTTTCTTTAACAATCCAACTACTTTTAGTGCTGAATGCACTGATTTTGATAACTGTCTCAATTTGTTAAGCTTAAGCATCGGAGTAAAGATCACAGCATACTTTCAGGCTGGCGCTTAAAATGCAATTGACAGCAAATTTGCATGGCAAAGTCGCTGCTCCTCCGGCCCCTTTTCAGCCACCTCCACGCCCTGCAGGAGTTTTATAAATTGGGTAATGGGCAAAAAAGCAAAGGAGAACCGCACAATGCACAAACAAGCTGCCAAATATAATTAAATATTTTATCGCATAAAAGTGTAGGAAAAGTGCCAAAATGAAACGACAACAAGAAAATGAGCAACCGACATGAGGCATGTGGGATGTGGGATGTGGCAAGCGGCAAGTGGCATGTGGCATGCGTTTTGCTGACCGTTTTTTGCTCGATCCTTGAGGGGGTCCGCTGGTGGGTCGCTGGTACAGTGGCTCAAGAGACTGGGCGTGTGGTTTACTCAGGTAGAGGCCGTTCTCCTAATGCTGTTAGACCTGACATTGTTGTCGTTTCATGTATGTTACCTTTGTGTGTTAGATGTGCGAGTCAGTGTGTATGCGTGTGTGTGTGTGTGTGCTTAGCACATGTTCCACAAACAATACGCCCGCAGCTCAACCGGCTCGCAGCCCCTTCGGACCTCACTCCCCCGCCTTTGGACCCATTCCCTTCCTTCGGCTGCATTTCTTTGGTCTTTAGGTTTTTTGAGATGAAATCTTTTTTGGCCTGCAGTAGCGACAACAACAGCAACATTATGGAAGGAACAACAAGGCCAACGTTTTCATTGTTCGGACATTCAGCACTCCTTTTTTCGACAATTTCCATATGAATTTTAATTATAATTTTTCTATGTTCATTGTCATGAAAACAATCAAAAATGACTTTTGTGCCGCAGAAAACAACAGCAACAACACCAGTCGCACTGGGCACATGGGCATACTGGATTGAGGAAGGGTCTGTGCACGTTTAGGATCAGGAGTAGGGAATTGGGTTCTATTTTAGACCCGCTGCAAATTGTCACTGGCATTTGTAGCCCACGGGCCAAACCAGTCAACAGCTGCAGATGTGCAAATTATGTGAGGGATTTGTTTGAAGTCACAATTTGTAGTTTCACAAATGCGCTTTCCTAGTTTGGTTGTTCAACAACGAGTGGGACAACGAGTAGCGAGTGATGAGTAGATAAGTGAACAAGCTTAGAACAATAAAAAGTAAGCTCTACAACGAGTGAATTGCTGCGAGAATAATGCAAGGAGTGCAGCGAGTAAAGAGTAACGAGTAGAGACTAACGAGTATAGGGTAACGAGTAAAAAGTAAAGAGTAACGAGTAAATATCTTAAGAAATAGAAGACTGAAGTGCACCGAGTAATGCAATGTTTTGCTTAGGACACGTTTATTTTTTTTTCAAAGCAAAAAAGCCACCAGGGAAGTGCTGACTATCATTTCTAGCACAAATTGGCACAAATTGGCATGCACTGCGAACTCACATCATTAACGAATGCAAACTAACGAATTGCTTATTATTCGATCGAAAGAAAAGCAACGAGTTGGAAGCTATGTGTAAAAAAAATTCATAGCCCAATGCCACAAGTCGTCCTATGCTTCGCATATGCCCCACAAACGAGACGTATACAGTGGAAAAAAACAAATTATATGCCGACAAAAATAAAGTAACACAAAAGCGAGCGACATTAACAAGTTAACTGAGCATCGCTTGTAGTGGCCGTTGTTGTACCTGTTGTTGTCGCTCTTTTGGCCACTATTGTTGTAGTTGTTATGCTAGTTGTTGTTGTTATTGGTGCTGGCATTGTATGCACGTTAGCGTTCAGCTTCCGTTTCCGTCCGTGGCCGAAAAACAATCCACCCATATGACAACTGTCGCTGGATCTGGGAACTGGGATCTGTCCCCAGTCTTTTGCTCTCACTCTGACTCTGTTTCTGTTTCTGTCTCTAGCCATGCATACGACTAGTTTTGAATGCGCCGCAAGGTGGCGCACATGTGCCGTCTGTTTTTGAGATTTGCACCTGCGTTTCGTGCTCCTTTTGCCGCAGGCACTGCACCCAGTAACCACCCTTCTCCTCCCTTCCCATCCTCCCTCTTGTCATCCTGTGTCCGTAACGAACCGTTGTCATTATACATTCTGATGACATTTCGCCGCTGTCTTTGTGCGAGCTTATTTTTGTAGCGGCTAATTAAGAGCCAGCCAACTAGCTATGGAAATTCTATACAACATATTAGTATACAGGTATACGGGAAGAAATGCGGACAAAGTGGAAAGGGGGTTGCATGAAGGGGACGGGAAAAGGGAGTACTAAAATAGAGGAAAATCTGCTCCCACTGTTTTCTTTAATTTTATTTTGTTGTGTGTTTTAGGAATTGTCTTTGCCGGAACAAGTAAACTGAAGTTAAGCTGTTCTCAAAAAAATGATAAACGGAAAAATTATCTAATTATGTTATTAATAGGAATATGAATCTACTAACAATGTAATTCCCAGTTAAAAGTAGCTCACAAAAATATATTTCCTTCACTTTAAAAAATTGAGCTAGTGACAAAGTTAATTTTTAAAATTAAAGCAAAGTTAACTAACTCTTAATCTTTTAATAATTAAGATGTTAATTAAAACCAAATTTTAAACCTATAATATCCATATAATTCCATATGATTTTCGTATCAACTGAATTTTTAGCCCCTTTTTTACTCACTAGAAAGTATTTCAATTTTTTATATTCCAATTCAAATATTTATAATTAGGTAGATTTAAAAGTTTAGATCAACACTTAGGTAAAACCTAATTTCATTCTGTTAAAATAAAAAAATAGTTCTTAAATTTAGTCTTGGCTTAAACCTGGTTTATTTAAGACATGTTGAATGTATTTGTCGTAACATCTGTAATAGCGATTTGCATTTGATTACGTTCTTTGATATTTTAGTTGCATCGATAGTTCTTGAGTTCAGTCCATAGAAAGTAAGCTTTCAATTGGCAGAAAGCAGATGTTTTTTGAGGGCTTAAGTGGTGTCTGTTTAAGCCAAGTCTCTTGGTCAAGTTGAAAACTAATTTCGCAAACATTTGTCAGCTCATTAACAATTCAATTTGCTGCATAAACGACCTAAACACACAAATAAACACATGTACAGAAAAGGGAAAGGACCTCGGAGTGTGAGGGCAAAGGGAGGGGATGTAGATACACTTGGAAAAAAAAGGGATGTAGTGCAATGAGTAGTTGTGTTCGGACTAACCACACATGGAAAACAGTAAATATTCAATTAACAGCACAAGTTGAACTAATTCGAAACCCTTTTTGTGCTTTCAAAGACTCACATCCTTTCATTTCCCACTTTTTAGAAGCACTTTTAGTTTGTATACAATTTTTTTTTTTTTTTTTTTTGTATAATTTAGTGAATAGTTTGCTTTGATTTAGCAAGAGAGTTCAGGGTCAGTTCCATTACTGCGGGCATTTTTCTAATTATACTGCAGAAGCAGCTGGCTTTGAACCCAAACAAGTTAATTTTGAAATTGAATTTTATTTAATTTAAAATATTTGCTAAGCTACCAAAGGAACAGTTTCGATGGCAGAAGATGCTACCATCATCATCATCATCGTAATCATCTTTAACTTCATCATCGTCATTGTCTCTGCTTTCACGTTGTCGTCTCGTGCAGCACTTTCTGTTTCGCCGACTTCCTCTGTTTTCCCTGCTTTTCCTGCTTTCCCGGCACCTGAGTGCATCGACTGCGTCGTCGCTCCACCCAACGTCGCACAAAGGGCGTCAATAGACGTGTATCGACCGCATCCACATCGGATTCACGGAGCAAGAGACTCGTCACTAGCGCTACCACTATAGTCACTAGTGCTCCAAGTAGCGTAAAGTACAGATATGAGATGCGATAGAGTTTAAAGGGACTCGCCGATGCAGGACTGCAAAAAATTGATTAAAAAAAACAAGATTAGTTTTATTCGGTCAACTAAACTCACAAATCATGTCTCAATATAGCCTGGGTGGCTGTTAAACTACCGACTTGATATTTAGTCAAACTCCGAAAGGCTTTGTTTAGTCTTTAATTGCTAGGCTATTAAAGCAGACACTACCAAATGCATTCTAGTAGAAAGCGAGAAGACCTCCATTCTCTTACCTGATGTCGCCATCTAGCGGCAGACTGCTGAACTCAGCGCGCCGACCGTCGAACGTGTAGTTGCAACCCAACGTTGAGTAGGGTTTTCTGGGATAGACTAGATCTCCAGTGACCAGATCCAGCTGAGCACTGATGCACATCCAGGCCATGCAGAGCAGGCCAGTGAAGCCGCCCAGCAGTGCACCCTTCGAGTTGACCCAGGGCAGCATAACGCCAGCGGTGAAAATACCCAACAGCGGACCATTTGCCACCGAACTGAGGATAATGGTCAACTGCAGGACAGCGCCCAATTTCTCGACGACAAAGACCAAAGCGACAAAGACGATGCCAAAGAGAACGACGACACTACGCATCACAAATGCGGTCTCTTTCTCCGTGATCGGCTGACGTCGGAATGTCTTCACGAAGTCCTCGAGTACGACGGCCGAGAGGGAATTGAGACCCGTGGAAAGAGAAGAGAGCGCAGCACTAAAAACACCGGCCACGAAGACTCCAGGCAGACCGGGATAGGAGCCAAGTGTTTGCATCACTAGCAAAGGCAGCAACTGATCATTCCGTTGAGCCAACTTTGTCTCAAGTGGATCACAATCCGAGTACGTGGCATAGATCAGTAGACCAGCATAGCCGCAAATGACGATGAAGGTCAAGACACCAGCAATAAATGTCCAGATGGCAATTCGCGCATCTCGCAGCGTTGGCAGCGATAAATATCTTTGTATCATGTTCTGACTGATCGCATTCGATTTCAACCAATGTGCCACGCCCCCCAGAACCAGGGAATAGAATGTATAGCGCTCATAGACATCCGGATTGAAGCTAGGCAATTCAATGCGTTGCGATTCCTTTGCTCGCTGCCAAACTACGCTGGGTCCACCAATGTCTATGGTACCCTTAATCAGCACCAAGGCCATGGCACCGAACATGATCAGTGTCTGGATGACATCGGTCCATACGACAGCCTTAAGGCCACCAATGCAGGTGTAAAAGATACACACCACACACACACACGGCGTCACAATGTGTATGTTGACACCTGTCGCCTGATTGAAGGCGATCGCAGGTACGTAGATTACTATGGGAAGCCACAGGAGCTAAAAAGGGACAGATTTGAATAGTTTTATTTACATACATTATGTACATACTTTCATACATTATGTACATTTTACATAAGTTTTTATGAACTTTATCGCACAGTAAAAAGTGTAAGATTAAAAGAATTTTTATCTAAAGCAAATCTGATCAAAAAATACTTTTAAATCAAATTAATAATATAATATTTAAGTGACTCATAAACATATTATAAATTATTAATTAACAGATATACCATTTTTCTCCTTATACGAATAATAATGATTTATTTTACTATCAAAATTCATATATATTTTAAAAGATGCCTAACTCTGACTGACTCACACGTTATTTAAATGCTACGGTCTTCCTAGATTTAATAAATATTTATGTCAAAAAATTTAACATAGTTTTGTGGAAAAAATGTAGAAAAATTAATTATGAGAAGGACGTTAATCAAAACTTTATAATAAATTTTTGTCTTTATAGATTTGTTTTCTTAGTTATGCATCAATTAAAATAATTGTATATTTAATATTTAGCGGGCTCGGTTAATTATCAAATACTATTGTTTAATTTTCTAAAGTACTTTCTTTGATATTCTAGTGATTAGTTTGTTTAGCAGATTTGTTAGGGTAAGAAATGTGATACAAATTAAAGTAGAATAGCAGGGAATATTCTACCGCATTACTTGTAAAAGAAATGTTGCTATTCTGTTTTATATTATGTCTTACATATTCTACAGATTAATAATAATTTATCATAAATACTTACCGATGCCATTATAAACATGACTGACCCAAAAAGACGTAGACTGCGATTATAGCGCTGTTCCAGATACTAATTTAAATAGAAATATATTTATAGTTTCAAAGGTAATTTAGTTTTATAGACCTCATACCTTGTAGGTGGAAATGAGATTGAGTTCATGGAATACTGGCAGAAAGATATAAAACATGCAGATGCCCATCAGGATGAGAGAGCCCATAATATACATGTACTGTGCACCGTACAGGTAGACCTCCGTAGGTGTACCAAGGAGTGTAATGCCCGATATAAAGCTGTTGAGTAAAATTAAATAAAATAAATAAATAAAAAATGTGCTTAAAATTAATTTGTCAGTACAATAATAAACTAACGACTTGACCTTCATTTCGGATCTGCAATTGCCGTTGAATTCTTTAGAGATCAAAGTGCGTTTTATGCAATTCAATTAGTCGGAGATTCGGAGGCGTTGAAATTGCCCTCGACACACGATTTGTTATGCGGGTTAGCTCGTTATTGTAACTCTTACGATCCAATTGAAAATTATGAAACTATTTGATTTAATGCGTTGATAATCCCACTCTCACAGCTGGAGACTAAAAATAATATTTGCCGAGCAAATGACTGTAAGTGACGAAACCTCGCGGTACCCGGACACGCATCGTAATCTTTGATCCAGACAAAAGTCTGTAACAATAATTTCATTGAATACTTGACATTTGTTTTATTGTAGGAACTTAATAAGGTCGACTCAACTGAGCTGTGTACTAGCGCAATTTAGTAGCAAATAATAATTAAGGAAACCAAATAGAAAAAAAAACTTAAATATTTTTGTAGACATCATCATAAGAAAAAATTCATCATATAACAATTTTTCCTTTAAATTTGTTGCTGTACCTTAATAACCTAAATTAAACTTTTTATAATATTTACAATTAGAGAGTCTTCACAGCATGTTAAGTTTTCTATGTGACAGGTCGGCAGATGAGTACTCTGAGCCATTGACCGGGTTTATGGGAGCAATGTATAGGCTAAAGTTACTGGTATAATAGTACCATACACATAACGTGTAAATTTGATCCCAGTAGCTCTAGTCGCATTCAAGTTATGGTGATATCAAAATAGTGTATTACAATTTGTGGCGCGGTAAGGGACATTTCAATAATTTGAAATAAATTTGATTTGCTCTCGAAGAAGACAGACTTTCATTCCAAATTTGGCGGCTCTTGTTCTTATACTCTCTGAGGTCTGTTAATCTATTAATGTAGAGAGACAGACATCACTATACCGACTCAGCTTTGATGCTGATCAAGAGTATATATACTTAATGGGGTCAGAAATGCTTTCTTCTGCCTATTAAACACATTTTTGAAAAAACCTAATAGACCCGTTTACTCTTTTCATTAAGTATGGGGTCTAAAAATAGGAACTATCTATCTTGTCAAAAACAGACATATGAAAAACTAACTAAAGTGCATAATAACTTACTACGACTTGATTAACAAATAAAACAGATATACAAATATGAAGGAAGTATCTGATTTTAAACTGGAAAGTATACAAGAGTGACTACAAGAAACTGAAATTATTTTATTCATAAGAAAAGCCGATCTACCCAGCATTGAGTATGTTTTTTGTACACTCTTCTTGAACCGGAATTTTATTTAATTCAGTATTGTTTGATATATTTGAAGGTTTGAAAAGTCTCTTGGCCTAAGTATAGTCTTCCGTCGTTTATTTTTAACGACTTTCATCACATAACAGCATTTTCAACATGTTTTTATAAGAATATTTGAGGAACTAATTAATTTTTCAAAGAATCTAAACAATGTGAAGAGTAGAAAAGTGAAGAGTAAAGAGTATAAATCCAAGCGTCAAATGAAACTTAAACTCAAAAAGTCCATTTCACAACTGCAGACATACCTCGCTATGAGTGATATGGTGATGGGAAAGATCTTCATTTTCCTGCCACCAACCAAATAGGAGGCAGCACTATTCGCTGCCTCTTCGGCATCTCCGGACTTGAGTTGTTTAGACTCGCGGCGCAGCTGAAGGCAAAAATAAATGCCGATCACGGCACAAATGGCAAGCATCAGGCAGAAGACAATATAGTCAGGCCAGCCGAAGCTTTGCAGGCTGGTACGCAGTTCATCAACATGCATTTTAAAAAGGACACGACACCAAAATTCACGAAAAAAAAACTTAAGACTTAAGTTAACGGCAAAAAAAAATAAATAAATATAGCCGTGCGGTGAACAGATTCACGAGTGATTCAAACACGATTCACGCGTTCCGTTGATGCCACCGATATTGAGGCACCGCACTGTTGCACGCATCAGATGTCACTGACAGACACATGTGGCATCTGTGTACACTGTCTTCGGTTCTCAGCTTAGTATCACACTCTCTCACTCCCACTCCCATTCTCTGTCGGTCTCTCTTTCTATCTCTCTGTCTATAAAAAGTAACTGTCAGCCAGTTATGATTTTATTTCTGATTCTGATTTAGATTTGTTTTAACATTACTGGACAACAGACGCGAGCTATAAACTGTGTGCTCTATTATTATTAATGATATTATGCGGAGCTTTGCCGCTTTGTATACCCTCTAAAAGGGGTACAACAAAGTCGACGCAACTTGAGGTGAACAGGAAAATGTAGGAAAAATTTATTTTTATATTAATTTAATTGGTTTTATGAATAAAATAAGTAATATTAAATTAACTCTTGGTATTTAAATTTTAGTTATGGCAAGGAACTTCATTTTAGTTGGTTTGTATATTAAATTAGGTATAAGGAAGAAAAGACTAAACATTTTAACTAAACTTGAAGCAAGATTTAGAAAAATAAAGTAAACACATTTTTATTTTCATTTATTTTTATTTGTTTTTTTCATTAACTTTAGTATTGTCCCAACAATTGATATAAAATTCACTTTTTATGTAAAATTTTCTGTTATGTATTTCTATTAAGTGCTTTACATTCATTTTATTCCAGATGTAAAATATTTTCAAACTCATATTAAAGTTTTTCCAGAGTATGTTCTAGTCACCTACTGTTTATGCATTACAGCTACTTTGATTCTTTTATAATTTCATTGCGGGAACAACTGACAGCTTCAAGTTTTCGTCACTGTTTACATTGTAGTCTATCACCTGCCTCCTACAAAAAAAAGAGAACACAGAAAAAACGATCTCAAAAGATTTTGGTCTTGAAACGCGACAATTGAATAACTTGGCGCAATTGAGGCGTCTCATAGATCAGTGTGGTGTCAACTTGAATCCGTCTTTGTCTTCGGGTATTCCAAGTGTAATCAGGCCTCTTAATGGGCACTTTGTTTTGGGGTGCCATCGTATATATACTATATAGTATTGGATTCGGTTGCGTAAATTAACTTGATTAGATTTAGTGCGCAATTTGAACTCAGTAACTGACTCTCGAGTATGTACAGTCAAAGAAAAAAGTCAACATACAGCAAGAAATTTGGGATATTTCGGTTTTCTGCCTTGAAATTAAAAAAATTTGTTTTGCCATTATGTATTACACTCACAGGTATTAATATTTCAGAAAAAAAATTTATTAAAAAATTAAGCATAGCAAAGTTATAAGGAAAAATCATAAAATGTTCGTGGAAATAAGTCTACATACAGCGTGGGAATTTCCCGAAAAATTTCAAGAAATAGAATGTTATATGGGGAAATCGTCGATTATTTTGACGCCTAGCTTCGTCGTGTATAAAGTTAAAGTATTGGGTAGACAAAAAGTATTTATGCTACAGATTTTATAACAACAAAAATGGAACAAAAAAATAATATTCAGCCTTCTGTTCGCAAATTTATTATTAGCCTTCGAAATGATAAAAAATCATACGGTGAAATCGCGGATATCATTAAATTAAGTCGTTCAACTGTCCAGACAATTATTCGCAACAACAAGAAGATCGATTTATTTGAAAATAAGAAGAGAACAGGAAGGCCAAAGAATCTATCGGATCGTGACGAGAAAAGCATCCTCAAGGAAATTAAAAAAAAACCCTAGAGTAAGTGCACCAAAATTGGCGGAACATATCGGAAAATGTTCAGGAGTCATTGTGCATCCCAAAACAATGGGTAATTTTTTGCACAAGGATGGTTTCAAGAGCCGAGTTCCTTGAAAGAAACTTTAATTTCCGAAAATTACCTCCTATTGCGCCTAGAATTCGCTAAATCCCACTTAAATCAGGATGCGAGCGCGATTTATTTACTGATCAGAGTAAATACAATATTTTTTCTTTAAATAAACTTATTTAGTAAGACTCCAAATAATGGCATATCAACTTTTTTAAGTTTCATTCCATAAAACCGAAGTATGGAAAAATTTGAGCTGTATGTTGACTTTTTTCCTTGACTGTATGTAGGGCGATGTGCAAGTGAGAGGGTCATAGGCTGAGTGACAGAGAAGGCAACACACACAAATGCACAGACTCACACACCCACGCACATACACACACACACACACACACACTCATAGCGATCGTGCCAGTTTTAGCATGCGTAATTTGTTAGTTATCAGTTAGGATTAAATTTAATTTGTTGAAATTTTCAAAGCTGTTTCTTTTTTTGGGTTTAACTCTGACTTATAAAAAGAAAACACCAATTTTAGATTACTTTGTTGAGCAAAAAGAAAAACAATCAAAAGAAGGCAAAGACTGGGAACAAAGTAAGTTTTATTAGAATTTGTTTGATCAAAAATAGATTGTTAATGCCAGTTAATTGTATTTGAATCAAAGAAAGGGACATTATATTTTTAATATAATTGCTTTTATTGCTTATAATTATTATAAGCATAAATTATATATTTTAATTAAAAATAATTGTTTTTATTTAGTTTTAAATATAAATAAAAAAAAATTGTTCTTAGGTTTAGAAAATAAAATAATTAAATACAATTTTTATTTAATTTTAAAAAAATTAAAAAAATGTATTTTTGTTTGTTTTATATATGTATTTTAAAGACTTGTGGCAATTTTAGTTAATAAATTAAATAAAAATATTGTCTTTTTTAAGTATTTAAAGTAATATTTTGCATCAAAGTGAATATTGTTAAGCTGAGTCAATCGCATTGAATTTTATTTGAGTAATAATTTAAAACTCGTAGTTTGTTCTAAAAAAAAAAAAAAAAAATTGTTGCCATACAGATTTGGGACACTGTTAGTCTGCTAATTGTGGCTTATTAAAACAGATTTGGGAATTTCGTTTTTTAAATATGAACCTGGAGCAGAGTAGCAGCAACTTCATTTCTCAGCACATTTATGTCCATATCCCCATAGTTATTATCGGTTACTATGAAGAGTTAAGTTTATTCCAATAGTATTCAAACGAGGAAATGTGTAAAATTAATTTGTATTACCTGCACCACCACCACCAAATCCACCTCCGTTTATTGCCAGCACTGTCATAGCCAATTCCTTAATGGTTTGCTCCATTTCATTGAACTTGTTCCAGTCGTCGCCATACGGAGCTGCCGTTACACAGTAGCAGAGACAGAGCAGCACGGAAAACGTTACACAAATCCAATTAAAAGCCATCTCTAGAATTCTTTCGACTGAATACGGAGCTCTGTTGGCCAGGCTTTTATAGCTCACATGCTGATCTTAATTTGACGATTACTGACGCCTCTTGTTCTGCACAATTAAAGGTTAAAAATGTTGACACTGCGCATCACTGAGTACCAAATGAACTGCAAAAAACACAAATAATTAGGCCAAAAATAAGAGTTTAATAATAATCGCTAAAAAATCAATGATTGGATTTTTGCAGTGTTTTTTGCACAATAAAAGATGAGCTCAAACTGATTAGATGATTGATTAGGTAATTGTGCATATAATTACTGCTCTAGAAATAATACGGGTCCATTAAATGCTAGCTCACTTGAATGTAGTTAATACCATTATTCATATGTTTCATATATTTTATATTAATACCCGGATTTATTGCAGTGTACTTATTGAACTATCTTACTGCAGCCAACTTAACAAGTAATCTGATAAATAATTTTTAACAAATTTCAGAATATTATGATAAAATTGTAATTTTCGCACATGCCAAAAGTATGCAACAATTACTGATGATCTTTTGTTTGTTTATGTCTGTAGCATTTGCAGAATTCTTTTAGCGTTTGACAGCACTGTTTTTGTTTAGAGACTTTTTTGTTGCATACTTAACGTTGCAATGCACATGCGATGCAAATATTTATGTATGCATACAGACATACATACATTTGAGTATGAATGTGTATGTTTATATTTTTTCTTGCCTACAAAAAGCGTCTGCACTTTGCTGTCAATCGAAGCATAAAATGAGCAGCAAGTGCCACTACATCCACATCTAAATACACAAACGAAAACTCGCACACATGCTGCAAATGAGTACAGACACAGGTGAGCACAGGTGCAACACAACATACACACACACACACACACACTAAGTCGAGTGTTGTGCAGTCTTGTATCAGAATCAAAAATTCTATACGACACACGTTGAACATGAATCCTACAAATGAATACTGCAAATAAGTACTCATAGTATTCATTCTGCGCTACGTTAACAGAAAATGTTGTGTACATGAGTTACTACATAAGCAGTGCTTACTGTACAACTGACGACAAATATATTTCAAATATTTTGAAGCACTGTCAGTTGAATGTGTGAGAACTCTAAGTTACATGTAGTTTCACTTCAGTGTTTTAATATAGATTTATATAAAGCTTAAAACGAAAATAAGTTTACTCTCCTCTTATTTTGTTTGAATCAGTAAAACTCTAAATCAAGTAAAAGAAGGTAAAAAGAAGTACTTTTGATAAAAGTGAATTAATCTAAATAAATTGAGAGATCAAACTAACAAATTTTGTATAGAACAAATTATTTTGGGTAGATTTTTGTACTGCAAGTACTTGTTTATTAAATTTTCAAGCGGATCTAATGTATTATATACTTAAATAAAAATTAACCCTTGCTCTCTTTTAAATTTCGGATTAAAATAAAACAAAGTTATTGAAACTTGTTTATTTATTGACACCAAACAGAGAAAACAAAACATTTTATTTTATATGAAATAATCCACTTTTGTTTTAAGATATTTTTATATATTCCGAATTTTTAATATATCACAAACTCGATTTTTTTTAAAGAATTTTTCTTTTGAATCTGCTCACTTAAGTCGAACGGAAGAAATTATTATTTATAATTTTCATATGTTGTGGTATAAGTTAATAATTAACTATATTCTTCTCATTTTTTTAACAGTTTCGTGACTTTTACTGCTACTCTATTAATTAAAGCGCCCTCTATGAGTCGTATAGGCAGCACAACAACTCAATTTGTATATCTTTTTGATTTCTCGCGATGATTTTTTTTGCACCCTGTTTCTTGCATTTCATTTTCACAGGCACCAAAACGGCAGCAACGACGTATTAATTAATTCCAGTGCAGCGATTTTTCAAGAAAAAGCCCTTTTTGCACATTTAACACACAGTACGGCAAATGAGTGTGTACGTGTGTGTGTGTGTGTGTGTGTGCTGGGATGTGTGTTGTGCACTTGAAACGTTTCTGCAGGTGTTGTAATATTATTTGGAATTATGTTGGAATTTTTTTTGCACTGCTACGCCGCCGCCGTTGGAATGCCATGAATATTATTTGCTTTTTAATTTTGTTTCAAGTTGCATATGTCTCTCAGTCTACACACACACACACACACTCTGGCACACCCACACATACACTGGTACACTGTGGCACACACAGGTGTGTGTTTATAGCTAACTTTACAGTTGAGAAAGCATTTCTAAAGTGGTTTTAATTAGTTGCCCCAACTGTTTTCGGTCTGGTTTGCTGCGGTTCCAAATGCGTGTCTACAAATTATTCCCAGTCCAGTTCCCGATTTCCGTACTACCACCACCCCAACCTTCTACACCTACACCTTTGAGAACTTCAACTTATCCTGCTTTTTGTATATAGTATGCTGAAGAAAAGGTTAAGTTTATTTCAATGCATGCACTGGACAGATTAAAAAAGCATTTAGAAACTGCTAAGAATCCGCAAATCGTCTACAGTGTTCGCATCAGTAACTGCTCAAGGAGCTTCTGTTGTGGTCGTAGTTGTTGTTGTATCTGTGGTCGTATCTGCGTCCTGTTTCGAGCAGTCACATGAAATTTCTTTGAATATTTGCTGAAAATCAAAACACAAAAACAATTTATTAAATGACAATGTTTTTCGATAATAATCCAGTTCATACCTGAACATTCCTTTGGCAATTCTTGGGCCAGGTGAAACTCAAATTGAACGGAAACGGTGTACAAATTCTTCTCTGCAGCAGAGTAATTTCATCTGAAGAGCACGTCTAATAAACAAAAGTGAGAATAAATTATTTTAGAAAATCTTTTTTATAAGGATTCCAATTCAATCTTACTTTGGCTTCCACAGCTGTACTCATTAGACAGATCATAGCCAGAAAAAGGCCAACAAGAGTCAGGGACTGGAACTGCATCGTGCTTTTTTTTTTAGTATTAACTGAAACTGTAATATTTTCCAACTGAGCATCTAAATCGATTTGACAATTATATATACTCCCAACAAATGTTCCTGGGATACAAACATATTTAGTGGAATCGTGCGGCAGCTAAATTAGAAATTTGAACAGTTTCAGATAAGAAGTTCTATTTAAAATGCGTCATGGGGTTTTAAACGAGATATTAAAAACTAGGCTATAAAGTTAACACTATCATACAACAAGTAAGACAGAAAACCGACTGTAAAAGCCCCGTACAATATAGTTGTCCGATCCGATATACCTAACATTTTTCTAATTTTGATCGATTTGTCCCATTGTATATACATATGTAGTTTTCGAATCAAACCAGTCTTGGTGATGGTAGCTATAATCTAGTACATTTCTTCACACGAAAATCCAGACTTTGATTCTAAAATTGATATCTGGCTATTTATTTAGACGGACGGACAGACGGAAATTTTTATGTCGACTCAGCTGTTAATGCTGATCAAGAATTAATGCTGAATTAATGCTGTTACACACATTTTGCTTCTGGCAAACCTTACAGACTGTTGTACTCTAAATGAGTACGGGGTCTAGAAATATATTTTTTATTGGAATAAATACATTTAAAAATTTCCGTAGATTTATGCGAAAACAGTTTCCAAAATTAATTTAATTTATATATGTAAATTTTATAAGTTCAAAAAAACAATTAATTTTAATATTTTCCATAATATTCTGTTAGCCTTTAATAACCAAACATACCGTGCAAAAATTGAATTTTTTTATAAGATTTATTTAAATTAAATTAAAGATTTATTGAAATTATTTGAAATATAATAAATATAATATTTAATTATTATCATAAAATAATAATTATAATAAAATTAATATGGCTTGATCAAAAATTCAAAAAAATTATGAAGAGTAAATAGTTTTTTAGTTTATTTGTAATTTATATATAAATCCATAATAATTATTACATTTTATTGATTTTGCGATATCAGTAGACTTCTACAAAACTAACGATTAAATGAACGGAAAATATTTATGTTATTTATTTAACTAAAAATGGAGTTAAGCTTGGCACACTTTATAAATAAATTAAAACAAATACTTATTTTATTTAAATAAAAGCTGAGGAAGTCTAGAAACCGACTTGTCAAAAATGTATCGAAGGGAGCTAAGGCTAGAAAAGCGGCGCAACTGTACTTTTCGCTATTTAGCGTTGACACTAATCTTTGCTGTGTGTGTTAGTACATTAGGTCACTTTTCATATGCAAATGCGCCAACGCACACACATACACACACATACACACGCATACGCAGTTGTCAGTTGACTTTTTAGGCGCACTGTGTACACTCATCTCAGGCCCATTTACAATAATATTTATCAAGTGCGCGGTACACACCCAGCTAAACAGGAGTAACGTCATATATTAACGGCTTTAGTGCCATCCTCGCAATCATCATCATTAGCATTAGTTTGATCATTATGATGAGGCGAGCCTATGCGTGGCCTCTAATTACATCGCATTGTCATAACAGAATTGAGCGCATTTGACACGCAATTGGAGCGCACGATGACATGTGAGAAATGCCGACTGAGCAGCGGGAGAATTACGAAAGTTTTTACACTCCAAAAAAAAAAACCTTTAAAAATATTTGTGTAAAGCAAAAGGTTTTATAAACGTGGTGTATTTATTGTTTCACTGACAAATGCAACTAAATACGATAAAACAAAAAGTTTATCTTAAAAGTAAAATTTTTTGATTATTTAATTTGTTTCATTTGCTTAAATTAAGCTTTTAAATAGTACAAGTTTTATTAACATATATTTAATAGAACAAATATAACATTGAAATGAAATTTAATTTTTTTTTTAATTTTTAGGTTTTGTAATTGAATTTATAAAATTTTATGCGTGACTACAATTAAAAATCTGTATTTAAAAGTTTCCTAGAAAGTACTTAATTTTTTTTCAGTGTACTTCCTAGTCAGTCAAAACTAGTATTTGAACTCGAACTCAAAGTCGAACTAGAAATGGAAATGAAAATGAAAAAGGCAAACCAGAAATGACAATGGAAATGAACAGTGACAATGGGACAGTGACAGTGGGACTGTTGCATCAGTTTTTGCTCGCAGTTTCCCCCCTCGGACTTTGCCCTGCAGTTCTGCTTAAGCAGATAAGAATTAATTGTTGAATGGCACGCATTGCACTTAATATTTGAATATAGTTGGTAAAAATGTACTACTACTCTTTGCTCTCTGCCTCTGCTCCATTCAAAACGAGGCGTTACAACAGCATTTTGACTTATGCCTAGTCATTTGGCCCACGCACCACGCACCTTACAGAGTCCTTGCGAGTCGAGGTACATCGAGGTGAGGCGAGGCGAGGCGAGGCGAGTCGACATCACTCGAGTCCGTCGGTTAATCGGATAAAATTCATAATTATCGTTATTACTGTCATTTCTTCTAATGACTCGCAGCACACAAATTGCGTGTACTTTTCTATTAAGATGAGCTATCAAACGCATTTTCACTGCGAATCCTTCCAAAATGTTGATTTTACTTCTATTTTGTTTTTTCACTTTTCACTTTTCACCGCTATTTTTGCTGTAATTTTTCAACCACACTTCGTTATTTTGTTTGTTTTCCTGTCATACTCTTCCCGTTGGGTTGTTGCATTTTTTCAGTGACTTGGCTTGGCTGAGAAAATTTTAATATATAACTTAATATTAAATACTATAGTTTTACCTATGCCTGTTTTCAATTGTTATTGCTTAAATTATGAGTGTTAAATTTTTAATTAATAAACAATCTTTAAAAATAATACTGTTAATTATTTATTTAACAAATATAAATTCAAGCCAATTTTGTTTATGTATTACTTTATTTATCTTAATCCTTAAATGCAAAAAAATAAATATATCTATGAGCCTTTTACTGGAAATTTGCTTTTACTAATTGATTTTTTTTAAATTTCTGAAATTTAATTTTATATTACGTTATTTTTTTTATTTTATTGTTTTTATTACTTTTGCTTAGCTTTCCTTATCTTTTGTCTTTCTATCTTCAACAACTTACATTTTTTCCCATGTACTTCCATGTACATGTACTCATTCTCTCTCTTTTCCTTTCTTTTTTATGTATAATTTCCTTCTAGTGCATTCCAATCACTTAATTCTTCTTCTTCTGTCCATTCTTCTTACTTTCTTTCAAACTTAAAAAAACTCTACCATTTTCCAACCCATAACTTTCAAAAAACTTCGCTACAAATTTCCTTAACTACATGTATTGTAGAGTATCCTCTCATCGTCTTGCCATCAATAATATTTCCAACTTGTCAACCTTTGTTTGTTAAACATTACTTGCTAATATTTCCTAGACTCTAATACACACACTCCTCCCCTTCAGTCCTCGGCTCATCACATACACCCTCCCCTCGTCACCTATACACCCCCTACCTCTAACTGGTCACGGGCAATGCGCTCCTGAGTTCTATTAGAGGACGCACGCGTAAATTATGTAATTAAAATTCCGCACCTTAATTCAGGCAATTTATTACATGAGCTTTTGACTAATTGGATAACGATCTTTAACTATGTTTACTAAATAAATGAAAGATACATCATAACCATCAGCTAAATAGGCAGACAAACATGGCTTAAGTTACTCCCTACTTTGTACTACCCAACACTACATTACCCAACACCCAAACTACAGTACACCCTACCATACGCGACTCTACTCGCGTTGATTGCATTTTTTGATAAGCTTCATATTAATTGAATTTGAAGGTGTGTGGAATTAATGCGCCTGATTTGCGTGTCGTGGTTGAGGCAACTAAAATAATGAAGGACTAGGAATTAGGCGCACTAACGAGTATAGTTCGGACAATAAAAAGGCTTTTAAAATGTTATTATTTTAAAAATTCCAGAGAGTATTATCCATAGCAAACATCAGCTATAAAGATTTAGATTTATGGCTTTTATTGAAGAAACGAACTCGAAAGACTTTATTTATTAAGAGTAAGTCACAAAGGGTAAAAAATATATTTGCATTTAAAAATGCTTAATTTAGGCAATTTTTTTGTTTTTTAAATTTTTTTTGAGTTCAAAGTTTTGTGTTTACACAGATTTTTGGGTTCATTATAATGTTGGGTAAGAAATTTTGGTCTCTTTTTGATGGAACCTCTTTTGTAATATAAAAAAATTTCTTTTTAATGATACAAAAACTCTTTAAAAAGCTTGTTGAACTTGCCATTTGGTTATTATTTAAAAAACGTTTTCTTATGTTTTCGACTTAGAATAAAAGTAAATTAAAAATCATTTTTTCACTAATTTCCAGTATTTAAATGTGTTTTATTTCCAAAAGAACATATTAAGTATTAATGAATAGCATTTTGTTTAGCCAGTTCCAGCTCTCAGTTCCCATTTCTCAGTTACCCGTTCCCATAGTTCATTGTTCATAATTATTTGTGATTGAGCATGAGTAAACACAGCAATATAATTGTCATAATGAAAAATGAGTACTCAAAAGTTCTTCCTCATAATTTTCAATTGCCATTAATGAATAGAAAATTGGCGAATGAAATCATAGGCGAGTGTTGAAAGCTTTTGGGTTTTTCGGTTCAGTGCGATTGGAGCCGATTCGGTTTGGATTCGTGTTCGGTGCAGTTCGGGTTCGACAACAAAAGGTTTCAGAATTAAAACGAGCAATGTTGAGTCAACATGTACACAGAAAAAATTAAGATGACCATATAGCAAAAATAAATAAGAAATATTATTAGGTTTTTCATATACACAGAATGTAAAATTAACTTATTTTACTTAATAATTTTTACTTTACACTTTACTTTACTTTGTTTAAGTACCTAATTTTATTTTTAGTGTAGTTAAAGGTAATACGAACAGGGAAGGGAACAGGTGGTTAGAGCCTATTAAAATTGCCCGCATTGGCAAAAAGCTCTGAACGATGGCGAGGTAGGGGGCCAAGAGGGTCGCAAATGACGCAGTGTGCTAAAAATAGACCAAAAGTTAGGGTCAATTCAAGCTATTTGGTATGCGGCACACATGTAGCTATATGATGGTGGGAGAAGGCATGGGGCAGGGGGAGCGGGGTAATAGCGGGTGCGACAATTGGAGAATGCGACGAGTTGCGGTCAGTCGCGATTCGTTGGCCAACGTTAAATGTTGTTAGCGGTTTTAAGCTGAATTTTATTTTTTTACTGTTTATTGTTTGTTGTTGTTGTTGTTGTGATTATGGCCTTCCCAAACAGCCCCACATGGCTATTAGCCCTGCTCCTCCCTACACTCTTTCTGTTGCTACTGAGCACAACACAGGTGAGTTTGATTGCTGAACAGCAGCAAAAAAACGTGCATTTTATTGATAAAACCCGTAATTTTCCTCAGTCACAAGCTCTGGAATTCATGGATTCGAATGAATCAGCACCCGAACACGATGATATGGCCGATTCAGCTGAATTGCCAGCGAATTTTCATAGCTATTCGCGGGATACCATCGCCAACTTTAATCCACATCAGAAAGATACGCAATTCCGTATGCTTTGGGAGCGAGTACCGCAGCAGAAACAGGAGGTGATCAAGCGCAGATAATTCAACACAGTCTATATCTAATCATAGCAATAACTACATATATCTTACATATAAATAGCTCAAAGTTGTAGCTCATATGCTTAACCAAATATTAATTAAGTTGAAACTACCCCATGATATTATACTCGTAAACAACTTATCGCATTAGTAAGTTATTAAATTACATTAAATTAAAAGTAATACAAATTTGGTGTTTTGAATGCTCTAGGCAAACTGTCAGTTTAGAAAATAATCACTTAAATTTAGCTGAAGTAAAAATAATTATAGTATCAGCTGAAAGGCATCAGAAAATATATTTTATGAGCTCAAAAGACAGTTAATTTTATTTAATATCTTTAAATATATGTACTCTTTATTTGCAGACTAGTAGAGAATATATGTCTAGAAGTATTCTTTCTTGTTTCATAATCAAGCCGATATCTCTGTTGAAAATTCTAACCTAATCAAATTATACTCCTGAATTTGTTTAAGTTTTGAACATTTTAAATGTCGTTGTTTTATTAATAATTAAGTTCCAATTAGATTAACTTGTAATCGATAAAATCGTGCATTAATTAAATAAGTTACAGACAGTTACATCATTTTAATACTAATGAAAATACAGTCATTTAAAAAAAATGTAAAGAAAATTAAAATATGCGAAGAATTAAGTAAGCTACATATGAATGCAACTGGTAATGATTCTAAGAATCTTTCAGATACACTTTTTGTAGATAATATAATAGCTTCACGCCTTTCCTTAAAAAATTAGGTATTTCCCCATTTACGATAGGTCGAATTTATTTAATTACTTGTTTGAATTCAAAAAACATTCAGAACTGTTAAAAGTAAAATCATTAAGATGTTATATTTTATTTAATTTAAAAAATATCTAATCTAAGTTGCTTTAAATAAGCTTCAAAACAGCCAGCAGCTATCTGCATATACCCTCACTTAACTAGTTCAGTCACGTTAACAGCTTAGTTTTGGCTACCCGCGTTTGTCGCCTGATTACGTGGTATAAAACAGTTGCCACTTCATGAAGAAACAATGACAAGAAGAACAACAAAAAATGCCAAATGCCGCACAGATTGGTCAGTTTTTTTTTTTAATTTATTATTTTTTCTTATTTTTTTTAAAAGGTGACGAGGGATGCAGAGAAAACTCGGGCACAGAAAGTGTTTGTGCGCCCCAAGACGTATGGGTCACTACTTGTGCAACTCTGTCTACATCCCCCGCTTCTCCCTACACCACTCAAGTAGTTTCTCCAAGAAGTATAAAAAAGATGAAGAAGAAGACATCTGAACATAGCTAAAACTTTTTATTTGCATTTTGTTTTAAACACAAAGAAAAAAAAGGAAAGGAAAGAAAAAAAAGTGAGACCAATGGTGTTTATGCTTCTTCCAGTTTCAACGCTTATTTTTTTCTATATTTCTTTGGTTTTTTTCGGTATTTTTTTGAGGTTGTTTCTTCTTTGTTTTGTGGAAAAATGCACAAGTTTTATGCTTCCATAAAACTTTTTGTGGCAGAAACTTTGCACTTGTCTTGTAGCCGCCGAAAGGGTTTTACAATGATGCGCTTCAAGCAGCCCTATCTCCCCTCTCCACCCTCTCCTCTCCACCACTTGGTAGCATCGCTTAAGTGGGCGTGGCAGGCACTTAATATTTGAGGCGCATATCAAAAAGTAGCGGCTAGTTATTGGTCTATTTTGTGGGTTAGACAAAAGTTTTTTAGGCACGAACCCTTAAGCCTCACACTCCCCAGATCCTCCCTCAATGTGTCCACTTAGTTAGCTACCCCGCCACGCCCCTTAAAACCCTACTTTGGGTCATTAGGGGACTGCGTCGTCGTATAGCTACTATGCATTATCATTAAAATAAATTATTAGAGTCCGGCGTAGTCCAAAAACTACGTAACAACTAAACGCATTTTGCACGTTTTCCCTTCGCAAATTTTTTACACGATTTTTACAACTTTTTTCGGCGCATTCAGCTAAGTAGACAAAAGCTTTTGCCGGACAATGTGTGTTGAAAAGAGTGTGTGTGTGTGTAGGGGGAATGGAATGGGGGGGGTGGGAGGAGTCTTTGGTGGTGGTAAAGTGCAGATAAAAAGTCAAGTCAAGGGGCGAGTTAGAAACACAATACAAACAACAACAACAAGCTGTGAATACAACAAATAAAAATGTTGAACTGCAGTGCCTGACTTTGAAATACCCGTAAGTGGTAGCTTTAGTTATTAAATACTCTGATTTTTATAGCATGTAATTTTTAAATAAACATAGATAAGCGTTTATAAATTATTTTGTTGACTTAAAAGGCTTTTGAAATTTAATAAAAAGTGATTTGGTTTATATACTCGTATTTGTTTCATTTAATTTTATATATTTATAATAACTTCACTTATTAGTGATTGTATAAAATCAAATTTACAAATTGAAATAAAAAAAATATAAATAATAAAATATATAGTTAATCATTTTTTTATGGATTAAGTAATTTAAATAAATATATTTAAGATATTTTAATATTATTCAACATAAAAATGCTTTAAAATGTATTTATGTGCAATTTTTAAGAAACTAGAACTAAACGAGTTTTGTGTATAAAATCAGGTACGAAATAACAGTATGTTTTTCCCAACTTCCTGCATTGCAACGCTCCATATGCCCGTTGGCCCTGCAGTTAACAGGTAGAAGAACAAAGCAGCATTTAGTTAGCAAAAAGGTTTGTAAGAAATAACTTTGCATACTTTTAGGCAGCGCATGTTAAATACCAAAATACTAAAATACTAAATGCAAGGCAAAGCGACAAAAGACAATGAGTCTTCTACAAGGTGCAAGTGTAGAAGTGTAGGAGTGTGTGTGTCTGTGTGTGTGTGTGGTGAGGGTGATGCGGGTGGCCCGGGTGGTGCTGCAGAATACCACGTAATTTCTCAAGCTGCCCTTTGCCAAACCACGTAAAGCATAAAATATTTGTTAGTACTGAGCCTCTTCCCCCGCTCTATAACTTAATGCTGATGTCCACTAGGGAAGAGGAGGGGTGGGGGTGAGCAGCAGAGCGAGTTCCAGAAGAAAAGTATGTCTAAGAAGTTGGCAAACAAGTTGCAGCCACAGCCACAAGTCCAGCGATGCTGCTCATTTGAATACATGGCAACAACTTTGACCACGCATTAGTTACACAACAACAACAACAACAGCCCCCTTGCTCCTCTTTTTGGATGTGGATGGGAGGGACTCAAGTGAAGTCCAAGTGAAGTCAAGTCCTTGTCGCTAACTTGCCACATCCTTCGTGCGGCATCCACGGCACATGCAATTTGTAAACCAAAGCGCATAATTTACAATGAACATTTTGGTTGCTCTAACGGTGCTTAAAGCTGACCACGGCACAGACTTGCTCCTCCACACTTCATCTGGAACTTGGACTTCATCTTGGACTTCGACTCGGACTTGGTTTTGGTCTTGGTCTTAGCCTCAGTCTTCGTCTTCGTCTTGGTCTTGAGTTTGAGCTGCATCTTGAGGCCATTAAATGCCAGGCAGGACATTGATATGTTGAATTTCTTTACAGCTTCAAAACATAGATCAAATCCCGAGGTTTGGTATGGTCTTAGCAAGCAGTCTACTGAATCTTCCGCTCTTTGTTGAGAGTTATTCTAAAAGGATTACTGCGACTTTGTTCTATGAGCAATTTAACAAGTATTCAAACGAGACTAGTCAGAGGTGAAAAGAAGGAACAAAGGGTGAGAACACAAGCTGAAGATCCTAAAGGATACCCCAGAAGTAGGTATACTCGGGGCATTCAAAAGATCTTGTTAAAGCGTAAGATCTAGAGACATGACAGACAATATTCATCAGAATTATTCATCATCGAAGTATCTTCTTAAAGGAATGCTCTGCTTCGAGGTTTTGATAAAGTTTATCATAGGTTTCCATAAAAGCATTGCTATTGCTAGAGCAAAAGGTTGGGACAAGTTTTTAGAAGCCACCTAGTTTAATACTAAGTTGACTTACTAACTGGGAATAGCTAAGGATTTTCATCGAAAATCAGCTTTGAATATCCCATATATCTAGAGGAGCCGATTTTTTCTGAGTACAAATAAATGTGCCCACATTGATCGGAGGAATTTTACCGACGCTATTTTTAAACTGTCAAACTCCTCATTGATGCTAAAAGTCCCGCCGTGCAGGACCCAAAGGCATAGAACTTAAGTGGCTCAAGGAGTGGGCACCACTCGTTGTTGCCGTTGCAGTCAAGTGGCTCGTGGCCACGTGGCTTCAGTGGAAGAGAAACAGAGACAGCGAGGGAGTGGGGAAAGGAAGAATGGAGACGGCTTTTGGTGGTAAGCGAAAATAACTTGTAGCAAATTAAGTTTGTTAGTAATTAGAACACCACTAAGGACACCTGAGCGTCGTCTTGTGCTGTCGTCCTGACCTGGCAAATTTATATGGCAGTCATCACACTGCACAACACAAGACGACACAATGCTACACAACACAGCGAAGCACAACAATTAAACCCACAGCCCCTTTCTATGTTGTACTCTTTGTACATCCTCCTTTTTTTTCTAGCTCTTCTTTTTGTTCTCATTTTCTCTTGTTGTTGTTGTTCAGGTATCTTCAAAACCAGCAAAGTAACAAAAGTTCCAAGTCGCCTTGTCGAAAATTCCTCAAGCTGAAAGTTGCTAACTTTGATGTCCAAGCTTCCAGCTTTCCACCTCTCTTTCTCCCTCTGTCTCTGCTGCTTTCTCACCCCGTTTCTCCTTCACTTCCCTTTCTATCTATCTCTGTGCTGGCCATTTGACAGGCTCCTTCGACTGCTGCACTTCGCAAAGTATGCAACAAGGCTCTTGGCATGCGTCAGCGGTAGAAAACAGTTGGATGCTAAGGATCCACCGCCAAGTGCATGCCTGGGCAGGGACCAGTTGCCAGCTACACTGATCAAAATTAACCCTAAACACAACATTCTCAAAATGCAAATGTATTGAGAAATTTGAAGCTTAATCAATTTTAGAAAAAGTGATTTCAATCAAGAGAAGGTCAAGAACTTTGTTAATTTAGCGACAAAATTTGAAGTTGCGAATATTTTTGTATCCGTGTAGCTTTTTTTCGACTGCGCTCCTTGGTCACTTGAGCAATGTGGCCAAGTGACAAAAGTTTTCTTGCCTAAGCAGTTGACCTGAGAACTCTTTTCACCTCCACCCCTGCCCTAGCGCACTCCACCCTCACCTTTCCCCCTCCACCCCTCTGCACACACATGCATGAGCTTAAAAGGTAAGTACTCTAGAAAGTATGGCACATTCACCCTGTTACATTCTGTCAGCTCTTCTGTCATCCATCCATTCACTTCTAGTTCATAACTCACTTTGTAAAAGTCCGCAGTCCTGTGACTGAAGCATCCAAGACAACTGCAGCTGAGTTATGGATCCAACATTGCAAATGGCAAACAATATTTTTGGTTTTAGGCAGAAAGATCAGCTCAATGATATGAAATATTATTCGGGTATTTAAAATTCGTGCATGGAAATTACATGACATACATCTAATTTACGAAAGAATGCGATCATATTACTAGCATACCCCTTGGGTTAAACTAAAAGTAATGGGTATTATGAAGTCCTGAGGAAACCATAACATGATTCCTTGTAAATTATTTGCTAATAATGATCGAGCTTGGATAATTCGTTTGCTCAAGGAAGCCCCCAAACTGTTAAGGGAAATTAGTTATACAGAAAAACGATTTGTCTCAGTAATGTAGAAGACACAGGCATCACACGGTCATTCTCAATCAGCTGTTGGCATACAAGTATAAGTATAAATATAAGAGTATATGCATGATCAGAAGAACGAGGAGGAAGAAGAGAATGTGAAAGAGTGCAGTTTAGATCGAATCAGGAGAAAGAGCAGAAGCTTTAAAAGTATGAACAACAAGAGAAGTGGTGAAATTAAAGGTTTGCGACTGAAAGAATTAACCGTGATTATATAAGATAGAATTATCTAAGTATAAAAAACTCCACTTGTGAAATAAACATTTCAATATAATACTACAGTATTGAATTACCAAAGTTAGACCGTTTCTTATACATATGTCTCGTGTGTCATCGTCATTATGAGCTCAGGTATTTCCGAACCGTACCTTAAAGTTGTGTTACGCTCATAATATTTTCGCGTAATTCAAGTCTGTTTTTTTTTATATTTGCTTTTTTTAAGGTGACCTGCGTTGATTTTCAAATATTATTGTGCTTCCGATTAATATACGTTATCAATGACAAGTCTCAACTGACCTAATGTTGTCATCGACAATATTTAGGGATAATAATGGGATTGTTCTAGTCGGAGAGGCTGTATGTTTATTAATTAATATGTAAGGAATCCACAAAATGAATAAATAAAATAAAATTAATTTTTAAGAAGTTATGTATCCTTTAAATAGAAGGCAGTGTCCTCGTAGCCACGATTTAATTTTTATTTATTGCTAATCTCATTAAATTTTAACTAAAAAATCTTTTACTTTTTGGGTGTTGTTTTTAAATACTTAAACTATCAAGATATAAATAAAAACATTTTGTTTTTTTTTGTAATTACTTGCCTAAAGAACCCCTTCCAACCACAGTATAGTATAATCTTGTTTGGGGTTATCTTGGATTATTTCAATTGGATGTGGGCAAGCATTAAATCAAGAGCAAAATAATGCAGTTAATTATACTTGTTACTCGTAATCGTTTTCGTATTACATTTTTCTGTTTTTTCTTGTGCGTCTCTGGAGTATGCAGGTCAAGTTTATTTAAAAATGTTGCTCATACCGGGCCTGTAGATTGTAAAAAAATATGTTCATAACATTTTAAATGAAAACGATGTGTATGCTGATATTATAACAAATTTGATTTGGATCGGACATTGTAAAACTAGGGCGAATATTTCACTGGACGAGTACGGGGTCTTTCTAAGTCGACGCGCTGTTTGTAGCCTTACATGCTTATTTAATTTAACATTCGTTATCAAAGTCATGTATGCCACATTTATGTCATCTGATCGTCATCTGACCCAAAACAGACATCAACAAGTTTTGTCAATGCCCTTTTCAGATTAGTGTATTCTAATCATGTTTAAAATTTTCTTACATTATTTAAATGTAAATGTCTAATCGCATTTCTTTAGTCAGTAGACATAATTCGAACTGAGCGAAACTATGGCAATACTTCTCGTATTACTTTTTGGTGTTTTCCTGAAGCATAATTCAGTTTCGAGCTTAGTAACAGATTACAATATCATTACTTGGAATTCAGATGGCTATAAACTTCCTCAAGTTATAAATTACTTTGCGCAAAACCCAACATTAGATATTGCTTTCGTGCAAGAGAGTGGAAATCTTGAGGTTCAGCTTCAAGGCAGAGAGACACCCGGAATTATACCTGAAGTAATGTGAATAACTCATAGAACTAAGAGACCTATCGCTAGTGAGCAAGAGTCTTTTGCACATCATTTTAGCTTAATCTAATTTACATTATTCGCATTTCGTCTCTCCTTCAAATAAATAGTTTTCTGTAGCTGACCAACATGATGAATATGCAGTTACTCCTGATGCCAATGAGGTTAGAGGCTACACTGTTCAAAGTGGGAACCGTCCGCTGTATGTGTACTTTTTCTCTTCACCTATCAATGGTAAGAACATTTACCTGTTTCGAACAACCAATGATAACAATATACATTTATTTTTCCATTTTAGACCACGTACTCTAAAAAAGTGTAGAGGGGTCTAGTCAGTTTGTCATATGTCATATATTCTTGATCAGCATCAACAGCCGAGTCGATATAGCGATGTCCGTCTGTCTGTATGAACACTTGCATTTTTGAAAATATAAGAACTAGAGCGACCAAATTTTATATGAAAGTCCGTCTTTGTGGCACGCAGATCAAGATTCGAAACGCTTCCCTTCCACAAATTGCAAAAAACACCATATCTTGGAAACGACCAAAGCTATCGAAATTCAGACAGTACCATAGATAGTACCAGTTAACCTATAGCCTATAGCTCCCAAAGGTCATAAATAGGACATTTGTATAAAGACATGTAGTGTAAGTTGTATGTGTGTGTATAACACTATTGTAATTATCCTCACCAAATTTGACTTGGAATGGGGAAACTATAGGTCGGAAACTACTTATTTGTATGCAAAAATGCGCACTAGAATGAGTACGGGGTCTTTTACAGTCGGCTCTTTCGACTGTATTTTTCACACCTGACTCTCTCTAAATTAATAATATTTAATATTTCTACTCAGTTTCAAACAAAATCACCCTTACTACCTTGAGCAGACATCGCCCGACAGAAATTATATATTTTGCAAATCAAAATATGCACAGGAACCAACAAAATGAGCGTATCTTCACCAATAGGCCTATACCGGGATTAGTTTTTGGCAACCCGGGCCAGGAAAATATTTTCCTCAATCTACATGCTGAACCCAATCAAGGCACTGAGGCTCGACCTCGTAACGAAGTGCCACTACAACTGGAAATCATCAGAAGTTATATGAATGCTAACAGACAGCAAGGAGCTTCCTGGATGCTCATTGGTGATTACAATCGCGTCCCTGGAACAGTGAGCATAACTGCATCAGAACGAGTAGTCGCACCAGTTAATCCTACTTATGGTACTCATGTTATTGATTATCTAATATTTGGATCACCTGATCAAACTGTCCTCAATCGAATGATCAATGCAGCATATACAGGTAACTCAAGAGCCACGAATTTGGTATCAGATCATCACGCTGTGCACTTTACATCCAATTTGAGGTTCGGCAAGTAAAGTTAAAGCAATTACACTAATAATTCTGATTTCAACAAAGTAAGACACCACTTCTCTGCTATGTAACAGTCTAAATAATAAACTTTACTTGTTGGCATGTAAATAAATATGTATTGGCATGATCTTCCGTATAAATTGGTTTCTGATCTGTACTTTTAATGAATGGACGCATGAAATCGAAGTAAAGCAGTGACAAAGTACTTTTACTCAGTTACCTACACATTGAGTGTCAGAGAAATAAATCATAAACGAACTACACTTCGATACTAATTCCTTAAGCTGTTCCACAAAAGTATAAAATATATTCTAACACTATTTAAAGTTTAACATTGAATATAAAAAAGTTTTTTAAAACCTTTTGATCAAATATGTTGTTGGAACAAATCTTATAAAAATTCTAAATAAGTTTCAGTTAAAATGTTTTTTTTTATACCAAGGTTATTATTATTAGAAACTTTACAAGTAGGAAAGACTACAGTCGAGTTAGCCAACTCTAGAAGGCCCCGTAGTCCTTCTAGTGCCCATGTTACCATGCAAATAATCAATTTCCTTCCGATTTGTTCCATGAGAGCTATCTATTATATAGTATCAAACTTGGTTACTAAATTATATTCAAATAAATGTGAGTTATATACAATTTGTTATGATCTAGCCAATTTAAATTGCAATATGAATGCTTAGCATTGTTAACAAGACACCAAATAACAAGAAGTATGAAATCTTAAAGACGAAATCTTAAAGTTTAGGAAACATGAGAACTCAAAACAGACTGAAAAGTTGTTCCTTTTGCAACACTTGCACTTGTATTAACACCAAATTAATTCTGTCCCTAAGAGAGGGTACAGGGAAGACAAGTGTGTGTGTGTGTGTGTGTGTGTGTGTGTGTGTGCTTGCAAGCGATTGAATTTTAAACAAGCAGGACAAATGCCGGCAATCAAGTGAAGTCATGTTAAAAGAGCAGCAAAATGAACTCAAAGGAGGCAAAAGGACGCAAAGCATTGTAACAATAATCAATATGCAGCAGTCAATAAAGGAGCAAAGAGACTGCTCGCTGGCGGAGAGGGGTCAGGAGGAAAGAGAGGGAGAGGCAGACATTGCGAGAATGTGCCTTATAGTTTGGCAGAGAACGTCGGTTAAATGATGTGTAATCGTCTTATGTGCACTCGAATGCCTTTTGGCTTCTAATATGGCCAGCGAGGCGACAGACAACAACACTGGCAACAAGGACTTGCAAGTATCGACAGCAGGACGTCTGCAGGACACTCAGGCTTACAAAGGACAAAGCACAAAAGGACACAAGAGCAAGCCGAGAGTTTCCCAAACCAAAATTAAGTAACCAATACGCACACACACACACACACGTACACACAAAAGAAAACTTTGCCATAGGCTGACCTCAAAATGCACAAGGAGCGAACGACAGGACATGCCTAAGGACCCGTCGCACATCGCTCATACGCCCCCGCTGACCCACGCTACGGCCAAACTTTAATTTACAATCAATTCAGGCGTGAATAATAAACCACAAGAAACCAAACAGAGTCCAAAGACAAGGAGCTAGTGAAAGTGTTGCCAACTAGCTGTGCAGTGTGTATGTGTGGGTGTGTTTTAAAATTTAGTTACAGCACAACACCAAAAGTTTAGCAAGTTTTCAAACAAACAAAGCACCCGAAAAATCTCCAACTCCGAAAAGTGCGAAAAGCCCGAATCCAAAACCACAACACTTCCGTTCTCCGTTCACCGCCACGCCCCTTTTGCACCAGCACAACCGCCTCAACTTCAATTTGAAGTGTCCTGTCCGGTCCCTGGTGACGTCCTGCTGCAGTCCTGCTCCTTTGGCTAGCCTCTAGCCTGGGCTATCAATATTGTTTTCCTATTAAATTGATCATTGGTCAGCAACAATTGTGGCCAACTCAATGGTAAGCCAAAGGGGCTAAGCGGAGTGTGGGGATTGGGGGGATTGCAGCAGGAAAGGAGGGTTAAATGACCAGTTGAGTGGCTCACTTGGCTCACCGTTTTCTGGCTCCATTGTCTGGCTTGCGTTGAGTGGCAGCCCTGGGGAGTTGCCACACGTCCTGTGACTTGGCATTAATTGTATGATTCTAATGAAATTAATTGAAATGCCTGCCTGAATGCTCTGGATGTCCTTTTCAGTGTCGCATGGACTGTCGATTCTGTCAAATATCAAATGTAGAGCTCTGTATAGGTGTGCGTATGTGTGTACGGGTGTGTGTGTGTGTTTGACTGGGCTGCGTCCTTAAAAGTTATTGAAGAAACTGAAATTTGTTTCGACATTTAAGTAATTCTTAATGCAATGGGTTATGTTATTACCAGCAAATTTAAGTGTCAAATATATAAGTAAAAAGTTAAACTTTTTTTTAAATATTTGTTTAATTTCTTCCATTTTCAGTTTTAATACTGTTTTCTCCTTCTACTCAATTACAAATATATTTTAAATTAATAGATATTTTAATATTTGATGCATCTTTCAGGATTACTTTCTGTGCAGACATCGTTAAGGTTTGTCTAAAGTTAACCGATGAATGCTACATTTGCTGGGCCAATCACTAATACTTTCCTGCATTGAAAGGACCAAGCAAATAGAGCGTTTATCAGAATAAAACCTGCTTCTCAAGGACTTGCAAAAATAGAACGAATGAAGTTGGAAGATGGTCAGTGGCTCAAGTGGAACAAGTCTCCTTCAAATTAACATCGCACCATCTCTGTGCTAATAATCTTTTCTTATCATATGGGATAATTTTTGCCACTGCCGACTGAAGACCTTCTTTCCAGCAGATTTGTTCCTTTATGGATTGTACTTCGTAGAATACTTTCCTTTCTTAACCAATTAACAGCACGTTCTTTCAATGGGCCTACAGTGTTTCTTTATTCCATTCCCCTGCTAATTCATTTCATTATCTTACGTTTTTGCTCTTTCCTCACTTTCTCCAGTTTTTTGTGCCTCTTTCAATTCCTCGAGCAAGTAATTCATCATTCTTACTTTCAAAGGTCCAGTCTCTTTAAATTTTCTACTCCCAATGTCCATTCCATAATCGCTTTCTCCTCCCTTTCGCTTATTTTTCCGTTATCGAATTGAGTGGTCAATTTGTTATCGTTAATCGAAAACAAGTGAAATATTCAAATGGGAGTCTCAGTCGCATATTAACTGTGTGTGTTTGTGTGTGGCAAGTGACTGCAGTGTTTGCCACTCCACAGATAAATGCGGCATGTGGTATGAGCGATGTGGCATGTGGGATGGCAGCCAAGTGGCAGCCAAACTCAACTCAATTATGCACAATTACAGACACAAACAGACCAAGTGGCAAGTCCGAGGGTATGTGGTAAGTAGGCCCCAAATACCCAATCCCCAATCTCCAAGCCTCATGTTGCATGGGGCACATGCGAGTGCACACATGCAGCTGGCACAGTGACTACCAATGCCACTGTCACTGCCACCGCCACCGCCACAGTGTCTCTAACTCTCCTTCGCAATCTCTTGTTGCAACTGCAGCGCCTATTCAATAGCCAACGACCTTAATAGGAGGCAACAACGTGGCTGCAGTTGCACTTGCCCCAGCTGGTGCCAGATTCAATTCCATTTAAAATACGTTTTTTTTTTTGGTAATTTTTGAACAGCATTTTTGTGGGTGGGTGGGGCGAGGAGGAGGGGAAGGGTAGCAGAGTTTTGGGTGCCTCTGCAGCTTGGGGCATGAGGCGCTTAAATTGCATGCATAGCTCATTGCCTGCCACTCGAGCCTGCGGCCTGGCTGAAGTACCAGCGAGTGTTGGTAGAATGGGGTGCGTGTAGGGAGCGGGCGTAGGGGTCGCTTCGAGTGGCGAGTGCTGTCAAAATTGCCATTGAATTGCTTAAATACTTTGGCGGAATCGTCGTCATCAGCATCGTTTGACTGCCACGATTTTTGGTTGCCATGTGGCAAGTTACATAATGCCCCCAAATTGCCAGCTCCCTCAAGACACCACCATTGGCAATGCACAGTGGCACAACTAGACTTTATTCTTCAGAATTTAATTACTTAAAAATCAATTAACAGTTTGTTATCTTTTTTGTTCAACATTAAATCCTTTAAATTCAAGTTCAAAGGGAAAACACCCTGTTCTCACTTTAGTGCTCAGTTTTTCAAACTGAATTGCATTAAACTTAGTCAGACTGATTATGTTACTGAAATATGTTTTCTTTGTGAGTTTGATTAATATAGCTTAGTTAATACAGAATTTTTTCAAACAAATTCATATTTGGAGCGATATTTTTAACCGATTAGCTCTATGGGAGCTATTCGAAATAGTTGTCCGATTTCGATCGAACTTGGTCAGTACATGTACTTCATAGGCATGTAGTCTCCGTGTAAATTTGGATCAGATAGCATTGCTAACAAAAAAGTTTTCTATACTAAAACATTCAAGTCTTATCTGTACATTTACCTTTATATGAAGATACAACGCCCTAAAGTGGGCGTGTCAAAAAACAAAAACAAACTCGTACTGCTTGGGTATTGTACCTTTCATTTGCGACCCCTTTAACCTTTCTAGCTCTTATAGTCTCTGAGATCCTTTTTTTCATACAGACGGACAGACGGAGAGACGGACGGACGGACAGACATGGCTATATCGACTCGGCTATTGATGCTGATCAAGAATATATATACTTTATGGGGACTGTCACGCCTCCTTCTGCTACATACATTCCAACGATAACAGTATACCCTTTTACTCTACGAGTAACGGGTATAAAAACATAATCTTTATAAAGCGTTTAACAGTGTTCTGTCTGTTAGACCTAACCGCTGTTAGCTTAACAGCACGAGACTATGTTAATAATATTTACTAATTCTGTATCAGAAGAACTAACATAATTCCAACAAATTTAAGACTTTCTTACAAATTTGTTTAATAAAATAAGGCAATTTAACCACAGTACGTGCCCCGCACCAGAAAATGCCGCAAATGCCATTGGCAGCACATGAATAAACGTCTGACTAAATGAATGAATGAATGAATGAATCAACGATATGAAGTGCAATCAATGCAAAAATCTGTGTGTCTTTCAAGTGCCTGCTGCAAAGAGCAGCCTGCAGCAGTTGCATCTACAACTACACAGTGTATGTGTGTGTGTGGCAGTGTGTGCGTGTGTGTGTGTTTAGGTGCATCGGTGTGAAAGGATTATTCACACACTATTGATTTCAAATTGAGTTGACTTCAAATCCGTCTGAATTGACAGGCAGTCAACCAACTGGGGCAACTCGGGGAAGTGGGGCAGGTGGGGCAAGTAAGCGACAGAAGCCAACACATGGCAACGGCAAAGCCAGCTACATTCTATCATTTCATCTGTGTGTGTGTGTGTTTGTGTGTGTGAAACCGGAAGTTGACTAATGAATTTAATTTGCAGTGGGTGTTGAAGCAAATAGAGCGACAAACAGAGAGACGCCGAGAAGGAGAGAGAGAGAGAGAGAGAGAGAGAGGGTGGCAGTGAGAGAGATAGTCACTTGGTTGAGCAGAGCCGAATGATGATGGAGCTGTTGTCGGCTGGTATTGATGCCATTGAGTGACTGACTGATTGACTGCCATATTCCTCATTCCACACACCACACTTAAGTGGCTTCAATGCGTGAGTGTGTGTGTGTGTGTGCCTGAGTGTGTGCGACTGTAAGTAGCCAACAACGTTTTGCTTCAGAGCGTTTAAGTCGAAATGCAGTTGAGAAGGAATTTCTAAACTGATGGTTAAGTTTTTGATTCTTCTTGGTATTTAAGATAGAAAAATTTTAAATTTATTTTTATATATTAAAAAGCTTGAGATATTTTAGATTAAAACTTGTTGGTAGGTTTAAGTGGAAGAACTTAGATTAGATTAGATTATTAGATGTGAATTTGATTGATATAACTCAATAAACTATGAGTTTTTTATGCAAGTCAAAAATATTCAATCATAGGAGTTAATTAAGAATTAAATGCTGGTATATAGAAAAATGTAAATTTAATGCAAATTGTAAGAGTAGTTTCCAAGAGCAGACGAACATCGCTATATCGATTTGTATAGACTAAATGCAGTCGACCTCTACTACTCCACAGGCTCCACTCTATTTGAGTACAGGGACTATCGAAACTCAGAACTCTGATTCAGTAGGCACACCCTTAAACCCCTTCAAAATGTCCGAGTAGAAATTGTCAATAATTTAGTTTTACTTCGGCTTTTGTTAGTTACACATACAACAAATACATTCGAAATCCATTTTAATATCTTTTTTTTTTGCGTATGTCTGGTCTTCGTATTTATGTGTCTCAATTCCCAGGTAAATAGAGGTAAACAGTCCAAATAAATGTGAAAATATAGTGAAATGTTACCGCCACTTAGGGAGCAATATGAATGAATATTTGGATAATGCCAGACGTAATATTCAACGAGCTATGAACCAGAGCTACAATTCGCTCATCGAGGCGGCCATAACGGCTGGGACACTGGCCACTAGCACCGGCTATAAGTTCTATATAACGCTATTGAATCTGAAGACATTGCTGCTGCATGAGTCATTCGGAGGGTCAATTGCAACGCCGACAGAATCAACAATACAATGCAATGATTCGAATGAGAGTCTGGAATCAGTGAGTGAATTTATAATGGCACCAGTTCACACACAATCCAACTGTCAGCCGCGACTTGTGAGTGTTGTCTGCGGTTTTCCCAAGGACATCGAACTTTATCCCAGCTACTGTAAGGGCCAGTTTGGCGAGGATGCCTGGTTCAGGACATCGACGGCCAAGGCAGATGCTTTGGGCGTGGCTGATGGTGTTGGGGGCTGGCGTGTGTATGGCATCGATCCGGGACAATTTAGTCGTTTTCTGATGCGTTCCTGTGAGCGTTTGGCTCATACCCATGACTTTGAGGCAACAAGACCAGAACAATTACTGGCACGAGCCTATTGCAATCTATTGGAGCAAAAGAAACCGATTTTAGGCAGCTGTACGGCCTGTGTGCTCACCCTGTTGCGCGAGAGCAACACCCTGTATGCGGCTAATATTGGGGATAGCGGACTTTTGGTGATACGTAACGGCACAATTGTCTGTCGTTCGATGGAGCAACAACATCATTTCAATACACCCTTTCAATTGGCCGTACCACCGCCAGAACATGGCCTTAATGTATTAACCGATGGCCCCGAATGTGCAGCTCTACTTCAATTTGATATACAGTACGGGGACCTATTGATACTGGCTACCGATGGTGTCTATGACAATGTCTCCGAGGAGAAACTACTCAAAGTGCTGACACATGCCGCTGGAATCTCAGATCCCGTTCAGCTCCAGACATATGCCAATTCGGTGGCTTTAATGGCTCGATCACTCAGCTTCAATCCCACTCATGATTCACCATTTAGCCAGAATGCCAGACGTCACAATATCGATGCACCTGGTGGTAAACCCGATGACATTACAGTCATTTTGGCAAGCGTAGTATAAAGAACATGGTATTAATACCGTAAACATATCGATATGTCGGCATATCGATATTGTTATCGATTACCCACCCTGAGCAATCACTGGCAGCTGTGCACAGCAATCAGTTCAGTTCAGTTGTGGGCAATTGCCAGTGAATGCTGCCAGTTATCTGTCCCATAAAAAAAACGACCTCTCTATCTCTATCTGTCTGCCAGTTAAAAATAGAAAAAAAGCAAATCTAACAAATTAATGAATTAACAACAAACACAAACCAAACAATAATCAAAAGACATCTATATAATAGATATACAAAATGTGCATCAAATATTTCCATCTCAATATCAAAATCCGCATAACTTTCACAACAACTTGCAACACTTTTTTCCACTATCATTCAAAATTAAGTGTTTTACTTCAGAGGTGTATTGGCACTAAAAAGGGATCCTTTAACTAGCGCACAGCTCAACCATCCACAGGACGATACCTTTAACGCCTTCCGAGACCATTTACACGAAGGCATTAAACTAGTTCTGAAATAACAATGGCTTGTATTAAAAATTTTCTTAAATATATGTGTATATGTGCAGCGAATTTTAAAGCTATACATATCTCGAAAAATTTATTATTTACTTTTATTTGATTTACTATTAATTGATTACTATTTATTTCACTTGCTAGTAAATTTAATAATTCATTTCTTAAATTATATTTTTATTGTATGTAAATTTAATTTAAAATTTATCATAATTTTATTGCTTCAATTTAAAACTAAACGAAAAAAATTTTGACGTTAAAAAATAATTATTTTATTGGTTTATATTCCTGTCATATATATTAATTCATTATGATCTTATTAAATTCTAAACAAAATGTTTCTTATCTTAATAAATTATTTAAGTATTTTTACTTTATTGATTTATTATTTAAAAAAAAACACTATTTAAATACAAATAATTAATTTGTTCTTTGTTTTTTTATTTAATTTTTTATTTATTTTGTTCTTTACTAGATTAAATCCATCCATTAAATTTGTTTGAACACTTCCATCAATTTGTTTATTAGCTTACTGCAAATTATTTATTTGTTATTTATACTTTATTTTACAATTATAAGGAATAATTCATTGTAATACTGTGACCGGCTTTTCAAAATAAAACTCTCCAGCTTCTTTTACATACGTCTGTCGCTTTATTCTTCTTATGCAGAACTGTCTTCTTCTTCTTTTCCATCGATTTTTCTTGTTTTACATTTCGATGTTTTACTGTATCGATATCTCACCGATATCTTGTGTTTACATTTACATTAGGTTTATGCTGTTAACATACTGTACACTTAACATTATGGGTATTCCTACGTAGTAGCCTACTACAATACATTATTTGTTAATTTATGCATGCATTAATTTGTTTTTGTTGGATCAACCATTTAATTTAAGAATATATATTTTATTTAATCTATTTCTCAATTGTTAATATATAAACAGTAGAATCCGTTTACCAAAAAGTCATAGAATTTTCGTCGCAATGACCGGACGGACGCTTTAAGCGGAGTCGCTATTACCGGATTCTACTGTATTTTATTTATTTTGTTACGCATCCATTTATTTTATTTCTTTTTTAACATTTTTATATATATTTGATTTATAACTAAGTTGCTCAAACTATTGATATCCTATGCGAAGTAATTGACATATTTTTGACTTGTGTTTTACTTGAAGTTATTTCCATTTCTTTCTTCCAACATTTTTGTTTCTTTGGCGCCTTAAATTGGCCGTGCTCAAAATTTCTGTTACTTGTACCTACTCCAGAGCCCTTCTGTCAGATAACATTCCGCGAGTTGAGATCATTGTTGTTGTAGTTGATGTTGTTGTTGTTGTTGTTGCTGTTGTTGTCAGCTTAATTGAAAAATGTTGCCTGCTGGATGTCAACATTTTGATTTTGATTTCCAATATGTTGTCCGAGCACACGAAACCAGCGTAAAACTCCCCAAATATAAATTTTCAGGGCGCGCTCTGCTCTACAAAATTTTTGGCTTAAAAATTTCACACGTTTGCCCACGACATATGTTGCCCTGTGACCAGTGCGAGTAGCGGGCATGCCTAGGGGGTGGAGGATGTGACTGGGGCGGCAGTCGGCGAGGTCTGTGCTCGGTTTAACCACTTCCGCAGTGAGCACAGCCGTCAAATGCAGAGCACGGCAGGAACAGAGGCAGCCCCATTCCACTAAACCCCCTTCACCAGCCCCCTTCACCCTCCTGAGTGTGTGCCACCAATGACATTTACCGTTAGCATATCAATAACACACGCTGCGGTGCAGACCGGACTCATAAAATATGGCAACGTCAGTGGCAACATTTGCCCCGCCCTCACCCCCTTTGCTCCCTTCACTGCCACGCCCCTGCTTACGTGACGCGTGATGCCTGCTCCACTGCCACGCCCATTTCAGCCTGTTGTGACTGCCCCCTTCGATTAGGTGATTTTGCATTTCATGCAAATTTTTGGTGGCAGACGTCGACGATGACAAGAAGGACACAGACAGTGACAGGGTCGTGGGAGTAGGAGTAGAGGTTAGGAAAGAGGTCAGGGGAATTTGGTGACGACCTGTACGTGGCTGTGAACACCGCGAGGAACGCTGTCGCATCATCGGAAATGAATCATTTGCTTCGTTTGCCGGCATCCGTTTGGCGCTTATTTCCGTTGCGTCGCTCGCTTTTTGGCCTAAACCAGATCCGACCTGTAACTGAACCAACTCTACCAACTCAACACAACTGGCCTCGAGTCCAGGCTTGACATGTGTGCGCGGCACGCTTCCGTGACAGAACATGCAGTCAAGTTTGGGGGAATATGGGGACTAAAAGGGAATACAGGTGAAATTTTTACAGTGCCACCTTTGACACCTGCCATTGTGTTGAATTCTCGCATCGGTTGGGAATACACTGGGCAACAAATGTGGACAACAGGACAACGAATGCGACCAAGTGTCAAATATGAAACTAAATGTAATTCAAGGTGTTTCAAAGGGAAGAAATTAAATTTAAATAAATTGAGTAGTTTTAGCTCTATGGAAATAAAAGAATTTCATTGTCAATAACTTCATTTTACAGATCGAAGTTTTCAAAAGTGATGATCGAAACAAGATTCTTTGGTAATGAAAGGGTATATAAAAAACGATAATCATAATAAAAATATGTTGAATGAGTAATAAGATAATTAGCGAGAAATAAGTTGTACTTACATTTCAAGTCAGATGAAAAATACAATAAAAAACTCTACCTTTTTTCCAATTCTGACAAATTTAATATATTTAAAATCTCTGATTCTTCAGATCACATTTTAATTTTTTCCATATTCATTTCGGCGAATTTTTCTTCAATATTTTGAATGAATTATATAAATTTTCTTTCTTACGAAAGTCAGAATTATGTTTGAAATACATGATGTTAAATAAGTTTCACAAACATATCGAAATGACGACTTGCTACTGGCGATTACTGGTTGTTCTAGAATATGATATAAATTTTGAATAAACATTTTTAATAATTTCATTATCTACGACTACTAGTAGATGCCAAGCCATTTTATTTCCTTTTTCTGAGAAACTTACTGTTATTTCTCTACGAAAAGATACTTCAAAAACCCATCGAGGTCACAGCTCAAAACGTTAAAATAGTTTCGGTACTTTACTCGCAAGTATAGATCTGAAATGGAGCCCGTATATTCATATACTTTTTAGCTTCAGTGCGATTCTTATGGCCCCATTCATCAGCTCATCCTTTGGTCCAGCTGTTCATCTATCCGTATGTCCATCCGTCCGTCCATCCGTTTGTCCTTTCCATCCATGCGTTTGTCCACACTCATTTGAGTCCCGCATAAATCAATTGCACTTGTCATCAACTCAATTAATTTTTGGCAAACAAAGTGCAGTAAATCAATTGCTTTGGCAGCTCGGCCCGTTGACCATGCCCATGTGGCAGACACTAAAGTAGGCGTACAGGGTGGGGTCGGAAGGTTTGAACCAGGGTCACAGGGCTGAGTTGTTGGCCCGTCGAATGCCCTTCTGCTGTATTCGCTCCCATTTTCGAATACGTTTTTTTTTGTTCTTCCTTGCGACTCTTTGTGTGCTACTTTTTTTGTGGTTCCTTTTTTGCCTTTCGACGTTTGTCATTGGCATTTTTTCTGTGTATTTTTGGCGCTGCATTCGGAATGCCAGATCAGACCAAAGCGGACGAGAACGGACTGGACAACGGGTTGGACAGACTTTAGGACACTGTCCATTTTATGAGCCGCCGCCCTGTGCATGTTGACACTGTATCAAATGGGGTTAAAAAGTGATTAAAGTAGGTTTGGCAAACGTCAACAATGTTCATACCGTAGCCATACGCCTGCGGGCTTTCAATGGGGCAAGGGGCACTGAGAAGGGGAGAAATGGGAGGACTCATCGTAGATGCCCTGAAAATATTCGATAGATAGCCAGGGGCTTAGAGCCGTGCAGCTGTCGTGCGAGTGCTGCTGACGTTTCGGTATGCAGATAGGGGGGCTTCATCCCCCTTTCATCTCCTTACTACACGCCCCAGCCCCCCATTACCTTTATTCAATGGGCGCGACATTCGTTTGTCGAGTCGATTCGATTTGCAATTTTTTACATCACATACATATTTCTGCAGCCCTACTCTACCCTACCCTACCCCACTCTACGCTACTCCTACCTTATTTCGTATCTATATCCATTGCTAACTGAACCCTCTTGTCGTCTATAGACAGCGTTAAATTATGCAATTTCTTTTTTGCTCTTTTTGCTATGCGAAAATTGAATTTATGCATTTGCGCTTCTGCACGACATGTTTTCTGTTATTCCCTTTCTGAGTCTGACATTGACCAGATAACACTTAGTTATCGATAGGGCTATTATCAAACAGTAAGGAGTGTATCAACTGCAAAAGAACACGTATTTAATCTAGAGCTATCAAATTAATTATTGTAACTAGAGTAGCTTGTATAGCATATGAACTTAAAGTTGCTATATCGTCCAATATACAATCAATATTTCTTTATGGAAGTCTTGAGATCATGATCATCGCTTGGCATCAAAATGTTTTAAGATATCGCTTTAGTTATCCAAGTTATGACCATTTAAAAATTTCTAAACTTCGAATTTGTATAACTAATTGAAATTATTGTTGCCAATGGAATTTGTTATTTTATTTTGAAGAGGGGAAAAAGGGGAGGCACACAAAACTCCTTCAGAAATCAGAACCTAACTACAAGTATTTGCTGTGGTGGTTCAACTGTTTCGATTCTAGCTACGAGTCCGGCTTTTGGGTCATATGTCATTCTTGGACAAGCGATTTATTTGCAACGAGAAATACTCTTAAAAATATTGTGTAAGTTGCAAATGCAACTGCAGATCCAAAACAAAAGGGGAAATTGGGTAGAAAAGGAAGATAAACTCGCTCGGCAGCTGCTTCTTCTTACCCAACTGTATATATCTATATATAAGCACCCACATATATAAATTACCTTTTGATAAATCTCAGTCGTTGTTGGTTCGTTTGCAAAATGCAAAAACATATATAGAAAAATGGAAGTAGAAGTGGAAATGGGTAGATTTAGATTGTCAGCAGTTTGTGCACTATGCACACACACCCACACACGCACACACACGCACACACACACAGACTCATACTCATACAATGTCGCACTTGAGAAATCTTTTCGAACGTAAATCAATCCGTGCAGCTACATCATCGTCCGACTACGAATGTCCAACGACTTTGTTCCGGGGCTCAAGCAGGCCAGGGTTGCCACAAAATCTACAATCCAGGCACCAATTGCTTTTCTTGATTGTTTTCGGGCCAAGAGGCTAGAGAGTCGCAGGGGTAGTGACAGAGAAGGAGAGTCATATATCGAAATGTAAATTCTAGTTTTGTGGTTGTATCCTTATGGTTAACAAAGTCTACAGATAGAAAGAGAGGAAGAGTACAAAGGAGAGAGAAAGAGAAAGGGAAGCTGTGACAAAACGAAACTCCACAAAAGCGATAACGACACTCATCATCAACCAAAGTCGGATTTGCCAGCTCCTTTAACCATTCCATCTTCCAATTTTGCACCATCATCTTTCTCTCGCAAACTCCGTCCCTTTCCTACTCTCGGACTCTCTCTCTCTCTCTCTCTTCCCCTCTTTCTACAACTACTGTCTCTGTCCGTCGCTTGCATTTGAAAAACGCAATTTTTGGTTTGCAGCAACTGTTCCTTGCCCCAAACTTTCCATTGCAATGCGTTCAACAATTTCGTTTACTTTGACCCCAAACATTTCAGTGAGAGGCAGAGAAGTAGAAAGAGGAATAGAGAGAGGTGGAGAAAAGCAAGAGTGTGGGTACAGTGTTGGAACAAGATGACTGTTCCTACTTCGCTTCTTTAGCTTCGTCTCCTAATGCTCTTTTCCTCACAACTACCTACACTGCAAACAATTAAATTGTGCTTTATATTCAGTAATCAATTTTAAGTACAAATTTTAATTAATATACATATTTAAAAATGAATTCAGTATTTTTTTGATTAAGTAGAACGTTTTTTTCACTTAAATAGTTCTGAAATATACGCTTAATAATGCAAAGTTTGCGTGTTTTAAAGCCAAATGATTTCGTAGACAGATAACAAACAGGTTTGTGATAATTATATACAACTCGCTCTGTTGGATTAATACAAAAGCTCTAAAAAGAGAATTAATCTGCTACCAATCAAAATGATTCTAGCCAAATTTCACTTATTTTGGACTACAATGTTTAGTAGGTTAATATGAAGCAATCTTAGTTTCGGTGGATGCATTTAGTTGAAATCGGAGAGCTTTATTAATTAGCTGATATGTTCCTGTGGTATGATATGGTGGGTTATAAATAAGGTCTGTAAAAATCTTTTCTGATTATTATTAAAATTGATGAACTGGAATTTAAAGCCGTGAGTCATCTAAAACTTTCTCACCTGTATACAAACATCTCGCTATTATTATTATATAATACAACTTAAGCTCGAAAGTTTATATATTATATAATTTTCTCTCAGTGTACCGCTGCTGTTGCTGTGCATTTTCCGTTTTCGTTTACGCATCGTTAGAAATTTCTATGAATTGTAGATGCAATCGGTCCAGTTCGTGGACCGGCTAAGACTCATGTGTTACAGTTACAGATACTCTCTGTCTGTCCCATGTCCATCTATGCTAACCCCATTTCGGGAAGGGGAAGTGTCGGAGGAGACGGACTATTTCGAGTGCATTTCACTTGCAGCCAGAGAACAGGTCCAGGTTCAGATTCTGATACAGCTCCAGGTCCCAGGTCCCAGGTCCAAGCTCCAGTGCATTTTGGTAAGCTCCAGACGAAGGCAAAGCTGACGATTCTGCGGCACAAAATTGAAAACCCCAACTACCCAAAGCCCCTCACCTACCAGTTTGGAAAACAGGAACAGCAGAGGAGAAAGGCAACAACAAAAAAAAAAATACTTAGGAGGAAAACAAATACCACACACAGTTACCCGTTGAGCAAGGATTACAACGGGGAAGAGGGGTGAAGGGAGGTAGAGTTGAATGCAGTCAGTTCTCGGGTCAGATTTGGAGTTACAGACCGAGTCGGAGTCAGAGTCGGAGTCGGAGACCGAGTCAGGACGGGGCCAATCTTTCATGACGAAACAAATATCCTCATAATTCAACAGGAAAATTGCCCTGGTCTTGCTTCTGTTTCAGTCTCTGTTTCTGTTGCTGGTCCTTTCCTAGGCCTCCAAAAAGTCGGCCCCTGTAGGCCCGGTACGCAGTTTTGTGTCAACGTCGTTTGTTACGCCTTTTTTGCTCCTACGTTTGGGTTTGAGCGGTACCAAAAAGCGGGCAAGGGGGATAAAGGGGGCATGGTTTTGTTGGTTTTCGGTGATTTGCTTTGTCAGTGACAAAAATAATAACAGCTAGCCGCAGGACATGGGCGCTTACTCATGTCCAGGGACTCTCCAGCTCCATATGTCAAGTGCCTGCCTCAGCCATTGTCTAGGTATTGCCGAGTCCTACCCCTATCCCTAGCCCTCACCCACTCGCTCTTTGGGGTTACGGCCTGCTGGCCATTTTTAATTACCACAATTTGAATTGCTTAAATAACTATTTGGATAACAATCAGTTGTATGCATCGTGCAACATCAAAGACAAAACGGACCGACAGCCCCCAGACCGACCAACCGACCGTCCGACCGCTTTCCTGCCAGTTCGTGCCACACGTTACGTTGCCTTATACTCCTGTCAGTGCCACAAATCCCCAAGTCCACAACCGTATACCACCCTCAACCCAATCCCTTCTACAGGGATTAAAACAGTCCAAGACTTTTGCACATACGCATAGTTTCTATTTAACTAATGAGCACGCCACTGCAAAATGCTCTTTGCCCCCGATTTCATAAACTTTTCAAAACAATTTCACATTTGCAAATCGCTTTTCATTAATTTTCCATCAATAATATTCTTTGATGTTGGGGAAAATAACAAGTACGTTATTTTCAATAATTATTCATATTTTATTAATTTATTTCAAAATTTTGATTGTGTTCACAAAGTGATTTGAATTATTCAAAATTGAATTTTTTAAATTATTAAACTCTATAGGAAATTCATGCATAATTAAATATGAATTTAAAATATAGTTTTATTCTTTTTTTTTATACTCTCTGCAAGAGTATATTGGGTTTGTGAAAATGTATGTAACAGGCAGAAGGAGGCGTGGCAGACCCCATAAAGTATATATATTCTTGATCAGCATCACAAGCCGAGTCGATATAGCCATGTCCGTCTGTCCGTCTGTCCGTCTGTCTGTCTGTCTGTCTGTCTGTCTGTCTGTCCGTCTGTCTGTCCGTATGAACAAACAGATTTCAGAGATGGTAAGAGCTACAAGTTCGAGATTGGTCTCAATCGATCACATATTTAGTCAGTCAATACAAGAATCTTTTTTTTTTTCGATGCCACGCCCCATTCGCCCACAATGAGCAAAAAAGTAGACACACCTCGGAAAAAATTGGTGTTTTGGGCGAATATCTCAATAACTATTGCACCTAGGATCACCAATTTTGGTATGGAAGTTCCTAGCGACATCTTTAATGCATTGACATTTAAATTTTTGGACTGCCACGCCCCGTTTTCCCAGAATTTATAAAAGTAATTCTCAACTTTCGCTCCGTTTTTAGGCATTCTTTAATATAGTACAGTATTGTCATTTATAATTCGTGTAAAGATTAACTATATCAAACTATCCTGAAAGGTGCATTAAAATCCGACTGTAAGCAAGAAAACTAGAAGCGTTACAATATTGATAACCGAATGCAATATCATATATGAGTGCAAGTGAGACAGAAACATACAAGCACATGTTTGAATGTTTTCGTTGCTTGCGTGGCGGCAGCGCTGCCCGCAGTCGCTGGCCGCGCTGAATACACACATACATACATACATATATGTATATGCATCATATATTGTCTGTCGTATGTGTATTCGCATACAGACAAACAGATGTATGTTGGATTATGCTTAGATTGTTTTTGTTTCAACATGTGTTAATGCAAGTACTACACATTGTAATATCCCTAGACCGATTTTAATAATTAAATCGCGAAAAAATGCAGAGAGTATTTTACGGTCGGGCGTGCTCGACTGTACTTTTCTTACTTGTTTGGAGTTGTGTTTCATTTAAAAATCGGATTTGAAATTACGACTCCTCAAAAAGTCAATTCGTTAAGAGTCATGCAATTTTTTCTCGACATAATAATTTTATATGTATCTGTAATTAGTTCTTATAATAAATAAGGATAAAAATGCCTTTTCAAACTTTTTTTTTTGAGTTTTAATGAACTATTTAAGTAGTATCTGTTTTACAAGTTTTTTTTTATCATTTTCTTCTCTGACTTAAACTTTTTAATTTTCCTAAGAAACATATTTAAGTGCAAACAAATCATTTACTACTTAATAACTAATTATATGGCGAATTGGTGATATATATAAATTATTTGAAATAATAAAGCTTCAGCTCATAAGGTTCTCCTTGTGGACAAATTATAAGTTTTAATCAATGGCTATTATCAATAATATTATGGAGTATATAATTTAACAAAATGGTATAAAATATTAACAAACGTTTAACTTGATTTATATAAAATGTGTTTTTGGACCCCGTACTCTAAAAAAATAGTACAGTGGTCTATTAAGTTTGTTTTTTTATTTATTAAGTTATTAAATAAAATTATTATAGTGATTTTCTGAGATCTTTTAATTTTTGATCAACAATTCTCGCCTTGTTTGCCATAATTTTAAGCTACACGTCTTCTGACGTGTTCACATTATGAGTGGTCTAACACTGTAATCCAATTTCGTTTTTAAGGAGTATTTCGAAAGAAAAAAAACAAAAATAAAACGAGTTTTATGTTTTGCGTCCTCCATGCTCACTTTAGGGCTCGCATTGCGTCGCGTAGTCTGCAAAATCACGAAGAAAGTCAAGCGTGCCTTCCTGTTGCGCTCAGCCACGAGTATAATAAACATTTCTTTTGGCATTGATTTAAATGCGGCCTAAACAAACTTTGGCCGGGCTAAATGGATGGCCAACAGCGGCTGGTGGAATGGGCCGAGTCGTCTCGCTCGTTTGTCTCATAAATAATCAACCAATTATTTTGCTGTCAATTTCAACACGGCCGGCGAAAACGCAATGCCAACGCCTACCCGGCCAAAAAGTGCAGGCCCCAAAAGCAAAGCGAAAGGAAAAACGAAGAAGGCCCACAAGATGGGGTGGGGAACATGGCCAGAATGGCGACGCAGACTTGCCAACTGTCGGCAGGACATGCAACCCGCTGTGTTGGCCCCAAAGACGTCTTGGTATAGAATTCTCAGTTCTCAGTTCTTCGCTCAGGAGTTCTCAGTTCTCCATTCTTCATACTCCGCGCTCCTCTCTCAGTTCCTTTTGTGGACACGCAACACGGCGCAGCGTCGCAATAAATTTTGCTCTTGCAGCGCCAAGAAAGTCCACGCGAATGCAAAATCCACACACACACACATACACTCACACACACACGTTCACAAAGGGAAGGACAATGAATGTCTGAAGTCTGTTGAATTTGTCGAAGTAAGTTGCCAAAAAGCAAAGACATACACTGTAAAAAACACATAATTAAAATAATTATAAGGAACATGCACTTAATTAATTGTCCCATATCACATACTTATATCGTAAAGATCATATCATATTTTAATTTATAAATGAATTTTAATTACTACTGTATAATTAATTAATAAAGTTTATTTTAAAACTTTACTTTGAAAGTGACAGTTTAATTAATTTATTTATTTTGAAGAAATGTCCTATTTTCTTTTAATTTTATGTGATACAAATTTACTGCACATATAATTATTTTTAGGGACAATAATTCCTTAAAGAAATGGAAAGTTTGTTTTTATTTGACTGGTGCATAATTTACCATAAATTAGTTGATCTGATTTTGAAAGGATGTTCATTGGGACATATACATTTCATAATGCTAGGAGTTTATTTTTAATATATCCAAAAAAAATTCTTTTAATTTAAATACTATTTTATCTATTAAACTTAACATAAAAACTATCAAATAAATATAATAATAAATAGATACAATCATAACATATAAAACAATTCTATTATACACTTTTAAGTCATAAGACAACTTAGTTTTGAAAATTGTGCTGACAAACTAAAATAATTATTTTGTATGCAGTAAATATATTTTATAGTTAAACGTGTGTCTTTCTTATTCTAAAATAAAATAAACAATTAAATAATTTTTTTTTAAATTATTAGAGCTTTCAAAATCACCATGTTTTCTAAACATCTTTATCAGTCCAAAATCTTAATGTAAGAACTGTTTGTTGTCAGTGTAGACTAAAGTCTTAGACAGGAGCTAGCACTTAAAGCCTTTTGTGTGTGAAGGTCCTCGAACTCATGCCGCGATTTGATTTCACGGCCGTATATCATTGCGTTTTCAGTTACAGCCTTGCCCCACTCCCCACCATTCAATTGCCAAAAGGTTTTTCTTTGGCATTTTCTTTGCTTTCCCTTCTTTTTTTTTGCACGCAGCACACGCACCGGGCGGAAGTCCTTTAGCAGATTATCAGAACAGAGGAGCACGAGAGTGGCAGAAAACATTCGACTCGCATAGATTTGTAATTGAAGGGCGTGTTTGCTGTTTTGCCCCACCGTACCACCGCACGGCTGTACCACTTGACTTGTGCCTTGTCTACTTCATTGCATTTCTCGTTTGGCCTGGCCGGAAGAGGAAAGGGAGGACGTGTGAGGGGAGCGGAAGGGGCCATTAAGTGATGCCACTGATTAACAACGGAAGTATAGATTTCGAGGCTCTGCTTTGCCAACTGTGGCTAATCGATGGGCAATGGTCGGGCCTAATGGCATTTGGCCATAAATCAAAGACGCTTCTCAATAGTGTCAGTAGCTCTACCTCTACCTCTGCCTCTCTGTTAAACTGTATGTCAGAGAGAACTTGAGTTCTCGCAGGAAAATTTATACGGAAAATAAAAATATTAAACGTTGTCAGTAGTCTCAGAATTGTTGGGCGTGTTATTTAAACAAATATTTTAATTAGTTAGAGTTTAATAACTCAAATCAAATATTTCGGTGTTTATTAAAATGGAAATAAATTCACGAATTGCTGTATAATATTCATAATAAATATATAAGAATATTTATTTATTTGAGGTTTAAGTGAAAACCATGAAGTTGCGCATAAAAGTGTAAGTAACATTTAAATAAACTAAGTCTTAAAACTATATAAATAAAAATAGCGGAATGAGGGTCATTAATAGGCCTGCCTTAAACGCAATTCGTTAGTAGCATTTTTGAAAAATTGTTGTCTATTTTTTACCTCACAATTATTAATTATTTTAATTAATTATTAATTAAAATTGACGATTATTTATTAAAATATCTTTTAGTTGCATAAATTTGAAATGTTTCTATTTTTTCAACAAAAATAAAGCACTTTTCACGGAGCTTTCACACTGACACGACTCACGCATTCTGACTGAGCTGCGACTTGCAGACGCTAATCAGCGTTTCATTTGAAAGCTCACACATACAAGCGCGGCTTAAGTGTGCGTGTGTGTAAGTGCTTGTGTGTGTGGAGTGTAGCGCTTGAAATGTTTGCCAACTGGCAATGAAATGAAACAATAAACGTAAATAACTTTCAATTGAATAGTTTTGTGGTGGCAAATTTACGTGCGCCATGACGCCAAAAGCCCCGCAGTCAGCCGGGCAGCCATAAAATGAGCAAAAGGGGGGTGTGGCGGGGTGGGTGAGGAGTTTGGAGTGGAAAGGGGCGCTGGGAGGGTCATAGCAAACGGGCAAGGACAATGGCGCGCCATTAGCAAGCGTTCCATGCATGTGACATTTTTGCAAATGTTTCGCTTTCAATGTGTGTGCGAGTGTGTGTGTGTGTGTGTTGATTGTAATTTTGTAATTTTCCCAGTTTATTATCTGTCAACATTATCACACACACATACACTATTTCAGACGTACACACACACACACAGAGAGCGAGAGAAAACCATTTGGAGCAAAGTCGGCAGCAGTTAAACACGCAATCCCCAATCCTTTGACCCAGGAGGAAGGGGCCAGAGGACAGAGGGTAGTCCCATTGAATGGACCCGGGAACATTTAATGTTTGCCGCCGCCATAGCTCTTATCTTGTCTCGCATAAAACGCAACAACACCAAATAAACTCATCGAATTTCTGTTGTTAATTGAAATAAAACTATTTTAAGTGCGAGTCTGTGTGTGTGTGTGAATGAGTGTGAGTGTGTCTCCCATTCCAAGTCCAATTCCAATTACAACTACAAACCCATCTCCAAACCCATCTCCCATCCAAACTCCTTTCATTCTCCTCATGCGACTTGTATACCATTAAATAAATTCTGGCATTTTGTCGTTTTTAACTTATTTACAAAGTATTTTGGACCAGAAAGTGTCTCTTGAGTGAAGCTTTTCGGTCATGCTCCATTATTTATGCATTATTTCTTGCATTTCTCAATGCGCCATTCACATGTCCGAGCAAATCTCGAGATTATAAAAAGCTTTTGTTCGAATCTGCTTTAATTTTTAGGGTACAAGTTTTATACCCCTGGTTCCGTAAAGGACGCATTAAAAACACACATTTGCGAAAAATTATCGCACACGTCGTACTCTACAGACCTCGGCCAGTGTGATTTCCACATTTCTGTATCAATGAGCCACTCACTTGCAGTGCATCACATCGTTAATTTCAAAGGAGTTTAAAATTCTAAAATTTGTCCCTAAAAAAGAAATCTTTATTTTGGAATGGAATCCACAAATTGCATAAAGATGAACGATAGGGTCAATACTTTGATCAAATATACTTTGAGATTGGCCTGAAATTATGTATTTTTTAAGAAACAACCCGCGAAACTTAACTAAAAATTGGTATATTCTGGAAATGTGTCCTTAAAAACAATATCTATTCGCTGGCAATAATGGTAGAGACGGAATTCAAAAAAACATTTCACCTTTCAAATAAGGTATTTAAATGGTAATCATTTGAATCTTTTGTAGGAAATTGTCAACAAATTGAAATTATTTCTACTTACTTGAAAACTATAATTAATTTTTTCTCGATTTTAAGATTTATTGCAACTTATTTTGTACCGAATATAATGGATAGTATCTTAACTTAGTTTTGAAATAAAAACTTAATTTTAAACCAATTTTGTTCTAAAAACTGTGTTATCAATTCCACAGTATGTGATCAATGTTTCAGCTGCAATGCTAAGTAAAAGCCACTAAAAGCAAAGCGACAAATGAGAAGAAAAAGAGTGAAAAAGCAGAGAGCAAAGAGGAAGGCAACATAAGAAGTAGCAAAAGTAGCAGAAGTAAAAGCAGAAAAAAACACGAAACTCATAAAAATGCTTTGTGGTTTGCCCTTTTGTTGTTGTTGTTGTTGTACTTTTTTTCTTCACTGTGCAACTCTCGACTTGAGCTAGTGCATCAGCTTCTACTCTCCTCTGAACGCTGTCTGTTCGCTCTCTCTCCCCGACTCTTTACTGCTACCCCTCCCACCATTTCTCCCTCTCGAAGTCTTACTCATACGTTATGCTTTAACTTTTATTCGCTGTGCTTCTTTCCCATTGCTTTCGTTGCTGTTGTTGTTGTTGTGCTAACTTTACAAAGCATTAACACCTCATACGTTGACGACGCCGTTGCCTTTGCCGTCGCTGCCGGCGTCGCCGCCGCAGACAGAGTTCAACGCAAACTGCACCAATGCACTGTGGGCGGACTGTTTGATTTGTTGACAAATATTTTAATAATAAATTTTATGAATATCCCTTATCACCTAAGACAATCTTCAGAAGGTCTTCTCTAAAATAAAAACAAAAACAAAAAAAATTTAATTTTTTTTTATTTAAACGCCAAAAGCTTTACGAAAGAAAAGTGAAATTTGCTTTCTAGTGCTGTGGATCTTACAGCAATCACATCAAAACTTTCACGGGTGTAGTTATTGCTTTCTCTGTGTAATCAGGAAAAACACGTTAAAATTATTTTTAATTTTGAGCAACTTCAACTAAGGTCAATTTCCCGCATGGGGATCGAACAAATCAAGCAAATTTTGTTAAAAAGCCAAAAATGCAGACCTTCTGTAACAAATGTAACATTCACTTGAGGTTCTCGAAAAAGTAAAACTGCTTAAAAATTACAAATTAATAATACGATTCGATTCCCCGAAAACCAGTTTAATCCTTTATTTTGGATTTAAACCACTAAAAACGTCCACAAAGGGTCCTTTACCTTATTAATAACATGCTACAGGTGAAGCTGAATGTTTTCTTTTAAAATATAGAAGACATCAGAATTTTAATCTAGCATATATCAGAAAGTCTTGACAAAATATTTTTTTTTTTCGTCGATGGATAAAAAACACACCTTTTAAAAAAATTTATTATTAATAGCAAAATAGGTTTTTAATCACAAAATGTTTTTGCTAAAATTTATTTAGATTAGATTTTACAAGTGAATAAGACTACATCAACCGTAGTGCAAATTTCGAACAGTTAATAGTGGTGTCCGCTAAAGAAGGTTTCGCTTTAAATGACACTTTCCTTTCGTATGTGTAAAAAAAAGTCCCTCGCCCATTGTACATGGAAATGGGTATGGGAAGCGGCAGCTATCCTTCAATTCTAACCAATGGACGACAGAGGGCAAAAAGCAAAGCTGAAATCTAGTTAAAAGCTCCTAAAAAACAACAGGAAACAACTCAAATATCGTACGTCATAGCATGCCTGGACGGCAGGTGGCGCTTTTGTGCAGCACGTAGCGAACGTAAAAGCGACAAAAAATCCAAAAAACTTTTTTAGAGAAACAAGAGAATTTGAGATGATTTTAGAACTGCAGCAGAGCGCAGTTAAGTTAAGTTAACTTAACTTAAGTTAACTCAAGTCATTTGGCAGCCACTTCAAGTGCCTGTCAATTTAAGTTGAGACACCAAGTATGCCCCACCGCTACCAGCCCAGCCCCCTCATCCACTGTAGCTGTTGCCGTCATTCGATTCAATTAAACATGCGCCAAGAAGAATTTCTGACAAATTTCATAGCGATTGCTTAATTGTTGCAAATTATCAATTCAAATCACGTTAAAAGTCCTTTCTTCCTTTCATCCTTGTCGTCCTATCCTCTCTGCTAGCCACCACTTGGGCCATGACGCCGGCTAGGAAAAGAAAAAAAATTATCATGCAGCACGCTTAAATGGCTTTTCAATTAGATTATGTCATTCAAGGCAATGACAAGCGGGCTGTCATTGCCCCGCCTCCCCCCCACAGAAAGCGTATCAATTTCCGTTAAGGAATTTCTCGGCCCAAAAAAAAGTAGAGGGAAAAAAGCGGCCGTAAGCTACACGCAAAATACAAAATAAAAACAAAAACAACTTGAGTTCATTAATTTTGTGTGAGGCGCAACAATTAACACGAAACCGAAGCGAGCCACGTTTACACCGGCGGGGGAAAAAAATAACACACACAACAATACTTAAGAATATGGCTCCCTTCTTGGTCTCTACCGATACCCACCCTCCGCCTCTACCGCCCCGCCCTTTGCTATAAACGTGACGCTGCTAATTAAGTTGACGCATTTGCTGCCTGGCTGACTGGCTCGCTGTTTTACTGTGTAACGGCTTTCAGCTACTGTTTATCGTCCTTCGCATTGTTCTGGCTTGGACCCTGTAACTGGTGGTCAAAAATAAGTTGAGTGCCGTTGGTTTGGGGCACCTAAAAATAGCTATTTTTAAGCCAAGTCTGTCGTTTGAACTTGAAAAAAATTGTCTATTCTATTTTAAAATTAAAATAAAAAAAAAACTGATTACCATATTTCATATATATTTAAAATAAATTAAAACACTAGCTTTACATTTATTTCTTGTACTAAAAGCAGCTAAAAGCTTTTAATTTGAGTACAGGGCGTTTTAAGCCAACGCCACTCGACTGTTTGCTGTTGTTGTGGCCTTTACTTCGTGGGAAATCGCAAGCTTCAAGTTTAAGCGGCAGCCGCAGGGCAAAAGCTGTCAGGTGGAGGGGTAAGAACTAAGGGGGGTGGGAACGCGGAGTCGGAGGTGGGGAAGGAAGTTGATGCCGCTTCTCGTCTTGTGGTAAGCTTAGGAAATTTGCATGGTTGATTTGGTGTTAAGTTCGAGCGAGTGAGGAGTTTCCATGATGTCCAAGAAGTTTCCAAGAAAATTAACTTGCATTTTTCAGGGTCTAAACAGGTGGAATAAAGGTCTAAAACAGGTGGAATCAAATGTTGCCAGTGGGAAAATAAACAATTTGCCAATAAATACTTTTCGAAAACAATTGAAAATATATCCGCTTAAAATTGCTAGAAGAAAGTGAAAGCCAAACTAATTTAAATACTAATTTTAAACAAGTAAAAGACGCTACAGTGAAGCGAGACGACTATAAAAGACCCTGTAATAATGAATGGGCGTATTTTTTCCATTCACATACGCAATATATCGAAGACATATCGAAGCTAAAGGATATAGTAGCCCGAACCAATAATATGTTATTTTGATAATGTCTAAATAGATCTCGATGGTGTTGTTTTTTCCAAGTTATGGTGCCATGACCTGCCTGACGGACTTTCATTTTAAATTTGGATCTTGCTCTTATAGTCTCGAAGATTCAGGTGTTCATAGGGACAGACGGACATTTCTATATCAGCTCAAGAGTATGTATTGTTTATGGGTTTAAAAATGTATCCTTCTGCCAGATATGCCCAATTCTCTTCTGACAAACCTAATAGACCCCTATAGACCTTCTTGAATACGGGTCTAAAGAATATTGGCTGCCTATAATATTCGAACTAAATTAAATTTCGCAAAATGTGCAGAAACATTTTCGGACATTTAAAAAAGTGTCCTTTAAAAATCAAATATGAAGGTCAAGCATTGCAGGTCATATGTATGAAATGAACATAATCTGTGTTTTACCATTGTCTTACAATTCGTAAAGGAAAGTTAAACTTCACAGTTATTATAATATTATAAAAATATTTGATTTTATTTACTTTTGCTAGCTCATTATCCAAATCCGTAGCACAATTGCTGGACTAAACTTATTGTTTACACCAACATTTTACATGAGGCTTATTCGATTTTTTTGTTAAGTTAATTTAAATAAGCAAATGATACAGTTAATAAATAAACAACGAAGCTTAGTTAATCCCTTTTTAGGCTTGGGTCTCAATACTGTTGCTTTAAACTTATCCAAACTCGAGACCCGTTTGAAGTCATTAGAATAATAAATGATTTCTGCTTCATCTGAGTTTTTCAGACAATTAAACCACTCACTGAACCACAACAATAACGAACACAGTCTGAGGAGCTTGAGCAAAAAAAGTAAAAAAGAATCCCAAAAAAAAATTGAAAATAATAAGAAGAAATAGAATTTATTGAAAATGCGTGTGAAAAGCACTTGAGAATTTTCACAGCCGCCGTCAAAGTGAAGTGACGGCCCAAGTGTAGGTCCTTGGGCTGGACTGGGCAGGGGCATGGCAAACTGAAGCGGAGTTAAAGCAGAGGGTGGAAGGAAAAGGCGAAGCTCAAAATTTTCCTTTGATTTTGCGAACGTTGCATTGTTCAGTGCTCAATTGTTGTTGCCGATCGGCTTTTTGTGGCCTTACATCAAACGGTTCTACCACAATATGCTGGCCATAACAGTGGGCGTTGGCATGGGTGTGGGCGTGGTCCACTTGGGTGCGTGTATGTGCATGAACTCTCAAGTGTTTGCGAGCTTTGATTTCTTTGCGCATATAATTAGTTTAGTCAAAAGTTGACTTGTGGCAAGCCGGGAGTTCTTTGTAGGCAGCTGGGGAAGTACAGAAGGTGCCGTGGCAAGCGCACCTTTTCGCAGTTTGGCTAAACTTGCAGCTGTGCAGATTGCATCTTGTTCTTGCCGCTGGCAAGTTGCACACACGTCCAAAAGTAAAACTATTCCGATGTTTGCAATGTGGAGTCTACACGGCGGCAATAGACCACGTATGTAAGGTAAGGAATTGAATACTTTATACAAATTTATGTTTATATTTTTAAATTTAAATAGAACTTTTATTTTATTTAAGACGTTATGATTTACTGTTTATTGTACTTTAAATACATCTACTACTTCTTCTACAGGGCCACAAAAAAGATTGAGCAAAGTGTAGCATACAAGCAGGCGCCACGGACAAGATTTGCAAGACTTAAGCGTGTGTTCTGTTAGTGTGTGTGTGTGTGTGTTGTATGTGTTTGAAAAGTTTATCAAATGTTGCGCCCAGCAACCCTCCTTCCCCGCCCCTAAGCCCCTCCCACTCCTCCAACTTCTTGCACCTGCCGACGCCTCGTTGTTTTTAGACCCCGTACTCTTTAAAAAAGAGTAAAGGGGGTCTATTAAGTTTGTCAGAAGCGAGATGTGCGTAACAGGCAGAAGGAGGCGTGGCCGACCCCATAAAGTATATATATTCTTGATCAGCATCAACAGCCGAGTCGATATAGCAATGTCCGTCTGTCCGTCTGTCCGTCTGTCCGTCCGTCCGTCTGTCCGTCTGTCCGTCCGTATGAACACCTGGATCTTTTAAACTACAAGAGCTAGAGACACCAAATTTGGAATGTAAGTCCGTTATTTTGTAGAGCAGATCAAGTTTATTTCAAATTGTTGCCACGCCCCTTACCGCCCCCGCAATGAGCAAATAACCAGACACACCTCGAAAAAATTTGTGTTTTAGGTGAATATCTCAGTAACTATAGCACTTAGGAGCACAAATTTTGGTATACAGGTTCTTAGAGACAGCCTTAGTATAATGTCATTAAAAATTTTGAGCTGCCACGCCCCCTTTGCTCATCAGAAATAAAAGACTCTCCAGCTTCAATGCCTTGTTTCAGGCATTAAATCAAATAGTACAGTGTTGTAATTTAACATACGCTTAGAGAATTACTATTTCTAACTTTCCTGAAAGTGGCATCAAAATCCTATGTCAAACAACAGAGAAATTACGGTTCAAAGTCGAAGTTATTTTAAAGCAAAATCACTGCATGCGCGCAACACATACAAACAAACACAGAAACATACAAACATATGTTCGAACGTTTTCTCTACCTGCTGGCGGCAGCGCTGCCCGGAGCCGCTGGCCGCGCCGACCAATGCTATACATACACACATATGTATGTGTGCACATACTTATATGGAAATAATCGGAAGAATGATAGAAGAGGGGTGTGGTGCAACTGATAGAGTTGCGGCGCAATGTGGAACCTTCGCATGGATCGCGGGTTCCAGTGCTGACAATGACAGTTGTTAATTTATTTTTTAGTTTTTAATTTTAATTCAAAATGTAAATATTTAATTTTAATTTTTTAAATTTCATTTGAAAATTTTAATTTAAATAAAATGCAATACTATGGGAGTACGGGGTCTTTTACAGTCGGCTCGATCGACTGTAGCCTTTCTTACTTGTTTCAACTGTCATTTTGACAGCTGCTGCTACGTCTTCTTCTACTACTTCTTCTTCTTCTTTTGCTGCTGCATGTTGCAAGCACAGACATGTTACACCTTTTGCTTGGCCCCAAGTTTTTTTCTGTGCTGCCAACTTGACTGACTGCATTTAAAAGAAACAGACAAAGTCCATGGCATTTGCAAGAGGTTTTTAACCAGATGACATCACCTGCCGCCTTGACTTAAGCTAAACACACTTCACTCTCAACACCACCACCACCCCAAACCCACTGCCACTGCCACGCCCTTGAGCTGTTGATAAAGCAGCTGGATCGAGCTGTAGATGCAGCTGTCAAAGCTCAGCCGCCAACTTACACATTGCAGTTTAAACACTTGCAAAATTACAGAAATATGAACTGAGCGCACATGGGCAGCAAAACAGCAAAGAACGAAAGACAGAACGCTAGAAAGAGAAGGGTAGCTCAGTGTGTAAACAAATCAGAACTAGATGGAGATAGCAGCGCATAGGTTATGCAAGAATGAATAGAAAAGGCGGCAAAACTTAGCACAAAACAAACGATTTATATCTGTTCCAATATTAATAAACACAACAATATTACATTAAATATGATTTAATACTCCTAGCGGTTAATTTTCCTAGTAAATGTTTTGTTTGTATTGCCATAGGGTATTGGACAACATTTACCAATCCGACATGGTTTTTAAGAAGTAAAAACACCAACAATTTCTAGCTAATATTACTTGACTGTAAGCAAAAAATGTTATTCTTAAATTTTATATTAATAAATTTTTAACTAGGTTCTTAACATTAAAGAAATAAAAAAATCGTTTAATCTTATTTCTTTTATTTAATTCTTATCTTTTCTATATTTTTAGATGGTAATAATATTTAAGGGCCTCAGCTTTCGAAACAAAGAAACTGCAATCGTTTAAAATAAAGTCCTTTCCTTAACTTACGGCATTTTATCTGTACACAATTCGCTTTTAAATTCATGGAATGTGGCATCGTTAACACGAATAAAATATATATATATTATTACAATTAAAAGTTAACATAGCTGACTTTAACTATTAATATTACTTAAAAAATAATCTACACAACTTTAAACACTTCCGTTCTTTACGTTTTGATGCTTAAACCAAAACATCAATAAAAGCAAAAGTCATAAATATTCAATAAATCAAAATAAAAGCGCATTTAAAAGTTTCGCGACTGAGAAACAAGTAAAAAACAAAGGGAAAGAAAAGAAAAGCAGAGAAAGGGAAAACAGAAAAAAAAACATTTTTATCGTGTCAATAAATAAACAAGAAGCCATGAGAATTTAAGGCAACTTCAAAGACAGGACGAAGGAATCGGAACCGTAAAGCGGAAGTAGCTCAACAATTTTCAACACGTTTGTCGGTGGCTGGTCATGTGTGTGCTCGTGTGTGTGCATGTGTGTAGTCTTTTTTTATCACACTCACTCACACACATGCACAACGAACCGACACACGGGAAAATCATAAAATTTTAACGAACCTATTGAAAGTTTACACATTGCCGCTTGATTTTGCCGTTAGACGGGCTAAGAGAGCATGGGCGTAAAGGGGCGTGGCAAGAAACTTGTGCGAAAGGACACGGCGAAAGTGTGAAAAGCACCATCGAACGGCAAAGATTTTCACACTTGAACATTAAGGAAATTTATGAACAGAGAGAAGACGACGCACATGTTTCATGCATGCGGAGCCCCAAAAAGTATGCTACAGGAAAATTAAACTTACCTATGTAAACAAGACAAGCAGCGGCAAGAAATGGTCTCTCTAGGTGTTGCTGTGAGTGTATGTGAGCGGAAGAGCAGTGCGGAAGTTATGTTCAAACTTAATTTAAGGTTCAATAGCGTAACCAAAGAAAACCGCAAAAACTTTTGGGAAACGGGAGCGGGAGAGAGAGGAAGAAATGGAGTTTTGTGTAACATAAAATCTTGTCGTTTATTAGATTTTAATAATTCACACGATTCACACACGTTAGGCGAAGAGAGTGAGTGTGCGAGTGTGTGCGTTGGTTGTGTGTGTGTGTTTAGTTTACCTGAAGAAGACACATGACAGTCGAGTCAAGCAAAACTCAGCTTTTTTGGTTGGAGTTTAGATGCGTGCATTTGAAGTCAACAAAAAACTAACTTTTATCTACCTCAACTCTTCAGATTTCCCTCTGTCTCAACCCCTGTCTTCTCGTCGTTTTTGCAACACTTTCTTTGGACATTTCTGGGACTCAAGCCACTGCAAGAAAGCACACCCGAAGGTGTGTTTGTTTTTCCAACAACAAATTTGTGGCATATCAGCGGCATGTAGCGTGGCTTGTTGCAAGCACTGTGTGTGTGTGTGTGGCCAGGTGTGGTAGGCAGGTAGGTGTAGTTGGCGCTTGGCTGCTGAACAGGATGGATTAAGTGAGCATATGCTAAGAAATGCCACTAAAGGGAATTGATTTGCACAGACGCCATGTCGAGTTGTTGTCTGTGTTTCTTTGTTGCATGTGTTGCAAACAAAAGGTAGGTAGGAAAGGTGTCTGCAGGAATGGATTACACTAGTTCAACTATTGAATTAAGCTGGCAGTGAGCTTTCTTTTTCTACAAAAATTATTTTAAATGTCGATACTGTTTATCGATACAAATCTATAAAAAAGAATACTCCATGAAGTGATAATAAAAGCTTTGGGTTTAAAAATTAGAAAATTGATTTGACACTTTCCTAATTAGTTCTTAACTCTTACAAAGATTCTATTGGAGCTCTACTTAAAAAACAAATTGTTATAGTTATTACCATTAACCATTCCACCTAAAACTATGTTGCTTAAACAACATTTTTAATGAGCTTTCGCAGATAATTATTTTCAAATGCACTTCTCGTTTAATCGACATAAAATCTCTGCAGTCACTTTCCTTTGATCTAAGCAGCTTCTAAGCATACTTCAAGTCATAACCATAACATCAATATCAACACAATAACTGTTGAGTTTCAGTTAAGACCGAGTTCAAAGCTCAAAGCTCAAGCGGATACTCAAGCTCCATAAATATTTGTTACGCTCGCCCAAAAGTATGCAATGAACTGCTTAAGTTCTTGACAAGAGCAAAATAACAAGAGCAAAAATATATAAAAAGAGTAAAGAGAATGTATATAAATCAGTGAAAAATGTGCAACTTATGATCAAGTGTTCCCACAAGAATTGCAAACTTTCTATCCAAGCAGGAGGAAAAACGAGAAGAGTTTTTAGCCTTTGTTGTCTGTTGTTCTCTGTCGATGGCATCACATCGAAGCGCAGCTATGTGCAGTGCACACTGTACACTGTACAATGTCCCCCCCAAAGGTTATGCTGCTAAAAGTTTGCATAGATGTGGCCCCGAGACACTCAGTTGACAAAATCGACCTTAGACCGGACCCGACCCAGCTTACTTTCAGCAGGGATAAGTGCATAAATAGTTCATAAACTATTTGCAGCATGGCAAAGACATGAGATGGACAAAGTGGGTGCTGTTGAGCAATGTTAAAGGTGAAATCATTGTTGTCATTTCTTTTTAAATTGAAGCACAAACCTAATTGCATTTTACACCAATTAATTTGCTTAGCAAATAAATAGCATAACGACAACTGCAAATAATGAAATAAAAAAAAGTAAATAAAGCAACGTTAAAAAAAATTTAACGAAATGCAAACAAACATTTGTGTTTGCAAATCAATTTGAATTTCAAATGAGCACAAAAGCAGCTGGCAGAGGGAAACTTCAACTCCAACCACAACTGCAAGACGGCTAAAGATTTTCAACCCGGAGAGTGGGCAGTCGCTGCAGGGGGGCGGGGCTGTCGTCTTTTGTTTAGTCGCACAATTGCAATGGTCGACGTTTTGGGGCATCAAATATCAGTCTCTGTGAGCGAACAAAAAGCATTGCATACTTTTCGGCAGCAGTCAAAATACAAATTGAATTTTCTACTTAAAGACAATGGATGGCAAATTTTTGCACAGTCAAAAAGAAGGAGGAAAAGTGGCTAAGAAAATGTAAGTGAGAACAGGGGAATGACAGCAGAGAAGTGTGGAAGAGTGTGAAGGTGAGCTTGGCCAGAAGCAGTGCTGCCATTTTAGCTATTAAACTGCTAACAAGCAACACATTAAAATGTATGATTGTTTTTGCTTTTCTAAAAAATAAAAAAAAATATGTTGTGTTCACGCTAGTGACATAAGCAGAGTTAAATTATAAAAGGCTTTGGTGTTTTTCATTATTCAGCTATTTATGTTGGCAACTCTGGCATTGAGCCTGTCGCCATTATTGTCGTTTGTTATTTTGTCGAAAAATGAAAATATTAATTCCCAGCGGGTTATTTGCGCTGCTTTAGTCTAAAAACCGAAGCGATGACAAAGTCAATGCCGCTGCTGATGCTGGTAAAGAAATAGATAGAGAGAGAGTGAGTGAGTGAGAGATAGGTAACGGTAAACCAAACGAGACCAAGGAGACCGTTAGTGAAAGTTACAAAAGACAATGAAAATGAACTGCATTGAAAGAGTGTAGACATTGGCGATAGACACGGACGATTGCCGGAAGTGACAGACAGCCAAAGAGAGTTGTAGCGGTAGACGCAGAGAAAGAGAGACAGAGAGTGGAAGAGAGAAAGTGCTGGGGCAAAGCTTGCATTAGAAAAATCAGACTATGTTAGTGACTTTCAAATACCGTGCAGCTATAGAAATTGAACAAATAAGTAAATTAAACTTAAAACCTTAGTTAATAAAAAAGTAAGTACAGTAAAAAACTATTAATTTAAAAGCTCAGCACATAGATTTAAATGCACTATAAAATTTTGCATAAAAATATATAAATAAATATAAAAACTAAATAAGTACAACAAATTATAATAATCAAAGAAATGTCTACTTCAAAATTGAAGATTGCCTTGAAATAAATTGAATTATCACACAAATAAAGTTTTAAAATATATTTATAAACTATTTTTAGTAAAAGATAAAAAATCATACAAAATCAGGTCAAATAGAATTTTTATTTAATCAATGTGCAGTAATGAGGCTTAAGCAATTATTTAAATTATTGTATTAGTTTTAAAACTAATAAAAGTTAATTTTAATATACTCCCAATATATTCAGTAACTTCCACAGTGAAGCCAAAAGTAAAATTTTCAATTTGCAACTTGAGTTTCAAGACCCAATCAAAAATGGAAAACTCCCTTTGTTATGGTCGCACCCAATTTTCCATTCCGCTTCTACCACTCCTCCCCCTTCCACAGGCATTACCGCACAGCACATTGAGCTCATTGTTCGACTGGGTCTCAATCTTTCAATTTAACAAGAATTAATTTATTACATCAATATTTATGTTTCACTTAAATTATAATGCGTGAATGCAGTCACAGTCCCTGTCTAAACACTTTTTATTCCCATTCATTTTGCGGCCAGGAAAAAAGCAAACAAACCGTTATAGAATAGATACGGGGAAGCGACTGGGAAATAGGAAATGGAAAATGGAAAATGGAAAATGCGACCGCAATCAGTCATAATAAATATTAAAAATAGCGCATAAACTCAAACATTGGGGAGCAAAAAGAAAAATTAGTTAAAATAAAAAAGCTAAAAACTCAAGTCGAACCGAAGCCGAGTTCAGTTCACAGTTCATAGCAGTTCTAGCCATTTTTGCGGTGTTGCTGTTGTTGCCAAAAACTTTTCTAATAAAATAGTGGGGCCCGTGTTGGTGTTATTTATTTCCCCACTTCCTTTTTTCTCTGGGAGCAAAAGCAATTGCAATTGCAGAACTTTTGGCATATTCAAAAACCATTTGCCTATCAAAAAGTGTTTCAACAAATATTGACAGACTGCCACACAGAACGTTACCGAGTCACAGTCGCAGTCGCAGTTGCAGTCACTGTTCGTGCCATATTAACTGGGTCGAAAGGGTAGGTGAAGGGGATGGAGAGGGGGAGCGTTAGGCTGGATTTTTAAAGTAGGGCTTTTTGCACGGCTTTTGCCTCCATAATTAGCTGTTAATATTGCACAGCGGCAAAAACTTTTTCACTCCGCTATTCAAAATCCAAATACATACATACATATAAATATATATAGTATATTTGTATGTATGTATATAGTGTATAGGAATAGAGTTGTAGAAGTGCTTGAAAACCGACGATATCGCGTCAGTTTTGTTTCTATTTCGTGCTATTTGTCTAGAACTCTTTGCTGGGGGCTTGTAGGGGCTGAGAGGGTTGGAAAATTTGTGAAAATTTGTGAAATGGGTAAAAATCTCTGGCGTTTAATAAGCTCACAGTTTTTGTTTGTGTTTTCCAACACTGCAAACAGTGAGTGCAAAGCAAAGCCTCATATGTGAGACACGGCCTCCGTTTTCACCCACACACACACACACACAACTTGCAAGCAAAAGTCAAACACACACACACACACACACATAGACCCCTACCTACACACATACACACCCATACAAACGCTTGCTGGCACTTGAGCATTGCTTGGCCTTTTATTTTTATTTTATTTCCTCCTCGAGAGCCCCCTTCCATAGCCACCCTCATGCCCCTATCGCCTCCTAGCCAAAGTCTGCGCTTTTGCTCATTTTTTGGTGTCAATGAACAGTTTTAACATATTAGCAAAGTTTCTTAAAGTACACACATATAAATATGTTTGATGTGTGTTTGTGCACGAACTAAGAATGCAAAGAGAGAAAGGGACAGAGAGAGAGAGAGAGAGAGAGAGAGGAAGTGGGTGAGAGAGAGTTCAGACTAAGGGGTATTTGAGGGGACTACTCACAGCTGTATTTGTTGCTCTCTGCACTCTGTTAAGTCAACGCCAAATTATGTAAGACGGCATAATGAAAGACAGCCAAGTGCCGGCTGCTCGGCATCCATTTTGAACACGATATTAAACCAAGGCAGGCAGTTAAACAAAGTAAATACATAATTAATAATATTTTATATAAAAAAAATCTTAAAACTGTTAACAATGCAATGATTTAGTTAAACTGCTTACTGAAACTAATAAACAAAACAACACCGAAGAAGCAAACACAAAAAAAATAATACTAAAATAAGCATAAAAAAATTTAAAAAAAAAAGATGTAATTATTTAATTTAAGTGGAAAACAATAATGTATTAATTCGGTGTCAATATTAACAATCAAAAAATTAAACCAAATATTTTATTATTTATTAAACTAACTTTCTGAAATTAAAGCTTGTTTAAAAACACTACACAATATATAGCAACGATAAAGTAATCTTAACATAATGGTTTCAATATACATAAAAAACCAGGAACTTTGTGAACAGTACATATACCTTCAAGGATTAGGTTAAAATAACTAGATTGAATAATGTGAGTAACATTTAATTACTTCAAAGCTTACTAAATTAAGTTTCTTTAAGTTTTATCACATTAGAAGTAATTCAAGGACTGCAATATCAATTTTTTTTAAAATTATCTCTCTTTTATTATACTCTTAAATAATAAAGTGTATTAAACCCTAACCATCAACTTTCCTAAGATCTTTGGTTAGAGAATCTTAGATCGCCTTAAAGCCAGTATATGAATTATTGAATAGTCACCTTAAGGTGGTCTCCAGAAACATTTTTTTAAAAAACCGTTTTGCGGTGACAACTCTACCGCCGAAGTGCATCAGTTAAAATGAAAAAAACAAACGTACTATAATGAATATATTAATATATATGAATAGAGATTATGCAAAAGAAAAGTTAAATAAAAAGCTTCTATTAAACCCTAGATATAATAGTTATAATCACTGTGTACGAATTTAAAATTTGGTTTAGCAATTTTGTTTTTTAGTTATAAACATTTGTAGAAAAACACGATAAAAGTTTCGCCTTCCCATAATAACACATTGCGGAGCGCTTCGATAATGTTGAAAATATCAGCAAAATACGATGAATCCGGCAACAACACCTTTTTGAACTTATTTTAGAGGGCTTACAGTTTTTTCAAGTCATTTCTAAAATATCTAGCTAGATTAAACCGCTTAACTTTAAACAACAATTTTCTAACGTCCTTTTTACTATTCATAAATAATTTGCTTTGGCTTAAACATAATTTTGAAGCTATCAGAAGTTCGACTGCAATTTGTGGAAAGACCTAAACTGAATTCAATACTTAAAACAAAAGAGCTTTTTAAAAAATAATGCAAAGTCTCCCATGCTTCTACCCGTTAGGCTTACTTCTAGTTTAAAAGCTGTGAACTGAGAAAAATTCAGTCGATCGCACCGTTTTTAATCTCTAAATAACTCTGTCTTCTAATCTCATGTGTCTGTCTTTTCTTTTTCGCTCCCTTTCACTCTTCCCCACAAACTTTCTCTCTGCCACATTTGGCACTTACAAATCAACTCAATAAAAGCTATTTTCGATATTAAATTATCATTTTACCGAATGCGCCTTCAACTTTTACGACAATCAGACCGGGTAGCCCTGCCCCATCTCTGGCTCCTCTTTACTACCGCCCCAAAGGCACTGGGGAAACTATAACAAGAAGAAGAGTAAGAAGTAGAAGAAGAAAAGAAGTTAGTTACAACAAAAGCATGTCGTGTCGTGCCGTCGCTTAATCATGTCAATGATTTATAACGCTTTCAAGGAGCGCGCCAAAAACTCCAAGTTGTCGACGGCAAAGTCGAGGAGGAAGAGGAGAAAATAGAGAGACGGTAGCAAAGGGAAGAGGTAAGAGAGGAAGAGGTGAGCTGATGACTTGGCAGACAAAGCGAAGGCACAGCAGACTCTCTAAAGAGAGAGAAGGAGAACAAGATACAAGAGAGAGAGAGACAGAAAAAGAAAGAGAGGTATGAGGTTTTGCAGCATAAGTTTTCCAGGCTACTTATATGGCAGGCAAGTCGGGAAATTTATCTCACGAAAAATGATTTGGCTCATTATCAACAGCAGCCAAAGTGCAACATAGTGTGGCAAGCAGCGAGAGAGACGGAGAGACAGAGAGAATGGGAGAGAGAGAAAGAGTGAGGTGCAAACACATCGAACAAACGCATAAATCAACAACAAAAACAGAAAAATGATTTATTTTTGCACACACACACACATAAGAGAAAGAGCGGGAGCAAAGGACAGAAAGAAAGAGAGAGAGAGAGAGAGGGAGAGACTTAGTGCAGTGTCTGGGGGAGTCAAGGCAACTCGCTGCGAATATGATTGCCTCGAATAAGAACAGTGGCAAAAGTGTATATCACTCGGATAATCATTGTGAGTGCCACAAACGGTGGCAGGAGGCAAGGTAAACATGCCCCACTGCTACCAATAATAAAGTAATCAAGGTGATATGGTGTTGATGGGGCAGCCAACGGGGTCGGGGCGGGTCGGTAAGCAGGAGGCGTGTAAGGCTGAAGACGGCAGGCAGCTGAGTGTGATTGTTGCCTCATGTTGCCCCATTGTTGTTGCCATGCCACATATGTCCAATTGTTTGCCTTTGTATCTGTGTGATTATGCCATTAAGATATGTCTTCAGCCCGCAGTCCCCCCTCTACAGTTCTCCTCTTAGCCACTTCCCCCTACGCCCACGAAGCACAACACAAATGACAGGCAATCGAATTATGGCCTCAGATCTAAAGGGCTTTGTTGTCAGGTGGTTATGTGTGTGTGTGTTAGTGCGTGTGTGTGCGTGACAAAAAATATTACCTACAGAAAGGTGCAGAATTTAGCCACAATATGCCATACATATATACTGGGCTGCAGAAGCAACAAAAATTCAGTTAAAATAACAAGAATTCAATTAAAATGGAACATAAATACACTTAAAGAAGCAAAATGTTTAAATAAAATACATTTATATCTTATTGTCGTCATATAACTGCATAAGAAATTTTGCTTAAAAAAAACATAAAGTTTTAATAATTATAATTTAAAAATTAAAATAAATTGAAACTTCATGAAATTTCTGTCTTGCGTTATTTGAATAAAAAATGTGAGATAAAAATTATGGAATATTATAAAAAAGATTATAAAAGGGTGAACTAAAATTTAATTTTTATTTAGCAACTATAAACATTTTTAAGAGACATTTTTTAATTAAAACAAAGTTATAAGATGATTTTCTGGAACCAGCATAATAATAGAAAAATTGTTTTTTAAATATAAAATAAATTACTTTTAATCTTTTCAAGTTTAGTCTTATCCTAAAGTCAAACTAGATTTCATTTAAATATTTTACTTATCTTTATTAACTTTGAAAAATATATTTTATTATATTCATGTATTTAGGCTCTTAAAAATATTATATTGTTTAGATACTCAAAAAATACAATCAATTCTTCTTTATTTAAAACTCTTCAAGAATTACAAAAGCTCAATTTTTAATAAGCCCTTAATAAATTAATGCAGTAATAATACAGTATCCAACATTTTTTCCATATCTAAAGACCATTTAGTCAGCTAATGATAAAGATACAGTACCCAATAAGCAAATAAATCTATTAGGAAACTAAGCCCAAATTTACCTGTTCATTTAATCGAAAGTTTGCTTGGAACATGTGTTTCGTGTCTGTCTCTCCCTTACACTGTCTGCCAGCAGTTATTCCCCAGCCCACAAATAGTTGCTTAATTACCTTCTCAAGTGCCAAGAACACTACGTTTTCCTTCGCTTTTCTCAGTTTTCCTTACTTTTTCCCCAACAAAAAATAGTTGCCGAAACAAAGCTGCAAAAGAAAAGAAATTGAGGTAGATTGGGAGGATGGAAGAGTAAGACAACTGAAAACATATGCCAAAACACCGATTGCAATTAATCTTGTGCATGTTGAGTTTTTGGCTCAACAACACCAACAACAACCATAAGAATGACAACAGTTGTTGTTGCCTTCGAGTATTGCACGCTGCAGGTAAAATGTATAAAGGTGTGTGGGTGGCATCTTCTGTTTATTGGTAAACAACAAAAGTTTTGTTTGCCACGTTTTTTGCTTGCTTTGTGCAAGTAATTCAGTGTGTTAATATGAGTGTGTGCATGTGTGTTTGAGTGAGTGTATGTTTGTGTGCTTGCGGTGTTCGTTTCGCGGGGTGAGTTCATTGCTGATCTATTGTCTCCTGTTGGCAGCACAAAGTTTTTGCTGTATACTTCAAGGCGCAGCTAAACTACACTGACAAAAACACTTCAATTCACAGCGTGATGCTGCCAATTTTGGGATTCAAATCATAAATTTCGATAGAATAGACTATACATAACATTTGTTAGCTCAATTGACGGAACACAACTTCAAAGAGAATTTTTAGTTGATTAACAACTTGATGTGTAAACTTTTAGCAAAGTCTGTTAAGTAGCTGAATAGCAACTTTCAGTTACTGAAAGGGGAAGAAATTTGTATTGTGTTTAAAGCCTTTTTCATAAGCTTCAATACAGGTTTTAACAACTAAGCACTGAAGGATTATAGCAATACCAAATGTTGGTTTAAAAATAAATAGATATTGAGGCGAAGAACAAAACTTGCGATAAAAGAAATTGTATAAATGTATAAAAACAGAAGTTCTATAAATATAATTTTCAAGAAGTATTTATAATTATTAATTAAAACTTTACAAGCTGCTGCACTTTAATTGATCCTGTAATCTATATTTTATGTTTCTATTGTCAAGAAACAGTTGAGTGAATAAAATTGACAATTTTTATTTTAATTAATAAAAACAATTTTAAGTGATTTGTTCAAGTTTTTGAGCAGTGTAAGTTTGCTTGACTCTTGTCTCTTGGTCTATTGCACACACACTAGGTTTTTGTCTCTCCCCTTTTCATTTCCTTCCCCTCCTCTCTATCTCTTTGTGTGTTATAGACATTTGTGAGGTATCCCTTAAATACCAATTTATGGCACAAGCAGATAAAGTCCCAAATCTGCACTTAATCTTTAGCATTGTTTAATTTCGACTCATTGAGTTAGCGCCGCCAAAAATGCTCCACACACACGCATACCTAAACAAACAGGCAAAACCACAAGCGTTTGTATGTGTGCAGTGGGCGTGGCATTCAAGGGGCAGGAGTAGGAGGGGCGGCTTCGAAGGTAGCTTTGTTCAAAGGCGCGCGCGTTTGGAGCGCACTTCAGTTGCTTGGGAAATAAATCGTCGTCGACGTTTAACATGTGTGTGTGTGTGTGAGTGTGTGTGTGTTTAGTTGGGTGCTTTAGTTGGCTATATATGTGTGTAATATTCGATGGTTCATTGCAACCACAGCAGTTCAACAGGCTACATCCTGTTTTTTGGGTCCTTTTCTCCATCTCCGTCTCCGTCTACGACTTTTGCTCTATTACAAACTTCTTTGCTGGCTCAAACTTACAACTTGCGCGTTATTTCCTGCCACACACACATACGCTCACACCCACATACACCCACTAGATGAGAACTTATTGCCCTCCAACCGCCCCCCTGCCCATAACCGCAGTGCCCTGCGTACTTAAGGTGTTAACGCAAAAGCTTGACTCATAAAATATTGAAAAAGCCGCAAAAACTTTGCACCAAAAAACGTGGCAGGCAACGTGTATAGCACGATAAACGGTACACACAAACACACACACACCCTCTAGCATCCAGCTCTGCTTTAGCCAGGCTAAGACAAAAAAAAAACAGAAGCAAACACAAGCACAAGAGTTCGAAAACCCCAAATTGAACGGTTAAGTGGCAACCGGTAAAAAGTTTTTCACCTTGTGCAATTTTACACACCAATCCATCCCTCATCCCTCTTTGCCCCTTACCATCGCCTTCCGCCTCTTGTTGCCTGTTCTTGTTGCTGCTTGTTTAAATGGATTTATTGACTTATTAGCACTATTTGTTGCACCTGCGTCTGTTCTGCTGACCTCCAAACAACAGGTTAATTGATTGACTTCAAACTTTTATTTTACAACTTTTTTGTGTACATTTCTTTTTAAATAGTACATGGTAGATTATTATAGCACTTTTGTAGTTGTATTTTATAATAAATTGTTTTATGCTTTTCCGGTGTTTCCGACTCCATAAAGTATATATCTTCTTATAAAGTAAGAATTTATAATTTATTTTTCCAAGTACAAAACCTAAACGATTTCATAAATATAAGTGACTTTTAAGTAACACATTTGTTTGCCTATACATATAACATACATATAATAAATGGAAATTATTGTGTAAAATGAAACTCGGTTTAAAAATATACATAGAATCTAGAAATCAAAGTAAATTTAAAGCAACTTCCAAATAAATCTAGAATTTATTAAAGCACACGAATGGAAATATAAACAAGAACTTTAGGCAAAACAGGATGCAGTTAAACAATGTAGCTTTTAATAACACATCACTTAATATAGGTTAATTATTAACATAACATTCAAGTAAATTTCTATAATGCTGACTTTTTTTAAGTAATTCAATCTTTCCAAATTTAGCTCAGAATCTAAAAGTAATCAATAAATGTGCTACAAAGCCACTTTAATACCAATCGGAGACCAAAAACAAATCAATGACTTAAAAGACTTTAAATAATAAAAAAGAAATAAGAAAACGAAAATCATTCAGCAATTTAGCAAATAAAATGTTAAAGTCCAAGCGCAGTTTAATATAAATTATTAAATAACAAAAAATTTGCAATATAAATGTGTAATACAAATTTTACAGACATTATGGCTGGCAGGCAGGAAAAGCGAAGGAAAAAAAATAAAAGATAAAAAATAAGAGAAGAGGAAGAAGAAGAAGAGGAAGAAGAAAAAAGGGCAGAATCGGCGGAAATTTAAATTACCTGTGCCGTAATTACACAAAAGAATATGCCAATAAAAATGACTTATGTATCAATTTCCTTTACGACGACTCCGCAGGACCAAAACGACAACGATGATAATAATAAAAAGGTAGCAACAACAACAACAACAACAACAGAGTCTGGGCACAAAGCGAAAATTTCAATTTTATTTTTATTGCCTTATTGTGTATCAAATATTTACAATTATTTGCCATGAGCCATGAAAATGAGCCATTCAGCCAGACAGGACAAGGGGGCGGACTGGTATCTGTGGGCGTGTGCATGCTGATAAATTCAAATAAATTGTGCAGTGTAACCAAGGTGAAAATGATAGCGACTTCACCTGCCTTCCCTTCCCCCCGCCGCTTTTCCGCTTTCCATCGCTCTGCCACTAAGCAAAAGTTTTCGATCAAAAGGCGAAAGAAAATTGCATGGAAAAGCGATGGAAAGTTGACTTGAGTTGGGGCTCGAAAAATTGTAAACGGAAAATGGCTTCACAAAGTCGGAATTGAGGCGCAGCGGTGCGCCACTTATTCATGGCATTAAAATTTTATTTTAATGTCATCGAGACGTTGATTTACAGCAGCCACTGTAGCGCTCTGTAGCTCTCACAAAGGCAGCAACAGCGAACGGCGCTCTAAAAGATTCATCCGAATATAATTTTAATAATATTTTATTGCTTCGGAAAAAGTGGTAATAGCGCGTAAAATGCCAAAGTCAAAGCCAACTTTGTGTTCGCATCCGTATTCGCATTCGCATCCGCATTCGCATCCGCATTCACATCCGCATTCGCTTGTATAGCAGTCAAAGTGCTGACAGCAAATGGCCATAGAACTGCAACCTGGCCAAATTTTGTAGCTATCTTTTGGCCACGTTTTAGTATTGACTCGTAAGGCACATTGGCAGTGAAATCGGCTACACCCGCGCAGCTAAGTTTGCCGTGTACTTTTACTATTTCAACTCGCTTTTTCGCTCGACTGTTTATCTATAAATTATAAAATACATAAAATAATAAAAATTAATTAGAGCTTAATTATTTTATAATTTAGTACAAATTTTATATATACTTATCACGCTTTAAGCCCACACGAGCCATTCCAATATATTATTTAATCAAGTAAAAACACTTTTGCTACAAAATCCCTAAAAAAAACCGTTAATAAAATTTGAAGACTATAAAAGTACTGACAAAATATAAAAAATTATTAACTATTGACTGTCCTAAAAATTATATTCAATTCTTTTAACATTTAAGATCTTAAAAAAAGATTTAAAAACAGAATTCTGATTTTATTTTTAGTGGATTTTTATATCAGGCAAAAAAAATATTCTTAAATTTGTGTAACATTTGAAGCACAAACTCTAAAATATTTCAAAAATTGCAGCTAACTTCACTTCTTACAACTGCGTATGTTTTTTCGATTATCTGGCAACTCTATGCTATTAATTTTTGCTTTTTATTCTCTCTGCAAGAGTATATTGGGTTTGTTTTTACTGTATAAATAGAAAAAAATTAATAATAATATTAAGTTAAATAAACTAAACAAATATTTTTAAGTTCTACTGCTATGTAAATAATACCAATAAAACTAATTCATATATATAAAACTTTATGCCCACGACTTTAATGTACTCACTTCAAATTCAATATAAATGTTTTGCCAACTAATTCATGCTCAGAGTAAACGGTTATTATTATTGCGCGTCAAGGATCGTTAAGGGTATTCCAGAAATGTTAATTTCTATTGATTTCAGCATCTCTGGCATCATTTAGTTCAACTTGTACGGCAATTCGAATGTTGTTCGTTGTTCTTAGGTAGTTTAGCTGCCATCAATTGGCATCTCATTACCACTTCTGTCTGTTTGTAACGAGTACTCGTGTTCAGCTTATTGTTATGATGTCTGGCAGTACTTACAAGGTCCAAAAGAGGGTGAAAGGGGCGAAAAGGGGCTCGGGGAAAACGGAAAAAAGCTTCATACTAAGGTTCAATTAACAATTGTAACGGCAACTGTAACTGTAAATGTAACAGTAAATGTAAGTACTTTGCAAGCAGGATCCATTACTTCGAGTAGTTTTCCTTTCCAACCATCGAAGTGCAACTTCTTGTGTAAGACGAATCGAAAGGCTCATCAAATTTAATCAAATGAAACCTCAATAATACTGAAATTTCTATAATGCAATTTGTAAGTTGAAGTTATAGAGGATGCCAGCAAGAGATAGAGAGACATAAGGAGTTGCACAGCTGCAGCATTGTGCAAGTCTAAGAAATTTAAATTCCGAGTTTTCGGGCAGCTTAAAGATGCGTAGAGAGTTTAAGTAGAAGATATTCATTTAATGAAATCAATTTGATGAAAACAAATCAGATTAAGATATAGAAAGAACAAGAGTCAACAAATAAAATGGACAGGAAAGTAAGAAAAAGAGCGAGAAAATTAAAAATTGGAAATAATCTAAGAAAATTGCTATATAATATCTAAATTAATTGAATGATTTGGTTTATGTACTTATTCATAGTGCTAAGCAAATTTCAGCATTTTTACCCATTTTTAAGGGGTTTAAAACAAGTATTTTAAAAAGGAATTTTGAAATTATATATTTGTGTTTCAGTTAATTTAAAAATAATTTTATTTTTTTGCATACTTCACAATTGTTAACAAATAACGGTACATATTTTGGTGCTGACTAACAAAAATGGCGTCACTTGCCTTCATTTGCCACACTTTTGTTTTATTCAAAAACAAATTTCATATATATTTTAACTAATATTTATGAGCGTCACTTTTTGCTGCTTCTAAATTTTCTTAGTCTTCTGTTTCTTCTTCTTCTTCAACATCTTTTGGTCACCAATTAATTTTTATTTATGTGCTTTGCGTTTTTTTTTTTTTGTTGTGTGTGTTTTTTTTTGTTAATATTTCTTTTTGGTTTTCCCCTTATCAAACAAACAGTTGGCAAAATGATAAATGTCGCTGCCTTTGTATATGTCCCGGCATCACCCTTGCACCACAACCCCCACCCTTCTCTTTCTCTTTCTCCTTCCCCATCCCTTTGCCTTTCCCCTAACAAACCCATCCCAGCAGTCACCCATTTGGTAATTTAATATTTTTTTTCAGCCAAAAGAAGCTGAAAAAAACTAATTGGAAAGTTTTATGAGGACGTATGGACTGCAAAAGTCCTTGTATTTCAACCAAAGCTCATGGCTATATGAAATAATTATCAGATAATATTTACATTTGGGAATAATGGAGTGAAGCTATGCAAGTGATATGTTAATTATATGAGGCTTAAAAATCTCGGTTTAAAAAAACAATATAAAATATAATTATTTAAATAAAAATTAATTGATTTAATATTTGGCCATTTAGGCTAGTAAATAAATATCTGTGACTTTTTAAAACCGTTTCCAGTAACTTATTGTTTTCTCACAAACCTTATACACTCTTTAAGGAGTGTTAAACTGGGTCTTAGCAAAAAAAAAAAGCAACCAACTCATTCCGAGTATATGAGAAAAATGATATTTGAGCGAAGAACGCGCTGCTAAAAAATGACAATTTTTAATTATCAAATGCGTTTAATGATAAAAATTGTATATTTTGTGGGTATGAGTGGGGTTTTCCTGCCCCAATTGGGGTGGGTTGAAGGCGGAGGGTGTGGGAGTGGAAGTGGTTTCTACTTGGCCGGCGCCTCGTCTTGGCTTTTAATTTATGATTTATTTGTGTGGGTGGTTCGCCTATAATAATTAATATTGCACACAAGCAAAAGACACCTAAACTCCCGTTTTACTTTATTTTTTCTAGCGCAACACAATCCCAGTGGAAGACAGGGGGTGTGTGGATGGGGGGCGGTGTCGAGAGAAGGGGTGTGGCAAGCGCAAACGCAATTTTTTCATAAATCTTTCTTGAGGCGACGACGCGGCTTGGCAGTAAGTGCAATGTCATTGAAGCAGAAGTGGCAGCAAGTAGCGCGGGGAATAAGCAACATAAACACACACACACCGACTCCTTCCCCTTTATTGTCTTCACCCTTAGAAAACATCTTTTGCTTTGCTCCTTGTCTTGGAAAAGTAAGCAGGAAAAAATTAAAAGTATTTCTCGAATTATTGTTAATGATGATTAAAAATATGTGTACCTACATAATACACAGCACACCTCAGCACACACACGCACACCCACACACACACCAAGACACTCAACACCTTTCTTTCCCCTTCTCCCATCCCCCATCCCCCATAATCACAAACAGATTTTGCGGCCTGGCAAAACTGGTCCCCAAACGTCTTAGCGTCTTTGGCTTTGACTCGCGACGAGCTGGGAACTGACTTAATAACAATAATATGTAATCCAAATACGGAAATAGGGAGCACGAGTTGGGTATACCCGACACGTTCTCAGCTGCTCAGTTGGCATCGTAAAATATTTCACTAAAATGTGGTGCAAGAAGTAATTGAATTTATGTAGCTGATTAAAGTATTGTACTGTTATCTAAAAGATGCTTAAAACAATGTGACATTACAAGCTTAAAATATATGTTTTTAGTTGGAATTTTAAAGCACTGCTTTTAAAAATTCATAAACTTAAAAAAAAAACAAATTTTCTACATTTAAATGAAAAGCTTTAACTCATTTCGTACATAATACAAGTATTTTACTAACAAATATTAGAATATACATACTTTTTAATATATAGTATTAAGAGGTTTTACGCCATTTAAGTTTATCTTAAAATTATGCTAAGGAGAAAGGGTTACTTTGTTATTATGTAGGTGTACTTTATTAAATCGGTTTGTATTTAAAAAAGTATCTTAATAATTAAATATACCGCAAATTTGCTTAAGAACAATCCCAAGTAATATATGCTAGTAATTTAAATAACTTCTACATATTAAATCTTTGGTGAAAAGTAAAATTTTTGTATATAAAAAATTAAAGTTAACAGCTTAAATATTCACCTCTTCAAGGTTTATATATAACAACAAAAACAAAACATTATATGATTGATAAGCTCTAATCGGATCGCTACAGTTTTAATGTCGCAGCTTTGGGTCGCATCATCATTTGCACCGATTTAAAAGAAAAGTCGTGGGCGCCGTACCAGAAAATACCTTCTGAGTGTTTAGACGGTTCATTCATATACTGTCCGTTGAGATTGCTGCAGAAATAAATAAAAGACATCAAGTTAAAATTGAACATGAGACTAAAAGTATTATATGATCAATAACAAGATTTAAAATTAAAAAATAAAATATTCAAGCTGTGTGAATATATTATATATACATACTATATATATACTATTTTGTATATAATTTTCATCAGACTAAATCCGACACACTTACCTCAGACCACAACGATCGTACCACCAAGCGCCGTGTTTAACTTCCGCACAATTGATCTGATCCCGATCGTTATCATCATCGAAAGTGGAGAACTTTCGGAATTTAGCATAGAGCAGACCATCTCCAGCCGTACCCGAATAGGATCCCAGCATTTTCAGAACGTACTTCTCACTTTCGCTGCCAATACTAAAATCATCGTAGTGAGCATAGTATGTTTGATTACCAAAGGTTTCCAGATGGACATATAGCTCATATAACTGAACGATCGTTAGTTTATGAATCTTTTCCATGCCCATAAAGAATTCACCATTAAGGCTGCCAAAACCATCGCGATAATCCGACCAGTTGCGATAAAAATCAAGACTACCGTTAATGCGACGCTGTATCACAGTCCAACCGGAGCCGGCTAAATGAGAATCGCATAGGACGTCGATGGGACCGATGCCAGGTGCAACGATTCTATGAATTTCTGATGAGTTAGTAAACCAAATGCAGTTTGTCGAATGGATTTGATCGATTTCACTTTCGTAGGACGTTAACTTGGCATTCGATGACGTCAGATTGTGCTGTAATTTATCGATTTCCGATTGTTTTTCTTGCAGTGTTGCCATCTGCGCTGACATTTGAGCATCTACTGCTGTCACTTGCAACTTACACGACGACACTTGATCCAATAACTTTTGATAATCCTTCTGTAACGTGTCCAATTGGTCTGAACTTTGTGTGAGATTTTTTTTCAGCTCTGCCACTTTCAGGTCACTCAAATGTAGATCATCTTGAAGTTTCCCAAATTCCTCAGTTTTCTTCTGCAAATCGACTTGAAGACTTTCCAGCTTTTCTTTAGATTCGCTCGACTCAGTGAGTAAGTTTTGTATTTGTGCCTCATTTTTTTCCTTCTCCGATTGCTGCTTATTTAGTAGAGCTTCCAGCTCGGATACCCTGTACTTTGTGGCATTTAACGCATCCAATTGGTGAGAACTTTGTGTGAGATTTTTTTTCAGCTCTTCTATTTTCAGGTCACTCAAATGTAGATCATCTTGAAGTTTCCCAAATTCCTCAGTTTTCTTCTGCAAATCGACTTGAAGACTTTCCAGCTTTTCTTTAGATTCGCTCGACTCAGTGAGTAAGTTTTGTATTTGTGCCTCATTTTTTTCCTTCTCCGATTGCTGCTTATTTAGTAGAGCTTCCAGCTCGGATACCCTGTACTTTGTGGCATTTAACGCATCCAATTGGTGAGAACTTTGTGTGAGATTTTTTTTCAGCTCTTCTATTTTCAGGTCACTCAAATGTAGATCATCTTGAAGTTTCCCAAATTCCTCAGTTTTCTTCTGCAAATCGACTTGAAGACTTTCCAGTTTTTCTTTAGATTCGCTCGACTCAGTGAGTAAGTTTTGTATTTGTGCCTCATTTTTTTCCTTCACCGATTGCTGCTTATTTAGTAGAGCTTCCAGCTCGGATACCCTGTACTTTGTGGCATTTAATTGGTATTCATTTTGCTTGGCTTGCTCGTGTAACCCATCAATTTGTTCGGTTTTCATTTTGATGAGCTCTTCATGTGCTTGGACTTGCACACGATATGAGCTCAGAAATTCTTCCTTGATCAGACTATTATTTCTTTCCAAAGCGTTGAGTTCTTTTTGATCTAAAATTTGTCGTTCCTTCTCCGCCAAAACTGCTTTCAGTATCGCGTGTTTTGTCTGCAACTCATCGAATTTTCTCTGTGTCTCCAGCAGTTTCACATCCCTGATCCGAATTTCTGCATCGCATTGATCGATCTTTAGTTTTTTTACTGATATATCCTGCAGCAGCGGTTGTATTATACTAAAACATTTTAAACTGAATTCCGATTTCAAGCCCGTCGGTTGTATATCCTAAAAAAACATATTTTATTTTATAAATTAATTTATTTAAAATAATTGAATAATTTGTTTACCTCTGCGTTACAGGGTAACAACATAAACAATAATAAAATAATTATTTTGGGCATCATTAAAATTGTTAATCACTTCAGTTCCGTGACCGTCGAGCACTTGAACTCAATCAAAACTAAAATTGGCAATCGGATTCGGTTGCTTCCAAAGTTCTAGAAGCTGTGCTAGTTATACCCTATAAAGCACTCGATGGGGTACATTATATCGCAGCTTTTACGAATCTAGCTTAGTTCAGAATTCTGCTGGTTGTTAAACTCTTAATTAGATTACAGTGTATTTTTAGTAAAACATTTTTATACACTTTTAGTATAACATTTTTTTGAGCCATTTAATTACTTCTGTTAGTAACTTTTTTTTATTTGTTATTAGCTGTCTTGCTTTACAGGGTATCAAACAGCTTATCAATCACAGTTGGTGCGCTTGTACGCTTAGTCATAGCGCAGCATTATATTTTGGAACAAGTACATAGGGTGCTCCACATGCTGATAAGAATTATACCAAACATGCTCGCTTATATACCCTCTAGTATACCCATCAATGGCCTACAGGCGATAACAATTTCCACTGTTTGTTTAATTCGATTTCTAGCTCTAACACAGTTTATTTTCTTATAGTCTACACAGAATTTAAATTCAAAATTAAGAAGCTTTAAAAGTACATTTAAAGCTTTCACTTCTAGATGCAAGCTGTTCGAAAAGCTTAGCACTTTCTTTAAGCACAAAACTTTCACGTGACTCGTTTAGAGATCAATCCCCTGCGAGCTTTCAATTTAATCTACAAGTTTGAACTTGAACTTGTTGCTTTCTTGAATCTTTCGCTGATAGACAAAAAAAAAAATAAATATATATTTATTTTGTAATAAAAAATGCTTGAAATTGCGCATATTGTAAAATGAAGTTAGTCATCGCAAGTAGGCAGGGATTGCTCGACATGCAAAAAAAATACAATGACAGCATTGAAAATAAAACAAGAATTAAAGTACAGTTGGGCTCTACCGACCATAACATACCCTGTGAGAAGTGTAATCCTGACCTAAGATTATAATAATCTTCACTTTGCGTGTTAAATCTGTTGTATCAGAAATCCAATTAATTTTAGTAAACGCAACTCGAACGATACAGATAAACAGCTGATTAAAGTCAATTATTTAATATCGTAGTTTTAGCTCATTATAAATTTATCGATAATGAACCGCTCAAATGAACTAAAGAACTGGTTACGATAGATGAATTAAAACAAAAGGCGACGAAGCAAAAAATAGAAGTACGCTCTGTCTCACTTGCACTTACTGATTTGGAATATGAAAGCTATAGCTATAGGTATTCCATCCGGAATTGTGCTTTAAGTGTTTTATACAATTTGCGGGGGTTGTTGGGGCGTGGCAAAGAATTTAAATAATGTACATTAAAGTAGTCTATGTAGCAAATTCGGTGTTTCTAGCTTTTACGATCTCGGATATCGGACAGACGGTTAAGGCACAAACCCCATGTACCCTCACAGGGTAAAAAAAAACAAGAAAGAAAAGTACAGTCGAGCACGCCCGACCGTAAAATACTCTCTGCCTTTTTTTCCCGATTATATTATTAAAATCGGTCTGGAGATATTACAATGTGTAGTACTTGCATTAAAACACGATGAAACAAAAACAATCTAAGCATAATCACACATACATCTGTTTGTCTATATGGGAATACACATACGAAAGACAAAATATGATGCATATATGTATGTATGTGTGTATTCAGCGCGGCCAGCGACTGCGGGCAGCGCTGCCGCCACGAAAGCAAACATGTGCTTGTATGTTTCTGTCTCGCTTGCACTCAAACATTGATATGAATGCTGCAGCGCTGCCGTCACATGTGCTTGTATGTTTCTGTCTCACTTGCACTCATACATGATATTGCATTCAGTTATCAATATTGTAACGCTTCTAGTTTTCTTGTTTATAGTGCGATTTTAATGCGCCTTTCAGGATAGTTTGATATAGTTAGTCTTCACACGAATTATAAATTACAATACTGTACTATATTAACAAATGCCTAAAAACCGAACGAAAGTTGAAAATTATTTTTATTAATTGTGGGAATAAGGGGCGGGGAAGTTCAAAATTTTATATGTCAATGCTTTTGCACTGTCGCTAGGAACCTCTTACCATCTCTGAAATCTGTTTGTTCATACGGACGGACAGACAGACGGACATGGCTATATCGACTCGGCTTGTGATGCTGATCAAGAATATATATACTTTATGGGGTCTGCCACGCCTCCTTCTGCCTGTTACATACATTTTCACAAACCCAATATACTCTTGCAGAGAGTATAAAAAACCTATAGCTTAGATCGGTTGACCATATCAGATAATTACCATATGCAAAACAAGTCGAAAATAATTTATATGCGTGAAAATAATATGATCTACAACGAGTGCATGGTCTTTAACAGTCAATGCAACTTCCTTTCACACTAGCTTTTTATGTCCAATTCGATTTCTTTTGCTTAAATTTCAAAATTCAAGAATTTTTTAAGAAAAATTCCGTCTCAACTCACAATTTGCAGCTTTATAATTATGAATTTGGTCTGATTATTCAGATTTGCGGCAAGTATTCGGTGCTCGGAGCTCGTTGTCTATCTGTGTGCATCCCAGTGGCAACCCACACGGCGGGTGGGCGGTGTTTGGCAGGGGGGTGTGGCTAGCGTGTGGCAACACTCGATAACATAATTATCTGTCATAATCAGTAGGCGTTGAAATGTGCAATTTCAAGTGCAATTTAATGTGCACCAACAGTCCAAAAAGTGCGTGGTGTGTTTGTGAGCGGTGAGGGCGGAGGCGTGGCGTGTTAGGGTTGCCAGGTGGCTTGGGGCGTCGTTCGCTTGCCATTCAGTTTGAGTTTTGGCAAATTTGCATCAGATTATTGCAATAAACATAATTATGCGCGCTGCATATGATTTTTCAATTAAACACATGCAACATGCAACTCCCCAAATGCTGCTGCCAGGGCTGCTGTCAGGGCTGCACGCGGGTGGTTGACGCTGACGAGGCAAATAAAAAGCCATCCACACAGACAGACACACAGACAGACAAACAGACACATGGCCTATTGCGAATGTGCCGCAAATGTGCAGCAATTGCTGGGGTGCCAGTGGGGGTAAAGGGCGTGTTAGAGGGCGGGAAAGGGTAGTGAAAGACCTGTGGAAAGTGGAGTGCGGGGTATGTTGATGACATGACCAACCAATTGCTGCTCGTTGCGGGTGTTTGTAATGCATATTTGTTAATTAAGTGTCGTGTGTGGCTGTCTCGCTGTCGCTCGCTGTATGTGTGTGTGCCTGTGTGTGTACTTGTGTGCAATTGTAACGGTGCTTAAGTGGAATCAATGGATTGTAATGCACAGATAATCATTTTTAGCAAAAACACAAGCCAACAATTCACTCCCACTCAATCTTTCTCTTTCTGCCGTTCTTCCTTTTCACCTCTCACTCAACACTCTTCATCTACACCGCTAAAAAAAACAAGTATTAAGACCAAAAAAATCTTTTATCAAGCACATACATACATCAAATATTTTAATTCGTTGCAAAACAATATTTTTAAATTCTGGTTAAACTACACAAATATTTTATTTAGTTAAAATTTAGTTAAGTTTTTAGATATTGTTGATTATATTTTTTATCTGAGTAATAAATATTCTTTATTCAATTTAAATAAATATATTAAGAAGTATGTAATCCAAAAGTTTTTTTTAATAATTTTAAAATTCTAAGCTGCATGACTAGATAAAATATAATATATTTAATGGTTTCATTTCTTATAAGATTAATCGTGAGTGGCAAATCTGCACTAAACTTGAAAACAATCTGTTGAAATGTGTATATCTTTTATATAACAGAAATTTAAATTATAATTGCTACTTAGGGATCACAAGTTATTAGTTTTTTTTATTATTTATTCATATGTTATTAATGTTAATATGTCATTAAATTTATTGTGTTTTGAAATTATTATATTTAATTTTTAAACGCAAGTCTCTGATTAAAGAATTTTTTCTTTTCTTTTTTTTTTTGTCAGTGTATAGCTTTGGCATCTGCTGGGCGTTGCCACACTGCTTGTCAATGACAAATGGCACAGCGTGAAATAACGGTACGCATGGACGACACAACGGGTATAACAGACTAACGGTACATAATGACAGAACGACATAACGTTACCAAACGGGTTAACAGCAGCAGCAACAACAACAACAACATCAATTTGCAATTGCAAATTTCAATTAGACGAGGTGTTGATGCAGAAACTGAAATTTGCTGTGTATTTGGCATTTCAAGCATATGCATGCGATACTCACCCCATCTCTCATCTGTGTCTCTCTTTCTATACAGCAACCCCTACCATTACCCCATTTCTAAGTTCGATAAATTTGTCATTGGGGTTAAAGCAAATGTATATTTAAGCACAATTTATATTAAAAAAAGAACGGAAAACTTTATTAGGAAAGTTTTAAAATTTTAAACTAATCGGTAGTTATGTTTTAACTATATTATTTCGTCTAAGAAATACTTCTGTATTATTGTAAGCTTGGTGAAAGAACTTTTTAAGACAGTGTTTCGGGCTTCAGTTCAGAAATCCAATCCCAACATGTATTTTGAGACTTATATGTATTTAAATGAAGTTAAAATTCTGAGATTATTGGTCTATGAAAGCGAAAACATTTTATTTTGCAGCAGTTAATAAACTAAGACTACTTTAAGAGATAAATATACAAATATATAAATGGTATAAATAAAACGCTTGCAGTGTAAATTGGATCCACCCAGAACAATCAAAAAGAATATAAAAACTTATATAAAAATATGTAGATATAAAATATGATTAAGGTATGGTCTTTGGGTCATTTGGTCGTTGGATCATTTAGTCGTTGGGTCATTAGGTCAGTGTAATGGAGGCAACCAGACCAGTGACGGGAATTTCCTTGTCAAGAGTATTCAACTCGATCAGATAGTCGCCCTTAGGTGCATCATCGGGCAGGAAAGTTGTCTCCAATTCGTATTTATCGATGGTGTACGTTCCCTTGGGAAATGGACAACCGCCCTGCTCTGGCAAATCTGAGGCTTTTTGCAGATAGGGATATGTGTCCTCATCTTCGTTGACAAACCGACAGAATGGTTTTTCGATATTCATGACCATTGGACCCTTCTCCTGGGTACTGTCATCGTAGGTAAACACTTGAAGAGAGAGCTGAAAAGACAATAGAAAAAAAATTATATAATTTATAACTAATATAACTTCATTCGACACTTACCTTCTGCTCATCTCCCATATTTCTCTTGAATTCGAAACTTCCGGTTAGAGTAAACTTATTTTTGGCCACCTTCTTCATACGAATATCTCCCCAATCGATCCATTTGTCATCGTCCTGGATCTTTGGATTCTTTTCGAATGAATTCAATTCGATACTGTAAGCCCTCTCCTCGGCCCCAACATAACCCAGCAGTAACAACAAACCAATAACCAATAGACTAAATAAACTAGTCATTGTGGCTACAACTCCAACTGACCAATATCGTAACAGTGTAGACAAGTTTTATAGCAACTTTTGTGCCAGTTCAAATCTCTCATGCAATATCATTGTTTACACAATCCATAATATGTTATACCAATTACACATTTTTGATGGTCATACATTGTTATGTATTTACAAATTAAGCACATTGTATTGTCATGCAATTTCGTTGGTTGAATACATAAAAGTTTATCAATTTTTTATAGCTGAGCTGATCACAATATTTACGAAAAATATAATAATATAAAGCTTATCAATTTATTTTTCACAAATATTTAAAAAAAAATTACAAAAAAAACCTTTTTTTATTAAATCAATTTTATTTGTACCAAGTTGATAAATAAATTAACTTTGAATTTATGCGAGAAACTCTAAGAATTATACTTAAGAATGCTTGAAATTTTATACGATCATTTACGTACATATTTAAGTGTCCAAAAGTTGGATTAATTTGACAAAATACAGTCTATAGTTATCAAGGATTTTTTATACATTTTTTTGCTCGTGTTGATAAAAGGTGAAAATTGTGCATAAATTGTATCTGATATTTATAATACTATCATGCGATTAAATCATTATACTTGTCAGCAGAAGCACTTTAAATTATTTTGTACAGTTCTTATAGTATTTTAAATTTAAATATTTATTTTTTTAGTATTAATAAAGTTTTTAAAATTACTAATTTAAAATTTTCCATTAGACACTCCAACAGAATTTTTTTAAGCTTAATTCTAATATTGTCAATGATCTTTCGTGCAGTTTTCTTCAAAAATAATTGATTGGTTACAATTATTTCAAAGTTTTTATTAATATTTACAATATTTATTTTATATTTCATCGCTGCTAAATACTTTATACAAATTCTTAAATAAGTTGTACAAATCAATGCATACACTTTTAATATAAAATTTGTTTTCTTGCGGTTGAAATTAAGTTAAAGTTAATTAAGTTTTACACGTTGACTTAAATATTAGAATTGTACATAAACCATTATTTAAAAAAAATTTTAATATTTTAAAAGAACTGCTATACTCAATTCCATTGCTTACGATCGCAATTATCTTGTTATAGTCATAATCGCATCGGATTACTTGTCAAATTGTTTTTCTAGGCCAATTTAGGTTCAAGTTTTTCTTTAATTCGTTAACTTAAGACGGTAACCATATTTCCTCTACTTCTCCCCCACTAGAGCTCACTCTCTACTTTTTAGTAATAACAGCCAAAAATCAGCAAATTGCCCTTTTGCCCAATCCCCCTGTAGCAGTTTTTGGCGCAGTCAACTTAACTTTTCAACAAGGCAACGCTCGCTTTTAGCCGAGAAAATTCTGCAAATATTTTATGCCAACTAATCTCTTAACACTCTATTGAGACATGTAAACTTTTAATAGCATTTGCTGTTCCAAAATTCTGTGGGTACGTGGAAGGAGAGGAGCAGCGTCGTTGGGTTAGGGGGGGCAATACTTCTTGGGCGCTCAGCCCTTGTCGAAAGTTTGGCTCGCTGTGTGCTTGTTTTATGGCCTGCAGCAGTTTTCGTGTTTGAACATCAAAAGTAATAAATTCATCGAACCAAAATTTTGCACGACGGCAACGACGACGACGACGATGGCAGGTGGCAACGCCATCGTTTCTTGTTGTTGTTTTAGGTCGCACCTTTTGCCGTACTCAATAACTTCCGGCGGAAGTTGGCCGTACTATATTGCCTCCTGTCGTTCATTTCACTGACCCAAAAATTCCCCCACTCTTCCTTCGCTCCCTACCAAATTTATTTAAGTAACTGTCTTGACTCGTTTTCGCCATTGCATTGATTGTCCTTTTAGTACGTCAGATGGTGGGCGTGGCAGGCCGTTTCTTCATAAATATCCATAATACTTAAAGGAAAGTTTTCCTCTGGAATTTTCAAAGAGTCCAACACTTTAGTTAGTTATTCCATTTGAGTGCCTGGAATCGTATTTCGTCTTGTGGTTAACTCAACACTGTGTTGGCTGCCCTGGCACTTGGATTAAACAAATATTTCCACTAAAATTGGATAACGTATCTTTATAAATTCTAGAACTTTTAGAACTTTATTAAAAATAGTGTTGGTAAGCGTTTTAAATAAATCTAAAACCCAAACTATTTTTCTCTCCATAAAATTTAATTTTTTGGAAACGACAGTAAACAACGATAAAATAAAAACATTATTAAAATAAAACATTTATTGAAATTAAAATTTAGAATATAAATTAATTTCAAATTTTAACACTAAATCGATCAAATTTCTACAAAATTCTTATTTTGAATTCTTCCAACTCTTAAGCTTCAAAACCGATTTTATAATAACTTACTTACTGTAAAATAGTTTAGAACGGCATAGTGTCTTTTCATAAGAGAAAAAGTGATAGCCAGAAAAAGATAAAGATTGCAATGGAGGCAGCAACTTTGTATAGCTAAATTATGTAGGCAAATTGCTCATTTCGCCCACTGTGCAATGTGTGCAATAATTACAAGTGAGTACTAAGTATGTACTTAACAAAAAGAAACAAAAAAAAAAGGGGGAAAAGAATGGAAAAAAAACATCGGTTAAATAAGAGTCACGTAAGCAAATGCACAGCGCGTCATTTCAATAAAAGCCGTTCACGTCGCTGCCGGCGTCGCAGTCGCAGTCGCCGTCGCTCTTATTGTTTTTGTTGTTATTCGTCTTCTTTGGGGTTCATAAAAATGACAGCCTGGGCTCGGTGCAAAGACAAAACACAAAATGAAGAGACGAACAAGATGTGTGCAAGTATGTGTGTGAGTGTGTGTGTAAAAAAATTGCAGCAAAATTAAAATAAAACAAGTAAGAAAGGCTACAGTCGATCGAGCCGACTGTAAAAGACCCCGTACTCCCATAGTATTGCATTTTATTTAAATTAAAATTTTCAAATGAAATTTAAAAAATTAAAATTGAATATTTACATTTTGAATTAAAATTAAAAAATAAATAAATTAACAACTGTCATCGTCAGCACTCGAACCCGCGATCCATGCGAAGGTTCCACATTGCGCCGCAACTCTACCAGTTGCACCACGACCCTCTTCTATCATTCTTCCTATTATTTCCATATAAGTATGTGCACACATACGTATGTGTGTATGTATAGCATTGGTCGGCGCGGCCAGCGGCTCCGGGCAGCGCTGCCGCCAGCAGGTAGAGAAAACGTTCGAACATATGTTTGTATGTTTCTGTGTTTGTTTGTATGTGTTGCGCGCATGCAGTGATTTTGCTTTAAAATAACTTCGACTTTGAACCGTAATTTCTCTGTTGTTTGACATAGGATTTTGATGCCACTTTCAGGAAAGTTAGAAATAGTAATTCTCTAAGCGTATGTTAAATTACAACACTGTACTATTTGATTTAATGCCTGAAACAAGGCATTGAAGCTGGAGAGTCTTTTATTTCTGATGAGCAAAGGGGGCGTGGCAGCTCAAAATTTTTAATGACATTATACTAAGGCTGTCTCTAAGAACCTGTATACCAAAATTTGTGCTCCTAAGTGCTATAGTTACTGAGATATTCACCTAAAACACAAATTTTTTCGAGGTGTGTCTGGTTATTTGCTCATTGCGGGGGCGGTAAGGGGCGTGGCAACAATTTGAAATAAACTTGATCTGCTCTACAAAATAACGGACTTACATTCCAAATTTGGTGTCTCTAGCTCTTGTAGTTTAAAAGATCCAGGTGTTCATACGGACGGACAGACGGACAGACGGACGGACGGACAGACGGACAGACGGACAGACGGACATGGCTATATCGACTCGGCTGTTGATGCTGATCAAGAATATATATACTTTATGGGGTCGGCCACGCCTCCTTCTGCCTGTTACGCACATCTCGCTTCTGACAAACTTAATAGACCCCCTTTATTTTTTTTTAAAGAGTACGGGGTCTAATAAAATTTACGTTGAATTAAAAACAAGCAAAGCAAAGACAAAAACAACAAAAAGTTGATGAGAATAGCATCAGTGGACTACTGACTATGATATACCCAGTGTTGACGTTTAAGCGAATTTAAAGCCAGTATTGTCCCAAAAATAGGCAATTATTTCAATATTGCCTTTAAATAAACAAATTATTTGCATAAAGTAACTAAAAAATAAAATTAAATTTTGTGATAATAAATTGAATCTATAAGCAACTTTGTCTAAAAAAGCATACTTTTCGGCACTCAGTTAACTAAAAACAGCTGACTTTGTAGGAATACAGTAGATTGATAAATTTACAAATCATTGTATTTATAATAGATTGGGCTGTCATTTAAAAAATTGTAAGTTCTAACTCCAACATAAAAATTTTTTTTTTTTTTCAACTACATTAAGTTTTCTTCATGGTACAAAATACCCCAAGGAGCTGAACTTAAAGGGTATAACAACAATAACAACAACGGTGAAGAGCGAAACAAATAACTGAAACTGAACGCTGTCGAGAACGAGTCGTGACTTCATTTGCTTGACACTCGCTGAGCAGCAAACTGTGAAGGGCAGCGGCATTGGCAGCGCTGCCTACGCGCTGCCCACGCCAACCCACTTCCCCGCCCCCTCGAGTGCTGCGCGCGTCAAGTGTGTGCTATTAAAAAAAAATAAGATGAACAAAAAAAAGTGAGAGGCAAAAGAAAAGGCTGCAAACGATTCCTAATTGAAAACTATTAAATTCTGTCCCGCTTTCTTTTCTTCAGTTCTCTTCTTTCTTTCTATTTTTTTTCTTTCGTATTTTTTGCGCTACTTAATTTCTTCTCCTTTTTGCCCCATACTCCAGCACTCCAACACTGTTGGCGCTGTCTCTATCACTCTCCTTGGCGCTGTGTTTAGTGCCTGTCGTTCGTTCGTTTCATTTCGTTTCGTTTGGTCCAAATTGGAACTTGAATTTCATTTCGAATGACATTCGCTCCATCACGCGTCAACTGCAGCCAGCGTTGCGTCGACAGAGCACGTAGTCAGCGTCGGCAGAGGCGGAGGCGAAGGCGAAAAAAAAGCGGACATTTTCATTTGAGCATATTTAATTAGATGCAATTATTTATGGTATTAAATAGATGAGGCAGTAAATGTGCTGTACACTGCCGTTGTCTCCACTCTACTCCCCCTTCCCTAGCCCACCACCTCTCTCTCTCACTCAAGTTCTCTTTTTCTTTCGCAACGTTTTGTGAAATGCAAAGTGAGATAAAAAAAAATTGAAATAAAATGCTAAAGAATTGCGTCGTTTGTTGTTGTTAGAAAAAGAAAAAAAATAAGAAAAAAATTCAATTCCTGGCACAATTTCTGCAGTGATGCCACGCCCCTTACCCTACTCCCACACGCGCTTCGCATCATTTACCAACACAGCCATAACAATGAGCTGTCCCAGAGTCAGTATGGAGGTGGAGGGGAGCAGTGGGAAGAGGAAAGGGAGCCCACTTGGCCGAAGGAGTGCATTTAAATAGCAGGAAATTTGAAAAAAATTGAAATTTAAGTCTTTGATATATGAAAGTCAATTTATTTGCTGCCGTTTTTGCCACACTCCCCCACCCAAAATCCTCCATCCCCAGCCCCATACCACCCACTGTTAGTCATTTCTTTAAACTTTGCCATCGTCTTGACCAATTCCTCACACCCCCAACTAATCCCCCTCCCCTTATATTCCCAACCCACTTTCAACCTCTCCACCTTACTCATCACAGCTCCTCTGCAGCGAATGATGTCCATTGCTCTGCTGTTTTTTAGCTTTTTCTCGCAATGCATGACGTCAGCACTAAAATGCCTTTAGTAACTGTATTAACTAATAGAACAGATCACAAAATATGGAACACATGTATACTTAGTTTATATTATAAATAACATAATTAAGAAGTTTTAGGATATAGCTGCCTGATCCGAATTAAATAGGGTGAGAATAGTTAAAATGGTGTCATACACTTAATAGAATGCCTTTCTTTCCATAGCTTTTATAGTCTCTGAGATCCAGACAGAGAGATAGATGGACATTGTTACATCGACTCGGCTATTGATGCTGATCAAGAATATGTGCACGTTATGGAGTCGAAAATTCTTCCATCTGCCTATTAGGCACATTTCGTTTCTGTCAAACTAAATAGACCCCTGTACACTTTTTGAATGCAGTTTATCAGCTATAAAGACCCTTCTGCATTATAAATACTCTGAACGGTCAGTTCAAGTGCTGATAAGGCTACGGATTTGAGTAATGATAAACGCACACAAGGTGGACAACTTTAATCGTTTCCTCAATCCTTCTTCCCCCATGGGTAGAGAGTGCGGTTAATAGGCCGTGACCAGGGCATGTCTGCGCAACCCTTTGGCACCTTATCCAGGGACGACTGACTAACGATGGTCAACCGACAAGACAAATCACACACAAATTGACAAACGTTTAACATAATTTACACGCCAAAGCCAAACGACTTACGAGTTGACCACAACCCCACAAAAAATAAAAAAATAAAACAGAAAATTCTTCTCTTTTTGGGGGAGCGTAGTCGAGTGTCCCGTGCAGGTTGTCATGTTCCAATATTGACCCTTTAACCCTTGGTCAAACCCTTGTCAACGTTGCGTAACCGAAACTATTAAAAATATCAACAGACATGGAAAAAAAATGTAGAAATAGAAAGAAGCTACTAGAAACCTCCCAAAAGACTCGGCCCCATCGAGTTTTAGCATCATTTTTCACACGCTGAATGGCGTTACATATGTTCATGGTCAAATCGATTAAATAAATCATTAGCATCTTTTGTAGCCAATTTTCTTGCCCTTTTCCCCAAAAAACACCCTACCCTAACCACTTTTTGTTGGCGCGTGTCGCAAGTTTTACGAGTCTTTTACCATGTTTTTGTATACCCTGTAGGAGAGAAGGTTGTTTTTGTTGAAAGTATGAACTGGAGGCATATCAGACCATATACAGCATATGTATTCTGATTAAGTATTGACAATTCGTCCGTTTAGAAAAATTAACGAAATAACCTCAGAGTTGGTAATAGCTAACAATATAAAATTATGTTATCTCGGCTTGTTATAACAAAACCATACACTTCTATTTAAAGATATGTATAGAAAATTGTGTTGTTAATCGACTGTGTAGATTTCAACATGATTGGATGAAGAATAAAAAAGTTATTGATTTTCACGTGCCCATAATAACTTGCACCTTCAAGCTACCGACTTGCTAAAATGAATCCTACGGGGTATATTACTGTCGGTTAAGCTCATCAGATATTTTCTTTCGTTTTTATACTCTCTGCAAGAGTATATTGGGTTTGTGCAAATGTATGTAACAGGCAGAAGGAGGCGTGACAGACCCCATAAAGTATATATATTCTTGATCAGCATCACAAGCCGAGTCGATATAGCCATGTCCGTCTGTCCGTCTGTCCGTCTGTCTGTCTGTCCGTCTGTCCGTCTGTCCGTATGAACAAACAGATTTCAGAGATGGTAAGAGCTACAAGTTCGAGCTTGGTCTCAATCGATCAGATATTTAGTCAGTCAATACAAGAATCTTTTTTTTTTCGATGCCACGCCCCATTCGCCCACAATGAGCAAAAAACTAGACACACCTCGGAAAAAATCGGTGTTTTCGGCGAATATCTCAGTAACTATGGTACTTATGATCACCAATTTTGGTATGAAGGTTTCTAGTGACAGCGTAAATGCATTGACATTTAAAATTTTTGACTGCCACGCCCCTTTCTCCCACAATTAATAAAAATTGTCCTCAACTTTCGTTCCATTTTTTGGCTTTTGTTTATATAGTACAGTATTGTAATTTATAATTCGTGTGGAGACTAATTATATCAAACTATCCTGAAAGGCGCATTGAAATCGTACTATAAACAAGAAAACTAGAAGCGTTACAATATTGATAACTGAATGCAATATCTTGTATGAGTGCAAGCGAGACAGAAACATACAAGCACATGTTCGAATGTTTTCGCTGCCTGCGTGGCGGCAGCGCTGCCCGCAGTCGCTGGCCGCGCTGAATACACACATACATACATACATACATGTATATGCATAATATATTGTCTTTCGTATGTGTATTCGCATACAGACAAACAGATGTATGTTTGATTATGCTTAGATTGTTTTGGTTTTAACGTGTTTTAATGCAAGTACTACACATTGTAATATCTCTAGACCGATTTTAATAACTTAATCGGGAAAAAATGCAGAGAGTATACTACGGTCGGGCGTGCTCGACTGTACTTTTCTTTCTTGTTTTATTGTTGCTTTAACATGTGCGTGTGTGTGGAAATTGTTTTTTAATACGAGTATAACCGTTTCAATGTGGGTAACTTTGGTTGCAAAAAAAAATCTTCAGTTTTCTTTCTTGAAATTTTCCCAGACTGCACCCATTCCCCCACATAGCCCCCACGTCGCCGTTCAAGTTGACATTTAATTTGTTGCGCTTTTGTTGTGGAACACAAGATTGTGGTTCCAGTCCGACATTCAGCTGGCTAATTTATTAGCCAAACTCCCAATAAGAAAACGCCCCAAAAATCTACCAACGAATTGAATTGCAATCTTAAAGTGGAAGGCATGCGAACCCTTGCCGGAGAGCACCCTAGAGTAGAAAAGGTAGTTTGGCACTTATAGGCGATTTAATCATTAGAAAGGAAGGTAGTTCAGAATTGGTGCAAATATTTCGCCAGTTGTTATTAGATCTATTCAAATCATATATTCTTTTGATTAATTAATGAGTGTTCTTCGAAATCAATGCATTCATAATACATTGATGCAACACATTATTATTATTATTATTTATTATGTTTAGAACATCAATTTTTTTACCACTCAAAATCAAACTACTTATTTTTTTCATAAAAATAGTTATAAATAAATGATATATGGAATATTAAAAATTACTACATGAAATATGCATCAGAAGAATAAATATTAAAAATAAGATTTTATTCCTATAAATAAATGTTAATTAAGCGCATTTCTTGCAAAATTGTTTGCTTTATGAAGAATTTAGTATATATTTTAAATTTTTAAGTACAAAACTAAAGAACCATCAACAAATTGTATTCCAATTCTTAGCTTATAACTTACTAAATGTATATAATGTAATAAAAAAATAATGCATTATAACTGCTTTCCTTGTAAGAACAAATATTTATTAACTTAATTTAATGCCATTATAGTAAATATAAAAGGATAGCGCATTGAAGCTTCGGTTATGCCCAAGTCGATTTCATTATTAGATGTATTATTAAGTATGTTTTTTATTCGCTGGCATTTCTTTGTGCGTTTTGGGACAAATCAGACCAGTGTTTATTTTCTATAAATATAAATTAAATGGGTGGCGTGCAACTGTCCAATAAATTTTGCCATTTTTATATAGGTATGTATTGTGAGACACCTTTTTATGCGGCATTGTTGGCCCTGGCTTTTGTGTCGCATCCCTGTCGCTGGCACGTCGAACCCTTTTCATTGTATCCGATACCGACTCCAACGGCTGTTCCGGCTCAGTGAAAATGCTTCAAGTGTCTCGGCAGAGTTGTCGCTGCCTTTTGAATTCCGAATGGGGCAATGAAACCATGTGACAATAGTGGCTCTATTATGTTCATTTTTCTGTCGTTTGTTATTGCGGTTTTTCTATTTTTACAGCCGTTTTATTGTTAGCTAATAAAATGCAATTTGCTTTGTGACTATTTGTGGTTTCCAATAGTTGTGTGCAGCGCAGCCAACTCAACAAGGAGTGCTGCCAGATAGTTAAAATTAATACCACAAGGTAATTTATGCAATTATCATTAAATGCTAAATTAAATATATTTATATTTAAAGCATTTTAAAGCTACTAGAAAATCCATTCGATTTAAAATTGAAGTACTGCAGACAAAATATATTTATAAATATTAAAAAAAAAAACAGAAATCAAATATAAACGCAAACAAGTTCCTGTAATTAAAATCCATGACCTTTTCAGTCAGCCCAAGAGTCAGTCAGGCTCAACTGCGCCAATCAGTCACAGTCGGAATCAACCACCGATTCAAAGATTCATGCAGACGAAGCAGCCTCCAAACCATTTAACCACCCAATGACCCTACCACTGAGCCACTGAATCACCCAAACCACTAAGATCTGCGAGCTGCACTTGTCACTGCAGCGCAGACCCCAAAGGTGAACATTTTTAGCCCTCGTCTATGCAACTTTTTCTTCAATTTTTTTCTGTATTTAACATACTCTATCTGGGAGTTTACTGAAAGCACCAATGGATTTGAAGCATTAAAAAAAAAGATTATTAAATTTATAGCTGGAAACATCAAAATATAGTAAATATATTTAATTAAACTATGTATGTAACAGACAAATGTCAGCATCTAAGATATTTATATTTTTAAACGTCAAAAAGACAGTTTATATTGTCATGTTGGTGTGTTCATCGGTATGATCGCGAGGATCTCAGAGTTGGTATGATTTAGGACGTGTTTTGGAGTGTGGAAAATTGATTAAGACACACAAAAGTTAGTCATACCCTAAAAATACATCTTAGCGCAGATATCAGTATGATTGGTGCGGAACACTTATACATACATACAACAGAGCATGTTCATGTAAGTGTACTTTGACTTACGAGCTTGGGGTCGTAAGTTCGATTTAAGTATGGATTTTTATTAAAAAATATTTAATTTTATATTGACAAATGTGAATTAAATATATAAATTATTTAAATATAATATTTAACAAAAAAATACTTCAACACAAACGAATCAAATATTTACGTATATTATGTTAACCGCACAAATAGAGTATTTAAATATTGTGATCTCTTTTAATAGTTTACTTTTCATTTTCTGTTACGTTCAGTACATTTTCCATTGGATTTCCTGTTGGCATTTTGTCCACATTTTTTTTAGGTTTTTGTATGCATCTTTTTGTTCAAGAATTACTGATTATTAATTCATTTTGAACCAGTGAGGCATTCATATTTCTGCGAAGCAGTGGGTCGACGATGTCCTTCGACGTAAACTGTTGTCTGTCAATGTTTTGCTTTCGTTTCGTTTGGTTTTGTGCTGTTTCACTTTCAAAGTACCTCAGATATACAAATATACGTATTATATACATATCTATATTTGGTATATATATAAATGAATATTTGTATAGCTTGGCCAGGCCGTAGACTATAACGACGACAACGACGACGTTGTTAGCCATGTCGCGAAGCTGGCCAAAAAGCGACGCTGCATTCATTGTTAAATCATTGAGTTTTTACTGCAGTTTGGCAACGGGATTCGACGAGCGTCGCATATTCAACCTCAATTTCAGATGTTCAACTTGTTGTTGTTATCACTGTACTCGTTGTTGTACTCTCAAGTGCGAGCAGGTGGGTCGCGTGGTGAGGAGATAGGAACTAGTAGGGGTTGGGGTAAGTGGTGCTTTCTGCCTTTGCCTCGCTGCTGTCCATGTAAACAAAGTCAGTCAGCAGTAAGAAAACAAAATGTGGAAGAAAAAAAATAACTCGCTCCTCGCATCAACTCGCCGCTCTCTCTCACCCTCTCACCCTCTCTTTCTCTCTCTCTCTCTCTCTCTCATCTTGCCTGGTTCCTGTCCCGTTAGACTCTGTAATTGAAATGTTAAAAAGGTGTGCAGAAATATGAAAAACAAAAATAAATGCAAGATTCTTGATTTAAGCTAAAAATTTGTTACAATATTAGAAATGTTTCTGAAATTAAGAATTTAATGCCCTAATGAACATTTGCCAGAACTGAATAACTTATAATAAAATATTTTAATAAAGTTCTCTAAACAGTGACGTTTTAAAAGAACCATTTGAACTTAATTATATAAATTTATTAAAATTTTATATTTCCGATCTATTTGTCCTCTTTAAAAGTATTTGAAAGTTGTAGTTTTAGCTCAGAATTCCAAATTTTATTCTGTGTGTAGATGCCAATAATCTCTTAGACTAGAAAAACGAAATAAGTTTTATAAGTAAAATGCTTTCGATGTACACATTAAAATACGATTAAAATCAATAGCTAAATTTTTAAAAAAGTTAATTACATCATTAAAATCAGTAACATTAACATTTAAGATTAACAAATTAGAATTATACCATATTCTTGTAATGATACAATTTTCATTTACATGAGACTTAACCTAATTATATCGCAGTATTTTATGGATTTTTTTCTGAAAAAATTGGTGAGTAAACTATTTTAAATTAATTAGCTTTATTTTTGAGTGTTTTATATTAAGTTCAATTTTTTATTCATTCAGAAAGTATAATATCTTATCTTAAATTTTTCCAAAATGTTGTCCAAAGAAATTTTGCAAACGATTTAATATTTTTAATAAAGAACAAAATATGTGAATATAAATCTTTAAAAATAGTATTTAAAATATAAATATAGTATGCTTCATTTACAAGGTCTTGGGCTGTTGGGTGCACTCTGCTCAGAGCTAGTTCGCTAGTTGAGAAACTGTAACGAGAGGACACCTGCTCTAAAATGCAAGCATTGCCTGGTCGAGGCCTGGGCTTGTTAGTCTGATTGGGTGGCTGATTGGTTGGATTGCTTGACTGACTGTCTAGCTGACTGACTGCCTGACTGCCTGACTGCTTTAATGACTAAACGACTGACTGACTGACTGTTTGAATCTCAGCTCTGCTCTCAGCGGCATCAAGGCGTCATCGTCCTCGTCATTGCAATGCCCAGTGACAGTTGCTCTGGCCGAGGCAGCAGTGCCTAACAATGAAGCGGAAACAATGTTTACAATTTGTACTACATATATACACTATACACATATATATATATTTATATACATATACATATATATATATATAGATATCTGTGTATGTACACTTGGTTAGCTGCAACATTCACATTCAGTCCAGTGACAGTCGCAGTCTTATTTTTTCAGTTCTTTTCCTCTCTGCATTTTATGTTTGCCTTGTTATGCTTTGTGTATTGTATACACATTGTACCTCACCTGTACCTCAAACTGTTACCAGTTACCTGTTACCTTCTACCTTCGCTATGTTTGACTGTATTTAGCCAGCGGTCATAAAGTTAATTTGCACAAAACTTGCAAATAATTCAAACATTTTTCTACATTTCTCTTCTTATCAACTCACCTCACCTCAACTCACCTGGACTCTCAGCTCACCTCTTATGTCGTAGACTATGTATTGCATACATTGTATCTAATACTTAGTAACTAAATTTAAGATATTTAAAAATATTATTATGTTCCTATAAAGTATGTTTGTAAAGGTTATCCCTAAGAATTTAAATGATTTTTATAATAGAAGATTAATTAATTAAGCTTTCCTGAAGCTTAACTTGAAAACTACTTAGCATAAATAACCTTAGGACACTGAAGCCAAAATATACAAAAATTTCAAAACTTGCTACAATAAACTTCCAATTATCTTGAGCAATGCATGGTCCTTAAAGGTATGCATTCAAGCTACATTTTTATTAAGAGTTACGCAATTTTTGTCTATGTGATAGTTAAATTAAAAGCGAATTTTATTAAAGTATTATTAATTTATTATTCTGATTTTGATAACAACAAGTAAGAAAGGCTACAGTCGATCGAGCCGACTGTAAAAGACCCCGTACTCCCATAGTATGGCATTTTATTTAAATTAAAATTTTCAAATGAAATTTAAAAAATTAAAATTAAATATTTACATTTTGAATTAAAATTAAAAAATAAATAAATTAACACAACTGTCATCGTCAGCACTCGAACCCGCGATCCATGCGAAGGTTCCACATTGCGCCGCAACTCTATCAGTTGCACCACACCCCTCTTCTATCATTCTTCCGATTATTATACTCTCTGCAAGAGTATATTGGGTTTGTGAAAATGTATGTAACAGGCAGAAGGAGGCGTGGCAGACCCCATAAAGTATATATATTCTTGATCAGCATCACAAGCCGAGTCGATATAGCCATGTCCGTCTGTCCGTCTGTCTGTCCGTCTGTCCGTCCGTCCGTCTGTCCGTCCGTATGAACAAACAGATTTCAGAGATGGTCAGAGCTACAAGTTCGAGATTGGTCTCAATCGATCACATATTTAGTCAGTCAATACAAGAATCTTTTTTTATTTCGATGCCACGCCCCATTCGCCCACAATGAGCAAAAAACTAGACACACCTCGGAAAAAATTGGTGTTTTAGGCGAATATCTCAATAACTATTGCACCTAGGATCACCAATTTTGGTATGGAGGTTTCTAGAGACATCCTAAATGGATTGACATTTAAAATTTTGAAGATGCCACGCCCCTTTTTCCCACAATTAACAAAAATAATTCTCCACTGTCGTTCCGTTTTGAGGCGTTTGTTAATATAGTACAGTATTGTAATTTATAATTCCTGTGGAGGCTAACTATATCAAACTATCCTGAAAGACGCATTGAAATCGCACTATAAACAAGAAAACTAGAAGCGTTACAATATTGATAACCGAATGCAATATCATGTATGAGTGCAAGCGAGATAGAAACATACAAGCACATGTTCGATTGTTTTCGCTGCCAATACACACATACATACATATATGCATCATATATTGTCTTTCGTATGTGTATTCGCATACAGACAAACATCTGTATGTTTGATTATGTTTAGATTGTTTTTGTTTCAACGTGTTTTAATGCAAGTACTACACATTGTAATAACTCTTGACCGTTTTTAATAATTTAATCGGGAAAAAAATGCAGAGAGTATTTTACGGTCGGGCTTGCTCGACTGTACTTTCCTTACTTGTTTCCATATAAGTATGTGCACACATACATATGTGTGTATGCATAGCATTGCACTATGGGGAATTTGACCACTTTATCTGGCATTTGCATGATTTTTAAAGTTTTTCTAATTTGCATAAAATTGATGTTAACGCATTAAGAAAACATCAGACTGTTATGCCCCAAACTCAAAAGGTTAAATTTAACAGTCCCATTTGAGAATAACAGCTGTAAAGTCAGCTGTTGCAATCGAGAGTACGTGCAACTAAGTTCTGTAAATTTATGCATTAAGTTTCGCCGTTAATATTTTGTGATTGGAACACAATTTGAAGAAATCAAGTCATGAATATTGATTTAAGAGGTTTTTACTATGTATTTAATAAAAAAAATGGTTCAAATTGTGCGTGTGTATACTAATATTTGATCGTTTTATAGGAGCATCTTAAGCTGGATTTTTAGCAACAAATTTAAACTTTGGGAAGGATTATGTACAAGAGTTTAGAATTGTCTTCGTGTTCGTCTAATTGTTATTTATAGCGTTTTCAATTCTGAGCTAGGTGGTATTTATCTTATGTTCCTCTTTTTCCCTCTTTTGGCGCAATTCGCATCTAAACTAGGTAACCTCACTTTTTCGAATGTGGATTTGTTCGCTGTTTGGAATAGTGAGAGGGGCCAGTACGAACGAGAGAAGGAAATTAAAAGATATTTTGAGCTGCATTCATGAAATAATGTGGATAAAAGTATTTTAAAAGTAAAACGGCACCAATTTTGCAACAATTTGCATAATAACTGGGCTTTGGGGGCTTTGGAAATACAAATACCGTTAACACGTTAAAACGTTTACTCAAAACCCTGAAGTTAGTCAGAAATCATTTACAATTTGAGGATCATACTGCCACCGAATTGGCGAAATGATTGTGGACAGTGGTCCATGGATTCCAATGACACCAAATCTTCATAAGAGTATTTTGTACTCAAAAAAAATCATAGAAAATACGGTGCTTGCATTCGGCTGGCCATTAATCCAGATTCTTTCGCGTGAACACGAATACTTAAATGATTTTTCAAAAAAACATGAATTTGAAGACAACAACCTAAATTTTCTTGAAAACATTGAGCTGGAAAATGAAGAAAATTATGAAAATCAAAATAAAATAAAAAAATAAAAAAATTTATTAAAAAACTTTTTTTTTTTATTTTAGGGGCGTAAGGGGGCGTGGCAAAACTTATTTGTGCAACATCAGTCCGTGGAGGTGACTGAATTTAGAAATTTTATATATAAAAATGCACGTTAAATTTAAATTTCTCAATTTTTTTGTTCGAAAGGGGCGTTGACACGCCCATTTTTTCCAAAAAAGCTTTAAATGGCCTATAACAATATAATAAAAAACACAGCAGTAAAAAATATCTTCTGGTTAACTTACAATAATAAATGCCAGATAAAGTGGTCTAATTCCCCATAGTGCATTGGTCGGCGCGGCCAGCGGCTCCGGGCAGCGCTGCCGCCAGCAGGTAGAGAAAACGTTCGAACATATGTTTGTATGTTTCTGTGTTTGTTTGTATGTGTTGCGCGCATGCAGTGATTTTGCTTTAAAATAACTTCGACTTTGAACCGTAATTTCTCTGTTGTTTGACATAGGATTTTGATGCCACTTTCAGGAAAGTTAGAAATAGTAATTCTCTAAGCGTATGTTAAATTACAACACTGTACTATTTGATTTAATGCCTGAAACAAGGCATTGAAGCTGGAGAGTCTTTTATTTCTGATGAGCAAAGGGGGCGTGGCAGCTCAAAATTTTTAATGACATTATACTAAGGCTGTCTCTAAGAACCTGTATACCAAAATTTGTGCTCCTAAGTGCTATAGTTACTGAGATATTCACCTAAAACACAAATTTTTTCGAGGTGTGTCTGGTTATTTGCTCATTGCGGGGGCGGTAAGGGGCGTGGCAACAATTTGAAATAAACTTGATCTGCTCTACAAAATAACGGACTTACATTCCAAATTTGGTGTCTCTAGCTCTTGTAGTTTAAAAGATCCAGGTGTTCATACGGACGGACAGACGGACAGACGGACAGACGGACAGACGGACAGACGGACATGGCTATATCGACTCGGCTGTTGATGCTGATCAAGAATATATATACTTTATGGGGTCGGCCACGCCTCCTTCTGCCTGTTACGCACATCTCGCTTCTGACAAACTTAATAGACCCCCTTTACTCTTTTTTAAAGAGTACGGGGTCTAAAAATACATGTTAAAAACATTGCTATAAAAAAACAAGAAAGAAAAGTACAGTCGAGCTCGCCCGACCGTAAAATACTCTCTGCCTTTTTTCCGATTAAATTATTAAAATCGGTCTAGAGATATTACAATGTGTAGAACTTGCATTAAAACACGTTGAAACAAAAACAATCTAAGCATAATCACACATACATCTGTTTGTCTATATGGGAATACACATACGAAAGACAAAATATGATGCATATATGTATATTCAGCGCGGCCAGCGACTGCGGGCAGCGCTGCAGACACAGGCAGCGAAAACATTCGAACATGTGCTTGTATGTTTCTATCTCGCTTGCACTCATACATGATATTCAGTCATCAAAATTGTAAGGCTTCTAGTTTTGTTGTTTATCGTGCGATTTCAACGCGCTTTTCGGGATAGTTTGATAAAGTTAGTCTCCACACAAATTATGAATTACAATACTGTACTACATAAACAAATGCCTAAAAACCGAACGAAAGTTGAGAATTATTTTTATTAATTGTGGGAATAAGGGGCGGGGCAGTCCAAAATTTTATATGTCAATGCTTTTGCACTGTCGCTAGGAACCTCTTACCATCTCTGAAATCTGTTTGTTCATACGGACGGACAGACAGACGGACATGGCTATATCGACTCGGCTTGTGATGCTGATCAAGAATATATATACTTTATGGGGTCTGCCACGCCTCCTTCTGCCTGTTACATACATTTGCACAAACCCAATATACTCTTGCTGAGAGTATAAAAAGAACCGCCATTTCGCTTCGCAAAATTGTAAAATATTTGACAAACAAAATGATAAATCCTGCCAGCTCCTATATCTTTCAATTTCCTACAAACATTGCCAGTTTGCCGACCCAATCGATGAGAAGGTCTCCTTAAATAAAATTGTTTGATTTGGGAACAAATGTTGACATACGTTTACAATAATTTATTTCTTAATGAACCAAAATGTATATTTATCTGTATACAGGATATTTGTTTGTATACACAGATTATACCAAGAACACAATTTTAAAAACATTTCTAATTTTTGTCAGGAAACCACTAAAATAAATTGTGAATTTAGGGAAAAGGAAAAGGAATATTAAATGGCAAATTAATAGCCCTAGCTGCAAACCAAACTGCAGCAGCTAATAAAAAAGCTACAAGTTTACGAACACGACTTCTACCTTTCTCTGTTTTTGCTTGTCCACTACGAATGCCTGAAGAAGTGCTTGGTATATCATCCTCGGGCAAAGCCCCAGTCGAATTAGCAGCCTGATTGGCAGCCTGATTACCAACCTCATTTTCAGTTTGATTGCCCGTAGGATCATCCTCAATATTTGGATTAGCAATAGTATTACCAGTAGCTACATTCTCCGTAGCTGAATTTTCCATTGACGAATTATTCTCCGAAACCTCCACTCTGTGTACTTGAACGTTCTCCGCAAATTGCACATGTCGCGAACGGCGTGTACGCGGAGCACGAGGGGGTCGAGTACTGCGAGGTATCTGACCACTGCGAGTAACTGGATTAGTTCGAGGGGACTGCTCGAGATAAGATAAATCATATGGTGATCCCAGCATGCGTAATTGACGGTTGATAAACCGAGAATTAATAGTAACGATATTGTCCCCATCGGCATAAGTATTGGTAGTACGGGTACCAGCTGAGGCAGGAACACCTGAGGCAGGAACAGGAACCGCAGGAGCAGCCAAAGCGTCAGGAACAGCCGAAGCGTCAGGTGCTCCTGTTGCTGCAGGTGCAGCAGTAGCTGCCGGAGAAGCAGTGGCTGAAGCGGCAGAGCCCGCAGCAGCCGAAGTAACAGGCAAATCACAATACAATAACTCAAATAAATCCAACGGCTGCTCCAACCGTCGTCTCTGTGAACGCTCAGAACGACTCGGTGATGCAGATCTGGGCCTCTTAAATTCGCGCCGTTTCATTCTACAAAAAATTATTAATTTACAAAACAATTTAAAATTAAAAATGATTTCTTTTTGTAAAAACTTTTTATATTGTCAAACAAACCTTTTATAGTTATTTTTTTTGTGAAAATAAAAATGAAAAATATATATGATACAACGATACAAAATATATTTTAGAAAATTTGAAAATTTAATTTTCAATTCAAAATCTTAGCTGTGAACTGTTTGCTTCACGCTCGAGAAGTGAACTGAATGTGTTGTAAAATGAGAGAGCTCCCCTTGGGTTGAGCCTCAAATTCTCAATGCCTACTAGGGCAAAGAATTTTAGGTAGTTTTCAGTTGATGATCAAAGTAGGCTTCAATAAAAGAGTGTAAAGGGTTGACTAAACAAAATTGAAATCCTAGTAGCTTATTAATATATGGACAGAATTAATAATCAAACTGATAATGATAGTTATTAATTCAGTTCAATTCAATTAAAATAATGATAATGATAATGATAATTCAAAATGCAAATAATAATAATTCAGAATGCTCATTGTTTCTCATATCAACTATTCTTCCGCAGTTAAACCAAAAGTTTTTAAGGGAGATCTTATTTATTTATATCTTTGTATATGTTTGTATGTGTTTATGTATGTGTTTATATGTGTGTATACGCAGAAAACGCCCAACTGGAGTTGTGTGGAATAATGAAGAGCAACAATAGAAAGGTGAGCACAGAGTGAGTTTGAGTAAGGGACTTGCTTAGAATCGACGCTTCAAAAGACGGAACAGGGACTGGCAGCGATTCACCAATTAACGTTGAGTTGTCTGCAGCAGCTTAATGGGGCTTTGGGCCATCTTGTGTGGCGGCATTGGTAACATGGCGTCATCAGGAACCAGCTGTCGTCCTACGTACATCTCGACGACGGCACCACGATCACGTGGAACCGGTGAAGGCATCGAATTCGAGCTCATTTGGCCCAAGCGCTGTTGCCCAAAATCCTTTAACTTGTTCATCTGCGTTGTTATAAAAAAAATAAATTGTTATTTAGTGATTTTATTTTTGTAAGTATTTAATCGTATTGTGTTCAAACCTTTTTGTTGATTTCTTTGTTGACAAAAACCGTAATCAAATATTTTAGAAAATATAAGAAACAAAAAATTGTTTTTAGCTCAGCTGTGAACTGTTTGCTTTACGATTTGTAACTGAACTGAGAATGTTCAGAGAGGAGAGAGCTCAACGAAAATTGAGTGATAGAAAATGACCCGCCTACTTGCACTCATACATGATATTGCATTCGGTTATCAATATTGCAACGCTTCTAGTTTTCTAGTTTATAGTGCGATTCCAATGCGCCTTTTAGGATAGTTTGATATAGTTAGTCTTCACACGAATTATAAATTACAATACTAACCTATATTAAAGAATGCCTTAAAACGGAGCGATAGTTGAGAATTACTTTTATTAATTGTGGAAAAACGGGGCGTGGCAGTCCAAAAATTTAAATGTCAATGCATTTACGCTGTCACTAGGAACCTCCATACCAAAATTGGTAATCATAGGTGCCATAGTTACTGAGATATTCGCCGAACACACCGATTTTTTCCGAGGTGTGTCTAGTTTTTTGCTCATTGTGGGCGAATGGGGCGTGGCATCGAAAAAAAAAAAGATTCTTGTATTGACTGACTAAATATGTGATCGATTGAGACCAAGCTCGAACTTGTAGCTCTTACCATCTCTGAAATCTGTTTGTTCATACGGACGGACTGTCTGCCTGTTACATACATTTGCACAAACCCAATATACTCTTGCAGAGAGTATAACAACTATTCCACAAATTTATTAAGGGGCTAATAATAAAAGATATTCACTATTTTAGAATTTAAAAACCATTTTGTTGTACATCTGAAAACTGATAGTGGATTTTAGCACAAATGTCCAGTGCTGAAAACTTTGCGGTGTTAAAATTACGTAATATAATTTTTAAATTTAAAAAAAAAATGAAATCTCTTAAAATAAACAAATTTAGTTTTGATACCAACATTTTTATTTTTAAAACCAATCCTTTGTTAAAGTAATTTCATCATTTTTATACCTTCTGTTGTTACATATTAGTCATTTTAGTTAATTGAACTAAAAAAGATATACAAGTATCTATTTAGCGTGCTTTGTGTGTGTTTTAAGCTTTAGTGGTTATAGTATTCAACGTTAACATTCACATAAAATTTTCTAATTAACCAAAAAGCCTATTAAGACCAACAACAAGGCTAACAAGGTCAGAACCGAGAGAAAGTGAGAGAGAGAGAGAGAGAGAGAGAGAGAGGTAGAGAGATGACAAACGAAATGTCTCTCCACAGTGCTACACTATTTTATGATTAGGCAACTGGCAAACATTCAACACCTTTTAGCGGTACCTAATGAAATACCCGCTGTCCCACTCGCACTCGTTACACCGTTACTCGGTGCTGTTTTAACCCGCAGTAAGCGCATAATTTTACTTATTACAATTTTATATTTTATAGATGGCAGTGTGAGCATTTTTTGGGGGTGTGAGCATAAAGGTAAAGGTGGAAAACATATTCCAAAAATTACCAATTTTGTTGCTTACGATTATTACCTTGACAATGTGCGAGTTGCACTGTTGTTGTTGTTGTTGTTGTTGCTGCTGTTGTTGTTATTAGGCCTGGCTTTTTGCTACACTCTGGAGATGACTTAACACGTAGCACATCATTAAAAATTTTGTGCCATTAATGCATAACACACACACAAACACACACACGCACACACAACATGATCAAATTGCCAATATGTCACACACACCCCCCAATGACTTTGGGTTAAGGCGGGCTGAGGGGGCGTTGGGGGGGCGGTACAGAGATGGGTAAACTAATAACGACAACGCTGCTGAAACATCATCATCTTATTTACGTCTTTTTAACACCTTACCTGCTGCAAAGCAACACTCAAGGCATATGCCCACAAACACACGCAGACACACAGACACCCAGCTACACCCACACATACATAATACACAAATCCAGGCATCGTATGCCGTTGAACAATTAACAAAAGGTAATGTAAAATTATAATTATCACACAAAAGCACATTTGTTAATTTAAGCTAAAACAAACATCGAGTCAAAACAACAACACGAGTATGTACGTGTGTGCGTGTGTGTGTGTGTGTTTCTAATGGGTGGTTCAGTGCTGCAAAGCATGCCGTGTTCCCCTCTCTCTCTCTCCCTTTCTCGACTGCTTCTTGCAAGACAAATTTTGTCGCCTAGTTTCTTGGCGCTGGGCAAAACGACCGATGCGTAACAATGAAAACTCCCCAATGTAATAAATATAAAAACAGCCGAAAAATATGCTATAAAATTATTTTCGAGCCGCAGCAACCATGAAACTTTCAACTAGAGATGGCAATTCAAATGAACTCAAAATATCGTGACCCGAAAATGGCAAAATTAACAAACAATTGGCTAAATAAGCTCAAAGTATACTTAAAATGAATTAAATGAAAAGTAAATTGAATTTTTAAGTTTTTAAATAAAGAATTAAGATACAAAATAAATAAAACAAATATTTTTGAAGAGGAAACTTTGATGATTTTTAATTAATTTTATTAAATTCAGAATATCAGTAACCATTTGTGTGATATAATAAATTAATAAGACTGATTTTCTTAATTTTTATTTAAGCTGAGACTTAGCATAACATTCAAAATCGTCCTACTTACAAAAATCTAAATCATAGATTTATTTTGCACATCAAAAAATTCAAACGAATAAAATTGTAGACAACAACCATAAATACTTAATTTTTCTCAATATATTTTATATACATATATACATATGTAGGTGTGTGGCTATTAATTAGATTTGTTTAAAATCTATAAAAAAAAAACACTTTTGAATATTAAAAACTACCAAAATTAGGAAGCATTGATATGAAAATATTCACCGGCTTTTCTTTAAGTGTTGAGCTTTTTCGAAGCTTTAAAGCTTTTACATACGCACGACTCACGAGCTGTTCACTAACATGGTCGCTGCTTAATGGCGACATAGCGAATATATCCGAGGAACAAGTAGATTTAATAGATACAAAAAGGAAGAGAGCGAGTGGGCGGCAAAGGAGGGATGTGGAAAAGTGGTCGGGAAGAGAGCGGGGCGAGAGATAGGATGTGAGAGGTTTTAGGCTTCATTGCATTGATAGTCAGTTGCTCAGCTGTCGGTTGATTTTTGGTTCGTTTGTCCTTTTTGCGGCACATAAATTTTATGTGCCAGGACCTCTGCCCTAAACCCTTTTTTGATGTACATCACTGACACACACACACACGCAGCTCATTTATGGCTCGGTCTGATAATGTATTATCATCAGTAGCGAAAAGTCGCTTATAGTTTTTGTCTTCTTGGCGACTCCAAAAATGTATTCACACACGCCTTTCAGGCGTTAATAATTTTTGTGTTTTTATTGTTCTTACTGTTGTTGTTGTTGTTGTTGTTGTTGCTTCTTTTAAGTATTTTTCTTACTCTTTGCCGTAATTTATGGACGTTACATTGTGGCGCTTCTTTGCATGGCACACACTTTGGCATTTTAATGGGCATTAATGGCTGGGTGTGAAATCGTGGGTGGTGGCACAGTATGCAAAAGGGGGTGGGGCCCAGGACTCCCCACAAAACACATTAAAATTATTGAAGTCGACAACGGCCATTAATTCGTTGCGCTTAGCGCGCAATAATGCCGCACATAATTGTTTATTAATGAACTATAAGTATTTTTATTGGCACCGCCAGCAGTTCCTCCACAAAGCAGCTCCAGTTTCACTTTCGGAATAACAATTCAGTTCTATTTCAAATCCCAGTTTCTGTTCATATTCTTAACACTTTTTTAATAGGTTCATATTTTAATTCGTAAAGATTGCACTCACTGTTCCATTTTTTCAAAGCTTTAAACAGCCAATTAATCAATATACATTAAAAAAATACCTCATGGACGTATTTAAACAAAACCAAAAGCTTCACAGTTTTATTACAAATAAATGTTTAAAAAAAAACAAATGAAGTATTTATTATACTTTTACGCTCTGCTCCTAGTTTTTTTTTTTTCATTGGTCATGGCTTAAAATAAAATGGATACATATTTAACTGTGGAGCTTCAGGATCCATAAGGTCAAACATTAAACCCACCTGTACCCTTAACGTCAAATAAACAGCTTAAGAACACTATTTCTTTTAAGTTAAATGTATTTTGAATAAGTTAGCCAATGCATCTATACACAGTTAATTTATTTCCAGCTAAGACAATTTAATCTATTTTATGCTTAATATTTTAAATTTTAGCAAACCGCAAAAAAAAAAATAACTTCGTTCTTTGATTCTCACAAAATCTGGCATTCGAATGGTTCTAACTGATTGTAATTGTAAACTGCAAAAAAAGATTTTGAATTTCCTTATAAAGATGAAACAAAAAATGTTGAATAATATAATTTTAAAATGCATATTTGGATACTTTAAAATTAAGATCCCCGCCTGAAGGTGGTCTTTGGAAAAATTATATGTCAACTTGAAACTATCTTTAGTTAATGGACCAGATGGAATTGTATTTAATATTTATATATTATTGATATATTATTTTAAAGCATCAAATTGAAGTTTACGCTTATCGAACTATGCAATTAAAATTAAGAACACTTGTATTGTTACAAATTCTTTCGACTACTGCTAAAAATACTTTTTAATTAATGGTTAACATAATTGAAACACGAGCTATTAATTATATACTAAAGTTTCTTTCAATAGTATTCCTTGCGATGTGGAATTTGCCAAAATTTTACATAATGCACAAAAAGTTTCCTAAAACACTTTATAAAACTCCAATAAGTTAATTATAATAGCTAATTAATTATATAATGCGAAATATAATTCAGATTTTGCTCACTCTCTTTTTATACTAAAAATAACATAATCAAATAGGGATTTTATTTAATTATCTGACTACATTTACTTTCCATTTTATTTCTTTTACGTTGTTTATAGTTATTAAGAAATGGGTCAATTAAAAAGAAAACGCAGCAAAAGTTTAAATGCTTAAATGCATTACCTAACACCCACACACACACACTCGTACACAAACACTCACACCAGTGCGCAGAAATAAGCACACACTGATACCCATGTGAGTGAAAGGGTTGCAAGCGTGAAGCCAATTTTGCAACCCTGATGTGAATGCGCGCGTCGAAACCTATTGAATACGCATCAGATATCAATACTTGGTCACGGACATGAGCACACACATACAGACATACAGGGCAGAAGGGGAATGTGGGAGTTTTCGTGGGTGGGGGAGCTACCCTAAGTGCGGAGGATTCGATTTCGGTGCCACAAAATGTGGCAACCAATCACATGACTGCAGGCAGCTGATTGGACAAATTTCAAAAGACTGTGACTACTCAAGTGGACAAAGGACCTTGAGGACTCCAAAAACACTATATTTATATAAAAGTATAGGAATAAGCAGAGCATCCTCTCTCTTTCTCGCCTTCCCATTTGGCGTCTCTCCCTCACTCTCTCCACTTGTGAGTTGTTGGAAAATGTGAAAAATTACATAATATGCGCTGAAAAATGTGCGTACATTTTTTTTAGCCGTTTTATTTTTTAGCTTTTTTCCAGGCTGACCATTTGCTGAGTAGCTCAATTCTGTTCTTCTTGTTCTTGTTGTTGTTTTCTCTGTTTGTTTTATGCAAAACTTTTGCGTTTTACAATTCATTGCATATTCAATTTGGTTGGGTCGACAACGAACAGGGCGAAGGGCGAGGGATACAGTGGGACACAAAGGGGCATACTGGGGCAGAGTATTGCCACAAGGGCACCCAAAACAAAAAATAAAAACATAGCAAACAAACGGCAAAGGTCCAAGCATATTAATAAGGATTTCATTAGTTTTATACATTTCTGTTTTTTTTATTTTTTAAGCGACACACACACTAATGGGTCGATACTTTTTATTTTATTTTCATATACATAAATTTTCTTTTTTTTTTGGGAGGTAGAGAAGGAGACTTTTCGGTCTCAGCGCTAATAAATGGCTATACGTTAAGATAAATGTCTGTTATTTTGTATTATCGTAGTTTGTTTGATATGAAAAGTTGACCAACTGAAAGTCCAAAAGTCAGAGGTCAGTTGAAATAATTCGTAGATTTGTCCGGTAAACTCGACTTGCATTCAGTGGGGATCAATCAGGCATGCGCTTGACGGCAATCACAAAAGGACGATAGCTTGAAAAAGGCTAACACGACCAATTAAATACCCTTTGGTTCCGGTATAAGAGAAGTCTTAAATTTAATAAAACATATCAAATCAACAAATATGGATTCCCAAGTAATGTTTTACTAGTTTTAGTTTATTATTATTATTATTATTATTATTATTATTATTATTATTATTATTATTATTATTATTATTATTATTATTATAATTATTATTATTATTATTCTTATTATAATTATTATTATTATTATTATTATTATTATTATTATTATTATAATTATAATTATTATTATTATTATTATTATTATTATTATTATTATTATTATTATTATTATTATTATTATCATTATTATCATTATTATCATTATTATTATCATTATTATTATTTTATTATTATCATATTTTTATGTACCAAATTAAACTAATAATACAAAGCTCATTGAAGTAATAAAAAAAATACGTAGTATTCTTTTCTAAAAGTTTATGTACTATATATATTTATATATAAAGTTGTGTTACTATTCCTTTAAATAGGTAATTCTCTGAAGATCATTGAAAATTTTTGAACTCTGCCGAGAGAAAAAGATTCAATGTCTGCAGTGAGCTCTTATTACCATTGTAATGGTCGGCAGCTGCAAAGAACAACATTTGTTGTTACAGCGCAAATCTGTTTCGACAAATTTGTCGCCTGCGCTGTAACGCAGGTAACGCAAGCTATGACAAACAACAAAAGAGGGGAAAATAAGATCAGGAAGAGAAATAGATAAACAAAAAATTAGAGGGGAAACTAAATGCAAGAGCGCATGAGAATAGATAAGAATTAGTACCGAGCTTTCGCATGCTGTGTGCAAATAAACGAAAAGAAGGGGAAGCAGATAAAGCAGAGAGCGGTGTTATCCGAAATGCGGATAATGCGGATAGGCAAGAGCACCGTGGGTCCATATCGGTAATATTCCAATATGAGAGCGTTGAGCATGGAATATGGGCCTATAAAAGGAGACATCTTGCCAAAAATCGCTCTTTTTCTTTGGACAATCTCCTTGGTGTCAGAAGGCCAGAACCACGTTTTTTTAAGAACCAGCAACCACGGTGCAGCCGCTTTGCTTTTTGTGTTCGCCGCCGTTTCGATTGCCGCTCAGCGCAGCAGCTATTGCTGCTTACCAAAAGGGGTACAAAAGCAAGGGTATGTGCTATAATTGAACTTAGTTTTTTAAAGAAACTAAGCTTTAATTAAATTTTGTTTGAATCTAGGTTTCAGTAAATTTTCCACCCTAACCACGGCAAAAGATCATCTGGAGCTTTAAGTCGAGGTTAGGGTGTCCGAAATTCGGATAGTCCCCAGTAAAAGAGAGGATAGAGGGGGAAAACATAACCTGCACACTATTTCGATGTCACAGTCAGCAGCAGCGTGCAGTGAAAAATAAGTGCCAAAAATAAAATTAAAAAAACCCCAATAATTAAATATAAAACATATATAAAAACATAAAAAAATCTAATGCCAATCAGTGCTTAAAACTATATATAAATAGTAGATATATATATACATACATATATCTAACAAAACGTTTGAAAAAAAAAAGAAAAAACCAGTACCTACATACATATATATATGTACTTGCGTGGGAGTGACATATATATATATATATATGTATATATGTGCATATCTCATGGGCAAATGCTGAAAAAAATAATAATGTATATACATATATAAATCGGTATGTGAACAAAGTTAACAAAATCGTAAAAACATATGGAAAATATACATATAAGTATACACACACATACACCGCCGTACCTAAAGCAGACAATCATTAAAAGACAGTGCATTTAAACATATGTAAAGGTGACAGTGGTACAAGTGTTGTTGAACGTGTGCATGAGCGTGAATTATATTTTTTTTCTCATTTTCCTTGTTGCTCATCTAAATGAAATTTAAAAAAAAAAAAAAAGGCATGCAAAAATAAAAAAAAAAGAAAGACTAAAGTTTAAAATTCTTAAATCTAAAGAAAAAAAAATAAATCGAAAACATAATATATCTATATAAATACAAAAAAAAAAAACATTTGGTACTTGCACAATACACTACACTACACAACACACGATGGAAAGCTTTCCAGCGCGGGATAAAGACATGTAAGTGATTAAGTATTATTTTATATTATGTTTGTGCGATTTTCAATTTAAATTGGTTTGAACGAATAATAATTTTTTTTGTCAAAAATTTGAATAATTGAAATATTGGAATTTTCTAAGAAATTAATTTAAATGAAGAAATATAAATATGATTTTTAAAGTAAAATAAAAGAAAATTATAAGAAAATTAGTTAAAAAAGAAAAAATGAAAAAAGGTAGAAAGAAATAACTACTTAAAGAAATTTTTATTAAATATTTTTTTTGAAATAAATAGATAAAAACATTATTTCACGCTGAAAAGAAAATTAATAAAAATATGGAGAACAACTTAAAAGTCAAAAAAAATGCAACCCCAAAAATATAAATAAATTTTTGCAATTATTTTTGATTTAAATAAAAATAAATATATATTCACTACTTATACCCTACATGCACGAAAAAACAAAAAAAAAAAGAAAAATTTAACACAGCAACAACGCTAACCAACTGGATCCTAAAATATATGCACTTTTAAATAAAATCCTATAAAAATTAAATAAATAACAGAAATGTAAACGTATCAACTATAAATAAATTAATTAGTATTTGGCATTCTTGAATAGTCGCTGAAAAAGAAATATAGAAATAGATACAATGGATCATGTTAAATAAATTGAATGTAAATCTGAAAATTATAATGAAGGTTTGAGTTTGTTATTAGGGGCTATGAAATGTTAAGGTGTTAAAATAAATAACTAGGGAATCTCACAGACTCGCCAGGAGATTCATTGGTAGGGAGGGTAAAGACCGCGAGGATCAAACAACATCTTTGATCCTGCACCGAACAATTGTATAAAGATTTTCTTTTTGTTTTTCACCTGTCTTAATAATATTGGTAACTATTGGTTTGTAATTTTGGAAGCTCGGCTTTCTCTTTTAGATTTCGTATCGTTTCAGTAGGGACTCTATAATAATAATTTTTATGTCGCGGGAACTTAAGGACACAGCAAACCCACCCCACCCCGAAAGAGCTAGGGTATTAAAGGGTCCCGACCACCGCTGTGAAACCGAGGGTCCACGTGTGTTTCATTCGAGACTCACATTGGCGTTCAATGCGTTGCCACTTAGATTTTGGCACCCATTTTGGAGCACGAACGACAGCACTAGAACACACGCGAATTGTTACATAAATTTTTTGGCGCCCAACGTGGGGCACTAAGATAGATCCTTTGTGAATACTTTGATAGTTACACCTTTTATGGTTTAGTCTAGAATGTGAAGTATATTTGTTTCTATTCTTAGTAGCCACATCTCCTACGATTGTGAGGTCCGAAATTAATATAGCTGAAATTGGATAAAATTAAATTGTTGAGGTAATGGAACTTTAGCATTTGGCTTAGATCGAATGCACTGCCGACCAATGCATTTAATATATAATTATAAACAGTTTAGCAAAATAATCGGAATAAAGATCCACACTCACAATTGTTGCTCATTTGTCTTCGATAACCTTTTTGTTTATTTTGTTTTATCGAATCGCTTATAACATTTCCAATATTGTGCTTCTTCTTCTGGAATCTTGAGTATTTAGCTAGGATTGAATACCCTGCCGAAGTAGGACAGCACATGTTTGGGTTGTTAGATGACTTTAATAAAATAATTTGGTTTTCAACCCGAAAGAAAATCTCTCGTTGCAGCATTATCATTAGTTATATATAATAAGATGATCAGTACTGCACCGCGGATTTGCTTAAACGGAAGGTAGTTGCAATAGCCCAGAATAATTTAAAATCTTTAATCATTATACAAATTGTTCAAAAAATTGTTTAATATTTAGCATCTAAAACAAATCATATGCCCCGTTTATAAATTTAATTGAATTTAAAATGCCTATAGGACATAGTCCTCCACACTCTCTCACATTTTCTGAGGACGTGAGAAATTGCGAAATTTGTTGTCAGTTTTTGACCAATACACAATCATGTTACATTACTCAGTGTAAGCACATTTTTCACAAGAATTGTATCGAAGATTGGTTAAAAACTCATGATAAGTGTCCAAATTGTGCCTCGTTGGTACAAATCCAAGACTTAAAACTAGTAATAGGTAGTTGTTCGCCTCAAGCGATGCGAGCAGATCCTTTAGCCCCAGGTCCAAGTACTCGGGCAGTGACTCGTAACTTAGCGAAGTCTCTTAGAGATGTAGATACTCAAAGGGAACATCGGGAGTTAGAAACGAATGAGGAGCCATTAGTGGAATTAGATAACAGCAATGTTACTAATCCAAATGATCGTCCTCCCTCACGAGGAATGAATGTTAGGAGAAGAGGTCGTCCTTATCGCTCGACGATTAATCGTCGGGAAGATCCGGTTGATTACTCAACCATTCAAAACATGATTGAGCAAACAGTAACTCGGTTAATGTCGTCCTTGAACATGAGCAATCGAACTCCACCTCATCCTGTACCTCGGCATTCAGTTCAGTTGTCGTCGTCGAGCCATACGTCAGTCCATCCTAGCCAAGTAGCTCAAATAATGCAAAAATGGAATATCCAGTTTGATGGTACTGAAGAGGGCTTGAGTGTAGGCGAGTTTGTGTATCGTGTAAAAGTGCTAACAGAAGATACATTAGATGGAGATTTAGATGCTGTATGTAAGCATATGCATGTTTTGTTCGTAGGAAGAGCAAGAAACTGGTATTGGAGATACCACAAGAAGGTAGAGCGAATCACGTGGCCCGAATTTTGTTTCTCCTTACGACAGCAGTATGCAGATTATCGATCAGAATTCGCAAACAAAGAGGAAATACGTTCTCGGAAGCAGAAAAAGGGTGAATCCTTTACAAACTTTTATGAGGGCGTAGTGTCTCTCATCGACAAATCATCAGTTAGTATAGAGGAAGAAGAATTGGTTGAGATCCTTAAAAACAATCTGCTCCCGGAGACGCGTCAGCAGTTGCTGTTTCAACCTGTGCATTCGGTGGGACAGTTGCGAAAGTTGGTTCGTATGTACGAAAACTTGGTTGCTGGAACCAATGACCATGTTGATGTCTCGTCTCGGGCAAAACAGCCTTTACCAAGGAGAAAGATCTATGCAGTCGATGAGATAGAGGAAGAAAATGGTCCGGATGAAATAGCAATACCGGAGATTGACGCTATTCGCCAGTCAAACATAGTTTGCTGGAACTGCGATACCTCAGGACATTTCTGGGAAAATTGTCTTGCTGAACGTCGCATATTTTGCTACGGTTGTGGTGCACCAAATGTGTACAAGCCTCAGTGCAAGACTTGTATAAAGCGTTTGTCGGAAAACCGACAAAAGGGTGCATCCAACAACAGCAGGATGCTCCCACCAAAATCAAATTAAGGGAACAAGATGCAGATAAAAATGGTACTGCAGAAACAAATCCGTTTATAGCTAATTCTGAAACAGTTGCGGATGAAATTAAGGTGCCTATGTATGCACGGCCTTATCATGAAAGGCTTAGAAATTATTTAGAAGTTAGGAATAAGATTTTTAATGAAATAAATACGTTAAAAGCAAGAAGTGCTTTGCGTTGTAGAACATATTTTAGAAGAATAAGGAAATATAGTAAGTTGTTAGTTTCTACTATTATAAATAACAAAAGTGATGCGCGTTGTTATGCCGAAGTTAGTTTTTTTAAATTTACTGAGCTCGGCTTATTAGATACTGGTGCGAATGTTAGCTGCATTGGATCCGATCTGGCCTTAGAAAACTTTGCAGAATATAGTGAATTCAAATCGCTAAAGTCCCAAGTGCAAACGGCAGATGGAAAAGCCCACGGAGTTGTTGGTGTACTTAACGCCCCAATAATGTACAAGGGAATAACAAAGTTCCTACAGCTATACATTATTCCATCAATAAAGCAAAGGCTAATTTTAGGCATTGATTTTTGGAAAAAATTCGCGCTAGCTCCTCATGTAATCAGCGCTGTAAAGTCTCATGTTGAAGAGTTTGAGACAAGCTCGGCAAATAGTCAAGTACGGGAAGAGAATGCATATCCCTTGACAGAGGTGCAGCTGCGACAGTTAGAGGCCGTAAAATCTTTATTTCCAAATTGTCAAGAAGGATTAGGTCGTACCCGTTTAATCCAACATCATATTGACGTTGGTGATGCACGTCCAGTTAAACAACGTTTTTATCCTGTCAGCCCGGCAGTAGAAACTCTACTATATGCGGAGATTGATCGTATGCTTGATCTCGATGTTATAGAACCATCGAACAGCGCTTGGAGTTCTCCCATGCGGCTTGTTGTTAAACCGCACAAAATTAGGTTATGTTTAGATGCTCGGAAACTAAATGAAGCAACGAGAAAGGATGCTTATCCTTTACCTGGAATTGAAGGAATTTTTTCACGTTTGCCAAAAGCAAACATTATTACTAAGCTAGATTTAAAAGACGCTTTTTGGCAAATTGAATTAACTAAAGAGGCAAGGCCACTAACGGCCTTTACTATTCCTGGCCGACCCCTTTATCAGTTTAAAGTAATGCCTTTTGGCTTATGCAATGCCCCAGCCACGATGTGTCGTCTTATGGACGAAATAATACCCCCAGATCTTCGAAATTGTGTGTTTGGATATTTGGATGATGTGTGTGTAGTCTCTGAGAGCTTTTCTACTCACTTAGCGGTGTTAGTACGACTTGCGGAACAATTTCGCAAAGCAAACCTCACCCTTAATATTGAAAAGAGTCATTTCTGCGTGAAGAGCGTAAGTTATTTAGGTCATATTATAGGAAGTGGTGGAATACGTACGGATCCTGCAAAGATTGAATGTATTCAAAACTGGCCCCCACCAAAGAATCTTAAACAGGTTCGCGGATTTTTAGGTATATGCGGTTGGTACCGAAGGTTTATAAAGGATTATGCCGACATCACTTGTCCTATAACGGAAACTCTAACAAAGAAGAAACACTTTGCATGGCCCAAAGAAGCACAAGATGCTATGGACAAGCTTAAAACTATACTCACTACAGCTCCAGTTTTACAAAATCCAGATTTTGGTAAAAAGTTTTATCTTCACTGCGATGCCAGTAATTTTGGAATAGGCGCTGTGTTAATACAGTTATCAGAAGAAGACGACGAAATGCCCATTGCATTTATGTCCAAAAAACTGAATCGCGCACAACGGAATTATAGCGTGACAGAAAGAGAATGTTTGGCAGTAGTTCTAGCCATAGAGAAGTTTAGGTGTTATCTGGAGTTACAGGAATTTGAAGTTGTTACAGACCACTCCAGTCTCCTTTGGCTTATGCGTCAGCAAAATGCTTCTGGTAGGCTTGCTAGATGGATTTTTCGACTGCAGACCTATAAATTTACAATTTCACATAGGAAAGGTAAGGATCATATAGTTCCTGATGCCCTGTCTAGAATTTGTGAAGAAGAGATTGCAGAGCTTGAAATCGGTCCTATAGTAGACTTGGACTCAGATGCCTTCTTTGACACTGAGTATCAAGATCTCAAGAAAAAGTTTTCGCTGCAACAGTCTAAATTCCCAGACATTAAAATTTCTAGCCAGTATATTTATATACGAACGGAACATTCTAAAGGACTTGAAGATCACGATGAGAGTTTGTGGAAATTATGGATTCCAACACGGCTAAGAGCCGAAGTTCTTAAACAAGCTCATGATAGTGTGATTTCATCCCACTGTGGTATGCAGAAGACAATAGAAAAGCTGCGAAGGAACTTGTTTTGGCCCGGATTGGCTAACGATGTACGCAATTATATCCGTAGCTGCGATACTTGCAAAGCAACAAAAGCACCTAATCAGATTCTTAGACCACCAATGGGTTTACAATCACCCACATGCAGACCATTCCAAAGGCTCTACGTTGACATTTTGGGACCGTATCCAAGAAGCAAAAGTGGTAATATAGGGTTGCTTATTGTCTTAGACCATTTCAGCAAATTTCATTGGCTTTGTCCTCTAAAGAAATTTACATCTTCTGCTATACAAGAATTTTTGCTTAAACACATATTTCATTGCTTTGGAGTTCCTGAAGTATTAGTTAGCGATAATGGCACACAGTTTCGTGCTAATGAATTTAATGCATTCCTTACAGAACTTGGGGTAAGACACGTATATACAGCCTTGTATTCGCCTCAGAGCAACGCGGCGGAACGTGTAAATCGTTCGCTTCTAGCTGCTGTTAGGGCATATCTTAAGGGAGACCAGACTGAATGGGACACAAATATAACTGCTATATCCTGTGCGTTAAGAGCTGCAGTTCACCAGTCCTTAGGTTGTTCACCATACCAAGCTTTGTTCGGATTGAACATGATCACTCATGGCGACGATTATCGTCTACTAAAGAATGTATCTTTATTAGAAGAGCCGCATGGAGCTGTTCCTAGAGCAGATAAACTTGCCTTATTGCGAAAGGATTTGCAAAAGAATATTCGTACAGCTTATGAGCGTAATGCAGCTCAATATAATTTGCGATCCAAACCGGTGTCTTATAAAGAAGGTCAAGAGGTATTTAGAAGGAATTTCTGCCTTAGTAAATTTTCTCAAAATTTTAATGCTAAATTGGCACCACAATTTGTTAAATGCCGCATTAAGAAAAAACTTGGAAATAGCTTTTATATCCTAGAAAATTTACAGGGACAAGAGGTAGGAACATATCATGCAAAAGATATTCGTATCTGATTCCCGCTAATCTTCTATCTATCGAATCAGATTATCGTGTGTGTAATGGTCGGCAGCTGCAAAGAACAACATTTGTTGTTACAGCGCAAATCTGTTTCGACAAATTTGTCGCCTGCGCTGTAACGCAGGTAACGCAAGCTATGACAAACAACAAAAGAGGGGAAAATAAGATCAGGAAGAGAAATAGATAAACAAAAAATTAGAGGGGAAACTAAATGCAAGAGCGCATGAGAATAGATAAGAATTAGTACCGAGCTTTCGCATGCTGTGTGCAAATAAACGAAAAGAAGGGGAAGCAGATAAAGCAGAGAGCGGTGTTATCCGAAATGCGGATAATGCGGATAGGCAAGAGCACCGTGGGTCCATATCGGTAATATTCCAATATGAGAGCGTTGAGCATGGAATATGGGCCTATAAAAGGAGACATCTTGCCAAAAATCGCTCTTTTTCTTTGGACAATCTCCTTGGTGTCAGAAGGCCAGAACCACGTTTTTTTAAGAACCAGCAACCACGGTGCAGCCGCTTTGCTTTTTGTGTTCGCCGCCGTTTCGATTGCCGCTCAGCGCAGCAGCTATTGCTGCTTACCAAAAGGGGTACAAAAGCAAGGGTATGTGCTATAATTGAACTTAGTTTTTTAAAGAAACTAAGCTTTAATTAAATTTTGTTTGAATCTAGGTTTCAGTAAATTTTCCACCCTAACCACGGCAAAAGATCATCTGGAGCTTTAAGTCGAGGTTAGGGTGTCCGAAATTCGGATAGTCCCCAGTAAAAGAGAGGATAGAGGGGGAAAACATAACCTGCACACTATTTCGATGTCACAGTCAGCAGCAGCGTGCAGTGAAAAATAAGTGCCAAAAATAAAATTAAAAAAACCCCAATAATTAAATATAAAACATATATAAAAACATAAAAAAATCTAATGCCAATCAGTGCTTAAAACTATATATAAATAGTAGATATATATATACATACATATATCTAACAAAACGTTTGAAAAAAAAAAGAAAAAACCAGTACCTACATACATATATATATGTACTTGCGTGGGAGTGACATATATATATATATATATGTATATATGTGCATATCTCATGGGCAAATGCTGAAAAAAATAATAATGTATATACATATATAAATCGGTATGTGAACAAAGTTAACAAAATCGTAAAAACATATGGAAAATATACATATAAGTATACACACACATACACCGCCGTACCTAAAGCAGACAATCATTAAAAGACAGTGCATTTAAACATATGTAAAGGTGACAGTGGTACAAGTGTTGTTGAACGTGTGCATGAGCGTGAATTATATTTTTTTTCTCATTTTCCTTGTTGCTCATCTAAATGAAATTTAAAAAAAAAAAAAAAGGCATGCAAAAATAAAAAAAAAAGAAAGACTAAAGTTTAAAATTCTTAAATCTAAAGAAAAAAAAATAAATCGAAAACATAATATATCTATATAAATACAAAAAAAAAAACATTTGGTACTTGCACAATACACTACACTACACAACACACGATGGAAAGCTTTCCAGCGCGGGATAAAGACATGTAAGTGATTAAGTATTATTTTATATTATGTTTGTGCGATTTTCAATTTAAATTGGTTTGAACGAATAATAATTTTTTTTGTCAAAAATTTGAATAATTGAAATATTGGAATTTTCTAAGAAATTAATTTAAATGAAGAAATATAAATATGATTTTTAAAGTAAAATAAAAGAAAATTATAAGAAAATTAGTTAAAAAAGAAAAAATGAAAAAAGGTAGAAAGAAATAACTACTTAAAGAAATTTTTATTAAATATTTTTTTTTGAAATAAATAGATAAAAACATTATTTCACGCTGAAAAGAAAATTAATAAAAATATGGAGAACAACTTAAAAGTCAAAAAAAATGCAACCCCAAAAATATAAATAAATTTTTGCAATTATTTTTGATTTAAATAAAAATAAATATATATTCACTACTTATACCCTACATGCACGAAAAAACAAAAAAAAAAAAGAAAAATTTAACACAGCAACAACGCTAACCAACTGGATCCTAAAATATATGCACTTTTAAATAAAATCCTATAAAAATTAAATAAATAACAGAAATGTAAACGTATCAACTATAAATAAATTAATTAGTATTTGGCATTCTTGAATAGTCGCTGAAAAAGAAATATAGAAATAGATACAATGGATCATGTTAAATAAATTGAATGTAAATCTGAAAATTATAATGAAGGTTTGAGTTTGTTATTAGGGGCTATGAAATGTTAAGGTGTTAAAATAAATAACTAGGGAATCTCACAGACTCGCCAGGAGATTCATTGGTAGGGAGGGTAAAGACCGCGAGGATCAAACAACATCTTTGATCCTGCACCGAACAATTGTATAAAGATTTTCTTTTTGTTTTTCACCTGTCTTAATAATATTGGTAACTATTGGTTTGTAATTTTGGAAGCTCGGCTTTCTCTTTTAGATTTCGTATCGTTTCAGTAGGGACTCTATAATAATAATTTTTATGTCGCGGGAACTTAAGGACACAGCAAACCCACCCCACCCCGAAAGAGCTAGGGTATTAAAGGGTCCCGACCACCGCTGTGAAACCGAGGGTCCACGTGTGTTTCATTCGAGACTCACATTGGCGTTCAATGCGTTGCCACTTAGATTTTGGCACCCATTTTGGAGCACGAACGACAGCACTAGAACACACGCGAATTGTTACACCATACCAGTATGTGTGTGTGTGTCTGTATGGGTGCATGGGTATATGTGTGTGTGTGAGCGAAGGCTTTTTGTCTCTATTAAATTAATCGACGCTCATTTTTCCAACTTAACAAAACGCAGTGAAAAAAAAGTATAAACGATAAAACATTTGCTGGCCGCCTCATTCCGTCCCCCTTCCGCTGCATCTACTTATTTGCCAGCGTTGTCCCACCCATTTTACATTTATTTTTTTTCATTTCACTTGTATTTGTTTTTCACTTTTTTTGTGTTTTGTTGCTTTTAAGTAGCACTATTTTTTAAGGATTCTGTTTTGGGGCAGCCCATTCCACGGGCATCGCATCTAAAACAATTTTATTTTCTGTGCGTTTTTCATGCTTATCAAATACAAAACAAACGCACACGAGGGTTGACTCTGTTCCTGGGTTTAGGGTTGGGTTTTTTTTTTTAGCTTGTGCTTGGGTATTTTCTCGATTTTTCCTCGTCGAGTTTTCCATGCTGCGGTTACTGGGGACTGCTTGTGGCATTTATGTTTCATTTGGCATTTTTGATGCGTTTTATTTTTTAATTTTTATTTTTCTCTGCCGGTTTTCTTTCAAGCATCACATTTAAAGTGACATTTCAATCAATCAGCGCGGGTCACTGGGCATTGAGGGGATTTCTTTCATTTTTTTTATGGCTGTTTGTCGGGGTTCCTGTTTGGGATGTTTAAATGCACGATTTATCGCCAGTCATAGATTGTCCGATTAGGCTGTCGAATGGAAGGCACACAGCAACATTTCTTTTTTTGGAAACTTTACATAATGTAATTGTCATTTTGTTTTCGAAATGAGATGCAGACAAAGTGCAATATCCAAACTTATCACTGTCTTTCTCTTAGATTGAATTTAAAACTGTATAGCAAAATAATATTATGATTTAGAAATTATTTTAAAATAATGTTTAAGTTATGTGAGGATATATTCTTAGCATAAATCTTAAACGTAATTCTAAACTTCAAGCCAATTTTATCAACTGGACAACTGTGAAAAAAAACACTTTTCAGTGGCATAAAAATCCTTTATTGGAACAAAGGAATAAAAGAAAGTGACGTTGACTTATTGGTTGGGGGAAATCAGTGAAAATCAGAAGAAAAGCAGCATAAATAAACACATCAACACAAAGACAAAACTTTTGCTGGCCTACGGCAGACTGTGAACTCCGACTGGCTACAGTACTCATACTCTATGACGAACCCAATCCTAACGCTAATACCGCTCATGTGCGTGAATGTGTGGAAGTGTGTAGGTGTGTAGGTGTGTGTGGGTGTGTGTATGGAATGTCTTTGGCTTTGTCTGAAGACGACGACAACGCAGCGGAAGTTGAAAACAAAAAGCATTTTTTAATTGCTTCAGATAAGACGCAGCACACATAACTTGCCCCCAGTACGCTCCACGCCCCCAACTCCCAGACTACCCCTATGGGGCCAGAAAAGGAATGAGTATATATAAACAACACAGGAACGAAAGAAAAGAAAAGAAAAGCGGCAATTTTACAATTCAGCGCACATTTTGATGAGCTTCATAATTTTTGCTGCTCATTGACGTTCCCACTCATATCACTTTGAAAGTAAGTTAGCCGCTACCCCCCCCTTCCTTTCAACCCCTTTTTTGCTACCTTATCTCCCTCCACACGTTCTGAACGGTTGACACAGCCTAGACGACAAAACCTGAGCTCATTTACACATTCGAGCTATTAAGCAGATAAGACTTCAAATGGGTGGAAAGAGACAGTGAAACATTGGTTAGTAATCGATATAATCAGAGAGAAAGAAATAGCAAAAGAGGGAGAGAGAAGAGGCAAAAGAGTGATAGAATAAGTAAGGAAGAAGCTAGCGAGCAGAGTTGGTTAAAACTACCATGAAAAAAAGAAAATAAGTCAAGAGCAAGAAAATGAGTTAAAGCTGAGAAAAAGATTTAAAAAAAATAAGAAAATAGAAAGGGGGAGAAAGGGGAAAGAGACAGAAAAATTTGAGGTTGTACTATGTACTTTCATTCTCTTAGTATAATTATGTATTTTTTGCTCTTAAATTCCTAACTTACTTTACTCGAATTTAGTCAGACAGATATATGATCAATAATTGATGGAATAAACAAAAATTAATGGAGATCTTAATATAAAATGGATTAAAACAGACCACTAGTTTAAGTGAAACACAAATATAGTGAAAAGACAGTGCAAGACATAGCCGGACTGTATATAGGTAAGTATAGGTAGGTAAAATGAGTGTTTAAAGGAAGAAATGCAATCGAATTACAAAAAAAGATAATCTTCATATTTTTTGGATTTTTTTAACAATTTTTCCATCGATTTTTAATCCATGAAACAACTTTTTCTAATAAAATATTCAAAAAAAAATAACAAAATATGTTGGCACCTACATGACTAGTGTAGGGCACTAAAAGTTTCCTTAGAACTTAAAAATAATTTTATGACGCTGAATTTTCATACACTTTACACTTGTACACACACACACACCCGCACACCCATAGACAATGTTAGGTATGTGCGTCGTATGTCACACAATTATCAAACGCTCTATCTGTTTCTTAGCATCAGTCAGTCAGAGTGCCACGCCCACAAGACGAGGGCGAGGGGTAGTGAGAGAGAAAAAAGGTAGACAGTCAGTTGTCGTGTTTACACAATTACATGCATTTTACGCTACATAAACGAGATTAGTGCGTTGCTTACATTTGCCTAACTTCTTTTGACACAATGCCGCACGGTATGCGCAACGTTGGCCCCATTAACAGAAGACACAGCCCCCGCCCCCAAACACACACACACACACATTCCCGCCCAACGTTTCAGCCTAGACGAAAGTTGGCTAAAAGATACGAGCCAACAACTCTTTGAGCCTTGAATGACTCTGACACAAGTCGGCAAAAAGACAGCCTCAATTGCTTTGCTTGCCTTGAACTTTTTTCTCTCTCCCACACTGAATCTCCTTCTCCACCTCCCCCTGTCCCCCTCTCTCTTTCCATTGTTAACAACGCGTAAATTTTGCACATCTTTTGTTCAAGAACGGACCAAATTTATAGAGAGTGTATGAAAGAGTACTTATATGGCAACATACACATATCTATATTTTTTATGACTTTTTGTTGATCTTGGCAACACTGGCAGGCAGAGTTGCCACCCTCATGCTTTTTAGCGTCTTGTTTATGTGTTTAACAAGCTCTATCAGCGCTTTGTAAACACCAAATGCATCTCATTATTTTCCTTTTTGTTTTCTTTCTTTTTTTTTTTGGGTGTGGGGAAATATCTTGTAGCAACCTATAAACAAAGTTCCATTTTCTTCGATTCCCTATAGCATCATAAATATAGATAATCTGTCAGACTCCTCGTTGTTCTTGGTTTATAGCTTCAAACTTAAGCAAGAGCTCAGCAATCGGAAAAACAGTTCATCAAAAAAATATTTTGTATTAAAAGTAACCCAATGAAATATTAAATATTATTATTAATACTTTTATGCAAAACAGTTCTTGCTAATAGCTTTTCACAAACAATCAATCAATAAATTTCCCTTACATCATTGCAGTCGATTAATTACTTAAACTAACAAGTATGATGATCAATAAATCAAAAATTAAATCTGTAAGTCAAATCAATAAATTTCATTCATTAGGCATTATTCAATTAGTCAATCTATCAATCACTTAATTTTATTATAGTAAGCTGTCAACAAGCTGCATCAATCAATAATTTTCCAATTAATCAATCAATTAATCAACCAATAAATAACCAGATATAAGCATCCGTTTTGCATTAATAGATAACTAGTAAAACTGCTGTAAAATTATGCATAACTGCTGTTTAATCAATCTACTGAGCTGCAGAATGCTCCACTTCATTATATAAACAAATTAGTATGATTTAATTAAATACACAAGTTAACAATTTGTGCTTTATTTAGGTAGTGCTTTGCTTGCAATTAAAGGTCGATGGATGCCCTTTACCACCTCAAACCTACACTTCCCCCGCCCACCAAGTAGCCCATAAAAGTGCCAAAAACTCATTGACTTATGGGCCAAGTTTTGTTTAATGCCAAAGCGTTTCTAATTGAAATACTCCCAACCGTTTTTATTTTGAGGCCATTAATGTGCACCGGTGAAGAGCATATTAAAATTGAATTTCAAAATATATATATAGAAGTGCATAAGTATTATAAAGATTATTATTATTGTTATTACTAGTAGTAGATCTATCTATATGCTTATAAATTAGCATTTCTGTCGGCCGATGTTGGACGTTCGTTATTTAGCTTGGAATGCGATATTAATGGCAAATTAAAAGCAATAAAAAACAGATGTGCTTAACGTAGCACAATTTACGCGACCGTCCACCCATACACCTACCCCTAGCCCTACACCTTCCCCTACCCCTTCCAACAGTGCTTAACTTTTAAGGGGGGAGTACGGCGCAAGACGGTGCGAAATGGTATGGGAACTCACCTTAGACAAGAAGTTGGCGTCGTTGTCGTTATGAAAATGACTTTGCTCTTTGCTGTTCCTTTTTTTTTTGTATTTTGGGTAGTGGGGTAAGGGGTTGGGGTAAGCAGTATACACACACACACACATACACAGACAGACACACACTTGTGCAAAAAAGTTTTGCATTCAAAATTTTTGGTCTGTTGCTACTGCTGCTGCTAGTACAGCTACTGCTACTGCTACTGCTACTGCCTTTGGCTTATGCAGTTTATCATTTTGCTCCATCCAGGTGGGTAATTTTAATTTTAAGCTTGAGTAATGACAATATTTACTTCCACTTAAGCGACAGCGTCACACGCTTTAATGGCATTTTGATTTGAGCTCTTCTTCTGCTTCCTCTTTCTCTTCTTGTTGTTGTTGATTTTTTTTGGTTGCCCTTGGCAGTTACTTTTTGTCGCTCACTGTAGCCAAAGGTCCAACAGCTGTTGACAGTTTCTTCGTGTTTGTGGCAACATTAACCAAAACAAATCGCTAAACTAAATGCATAATTGAAAGTTGCCTGTAACACAGTAGAGCTTGACTATACGGGCAATAGAATTGTGAACAACATTTAATGGGCGTGAGAGTAAATTTCTTCAAAGGACCTAAAAAGAATGCTTAAAAGCAAACAACCTCGTCTTGGATAAAGCTTAAGAACTTTCAAAAACGTAAATGATAGTTAAATAATTAAAACTGGTAATATTATAAATATTTAATTTTAATTGAAAATTTGCAATAAACCTAAACAAATAGACGGACTTTCATTCCAAATTTGGTGGCTCTAGTTCTTGTAGTTTAAAAGATGCAGATGTTCATACAGACTGACGGACAGACTGATGGACAGGCGGACAAACAGACATTGCTATATTGACTCGGCTGTTTATACTGATCATGAATATATATACTTTATGCGGTCGGCCACGCCTCTTTCTGCCTGTTACAAACTTAATTAACCTCTCTACTCTTTTTTGAAGTCAGGGTCTAAAAAACTTAATAATTTCTATTTACAGAGGAGTCATAACACAACCTTAAAACTAACCAATAATTATAGAATTTTCACTACTAAAATTCATTTTTAATATATTCAATACTTTAGAAAGAAAATAGACTGAAATGTCTGGAACTATCTTAGGAACTACTTCTGTTCTTTTAACATCTGAAAACTGTCACTAAGTTAAAATTTATTCCTTTAACTTATTTATATATTCGACTTGAAATAAACCTTTGAAATTCTGCAGCTATTTAGCTCAGTTACAACTTACAACTTTTAATTCCTATATTAAACTTTAGAACTATTTGGGGATTTAAAGAACAAGTTCATTAGCAATTGACAAGGGCACAAAACACGGTATATGAAAGGTATGAAAATTGTTGAGTGCTAATTGTGAGCATTATCAACAGCATTATTAGCATTATTGTCAGGACATTTGTGTGTACCGTACAGAGGACGGAGCTCTCTGAATTATGCAATATAGAGAACTGTAAGGAAATAATACAGGGTGTAGGGTATGGTAGGGTACAGCGTACAGGGTGGGTGACAGCGTCCGCGAAGTCAAACCAAAAACCGTTCGTTGTCCTTGTCGTTGTCATCAAATGCAAAAATCGCAAGGCGAGTTTCCTTTTCCTTTCACTGACTGTGCTGCAGAAATTTCCAAAAATTCTATTATTATTAATAGAGGCGAAAAAAGGGGTGTTAGTAGGGAGAAGAGTAGAGGGGAGTGCAAATGGGTAGAGAAAAAGCGGAAAAGCTGGCAAATGAATGTGACTGCCTAGGCATAGAGAATGCCGCAAAAGGCGACCATGACGACTGACGTGGAATGGGCAGGAAAATGGAAAAGTGCAGGCAAAAAGGAGAAAGTAGAAGGCAAAGAAAGGAGATGGGAGAAAAGAGGAAAAGCAGAACGATGTCGTCGTTGCTGTCGCTGTCGCTATCGTCGTGGTATGCGTTTGTCTTTTGGCCAAAAGTACTAGTACAATAACCCGAAAAATGCACACAGTTTGCATTATAATGCGAAATTTTCGATTGCTCATTTGTGGCATTTACTTTTTACTATAAAAGTTTTATAGCCAAGCGGCTGAAGATGGCGCGACCAGTGACAACAACAACAGCAACAACAACAACGAGTGGAACGACAACCACGACAGCTACAAAATTTTACACAATGTCATCAACGTCGCTGACAATGTTAGAATACTGCAGCTTCTGTTTGCTTCTGGACAGGGTCCCAGTCGGTCCGGCTTGAAGACCCTGTACTAAAAAAACATAACTAAGTGCTGTGAGTCTTGTGTTAAAAATAAAAATAATTCGTAACACCCATATATACTTATGTATTTGTATATACAGTGAAAACTCGTATAATCGGAGAGAGAGAGAGACGTCCTAAGCGGACTGGCTTCCGTTAAGAGAGGTTTCACAATGTAAATTTGATAAGCAACAACTTCCAAGACGATATCGAAGTCTAGCAGAGCTAGAACTATGTACCATCAAGTTTGAACACTACTTCACTTTAAAACTAACACTACTTACAATAGACATCAAAAATTCAATAAGTACAGGGACTATTACTGGCGGCTCTCTCGACTACAGATTTTTCTCTAAGTTTGAGACAGTCTTCAACTGACAACTCCCCTCGTTTCCCCCACTGCGACACCCCCAAAATCCCCACCGCAATCTACAGTCTGTCTATGCCTCGATTCACAATTGTCTGTGTGGGTGTGAGTGTGTTTCACTGTGAGTGTGTGTGCGGGTGGGTGGGTGAGTGCAATTTTTGCGCTCGAAACTTAAAGGATTACTTTTGGCTAATTTTGCAATGCTCTGAAACTGGAAGAGGGAAATTCTGTTAGAGGCAAAGGGAATCACACAACAATTGCCTTTATGGCCAGGTCCGCGGAAAACTTAAGAAACCGTTGAAATTGTCTCTTGTTTAGGCCTTTACTTTGATGTAGCTATAATGTATTGCACAAAATGAAGTTGTTGCATTCAAGTATGAATTAACTTTGTATTTAAATAAGACATTTACGGAAGTTAATTTCAAAAAGCGGTTGGTAGATCGTATTGGGTTAAATTTAATAAACAGTGACAACAGTTAACGCACACTGACAATCTTTAACTAAAAATATAAAATATACCTGATTAATCGAAGATACCGAAAGCCTTTAAAATAAGGAAAGCCTGAACAAGTCTACTTATTAACTAAAATTACTTAAAGACAAGTGTTTTAAACTGAAGAATCTTTTATATGTTATATACGATATTATTTAAACATATTTTTTTTGTTGCCGTTTAAGTTCTTTTTTAATTCTATGTGTATTTTAAAAAATCTTAATCTATTACTAATAAGAATAGATTATTCTTATAGTTTTTAACATATATATTTATGTTTCAATATTTTAATATTTCAAGAAATTATTAAAAAAGTTGTGATATAGACCGGGAATAATATAAAGATATGTCTAAGACATGGGAAAATTGATTCATCTGGATATTAATATAGAATTGCAAATGGATATAGGCATGAACAAAAAATATAAATATTAAAGAATAAATAAGGATAATGATATAAATATTCATATATACATAGATTTATATAAATGCAGGTAAGTAGAATGAAAGGTATAGTTGTAGATATAGATATAGATATAGATATAGATATAGATATAGATATAGATATAGATATAGATATAGATATAGATATAGATATAGATATAGATATAGATATAGATATAGATATAGATATAGATATAGATATTTATATATACATCTACATTTCCATATACATCGTTAATGGTTTGGCTATAGCTATGGATATAAGCAATTCCTTTTTGCGGTTCAACTGCTTCTATTTTCGCTCCTCTCAAATCTAAGAGACGCCCCCAACTCCGGATTCAGGTAGATTAGACGCAGTCAGCCACATCGTTGTTTCGTCCTCCATCCATCCAAGCTCCACCCCTCCTTCCCCTTCCCGCGCTTATATTAAAACCATTTTTCGCTTATTACCAAAAAATTTAAATATTTTGAAAATAATAAACTGCGGGTGAGTTACTAAGTGGCTGACTGCCTGGTGGGTTATATGGTTGATGGCTGATGGCTGGTCGGGTGGCTCGGTGGTTGGGTGGGTTTTTGGATGGTTTAGGTATGGGTAAGTATAAGCATTGGCATTGGCATTGACAAGACTCGCAGCCGCCACAACGCCCACAAAAGAGCAAACAATGTTGCTGGTTTTCGGACCGAGCCTGAATTTTTATGGTGGATGGGGGGGTTGGGGGGTGGTAGTGGGGGGAGAGGCAGCATGCCGCGAGTTTGAGGCAAGCAAATGATGCTAAGCATGCGCTGGCCCACCTTTAACCCAACCAGCCTGTCACTGTGCCATACTGCCATTCAACCATTCAGTCCTCCCTCCATCCTTCAAGGCCCCATTACTAATCCTCCAACCCGAAAACCAAACCAACGTTGATGCTCGCTGTGCGCTATCAGCGCGACTCGTGTTGATTGTCGCGCGTTGCCATCAATGATGCCACACACACACACACACAGCTATATATACATACACACACACACACACACGTAGTGGCACCTGCCACATGCCAGTACCACAAATACTCAGCTGCTAGCCAGGCCCGCATATCCATTTAGCCAAGTGTTGCAGGTCGAATTTTCATACCCATTACGCGACCACTGAAAGGGTATGCTCTAGTTGTGGCAGTGTTTCTAATGACACAAAATCTTTTGTAGTCAATAAATACTTAATAATAAATACAAAACTCTTAAAGTTATGAATATTTTCTACATACAGTGAATTTTTTATTGTTTAAGGCTCTGGGGGTTTATTTTAAGTACTCCGATTTTAATATTCTTCAATAAGCATAGGTTTTAAAACAATTAACCCTTCAAAACATAAGACACTTTTGTCACATAAATAATCTAAATTTTGACACGTTAGCACATGTTGAAAAGATTTTTCCTAGTTCCACTTCCAGACCGCACACTTCACACATTAACTTGTATACAACAGTCACAGAAATCTGAAATCTGTTTTAAATTTCTGAGAAATGAAACGCTTAAATAACAAACTTTATTGCCTTATCAAAAAAAACCAAAAAATATCTGTACAAAATTTAAAACAGAGTAAATTTGTTACATTGTGGAGTATATCTCCAGAATCAAAGGCAATAATATACAAAACTTCAGAGATCACGCACTGAAAAGCTAAAAACTTTAATGTTACTGAATCACCTCCGATTATTAATCAACAAGAAATATCAGAAACTTTTACTATCTTTAAAAAGCTCATTATAACTGACATTTTCTTAAACTGAGCACCAATTACAATGACATATCGCATTAGTTATTGCAACTTGAAGAAACCCAGCAGAAAGAGCGCTAAAAGTAGGCAACATTTTCTAAAAATAAGAACACAAATTAAGAAGTATACTATTATAAAACTAATAACTTATATTTTCATTTCTCTAATCAGATTAAAACTGAATTATTATTTTTTTAAAACTGTATTTTGTTTTCAAGTAAAAAATCTCATACTCAAGCTGCGTTTCGGGTGTTTTAGTGTCGGTTACACTCGACTCTACCTTAACTATAATAAGCATCAAGTTTTCTACTGTCTTTTTAGACTTGTTTGAGTTTTCATATCATCGTCATCATCATCTCGCTCATGGTTGTAATCATTATGATATCGTAATGTTGTTGCTGATCATAATGATGATGAAGTCGCGTAGTGTCATATTTTTATGATTTTTATGTTAATTCATAAGCAGCCCTCAGTCCTCATCGCGGTTATGCTCCAGAATCGAGAGTGTTGCCAAATGCTTTTTAATCCTTTTAATGAAAATTAGTTCCTCTCAATATCATTTAATATATTTTCTTTCGCTTGGGTTTTCATTACTCTGCCACTGCTGGTTTTCTTGGGTTTTGCCCACCGCCCACACACACACACAAACACACCTACACACAGCTCAGCATTCTATTCTGCTGTTTTCACAGGCATTATCATAATTTCTGTTTGCAACCCTAAATCAACACTTGCCCCATGCTGTGCGTCTCGATAAAGGGTTACTGACTGTTCCACCAACTGCCCCGCCCCCTCCAAAAAATCCGCCCATCCCACCACTTGAATGTGGCATATATCACAAGTCGCTTCTGTTCGTACTCTTCCACCGGTTCCAGCTGCCATTGTCTTTGTCTTTGACCTTTAACGTTTGATTTTCTATGCGGCGTTAAATGCCTGTTCCACTCCCCCACTCCTTACATAACCCCCTTCTCCACTCCCCAACACTACGACCCTGTCGCTGTCGTTCACGTGGCTTCTTTGGCAAATTGAAAACCCAAAAGCACTAAAAATTAATGTCCGTAGCGAAGGTGTTGCCATATTTCTTAAACCAACTGCCAGACCAGCTATCCACCAAAGGAAAACTGAGTGGATTTTACCAATGCCACAGGAAAAGCTTAGACAAAACATTATCACAACACTCGCAGACAAAGTACAATCGAATAATCTACAAAGTAGCACTCTTAGGATTACTAAACTGATGAGATTAATAATATAGGTATATTGAAATTATTTTTAAAATAATTTAATGTATGTAATTACTAAGCAGTTGATAAAACCAACGTTAATAAATCGATTTAAAAATAGAACATCAAAATATTTGTGACCAATATAGTATAGCTTAATAAAATATATTACATATGATATTATTAATTTATTTATTACATAAACACTAAAATTATTTTTGTAGATCTGTGTTTAAAATAAACTATTAAAAAATCATTTTATAATCCACTAAGTAAAGCTTTATAAAATTTGTCTTAGACAGTATTTTACAGGGTTGCCGATCAAGAGGAATTTCATGCTCAACTAAAAAGTCTTCCACTTAAACGCAGTAGCCCTGAATTTTTATTTATCGGTATTTTAGCGTTTCAACGCAAAAAAAAGATACAGATGTAGTTTTATTACAACCTGCGTTAGAGTGGAAATTGAGTTTGACAATTTAACAAAAATTTTATAAATAAAGCACAAATGTTATTAAAAAAATCGATGGTTACAGAACACCATTCAAATTCAATGCAGATAAATGTGTGTCCGAATATAGTAAAGAACCAAATTGTTAAAATTAACATAATAATTATACCATTTTTTAGTTAAGCTAGAATGTATTTATGATTGATATGAACTCTGATTTTGGAACAGCGAAATTCCAAAAAAACTAAAGAATTTTTTATGAAAGTGGTTCTGGGCTCATACGCAGAATACCAGATAGTTACTGAGCTAATCAGATGTTCCAAGGCAATGGTCATTTTGAAAATAATTGTTTTCAATTTGATCCAAGTTGTTATACATAATTTTGATATATGATTTTAACGAGGAAATATTCCATTTTATATTTATCCGCTTCTGCATTATTGTCTTATTATCATTATTATATTATAGATATGTTTTCACAAGTCAAAAAGATAAAGTGTCGTCTCATTGCCCTACAGTTTCAAAAACATTTTAACATTACAAACTTATTTAAACATTAGCAGTTGTTCGTTGTTTGGGAATTTACTAACGTTTTCAGTGTATTTCCCTATAACTATCCTTATCATATTTGATACAAATCAAAGAACTAAACAGCTACATGGATTGGTCGAAAATTGGTTATTTGTATGGGAAACACATTCTCTAGATCAAGTACGGGGTCATATGCAATCAACTAGTTTTAATCGGGTTCATCCAAATTGCTGATGTCATAAATTTTTAGTTTACTTTTAAAGAAATCAAAGTCCTTTTTGACAAAGCTGTCAAATTCAAAAAAAAAGTATTTTCAGCTCTGTGCAGTTAAATTCTAAACTAATTCGGAAATTACGGGTTATTTTCCGTGTGGCTACTTGTGAATGAACTGTAATAATTTCCACTTAAGTATAAATAAATTAATAAACATCTTTATTGATTTCTCATCAATGCTGAAATAATAACATGTTTATTATGTAATAATTCATAAAAAGTTGCACAAAATTGTTGGGTTACATAGGATGGTTTCGCAATTAACTAAAAATTTGTTGCATTTACAGCTAGCTGATGGGGAAACTGTGATCAAATATGTATCTCAAACTCGCTTGTTTGCGTTGTGCGTTCGATTGTTTTACTTTTTTTTTCTTTTTTTTTCCTCATTTATTCTATCTTACTCTAACTAGCTCGCTATCTCTTTTCAATAAGGTGTTCTGGCTATGAGAAATGTTTGCATTTTTAGTTATAGTATTCGATCCAAATCGTTGGCTGTGGAACGCGGGATGCAGAATGCTAGATGTTAAGTCTTCATGAGCAACCAAGAACCTAAGTAAAAAGTGCTTTAGACAAATGTATTTCATTAAAAATGTACATTTGACTTACCTCCAAAAACAAAAAAGAGAAGTTATCATATTAATATATAGTAGAGTCGGAAGAAGATTCACTTATATTCTAATCCTCGTCGTGGCTATCGGCCTTTGGTGGTGCAACTTTACGATTTTTGGCATCTTTTTTGCTTGCCTTGGGTCGGGTACGTCGATCAATCACCTTGCGCTTAATACCCTGCTTATCCAATTTCTCCTGATGACGTTTCTGAAATGCTAGCAGTGCCTGTCGCCGACGATTCTCATTCAGTTGTATTGCCGCCTCCCAATCACGGCCCATGGCATCGCGTGTCCTTTCATCGGGACTGCGCATAAATTGTTTGCGCAGCGAATGCGGCTCGGTCTGTTTGAAATCGGGTCTATAGCGACGGGGATCACGGGGACGCAGCCATTTTGTATCCAATTTCTGTGGATCACTCCACATGTTATCCTCACGCATTATGCCGCGAGGTCCCGCATCATTACGCTGTGGCGTCATTACCGTTGTCGTCGTTGGCGTCGAGCCTGGCGTTGAGCTCGACGACGACGAAGAAGTTGGTGCTTCTGTCGTCGTTGACGTCGTCGCTTTGGATGCCGTCGTCTTGTTGTCACCGCTTTTGTCGGAGCTACGCGACGCTAGATGGCGCGGACTGCTCATGTTTGTCGACTGCAGTTGGCGTAACCGCAGCAGATGTTGCAATGACGCCTGCTGCCACATGCAGCCAAAGAACCGTGTCGATGTGCGTTGCATAATGCGGTACCCTTTTGCCAGCTGATCCAAGAGAAAAGTATAAATATATATTAGTACACAAAAATGTAGAAAAAGCTAAAGATTGTATAAATTTATTAGTATACATAAACTTATTACTGTCACTTACCTGTACTAAAAATTTGTACCCTGAAAATTACTCAGATATAAAAAAAATTTATTTAAGCCGGAAATTTTTTCGGTAAAAACTTAAATTCAAAATTTGTATTTCTTCACATGTGCTCTGTACTATGAACGGGAACCGAATGAAATGAATGCCTGAGCTCAGCTAGAAAGTCGATGTATGGCCTGGACGAAGCCTACTAAGAATTAAAAAAAAAACTAAACTAAAAAACGGGCAACTAGATGGAATAAAAAATTATAAAAGAAATAAACAGCAAGGAGACTGCAATCGAATTAAGTTAGAAGATGTCCTGTAGTAATTATCGAAGCGAGCCACATTTGGGGATACTGGCAGGAAGTGGGAGGAAGGGCGTCTTCATGTTGTAACATCTTGAAGCAATTACAAATCCGTTGCCACTGGCAGAGCCATTAACTACCTGAGTGAGGTGAGGTCATACTTGGCAGCGGTATTTAAATGCAGACACTTGAACTCTTTTTGATTTTATACAAATGTGCCACACACTCACACACACACACACACTAACACTCGCACACTCTCACACACACTCGCATGTGCCACACAATTGCACAATTATGTTAAATATCGACAAGTGGCCAGGAGCAGGGCAGGCAAAAGCTTTTGTTTTTTGCCGCTGCTAGCGGGTATATTAATGACGTCAGGTATTAAACACTCGAAGCTTGTTGCAAGCCACACACGACTTGTGGCACTTGCCACAATCGAAAATGATCCACAATGGGTCTAAAAAGAAACTGTAATACAGGTTGAGTGCATTATAATTTTCTATGCTATTGTTGCAACTTCTGACTAACTGGGTGAAGTGCCCCGTGCCCATGCCACATTTCCAGTGACCCCTGCCACATGCCGTATTTCATCTGCCTCATGGCTTACGCCTTCCTACCTTATTCGCAAATCTAATGCATGCCACATGTGGCTGCAAGCGAGCTTATTTTCAAGCGTTGCAAAAGCCAACAGTCGAGTGTACTAGCCATTACAGACCCTGTAATCCCAGTACAAAATTCTTTTAACTAAAAATGTTCAAAATTTTAGGAATTTTTTTTTAATATTTCTTTTATGTGTACAAAATATAAATTATAACACAAAATTTTACCCCACATTAATAAAAAAAAAATGTTATTTAAGTTTTAATATTTTAAAGCTTATTAAATATTAAGTAATCCGTTAAATACGCTCATTATGGTACTAGTTTCGGTACAAGTTTGATTTTCAATACACTTATTTAAAATTATTTTTAAGTCATGGAAAAAAAATTTTTTTTTTAACCAAACAAAAAATTCAAAAATTAAGAAAAATTAATTTTTGCTCAAAAAAGATTATTAAATCATGATTTAGTTGGGTAAATACACAAATGTATTAATTTATTAATCAATTCAACTTGTCAAAAACCAAGCAAGCTATGAATAAAAATTTATAAAAATTATATAAAAAATTTATTTAAAATAAAAAATAAATATATATGATAAAAAACAAAGATAATTTGGTTTTGGTTATTGTCTTTTCTAACAAAACTCACTAAAAAGGCCTGAAAGGCACTTTAAAGAAATATTTAATATTTTTAATTGAAGCTTAGAATAAATGAATTTCTGCTAAGAACGCCAGGAAAATCTTCAGTGGCTTCAAGACAACTATTCGGTTCATAAGCTGGACTTCTTGTAAGTATTGCAACTGTGGTATAAGTTTTAAATTGATCTGATTATTTCAGAGTTGAGTCCAAGAGATGAAATGTAAATGAAAGATTTTCATAAAATACGCGCGTTACTTAATTATGCAATCTAAATGCATTGAATCACCTCAACCAAATGACAATAATCATAATGACAGCAGCCAGCGGGGCAGTCTAAAAGCGGAGAGGGTAAAGGGAATATTTCTTGGAATGGCACCGGAGTGGGGGTTGTGGACGGGGGTGGGCCACAACGATTGCCAAAGCCTTTTACGAAGCGACGCCAAAAATGTTAACTCATTTGTTGTCCTTTTGCGCGGAAAGCCGTCTTTGCGGGTAAAACCGCACAAAAGTCTCAAATCGTCTATGGGGCAGGTGTTTTAATACGCTAGCAGAGGGTGTTATAAATTTGTCATGCCGTTTGTTCGAGACTTTATGAATACTATAAAGTATTTATGTTTCTGATTCCAGACCAGTGCGGCTCTACGTCTACCTTGAGTCTTTCAGCTTAAAATTTTCTTGATGATACTTCATACAGTCCTGTCTTTCATCGTCTGTGAATCCATAGTTTAAAATCAGCGAAATCGATTCACAATATTATAAAGCTGCTGTAGGATAGGATTTATACCTAGTTTTTAATGTAAAAATCAATGTTATTTTATACTATTTAAATCAAAATTCGGTGTTCTGCATTGTATATAGTAGGATGAAGTAGGAAGTATAGGATGAATGCAGACTGAGCTCGGTTTGTTAAGTATACCAACTGAACTTTTCATAGGTTGATTAAATCAAACTGATATCCTTTATGTAAATAGCTTATATAGAAAGAATCGATACAAATTTGTACTAAATGCTTAAAAAATTGAGCCGCAAACAGACCAAGGGTACTATGGAACGAATACTGTTCGCCAGGATGTGTAAGGGTATCAAATTGTTGGCCTGCCAAATGAATCCTTCCTTTCTAGTTCTCATTCCGGTTGTCGTTCTTGTTGGTATTGTTGTTGTTGTTGTCGCCAGGTCCGCATCCTCAACAGACGACAAATCTTTGCAATTTATTTACGTGCCATTTCGTAGCAAAATTTTCGTTAGATTTCTTTGGCTTGGCGGAATTCCAAGACAGCTACCAGCTTCCCAGTCAGCCAAGTTGTCGTTGTTGTTGTTGCTGTTGCTGTTGTTGGCGGCTCACAAAAGTCATGACGCGCTGATGACGTTGCCAGTGGAAGGATTTAATGGCACATTAAGAATTTTATTACCGCACACAGCAACAACAACAACAATGAGTACGACAATACCAAATATGTATAGCATATATACATTTATATATATATTTGTATATATATACAGTTTATAGGGAAGGTAAGCTTAATAGTCAGTGCTCGCCAGGCATCATCATTATTCAGAACGTCATGATCATCATCATCATCAGCATTATTCTGTTGGAATCCATTGCACACCTTGGCACAAAAATTTTTCGCGCGCGTACACACAAAATTTTTGACAGCATCAACGTTGGGCGCCCAGCATTGGGCGCCATCATTTTGTAGGACGCAATGCTAAATCTGACGGAGTCAACAAAAATTTTTCATCACTTGCACGGATTTTACGAATCCTTCGACAACCTAACCATATCTTTCAACCCACCATGGCCCCCCTTCTGCCCCTTGTCACAACCACAGTTGTCATTATTACAAGTTTTGCATAAATGAATGAATAAATGACATTTATGTATTCCATTTAGCCAGCACAGCTAAAGCCAAAACAGACCGACTGTAAGACCGTCATTCAGTCACTCTGTCAGTTCGTCATTTCTTCACTCAGTACGACATTTGTCGCCCAAAAATGATGCGCGACTTTTTCAAATTATCCATTGTTTGATAAACTTCCCAAATGATTCGGACTCGGTCTCATGCTCCGACTTGAGCTGAGCTCAAATTTGTTGTGTACTGTTGAACCCGTGACTGGCATGAGGCGGTAGCAGATTCCTGTTCCTGTTTCTGTTCTTACGTGTCAGCAAATTCGAATCCAAAAACACATTTCGAGCCTTAGCCTCTATGCTTAATTGAATTAATTTACAGTTTTTGACTGCTGAGCAACGAAGCAATGAAACTTAAGCGGTTTCTTTATAAAATTATCAATAGTAAGCGCTTTTTATGGCGTTTATCAGAAATACTTTGGCAACTTAGGGACCCCATAAATTGTCTACAAATAGAAACTGCACCACTTGAAGCAGAGTGAAAGTACATATACCACCGGTGCGAGAACTGGTCTTTACTACCTTCAAACCAATGATTTGCATACGATACTTGATTCAATTTAACTAGAAAAGTCCCTTTATTTTTTAGTATTTTCTGACAGAAAAATCAGTGGTAATGTATAGTTTTTATTCAGCAAAACATAAAAATATTTTTTTTTGCATTTTTACTATTAATAAAAATTTTGAAGCCAAAATAAAATTATTTCTAAAATTATTAATAAATTTAAAGGTAAGAAATTGGGTGGAGGACCCAGGAATTAAACGCTGTAACAACACTGTTTTCTATCAACTAAGTGGGCTACTAAATTCAATTTAGCTAAATATTCACATCTTTTTGTAGACGCAAATAATTCTTTATTCAAATTCTCTTTATTTCACCAGTGTTTTACACATATTTTTTGTTGGCTTCTCTTCTTCAAGCTAGATCTTCTGTTCTTCTTCCCAGTCAGAAATCTCCCTTCTTAATGTTAACTTATTATGGCTTTGTTAATTCTAGGGATGGCACTGTTAGTGGCTAACATAGTATTGGTATGCCTACTACATTTTCTAAAGTGACATATCTTCTAAGACCCATGGAACCCTGGACGATTTATAGACGAACAGAACTCGACAGTTAACCAAAACCTTTCAAAATTTTAACGATTTCCAAGAATGAAATTTATACAAATTTTCCTAAACTTAGTTTCGATTTGTGTGCAAAAACAATGGGCTTACAAGCTCAAGAGTTACTAAAAAAAATTTTTAGAAAACGTTTCAAAATAACAAGAAACTAACAAAAAATTTGGTGGAACTGCTAGCAGTGTCTCTCCAGCTGTCGACATTTTTTGTACCATTTAAAATACCTTTGTGTTGGCTTTGAGAATTTATTGACTATTCCCTTTTGAAAGCCTGCTTTACCAATTATAGCCGTTAGCTGTTACTCCCATTTAATCATAGAACGGTACAGCAATTAACAGTCCTACGTTCCCAGCACCAATTTTGCCGTTCACCCGCATCCAAAGAAAGCACAAGAATTTTTGGCAGAGCAATAGACTTTTTTATTTATATGCAATTTAGTTTCATTTTGTTGTGTGTCTTTGCGTTGTTTGTGCAACCCTTTAAACACTACCTTGGCAATAACCCTGCACCCCTTCTCCGCCCAACCCCATCCCTAATCCTCTAAACCTCTTCTAGCTAACCCATCGCGTGCTACTTAATTTGAATGCATTTAAAAATGTTAAAATATGAGAATTGCTCTGAACGGCAATAACAAAAAATGCAAAAAGAAAAGGTAACAAAAAAATTGTCTAGAAAGACACGCACGCAGAGCGTTGGCTGAGTGCAAGCGAGATGGCAATAGTGACCAGACAACGGTACACAAAAGATTTGTACGTGTTGTTACTTGATGAGGTCCCCAAGTCTTACCCGCCCACACTTTATGCGTTTCCTTCACCCATCCCAAAAAAAAAGCGACAGAGATAGCACAAAATAGGCATTACAATTAAAAGAAAAAAAGCAAACAAAAAACGAAAAGAAAACTCGCTACACACAGAGGAAAACAGAAGGCTGTCGCATTACACGCCCATCTGCCACACCCCATTCGTTTGTCTTTTTTTTTCCACCTTCCTTACCACGCACCCCACAACCGCCTCCGCTCAGGCCTGTCCAATGCGAATGGTTCGCGTTACGCCGAAAAAGAGATAATTTTATTTCATTAATCCTTTTTTGGGACAAATTCGCCGGCGAGTATAATTTTTTTTTTTTGTGTTTCCCGTTACTGGCTCAGTGTCCCTGTCCGGCTTTGGGCGTGGCTCAAACGTAATATTAGCTTAAAATTGTGTAAATAAAAATTACATTCGTAAGAATGTCTGGCAAAACTGAGCAGCAGCTGCTATCGTGACCATACCAATGTTTAAAAAAAAAAGAAGCCCTTTCGTGCCCTACCAAAAAAAAAACCGTTAAGTACCGCACCAGTCCACATGAATCAGTGCGACTACAGCGCCTTACCACACCACACTTCACCCCATCCCCCAATTTGTAGTCTTCTCCCCGGTCCAATCTGAGCCCCAACTCCAACATCCGTGAGTGACCGCAAGTGATGATGGTGTTTGTCTGCCTTGGGATACGCTCATGAATTCCTAACTAGGCTTAAGCACAACTGTACCAAAAACAACAACATTAAAAAAAGACTTGCCTGTGGAACACTTAAAACCCTATTCAGTTAATGGCATACAACTCTAGATTTTATTTCAATTGCTTATCTTTAAATTCATTTGAAAGGTACGAGCATCAGTCCCCCAAGGCAGTTCATCCTCTAATATCAACCTGGTCTCTGGCTCATTTGATATGAGTGCAAAATCTTCAGTTTTATTTTAATACAAATATGCTGGGTTTTTGTCTAGTAAGTCGACTTTAGAAGACCCTGTATTTATTATAAATAAATATAATACAGCGTTTTTGTATTTATGATTTTTTAACTACTGCCGACAGTTGAATACCCCGTACTCATTCTAGTTACCATTAATCTATACCAATGAGCAACTTCGACCGATTTGTGCTATAAGAGCTTTGGCCTATAGTTATCCGATACGGATCTTTGTTGATATAGATTGTTATGATGATAGTTATATTTCACACAATATGTAAATATGGTCCCGGTGTCTCTAAGAGTTTATTAGTTACGGCATTATGGAGCTTGGAAAATTTTGAAATAAACTTAATCAGGTGGCTCTAACTCTTGTAATCTAGAAGATCAAGGTAGGTTAGGTAGGTTAGGAAAGACAGACGGTCGGACAGACGGAAATTGTTATATAGACTAGGCTGTTGATACTGATCACGAATATATATACTTTAAAGGAAACGCTTCCTTCTCCATCGTCCTCCCTCATCTTTTTTTGCTCTCCTTCTCTTCTTCTCCTTCTTAGTTACTTACTGAAACCGAGGAACAGGTTTCCAAGGTCGCCAGCGACTATCGCATTCTTTCTTATTTTAACATAAACAAAGACTTCAAAATAAATTGAGATTTAATGAATTCAAGCTTGAAACATAAACTGCATATGTATGTTCTAAATACTGAGGATTCTATTAAAACATTGATCATGATCAACTTTTTAGATTATTTATCGCCAAACAGTTAATTTAGGCAATTACATCTAAAATCGTACATAACTCATACTAATTAAATGTATTTGGCAGGTTAAAGAGTTTGTTTATTTATACTAAGTATAACAGTTGGAACAATTGAACTCTGTAGAGAAATTAATGGTAAATATGAAGCATACTCCAATAATATCTATTCAAATCTAAATCTTAAATTCAAACCTTCTATTTGTTTATTTTTAAAACCATTCAAAAGTATTAAACATATGTTATTTAAGAAATCTACAAGTAAACTATTGTCCACTGTCAGCAACGATATTAGCACCTTGGCAACGCATTTGTTACCTCTTCAGGCCAGTATAATTCTCGCTTAATGGCTTTAGACAAGGTGCTGGCATGGGGCAACTGGTGACTGGCAAATGGTGACTGGCGAATGGCAAATGGCGACTGGCAAACCCTTTGGCACGCATAATTCAAATGCAAAAAGTTTCGAAAGGGAGGCGACCCATTCACAAATAAATGTTACATTTTATTTGAAAAAATATTTCGCTGCGCTGCTGTCGCTACTGTCGCTGCTGCCGTTATAAATAAAATCCTGCGACTGCTGTCCTACACTCTCTTCACTTCTAAATCTACTTCTATATACACATACATATATATATATATAATTTTCATTTCTGTTTCTTTTGGTTTATTATTCTTTCGAAAAATTATAAACAGCCGCGCGCGTAGTGCTGTCCTTGGTCTACCTCTCGGTGCTGGTACTGCTACTGGCTCTGGTCCTAGTCCTGGTCTCGGTCTCAGTCCTGGCATATAACTCCGCTCATTAGTTGCCCTACACGCAATTAAGCACAAATGGCTTTTGAGGCTGCGACGTCGGCGCACGCACACGTACTCAGTAGCAATACTCGGGATTGTGAACTCAGCACTGAGAACTCAGGATACTGGCTCAAACCCAAACTCAAATCCATACCCACACCCATCTCTACAGTCAGTAGCAACATTCACATCCAGATACAGCTTCCAACTGGCGCTTATGCCGTGCCTATGATGCGTCGCCATGACAACTCGATTTAGCCCGAGCCAAGTTGCTCTACCTATTACCTACCTATACACTGACAAAAATTTAAGTGTTACTTGGCTCTCAAATTATGTTGTTAAAGAAATTTATTTTTTCCTGCTAAAGTTTCTAAAGCTGTTATTAATTTCTGGTCATTTAAGGCCGGGCTTTAATCCTAAGATCTAAGAGTTCTTTATTTCTTAAAATTAAATATTTTCTTAAATTGAAATAAAAACTCATTGCCAAAGACAAAAACCAATGATTTTGTTCTTTTAAATAAATCTGAAATAATTACGTTGATTATATAAATTCCCTAATTTGTTCCGATTTTCAAACATCTAAAATAAAATCTTATTTTGGTTTAACGCGCTTTAAATTTTTCAATACATTTTAAATTTAAATATACAAATATTAAATTGGAACCTTAAAAATAAAATAATTTAAGCCTTAAAAAAAGCACCAATACTATAATAATTACAATCAAAATGGAGTATTTGTCCTATAATAAAAATCATGTATATTATGATAATTGTCGACTGCTAAAAGAAAACACTTCTAAAAACAAACTCTCTGGTCTTAAAGATGAAAAATTCAAAAATTCATTTATGATTCAGTTTTTTTTTTCAGTGCATAACCCACTGCCAACCAATTCCTATCCACATTCACATCCACATCCAGCAACTAACTATAAATCCTTGAGCAAAAGTTACACGCAGAGGAAACATTGTCATTGCCGTTTCCAGCACTGCAAAACTTTTGCGTTTTATAATTCTTTTTTATCTCCCTATTCCAGGAGTGGGACTTGATTTCAGACCCAGCAGTTCATCTACAAGACTTGCCCCAAATTGTTCGTCAGCAAGAATTCTTTTCGACGAAGTATCCAAATGTTTTCTGTATGAAACATTTAAATTGAATGCAAACATAAATAGCGAATTAATTATTTCTATTATTTCTGAAACTAACAGTTAACGCTTATAAAATTAACAAAAACTATACAAAAATAAGCTTTGGGAGATCCAAGAGTATATTGTGTTTGTACAAAGTATGTAAAAGGCAGCAGGAGGCGTGGCAGACCCCATAAAGTATATATATTCTTGATCAGCATCACAAGCCGCTTCGTTATGGCCTTGTCCGTCTGTCTACCCTTCTGTCTGTCCGTTTTAAACGCATTTGATCATATCGTTCAATATTAAACAAATGTCCATTGCCGAACTCATTTGTAGCCAGTTGAGAGTTTAAAGCGATACCTTTTGGTTCGGTGCAAAATTTGGCGTTCTAGTACGTAACTTTTTACGATTGGAGCATCTGTTGTAGTAGTATAGGAGAAATGCATCGGTTGTTTCTAGACTCTAAAATTATTACACCTAAAATTTGTGCATCGCATCTGAAAGACGTTGCATTCTTTATGCTATTTTTCTTTTTATTGGAGTAATAAGAAATTCAAACACTGGCAGCAGTATCTGTTTGTTTTTTTTGTGGAGACATTCTAACTATTACTCAATGAAAATTCACTTAGAAAAGTATTTACCAACACTGGTTAACATTTGAATTCATATATGCTTTGTGTACAAATATTTTTTTTTGGACAAGCTTTAATTGTTACAATTCTATAATGTTCAGTAAACTTTTTATAGTGCTAAATAGCTAGAAACTTTTTAAAAGCTGGTATTTTAATTTTAAATAATTCAACATTCCTATAGGCAGTACTATTTTGTGAGTTTTCATATCCAACACTAGTTTGCATTTAGCTTTGACTTAAATTAGATGAAACTTTTCAACTTTTGTTAGAAACTAAAACTAATTAAATGTTTCTAAAGTGGATTAATCGCTTGGCTCTAGACCTTGTCAATTTGTTAGTCAGTGTCATTGGGGCATCATTTGGAAATGTTGATTACTGATCAACGAAGCATTTGGCCAAGTTAGCAGCCTGTTTTGCCGTCGACTGCATCCAACTTAATGACCATTTTCAACTGTTGCGCTAACGCCTTGCAGGCAACAAAAAATGTTCAACTAACTGGGCTAAAAGACGTAGCTGAAGTTTGTGTGGGTATGGCCAAGTGTGTGTGTGTGAGTCTGTGTGTGTAGCTGTGTATACAAAATGCAGCCATGTGAATGATTCGCTTATGCTTTTGTCAGTTCGTCAGTGCGCGTCCAAAAACACGATGAAATATTCGCTATGCGAATCACCTGTCGGTTGAGTCAGTTCGTCAGTCTGTCAGCCCATTGGTCCATCATTCCGTTCATCTGTCAGTTAGTCAGTCTATCCCTCTGTCAGCCAGGTAGTCTGTTAGACAGTCTGGTAGTTTTGGGCAACCGGCGTTGAGTAGTCAGTTGTTTGATTTTACAGTTGTAGTCCAATTACGATTTTCAGCGCTTACCAACCGCACAGATTCGTGCCTTCAGCTATGTGTGTGTGTGTCTGCTACACTGCTACAAAAAAGTGTCAAAAACCGTACTATTGTATAAAATATCATAAGATTAAAAAATTGATATCAAAACTAAAGAAAACCAAGTTAAATAAACAAACATTGATGTACCAACAAGCCCAACCAAATAACACAAAATATATAATAATAAAGAGTTAATGTATCACAATCTAGACAGATAATAGAAATAGAACAACCTCCCTCTTACTACGCAAGGTAGTACAGGGTTAAAGCGAATGGGGTAGAAAGGAGCAAGATCAGGACAGCGAAACTAATCTAACTAAGATATACATATAATAATTAATATTGATATTGAATAATCATTACCATAAAAAAAAATATTTCAAAAAAATTTGAAACATTTTTAACTGTTATTATGAGATCTCCATATTACAAAAATCGTCTTCTAAAATGACCAAGCAACTCTCGATATATCCTAAATCTTATATAAATTTTATATCCAATTTTTTTGAGTGTACATCTGGACTCAGCGGACTGTCCTGCAGCTGAACAGGGAGCATAGCGCAATTCCCCTTACGCCTTTGCTGACTCTTGAACGCGGTTTTGGCTGAAGGGAAGAAGAGAAGTACATTTTGGCTGAAAATGCAACCGCTTTCTCTCTATCCCTCTCTTTCTGCCCTTTCCTTTCTCTTTCTATCTCCATCTCTATCTATGTCTGCTCTTGTCTCTCGTACTGCGCTCTAAATTACATTTTAGCAAGTTAATTGAAATGGAAATTAGTTGAAATTGTAAAACGAATTGAATTGTATGTGATTAGCTTGAACATTCTCGAATTGGCTAACCACCAACCAGGTGGAGAGCTACCAAGCTTTTGAGTTTTGGACTTTTCAGTCTGGTGGTTCCAACTCCCACACTCATTAATGTCTGCACAACCCACTCACCTGAAGCGATAAATGCGTACTCTACTGAAATACGTTCTTACTCATATTAGCCAATTTGCAAATAGATTCATGTACTTAATTCAATTTCATTATAGACCACATTCTATTGGCTTAATAGTGCAACATAGTGGTGAGTTATGCACATTTCTTGCCAATTTATTTTATATCTCTAAACAAAAAGCAAGATCTTTAGTGAAAAATCTGCAGTTTAGGCACCTAAATTAAATTAGTCTACCCTTAAATATTATATAGAACTTAATTTTATTAATGATTTGTGCACATTTGTGAATGTCTTCTTGAAAGATTGAAATGCGTTAATTCTAACATAAATATATTAATGTATTTTCATGTCTAGTTGCAAAAGCTTTTAAAAATTAGTAAGGAGAAACTCGTTTTCATTTTACTAAAATAATTTCTAATTTTATCTTTTAATTACAATTAATCTCTTCAACATTATAAGCAATTTAGTTATAAAATATTTTATTTAAATTTCTTCCCTTGGCTACAAATTTTAAAAAGAGTTCTACTTATATTTGCTTGACGATACTAAAAATTTAAACTAAAATATATAAATTGGTTAACAAATACAGTGACAATGCACATAGGCCCTAATATCATATATTGCATTTAAATATAATGGAAAAATCAATTCCCTAAGAGTTATTTCGGTGGATTATATTTCATGTTCCAAATATTAAATTAAATTAAAACTTGAATATAATATTTTACAAGAGATTTAAGAATGGGAAATGTTTATACTTTTACACAGATTGATTTGGATAAGTGGCAAACTTAAAATTAAGAATTGATTGAGAACTCAAAAAAAAGAAATCGAAGCTGAAGTTTGATGGGATGAAACTTAAAAGATTTTAATATAACTTATTGAAAAAATTTACTAATTGTTTATAGGCAATTTTAAAAACAAATCTGAAGAGACCCGACCCTTTAAAGACATAAATTAATTTTCCCATTTGGTGCCAATTCAAAAAAAAATAGTTTTTAAATATTTAAAAGAATAGTTAAATAAATAAATAGCTGACAATTTAGACAATATTGTTTAATTTGTGTACACTTGATCATTAGATGAAGTTGTTTTACTATGTTTGTCTTGCTTGATGCTGTGATAGTGCTGTGAATAACTGACAGAATTTTCTGCACTCTGCTAGCAATTATATTTGCTTCAGCTGCATTTCTGCTGCTTTTTCTACATTTCACTCACTCCATTTCCCTTTCTCCACTTCAGTTCTCTACTCTTACACTTACTCTCTGCTCCGTGTGCTGCTTGTCAGACCAAAGTCGCGCTTTTATTTTTAAACGTAAGTAATATTAATACCCATTTTTGTCTCCAAAAAAAAAAAATCATACAAAAAAGTAAAAAATGTATAAAAAATAAAATAAATAAATAGGGAAATAGAAGTAAAGCGAGCATTATGAAAAAAAATGATGCTTTATATATGCCGCATATGCATATGGATGTGTGTGTGAGTGAGTGTGTGTGTGTGTGTGGAAAATTATTATCCTTCACGCTTAATATGCACAAGCGGAAGCCGTCATTTGTACGCCGCTGCTGACCAACGGCCATTTAGCATGAGCACGTTCCCCTCTGCTGCCACTCCCCATTCACCCACCCCCTTTGCACCACCTAACCCATAGACATGTGTGTGTGCGTGTGTGTGTGTGTGTGGCCAGCGCTTTTTATGTCAACGTCGCCATCGTCTACTTATGCGCCACATGCTCCTTCGCTTCTGTCTCTCTTTCAGTATCATTCGCTCTCTCTCTATCTCACTCTTTCACACACACACAATGTTTGTCCGTCCTTCACGCTCGTGTCCTTACAAAATTAGTGCTCCTTTACATTTGTATATACGAGCATTAAAATATATATAGCAAATTTTTTTGCAATACATTTATTTTTTAACATTTTTTTCCACGTTTTCTTGTTTTTTTTTTTGTCGGTTTTTGGACCGTGCCCCCACAACTTGTATACCCTAACCAGGAGTAGTTTGAATCTCAGTAGAAGTGAAAATATATGTTATAAATAAAAGACCTATTTGTGATAATAAAAAAAAAAAATTACGTGACAACAAGTAAAGAAAATTATACAAAAAGTTGAGTTTAAAAATATTAGACACATTGTGGACTTATCTTATATAATTTTAACCAAGTTTGGTGTTAACGTAGACATAGAAAATAATTGCTAATTTTATTAATAATATATTTTATAAATAACCCATTAAGCACTCTTTTATATACTGAATAATATTTTCTACAATATTTATAAAGTAGTAAGTAGATTATTAAAACGTCGACTTGATTTTGGCTGCAAATGGAACTGTTTGTGCCACATTGGCGGAAGTATCGCAGCGACATCAGCGAATCTCTGGACTGTGGCTGCCATGTGGGGCATGTGAAGACTGAAGACTGTGACCAGCAACAGCTCCAAACCCAACACCAACAGCAATCCACAACCCCCAACCAAGCCCCGATCTCAATCCCAATTCAAGGCACCAACTACTGTCCCATTCCTGACATCGAATATACCCCTTCCAGTGGCAGTTTTCGTAGCTGTTGTCATTCTTTTTCTGAGCGCATAAAAAATTGAAAATGCTTTCTCATATTAAATGTGTGCCGAGTGCAGTGTGTGGGCGTGGGTGTGGCAGTGCCAGCAGTTAATAATGAGTGTGTGAGTGGAAGGGAATAAAATTAGAGATATAGCTGCAGAGAAAGAGACAGAGAGCAGGGGAGGTAGAGAGAGAGAGACAGGGGAAGCGCAGAGGTATAGCAAGACAATGAGAGATGCTCTCTGAAATCGGTGTTTTTCCATTCTTAAAATATATTTTAAGTTTAAAAAATTCTTAATGTCATAAACATTTGTTGAAGTCATTTTACTACTCAATAAGCTGCAACTCTTTACTTTTGTTTGTGCTTTTGGGTTAAATTATTTAAAACTTGTACCAGTTATTGAAAATATTTACTAAAGGTGATAAAAATCTTGTAATTAATAGTAATAAATAGAGAAGATATATTATTTTTAAACATATTTACTTTGAGCTCAACTCGTTATTTCCTTGGCTGCGACTCGTTTCTTTGTTGGCTTTGCACTCGTTACGCTTGGCGATGTTAGAGTGCATGTGTGTATATGTGTGTGTGTGTGTGTGTGTACACATATCCGTTTCCGGTTGTAGACAACGTAATGCTGATGGTTTTTTTTATCGTACACTTTTTCTTCTGTTCGTTTCGCCTTGTCACTGGCATCGCTGTTGTCGCTGCTCCTGATTATTATTCCGCTGACCATTTCGTATTTATTTGAAAGGCATTTGCTACACGCTCGCTCACACACACAAAGTCACACAGTCACACACACACACCCATTTAAATGCCTTGGCATATGTGCGCGCGTGCTGCTTGGCTTGCATCCTGCGTCCTAGTCCCGCCTTGGTAATGTGGTCTAGAAAGTCCAAGTGGGCAGATAGCAAAGAATAGTGGGCGTAGGGGGAAGGGGGTGGTAGCCAGTCCTTGGGTAGGGGTAGTCAGGGCCAACAAAACGACATATTCGTCCTGCATAAATGATGTAATTACAGCGCAAGATTTTTGCTATAAGCAATTTTTATTTTAATTCCTTTTTTTCTCTGCTTTGTCCTCGTTTCCCCCTCCCACCATTTACTCATTTATCCGTTTCCATGTTATTCCGCTTTTTTTTCCTATATGACACACACACACACACACATGCACACATCTGGGCTGTGGCATATAAGTCGTCGTATATGCTCTTGTAAAATATTTTGCATGCTTTTATCATAATTTTAATTAAATGCGCAAATGACTATAAAATTTATGTGTGTGCTGCATTTTTTTCTCATTGCATCCCATCTCATCTCTTTTTTTCCCCATCTCTTACTTGGTTTTTTTTTTGATAAGGGATATCCATTTTTTCGCTTTTTTGTTGCCTTCCATAATGCATTAGATTGATGTTGTAAGACTACTAATAATTACATGATATGTTTTAAAGTTGAGTTACAACAATTTTTGTTATTAATAATTTCTATCGAATGATTTAAAGAATAATTGAACTACTTAACTTGGCTTTGACCTGTAAATTAATTTTGTGGAAACCAGTTTACATTACAACTGTAGTACAGGATACCTGTATTATTATTTTTATTATTATTATTATTATTATTATTATTATTATTATTATTATTATTATTATTATTATTATTATTATTATAATTATTATTATTATTATTAATATTATTTTTATTATTAATATTATTATTATTATTATTATTTTTATTTTTATTATTATTATTATTATTATTATTATTATTATTATTATTATTATTATTACTATTATTATTATTATTATTATTATTATTATTATTATTATTATTATTATTATTATTATTATTATTATTATTATTATTATTACTATTATTATTATTATTATTATTATTATTATTATTATTATTTGTACTATTATAATTAGTACAGCTTTAAACAACTATAGTATTAACATAATTTTAGGCTCCCAGGGGTAATTTTGCAGTCAATTAAACTTTTTTAATTCATTCTAAAATGTTAATTCGCATTTAAATCGACTAGAAAGTTTACCAGTGTTCAAATAAATTCAGTCAAGAAATATTGAAGTTTCAAAGTACAACTGCTGCTTGAGCAGCCCTACAAAATTTACTTAACTGCATACTTAAAAATATATAGTATATACGATATGGTAGTATATCACGTCTTTAAAGGGGGCCACGTGTCATTTTATTGGTGCTTGGTACTCGCTTACGACCAAGTTAATGTCGTGCTTGCTAATTAAGAATTATGAACTTGCAACGGGTTGTGGCAATATTATCATTAATACCTTTATCTTTACCGCTGCCGTTTTGCATTATTACCCGTTACCCAGCGACAACCCTTTTTTTGTGTCCACTCTGAAACATTTTCAACAAATATCTTACAATACTCGTAATGCTTATTCAATGTTCAACTGTCTCGGCGCGGAAAGAAAACGAACTATCTCCAACAAGTCAGGCCCTCCGCCTTCTCCACGCCCCGTTTTGGTCTATACGCCGGCACATTGGTTTTAATTAATTAATTTATGAATTAATATGGAAGGTTATTCACGGGCCTAATGAAAAAAGGCAGCTCAAACCTGACACAGCCAAGTTCTTTATGGCTAACAATGTTTCAGTTCATTGTCTTTGCTCCTTTTCATTTTCGTTTTACTTTTTTTTAATTTCCATTATTCAGTTTTTTTTTTATTTATTTATTACCTGGCGATGCCATTTGCTATGAACTACATATAATATATTTTACTGATTTATGCAGTCAATTGTTGTACCATTTACATAGTCAGAAAAACTGTATTAAAGAAAGTTTACATATTTTATTGAGTTAATTATTATCAGGAAGATGCCTCTTAATAATTAGAAACTTAAATTAAGATATTATTATAAACAAAATGATGAATTTAATAAGCTAAAAGAAATGCATAACACTTTATTGTAAAAATAATTTTTTTTTTTTTTCATTTAAACAAATATAATTTACATTTTAGAATTTTATTACATTTTATCAAAAGTTTTAATTGCATTTATTATCAAAAAAATAATAACTGTAGCCTTTAAAAATATCAGGGCTTCAAAGATTTCTACTTCGAAGTATATGTCTTCTGCAGAACTTCCTTTTTTCAAAAACTTAATACATTTGACTCATTTTTTTAAACAAGAAGAAACCAAAAACTTAATTTAAGAACACTAAAAGCTTTCTATTTACATATTAAGTTTTCTGTGTTTGCTTTCACGATACTTTCAAAATATTCGAAATTAATTTGTAGTCTGATGTTTAAGGTATTATTTCAATATAATAAAATTTCTAAGTTTTACCTTGCAATTTACAGTTAATCCTTTTTTGAAGTTGTAACCTAAACAAATAGCCAAAAATCGCGAATATTTCTCATCAAAAAATAAACAACGAAAATGGGTGGAAATTGAGGGTATTGAGGAGTCGCAGTACTAAATATCGTTTTGCATCGTTCTACTCTGCTATAGACCATAAATTCAGTCCCGGACGCTGTTTACGATGCTCTACGTCCGTTTGTTGTTCCAGTTGTTGGTTCATTTATTAATCGTTGGCTTATTTTGGGGAGTAATATACTCTATTGTAGGAGTACCTTTCTGCTATACTTTTCTTTTTCTGTCTTTCTCTGCAGTTGTGGGCTTTACTTTCTTTCAAAAATATCGATTGGGTTTATAAATGGGTTTCATCAACTTTTTACTGACAACTCAGCTGCTTCTTTTACTCTTACCCTTCTGTTTTTCTAAATCATTAACTTTCATGAATTTTTTCCGGCATTTATTTAGTTTAAACTAATTTTAAATAAAGAAATTTAAGTTTCATTATAAAATAACAGTTAAATATAAAAATTAAAACCAAACTTAAGCTAGTTAGTTAGAAAAATTATGAATATTTTAATATTCATTATGTATAAAAAACTAATATTTTCTTATAATATTCTTGGTTTTTTCAAACGATTTATTATTATTATTTTATTTGTTATTCTTAAGAAATTTATATTTTTTTATTTTTTTTATGTTAAAGCTGTCTCCATTATGATGTATTTTAATTATTAATTATTTTCAAAGATATAGATTCTTAAGAGCTTTTAGTCCGTAGTCATGTGATACCGCAGATCATGTCTTTTGGGTACTTTAATAAATGCACACCTACACTGACACAAACACAAACACACACACAAACACACACACTTGAAGCATTTGTTTTATTTTGACCAAAAGGGGCTCAGGGGCGAAAATTCTCAGCTGGCTGCATTAGTCGCTGGTTTAGCTAACCGAACAACAGGCAATAATTGCTGTGGTTGTTGTTGTTGCTACCGTTGCTGTTGTTGTTGTTGCTGATGGTGCGTGTGTTTTTGATTTTTCCAGCGCAGGTGGCAAAAGCAACAACAGCGCAGCCTTTGAGTAAAATAAATGATAATGGCCTCAATGATTATGCATCGGCACGTTTCTCATCGCGCCAACACACACACATACACACTAACAAACGCCAATATACACACAGGTGTGCGGCTGTGTATATTAGTGTGTTAAAGGATTCAAGAATCGCTGCTGTTTTTAGCTTTGTGGCAGCGTTTAGCCAACATTGTTGCTCTTGTTGCTGTTTTTGTTGTTGTCTTTTATCGCCACTCGCGCGATTTGGCCAAACAAATTACAAATTGGGTTTAACTACTATTTTTTATGCTGCCATGGCGTTTTGGCTTCGACTCCCTGTATTTCCGTGCACCCCACGTCCTCTTTTTCCTTGTCCATTCCGGCTCTCGACTCCGGCTGTGGCTGCGATTGTTGCTGCCTTTTCTGCGGTTGCCATTGCACATTACCCACACAAATACACACACTCCATACACACACACAGTAACTCTTCACTTACTCCCCGCTCCTCCTTCTCAACAGCTTTTTCTTTATTTTTTATTGTTGTTTGATTTTCGCGGTCGCGCGTTTGGCTTTTCATTTCATTTAACGCCGTTGCCAATGTTTTTTGCGGCGACGCTGTGTCAACAAATCCTTCGGTTACAGTCCGGCGTAAAAATAAAAAAATTCCATTCTTTTCCCCTCTTTGTTTCACTGCCTGTTGTCCCCGCCTTGGGCATATTGGACGCACTTTTTGTCGGGTTAGAAATGCATTAGGCGTTTGTCAGCCTCTGTTTGTCTCGTACAAAAAAAAAAGATTCTTCGCATCTAAATGTGTATTTGTTGTGCTACACACCGCACCTAACCACACCTCCACCGCACACACACGCACCCCATCAAAAAAACAATAAGTGGACAAATAACTCTTCAAACAAGAAAAGGGCAAGCCAGAAAATCGTTTGACCGTCTGTTGATTTTACAAAATGTTGCAGGTTTCTATATGCCAAAGATATGGTTATATAGCATAAATTATACGATCTATTTGTGGTTAGTCTGTTAGGTACAAAATATACACCATTACTTGATTGGTTTTTATCAAATGTTTATAAACATTTATTTACTGATTGGAAAATAATGTAGCATACTTTTTAGCGTGTAAGGAAATAAGCAATTTTTTAGCGATTTGTCCGATCTGGATCATAGTTATAAAAGTACCATACCACACTATATCTAAATTTCAAGATAGCTGTAATATTTTTCAGGTTATGGTGTAATAAAAATAGTTTCTTACGATTTCCTCTATTAAGTCGTAACTTTCTATAAGTTTCCGTTTATGAAATTTTAGCTATTAATTTAATAATCGATTTCATTTTAATAGAGGACAAATTCTTAAAGGATACGATGACTTGCATTTTAGGCTAAAGCGTTTTTCTTTTTTGAATCCTTTTTTAATTATTGCGTCTTAGTTGGAGAAAAGTGACTTAAGTCCTACACTATTCAACCTATTCACACATGACATTCCAGTTTCAAAGGATCTAAACGAGTTAATTGATTTAGACAACACGACAGTAGTTTGCTTCAAGATTCTCCAAGACTTGCTTCGAATTGGCGTACTTCTTGGATATTTAGAGATATGGAATATCAGTGTAAGTCATCACCGCTCGATCCCATATCAAAGAGTTCAATCATGCGATAACAAGACCATTAGAAAATTTGCGAACGACGTTTCTGTGAAACAAAATATACGACATGAATTCCACTTAATTTGTTTAGCGAATCTTTTACACTTATTTTTAAACTCGCATCATCGTCGCCTTAAATGAATCATTATGAATCAGCTTCCAAATCGGACTGAGCCTGTGTAGATGCTATTGTGCACATTAGCCTTGCTACTTCATGTTACGTATACCTTACCCAGTTTTGTTAACTCGACTTTTTGTTTTGTTTTAATAAGTTTTTAAGTTCAATGTGATTAATTTTTTAAATATTAAAAATGTGTAATAAATATTGCAATATTAGAAAAACAAAGGCTACTTGGTATAACCAACTTATTGTAAAACCAAACAAAAAATGTTTTCGCTAGTAGGCGGGTCAATTTCTATCACTCAATTTTCGTTGCGCTCTCTGCTCTCTGAACATTCTCAGCTCAGTTACAAATCGTAAAGCAAACAGTTCACAGCTGAGCTAAAAACAATTTTTTGTTTCTTATATTTTCTAAAATATTTGATTACGGTTTTTGTCAACAAAGAAATCAACAAAAAGGTTTGAACACAATACGATTAAATACTTACAAAAATGAAATCACTAAATAACAATTTATTTTTTATATCGCAACGCAGATGAACAAGTTAAAGGATTTTGGGCAACAGCGCTTGAGCCAAATAAGCTCGAATTCGATGCCTTCACCGGTTCCACGTGATCGTGGTGCCGTCGTCGAGATGTACGTAGGACGACAGCTGGTTCCTGATGACGCCATGTTACCAATGCCGCCACACAAGATGGCCCAAAGCCCCATTAAGCTGCTGCAGACAACTCAACGTTAATTGGTGAATCGCTGCCAGTCCCTGTTGCGTCTTTTGAAGCGTCGATTCTAAGCAAGTCCCTTACTCAAACTCACTCTGTGCTCACCTTTCTATTGTTGCTATTCATTATTCCACACAATTCCAGTTGGGCGTTTTCTGCGTATACACACATATAAACACATACATAAACACATACAAGCATATACAAAGATATAAATAAATAAGATCTCCCTTAAAAACTTTTGGTTTAACTGCGGAAGAACAGTTGATATGAGATACAAGGAGCATTCTGAAATATTATTATTTGCATTTTGAATTATCATTATCATTATCATTATTTTAATTGAATTGAACTGAATTAATAACTATCATTAACAGTTTCATTATTAATTCAATATATTAATAAGCTACTTGGATTTCAATTTTGTTTAGTCAACCCTTTACACTCTTTTACTGAAGCCTACTTTGATCATCAACTGAAAACTACCTAAAATTCTTTGCCCTAGTAGGCATTGAGAATTTGAAGCTCAACTCCAGGGGAGCTCTCTCATTTTACAACACATTCAGTTCACTTCTCGAGCGTGAAGCAAACAGTTCACAGCTAAGCTTCTGAAGTAAAAATTACATTTACAAATTTTCCAAAATATATTTTGTATCGTTTTATCATATATATTTTCTTCATTTTTATTTTCACAAAAAACAAAAACTATAAAAGGTTTGTTTGACAGTTTGAAAAGTTTTTTATAAAAAGAAATCATTTTAAATTGTTTTGTAAATTAATAATATTTTGTAGAATGAAACGCCGCGATCTTAAGAGGCCCAGACCAACATCAGCAAGTCGTTCTCAGCGTTCACAGAGACGACGGTTGGAGCAGCCCCTGGATTTATTTGAGATATTGTATGGTGATTTGCCTATTACTCCGGCTGCTGCGGGCTCTGCCGCTCCTGTGGGTTCTGCTGCTCCGTCAGCCACTGCTTCTCCGACAGCTACTGCTGCACCTGCGGCAACTGCTGCTCCGGCGGTTCCTGTTCCTGCCTCAGGTGTTCCTGCCTCAGCTGGTACCCGTACTACCAATACTTATGCCGATGGGGACAATATCGTTACTATTAATTCTCGGTTTATCAACCGTCAATTACGCATGCTGGGATCACCATATGATTTATCTTATCTCGAGCAGTCCCCTCGAACTAATCCAGTTACTCGCAGTGGTCAGATACCTCGCAGTACTCGACCCCCTCGTGCTCCGCGTACACGCCGTTCGCGACATGTGCAATTTGCGGAGAACGTTCAGGTACACAGAGTGGAGGTTTCGGAGAATAATTCGTCAATGGAGAATGTAGCTACTGGTAATACTATTGCTAATCCAAATATTGAGGATCCTATGGGCAATCAAACTGAAAATGAGGTTGGTAATCAGGCTGCCAATCAGGCTGCTAATTCGACTGGGGCTCTGCCCGAGGATGATATACCAAGCACTTCTTCAGGCATTCGTAGTGGACAAGCAAAAACAGAGAAAGGTAGAAGTCGTGTTCGTAAACTTGTAGCTTTTTTATTAGCTGCTGCAGTTTGGTTTGCAGCTAGGGCTATTAATTTGCCATTTAATATTCCTTTTCCTTTTCCCTAAATTCACAATTTATTTTAGTGGTTTCCTGACAAAAATTATAAATGTTTTTAAAATTGTGTTCTTGGTATAATCTGTGTATACAAACAAATATCCTGTATACAGATAAATATACATTTTGGTTCATTGAGAAATAAATTATTGTAAACGCATGTCAACATTTGTTCCCAAATCAAACAATTTTATTTAAGGGGACCTTCTCATCGATTGGGTCGGCAAACTGGCAATGTTTGTAGGAAATTGAAAAGATATAGGAGCTGGCAGGATTTATCATTTTGTTCGTCAAATATTTTACAATTTTGCGAAGCTAAAAACAAAATTCCGTCTGCGAAATGGCGGTTCTTTTTATACTCTCTGCAAGAGTATATTGGGTTTGTGCAAATGTATGTAACAGGCAGAAGGAGGCGTGGCAGACCCCATAAAGTATGCATATTCTTGATCAGCATCACAAGCCGAGTCGATATAGCCATGTCCGTCTGTCCGTCTGTTTGTCTGTCTGTCTGTCTGTCTGTCTGTCTGTCCGTCTGTCCGTATAAACAAACAGATTTCAGAGATGGTAAGAGCTACAAAGTCGAGCTTAGTCTCAATCGATCACATATTTAGTCAGTCAATACAAGAATCTTTTTTTTCGATGCCACGCCCCATTCGCCCACAATGAGGCAAAACCAAAAAAAAATCAATGTTTTCGGCGAATATCTCAGTAACCATGGTACTTAGGATCGCCAATTTTGGTATACAGGTTCCTAGAGACAACATAAATGCAATGCTATCAAAAATGTTGGACTGCCACGCCCCCTTTTGCCACAAGAAATAAAATAATTTTAATACTTCAATACGTTTTTAAGGCAATTGTTCTTATCTTACGGTATTGTAATTTATAATTCGTGTAGAGACTAACTATATTAAACTATCCTGAAAGATGCATTAAAATCGGACTGTAAACAAGAAAACTAGAAGCGTTACAATATTGATAACCGAATGCAATATCATATATGAGTGCAAGCGAGATAGAAACATACAAGCACATGTTCGAACGTTTTCGCTGCCTGTGTGTCTGCAGCGCTGCCCGCAGTCGCTGGCCGCGCTGAATACACACATACATACATATATGCATCATATATTGTCTTTCGTATGTGTATTCGCATACAGACAAACAGCTGTATGTTTGATTATGCTTAGATTGTTTTTGTTTCAACGTGTTTTAATGCAATGTAATGCAATTTAATAATGTTTACAGAATGAAAGTCTATTATATTTTGTGTGCCTTATACCCAAAGTAAAGTAGTCTAAGTAGTAATAGTCAATAAAAATATTTTCATTTTTTCATGTCTTTTTTTTACAATTTACAATTTGTTATGCTAGATTTATGCATAAGGCATTTTTAAATAAAGTAAATCGCATGGGTAGATTGACTCCTACTTTTCCAAGTTTTTTTACCGCCTTGAAACGAAAACTTTAGAAATAGTTATCCGATCGAAAAATCCTTGTGCCCACATATTCTATTCATATCTATCTCTCATTTTATATAAAAAAAATCGACCCGGCGGACCCAATCTATATGAGATGCCCTATAAACTAATATTAAAAGTATGAACTACCTTTTCCAAAAAACTACATATTCGAAACAAACTATCAGAGCATGCGTTTGCTAATATTTCAAATGAGCTGATTAATTTTTCTCTAAATCGAAGTGTACGAGAATTAAGAAGTATTATACCATATAACAGTTTTGAAAGCAATCGTTTGAAGCTGTAGCTGAAGAAATGAGACCTACAAAAAAAACCGCAAGTGGATTTTTCTATCATTCATTCACAGACCGCCCTAAAAACTTACAATATTAGCTACAAAATTTTAAAAAATGTATTTTAAAATAGTGATTTTTTTTCCGGTTTCTATTTTTATATATAATATATATTCATGAATTTCTTGAGCAAACAATTTCAACTTATTAATTTATAAACAAATATTTATAAAGAAATTTCATTACTCAACTTAAACAGTTTGCAACAGTTCCAGTTTTCTACAATAGAGGGCGTCTCACTGTGACCAGGGCGTTCTATTTACAAAGGATTTGAACACTACACACAGAGCGAGCAATTTAAATGTATTAAGGCTCGGTCGCTGCCGAGACGCAGAAGTGCTGCCCAAATCGCAAAAGGCCGCAGCAAGGACAGCGTACAACGTGTGGCAACGACTGGAGTCGAGAGAGCTCGACTTTCAAGTGCCCAGTGCTGAGATGGCGTCATCAAAAAAGAAAGAATTGAAAGCGTTCAACACGTGCACATTTAAGTTCACAACTCTTAGGCAACGTGTACACTTTAGCACTTTTATTGCTAGGTAAGATTTGATAAAATACTTTTCAGTGCAGATTTGTGTCCCTATATTAAATAGTCTTCGTCGAGCTTTTGGTATTTGTTACCTACATTTTTAAAAGACTCTTCGTACTGGGTCTACTAACATTGGATAATGGCAGCATTAAAATAAGTTTTAAAAACTAAGCAGCGCAGCTTATGCCACATCTCTTAGCAACAACAACAACAACAGCAAAGCTAGAGTTGCCACAACATTTAGAACATAAATTTCGCTGACCAAATCTCAGTCGCGTCTTCCCTAAGGTACAAAACATGGCAACGGTTTTGGATTCGGTTGCGAATGCGAATATGGAAACGGGTTGGAGGCCGGTTGCATGTGCTACCAAGCAGCACAAGCATCAGGGTTGCCAACACACATGTAAGTCACTGAAAATGCTGATCTCAAAATACTTTTCGTAGGCTTAGGTCATAGGGTTGTGTAGGGTTGCTTGATCCAAAGTGTATTCATCTTTCTCTGTGTCTTTAAAACTAACCCTTTTCTGTCTCTCTTTCATATCTTTTTCACTCTTCATTCCTCTTCGTTCTTCTTCTTAACCCTTCCGTTTCTTCTGTAATCTTATTCTTTCTTACAATTTCTCGTTCTTCATCCTATTACTTTTATAAACCATTTTCTTCTCAAGCTATTCCTACCTGCCTCTTTCTGCTCTAATCTCATTTTTTACACTCTCTCGCGCTTTCTTCCAATTGCCTTTCTCAGGTAATCTCTTTCTTGTATCCTTTTTATCTGGTCCACTCCCTCTGCCTCTCAAGCTCAGTATCTTTCTCTTTTCCCCTTCTTCTCCCTTTATATTTAACTCTTTCTTGTAATTCCCTCTTTTTCTTTCACTACACTCTCTATCTCGCTTTCTTTCTCTTTACCTCTCTTTCCTTCTTTCTTCTCTCTCTCTTTTCCCTACCTCCCTCTTCAGTGCTGCCCCTCACTAAACTCTCCACAATACAGTCCCGTAGCCCCCAAAGTGCAATTCTAGCATTGAAATGTTGAGCTTAGTTTCTTCTCCTCTCCCAATCCATTTCTTCCGCCTTCTCTGCACATATTTTTTTCAGTGTAGGCTACCAAATGTTGCCAACGAATTAAGAGTGCACTCACATTCATCCACCTCCATGTACATATGTAACCCCCTTACACCACTAACTCCACTGAGTCCCCTCTCCCGATCCTTTCACTCCCAATCTCTTCCCCTCTCCCTCTCCCTCTCCCTCTCCCTCTCCCTTGTTTACCCCTTTCCGCTGGCGTAGCCTCTGACAAGCGTCAAAAAATAATTTTTGCGTGGATTAGCGTCGGCAACAACAATAATAAATGTTGTTAAAACAACAGCAACAAAAACAACCACAGTAAAAATGGAAAATGGAAAATAGAAAATAGAATTTTGTTTTTTTGTATTTTTTGTTGACTTTTTAGTTATTTATTTTTTTTTTTTGTGTAGCACTTTTACAACTGGTGCTTGCTGCTTATCGCAGTGCTGCCAACGAGAGAAGCTGTGAGAGAAGTTGTGTGAGAAGCACATTAATGTGGCCTATGTGACTGGAGACGCAGTCAAAAGGGGGAGGTTGTGGGGTGGTCTGTGGCGGTACTTGCTGGCGTTGCATGTCCTACTGTGAGACATAATTTTTAATAATCTACAACACGACCGGGTTGAAAAGCGACAGCACTGGGAGCTCCCTCTCCCTCTCTCGCTAGCTCTTCTGTCTCCCTCTTATATGTCCCGAAAAATACGCGCATGCAAATGGCTTAATTTAATATATAATTATACCCTGTAAATGCCAAATGTCAGATAAGTGAACTGAAACTAAATAATTGTCTGAAACTCACTTAAAACATTCTATGCAAATATGGTCCTATTACCTTTACTAAATATATATTATCCATAAGTGGGAAATAGTTTAATCGGCATGACTACTGTTGTACCCTGTAGTGTAAAGATTTTCAGAAAAATTAGTATAGCTAAAAATATTTATGGGATTTTTAAGTTTGTAGCGATTTTTAAGAACTTTAAGCACGGAAAAGCTTCAACTTCAATTTAATTCCTCTTTTTTCTATATTTATAAAATAACAGTAATTTGTTGGCTTAAAGCTCCTAAAAGATAACAGTCTAACAGTGGAAGGCAAAGAATGTTTTTTTAGCTTTTTAATTAATTCTTTTTTATTTTTGATTTAATTTATTTATTTTTTTTTTTTTTAATTTTTTGTTAATAAGTAACTTGATGCTTTTACTAAGTTTTATGTTTCTTTTTCAAAAAATTAATAATATAAAATATTTATTAGTCACAAGCTGCTAAAAGAGGCTGATTGAGAGCTTTAAGCTCGCCACACATACAAATATTAATATTTTAAAATATTGCCTACTCTCCTTTTGCTCGGTATCTGTTAGTATTGCATACCCTGTATTTCAACAGCGACCCGGTTTACCATGCAAGTACTTTGGTTTGCCAAGGTGCTAAGCATAATGTACGCATATATGTTTGTATATATAGATACATATATATGAACTATATATATAGGAATATGCATGCAGATTGTCTTGTCTAAGCCAGAGATTGATGCTACGGCAAAAAGATACCACCAAAAGTTACACCTACACCCCCTTCACACCAACCTACACCCCTCTACACTTTTGGTCACAATCCAAGGCCACTGTGGAACAAAAGTCAATATTTTTCCTTGGAATTTGAATGTCAAGCATTATATTTCTTTAATGGATGTATTTCAACTGGTAGCTAAAATTGATGTACATAAGTCTGTTTTATTTTTTTATATATTATTATTTTATTATAGAAATTTGGACCACAGGCTAGTGTCCTGCTACCTACTAGGCAACTTAATATAGTCAGAAATTCAACAATATTTTTGTTTAAGGCCATGCAAAATATTTAAAATAGGTTACATAAGCAGTTTCTTCTCCTGATCCTTTTACGGGGGCTATTTATTAATTTTGTTAATTATATGATAAAGTTAACCGTTTAATTAAAAAAAAAAACAGTTGTACCAAAACTGATAAATATAATTTTGTGGTTTGTTGCCTTACCTTGGTTAATCATTTTTATTACATATTATTTTTGGAATTATTACAAGATTTATCTAGTTTAAAATTAGAAACTGTGCCAGTATTTCAAAAATATTAAACAGTCTAATAAAACAATTTTATTATGCTTAAGTGAGTCAGTAATATAAATTACTTATTTTTATTTAATTTTGAAACAAAAAAAATTCCCTTAGTTTTTATTAATAAATAAATACAATTAAATTATAATTATTTTTTTAATTAAAGAGCCAAAATTGCCCATAGTGCAGTAGCCGTAATTAAATTATCATGCGAGCAACGTAAAGTTGCCTACTTTTAGGCTGAGACATTGTCGCCTGCATATGTAAAGAAGCTGAGGGACAGAGACAGCGAACGAAAGCTGGAAGAAGGTAGAAGGAGGAGGGGGAGTGCGGTGAGGAAAATGGAGACACACAGAAACAGCGACTGCGGTCTGAGCTACAGAATGTAATTCAAACGGCAGCAACGGGTTAACATTAGCGCACTTTTTATGACCCGTGTTGGATAAGTGCTCGTTGTTGTTGTTGTTGTTGTTGTGCTCATGCTGTTGTCGCTTCTCTATGATTAGCGTGAAAATTTATGCCAACCGCAAAGGCATTTGTGGCATCAACAAACAACTGCAATACACACACGGCTGAAAATGTCACGCCCACAACAGCAACAACAACAGTAACCATTTTCTTGCATAACATTTATAGCCAAACAAATTCTGCGCCGAAATCTCAAGCTAAACCGAATTTTAAATCTTTTTAGCTTCTTTTTGCTAAAAAAAAATTCCACAAAGTACCACAATCTGGCAACGCTATGTTTAAGTTTGAACATGCATTTTTGGGAAAATCCTTAAAACAAATCATTGAAATTTATTTGACTTTCAGTTGGACATAGAATTTTGGATTCACTTGGTGGGATGCATTAAAGAACTATTAAAGAACAAATTTGTATTATTCGATCGTTACAGGATCAAATATTGTTTACATTGAGCATAATAATAAATTTAAAGCGAATTTAATAATTTTTAGGTGTTAATAAATATATGTTACTCGTTCCCTGACATAAAGCAATTATTAAAAGTACCATATTTAACATATATGGATATATAAACACATATTAACTTAAGTGAGTCACTTTTTTAGGCTATTTTCAATTTTTTTTTAAAGTACGTAGTTTTAGTCCCTTTTCACGTAAACACGTAGATCTCTTTTAAAATACGAAGACCTACGTAAAAAGTCGGAGGATTGGCATTCCTGTAAGTGACGTCTAATATCGGTAAAGCTTTCTCATCGCTCAATTTGATCACCTTATGGTCGAATACAAAAAAGTCATCAGAGAATCCATTTTCCTTGGCCATTTGGGTAGCCCCGGTTTTGAATGCAGCCAATTTCTCATCCGTATATTTATCAATTTGTGGTATATTCATGCCGTTTATCGGATACACTTTCCACAGAAGATCTTAAACCTTTTCTTTAAATATATTAAATTGTTTATCATTTTGAATACAACTGTCGTTTCATGAACGCCATTAACTAAGCAATTTTTTACCACTTTTCTTTGTGTTACTGATCTGCAATCCGATTGAATTCCAAATACATAATCCCTAATAAAAATATGCATTTTGAGCAGCATATGAGTTCGTTCCGCAGCTAACATCAATTCATGTGTAAAATTTCCAACTGCAGCAGTATTTACTTTAATCTAATTAATATTTTTGGGCATTATAGGTAAAGAACAGGTATAGCATAGAAGCAACGACTTTGAAACACAATTTGAGACAAATTCGAGCTAATTAAACTTCGGAAAAATCAACTTAAAAAAAAAACCTTACTTTTTAGGGCATTTCAAAGATTGTTCTGTGACGAGAGAGAGAGGGACTGGAATTCAAGACGGAAAGAGGAAAAGAGGCACAACTACCGTCGTCTTTGAGAGAGCGTGGTGACTCATCATCCAGATCAGAGAAAAGCTGTCCGCTTATCTGTCTGTGTCTGTTTAGTGAGGTTTCACTGTAGATTAGTTATTATTATATTTAGTCCATTATGATTTTTCTAAGTTAGCTAAGAATTGTGTTCCGTGGTAATAATTTCCCTACTACTGCTTGTGTGTTTGTAAGTGTGTGTGTGTATGTGTGTGTCTATGTGTGCTCCTCTTTTTGTTGTGCTTCCTTTTTGGGGCAGCAGCTGTGTTGACCAAATGTGAACTTAGAACGTGCTTTTAATTTTTAAAAACTGCTTTTAAAACGTGATAAAACACGTTAAAACTGGTACGAAAAAAATACTAAAAAAATTCAAAAAATCTCCCCGGAGCAGATAGACATTTGCATACATCTATCTATGTGTATGTGTGTGCGTGTGTGTCTGTGTGTGTAATATATATGTATATAAATTTATATTTATATATAGAGCGATATTTTTTTATGTAACGCGCGCTAATCCCAAACCACCAAGGAGAGCAGCAGTGGAATCGGGAGTAGAAGGAGAAGAAGAAGGGTAGCAAAAAAAGAGTAGAGTAAAGAGTGGTCAAAAGAAGAGCATGAAAAAAATGGTCTAAAGCGTGCATTTACATAATGAAAGATGTAGCAATATGTGACTGTATTACTCTCTCTTCCCCTCACTCTCACTCCCCTACTCTCGCTCTCTCTCTCTCTCACACACAGTGTTCGGGTGTGTGTGTGTCCGAAAGGGAAAAGCAGCTACGGGACATGCATATGCGTGCGCTGGAAAGCAACAAAAAAATTAAATTATAAAATATTGAGGCGAAAAAGAAATGCGCAAAGGACACACACACACACACACTCATACACTCACACACACACACATACACTGGGCTCATGTGTACCTAAATTGGTACAGCTTTTGCGTTGGTACACAATTTTCTGTTCTTTTTTATTATAAACGATAGCAATAAATAGCAAATAATAGCAGAAACAAATAATTATAATAATATTCATTATTATATTATAATTATAATATATTCATAAAATTTACACTACAATCTTTGAGCCCGATGCAAATACTTTTAAATAGGTACAAGAAATTTATTAAGTAATTGAAAACAATTTTAAATCAATTATTTTGTTTTACAATCTGTTAGTACTTAAAATATACTAATCACAAATAATAAAAAAAAAACAAAATATTTTTCTTAGTACACTTCTGAATTTTGTACAATATGAACAAATTACATTTACTTAACCATAGGTGTAAGTCTTTGCTATGAATTGGGTACTCGTAAAGTGTACCTTCAAAAAATACTGTACCTAAAATTTGTTGAACATATTCTGTTTGTAAAAAATATATTTAAAGTCTAAACATAAATCTTCAAAAATAAAGCCCAAGGAAAATGTACCTAAAAAAAAGCTACACCAATCTGGTGATTAAAGAATATGTACCCAAAAGTTGCACCAATCTGGTGATCAAAGAAAATGTACCCAAAAGTTGCAACTGTGTGTGTGGGTGGTAGGTGGAGAGCACTCGGCCCCTGCTTGGCTGCTCAGCACTGCTTGCCTCCGTTTGTTGTCGTAGGTTTGAGAACTAGATGGCGCTGTGAACCACACTTACAGGACACACAGAATTAATGTCCTTTTAGATACAAATGCAATTTATAAAGCACTGTGTGTGCGTGTGTGTGCGAGACTCCCCAAAAAATGCTTTCACATGGTCGTCCATTTCTTTCTCCGCTACCAAAAACCCCTTAAAACACACAATTTTTTTTTTGCCAACATAATTTTGAATAACATTAAAATTATTAGCTACAAAAAAAAATTGAGCGAAAAAATGGGCGTAGTCCGGGCAACAAATGTGCATAATGAGCTCTGGTCAAATTCACAGACGTCAGGTTGGGAGTCCACTGTGGGCGTAGTGGGGTAGGTGGAGGGCGAGGGGTACGCGTAGGGTGTGGGGTGTGGTGGGACCTGCAGAGATTTACGCGCGACAGTTGCAATTTTTTTATTTATTTTTTTTTTTTTTTGGTTTTTCCCCTTCCGTGATGTCGTGGGACTAAACACTTTTCAGTTGATATCGCAAATCCTTTTTCGCAGCGCTTACATAATGATATGTGGCCAGTGGTTGCATTCTTTTAAGACCCTGTACTTACAGAAATTAAGTGGGTAAATTCACTTTGTCAAAAAAAAAAAAAGTTTTTTCTGGGAAGTAAATACATTAATACAGTCCGACTTGGCTATAACGACTAACAATAGCCAAGTCGGACTGTCCATTTCAACCTTTTTATTTATATACCGGCTTCGAAGCAAATACAGGGTCTTCAACAGTCGTTGCGCTTACCTGTAGCCTTTGCTATCAGTTTTTTTCTTCAGTGTAGTAAGCGACAGTTTGGGGATTTACTCAAGGGAATGATAATGATAAGAATCCGCCACTTACTCAGCATAAATAATCCGCTGAGCAAAAGAAACTGCAAATATTCAAGTCGGGAAAAACTCTAGCTTTCCATGGGGTCTTGAAAGTAATGCAAATTTGTAAACAACAAAAAATAATAACTATAAAAAAGAAAAATTAATAATACATGAATTAAATTAAAATAAAAATAATAAAATCATGCATAAAAATACGTTTTTAATAATTTTAAAAATCAAATAATAACAAAAAATATGTATTTAAAAAAACATACAAAAATAATAATAAATATACAAAATATAATAATTATACCAAATAAATAAATAATAATAAATTATTAAAAAAAACGTTTACAACAAATGAAACTTTAAAAATTATAACGAAATAATTAAAAAGAATATTTATAAAACTTGAAAAAAATAAATAAAAATAATTATTATAAATAAATAAAAATACTTAGAAGAAATGTCAAAAGGGGTGTTAATATCAGAGAGAAAAAATAAAAAATTAAATCATAAAAAAGGCGTTTGCTTCGTAGGAGTGTTCACTTCGAGAGGTTTCACTGTATATTATTTTTGGGCAAAACATAAATATTTAATGAAATTTCGTATATTTGTAGATTTATTTATTTTATTTATTAACGCAAATAAAAAGCAGTCGCCAAATAATTATGTTATATGTAGAAGCAAAATTTATATTAATGACTTTAATAAAAAGTAAATTAAAAAAGTTTATTTTACCCGAAAGTAATATTATATCTAAAATTTGTCAATTAAATTTGTCAAATAATTAATTATTGTGTGAACAAATAGTAAAGAAATTGCTTCAACATTTATTGGAAGATTTGAAAAAAACCCAACCAGATCTATAAAAATTTTGCTAAAACTATCACGAAAGATCTGTGATCTAGGGGGACGCATGAGTGGCAGAGATTCCAAACTTACTGCCCTTGGAAATCAGAGATTTAACGGAGCTGGTTTAAAGGAGAAACTTTAGAAGTAAGATATATACCAATAGATATGTATATCTTTGCATATAATGCAGATCCAAATTACATTTCTAGACTCTACTTTCACTTTCATCAATTTTTTCATTCATTTCACCTTCGAATTAAAAAAATAAATAAATAAATATTGTTAATTTCTTAAAATTCAAATCTAACTATAGAATATGTTCATCAGCATATTCCATATTTACATTAAATAATAAAAAACAAACATTTAATTTTTTCACGTTTTCAATTTTATTCATTTTTTTGTGTTTTCAGTTTTTTCAGCTTTTTGTTTAATATTTAAATATATTATATAAAGTTGTTGTGGTGTAAATCAGTTGGATTACATAATTTTAAGCTTAAAGATAAACGGACGCATTTAAATTTTCTGAAGACACGACAAGTAGTGTCGCCTGTGATTGAGTTACAACTGTAGTTGGGTTTGTGTTGCACATGTGGCAGTGACTACTGTACTAGCTGCAGTTGTTCCTGCTGTTGTTGTTGTTGTTGTTGCCATTGTCTTCACTTTACGCTTACGTCGCTTTCTTGCCTTTCGTCGCAATCGATCAAATTCTCTTATGTGATAAACAATAAAATGCTTAAAATCATCGCCTTCATATTGACGACACGACATTGTGAATAATATTAGCGAATTAATATAAAAAAAAAATCTTATATCATAATTATGCATAGTAGAAGAATTTGTGCCATTCTTGCCACGCTGCTCGTGCTGATGATGTTGCTGATGATGATGATGTTGGTGGTGTTGGTATTCCTGCTGGTGAGGGTATTCCTGAAACTGCTGCTTGTTGTTGTTGTTGGGTCTGCGCAGCTTTGGCGTGGGATGCAGCAGCTCCTCATCATCAGAGTCGGAGTAACGACGTTGACGCTTATTGGCAACTGGATTGAAATGTTGACGTAATAATTCATAAATGCTCATGCTTCTAATGGTGATCAAATTGCTGGTGTTGCTGTTGTTGTTAATAATGTTGCTGATGATGTTGTTGTTGTTGTTGTTAATGTTGTCGATGTTATTGTAATTATTGTTGCTGTCGATGGTCATTTGCCTTTTTATCGATCCCGATTCATGAGGCGCCACATGCTGTAGATATGGCCAACTAACAAAAGTTCTACCTCTTTTATTTGCTGTTGTTGGCCGACTTTTATTTGTTAGCTTTTTGGTTTTTGGTAGCATTGGCTTTAAAGTACTTGCATCGCGAACATATTGATCTACAGCAGTGACTGCAACCCGTCAATGATCAGTGATTAATGGGCCCCAAAACATTTTCGATATTTTTGTATCATCTTCGGTTAAAAAGAATTGTCTGCCCAAATGTACAAATTCCTTTAGCGACAATTGGCCATCGCCATTCTTGTCTATCACAGCAAATGAAACGGCAGCATCCTCTTCGGATAGTCCCAGACAGCGAAAGAAGAGCTTATATTGTTCGAGATCCAAATGGCCGGTATGATCAAAATCAACGGCCTTAAACAAATATGGCAAAAAGCGTCCAATTCTTTTAGCCATTTTCTTATCATTCAGCCGATGATGTAAATCGGTTAAAAACTGCTCAGCAGTTACCAAATTATATGGCGTTATTTCACCAAACTGCTCCTCCCATGTCTGTTTAATCACATCGTTGAATTCGGCCGCCACCTCGGGCGTCAAATGGCCCAAATCATTGAATCGTTTGGCCAACAAATTGAAGTCATCGTAGGAGATGACACCATCGTGATTCACGTCCATAATGCGATGCAGTGTGCGCATCTTGCGGCGCCAAAACTCAGAGTCACCCTAGAAGAAAACAGGACAAAAATAACGAAATTAATTAAATTTATCAATTTCAATTTTAACTGACATTTATGGTTGTGTACACAGCTTAGAACTCAACGAAATTTAGTCGGTACACAAACTGTACCGGTTGGCAGAAAGCAATCGCTGTTGGCAGACAGCAATGTGTGCGGACAGTTTAGTAAATTAAAAGCTATACTTTTGAGTATAACTAAGCGAGAATATTAGCTAAAATGACTTTAGCTAAAGACAAAAGTTAAAAGAATAAGCTCGTCTTTAGAACTTTTTTTGAAAATTCAAATTTGTTAAGAATTTAACAAAGCTTGCCAATATAGCCAAGACAGAAACCAACAACACTTTGGCGTCTGCGCTAGCCGCTACTCATATTGACTTAAATGATTGCAGGCAATAAACAAACTGTCCCCTTAATTAATAACAAATTAAATAATTTTAAAATAGCTATTGCATAGAAAAAAAAAAATGTAAAGTATCTCAATTACGTTTAAGTAAGCAATTGCAGCGACTTTACGAAACGCAGTCAAGACACAAGCCTCGCTGCTGCTGCGCTAGCGTCACCCACTTCACTGCTTGCTGCTAGCAAACCAACATATCGAAACGTAGTCAACACACAAACCACGCTTCCACAGCGCATGCGCCACCCACATTACAAGTTCTTGATTGTTGTTTTTGTTGTTGTTGAGTTCAAAAACCGGCATTGAACCAAAAATATAATGTAACAAAACACGTTTGAAAAATTAAATTTGTTAACTTACTCGCTCGCTACGCTTAACATTAGCATTTTGGCGACGTCGCTCAAATTCATCGTCGGAGTCCGAATCGCTGTCGCTCTGCTCTCGTCGCATGGTGGCAGCGGTAGTTTTCTTTGAATAATTTCGCACTGCTTGGATCACAGCCGTACGGCCGGACATTAAATGCCATGGCGCGTGTGTTGGACTATTTGGATTAATGACAAACAGACGCTGCAAAATAAAATTAAAAAGAAGGCAAATATATAATTAGTTCAGTTGCGCACAGTTTTAAATGCACTGCGGAGGGCAAGTGAGCACTGCTTGCTCTCTGGTGTCACCCACACACTGCTTGACTTGCTTGCTTGTTGGCTCCACTTATGATTTGCTTTTACATTCAACCCAAAACAATAACATAAATCAAGTCTCTAAATTTGTTGTTGTTGCTATTGTTTTTGTTTACAGTTGCATTACACAATGCTGGAAGCTCTCGCTGCGCCATGCCCTTCACGTATGTACATATGTTTGTTTATATATGTATGCGTGTATAAGCAAATAATAATAACTATAACAACATGCTTCTAATTACATACTTTGCTGTTGTTTTGTATTTTTGTTGATTTTATTGTTAAGGTCAGTTCTCTATTCTTGTTTTGAACCGGTTTCGCTTCTTCCTCTGCTTCTATCTCTATCGCACACTCTTTTTTCCACGATGGCCCTGAGATCGTTAGAGTTTGAGAGTCACCCAGCTGCTAAATTAACACGTGGCAAGCAGTTGCCAGTGCATCCGCAACCCACGCTTTCGCTATCTTTCACTCATTTCCCCATCTCCTTGACCTTGTGCTTGACAGTGACACGCACACACTTACATGTGTATGTGTGTACATAAAGCTCATTAAATGCTTTTCTACATTAAAATCTTTTGTGTTTTCATTTTAATGAGTTCGAGTTTTAAGATTGTGCTTGTTTTGAGATAACTCTTGAATTTTTTCCTTTTTCTTTTTAATTACACGACACAATAGTTGTCTAATTTGTTATCAATTCGCCTAATGCTGTTGCTCCCAATATGATAATGATGATGATATCACTAATGAACAAAAAAAATATAACATAAACCTTTCAAACTAAAACTAGTTTCTACGCTTTAACCTGCCTAATATGCAAATTACAAACGATCACAAGCCTCTTTTTAAAAAAAATGCTATTTAAACTTTTAAAACCGCTTGATTTATGTTTATGTTTACAACAAATTTCATAAAAGAAAACGAACCCAAAAGAAAAAGAAAACGAAAGAAGGTGCTGGCACTTGCTAGAAAAGATTAAATGTCATGGTTTGTGTCATGGCTACAACGATTAATTGCTGCCAAACTGTGCCAAAGGGTCAGCAGCTGCCACAAGTCGCACTTCCGTTTTTCGTCGTTACTTTTTGTTTTCATACTAGTTGTTGTTATTGCTTTTTGGCGCTTTGCGCATGCGAATTTCTTTGGTTTTTGCACATAAAACATGTATACTTTTTCGGGGGATGTTTTTAAAAGTTGTCTTCACTCAGCAGCGCTGGAATTCTTGTTTATGTTGATTTTTGAATGAAAGATATTCGTTTTTGGCACTGCTCTAGCGGATGGAACAGAAAAAACTAATGTGTGATTGAAAATTATAACATGGCAATAGGCTCAAAAGTGATCTTTGTACATTGCGTAGATTAAACTTAATACACACATTTATATGTATATTTATTGACTGTCGTTTATCATTTTTTTTTACATTAAGTGCCTTCCAAACCCCCTCAGTTCTAGACGCTCTCTCCTTCGCACGCACGCACACACAGCGATTGGCCTCATTTCTTACATTTATAACTGGCCCCCATACTTTGCCCTCCCTCCTTTCCACTATCAACAGCATTGCATTTTTTATTTTCAAGCTCTTTGTAATTAAATTAACACAATACACGCACAGAACGCAAGCACACACACCGAGACAGGCACAAAGACAGACACACATACAAACACATGTATAAACAGACGCTTACATTATTGTTGTAATCGCCCGTTGTTGGCGGCATGGTGGAGAGGGGCAATGCAGGGTGTTGCAGTGCACCCACTGTTGCGGCCATATTGCGTTCCAGGATTTCTCTCGAAGTGCGCAAAAGACCGCGGCTCACAATGCTGAATGCCATTTTTGTTTTGTTCTGTTATTGTTGTTGCCAACTTAACGGTTACAAATATACACACTCCTCTCGATGTGTCTCTCTCTTTCTTCGTATCTGTTCGCTTTTATTTTAGCTTTCAATGTTGTTTTTGTTTTTGTTGTCCCTGTATCAGGCAAGCGAAAAACAGTGTGCAAGCTGACGAAGTTGCTTTGCTGCTGCAATAGTTGTTGGTGTTATTTTTGTTGAGTTTGTTGTTGCAGTTGCAGCGTGCATTTAACAACCGGTTTGAAGACGCACACACAAACAAATTAAGTCTTGATAAAACTCAAAAAAAAGTTGCAGTTTTATTTGCTTTTGCGTATTACACTTTGCTGCTCCTCTTTGAACTTCTTCCACTTCTTATGCTTCTGCTTCTTTGATTTCTTTCCGTTCAACACAACCGTTCACTGGCGCGTTCGAATTCGTTTTGACAGCGTCTGTTGCGGCGAAAAGAAATGAAAACATAGCCGACGACTGCGGCGACGGCGACGTTGTTACAGAAGCGGCTAAGGCAGCAGCGCCGCTTTCGATATGTGTGCATGTGTGTGTGTGTGTTTGAGTGTTTGTGTGTGTGCGTAAGAGTGAGAAGGGGAGTTCGAGCATGGAAGGGCTGCGGCGACGACGTTGCCAGAAAAATACAATACAAATAAGCAGACACACACACACACAAATACACATGCATGCTCTGGCAGCCATAAGTATTACAAACAACAACAACAGATGTTGCATGCCGGCCAATGACTTTCAAACCGTTTCACATCTTATGTGTAGCGCTGCAATTGAATGAAGAGAAATTTAACGTTATTAAATACATGTAAATTTACGGTAGTTTGTATGTTTATTGATAAAGTAAACGTTGAACTTATTTAGGTCGGTGTGACAAACTGTCTGACGGAGTGGACGATTTCAATGTAGCAGACAAAATTCACACATACACACACATATATATTTACAAACAAGCACGCATACAATTACAACAACAAAATGTAACAAGCGGTCGAACGGTCGAGCGAGTTTTCTGTTTTTCTGTTTTTGTTCTACTTCTACTTCATTGCTTCAGACACAAACAGCACTCACACATGCAAGCGTGTTTACCGCGCACGCATACCATAAGTATTTACTTACTTACACACGCTCATACAATATAAACATATGTAATATGTACATTTGTATGTTTGGGTGTGTGTTCTTGTTTGTGTGGTATACTTCTTGTTGTTCCAATATAGCCGCCCACCCAATTCCCTCTTTACTCAATCAATTTGTCTTAACAGCGATCCTTAGAACAGGTGAGCTTAACAGAGATTGTGCAAAACTTAACAGCTGTTATGCATCAGCTGTTTGGCATACGTGCATGTAGAAATAACATGCATACGTACAGACATGCACAGATGCAAACTCATGCACATGCACATACAATGTATCATATAGTTTACTAGGCAACAAGCACAACAAGCAGCAACTTGGCTTAGACACCAAATGGCCCCCAACAGCGCAAATTTGTTGTTATTCGCTGCATTTAGAGTGCAATGCACTCGGGCTTCATTTGAATGTATTTGTGTGTCTGAGTTGCTCGTGCATGCGTGTGTATGTATGTGTGGACGTGTATGAGAACAACGCGCGCATCGGCATCGGCTGACTGACAAACCGTCACGTAACTTCCAAGCCGCGCTGAATGCAAACAATTAGCATTAAACAAATAAACAAACAAACAACAACAGGTTCAAGAGAATGTGCATTTTGTTACCTTGCAAACTGATTCTATCAATTACATTCCCATAGACTCACACAAACACCCACCCATTTATGAATTCTCAATTTTTCAGCACATACTATTTAAAGTCACGCTTATCGAATACTCACACCAACTGTACAACAAACTGGACGACACACGACAGAACATCCATTTTAAGCTTGGTACGCACATCATGTGCTTGTCTGCAAATTTTTAATTGTTCATTAATTGTCGTCCTGTTGTGTAATCGATGCGGGGTCCCACCCAAAATGTCAAGAAGAATAATTTCAATTATATAATACAAATATTAAATGCAGTTTGAGGCATTACGAATTTTCCATTGTTTAATCTATAAAAATTTTAACGGCTTTATCTCACAATTATAGCTTTGTTCAGATTCGTGATCAGCATACTGATCGTTACGTCACAGGCGCACGAACCCTGGCAGAGTTGCCAAAAAAAGACTGCGTAATTTAAAATAATTTACATTTACATGCTAATTGTCGATGGTTAAGTGAATGTGGATGATAATAAAAATAAAGAATTTCAAGTGTGTGCGTATTTGTGTACATATGTACTTATGTACACATGTCTGTACAGATGTGTGCTTTATTAATCTGCGCCCGGCTTATTAAAATGCGGCACACACACACATACACGCGACAGTTGTAAATGTATGTATGTGTGTAAGTGTGACTGCTGGAGCAAAACAAGAGCCAAAAAAATGCGTACGTACGCACAGTGACTGACAACTTAATTGATCGAATATTAAATTAACAATAAGTTTGTTTTTTAATTAAGCTTATCATTAATATGTAATTCAATTCAATCATAATTCAATAACAAATAGATTTGTTTCATTAAAAATATAGTATTCTTTTATTAAATTTCAACAATGTTTCTAGATAAACAATAAAATCAAAAGTGTAGTGGCATAACCAACTGTGTGCCACTGTAACCACATGTCTCTTTATGTTTCAGAAGTTCAGCTCAGTTGTTATTTTCGCCGATTCTCTTTTGATTCCACATCTGCGCTTTTGTTTTTGTTATTTATTTTTGCGTTGCTTTTGTGCGTTTGGCGCTTTTACCAAGGTTTTCCTTGCGGTGTATTCGAGATTTCCGCAACGCCATTTTTTTGGCGTACGTGTTGCGCCTCATTGTCGACAATAACAAAAAATACAACTTCAACTTCAAGTTTCTGATACACACACACACAGCCCCATTTGCATGGCTGGTTTGCCAACGTGTCATTGTGTGTGTATGTTTTCGATTTCATTGATGCTGCGCTCTTTAGATTAACTCTGTTAATATACAGTGCAGATAGCGATAAGCAGAGGCGAGTTTAACTCGATGCAACATGAGGGCGTGTGCGCTGCGGCGGTCGTTGTCGTCTTGAACTCGATTGTTGTAGTTGTTGTTGTTGGAGTGTTTGTATGCGGATTTTGGCACGTCGGCACCATCACGCCAAGCTGCAGCAGACAGAGTCAGTAGCCTCTTCTGTGCATCGACGGCAGTGCCTTTTATTTCTTTTACCGTTGCCTTTTGATCTGCTTCTTGCATAAAATTTATTGTGTCACTTTGCTGCGTTTATGCTATAAAGGTGTGTGTGTACCAACCAGTGTTGCCAGAATTTTTTGGGCTTAACGAAGATAAATTACTATTTTATTATCTAAATGCATAAATTGCTATTTAGCATGTTTATCTTACGTTTTCATTCTGTAAACATTTTGAAATATTTGTTTTATGACATTTACTAAATATAAGAAAAGTTTATCAATGACTTGTTGTGAACGAAATATCTTTTATTTCTTTTATTTTATTTAAAACAAAAAATTTATTAAATAAATAAAAAACACAAATGAAATTATTTTATTGTGTGACTTTCTTTGTTATTGTTGTTTTATTGTAAACATGTTTTTATTTTTCTTTATATGCTAAGGAAGTCGTTACTTTTAGTAGGTTATAATAATATTAAAAAAATAAACACAGCTTTGTTTCATAACCTTAAAGTCAAACATGGAAATTGTAAACACTTTCTTTCTCGACAGCAGATAACGTTAAAAAAAAGTATTTCCAGCTAGTGACAAAAATACTTTTCTAGCTTTTTCAATTTAATTGCCAAAACTAGCTATAAGCGAGCCAAAATGACAGCGTCCCGATTTGCATGTGTTCTTTAAACATACACATGCAAATGTAAATGTTTTCGTGTTTGTGTGTATGTGTGGTTGGTGGCATGGTTAGAGACATGACATCTGCAACGTCTACGTGCGGCATGCAACGTGTCCTTTCTGTTGTCGTAGGTTCTAGTTGCTGAATTAGAAAGCAATACGAGTGCTTAGCACACACACTTGAGTAATACATTCGCTTACACATACACATGTTAATACATACATCACGTGAGTGTATGTGTGTGCATGTTTACAGTTATTCATGGACAACCGCCACTAAGGCCTTATCAGCGACCTGTTTATGCTATTTTCATTTATCTTGCTCTTGATGTTGTTGTTGCAATTGATAAAAACAACAACAGCCGCGGATTCTATGTCCATCATAATTTTTGTAAGTGTTGCGCAGCGGCAGCTTTTGTGTAAAAAGATTAGGCCAAGAAAGAAGTAAACAAATCGAGGGTCGCTGCAAAACTTGTGCATAACAAATATGAATAAAATTTATTTCGTTACTGGCAAACCTCGTTAACAACTGATTTGGAAATTGGTTTTAAAGAATTGAGCAAATCGAAGCAAAAGCAGATAAACAATTTTTAATTTATGCGCTTGTTCTTCTGTGTGTGTGGTGTGTTTGTCGCATACTTGTGCTTGTGTCTGTGTGTGCGTGTGTTTGTCTGCCTGTCGTTTGCTTTGAACTTCCAAAGTTCAATTTTGTCTCTTGGTGACAAGCAAAATTTATGCAAAACTTCGAGACTAAATTATAGAATTAAAGACTTTTCTATAAACAAAATAAAGCAATTGACCTTGCACCGCAAACAACAACATACAAAAAAGGCAAAAAACGAAACAAAACAATAGAAATCAAAATAACATGTGAATAAGTCTAAACAAACAAAGTAAAGCAAAACAACACACATACATATGTAAACAGAAGTACACAAATTCACACATGCATGTAAATGATTGCGTGTGTGTTTGTTGTTGATATGTTACATTTGCCTGTAATCCACACCATAAGTGCCCCACGGTGGCAACCCTGACAGTCTGCGACGATGGAAAGGCTTCTTAGTACAGTGTACACGCGTTAGAAGCGACAGGAAGCATGAACTTTATAATCAACTTAACCCACTTCTAAGTCAATAAATCATTAAAACTGTATTTATATTTCCTGTTTAAATTCAATATTTAATCGCTTTTATGAAAAATAACCCCCCTAGTGTTCATTATAAGGAGTTTGCACTGTGCTGCCCCATCCCCGCGCTGGTCAAGTGCTAAGTGGTAAATGCCAACTCCCCGATTCGATGGCCGTTCGCGGCCGATTTGTAAATTTATAGCTATTTTTAGCTGCCAAATACGTTTCGCTTTATCTCTCGCAAATAAAAAAAGAAGAGTAATTTGTAAAGTCGGCGACGTTGAAGCCGGCACGTTGGCCAAAAAAAAGTGCGTAAACAAAATTGTAAAAAGCGAAAACAAGTAAACAACAAGTCGGCGTCAGAACTGTTACGTACTTATCTTCTTACAATTTGGGGTCACTGAAAATAATCAACTTGATGGATCTGTGTAAGGTGTAAGGCAGAGCGCATGGCGGTGGCTTTTCGCATTTACATGGGACAGGTGACATAAGTAAAAGTTTACATAATGGTTTTGTAAATGTTTAGCCAAACGGAGTTTAAAAATTTGAATTCAGATCCATTAACAGAGTTGCACTCAGAACAGTGTGTGCACACCTGAGAAATTTGTCAATGTTGCTTAATGGACAGAATTATACAAATGTTTTATTTTAGTTAATTTATTTTAGCTCTAATTTAGCAAATATCGTTTGTGGCTGACAATATTTAACAGAAATTGTTTAAAATAAAATGAAATAAATATGTCACCGTATTTATTTGTCAATATCGATGTATCGACAGCCCTATCATTTGCAATACTGTCAGCTATCGATAACTCCTGACGATTGTCATTATCTATCGGCAGGCTGGCTGTGCAGAACAAGAAGAAAAATTGCTGCAGCAGTAAGATAGATTTATTGATTTTAATATTGAAGTTTTTCGGAAAATTTACGCACTGAAATTAATTAAAATATAACTATGGAGGCGCTGGTCAACTACAGCAGCGAGGACGACAACGACGAAGATACTGGCTATGAGATACGGGTAAATACTCCAAACAAGCAAGAAAGGACGACAGGCAGAAAACTTACAGAATGCCGATTGTCAGCGCATTTTTTTTTTTCATATATAGTTCTTTTTGTATATACATTGCGAGCGTGCGCCTGCATGTACATATGTACATGAGAATGCATGTGTCCGTGCTTGTGTGAGCGTGCGTAAATATGCATGTATGTGTGTGTAGGCAAATACAAGTACATTTGGCATATGCATATATATAATAAGTATGGCGGGATTATTCGCAATCCAAAATCAAAACAAGTACACACACACACACATATGTCTATGAATCCCCCAACCTTACAACCAACCGTTACACCCACTCTATTAATGTATGTAGTTGTACCTAGTGCTTTAGTAAAATAATGCGAAATTTGCTGTTTCTGAATAGTTGCAAAATTCCCCTAGGCACCACAACCCCAAGCAGTCGCTGCAGCAGCTACCTCACCAGCAACAACAACAGCTGCATTCTCATCCTCAAGAAAACGCAGCTCGCCCGCCGTTGTTAAAACATCTGCTGCCCGGCACCGTTCACGCTCCAACACACCGACACATCCGTCATCATCATCGTCTTTGGAGACATCATCATTATCAGCTGTAAAGCGTGAAAGCAAGAACAAAGTCAAGAGTAGCAACAACAACAGTGGCAGCAGCAACAATGAACGTCACAATCGACGCCATCGACGACGACGTTCGAGCAGCATCAGCGACGCAAGCAGTGCAGCCAGTGACAGTGGCGCTGACAGTGATGCCAAAGAAAAAGACAAGGCTAAAAAATGTGTGGCAACGCTGTCGCCAACGGCTACATCGGCATCTAATGTGTCCAAGGTTGCCATAGAACAACATCAAATACCGCATACGCCTCCATTGCCAGCAACGAGCAGTGGACGACATGGAGGCAGTGGTGGAGGTGTAGGTGGGGGTGGTTCTGGTGGTGGTGGTCATCATCACCACCATCATCATCATCACCACCATCACAAAAGCAGAAGCAGTCGCCATAATAACAACAATAACGACGAGGTAAACTTTTTTTTTTCTACATGTATACATAAATAATTTCAAAAAATGCCGCTTATAAAATATTTGAAATATGCGCTCAAATTATGGACAAAAATGTGGAATGTGGCAAAAGTCGGCTTACAATTTATCAACTTATGTTGATGAGCAACATATTTAAACAAGAATTTAGAGCCATCATTACAGTTTGTTAAAATGTCCAACATAGCTATGTCAGTCTGCTTAAACTAGACATTGGCCTCTTAAACTATAAAGGCTAGAGTCACCACATTGGATCAGATCAGAAAATATTAGTCTTGGATTTTAAAATCTAATCATTTTTCTAAAATTGTGAATAATTTTTACAAGAACCCAATAACTATATAGTAGCTGACTGATCGTTTTCATTAAATTATATTCAAAATCAAATTTTTCTAGCTGTTTTTGCTAGTCATAATTGCTAATTATTAATGAATAATTTTATTATCAACAAAGAACAAGAAATGGTTTTAAAATGTTAAATTTTCAGTTAAACTGTTTCTTTATCAAATTATGTGGTTTGCTAGACTTTAATAAATTATTGATTGTATTATTGATGCCCTTCTCTTTGGGGTTTTCTGCTAAATTTAAACAATTTTATTGCACGCATATTGAAATATTTATAAGTGACATTTAGTTATACTGCATAGTTTTCAATTTGTTTCCGTCACTACATGTGTGTATGAGTGTGTGTATGTGTGTGTATGCAATACGTAAGACACTGCAGCAGTGATGCCAAAAAGAAAACTAACTTAAATTGTAAATCGACTTTATTGCTAATTTTCTTTATGTAGCACAATTTAAATTTTTCTTGAAAACTTGTCAGACTTTTAAGCTTTAGTGGCTTTAATTTAGAATCTCAAATCTTAAATTTCACGTTATTTTTGTTCAAAATTGACATATAAAATTTAAAAGAAAATAAAACTATAAAAAAACATAGGAAAAACTTAAACAATTCAATATAAAAGAGTTAGTTTAACAAATCTATTCAACTTCTTATAAAATCAAATCTTACCGAAAAAAGGCTAGATTGGCGACACTACTGAGTGCTTGTTTATAGATTTTCAAATTGCGCGTTTTGTGCCCATTTCAAATATGAACAATCTATAAATTGATTTTTTTCCTTTTGTTGTGTTTGGTCCGCTTTCTAAAGCAAAAAGAAACAGATAGAGTGTGTGAGAGAGAGCGAGAGAGAGAATGTGAGACTGTGTGTATTGTGTCATTAATTGGTTTTTTTGGTGTTGGAAACGAGACTTCTGTAATTACTATTGTATTATAATTTTTAGTTACTAAAACTTAGTTAAGCTTTAACTTAAAAAAAAAAAACATTATATTTATATATAACTAAAATATACCATTTTATTATTGTTATTATTATAAAACATACAAAAACAAAACCAAAGAAATTTAAACAAAATCTCGAGCTCGACTTAGAAAAGACCGACAAAACTGAGACCCTAAAGACCTGTACCGATTACAAAAAAAAAAAAATAGTTAAAACTTTAGCTGACGGTTTTTGCGAGTTATTAGAGTTGTTTCAACGCGATCAACAGACAGGGTATTGTGTCCCAATCCTTTAACTCCTTGAAACAAACACACACACAAGAGATTGAGAAAGATGATCGAGATGCATCAATGTGAGTATTCCAACAAATAATAATAACAATAAATAAACCAAAAAAAAAATAGATAAACTTAACTACAAACTAAGCATTTAATCTCAATGGGAAATTTCCCTTAAGTGTCGGTTTGTCAAAATTTATATATTTTTCAGCATTCTGATGGGCCAAAAAACACAGCTAAAGTCCAGTCAAGGTTGCGGTCCACGCCTACCTTTTTTTTGGACACAACCAGCGAACCAATTTGTGATTTACATCATTGAGTTCATTTCAAAATTAACAAATTCATTAAACTTTCTTATTTTTTAGCTGAGCGAACCAAAATGTAATGTAAATTTCGATCTTCTCGTTGCAGGACACGCACGGACGCGGTCGACAGCGTGACACAGACCGCCACAGGGATAAGGATCGCGACAAGGACTATGCCAAGGTAGGACTAGCACTAATGTTTTTGCTAGAGGCGAGAGTCGAGTTGGTGGAATTTCACACGTTAATCATTGAGTAGGGAATTTGTATATAAAAAGTAACAAAATAATTGTAAATAGGAAACCACGTATTAATTATTGAAACTAATTTTTCAAACATTTTTATATTTAACTATATAAAATGCGTTCAATAGCATACTTTAATGTAATATTTATTGAGCCATGAATATATTTAGCTCTTGTTCAATAAAGGACTGATATATTTGTCACTAGAGTAGAAGGCATTTAAAGTTGTAAAAATCAAATATTTTAAACAAAAGGTGTCATACTTATCGATCAAAGACAACTGTAGAGTCTATACACATATGCAACATCTAAACCTCTAATATGTTTTTAGCTAGGAACAACACTATTGAAGTAAACTAAGTGCTTGTCGATAGATAGAAAAGTCTATATTTTTTATATTTAACCTATTCTCCCTTTAGCACCTGTAGATACATATAGTTTTGCGATTTACATGAAATTTTGTAAGCGCTTCAGAAATAGAAAAGGTTTCTATACTTAAGACAGGCAGCTAAATAGGGTTTTCCATAAGAGACGTTGGATTAAATAAGTTTGAAACTTAGATACAACTAATATAGAACTTTAAGCAATTTTAAGTGAATCATTAGGTTGTAATATACAATTGTCCATACATTTAGTGTACTCTCTGGCGCTACGTTTAACTGGTATGTCGCATGTCTGGCACTTTAAAGTTTTAAGTTTGGGACACCATGTAGTGCTTGACTCTCGCTCTCAACAGTGCCTTTGAGACCTTTACAATAATTTCACAAATATATACAGAATCAATTAAAAATGTTTTCCCATTCTGCTTGCAGAGCGATCGCCATCATCGCACCAAAGAGAGCAACAAGGACAGTGACTACAAGCGAGAGCGCGAACGAGATCGCGATGAGCGTCGTCATGGTAGGGACAGAGACAGAGATAGGGATAGAACGGCATCGCGACATCACAATAACAAGGAGACACGCTATAGCGATGGTAGCGCCGCCCGTTCACAGAACTCAACTGTTACATCCTCCATGACGTACAAATCTCAGTCGCTGTCGCAGTCACAGTCGCAGCAGCAGCGTCGCTCCTATGATGACCGCACACGGCGTCGTGGTCGTGACTCACGCTCACGTTCTCACTCACGCTCACGTTCGCATAAGTATCGTGAACGTGAGCGTGAATCACGTGATTCAAGCAGTCGTTCCCAATCACCAGCGGAACGTTCACGGCCAAATGGTGGAGGAACTTCAACTTCGTCCAATTTACAGCTGCTCGGCAAGAGTGGAGTAGCAACGACTTTAATGACCGTGGGTGGAAGTAATGCGGGTTTATCGGTGCCAGGTGGCGCTGGCGCTGGCCTGTTGCCCACACCGAATTATGCACCGAAAATACCATCGTTAATGTCCCTGGAACTGAGCACACCGCCCACAGTTGACGCACATCAGACGGCAGCAGCGGCAGCAACAGCCGCGGCAGCTGCAGCAGCAGCGGCAGCTGGATTAGTTGGAGCAGGAGTCAGTACTGGAACCGGTGTTGGAGCTGGAGCAGCTGTACAGCTGCCAAAATATTATAATCCAGGGATAATGAATGCCAATCGCTATGCGGAGCAGCAGCAGAAACGTAAATTGTTGTGGGGCTCCAAGAAGAGCGAAGATTCGGCCAATAAATGGGGCAATGCGCATTTCTCGCAGGACTCGGATGGCAAAGTTGCATCCAAATTTATGCGTCTCATGGGCATCAAGAATCCCATTAATAATAACAATAATACAAGCGATAATAACTCAAATTCAAACAGTGGCAGCAATAACAATAGTGCTGACAGTAATGCCGATAACCAGGTCGATAGCACGACTGAGCCAAATGGCAGCAGCAGTAATGGAAACAGCAGCAGCAATGTTAGTGCCCCATCTGTGCCCAGTGATGTGCAGCTGCGTCAACGCATGTTCTCCAACATGGAGCAGCAATACGAGGTGGCACGTGCCGCCACCCATACGATGAGGGGCGTGGGACTCGGATTTGGGTCACAGCCGCGTAGTTATTGAAGTTAAAGAAGGACGAAGAGGTAGACAGAAGAAGGAGCTGGAGGAAACCCAGAGGAGCAGAGCTGCAAAAATCCAAGAGGAGCAGAGATCAGATCAGATGAAAACTTGGGAAATCGTTGTAAATAGCAGAGACGATGCAGACACAACACTCAATTAGCCACACACACTCAAACACAACAACACACAAACTCAAACACAACAAAACACACACAGCAACACACACACAATAACACACACACACACAACTGTTGTTCAACTGTTCTTAAATAGCAATATTTATTTGTTATATATGTTATGTATAACAAAAGATGTAACTACTACCGTTTTTCTCTCTTCTTTTTGTATGATTTCAAATAAATTTGCAAGAAAATGTTCCATATTCAAATGAGTTTTTTAACCGTCTAAATGGGCGCATTTTAGATATTCTAAAAAAGGAGGATGCGACATATCTATATATATTTTTCTGATATGACTGATTAGCAGTCACAAAATTGGGAAATAAATGAATAAAATAAATAAATCAATGGACCGACTAGGAAATAACCTTTCCTTAAAACATTCATGAATTTTTTCCGGGATATTTTATTGCGACTTTTTGGTAAAGATATGCCCATGACCGTCTTTTCAAACGTGTGGAATTTAAAAATGTAAGTCCTCAAAACTAATTAGCCCTCATATTGTTTTTATTGACAATATTTTACTGCAAAATAAGTACAATTAATAAAGGATATCGTACTATTTTATTTTCCATACGAATCACCGGTTATTGGAGTGATTTGTCTTATGGGTGCACAAGGCTATAGTTGTCCGATTCGTACTTAACTTAGTGCCTTATCTTTTGGTCTTTATAGCTCAAGCAGCTTCTATGTTATGGTGATGAGAAAACTGGTTTCTACGGGGTCTAAAAATTCTGTTAAAGTTTTTCTGTGAAATATTTTAAAAGGATTCACTAATTTTGGCTTCTGTGTTGGTATTTTCTTAACACCAAATCCCTTATAAATAGATTAAACAACTTTATAGGTTTGTTGACAAAAAATAGTCAAAAGCTCATAAAAATATATAAATACACATTTCAACAAATTAAAATATTTTGTTTTATCAACATTTCGCGTGGGTTTCCTAAAACGAAGTACAAGAAAATATAGCAGGGCTTATGTGTACTCGGTTTGTAAGTAAGATAAGAAAATATATAAAAATTTGTGTTTTCTGTTTAAGTAATCAAGTAGACTCGACTTAACTGTTCATAAACATAGAAATATCTCAATGACACTTCGCTGGCTTGGTACCCTATATAACATAGTATTAAAATGGAGACTAGACTAAAATTCTACAAATTAAAATTTAATCAGTAAAGAAATATTTTTGTACAAATATTCAAGTCGAATTGGAATCATTAGTCAAACTTTGACAATTGTTTAGATAAATTTGTTTGAGTTGCAAACTGCCTTCAAAGCGATGGCACCCTTTACAAAGGGTATACCAGTCGGAATGTAAATATGTATATGCGCTAAAAGATTATATAGGCAATAAACTAACAAATATAAAGTGAAACATTTGAAAAGTTTAACTAAATAATGAAAATACATTATGTTTATTTGGTTTACTTTGTTTAAAATTTATTTGGGAAGCTGTAAAACAGAAGATTTTGCAGATAAACGGCTTGAGTTGGCCAAATGACGCGTCATGCAGCAGCGAGCTTTTTGCCAGGCATCGCAACTATCGAAAGCGGGATCTACTATCGATAACAAAAAACGATGACAATAACAATAATCAGCTGAAAGCAGCTCTTGTGCCACGCAAAATAATAAATTAGTTATTTTTGTAATTTAAATCATTTGCGGCTCACCCAAATACTAAAGCATTGTGGAAGGGATCAGAAAGCAACGGTACGCAGAGAGCAGGCAGCATGTCGTGGCTAAACAATAGCCTAAACACCATCAAAGGACAACTCACGAACCTGGCCCAGGAGGTGTTGGCCGACACAGCCGGACCCGGTGATGAGGAATACCGTGGCGAGAGTGGTGAGCTTAACACCAAAACGGCGCTGGAGCTGCTAACAGAAACGCAGCTGCAAAAGGAACAGTTAGACAAGGCGTGTGAGCATAAAGATCGTGAGGTAAAGATGGAGAGACAGGGAGTGGGGGAGTGTGCGTGGAGGATTGCATTGGAGAGCGAGCGAGCGTAGGCAAGGCATGGAAAGGTGAAAGAGGGCACTTTGGACAGCTTTTGCTTGATTCCTTTTAGCTCACATTCATGCTGCCCAGTGGCACAAAGTTAAGCATTTGCTGATCCAGCTGGCGGCACTTGTGGGACTTCCTGCCCAGCTCCGCTGCTTCTCACAACCCACGCAACTCTTACTCCCCCCAGCCCTGAACTTGCAAACATTTGTATTTACTTACTTAGCTCTTCTTCTTCTTCTCATTTTGCCCATCACACAACAGATTGTCGCACTACGCAAGCAGATTACAAAATTGAAAGCACAACAAATTAGCGATGGCAGCAGCAATGTGGATGCCACAACAATACCGCCACAAGGCAGCAGCGGCGGTGCAAAGACTTTGGTGAGTTATTGTAGTTATTGTTTTTATTGTATCCAAAATGCTGTCAAAACAGTGTTGATTAACATGTGCAGTCGGCACAGTTGGATATGTCCATTGTTGTGACAACACATCGTTAGCTTAAGCCAATTGGCGACTAGCGATGCGCACAGGGAGAGACATGTGACGTGTCCCTTGGACAGTATTGTCATATAAGACTTTTAACCGATAGATGTGTTTTGGACCATTTTTATGCATTGATTCGCTTTGCTAATCTGTCATTTGTCGGAATTCCATTTTAATAAACTTTCATCTTTGGGTTCAGGCTGGTTCAAATTCATAGTTTTTTTTTCTTACCAGAATATAGGTCACAATTATGTCAATATTTTGGAATAACCCTATGCTTACTTTAACTAAGTTAGACAAAGCCCCATGCACATCAGCACAAAGGTTAAGAAAGTGTTCCCTGAAAACCAGCTGAACGTTTTTAGGGGAATTTGCGTTTTCACCAGATCTGAATCCCATTGAAAATTGATTGGCGATGTCATAAAAGTAAGTGGTAACTACTAAGCCAACTAATACCGAAACATTTTTTAAGGGTCTGTCTAGGTCATAGAGCTGTAACTGGTAAAACAATGCCAGGACTTGGGTAAAGCTTGTCAAGACGTTGCGAAGTCATTATTGACGCTAAATATTAAATCTTAGCAATCGTTTAAGGAAATATCTGAGTTTATTTGTAAATGTTGAGTCTTATGTACATATGTCTGAATTTATTTATAATTTTTAATAGCGCAATGTGTTACGATTTTTGTTTTTTGTTCTTTTACTGACCTTCGTCACATATTATTAAAAAAATCCTTTAACGTTTTTGGAGAATTCTTCAGTTAAAAGTTATTTGAATTTTTAAACATTTTTAACCAGTCTATTAACTGTCAAAAGTAAATAGAAACTTGGTTTACTTATTCTTTTAACAAGTAGATATACCAAATTTGGATTAAAAACTTGTTTATTTATTACGTTTGAAAAATTTGATATGCGGTTTTGCCACAACCTCTTCCTCATCCATAAAAAAAATAAAATCCGTAACTAACTAGAAATAAAATTGTTGTTCTTTGATATTAACTGATATTAACTATTTAGCTTAAGATTTAGTAAACTGATCCCTGTTTTTGATTTGGTCAATTGTTTCTGATTATGTGATTTTTGAGGTATCTAAATCGAGTACTGTGTAATATTTGAAATATTTTTATCAAATTTCGTCCGGAACGGACAATTATAAAATATACATAATGTGAAATAGGACTTATCTATGGAAAATTAGAGAATAGTACGGAAATCTGTTGTCTTTAATATTTTATCTCAACTAAATTCACACAATAACCTATATAAGATTTACTATATCGTGATGAAATTTGCACAGGATCAGATAACTATCACTAAACTAGTTAAGCTACTACTCGTTTCCTGTCTAATAGCCCACTGTACTTTTTCCCAGTCGAGTCGTGCTCGGTTCGTGTTAGGTCTGAAGACCCGTGTTCATCGCTAGACGGTGACGGCTGCATTTCCGGTTGCTGCACCATACCTGGTGGTAATACCTAGTATTTGTGGCATATATATATATATTATATATCTTTATATTGAGGTATATAAGTTATGTTTATATGGGAAACTTTGCTTTTCACAATATCGCTTCGCTGTTTGTCGGAGCTGTTTGCACGCGGCGATAAGCAAATGGCATCGCCATCAAATGTTCTCTCGTTCTCGTATATCCCTAAATTAATATTTAAATTATGATAAGCTCGCAGGCAGCTCAGGAGCAGGCAGTGCCATGTTGTTGTTGGCTTATCTGTAGTAGGGCTCTCATTGCATCTCCCACTTTCAGTCCCTATCCCTGTAGTGTGTGTGTGTGTGTGTTGTCTTATCAATGGTTACCTGCTGCCACATTATGTTGCGCACACCGATAAGCAGCAGGCAGCTTGTCTGTATCCCCTGCCATCACATCCTATCCCCTTCCCATTCCTTGGTACCTCCGTGCCGCCCGTAGTTGGGCTGTAACCCCATGTCACATATCCGAAACTTTTATTTGCTTCTCTATCGCTCTTCTATGAAATTTTCATACGAAATTTGTTTCTATTTGATTTCAAATTACCTTCTATTTGCTCGCTCTCAGTCATAAATCGGAGTTGTCGTACTTTTTTCGCCCATATGCTGCACTCCCGACAGTGCCATATCTATGTAGTCTATACATATATAGCTTTATGCGTGTACACTGAGAGAAGTCAAATCGAAAGCAGAATTGAGCATGAATTCTAACTAAAGTAGCTTTTTATTAACTCTTATTTCTAATAAAAAATATTATAATTTGAGGTTAGTTGTAACAAGTTTTACCATCTGCTATTTTTTCTCTGTGTATGCCCTATAAGGCCATAACTGAATCCTCATCATCTGGCCGCCGTACTATGTTTGTTTAATTTACCGAATTATTTCTGATTAGGTCGACTATCAATCCGTACCGCTCATCCCTCATCATACCCCTATGAACCCAAAAACCCGTAACGCTCCACCACTTCCCTTTCGAATAGCGACCTGCGACCTAACTGATATCGCTTTCCGTTTGGTTGGGGCTCTTCTGGTGTCAGCTTGGGTTTTGTATCTTTCTCTTTCTATTTTTTTCTGTGTGTGCACAACTGTACCTAGTTTACACCCAGTAAAGTGCTTTGAAATGGGTGGAAAAAGTAGACAAATTAGGCAAATATCGGGCGTTTTTAACATTATACATTTATGTGATTAATATTTTAATAATTATATGTAATTTGAAATAGTCTGATAGTAGAAAACAATCAGAAATTAGAAAACGCAGATACAGACTTGAAAGTTGGTACAGTTTATATTCACAGTATACACATAGTCCATAAGAAACATTAGTCCACATTTTTAATTTTATACAATCCAATTTATTTGCTAAGATTTATTAATATTAAAAAATTATTATTTTCTTTAAACCTAATACCATATTGTTGCATTTGTTTAAACCAAGATTTGGTGAAATCACAAAGTTCTTTATTTTGTTCTTTATGGAGTTCCAGTTAAATATCTGGGACATTTCTGCAGCTCAAAATTGGTTAGGCCTACAGCTAGGCGGTCATTTGCAAGACAAAACCCTAGTATTTCAGCATGACTCCAGTTTATGCAAGGACTTATGGATTTCTTGATAAAGGTGCAAAAAAGAACAATACCATCTCATTATAAATATATTAACGATAAAAAATTCGTTTACGTTAATCCACGTTAATTAACCATACTTTTTCTCCACTAAACACAACAAGTTTGGGGTTAGTGCAAAAACACATAATAACAAAGCTACATTACACAAACAAGTGTAACGCTACCAGTTATAAAATTTACATTCCTTAAACTTTATTTTTCATTTTGATTTGCTGAAATATTTGCAGTATGTTAAAAAAAATAAAGGGTGAAATGTAAAGGTTTGAAATAAAATGTTAAGGAAAAGGTGTTTTCAAGGGGTAGTAAAGTCACAAGGCTTCTAAATCAAAAATACTGTTTTTAATTGGACATATATATTTATTTAAAGTTTCATTATTCCGAACTTAAAAACTTCTATAAGAACCACACTTAGACATGATGAACCATTGGAATCTTGTGTGAATTTGTTATGACGTACTCCTCTTAGGCAATTGGTTCAAAAACATCCTTTTTTAAGACGACGACGAGAAGGATTTGAATGCCCCAAATAATATTGTACTGAAAAAAAGTGTTCTGTTAAAATAATTCGGCTTTTTGCCAAAATTTTTGTCATTTCGACAAATGTGCTATAGTTAAAAAGTTTATTCAAAATATGTATATCATATGTATATCAATTATATCAACGAAATTTATATTATTTTGAGTATAAAATTGTAAAATTTTCACTATTGTCATTTATTAAGTTATAAAATTAATAGTTTTAATTGTGAATATTAAAGAATTAAAGTCAATTTTAATAAATCCTTAGACTTACCGATGATTTTGTACGAGTTAGTAAAAATAGTTAGTTTAGAATTCAAAAAATAAAACAATAATGTTGTACATCAGTCTCAAATCGAAGACAACAAATTCTATATAGGTATAATTATAATATATTTTTTTTTGGCATTTTATAATTTCGTTATATTTTGTAACCAAAAAAATAGTCCAGGTGTCCCTTGTCTGTGGGTAGTGTCTGGTACGTGGCGGGTTTTGTAGACGTGGGTGTTTTATATACACTTATATTTATTATCTAACTGTTGGATCGATCGATAGCAGCCGCCATATTGTTTTGCATAATTGCGGTTGGCGATAAGGGACGACCCTATTAACTATTTTGTGGCTTGTGGTTTAACTTGGTCGATTGTTATCTTATCCGAGCCGACGGATGCGATGGCCAGGATGCGATGCCAACAACTGTTGCCAGCTTATCAGTGTCGAAAGGTTTTTTCTATATATTTTGTGGGGGGATGATTGCAAATGGGGTTGCTAGGGGTTGATTGGCTGCCTATAAAAGGAGAACTCACCTGCTCATTGTCATTCATTTCATTACGTGCGATCATCCAACTGTATTCCCGGTTTCCGTTAAACTCGAGCTGCGTTTCGAATGCTTAAAATTCTGACCCGCATAAAGTGTTAATTTCTCAAAACGTTTTTTTTTTAACTTTTAGTTTTTTTTTTTCTTTTTATTTTATTTCTTTGTGCGTTGTTGTTGGCGGCTAAAAGTAAATTTGCATTTGAAAATCGTGTGAAAATTTTCAAAACAAATTAAAATAAACTCAAAAAAAAACGCCAAATATACTAAGCAGGTCAACGCGCGGTTTTTTGTCGGTTTTTTTTTTCGGCTTACTGCAACTGCAGTTTTAAGTGCAGGTAAGTTTAAGTACCCTTCAAAAAAAAAACAACAACAAAAAATAAGTTTAAAAATAGCTTAAAATTGAATACTAAAAATGAATTTGCCATGCGCCAGCAAACTCAGAAAAACCAAATTAGTTTAATTGTTCAATTTAAACGCAGTGATTAGACGAATGGGTCCAGAATCTGCGACTCTGGATCGACGAGCACGCACCCTGGCGTTGATAATGAGTACTAAAATGGGGTGGCAATCGGTTGGGAAACTGAAGAGGGAAGAGAATTTAACGGTATAGCTATAGTGTAGTGCAAGCTAGTTGATGGCAGCTGGAATGGGAGTAATGAAGCGCAAGGAGATCAGTGTGGGATGGGGAAGCGGAAGGTAGTGCTGCCATGCACTGTACCGGAAGCACGCCATGTTGACATCGTCGCGTTCCAACAACAAATATAAACTTTCTGGCATTAGTAACTAATGTAACATGTCAGCCAGAGGGCGGAGAGAGGGGCAGAAAGTGGGAAGGTACTTAGTGAAAGTCAGATCAGCTCTTAGATATATTGCTATATTTCCCTAAGGTCAAAACATTCGAAAATTTGTGATTAGCATAAAAAATGTATGTGTTTAATGAACTAGCTTAACCCAACTTACGGACTCTATGCATTTTATAACTTTATATTTTATTTTTATTAATTTGGTCTGAATGGTTTAATTATATTAAATAGCTCCCATGGGCTATATTGGTAATTTGTGTTAAAATATGTTGCGTTTGTTGAGAAACCTCGACCAAACTCACACATTTAGTGTATAACAAGTTTGGTATTGATCGAGTTATTATATAATATAGCTGTCATAGGTAAGATCGGTGGAATGTTGGTGATTTGTAGCGAAATGTGTAGTTTTTATTAAGTCATCCCAACGAAAGTCACAGCGTTAATGTATTGATTCTATATATTCATACCAAACTTGGTCAAAGTCGGACAACTATATCCAATATTTCCTATAATCGAAATTTGCTGATTTGTATAAAAAATCGACTCTGGTAGATAGGGTGTCTCTAGCAGTCGGCATGCTCAACTTGTGGCCTAGCTTACTACATATATATTTTGCTAGCTACTTTTGGGTGGGTGTTGATCAGGTAGCTTGGGTGGCAAGCTCTTGCTGCCATTTTGGGGCCACGTCAGAGCTTTTTTTGATTTTTGTTTTTGTTTTAATGCGAATCGTGTTCCATTTGACAAAGTTGATTTGTTACGCTCGGTCAAACTGTGTCAAATGGCTTTTAGCTGCACTTGTTGTTCTTGCTGTTAGTTGGAGGTTGTTGTAGTTAGTATTTATTGTAGTTGTAGTTGTTTTAGTTTGTTAGTGGTTTGTCGGTGGCGTTGATGGTAAAGTTGCCATGGGTTCTGCCTGTTAGCCATGGATCGATCGGAGGAGCCTTGTCCAATTTGCGTGTCAATCGCTGATCATCGCGTTTTCTGTGCTTTGTTATTCATGTTCATCTCGAAAATATATATTTTATACAATCACTTCTAACAACAAATAAATCACTGTTAATAGAGGAGAAGGGCGAGTGAGAGTGAAAGGAAGAGCGCTAAAGTTATGGTTGATGGAATTATTATATTAGAGCTTAACTAAAATGCCGATCTTACACTCATTTCCGGGTTTTGAACTTGCATTAAATTTTTATTATTATTTTTATTTAATACGAATTTATTTTTAGTACTTTAATACCCACTATTTAATTAATGCTAGTGGGTCAAGGCTGACATAATCTAGAAATTTTAAATTAAATCCATAAAAGAGCTAGAAATTTGAAATAGATTGGAGTTTATCTTATTTATATTGATTTGAATAGATAAATAGTTACTACGTTATAGTTTTAATAAAAATAAAACAAAAATTCAGTAAATTAAACAATTAAATAAATTAAAAATTTTTGGTTTATTATTTGTATGGCTGATTTTAATATAATTTTATGTGATATGTTTTAATAGTTTTTTAACATTCATTTAAACAATTTTTTTTTTACATTTTCAGTATTTTTCTGACATTTTTTTTCAACACATTCTTTTATTTTATTTATATTGTTTCTAAAAAGTCTTTTTTGTAGGGAATAAAAGGGAATCATGAGAAAAATACATTATTTTGTACTAGAAACTTTCTAATTATATTAATTATTTTTAAAATTGGTCAAATTTTTAAAAATGTAGTGTTAATAATAAAATAGAAAAATTATTGATAACTGAATTTGTGTTTATTATTCTGTGTGTATAATTAACTTGATAACATTTTTTAAGTCGATTCCAAGCACGTTTCCAAAACCAAAAATGTACTAAAAAACGGATTAAAAATTTTAAAAATATATTTTAAAATGCTGTTGATTAGAATATAGGTTCATTTCAAAGAAACATATTTGTTTTTTAATGGAATTTGTAATAACTTTTATAAATTTTCCGAATTGTTTGAAATTTTGATTTTTGCTTTACTTTTCTTGCTTGATTTGTGAATTGCTGTGAATGCACTCATCCATTGATAATGACACTGCTGTGGTTGTTGCTGTTGTTGCTGGGCTATCATAACGATCGTAAGGTCGTTCCCAATATGCGATGTGCCCAGTTAGGCGACTTCATAGTGTGCCAGTTGTCATTCAGAGCGAGTACTCAAATGGTCAAGTAAACGAGTACCCAATGAATAAAGCTGTAGTTATGCCAGTTATTAAGCCACAACTCATGCACACAAAAAAAAAAATCAAAAAATATAAAACCATACACAAAATGGACAAATGAAAATGACAACTGAATTTTCCCCTTACCAACAACGCCCCTGAGCTGTATCGGAGAGATGTCAAAATGTTGCATGTCGCTAAGTGCAGTTGCTGCTGCTGCTGCTGCTACTGCTGTTGTTGTTGTTGTTAGAGTAGACCTGCAATTATTTTATTACAATTTTTTTTCAACATTTGATATCTAACATTGTTTGTTGTTGTTGTTGTTATTGTTGCTGCAGGTTTTTATAAACAATCAACGAAGCGAGCGGCAATTTTCACTAACTGCCCAACTGAGAAGCTAACAATGCCATTGCACAGTGTCCCAATCCGAGTCCAAATCAATTTGGACCTTTAAACACACACACGCACATACGTATGTGTATGTGTATTGTCATAATTCACACACAGATGGCGCTGCGGTGCGGTTGCTACTGCTGCTGCAACAAATGAATTGCTCTCAACTTCCGTTGACGGTTTTTCAAATTGTCATGATGATCATGATCATGTTCATTATTATCATCATTTTCGTCGCGTGTGTGTAACGAGGCTTAGACCGAGGCCTAAACGACGGTTTAGAGTTGTCGTCGTACACCCTTCCCCTGCCTGCCCCTTACCTACACCCTCTAAAAAGCCCCTCGGGGCCACCCCCAACTCATATCTTGATGCGGGCAATTGCAGCTGCAATTGAATTTAAACTTGAGTTTCATTCAAATTTGAATTTTGTACTCGATTCTAAAGTTTTGTCGTTTCGTATTCCGTTTCTCAGTCGGTTTTTTGTTGTGTTTTTAGGTTTGTTGTGCTTTAACCTTCATCTTAAATTAGTATATATGGGTGCATTTAGTCGACGACACATGCAACTCATTGTTGCCACATGTGCCACATACACAATACACTGCTAAAAAAAAGAATGTGGTTAAAATATTATTCATATATGAAACATTTGGGCATCGAAAGACAAAAATTAGTACAATAGGAGATTTATTTATTTACTATTTTAAATTAAAAGTACAACTGGACTATACATAAATAAGAATTATTAAATATTTAAATTAATTACATTCTTTTTTAAGATTAATTGAATTTTATAAAAAGAAATTATTCTTATTTAATGTTATGTATTATATTATTTTATTTATTTTATTTTATTTTTGCTTAACAAAAACTCTCTTGTTTTTATACAAAATATTTTTTGTTTTAATTTATTTAAATATCTTACTTTTGGCAGTGTAGTACTTTTAAAAAGTCATTTTAAATTGCATCACTGTCCAAGTGCTGACAATCAATTAGTTGTTAGTCTTACTACTTATCTAGTTAATAGTGAGAACTCCACATTAATCTATACAATGAGCATTATTCTTAAATCTTAAATTTTATTTGCAATTCTTCAGATGTGAAACGGTAACATAATCCTATCGTTGTCAACACTTTCTGATAGCCAAATAAATGTTAATATATTAGATAAACTCCTAAATTAATATTTATTTAATTTTCTTGATTTAATTTACAAATGTTTATAGATTTTTGTACTAATTCTCAGTAGTTAAAATAAAAAATTAATTCGTTTCACTAAATTGTACCGCATGTGCAACCATTTGGGCTGCAATTTCATGTGCTTTTTCACATGTTGTCGCATAATCTCTTACTTGACTTTGGTAAAAGCCAAATGCCAATTGGTTCTTTGTACGCAGTCTGGCCAATTATTGGCCGTTAACGGACACATTTAACTCTCGCTCACTGTTGCTATGGGGCAGTACAGACCGTCCGACACCGCTCCAGCCACCGCTCCTCCCTCTCTTCCTTTACTGATTCTGTGCCAAATGCTAATAAGCATTAAATTATGAAAAGATTTTTCGTTTGCAGGCCAGTCGGGCCATAAATGACGAAATTTAAGCGCCCATATTTATAGCCCAGACTTTTTGCACTGGAAAATCAACGTGCGAAGCTTTTCTCAGGGTAAAAACTGCAGCGTGTGGCGACTGAAAAGTGGGGGGAAATTTGTAGGAAAATGAGGAAAAAATACTCAAATACAGCGTTGAAGTTTTTATTGGCAAGTCGCGCAGTTGCATAAACACAGCAAACAAAAAAAAAAAAAAACATATTTTCATTTTTTGTTGCTTAAGTAGTTAGTACTGTTGTTGTTGCTGTCGCAGTTGTTGGCCAGGCGAGCTAAAATCGAAAATCCCTGAAACTAGAACGCCCAAATAACCCACAGCTCATAAAATCTTAAAACAAATTGTGCAAAGCGTCACGTCGTCCACGTCGACGACGTCATCTCATCCAACTGACAACAAATAGCTAAATTTGCTAACGCACATTTCTAACGGGTTTTTCTGCTTACCAATTAGCCTCCGCAGTCTTCCCGTGTTGGCAAATCGAGGTCAAAATCAATGCAAAGCAAAAAGATCAAAGCATAGTTTGCAGCGCCACAGAATTTTTATTGAAAGTGAAAGAAAACAAAAAATTCCCTTTTGAGTTCATTTTATATAATTATTTTTAAATACATGCTGGGTTTTTCACAGTCGATAAGCCCAACTGTACTGCTAGCTTTTTATAATTTCTCAGATATATTAATAAATCCAAATTTTTCTTGCTTAAATCTGAATTTAAGCTTACATTGAAACCATACAACATTTAATTTTTATACCCATTACTCGTAGAGTAAAAGGGTATATTGTAGTCGTTGGAACGTATGTAACAGGCAGAAGGAGGCGTGGCAGACCCCAAAAAGTATAAATATTCTTGATCAGCATCAATAGCCGAGTCGATATAGCCATGTCCGTCTGTCCTTCCGTCCGTCCGTCCGTCTGTCCGTCTGTATGAACAGAAGGATCTCAGCAACTATAAGAGCTAGAAACACCCGAGAGGTCGCAAATAAAAGATAAAATACCCAAGCTGTACAGTAAAAGAAGGTTAAAATAGCATGTTTTAGTTTACAAAATTTTTTTGTTAGTTACGAACCAAATTCACATAGGAAAACATATCTATGGCTTACATATACTGACCAAGTTTCATATAAATCGGACTACTATATCGTATTGCTCCCATCGGAACAATCGGTCGAACATTAAGTAACGGGTATCCTAAAGTCGCGGGGCGACTATAGCATTTTTTCTTGATTTTTTTTGTATTCGTAAGAATTGGTTTTTCGATTTTTATGCTAATTGGTTTTACTTAGAATTTTAAGTGATAAAGAACAAATTGTATTTTCAAAGCGTATATACTTTTTTATACAAATTTTTATTTCATTCTAGAAATTCTTTTTGGTATTGAATATTTTATCAAATTTTTTTCATCGAGTTTCATATTTTCAAACTTTTAAAATAATAAAATAGAAATATAGTTTTTGTGAAAACAAAATAAAAAGTATAGTTTGCGCTAAAGTTTTATATAAAGGAAATTTTTTTTATATACGACTTCGATATTATAAAACCAAGCTATGGAAAGTATCATACTTTCCAAAGTTGTCATATATTAATTGAAAAATGGGTGTCCTTTCTTACAACTGATTTTTAAACTTGTATCTTCGGTCTGCGACATTTTAAGCCATAAGTTGAAAAGAATATTGAAATTTCAAACCACTTTGATTTTCAAACTACAAACTCCGGTCTAATCTGATGTGAGTTTGAGAGTAAAACTCTTGGAATCGAACTGATCGCAGCTAATTCTTGACGCGACTCAACTCAACTGAACTCGGTTCGTTTTAGAATTGAAGCGCGTTATTTGAACTTGATTTGTTGTCTGAATTTTAACAGCAATGTGTTAAATGGATGCCAATACAAAAGGCGGCTAGTCGGATGCCCATTTGGCTCTACTTTTTCAACTTCTTTTACTTTTTTTACTTCTTGTTCGTTTTCTTCTTCCTGCTCGCTTGACGTGACGTGACGTGCCACCAGGTACCAAAGATCATACCAAGTGCTATATACAAAAGTGCACAAACAACAAAACATAGTGTGTAAAATATATACATACATATATGTATATTTGTAGTTGTAGCTGTGTATCTAAGTATCTTTGTATCTGTAGCTCTGTTTGCGCCGCTCTAGATAAACTTTAAACATTTTCAAAGACGTTGATCATTATGCATCCGCATCCGTGTGCACATGTACATAGATAGATCTATGTCTCTAAGTGACCTCCCCCAACCTCCCCTCTAACTCCACCGCCGCTCTTCTACCAGAGTTTAGACAATTTGTGAACGCTTTCTTTAACTTATGCGACTCGTTTTCCACATATTGATCGAACGTGTGCAAATAAAAATACAATTTAAATATTTATTATCTTTTGCAGTTCGTTAGCATCTTGTAGCTGTATCTGTATCTGTTTAAACACAGCTCGACTTGGCCTCAATTTATTTTTATTTTTTTTTAGCCTCCCCCCAACTAGTGTACATAGTATATATGTATATAGATATACATATAGATATGTATATATACAGTTTTCCTGAAAACATGAAAATTTATACAATTGGGTCGACAATTGGCGCCATTGAGACGCTGCTGCTGCTTCTTCTTACGCTCCCGGAATTGAAGTTGGAAGTACATACATATATACAAGGCATATATATATATATATATATTGGTAACATATATGTTATAACAATTCGATTTGCATTTGTGACAGAACGAAACGCATTAGAAAACAACAGAAACAGCTTGTAATGTTGCTGCTGTTGCTGTTGCTGTTGCTTCTGCTGTTGCTGATAAAAGAAAAGCCCCCAAAACTAATTAACGCCTGCAACGTGTGTGTTGTGTGTGTGCACGTGTGTGTGTGCGGGTCTATGGCAATATGCTTTAACTTTTGGGCTTGGAATGGAGCCGGCAATATGTATTGCTGTTGCTCTTATCGCGCCAGCAACAGTTGTTGTGTGTGCGCAAAAGAGAGCGTCACAATGTGTGCGAAAGGGTTAGCAAGATGCCGAGTCAGGTATACTTCATGGGTTGGCTGTATTTTTATCTGCTAATTAAACACAGACGCTCGATCGCAATAACAAAAAAACACAAAACACACAAAAAAAAAACAGTAACAAAAACAACAACAAAAGCCACATTAACAGCCCCGTTTAAAAGTCAACGACGTGGCCTATAGTACTATATATACATATATATGTATATTTATAGTACATGTGTGAGGCATATATACCTTTTTGCATATTTCAACTCAAAGGCATTAGACAAAGTCTCCAATGCTCCACAAAATTGTTCACAAATTTTTGCTGACACAACATGAAGAGCAGGAATATAACTGCAAAACCACGTTGGAAATGTGCTAAAAGATACAGATACAGATACATGTAGCGACATATTATCCAACAGGCCGAGCCCGCCATTCTCAAACTGTATCTCAGTGCTACACTGCGCAAAAGAGTTAACAGACCCCTCTTTTAAGCTAACAAACGCTGACTATTTAACTTTAAATTTGTGTTTTAAGTTCTAAACTTTAATAATTTTTAGGTATAAATTTTACTTTATAATTTAAAGCTATTTTTTATAAACTAAAAGTATATAATTTAAAAATAAAAAATCGTTGTTTGTTTAATATTTTAAGTAGTTGTTGTATAACTCTTTTTTTTAAGTATAAGGAGTTTATTTAGGGTATACTCTTCTGCTATTAGAATTTTAGCACTGAGAACACTGTCAAACACTTTTAAGGCATTTTGAAATGAAATTTAAAATAGTGATCTTAAAGTTATAAAAAGGTTAAATTGCAGCACAAACTTTTTAATTAAGAATCTTAAAGCTTAAATTAAAATTCGAGTAAGAAATTTGGGAAATTTCGATGATAACTCAAATTGAAATAAGAATTATATTTAATTTTAAAGGAATATTAGAACAATCATTATAAAATTAACTGTTTTTTTTTTATTAAAAATTATTCTGTCTTAATGTTTACAATAATAATAATTTTGTTATTTTAAATTTTAGTTCAGATTCAATATTTAAAATAAATATTTTTTAGTCTAAGCATAAAAAAACTATCACAAGTTTTTAAATAATTTGCTAAAGTTTATCAAAAACTAAAGCTCTAGTTTTCCTTGATACCGTTTAATTTCTGTCAGTGTATGCGTTATAGCTTGTACTATTTGAGCGTATCTGCCCTAGACTCCATGCTACATGGCGCACATCTAAGACTGTCCACCTGAAGAGCCACTCACGCATACCATCGCACACACACACACACACACACTTCAACACACACAGGTGTAGATCATAATACACCTATGTTAATGTTTGTTTGCTCATTTCCTACAAGTTGTTGCTATCTTTAAAACTGAAACTAAATTTTGAGATCATTTGCGGCTATAGATACAATAAGCGCAGCGCAGTTCGGCGCACCAAACGTCTCAGTCAGCGGCAACGCAAGCGTCAGCGTTAACGTAGACGTCGGCGTCGGTGTTGGGAACAAACAAAATGAGCAAAATAAGCAAATAAAAGCGACGACGTCGTCGCCGTCTCTGTCGTCGTTAACAACAACAAAGGCAGAAATAAGTACACAACAACAACAACAACAAAATTTTCAGTTTTTTTTGTGTGTTACCAAAAAGCAACAACAACAGCAGAAGCAACAAACGTCACTTAATTTCAAGTTAAATAGCCGACGCGCATTATTTGACTTTTGAAATGGAGAGCACAAGTCGAAGTTGGAACGCTACTCACAAACACACACATACATGTATGTACTCTTTACACACACATATATAGTGTATATAGTGGCATCCACATGGATATAGGATAGATATAAAGTACTTATGGACATGGGAAAATGTTTAATGTGTGTATGCACAACTGGACGGTGACGGTGACGGCGACGGCAACGGTGACTTGACTTGACTCAAACTCTGTTTGAAAATGATTAGAAGATAGATGTACCTATGCACATACGATAGACGCTTAATCCCTCACAGTCGTGCAAGAACCGGGTATTCCTCATCACTGGCAATGATTAATCGTATAGATTTCTAAACTAAATTTGTTTGAACTTTAAATAAAAGTCCCATTCAAAGTTCAATTTGAAAACATTTGATAAGTCCAAAATGATCACAAATACAGTAGAATCCGGTTATAGCAACTCCGCTTAAAGCGTCCGTCCGGCCATTGCGACGATAATTCTATGATGTTTTGGTCCTCTTCTCCTTGGTCTCCGTTGATCTCCTTCTGGTCCACCGGGTATAACGACGTAAAATCGTCGGTCCCTTGAGTGTCGTTATAGCCGGATTCTACCGTATATACAACTTTTCAGATAGTATCATTTTAAGGTAATCATATTAACGTCGGTTTTTGCTTAAGATTTTATAAATAAAATAGTTTATCTTAATTGTGAATGAGATTTGTAACTGATAAATTGAAACAATAATTTTATGTTTAGTGTAATAAAAGTATTTTACATTAAATTACCTAATTTCAATCTCAAAATACTTGTAGAAATCTTTTAAGCAATTCTTGCCAAATATTTGTGCTTCTTTTCTATTCTACCTATATTCTATATTCACATTCAATATTTCAATATTTTATTTTCAGTTGATATGAATTTGATTTAAAAAATAATATTCTTATTTTTCAATAGTTCCACAAAATTGTTCATACTTTCATAATTTTTATTTATGGTCGAACTTGCCGGGACCTTAAATTAATAAATTATTAATTTGAATAAAATATTAGTATTAAGATATTAAGTGAATTGGATTGAAATAGTGAAAAAAAAACTTTTTTGGCCTAAAACTAAATTTCGTTACTTTGTTTTTATAGCAACGTTCTAAAAAAGTTATTCGATTTTAACCAAACTCCATAAGAATATAGAAAATGGCTTCAAATTTATATATTTCAAGAAATGCTTCGGTAATTAGGATATAAAATAATTTTTTTTTCAAATTTTATGCGGTTTAGGGACGTCAAACTTCTAAAATAAAAATTAGTTATCCTTAATCTGTTACAGAATGGTTAAATTCTATTTAGTAAATAATAATCTTTTGATCTTTTTTTAAGGAATTATTAAACTATTTTCATTGTGTACAGTTCATTCATAAAAATTGTTGATTAGTTTTCATCAAATTTCAATGTGGATTTTGTTGAAAAAAAAAGTAAATGCTTGCTTAGCTCTACATTCAATTATCACACACACACACGCATACGAGCTTAGCACTCTCACACTGACACACACACAGTCACGCACACTGCTTAGAAGTCCCTCTCAAAGCTTACGGTGCAATGTGCTGACGGGGCGGCGCTTGGTCGACAGGAGTCGCCGCTGAGCGGCTGGACGCTCATACTAACACACACACACACATATACGCAACGCTTAACTGTATGCGTGTCAGTGTATGTGAGTCAACAGTTGCGCTGCTCTTTGCTGGCGCTGCCAGTGCACTATGGGTCAAACGCCCGATTTTTAGGAATTAAGTCATATTTTCAAGTTGTTTAAATTAACATAATTTTGATCACAATCCATTAGGAATACCCCAAATGTAAATGTTACATACCCAGAATTTTAACAGAGTCGCCCTCTGTTATTAAAACAGCTGCTGAACAGGGTTGTTCTACACGACGCGCACATGTTAAATTTTGTAAACAAAGTTTATGTAAATTTGAATCGCCAATTGAAATTAAAATAAATGCAATTTGATTAAAATTTTTTATGGAAAACATGGAATCGGGTTTGTACTTCGTGTTTATGTGTTTGTGTTGTCCAAAATCTTTATGTTATGTAATGTTTTGTGTAAGTCAAAAAGCTGCCTCTGACAAAATTTTTTTGAAAAAAAATTTGTCTTTGATTAGAGAAAAGTTATGTTTGTTACATTTTGTAGCAATGCAACTATATGCATTGTATAGTGTGTTCAATTACGAGTTAAGACCTATAAGCTCAATGTGCACTTTTGCGCACTTTTTGCAGAATTTAATTTTTTAGCAACTAACCTCGGTGTATGCAATGTAATTTTCTTTGAAGTTTAGCGGCGACACGTGAGCTAGCAAAGCAAGCAATACACCGTTTTTAATGTTTTCAAAGCTTCCAATGGCCAAATATTAAGTTTTATAGTAACATTGAAAAAGAAAACAATATATTTATCTTCCTTTGACAAAAATTTGAGCTAAAACCTTAAAAAACACGGCGTGTTTGGCCAAATAAGTGATTTGAGTAACCCTTCTTTGAATAAATTTTGATGTAGTCAACCGATTTTGACCATTTTTTCAGAGGGTCTTCAGTGCATAAAAACTCACCTAATATGTTGTTTCGGTGTTCATAGCTTGATGAACAACAAAGTTATGGCAACTAACAATATGAAGGAGGGGCGGTGCCACGCCCATTTTTTTGTGATAAACGTGTTTTGACATCCAAGGTCAAATTCAAAAAACCAAATTAAAATATCTTGTTTGGTTCTTAAGATATTAATTAATTCCTGAAAATCGGGCATTTGACCCATAGTGCAGTGCGCGCTGCAGTGACAACAACAACAACAGCAACGCCGTTGTCGGCTTTAACTCTGTGGACATAGGGGGCCAGGGGTCGGGGTAAATGGTACTGGGTTACTGCGATACCGATCGTGTTCGTGTGGTTCGTGTATTCGTGTGTTTCGTGTGGTCTGTATGTCGTGTGTGCTGAGGTATATGTATGTGTGGCTATCGAGTCTCTGGTCTCTCAACGCTTTGCTATTTTCACCCATGGCGCATTGCACGTTGCGTTCACTCGTCGATCGGTCGCGTTGCGGGAACGACGTGTATCCGGACTTAAAACTTTCAATCCGCCGCAAAGTTTGAAATCTAAAAAAAAGTAAAGAAAAAAACCTTTTGAAAAAACGCTCAACGTTTTTCACACAATTTCATTTGCAGTTTGTATTTATTTTTTTTTAACACATACACATAACTAAACATAAATATAAATTAATTTTTTTTGTGTGTTTTTTAACGTTCACTTTAACTTCAAAGTTGTACTATAAATTAATAAATAAATAATAGTAAACTGCACGTTAGTTAATGTGTTTGCCGTCGCCGTTGTCGTCGTTGTTGACGTCGCTGTTTTTCCCCCCGTCTTGACAAGTGAAAATTAACCGGGTTTTTTTCCGTTCTGAGTACTTTACAATAATATAGTTATAGTTTCTTTGCTCACCTTTTTTTTTGTTATTATCTTTGTCACTGTTTTTTTTATTTATTTATATAATTTTTTTTATTGTGTGACAGCAAACTGCAACTGCATTCTTGATTAAACAAAAACTTAACAAAGAAAAAAATTAAAAAAAAAAAAACTAAACAAAAACAAAGAAAAAGAACAAACAACAACTACAAATTGAAAACTGAAAACTTTGACTTGAAACTGTGTGACAGAGTCATAAATTCTCAGAGCTGCAAAATCGAATATTACAAATTTTTGCTGACAACCGACAAAATGTAAGTTTTTTTTTGTTATACTCAGTTTCAGTTTCTTTTTTATTTTTTTTAAGTGTTTTGCCAATTCTCATTATATTTACATATGTGTAAGTACGAGTATTTGTACTTATGACTGTTTGACTGAAGTGCCTGGTCAGCAACGAGAGATATAGTCGCCGTCGTCGTCATTATTGTTGCCTTGACTTCTCGACTTTTGTCTTAACTTTTGTCTCAAACTTGACATCTTCTCTTATTAGCGTTTTTTTTTCTTCTCGTTTTTTTTGCCTTGCACTGCATGCATTAAATTATAATTTTAATACCCTGTAGTCATAAAAAATATTGAAACTTGTCTAAGTACTCAAAATGCAGCTCTCCAAAGTAGACACCATAAAAAACTTGAGTCTACACATATTTTGTGGGCTACTCAAATACCCTACACTATGTTTTAACGTATAGTCTTTGCATAATGGGTATCTTAATGGCATGTTGAATGTGCACTTACTGCTCAAAACTTTTCGTACACGTAACCAATATTTTATGTTCTCACTTTTTACTATATAAATTAGTTTGTCTGACCTCGAATTAAGATACTTAATTTAAGTACAAATTACTCAAAATGCGCATAAAAATACTTGAAATAAGCACAAGTGAGTTGAGAGTAAGAAAGGCATGTTTTAAATCAAGTAAAAACTGGAAAAATCCTACTAAATGAAAGCTTTAAAATTTGAAACTCTAGAAATTTAAAGTTTCGATATGAGGGTACGAAGTGGTATAGTGGTATTTGCTCTCAGTGTATTTCCTCAGTTTTTTGTGCTTAGAAACAAGTTTAAGAGAAGTGTCAACTCAAAATTTAAGCACAATAACTTAACTTTTAATTGCGTTGAAGGTCTAAGAACTTAATATTTGATGATTCGTACATATGTATAAACGCTGTACTTTGGTTTTTAGAAAGGAATTCGTAATGCTGCCTGGCAACCAGAAATTATTTCAGTTAGTGAGATATTTTACAAAAATGTGGCAACGCTTGAAGAGGAACAAAACATATTTACCCGATTTGTTCGTTAAGTTTCGTTAAGATGGGGAATTAAATTTACCTCTGATTCTCAGTCCTTTAAAATAATGTACACTTCAGAAACTCAAAAAATACGATTTAATGTCGACTTTCAAACTCAGAAAAATAAAAGCACTTTCCAAATCTGTATAAAAGCAAACGACAATTTTGAGTTCTTCGTTAAGTTGCCTGCTTGCGTTTTGAGCGTTTCTCTTTGAACGACACAGCACTGCCTGCTATGACACGCGAGAACCATTCCTTTCACCTATTTTCACCTGTTGCACACTCTTAGAAACTGTGAACAGATTGCAACTCTTCCGTTGCTTTTGGGCGTCTTAAATGCAGTTCTTGGTAATGCTTTCAAGAATTGTGCAATTGGATTTCGTTTTCGAGTGAATGCAACTTTACACCAAATGGCAGCAATTGTGAACCGGGCAATGAGCAACCAGAAACCTAAATCCAAAACCAAACAGAAACAGAAACATCGAGTATAGTGGTATTTGTATGTTTATGGCACACATACATACATATAAATTATATATACTTTATATGGCATGTACATATGGGCATTGTTGATTCCTTGGGGCCTCGTAGTGCTCCAAATCCCTTACTCCTCGTCGTTTTAATTTTTTTTTTTGTGATTCAGTGCGCGCAATAAGTGTTTCCAATATTTATTTATAAACAATCAAATTGACAGAGGCTTTCGCATATGGTTTAATGGGTATGTGGCGAACCAAACGGACCTGTTTAGCCCGCGGTTTTATGGTACTGGGCACGACACACTACCGATAAGATAACAAACACAAATACTCACACACATACATATGTAGTACTGTTGCCAGTAACCAATTTCAATGCTTTCTTTGACTGAAATATTTTGGTATCACCCTCTTGAAATATAATTATAAAATGAATTGTTATTACATTTATTAATGATAAATGTACATACTTGAAATATTTCTTAGATTTGCTCATTAATTTTAAGTGACTCATAATTCTATTGAATTCCATGGCATGTTTGTTTCCCCTACTTGTATCGATATTGATAAGACTTTCAACAATTCCACAAAATTTGTTTCCAATACTTTATTTCTGCTTTTATTTAGCTATTTTTTGTTGCTTTTGATTTATTTGCTGGCTTTCAAAGCCAATAAAACTTTGTTTCCATATCTAAATAGCGCAAACTCGATAAACAGTTATTTACCCGTTAAATAAGTAAATTTCTTTGCAATATTTCTAAGCACTTTAAAAGCTTTTTTGTAAAAATTTTGATTTTTATGTGTAGTGTTGGAATTTCCAAACGGAAACTAAGTTTGATTTGTTGCTAAGCGTAAATGGTTTAATAGAAAAATTTATAAAATATACAAGTTCCTGATGAACGACAAAAGAGTCTCAGATTCTTTAAGAGCTGGAGTCACGAAATTTGACATGTCTCTGACGCACTCAGATCAAGTTTGTTGTATATTTTTAAACTGCCCTTCTACTGTCTTGACTAAAATTTAAAACTGCATAGCTCAATCACGGCTTGAAATATTTCTAGCAAACTTTTATATTTTATTTATAAATGACAAACAGTTTTGACTAAAATCGGTTAGCTATATTAAATAGCTGCTATATATGTGATACGTTCCTGTATTGTTTAGTCGATTATACATAATATTTTACTTCGAATTATATTTTGTTGTCAAATCTGTCAGCTTATAGAACATGTCAGCTATAAAGCTGGCAGCGAAAATTTGTAAATAAAATCTGGTCGAAGTTGTATACCTCTAAGAACAATCAGCGTTTCTTAAATTTAAAATTTTTCTTAAAATTTCTACCCAAAGTTTTAGAAATATTTTTCATTTTGCAGTTGCTTAATGACCATTTAGTTAAGTTTTTCCTGTTTGTTAATATGTATTTGGGACATTTGCTTTAGTTGCCAATACATAATATTAAACTACACCAAATAACACAAGTTAACACAATTGTTTGACATTTTGTATAAAAATTGGGCGAATTTCAATGTCTGTTTTTCAAGGTATCTGCTGTGGAAATTTCCATAAAGTTCTATTAATTTGTTTGCATTGTTTTGATTGGGTAAGAATTGGTTAAAAATTTTCCCAAAAATTTCCTACAACACTTTTGACTACAGTTGATACTAACTAATGTCGAATTGGATAAATTTAATTTTTGTGTAACTTTGACAAGTTTTCACTTTTTTTTTGTTAGGGTCTTAGGATGTTTACTGTTTACTTCCGGTTATTGCCCACCCTAACCCCTTTTGCAGTGCTTAACAGTAATTGTATCTGTATTTTGTATCTCTTTACCTGTAGCTGTCGCTGTCACTGTATCTGTATCTGTGTTTGTATCTTTTGCTTTTCCCTTTTGGCGTTGGCATTTTCTTTATCTTATCTGAGTAGCCTTTGTTGTTGTAGTTTTTGTTGCTCTCGTTTATTGTTGCTATTAGAGGCATTGCCGTGTTTGCATTTCGGTTGTCTATGCTATGTACACACTGTGTACATAGGCACTCGCACATAGATACAAATGTATATACTTGACTATTTGTCTCTAGTTTTGGATATCTCCGCAACCAAACTGACGCACAACATGATCGATTGTGTGTGTGTGTGCCCTATGAGCGAGATAGCTACACTGAGTCTCCGCCGTACTCGTCCATATGAATAATTCTACTAATATTTGTTAATGAAACACAAGTGTTTTTCACACCCCCACACACACACACACATACACATTTTTGTACGTAGACAATTACATGTCTGTAGATAACCCAGTTTGTACAGGTGCCTATATAATGTATTCTAATGAATTTGACTTATGCGTGTAACATATCTTCCTACATTTGTGTATATACTCCCAAGACACACATACATACTTTTATATGGTGCTTCTTATCGTTTGCCACGCCCACAAATTTTTTCGGTCTTCTTTGTCACAGAACCTTAACATTTGACTTCAATTTGTTTTTGACCCTGTACTTAAAAATCGAGTAAGGTTTCAGGATTGTCACACAAAGAGTGCTTTAGAAATATACTAAAATATTATAATAATAAAAATATATGAAAAATATATAATTCTAGAGAAACAAATTTAACAAAATAACTACAGATTTTATAAACCCATTGGAAAATAAATTCTACAGAATTTTCTAAGGGAACAAATTATTTTCAAGCTGACTTGAAATCATAAACGAAAATAAATATTTAATAAGAAGTTTTTAGTTGTTTTAAAAATGCTTATATTATATACAGGGTCTTTTACAGTCGATACGTTGACTGTTGCTTTGCTGCAAGCTTTAATTAAATTTACCTAGTTTACGATCAGCCATTTTTAATTTTTTTTTGCCAAGGCGCCCAACAACCGAGCAACCAAATAACCAAATAACCAGTCATCATCGTCATGGGTTTTTATGGCAATTTTTTGTTGTTGTTGCCGTTGCCTTATCGGAGTTTAGCTGTTGAATAGCTTCGTGGCGGCCATCTTTCAACACGAGTCGACACGACTTGACTCAACGCTACCCGACTCGACTCGGCTCAGTGCGGTTCGACTCGGCACTTTAATAAACTCATTAACGTGATCATGTCTCACGCGGTAAAAACCAGCGATCAGCACCTGACACGCTTACAATGAGATGCTCCAAATATTAGTTATTAGTCATGAACTGATCTGAGCAATGATTTTTTTAACATTTGGAGGATTTTACGAGTTAGCGATAGGTCCCGGTACAGTTGTGCTCAGCTAAGCTTAAATTGGGTGTATGTTGTATGCTTATTTAATTTTATGAACAGAAAAGTTATAATATTGCTATACCATATTAATGGCGGTTAAAAATGTATATACAATCAGAAAAAAATATTTTCTCAGTTTTAGTATTTAAAAACCATTAAAATATAATATAGTAGTTTTATTTTAAGAAATAAAGTTAATATTATATATTTAAAGTCTTTGAAACCTTTTCAAAACGATAGATTGCTCATCCTGAACAATATCGGAAAAGAAAAAATGTGTCAGAAAATGGGGCTATCAAGTATTTACTGAAAACTATGTTCACATATCATTAAATTGCCATATATAAATCTTGATTGAAATCCTATTTAATAGTTTTTAATATTTCTGATGTGGGAAAAGAGCCAATTCAGCGAGGTTGGGTTTAAAAATGATTCTTTTAATAGCGATTAAAAGTTGTACACTTCAAAAATCTATGAACAAGTCTCCAAAGATGAACTAGTTCCGTTAGAAATGTTTTCTTTCTTTAACTGATTTTTGTCCACATCTTTCTCTTTTACAGCAGGCAGGGGAAGACCAGAATGTGGATGACAGTTGGTGCTGGGAGCCAGCGGGCTCCGATAAAGGGACTACAGTGGAGCCTGGCATGGTGGACGTGGCACTGGGCAGCGCTGCCGCGGACATAAACAAATTGAATGCAATTATAGCGAATTTGGAAAAAGACAATAGCGAATTGCGAAATTCATTGGATGAACTTGATGCCCAACACGAGCTGGCAATAAAGGATGTGCTGGGGCACAAGACACAGCTACAGACACAGCTGACGGATCTAAAGAATCTCCAGGCCGATCACCTGGTGGAGCATGAGCTGGCCATGGCCCGGCTGCAGGCGCAGTTGGCGGAGGAGCGCGAACGGCAGCGAAGTGCCGCACAGGCACACTTGGAACTGGAACAGCGGGTGGCAGAGCAGGATAAAGAACTGCAGCGCAGTGTTTTGGAACTGGCTGAAATGCAGCAATTGCTGGACAAGCGCGGCGCGGACAATAGCGAGCTCATCGAGCGTGTGCGACAGGCCGAGGGGGAGCGCGAGAAACTTCAACGAGAAATGGATGAATTAGCCAAATTGGTGAAGGAGAAAAAAACATCAGAATCATCGAATAGTTCATCCACGGGCAAGCACAGTGAGGATGAGTTCATTGTGGTGCCAGCTGGTACTAGTTCCGATCCAGATCCCGATGCTGATGCAGATACAGATACCGTTACCTTGCCACCCACGAAGGAGAAGCTACGCGACAAGCTTGTCTCACTGGAGGCACACATTGCCGAACTGACGTTGGCCAATCAGAAGCTGCAAGATGCCGAACTGGAGCGTCAATTGGCCAGCAGTGTGTGGAACGAACAACTGTCGGAGCTGGAGACCCGTCTGAGAATCAGTGAGAGCGAGAAGGAACAATTGCAACTGGAATTGCAGAGAAAATTGCAACAACTGATGCTGCAGAATCAGGAACTTAAGCTCAGTGCCGAAGCCGATCAGGAGACGCATGCCAATGATCTGGAGCAGCAGCTGGGTGCATTACGTGGTGAGAATAGTCAATTGAGACAGGAACTGGATGCGAGCATCGCCCAGGCCAAGTTCCGTCAGGCGATTGCCGAGGAGAAACAGGAGATAACAGATCTTGATCTTGATTTGGATCTGGATTCAAATCTAAGCGATAATGATCCGCACAAATTGCGTAATTTATTGGAAGCTTTGGTAGCTGACAACTCAGAGCAGGCACTGGAACGCACACATCGGTTGTTGAACGAACGCTGGCAGCGTTTGGATAGCACCGAACAGAGATTGGTTGATCTGCAGGATCAGCAGTTGATAGCGGAGCATGAGAAGAAAACACTGGAGGCAGATATCTCACAGTATATACTGCAGTGTGATGAGCTGATGAAGAACAATGAGCTGCTGCTCAACGAACTGGACAAGTTTAAGCGCAACAAACTGGAGACGATTGAGGAGCATCACGAGGAGACTATTGCACAGCTAGAGTCACAGTTGGAAGAGGCCCAAAGCCATGTGAAACAACTGAGAGATGAGCTTAAAGCCAAGGACTCGAAAGCACCGAAAAAATCAGACGATGAGCAGCTGCAAACACAAGTGCAGCAACTGCAAGCGCAACTGCAACAGAGCATAGAAAGCGATGAGCAGCTTAAGCTGCAGTTGGAGCAGTCCAAGGAACGTCAAGCGCAGCTAGAAGAGCAGCAGCAGAGCAAAGAAACAGAGTTGCAGCAGCTGCAGGCACAATTGCAGCAACTGCAACAGCAATCCGTTGAGAGTCAGCAGCTGCAGCAGGAGGAGCAGCAAACACAAGCGCTGCACGAACAGCAGCAGCTCGTCGAACAGTGGAAACTGAAGCTAGCAGAGCTGCAGCAACAGTTGGAAAATAAGGAACAGGAGCTGCAGCAGCAACAGCAACAACTAGCAGAGCTGCAGGAACAGCAGCAGCAAGCTGAGCAGTGGAAACTGGAGTTAACAGAACTGCGTCAGCAGTTGGAGCCGAAGGAGGTACAGCAACAGGAACTGTTAACAGAGCTGCAGGGACAGCAACAGCAAGTAAAGCAGCTGAAGTTAGAGCTGGTAGAGCTGCAGCAGTCTTTTGAGCAGCAGCAGGAAGAGTTAGCAGAGCTTAGAGAGCAGCAGCAGCAAGCTAAGCAGTGGAAACTGGAGTTAACAGAAATGCAGCAGCAGTTGGAGCAGAAGGAACAGCAGCAACAGGAACTGTTAACAGAACTGCAGGGACAGCAGCAGCAAGCTAAACAGCTAAACTTAAAGCTAACAGAGTTGCAGCAGCAATTGCAACAAAGCTCAGAGTCTGCTGAGCAAAACAGTCAAACAGATCTGCGATTGAAAGAGCAGTTGGAGCAAAAGGAACAGCAGCTGCAGCAGCAGCAACAGCAACTTACAGAGCTGCAACAGCAGCTGAAAAAGTCCTCGGAGTCTGCAGAGCAAAATACACAAGCAGATCAGCGTCTGAAGGAGCTGCTGGAGCAGCAGGCACAGCATGTGGAGGCACTGCAGCAGCTACAGCAGACACTCGATACACAGAACAACGAAAAGCTGGAACTAATCAAGGCGTTGCAGCAGAAGCATGCGGAAAATACGCAATACTATGCGGAAATACAGCGTTTGCAGCCACTGGAACAGCAGTTGGCCGAGCAGCTCAAAGAGCGTGAAAAACTATGCGATCAGATCAATTTCCTCAAGGAAAAGTCCGACATACTCACCACAAATCTGCTCACGGAGCAAACGAATCAACGGCTACTGCAACAGCAGCAGACCGAATCTCAGGAGCAGCAATCGAGTGTGCAGCGTGATCTGGAACGACTGCGTGCTCATCTACTGGAGATCGAGGAACTGCATACGCAGGAAAGTGTAGAGTTGCAGCGCGAATTGGAGGAATCCCGTTCCAAACAGGCGGCACTGCAGCAGGAGGTGTCCAAGTCCAGCACCGCCTACACCTCAGCCAGGTGAGTTTATTCAGTTTAACAAGTACTTAGTTTAAATAGAAAATAAAATATATATTGTTTTACAAATTATTTTTTTGAGAGAATATTGGGAATAAATATTTTAAAACTCATTATAAATTAAATTAAAAACTTAAATTCTTTGTCGAAGACGATTTTAAGCCGGAAAACGGCTACAAATTTAAATAGAGAATCTAGGAAAAAAGATTTAGCTTGACTTAAACTTCGTTTAGTTTTTTAATTTTGTGTTTTTTTTTTCATTAATTTTAAGGTTTTAAAAGTAGTAATATTTTATTTAGTTGTAGTAAAGAATGGTAGTTTTATAAAACACAGACTTTGGCTATTAAACTCAATATTAGCATCTTAAATTGTAAGTTCCCTCTACGCAAATTTAATAATTTTAATTATTAAAAAAAAAATTATTTTAGTTATTGGGTAAAAAAAAAATTGCTAAATTACCAAAAATATTCGAAAAATAAACACCCATATTTAAAAAACGGGATAGATTCTTACGAAAATTGGCCACACTGATGCATGCATAAACTTGCAACCATGACACTGTTTCTGCAACGCCATTTTGTAATGCAATTCGCCGCATGTCACGCTGCCAATAAGCGTCGCGGCGAGACGGCGAGACATTGTGTCGGTGACTGTGTCGGTGTCTGGAACTGCTTTGATAATTACATTCGGTACGGCAAGCTTTGTCCCAGGTTAAACTATCGATAATTATCGATAACACCTGTTTTGGCAAAGGCGTGTTAATTTGCATTCTTTGCCCGTTTGTTAAAGTAACTAAAGGCTGTAGAGTATTCACATTCAATTGCTTAAAGTTGTTAAATGTTAAAGACAAAGGTTTGCTAAATTGGGAATACAAATTTTTTGGTACACATCTTTTGTTTGAAAAGCAAGTAAATAATATTGTTTATGTAGCTAAAATTAGTTCAAAGTTGTTATTACAAATTTATAGGAAAATAAATAAAACACCAATTTATTTAATTTTAAAACTTTTAGCTGTTTAAAAGTATCCAATGTATTTTAAGTTTTTATTCCTGCAACAAAGTCTATTGAAAGTTTATTAATAAATTTGGTCTCCAAATAACTAATTTTTTCTGCGTTTTCACACAGCATTCGAGCCAATCAACAGGCAGAGACATTGCAGGCCCAGCACGCGCTACTGCTACAACAACGCGATGAGCTTTTGGCCAAGTTGGGACTGTACGAGGATCGCGAGCAGAAACAACAGGCAGCATTAACCAATTTGCAGTGTGCTTTGGAACAGTTTCAAAATGGTAAATACCCAACTTACTGTCACTAAAATATTAAATGTTAATAATTGATTTATTAAACTGTTAGATAAGCAGCATGAAATTGAGTTGGGCACACAGCGAATGCGTCGTGAGCTGCAGTTGCAGCAGGAGAAGCAAACGATGCTGCAATCGGAGATTTTGGGATTGCAACAACAATTGGCTGATGCCAATCAGGGATTAAGGGCGGCGACACGCCTCTCCGATCAGCTGGAAGCCGGACAGCAAACCATTGCCGTGCTGCGGGACGAAGGTGAGTGTGCTACTTTAATTGCTTTTTAGTTCTAAAATGGTGGAAACTTTTGACTAACCTGCATAAAAGCAAAATCTCAATTCGTTTGTGTATCTAAAAAAAATTAAATGCACCATTTTTAAAACAAGTTACCGCCTAGCAAAGTACCAAATACATTTTATCACCTCCATATGGTTTGACCAGCCTTTAAAATATAATTAATAATAATTAGATATATTTTTTTACTGTTTTTTTAATCGATCACGCATATAATCAGCACAAATGTTCAATTTAAATGTTAATTGTTTTGAAGAGAAAGCAAAAGCATGAGTATGAGTAAGAGTGAGAGCGAATGTGTGAGAGAGAGAGAGAGAGAGAGAGTGAGTGTGATCGAGTGAAAGTTAGATCAAGACGTTAATTCACCCGATTCTTAAGAGTAAATATCAGCTGGTAATTCTGGGAGCAATGCCTAATATGAAACACTCGGAATTTCAGTTGGTATCGACTTTTCTGAATTGCATTTTATCACCAAATAAACGCAAAAACTAAAAAAATGTTTACAAATATGTAAAAATCAAAACGTTTTAAAATCGCACCAACGGCATGTGGCAAATATTGGCTGTAAATTCTACCTAAGTTGGTCTTTTTATTATAGGGCAGGTAAAAACTACTCTACTCACTCGGCGCACATAACCTCAACCAATCGAACCCCTTCCCCAGCCCAATCCCACATCTTCCTATTTCCTGCTCCATTTGGGTCAATCTTGTTGGCTTCTTTGGTGTGTGTGTGTGTGTGTATATTTCAATTTATATTGATGCACTAACTGAACAATTTGAAGCACCTACACTGACATCACAATTTACTTACTTTACTGGTACACACACACACGCACACCCACCCAACACACCCACTCACATATCCTTCGTTACACCCCCAAAAAATAAGCTTGCCTTAAATGCTTAAAATTTCTATGCAACAATTTTGATTTGTAGCTTAGCAGTGTTTTTTTAGTTAATATCTTGAATTTTGTGTGCAAGAAAAAATACCAAAAATTGTTTCTTAGAAAAATACTAAATTAAAATTACTTTAAGTTTTTTTAAACAAATAAAGTAAAATTAAAAAAAAGCTTTTGGACTTAAAAAATCAAACACATATTAATTTGGTATTTTTTTTTTTGGTATTTTTGCAAATGTTTGCTTTTAGCGCACTTGATTATTTATTATTTTTATTTTTTAAAACGCTGTTAATTGTATGTGTTTAGCCTATGATTTATTTACGTAATTTGTTTGTATTGCCTGACAAGTTTGATTATTAAATTATTTATATATTTAAAAATAATTATAATTACTGTAATTATTGTAAAAAAAAACCAACTGAATGTACTATTTCTAATATTGTTTTAATTTATTTATTTATTATTTTTATGTATGTTATATTTGAATTTATCAGTTCTGAAAGCGTACGAAAAAAATGCTCGTAAAACCGTAAAAGCCGTTAAACAAAAAAAAAAAAAAAAAAAAACTAAAAAATATATATATAAATACAGTTAAACGATTGCTCTTAATATCTATTGTTGTTGTTAACTTATCTGCAGCATTGAATAATCTCAATTTGTAAATGTGAGCGATTTTTCCGAATTTAACGCACTCACTTTGCAATTGGAGATTGCTCGAGATTGCAGCATATGCCACATTATATATATATATTTACATATATACTTTATGCTATATAATACATACACACATATATATACATGTTTATATATGTTTATAAACATAACTTTATATAGAAAGTATTGTAATTCTTTGCTGTCTGTTGTTGTTTTGCCCGCTAGCTAAATTATTGTCTTTGTGTTGATTTCTTTCCGTTTTTTTTTTTTTTTTTATTTGATTTAATTTATGATTTTGCATTGCGTTTTCTTTGGGTTTAATAGTCAGTTCCCTGCTACCAAACACACTCTGACTGACTGACCACACAAATAAACACAAACATATATGTTTCTGCAGCCGCATTTTAGCCACATTCAGCCAGCCGCCGCCAGCAAAATGTTAACGCAAAAAATTACCAATGTAAAGAAATGCAAAATTTCCGAGAACCTTTTCAGCCAGATTGAGCGTCTGTACGGTTGAGTATTACATCAGGTACTGGTGTGCCATTTAAACCAACAACCAGTACTTATGTCATACTACGCCGTGCAGTGGGCGCACTAACCGCATGCCAGCCACGCCTACAGAAAAACAGTGCACGTGAAAATAAAAGAGCGCACGCGCGCGTAGCAAAATTCCATAACGTTTAGTAAAACTTTTGAGCTAATATGAAAGATTAATCATTTAAATAATGAAATAATTAATTCTTTTTTTTTTTTGTATAATATTTTGCACACAGTGGACAGTCTGAAGGATGCGAATCTGAAACTGGAACAGAACTTGAGCAGCAGCGAATCAAGTCAGACGGACAAAATTGATAAGAGTTTGATTAAGAGCCTGCTGATTGGTTATGTGGTCAGCGGTCATGCCGGTGATAAACAGCAGGTCTTGCGCATGATATCCTCTGTGCTGGACTTTAATGCTCAGGAGGCCGATAAAGTTGGACTCAATAAGCCACAGGGCAGTTGGCTGGGCAGCATACTCGGTGGCAGTCACAGCGGTTCCGCAGCCCAAAGTTCTGGTAATTATTTCTAAGTAAATTCAAGTGATTGCAACTCGTAATAATTATTTTGTTTTGTCTCGACAGGCAACGAGAATCTGTTGCAGGCATTTGTGCAATTTTTGGAGCAGGAATCACAGCCACAAGCGTCAACGCAGACGCGACCCACGCTGCTAAGTATGGGCAAACAGCTGGAAGCAGCGCCGTTGGCTACAACAGCAGCTACGGCAGCAACGACAACTACACCAGTAGCCACTGCGGCTACAGCAGCAGGAACAGCTGCAACTGTGCCACATGTCACAAGCGTCACTCCGCCGCCAATGCAGTCACTACTCATGGGCAACAACGAATTTGCGCCGACACGAAATTCCAGTTCGATATTGAAGGACATTCTCAGCGATTCGTGATTGTTGTAGAATGTCGTGAAATTGTGTCTTGTGTGATTGTCTGGTTTTTTTTTTTACAACAATTTAATCATTAGCGTGGACTGCTGCCGTCCACCGTGATTTTCTTCATAACTTTTTCTTTCTTTACATTTTTTTTTTAACGTCTCCATTTAACCTAATTCATATTAAATTTACTAATTGTGCAATTTAAGATTCCAAAATGTATACCTGCTTCGATCTGGAGATTCATTTGGATCATCCACTTTGGTTATTGATTATAGCTGACTACATAAGAGTAAATAACTCTTTTATTCTGTCCTTGTACCACAAAGATCTATGTGATTACCAAAGGAACAATCTTATACCAAAACCATGGTTCATTCCTTAAGGTTTGAGTTTCCCAATCAATAGGGTTCAAGAAATTATAATAAAATCTATATGATGGTATCGACATGATAGCCATCTTTCCATCAGACCCTTTCTTGCACCTCCATTGAGTACCCGGGGATGGTAGTGTTGCAGCTTGTAGGTCAATCTCCAATTTAACTGATTTCCAAACTATAGACAAAAATTCACACAACACTGTCAAAGTAATTGGCGCTTCTCCAGGGTGATTGACAATAGTTATATTCAAGGGAAATATGCCTTGATAATACATCATCCGCCTGATAGTAGTAATATCACAACCCCAATTACTAATCGGATTAAACTAACTAAAGGTAGTATCTTCAATTCACATGATTGACCCCTCTCTTTGAGGGACAGCGATTGACCTACCATTGAAGGCAAATTGACCTACCATTGAAAAATAAAAAATAAAAAACAATTGACAGATGTAACAATTTGTATCGTGCTTGAAGTCTTATTATTCCACTCCCTTAACCCCAAACCCTTTAAGCCTTTCAATCCTTTCTCAAATCATGTAATTCTTGTATGTATGTGCTGCGCAAGCGCAACTGTAAATATGTAATATGCAATGTAATAATGTCATCGTTAGGACACCGAGTGATCGTTTTTTGTGTCCTTATCGATGTGTCTGCGATCGATGCGCCTTAAAAGCAGCAACTGAAAATAAAAACATAATAAATATATTATATAAACAAAAAAAAACAAACTATGGTTATTTTTACTGACTTATTTGGGCTAATTTATTTTTAGTTGCGTTTGGCAACTTGGATTTGCAAGTCTATTCAGTTCACTATGTCTAAGTGTGATTCTTACAGAAATTTTTAAGTTAGGAAGAATGAAACTTAAAATAAATAGTTATGTATGTCTAAATAAAAAAAAATAAAAATGTTTAACAAAATTATGAAAATTTAAATAGAGTAATATATACAGATAATATAAATTGAGAGAGCTCTGCATACATTTAAATTTGATTTCATTCTAATAAGTTGGAGGTGCTTGCGTAAATGTAAGCGCCGGAGAAAATAATGTTTAACCCAAAAAAAGTTTGGTTTGTGTATTCACTAGTGCTTGCTTTCACATAGGTTTGTGTCCCCTCTTCTCAGTTGTCAGTTTGTTAATTTAGGTATTATTATTTGTATAAATGTGTAATCAATTTTAGGAAAAGTCCTCTGTATAGATAAACATCTGTGATTTAGCATCTATTGTTTTCCGATTCGTCTGTGGCAATTAATATTTGCTATTTACCGAATGCAGTTAAAGAAACCACGCAAAAATATATAAAATTATAAACCATATTTTTATTTTGCTCAAAAAAAAAATTTAAAAAAGCTTAGCTATTTTAAATTAATTTTGGTTATAAACAAACCCTTTTGATTCAAGAAATACAAAAAAAGCGTTTGTACTTTCGTTGCCGTTTTAGGTGTGGCTGAAAAAATAGTAAAGCATACTTTTAGGATCGTTTAAAAATGCCACGAGGCTTATAACTTTTTGCTTTATCCTGAAAATATCCAAATGTCTGGATAATCACAATACTCTTTTGTAAAATGTAAATAAATTATTTTAACCATATAACTTTGCTTTTATCCATGCTTATCCTTTAGAATTATTCATCAATGAAAAAAATCCCTATGTTGATTATTAAATTAGTCAGCGTCATAAGGCCTCGGTGGCGCAGTTGGCAGCGCGTAAGTCTCATAATCTTAAGGTCGTGAGTTCGAGCCTCACCCGGGGCAGGTAACTTTTTTATTAAAGATAATTTTATCCATAACCTAATTTTTTACAAATAAATTGAAAAGGTAGTAAATGGTTGACCACTTTGAATTAATTTAACTTTTGATCGTTCTTGTGAAATATACTATAATTTAATAGCATTATTTATTATTTGTCTTTAAATTTATCGCGGTATTATCAGATATTTTTGCGCATGTTCAGCTGACTCAGGTCTGCATACAATTCCCTGGACTTTGTGCCATCTGAAAGGCAATCAGACGTAGTTGAGATACCAGTTAACTACCAGAAAGTGACGCGACAAGTGTTAATATGTACATAACACATATAGCGTGACATTCGTTAACAGTTCATTAACAGAACAGAGTACTTAACATTCTTAACACATGCCTGAAATGGGTAAAAACGCTTTTGAACAGATTTGATAGGTAAGATAAGTGTGTAAACTTATTGGAATGCGAACATTCGACTGACCAAATTTCAATTCATTCTTAAATAACTTTTTGTTGATTAATACATTATTAGAAAAGTAAGTCCAATGTACAATTGTATGTGTATTAATTAATTCTATAAACTTTTTGTTTATCAGCTGTGTTAACACGGGGGTAATTACTTGGTTTTTTTTATTTTTTTTTTATTTTTGGGGGCAGGTCTTAACTGATATAGGTATGCATGGGCATTACGTTATATTACTATACGTACCTTTCGATATCGCCGAAATATATTTTATAAGGCCCCAATTCAGAGGTAAAGACAAAGACACACCCACTTTGCACTTTGTTCCACAGTTGTAGCTTATCGACAGTACAATTGTAAAATGCTAACGATTTTATGTTCGGTTGTTCAAAGGTTCCAAGTGGTATGATTTTTTTTTCATTTTTGGCCAACAACTGAAGAAGCCGCCCAATTACACGATAAGAAAGTGGCAAGGAAATAATTTGAAATAACAAGGACACATTTTGAAAATAAAATTTACATACATAAATACATATATAAATTTATTTTATGAACCGGACACAATCGATTGATGAGAGTAATACGAGTATAAATACATACATATATTAATAGTGATAATGAATGTGTACGGTTTTAGATTAGAAAAGTGACAGCGGCTAAAGTCCCGCTTTATTTTTTTTTCACATCACATTTTAAATAAAATAAAATCCGAAAATAATATCTACAAAATTAGTTTAAGAGTAATTTTTAATTTTTAATAAATAAAAAAAGTCAAAAACTCAAAAACGAAAAAAAAAATTAAAAATCTTAATATCGTTTAATTAATCAAATTTAGTTGAAATTGTAAATCTTCAATTTCTCAGCAGAAATTAGTTTTCTTACGGTTAACACATTTTTTTGTATATTAAGTAACTAAAAAGAATATTTTTTTTATTAAAGAGTTTTCTGTGAAAAGTTTATTAATTGCACATTAATTAATTTGGTGTTTGAATAATTATAGTTGATTAACTTTACAGTTGATAACAACAACACTCGGCTACAGCAATAAAAGTGTTGCTCTTGAAATCGGGTTATTTAATGATTAAGTTATGTGAACTTCAAGATCATTATACGATAGACTTGTCTTACTTACTTGTCTCACATTGAACTCTAAAGTTTTCCGGCTCAGATCAGATCGCAAACACAATTGGTTACTAATGTAATGCAAACGAAAACAGATAGCAAATATCGCCGGGTGTCTAGCGATCAGACATACCTATATATAAACATATGTTTCAACATAAAAATATACTGAGACTAATAGTGACATACATACACACGCGTTTGTTTGCTCTCATTTGCCTAAAAGCTTTGAACATGGCAATAGATGAGATAACGTATAGATTTGAGCGCCTACAAAAGACGCACAGTGGCATGTGAGCAATTTGTTTAAACTATTTTAATAAATTAGCACTGGTTTTAACACAAATATACCAAAAATATTATTAGCTTTTTATATCTACCATTTTCATTTTACAGAGTTTTTAGTAATATATAAACAATATTAAATGTATATCTTAATATTTGTACAAAATATTTCTATAAAAATCGTGGAATTTTTAACGTGAATATAAAAGCAGCTTATTTTTGATTAGTCAACTTAGTGCATCTTAATACAGTAGTATTGAAAGCTCGCTAAGTGTTATTTATAAAATATTTAGACTTTAAGTACTTTTTCTTTCATAATAAATTAAATTAAATTATGTATAGATTTAAAAAACAAATCATTTAACTCTACGATTCTACACCTAAAGAAAGAAGATAAATAATGTTTGTGTAATTATAAAAAGTGCTTTGGTGTGCGATGTTAATTTAATCATGCTAAATGTAAATTAATCAGTTAAATTTTTTTTTACCGATTTAAGCTTAGACAGTGAGAAACTTTAGTAAGTTAAAAAGAGGATTACCGATTATGGGGCGCTGATTCTCAATTCGAAATTCACATATTCAAGTTGACTCTTTTTAGGAAGTGTCCTTAACTTAAAATGGTTTATGGCCTATTTTGGGGATTATATATGTAGCTCCGAAAGGCTATGAACAGTATTAACAGTAATCCATTTAATAAATTTAATTTGGTCAGCGGGCTTTGTTAATAAATTATACTTATGAGTGTTCCACTTTCTTGCTCAACTTAAAAGTTTCTTAAGCTCTTTTCTGAAGATTGACACAGTTTACAAATGAACCTCAGGACACTGTGGCGAATGAGCAAATCAAATTGTAATCGGTGTTGCTATCGTAATGTATTTATGAATATGTATTAAGTATATGTAGCACATATTTATGCGCTGGTGTGAGTGTGTCAGTGAGAGAGTAGCAGAGAGAGAGAGAGAGGGCGAGCGTGTGTTTCTGTGTGTCACTATATTGATAATCGCACAGCTCTTCGATGAGAGCAATAAAAAAACAGCAAAGGCGCAAAAACTCTTATCAGACGAAAATATATGTATAATTATACACACACCACAGACGAATTGTTGTTGTTTTTGTGGTTTTACTTTTTTTTAGATTTTGTTTTATTTGATATTTTTTGGTGTGTGAAACAGTCGAGCCCAAAAAGCTTATGAGAAAATCGGCGCTAAAACTAAAGACCAAAATAATACAAATACACGCGTAAAAGCGAAAGTAAATGTTGCCGAACATCGGCGTTGTTTTTTGTCAAATAAATAGCACAACACTCACACACACACGCCTAACACTCATACACACACACACCTGCCTGAAGAGAGCGGTTGCGCTTGTGTGTGCGTGTGTGTGTTTTGGTGTTTAATACTATAATTCACAAATTTGTTGAGTTCAGTTCGCGCTGGAGAACGTTACGGAAAAGTCGTCGTCGTTTTTTGTTTTCTATTTCAGTTGTTTTATTTATTTATTTTTTTTTTTTTCGAAAAAAAAACAACAACTCTGCGACTCACTGTAAAACAAACAAAAACAACAATAATAAAACGTATGCCGGCTAAGTGTGTGACGTGAAATAGTTTAACTTATAGTATTTACTAAAAATTTAGCATTAATTAAGTTCATTTTTTTTTGTCTAAGACACGTGCGTTCTGCGGTATCCTGTTGTGTGTGTGTGATTCATTTGGCAAGTGCTTGGTTACAAGGTTTGGCAATTATTATTGGTATTATCAGTGCAGACCTCAGGTGTCGCCATTATCAGCCATCAATCAAAAGTCGTTAATTCATTAAAACTTTGTCTCATTGCATTCGCGCACGCGCACTTTATCTCGCTAGCTATCAGTCTCACTTACTCCTACCATGCTACTCACCAGTCTCCTTCACTCTCTCGCATAGTGACTCCCTCACTCACCAGTCTATCTCATTCATCACTCTCCCCACTCTTCACTCTCCACTACCAACTTTCCATCACTAACTCCCTCCTCTCCGCACCACTTACCCCTTCCTCTATCCAACCCTTTTACTCCCTTTAGCTTACTCTATCTCTATTTCTCTCCCGCTCTCTCCATGTTATTGCCCGTCATTTGGTAATTGCTCGTGCTTGACTTAACAGTGGCTAACATAAAGCAAGCACCGCCAACCACGTGCTGTAAAACACTTTTATTAGCATAATTCACTAGTAATGCGATTTTTATTGTGCAAACACTTTCTGTTTGTTTGTGGTCTGTAAATAAACCCAAGAATGTGTTATAACTGCTTATGGGAAGTTAAATTTGTTAATTTTTTTGTTCAACAACAATTGAGTTGGAACATTTGAAGACAAAAACTTTAACATAATGTTGAAAGATGATTCACTTTGGTATTTCGAAGTCTGAGTAAAACTTTCATCAGTTTAACAAAACAATTCTTATTTATTGTTATTTCGCATATTTAGATTTCCTTTTCATTTACTTATTGCACGTTGACATTGGCTAAAAATATGCTTTAAATTTGACTAATTGTTTTTATTATATTTCTTCAAGTTCATCATCTCAAGAATTCCAATAATATTTTAATCATGGCATATTGTGAGTTTTAAATATATTAAAACTGAGTAATGGATAAAAATTCTTTTGTTGTGCGGTCACAGTTTCCATTGCTGTAAGCACTTCCTATGCTAAATTAGTGTGAGCTATATTAAAACTTGGTTATATAAAGAATTTTGCAAATGTTGACTAACGAATTATTACTGAACAATTGCTCCAAAAAAGCATTCAGCTAAATTGTAAAACATTACCGATATATGTTGACTTTATTAGGTAAGAGAAATGGTTCCATATGGCTTCCAGTTCATGTGTGAATTATTTTCCTATTTTTGATATTTTCTAAACTCATTTTTAAAAAGTATCTTCAGGGTATTCCACAGCCTATAACTTTATCATATATTTTTGTTTAATCTTCTTTATAGCGCGTTAGTAAAGAGCGCCATATAAATTATATAGTCTGTAGCGCTAATGTTTGTTCTCGGCTCAGTTGTGGAGAAGTTAATCAGTTGAACCGTTTTTCAAGTTCATAAATATAAAGTTTGGTTTTGGATTTGGAAGTCAACAAATTTACAACTCTTTTGTCATCATTTTCTTTGAGTAACTGTGATCGGAATTGTTTATGTTTATCTCACTATTAAATCAGTAAATAGTATTTAAAGTAACTATACATTTTCACGGATTTCTGTGTTCAATCAGTTATTTCCAAAACTAAATATCCAAAAATTTGCTTATTCAGCATGTAATCCATATAAGTTTGCATGAAATTGTATAGCGGAAATGTTTATAACTTTAATGATTCAAATGATTGAATGATAAATTGATGTAGAGATTATGTGAATGCGGTCACCTTGAAGTTATGGATATTGTCACCTCACCACGTGCTTCTTGATTGATTACTTTGACAAGGTTTTCCGTTGCGCCCGAAGTCACTCGCCTTATCACAAGAAAACCAACAATGTTGTGCTCATTACATTAAGAATATCGCGTATATAATGTTGTGACTGTTCCAAATGGAGCGAAGTGTTCTGTTTTTGTTTTCATTTTACTTATATATAATCCTGTATTATATATATTAATGTTCAGCATAGCCCTGACTATTGGACCAACAGAGAAGTTTGAGGTTTCCGAGTCATTAAATCCAAAACCTCAGAATTATTTTAGCCCAAAAATGAAAAATTTTTGCATGTTTTTTATTCAAATTAAATATGATTAGAAACTTACTTTTGCCAAAGAGTTTTCTGTTATAAAATTTACTTTGTGTTTATAAAATTATTGTATGTAACTGGTTAATAATTACTGATAAGAATTGTATATTTTATGCAGGTCACGATTTTTGATTCAACAGAAAAGCACTTTCTTTCCAAAATATTGCTAATTTTACCGAAAAAAATAAATTTACTAATGCTTTTAAAATATTTCACTTTGATGAACTGCTTTAGAGATCCTTAACTTTTATTAACGGTTGAATTGAAATTTATGAACAAGTTTTCAAAATATTTTTGACTACATTTTATGTATATGTTTCATTAATATAATCTGTTGAATTAGAATTTCTAAAAATCGTTTGACTTCTTTACGCTGTGAGATATTTTAGTAGGACAACTTATGGCGGTGACTGTTGCAGCATTTTGCTGCTGCTTGTTTAATTCCCCATAAATAAATGTTATTTGAGTAGTAAAAATAATTGTTATTACGACTGCAGCGACCTTCAGTAACTGACAAAATGCAGCACTGTTATTACTAGAAATATGTGAGGAGAAACGGCTCCAAAGCGGGATAAAGTGGGAGGTGCTATACTCGAACCGATTTCCGGGGCCGAAGCTCGGCACTTGCCGAAACGACGACGACGAAAACTCGGAACTATTATTTTGCTTATCATCGTAGCAAAGCCGTTTCACAGTTGGTACGGTCAGTTTAGCAACCTCTGTGCGACCATTAACAGTGAAATTTCATCGCGAGAACTGATCTAGAATTGGATCATGTTGAGATCAAGTCAAGCTTAGTGTTAAATGTGTCTGTTTTAAATGTGTCCGATCGCAATCGCAATATTATTGGGACTCTATAAGTAATACACTGTAAAAAATATTCCATTAAAAAATTTACTAAACATTTTTGACTTAAGTTTGTGTTTTCCCATAATACAGATTTCGTCACTTAAGAAAATAATCAAAAATAAGTAAACATTTTCTATTGTAATCAAGATTTTGAAGCCGTACTCAAGTGTCTTAAGTAAATCAAATATTTTGTGCTGTACTCTTGACACCGCTTCGGATTGATTTTGATCTGTAAACCCGATTTTCTTTTCTGTGTACCTTTCGAAGTGTTCCAAAGTGTCAGTTTTTGGCTTATCAGTGCGCGCCAATTTCAATTTCGATGTACGTTTGTCAAGTTTAAGTCTGTACATATATGCACGACCACACTTCGATTTTTTTGTTGTGTTTTTTTTTTTTATGACGAAGATATCTTTGACTTGATATCTCGCCCCTTTGCACCCCCATTATGGTGTCGGCACTGGTGTTTATGAGTTCAGACCAATTGGTCACCGCCTTTATGAGGCAGCCGTTGTTGGGTCTCAAAGTCTCAAGACCAAACATGACCAGCTCTGTTTTGGTGGATCACCAAACTTGATACAAATTCCAACTAAAAAACAAAAAATCGCAAACTGTCGTCTACAATGCGATGATAAGAGCACAAAATAACAGCAATCATTGACCGTTTTATATGCATGGTATAACATTTTTTTTTTTATTACGGAATTTTTGTGTTTTTTATATAATGGGTGTTACTTTTTGGCCCACACGTTTCCAGCCGAAAGAAAGAAAAAAAAAAAACAAACAGGAATTTAATTAAGTACAAAAAAAATAAGAGCGCTTGAAATATCATTCGTGGTCAGTGCGATCAGTGACAACGTAGTGATCGGACGTTTCGGATGTTCTGTTTAAAACTTGGTGTTTTGTTATTGTTTTTTTTTGTTTTTGTTTATATAGCTGACTGTTATGAAATAATATTTTATAAACTTTAAAACGATGTAATCAAATTAAAAATTTAAGTAAAAAATCAACATTGATGTGACAAATAATTGTGTGATAGCAAATATATATGCACCTGTACCCACATATATATATATATATATATTTATATATATTTTGTGCACAGTTTGGAATTAATCTTATCTTTGCTTATGTGAGAAATTAACAAACATTTGGTAGACAAACAAACGAATAAACTCAAAGTTAATTATAAGTTTGTACATTGATTGTGTTTGGGATCGTATCTGTGCAAAATGAAGTGTTGTCGTGCCTTGGAATAACGTCAATGAGAATCTGAAAGTTTTACAAGTTCAAAATTATGTGATCGCTCATATAACAAATAATGAAAATCACTCGATTTGGCGTAGAGAAATAATCGTAATGGATCTGAATTTATCGCAGCTGATCTGAGCTGATTTAGCTTAAAATAAGCTAAATTGGCAACACTTGTTGCATGTAAATCGCATATTTTCACCTCCGGTTTGTTGACTATATAATTATTTTTAATTTCGGTATCTAAGTAAAAATTGCAACCGTTCTCAGTTCTCATTTCTCGATCATTAAAAGTTGCTTTCTGTTTTTGTATTATATCGAAAATTGTATCGAATGTTACATCAGCGATCCGCGATCAGCAATCGGTGATCAGAGCTAATACAATCCAGCTTATTTGTATAATTATATATTGAAGCGAATGTGTGCATCGAAACAGTCACAATGACATGCATAAATTGTGAATGAATGAATTTGGGTGTGTGTTAAGTTTCGACCTATGGCTGATCTTGATGATCTGCTCGAGACACTGGAGTAATTAAGTTCCGACAAAATGGCGCCAAAAGTGCCAGACGTGCTTAGACTAAAAATATATACATACAAATTTAATACTTAGATTTAGTTAGAGCTACTAGTTCATTCGCCTGGGCATAATCAATAGTGAAACTGATGCTATTCATCTTTGCAGACTTGAAGAAGAACTGCCAAAAGCCAAAGATCAAGAGATCAGAGATCAGTGACCACCCAGTGATGCAAGAATAAACCTAAAGCCCAGTTAAGATGACTGATTACAAAAATGGCAACAGCAGCAGCCTGGCCAGCAATAACAACAATATTAACAACAATAATAACAGCACTGGACTAAGACTGAATCTGCCCAAGGAGCAAACCGAGGAGCAACAACAACAGCAACAACAGCTACCAAAGTATGATGAACAACAGCAACCACCCAAGCAGTTAACAACAACACCAACAACATTAACAACAACAACACAACATTCTCATCCCAAAAAGAAGACACACCGGGATAAAAGCGATCTAGGAGAAAATTTTGTAGCCCCCGATGGAGGTTGGGGCTGGCTGGTGGCCATCGCCAGTGGCGTTAATATCGTAAGATCGAACAATAATAAATATATATATAAATAAATACATTAAAGAATTATCTTCTTTTTGCACACTTATAGCTGGTGACGTTTGCAGTGGCCCAGCAGTTTGGCATTATTTTTCAGGCATATATGGCCGATCTGGGCATTAGTAAATCCGAATTGACGACCATTATAAACACACAGATTGCAGTCTCAGCTTTTACAGGTGAGTAAATTACGAGTATATTGAAATTTCATTCTAAACGTGATATCCGATTATTTTAAATTTAAGTTTATGTTTAAAAAATATGAAAATTTTGAGCAATTTTAAAAACTGAGTTTTAAAAAGAAAAACTATGTTGAGAAATACTTGATTAGATTTACTAGTGACTTAAGATTTTAGATTCCAGGTTTCGAATATTTTAAAAATTCCTAGCTGGCAAGCTGTTTTCAAATAGTATTATATTAAAATTTTCAAATGCATAAATTAATTAAACTATTTAATTTTAACTTATACGTAGAAATTATGTGCTAATAATTTGATCTGTTTTTAAATATTTCAATCAAAAATATTTATGATATTTATGAAAAATTTTAATTGATCATTGTTAGAAAATCTTAATGAAAGGTAATAAAGTTTGTAATCATTTAAAATATGTATTACATATCTTAGTTACTTAAAAACCAAAATTATATTTTAAGGGTGATTTTCTCTCTCTATATGTATATAATTGTAAGAATGGAAAACCCTCACACAGTGAGATGATTAAAATTTATACATATTAAAGTACATAATTAATAGAAAACCATTTTCAGAATGATTTTGTATTTATCCCAGTGTAGCTTTGAACTAACATTTGCTTTTCTCATTACTCGACAGGTCTGCTCAATGGACCACTCTTCAGACGCTACACGTACCGCGTTGTGGCGCTGGTTGGATCGGTGCTGACCTTTGTGGGCCTGCTGGGTCTGGTGTTTGCCAACACATTTGCCTCCTACATGATAACCTTCTCAATCATCTATGGCTTTGGACGAGGTCTGACCACCTCGGCCTCCTCGCTGGCAGTGAACACTTACTTCAAGGTCAAGCGACGTACGGCAACCGCTTATCAATTTGGTGTTGCCGGCATGGGTCCCATTGTCTGTCCCTATTTGGCCACCTATTTCCTGCAATCCTTCGGAGTGATGGGTACAACACTGTTGTTTGCCGGCGGATCATTGCATACGATTGCCTGTTCGCTGATCTATCAGCCGGTTAAATGGCATGTGGTCAAGAGGGATAAGGAGGCGGAGGCACTGGAGCCACCAAAGACACAGGCCAATGTCGAGGATGAAGATGAGGATATAATCAAGCATGTGGTTGAACCAGATACACCAGTGTTGCCACGTGCCAACGATGGTTGGTATGGCTCACGGTCGTCACTGAATAGCGCCGGTACCAGAAATCGCATTAATACCTGGGATAAACAACAGAATCGTCGCTCATCAGCTGTGAATGGTCATTTCGAGCTGAAGCGTTTGAATAGCCGGGACTCGACGGGTCGCCAACAGCGCAGCATATCGGTCAGTCACAGCATCAAAGAAGAACCACATGAACATGAGGAATTCGATTATGAGTTCGAAAAGGATTTAGAACAACAGGAACCGCTCAAGGCACAACAGAGTCAACTGACTACCAAGGAGCTGCAGGATCTGGAGGATGAGCAGGAACGACAACGTCGCAAGAAATTGCCTTTTTATAAAAAAATTGCCATCTTCTTTGATTTGGATTTGCTCAAGGACATAACATATGTGAATCTAGCCGTTGGCATTACACTGATCAATTTTGTGGAAATTAATTTCGCCGTCTTGACGCCGTTTATCCTCAAGGGTTTGGGCTTCAATTCGGATCAATATGCATTCCCTATGTCACTGCTGGGATTCTTTGATTTGGTCATCCGCTTCCTCATTCCGTTCATAACGGCCAAGTTTAATTGCAGTAATCGAACATTCTTTGTCTTTGGCATTTTTGGCATGTGCATTGGCCGTGTTTTGCTATCTATGACCTCCACTTACAATCAACTGATTGCTATCTTCGTCTGGCTGGGCTTGAACAAGGCTTTCCGCACTGTCTTTTGGTCTCTGATCATACCCAGCTACGTTCCATTGAAGCGTTTGCCTGCCGCCGCGGGACTTCAGCTGCTGATGTCGGGCACCTTCTCGATGGTCATTGGTCCGCTGATTGGTAAGTTTTATTCACCATGTTTGTGCGTGTCCTATTACTGTACTAATTGATCGCTTTATGGCTTAAAATATCGATATTTTGACTTGAAGTCTTGAATGTAGGTATAATTTACGGCTTTGCCCCTGATTATTCCTTTGAGCGCTATAGGATATGGCTATCCAATAATAGGTTGATATAATTACAATAAGTTCATAAATATATACTGAATTGATCAGTTAATAAAAGGAATGTTGGCAATTTCTAAGCAGTTTTAGGAAAACTTTTTTAGTGACAAATATTTGAATTGAAAACAAAAAAAAAAAAATAGTTGTGTAAAAATTTATGATTTATTTTATTATAAGAAAAATTTAAGTAAAAACAGCGCAAATTTGTACAAGTTTTTCAGTTTTTTTTAGGTTCTTTTTTTGTAGTTTTTTTTAGTGAACAATTTTATGAATAAACTGAATGTAGCCTTGTAGTATTGCGTTTAGTTAGAAAAGTATTCAAGCCAACTTTACCAAACTTTTTTATGTATTATACTGCAATTGCCAAATACTAATCTACCAAATCCCAAATGCAATACCTCCCGCAGGTGTGATAACCGATGCCACCAGCTATGCATTTACGCTCAACGTTCTCAATGCGCTGTGTCTGATCGCCATTGGGCTCTGGTATCTGGAGGATTGCATTCGTGCGCGACGTCGCAAATCATCGCCAGTTACCGATTTGGACTCGAAGTAAGAGTCTAAAAGTACTGATACTGATACTGAGATGCCTTCACCTAACGCCAAACCTCCCGCACACCTGCCCGCCCGCCTAACTGCAACTCTTTACTTCACCTCAACTTTAGCAAAACTCCTGGTCCTTCTCATCCTGATCCTACTCCTCCTGCTCCTGCTACTCGTGTGTAGTTTAGCTAAGCTTTTTGTTTGTTGTTGATTTATTATTACTATTTTTACTTTTTATTTGTATGTTATATTTTTTTTCTTTCGTGAAGAAACACGTTTAGCATCCGTGTATATTTTGTATATATTTAAATTGAATGTAGACAATTATTTTTATTAATTATATTAACTTTTAATAATATGCATAAGTTGTCCAACTTAAAAAAAAAAGAAAAACAAAAACATAAATACGAAAAAAAAAACCAAAAAAAAATCAAGTATTTTGTTCTTAATTAACTGTTGACTCGTGCCTCAATCAATTCGCATTTGATTTGTAGACGGCCGCATCTCAATTTATGCAGCACCCTACAATGCGTAGGGTCGTGGTCACCTCATCAAACGGTTTGTTACTTTGTACTTACAATTAATACTTTGTAAGCTATGTGGGGATAATTATAGGATGGAGAAGTTATCCTGATATCCATGGTAATAAAAAATACATAAGAGAGATTGAGCTTTACCGCATAACCATACGGTTTGGGATTTGAGTTTTCAAAAAATCTTCCAACTTGCTATTAAAACAGTACTGGAATATGTTTAATCAGTTAAGTTTGGAAAAAAGTTATATTTTAAAGTTGTGCTTATCTGGTAACACTATATTGAGACTAACACTTGTGTGAGAAAATATTTATGTATTTAAATAACACAAAAATGTGAGATTTCTTTAATGTGATAACACAGAAATTGTAGTTAATTAGTTATATTAATTTTTTGTACACCATAGTCTAAAAAACACTAAAACTTAATGCATCTTAGAAACAGTGTTATCAAAAATGTTCGTCGTTATAAACTATGGAATATTATTAATATTAATCAAGTTAAGGTTTAAAGGCGATTAAGGGTTTAAATCTGTTTAATATATTTCATTTTAAAGTTGTTTATTATTAAAAATCAATCTAAGACAACAAACTTTAAAATACCAAAGGTTAATAATAGTATTGCTAAAATTAGATTAAAAATATTTAAAACGTTTTTAAAAATTAAAAAGAACTTACTTAAAAAAAAGATTTTAAAAAGTTATATTTTCACCACTTATTAACTAATGTTGTATGCTCAGAATGCTTTGCGAGCTGAACTCGCTAAGAAACTTGGGCCAACTATTGATTAGACGGGAAGTAGTATATCTAGTGTTCGACTTGAGTATTTATTGCCCCTATATCGTCTGAATAATGTCCAGTCATGCCGGCAGATGTGTCATGCAATTGCTGGTAATTGGATAGCGTGTCGGACAGTGCCGCAACTGACTGACAAACTTGTGAAATACGTGATAGGAGAGAGGGAGAGAGAGAGAAAGACAGTGAGAAAGGGAGAGAGACAGAGGCAGAGAGAGAGTAAGGAAGAGCAAGTCATATGTACGCTAGCCCTTTTGCTTGTCTCGAATTTTGAGTGATTAATGAAAAGCTCTGCTCCCTCTCATCTTGGTCAACTGATCTTGTCTTGGCTCATACACAAAAACCAGTTATTGGTTAGTTGCCACTCGTTGCCAATGGTTCCCAGTTGTTAGTTACCGGCTGAACTCGGTCAATAAACTAACTGGAGAAATGCATATCCTCTGCTGTGTTAACAACGTTCTGAGAGTCTTCAGCAACTGGCAGTTAAATTAAGAATTTGCATAAAATCACCAAGGAATTTAAAATATAAACTAAGCATTGCACTGGCAAACTATAATCCCCGATGATAGTAAATGTAGGTTCAGAAATGAACGACATTAAAATTAAAATTAATGATCTTTCCATGTGACACTATTTGATTAATAATTAAAGTTTTATCTAAAAAGTAAAAATTATGTCGACCTTCAAAAGTTCTCTAGAAATTGACACAGCCGCTTCATCTTGAATTTTATTTCATAAATAAATATTTTTTTGATTTATTTTCGTTAAAGCTTAAATATGATTATGGTTAATTTTACATAATTTTTTGAAATACTTACAATTAATATTATTGAGTTCAAGTATTTAATGACAAAATTATGTGATTAATCTTATAGAATTTAATTTTTAAGTTAATTTTAATTATTTTAATTAAAGCTATTTATACATAATTTCAATAATATAATAAAAAAAAATAATTTTAATATATTTTTATAATTAGTTTTTGCTTTATATTTTACGATGCTATGAATTTATTGATTTCTTTAAAGTCAAGTAATTTATATAATTTATTTATTAACTTCTGCCTACCAATAAAAGCTTAAATATAAGTGTACTATACTTTAAACGTGAATTTAATATTACAATTAAAGATATTTTTTATTTGTCATTGAATTGATTTGCCTTAAATATTGGGTTTCAGATTTTATACGATAATTTTTAAATAATTGTATTTATTATACTCTCTGCAAGAGTATATTGTTGTTTACGTTCATATTTTATGTTTTATATTTATATTTATTTGCAGCTTTATTATCAAGGACACTTAAGCGCATTTATCATTGAACCTAAGCAATGATAGCATTTTATGAATTTTTGCATATTTTTTAAATCGCTTCTAGTGTGACACTAGAACAATATGTGTTGGTTGCTAGGATTTTTGAAAGTTGGATTGGGTGAGCAGCATGTTTGTCCTTGTATATTAAGCTGATTAGTTCGATTAGCTCTGCTCCGGTAGGGATGCTAAGTTTCTCATGCAGCATTTCGTATCGGTTGCAGTTCGTTTCCTCAAGGTCTTCTTGTGCATAGCTAGTACTCTATTCATTTGAGTATTCGATGCATTTCCCCAAAGTGGAATTGCAAGTGAATTTATTTGTTTGCTGACAGAATTATGACATATACTTGAGTTCACTTTTATTTATCTTAATTAAAATTGATATATGTTAAATTAATGTATAATTAATAGAATATTTTAAACACTCACAATTACAGTCAAGTTTATTAAACTGTATTAAATGCTTTATGTAGATTATTTTATATTTGATTTGTTTAAACAATTTGGTGAAGTCATGTCATTCAAGTTTACTCTTATCATTGTGTTGAAATTTCAACAAGCTCACAATGCTAATCTATAGGTAAATGTATTTCTCCAAGTTGAGTAATTCAAGCTTTTGGTAATACATTTTAGCCAGAATCAAATCATTGTTCATCTTGTCGGACACATGTGCACTTTAACGGTTGACAAATCTTCAACCATTCCATGTTGTGTCCTCCAGAAAATATGCTTGATTTTGGGTGGCAAGACTGTGCATTGCAGATAAAATTTTCAATCAATTCGGGTACAATGCAGTGCCAGTGCACTAAAATACCCAATCAGTAGGTTTCGACATGTTCACAATAGACAAAGGTAACATTTTGTCCTTTTTGAAAACTACTAGATCTACGAATTTGCTGTGACTGCTTGTACACAGAAAAAAATAGAGAACTACTTAGCGCTTCGTAGAAACGTCTCTATGTCTCAATGTTATAATTAAAGCGAATTTAGTCAAGAACAAAAACACTTTGTATTATAAATAGATTATAAATAATATGCATATTTGCGTATCCATTTTTGTCAGCGGCAATTTGCTGATCAAAGATTAATAAACATTTCAATTTTAAAACTAAAACATAAATATTAAATATTACGGAGACCTAATTATCGATTTTTGGCAAAAATTTAAGTATTTTTTTTAAATGTAAATATATTTTTTTTTGTGGGACAATGACCTTGACATGTGACCTTGCGAATTAGATTATTTTTTTCGTCAAACATTTGAATACATTTAGAAATTTTTCACAAAGCAGAAAACAAAATGTCGGCTCCCGGCCCAATATAAACAAATAATTTATTACGTTTGATTATTTTGTACATATTCCAATTCTTGTGCATATTTAAAAATTTTTGATCCGCTTCATTTTATTTGAACTATTGAAATATCTTACAGCTGAGGTCTTAAAATGATAATCTGTATTATTGAGTGCTTTTTATGTTTTTTATTTTCATTAAATCGTTTGTGTTTTTTGCAGTGTACTGAAAGTGTTAACTGCTCAAAATAGTTGGCTTTTTTGAAGCAGGCATAAATCTGGTTTAATGATTTCCGAGCTAAAATGAAATTCAATAAACGCACCCAAGGAAATTCTAGACTTTGAAATCCGTTCCACCCTCTTTACCTGCCCTACCGCCTCTTGGATCATAATAGGGTAAAATGCTGTGGTCGTCCTAAACAGACATTCCATAGCCTTGAATAATGCAAACTTTTACCTTTTGGATTTCAATTACCTTCATGCATTACGAAGTTAAAATAGTAATTGAATTATTGAATGTTAGTTAGTTACATTAAAGTCAATCAATATTATTCTTTTGTCCCTTAAAATTATTTGACATGAATTATTTTGTTTATATTTAACAATTAAAACAGCAATCATTAATATTTAAATCAATTGTGAGTGTGTGTTTTTCGAACCATAAAAATTCATTGTGCGTGTTTTTGTGTGTTTGTGTGTGGAAATTGGAGGCATCAAAATTCACAGGAGCAAAACAATAGACCTGATAGACAACCAACGTAAGGTTATCATTATGTAAGCCCCAAAAAACGAGAGTCGCTTGAAAAAAACTAATAGAACTGTATCACTCACTGATTAACGTATCGTCCAAACGATAGAGGGTATGGAGCTGGAATTTCTGTACAGTTGTATAACCTAGGTATATAAAAAATACAGAAGATTTACCTGTAGGCATAATAGGTTAATAAATATTTTTACAGTTATTTGCGGTTTTTTGCAAAATGTGAAAAATTCTCTCATAAAATTTTAAGCATGAGAATTTATGAAATAATTTTAATTTCTATATATAGTACGAATCATGAACTAAAATGACACACAAACCGCAATAATTAATCGGAATCACGATAACATAAATAGCCCAAATATAAATGTATAGCTCTTTATAATTGTAGAGCTTAAATAATAAATGATACTACAAGTTTCCTTTTATGGCAATGGGTACTTAGCGATTGTGCTCGACACTTTCTTACTTCGGACACAATAGTCTGATTCATGGCCAAAAATAAAAGAGTTTGGTTTTCCAGTTTGTCAGTAGTGATTGTAAAAGATATAGAAACTAAGATATCTACCCTCGGTCGGGTCTCACTGTGAGTGACGTTAATTTTGATTTTAATTTTAACGAAATTTTGAATTCTCATGGTGAATTATAATAAGCTTAGATTCACACACACGCCAAACTGTGTATCTGTGTGCAAGTTTGAACTTGTTTGCATATGTGTATATTTTGCGATAATTGCATACAATTTCCGCGTTTGGACAAGCACACTATAGCTCTACCAATACATACATTATAAAGTTTTGTATTCCACTGTAAACAGACACATTATTTTAATAGACTTATAATTATCTTATTTTATTTGCACTGTAATTAACTTCGTGACGCGACCATACCACCTGTTGCCGCCGCAAAGGGCGCCACCGTAGTAGAAACGGCATAGGGGCAAATCTGACAGCGATCAGAGAGAGAGAGAGAGAGAGAGAGAGTAAGAGAGTGGGAGAGTGGAGAGAGTGAGAGGCTTAAGAGAGCACGTTTAGTGAACGCTAATGACGCGACGTCATCAATCAATGTGTTCTCTGAGCGCGGCTATCAATCTACTAATTGAGCATGAAAACCAGTTAAACTTTGATTAAATTCCATTTATATTTTTTGTATTGTCATATAAGGTGCGTCACTTTTTTCCGGCTACAATTTAACTTATCAATTGATAAGAGTGCAAATTGGTACAAAAATTCAACTATGAAACGATCGTAAGCCGACTTAACATATGTCTGTGTACGTAGGTGCATATATAGGTCTGTGTGTGAATCGCTAGTTAGAGTTAATTATCCATCAATCTGTGATTTATCTACTTGATTTAATCTATGATTTGTGTTGTGTGTGTGGCCCCCGTTGGCCGAGCTGTTGGTCAAAGTAATAACTCAAAGATGTGGACAGACGGTCGTCAGTGTTAATATCAAAGTGTCTGCCGCTTTCCGCCCGACGCCCGTCGATCGACCAATCACCAGCAACCAATCGGTTTTAACATTGATAATTTCAACGTCAGAATGATAATGATTGTGATTGTTGTTGTTGTTGTTGCTGCTGCAGCTGCTGATTTAGTTGCCTTTTCTACAGTGCAAATCATGGCAGTTCAGTGTGAGAGTAAGCAACCATTGGGTGAGCAAAAGAGAGAGAGAGTGAGAGCGGTGTAATGCTAGAGCACGAGAGCAAAAGTGTGTTAGAGGGCAAGAGCATGCTATGTGGTCAAGTGCATGGACTGATCTTTTTATAGTGCCGGCTTGTTCGCTCTTGAAGCCCGTTGTCTCCGTATTCCCAGCCCACGCATTCCGTTTACAGTTAGTGTTAAAGCATTGCTCTGCCGTTTGCTTTGCTCTCTATGCTCTGCTGAGCAGCGTTGCGATGGCAATGCGTGCCTTTATGTAGTAAGTGCGTATGTGTAAGTGTTTGTGTGTGTGCTTCATATGCCTGCCTACGTAGCTGATGATAGCTACAAAATTTTATAGGCACGACGCGTGCGATACTCTGTAAGGCATTTGATGTACTGAATAGGATGCTGGGAATAGCCAACTTAATTTAAATATTAATATTTTAAGCTGCTAACATTTTATGAGGATATAATGTAATGTTTTTTTGTAACTGTTAAAAACATTTATTTATATGTATAACAACTAAACTACTCAACATGAAAGGAGTCTAAGAAATAGTCGATATACGTAGGGAATAACTGTTAAACAAAACTGTGTACATCTCATAGCGATCTTACGCACCCTGTCGCAAAGTGAGCTAACAGCTATAATGCCCGACTAACAGTCGCATCGAAGAGTGCAGGGTATGGAGCTATAAAGCAGACAGCACTGCCTGTTGCCAAACAAGTCGAGTGCTGGACGCGTAGCAGTTAACAACTACAACAGCGGCGTTTACTTAGGCCAGCAGTAGCAGTAGCAGCAGCAGCAGTAACAACCAGTGCAAGTTCTCAACATTATATTACATTTGTGTGTTAGCAGTAACATTAACATTATACGTTAACATGAAAATAAGATTAACAGTGCATAATTCGTAACGTACTGAGCACATGGCTCTCATTTGTATTGTTTAGTTGTGTTTGTGAGAATTTTAACAATAATTGTGCTTAAATTAATAAGACGCCAATTGTTGTTAATTTTTTTTATTTTGGTTTTTTGTTTGTGATTGTTATAATCAGTGCAATATTTGAAGTCAAAGTTGATTTTAAGTGCAACGAGTACAAGTTAAATTTCAAGTCAATTTGCGGCAAAAACTCTTCAGTGCGAGTGTGAATATCACAGCAGGTACAGCGGCAGCAACTTGTCGCATAGGCGACAACAACAGCAACAAAAAAACAACAACAACTACCACCGTAAGAGCAGCCTCAACAAGTGTTTAAAAAATATATATGTATGTATGTACATATGTATGTTATAAAAGGAAAACAAAAACAAATAGCTTTGTTTGGGTCATGCGCCGACCTTATCCGATTCGACGGCGGTTCCCGCGGGCCTTAACAAAATTGAGTTTGTCAAAGGATTGCCGAACAGCGCTAAAATTGTTTGCCAAATCAAATTACTAATATGAGGTGGTTTTTTTTTTTTGGTTTTTTGGATTTTTCGACATAATTCAATATTTGCTAATTGAGAATGTCAATCTTTTGTGTACAGTATTGAAATATGTGCTGCTTCGCCAAATATTTAAATAAAAAAAGTTCAATGAAAAATCACATAAAAAAAGATTTTCAACTGATTAAATTAATGATAATTATTGTTAATTTGCATTAACTCAATATTTACATTGTGTTGGTAATACAGTGACAGCTTTAACCGTTAACAGAACTTAAAGTCTAAAACTCTAAACAACTTGTCTTGCTGCAAAAACTTTGTTGTAATTTTTAATACTTTGCAGTTCATAAATGCGTTTCACCTGCTTCATACGAACACAGACACAAGCTCAACGTTAGACAACCTGTCAGCACACTCACTCGTTTACATATATACATAACTTTTTATTAAAGGTCATATCTGTGCATATTACCACAGATATTTCATTTTATGCATATCCTGTAAATACATGCCCACTCCAGTTGGGTATATTTGCTTAGGCAACGCACCAGTCTGAGACCTTGCTCAACTTTTAGAAATAATATCGAAATTTCAAGTTTGTTTGCATTGTAACATTCTTATCCAGGGTATGAGCTAGTTTAAAACTCAGTTTAATTAAATTCTTCTTTGATTTCATATTTACTTTTTTTTCTAATAAATCAGCAGGAGGAAATGCGAATAAGCTACTTTATTGACAGCAGTCAAAACACGAAGGAAATAAGAAATAGAAAAAAAAATAAGTTAAAATATGTTCAATAATTTCAATTGGCTGCTACACTCGAAGAAACTAAAAATTTATATGTCGTTCATAAATTTGTCGAAGTGCCAATAATCAGACAAATAATTTAGCTTTCCCAAATCGACTTAAATGTGGGAATGCTAATGCGGATTATCAATGATTCTCGTTGATAAATGTACTTGACATTCCAGCAACACAAGTTGCAATATATCACATTCCCTGTACTCACCATAATCAAGCTGGGTTATCGCATAGATTGGCATTTCATTAGTAAGGGGCAACAAATTGTGCACCGAAAAAAAAAAATATTTAACTGAAAATGTTGTCAGTAAAAAATAAAATAATTGTCACTTACATAGGGATATTTATGTTTTAAATAAATTTTTATTTAAGTTTATTTTGTTTTTTTGAGCTAATTCTTAATTCAAGTATTTCTCTGCTTCAAAATATCCATGATTGCCACAGTTTTTAAACCGTTTCGGCCTGGAATTCCCGAATTTGTGTCTGCGTTTGTCTGTGTGTGTTCTAGGGAGAATTTCGTTTGTTTTGTTGTCCATTTGGGGACACTCGAGTGGAATTAGCATTGGCTAAGTGGGGCTAACATTTTTGGGTTAGATGTGCCTCAAGTGGCTTTTGGCTGCAATTCGGATTGAATTTCAGTCGCATTCCCTTCACAGAAACACTTAGCGGACACACTTTACCGGAGTCAAATTGAAGTACGTGAGTTTATTTGCCTGGGCATAATGAAAAGGAAAACAAAAAGTGGAAAAAAAATGAAAATTAAAAACAAAAAAAATAGTGTCTTGAAAATGACTTGAAATGCGCATTAAATGCATAAATAAGCAACTTGGCATTGACATCGGTGGGGGCCCCAAACTCAAACTCAAACCCGAATCGAAAACCCAAACCAAAAACCTAAAACCTAAAACCTTAAACCATGGAACGGGGACAGAGGCGTGACACATGTGAGAATGCGCCTGATGTTGGGATTATTCTGCTTGAGGCAAGAGGAAGAGGCAGAGAAGAGACAGAGTCAATTTTTTGTACGCAGCTGTACTGCAACTGCACAGAACGAACACGCAGGGCATTAACAATAATCGAAAGACGGCTAAATATAACCTACAACAAAAACAACAACATCCACCATAATCAATGGCATGAAATGTAAAATTTAAAATGCACTTCACTGACACTCAAACCATTGGAATAGCTAATCTATAGGCCAAAACTGCTAGAACCGTTAGGCAATCGAAAGTGCAGAGCTATGTTAGTCCGATAATAGCATAAGGAACACTTTAAAGATACGTTTTTAAAAGTTTAGTTCAAAAGACTTCAATTTCTAGAGTTTAAATCTCTGTAGATTATCTTGTTAACACTTGTACACTAAGAAAACATAGGCATTTCGTGCTGAAGTCAGCTCTAAACGATGATAGAGTTTAATATACCTTATACTTTATATTTTCTATCAAGATCTTTAAATTAAGAAAATTATTCGACAATTATAATTCACATTTATTTTTCTTGTTATTTTATTAAGTTCTAATTTAGTGAAAATTCTCTTAGGTACTACAGAAGAAGACCGCTGGAAAAATATTTAAAAATACAAATTTCGAAAAAGTTCTTAAAAAACTGTGCAACTTGAAAACTCATGAGTGTGTTGTTTGTCTAGTTCCTGACCAAGTTTCATTAAAATCAGGAATGTTTGACATATTAAGGGGATATCTTACAGGGTCTTTTGCAGCCAGCTAGTTCGACTTATAGAAGATCAAATCTGCATGTACAATTTTATAACCGTACGTCAGCTTTGTTTAACTGCAAAAATTTACTTTTATATGCAATTAATACTTTTTTAACAGTTTAGTTCAGTTTAAGTAATTAGTGTAGTGCAATTTGCTAGTTAAAGGCAGCTAAGATCACCGTGTAGATCAGCTGATTTATATGGAAATGAAATCTCAATTATAGGCTTGCATAAGCTTTGATTTAACAATTAGTGATTAAATCATTTGTGAGCTCTATTTGACAGAAAATCTAGTCAGACAAGTGTTATATTATATAAATATATATATTTGTTTAAGCAAAGCTTAACACTTTACTGTTAGATCAGTGATCAATGAATTAATTTATTAAGCTGATTGATTCAGTCATTTACTAGCGTCAACGGTGTCAAGTTGTTACCATTTTTGGCTGATATCGAGATTGTGTACAGTTCATATATGGTAGAATTCCCACGTAGAATTCTCATAGCTTTGGGAAGAATGATTTGAAAACCTATTAGAGCACTATCAATAATGAACTGTGACTGTGTGAGTGTTTGTGTGCGTATGACAGTGTATCTATGGGCTTTAATCAACACTCATTGACACAATTTAATTGTACGACGAACGGAATTGTCGATCCAATTCTCAATGCACTGAGCGAAAGTATTTAGCTATACTATAAATATATATTTGAATAAATCTCACACGTTCGTTATAATGCTATTTTGTTGGAGGTTATTTAGTTCACACGCTACCTTGGCTAAAATATGGATGCGGCTCAAGAATATATATGAATTTTAAACGGTTTTTGGCGCCTTCTGCTTGTGCTGGTTAGAAATGAATCCAATAAATTGAATTTTATGTTAAAAACCACATTTCAATCAGAACTGCAGTTTATAACTTAAAATTGAGCTACATTTCTCTCAGTGCAAAGCCGTTTATGTACATGCAAGCGCGTATAATTGAAAAATTGCGCCGTTCGATTAATCTCAATTAAATGGCGAACAAGCTACCAATTGACTGGCGAAATAAATAAGAAAATGTACAAAAATACAAGGGAAGACCAATCGGAGGCCCAACTTCCGCCTCAAACCCAGCCGATACGTGTGTCAGATAAAAGATACAAATGTATCTGCAGACACGCTCTCTCTCACATCTTCAGCATTAGCTACACCTGTCGACATGTGCCGTGTTCTGCTAAGTGTACAAATATGTGAACTTCAGACACAAGTGTTTTTACTATTTGTCATCTGTCTTTTCCACTGATAACAAGCTAGAGCGAGACAGCTACGGAGTGAGAGCGAGATAGAGATAGAGGCAGGGGCGTAAAAGGGTAAGAGTTGCAGACAAAAACCTAATCAATAGCGCCGACGTCGCTCTCGTTTTACTAATATATATCTACTTTATGTATATGTTTTATCTATCAGTGAGTCAGACCAATTAACTACTGGCCAGAACTTGATAAGCTCATTGGGATACTTTCTATATAACGGTATCTTAAGTATGTTTTTCCCTTCCCAAGTGTTAAAAATGTCGCACTGATTGAATTTAATTATTTCGAACTTATCGCAAACATTTCTTGACCATGTCATAACAGTCTATTTGTATTAATTTTAATAGTGTTTTTTATACCCTGTAAAATATTCAAGCACACTTTAAAAGCAGTATTTATTTACAATTTATTTGCGCTTAATTTGGTTTTGTCATCAGCTTTGTACTTTCAAACTTTTAGCAATTTAAGTGTTATTTCGTTAATTGTTTATCATAAAAAATATATTAAAAAAAAAAATTTTTACATTAAAAATTTTACTACTCTGGGAATTTAATTTGAAAACATTAGCTAATACTTTATTTAAAATAAGCTAAGCTTAAACGCACGTGGTAACTTCTAGTCTTATAATGAAGCACAGTAGACTTGGCGCCACTTTAGAAATAAACAAGTAAGAAAGGCTACAGTCGATCGAGCCGACTGTAAAAGACCCCGTACTCCCATAGTATTGAATTTTATTTAAATTAAAATTTTCAAATGAAATTTAAAAAATTAAAATTAAATATTTACATTTTGAATTAAAATTAAAAAATAAATAAATTAATAACTGTCATCGTCAGCACTCGAACCCGCGATCCATCCGAAGGTTCCACATTGCGCCACAACTCTACCAGTTGCACCACGACCCTCTTCTATCATTCTTCCGATTATTTGCATATATGTATGTGCACACATACATATGTGTGTATGTATAGTATTGGTCAGCGCGGCCAGCGGCTGCCAAAGCAGGTAGAGAAAACGTTCGAACATATGTTTGTATGTTTCTGTGTTTGTTTGTATGTGTTGCGCGCATGCAGTGATTTTGCTTTAAAATAACTTCGACTTTGAACCGTAATTTCTCTGTTGTTTGACATAGGATTTTGATGCCACTTTCAGGAAAGTTAGAAATAGTAATTCTCTAAGCGTATGTTAAATTACAACACTGTACTATTTGATTTAATGCCTGAAACAAGGCATTGAAGCTGGAGAGTCTTTTATTTCTGATGAGCAAAGGGGGCGTGGCAGCTCAAAATTTTGAATGTCATTATACTAAGGCTGTCTCTAGAAACCTGTATACCAAAATTGGTGCTCCCAAGTGCTATAGTTACTGAGATATTCGCCTAAAACAAAAATTTTCTCGAGGTTTGTCTGGTTTTTTGCTCATTGCGGGGGCGGTAGGGGGCGTCGCAACAATTTGAAATAAACTTGATCTGCGTACATCATAAACGGACTTTCATTCCAAATTTGGTGTCTCTAGCTTTTGTAGTTTAAAAGATCCAGGTGTTCATACAGACGGACGGACAGACAGACAGACAGACAGACGGACAGACGGACATTGCTATATCGACTCGGCTGTTGATGCTGATCAAGAATATATATACTTTATGGGGTCGGCCACGCCTCCTTCTGCCTGTTACGCACATCTCGCTTCTGACAAACTTAATAGACCCCCTTTACTCTTTTTTAAAGAGTACGGGGTCTAAAAATATTTTTGTTATCACACAATTAATATTTATCAGTTTCATTACGACGATAGATCATACATGGAACCACCCAATCGTTAGCTTTGACTAAAAATAACAAAAACAACCGTTAGCTAATATGTAATATTTAAATAAATGACAATGACAAATTATAATTAACAACAATGTTAAAGTCATCAGCCGGTTACGAAATCGATACTCAATGAGGCTTTCGTTGTTGTCATTTTTTTACTCGCATTCTGTTAGATAATTCGATACAGTCTGTCTTTAAAGTATTCGCACGGTTTGTAGAAATATTAATTTCTCTTTTTATTTTGCGTACTTAAGTTGTAAAAAAATGGGAATAATTAAATGGTATATTAGAATATTTTGGGCAAACATTTCTTGTTTTACTAAAATGTATAGATATATAAAATAAATTTACTTTTCGGCATTAATTATAAACATTAACTTAAGGTTTCTTGATACATTTATTTGCAATTTCAAAAAATACAAATTTATTTCGCACTTTTTTTTCTTAAGGGTTAACGGTTTTTGTTGTTTTCCGTTTAAGTGTTTTAATCTGATTATGGAATAGTTCTAGACTTTAATCGCTAAGTCAAAATCTTAAACTGTTCGATTCTTCTAGACAGACTGTAATCATATGTTTCGCGAATTGTGAAATTTATTAATGAATTCTACCTTTGCCTACTTGTCACGCCCCTCTCTGGATTTATCGCCCGATCATTTGTTTTAGATCCATTCGTAGCTACTTAATTGTATACTATCGATGATGATAGTACTAACGATGACAGTGTCTCTTTTGTGAGTAACTGTGCGTGTGAGTGTGTGTTTGTGAGTGTTTGTGATTTTTTTTTTTTTGTTAATATTACTAGTTGTTTGTCCAATCGGCATGAATCGGCAAAAATGGAAATCAGCGCGGTGTGGAACACTCGTAGCGACTGACAAATAAATCACAACAGTTTTGCAAACCGGTAATGATGATTACAAATTTTTTTTTTGATTTCGGTTTCATACATGTATTTTTTTGCCGTTTTTTGGTTGGGGATTGCTTGGTTGATTCAGTTTAAGTTGTGGGTATGCCAGTAGAGGTGAGAATAGATTAATAGATTGGTATTTTGAAAATATAGAGATCAGATAGCAATGTTTAACTGTCATCTCTCTTATCTGAATTTAAAAACAAACCGCCAAAAAAAAAGGAAAATCATGAACTGTGTTTAATGAGAAGAAGATTATTGAGGCAGAATTTTAAAATTTTATAAATTTCCGATAAAAATCATTCAAGGGTTTGTATGTATTAATACTTGAAACGATTTGATCAGGATAATGTGAAATTTTTGCCACGCCTCCTACTGATTAAAAAACTTTTTGAAGCTATGAGACTAGAGAGCTCTTGGTAGTACATACATATATGATATGTAAACCAGTCTTACTCTTTTTTTCTGAAGAAAGTTTTGGTTTGTTTCCAACAAAATTATTTAGAATCGGATTAATATATCTTAAGAGATAAAATAAAACCAATCGGTGATAAGTTTGATATTTTTATGAATAACATACTGTTAATTGAGGTATTTGAACTAAACTCACATATATAATTTACCACATAATTACCATGGGGCCAATTTATTTAAGTTAGTGAAAAACTTTGATGGTTTTGGAAATACCTCGTAAGCTGCCATACTATTTATTTGCTATTATCGTGAATGCTCACTTCAGATTGAGTACAAGGTCTTTTAAAGTTGGTTCGCTCAACTGTAGCCTTTTGTTCATGTTTACATTTAAAACATCGCCCAACTCTAGTAGCCAAGCGAAAGTTTTGTCATGTGCCCACAATCTACACGCACTTGATCGATGTTGGTGTCGTGTGTGAGACTCTTAAGTGCTTCTCATCTCTGCTCCTCTTCTCTTGTCATAGCTCCTCTCCTTTACTCTGTCTTTAACACACAGAGAGAAATGGGAGGATAGAGTAAATCCTCAACGATGTCAGCAGTTGTAATACCGTATGTTCTTCAGTCGAGTATTAAATAGTTGGCTGAAGCACGGTTGTTTGTAACAAATATTTGTTTTTATCGAGATAACAAAATTAAATATTATTAAGATTCTTTTATTTACGTGTTGTGTTTCTTTATGAAAGAATTTCATGATGAATGCATACTTAAAACAAGAAAGAATTCTAGCATGTCCGTTAGTCAGTTTTAATAAAAATAGAATGACAATAAAGGAAGAACATTTTCAAACTAATTCATAACCAGGCTTAATTTGTGGCCGATTCTGAAGATATAGATACAGTTGTCCGATTTATATAAAAAATTGTCAGTACATGTTCTCTCTTTACAAGTATTGCCTGTGTTAAAAACAAAAAAGGAGTTGTCTTTTTACTCTGGAATATAGGGAAGATAAATTTTGGCACCTTTTTTTCTTGTGTATTCTCCTTTCGTTGGTCATGGTTTTGATCTCTGTCTGCATTTCGTTCAGTCTGCTCTCCTGTATCTGACACAGTCTGCCGAGATCTTTGACAGCGCGCGTCAATTTATGGCACGCTTCGACGGAGTTCAATGGCAAACAAGACTGACAACAACAACAACAGCAGCAGCAACAACAACAAGAAAACTCCATAAAGACAACATTCACTATCTCAATCTGAATGAAGACATCCAAGTGCCAGTTCCCCCATTTCCTCCTCAGTTCCCTCCGTTCCAAGTGACAGACCCAAACCATGGCCAGCATCCAGACACCGGCTGCAACGTCTCGAATGAGTTTGTCTCCGAATTATCACTGCATAAATAGAAGCCCTGAGACACATACCCAAGCAATCTTCCCCCCTTTAAGTATTATAGTCTCTCCATTATTTTTACAACTACAGCGTTGGTTTTGTATACCCTGTGCGAGGGTATACATATACATATCAGAAAATCTAGAATCTTACTAAAATGTTGGCTAAAAAATCTCAAACTCCGTAGAATAACTGGTATTTTTTTTTTCCATCTTCTGACATTATTTTGGATTGATTTTAGGATTGATTTAAGTCTGGAGCTTCTTATTTATCTAGTTCTTTTAAGAAGACAGAGGAAGTGTGTGTGTTTCTTTCACTTTACACGCTACACAAAGGATTCAGAATGAGTTAATAACGTGAAAAATGCTTACAAACTGAGCGTAAACCCTTTAAAGTTAGCAGTTGTATAAAAAGTGGTGATGCGAAGCGTTTCTGCAAGTTTCATAAAAAGTGATCGTATGGCAAAAAGTTATGCCTAAATGAAGAATTCGCACTTCCTTTGGGTGCGATCAAGACAGAGCAGACGACTACGCACTTTCATTCACAGATGCACACAGATGTCAATCAAACCACACTAAAGCTGGGTACTTTGCAGTTGGGTTTGCTCGACTGCAAGTGACTTTCATTTACTTTTTTTTTGTTGTACTAATTTATGAAGGAGTCTCGTTCCCTGCGGTTGATTCTGGTTTCGTTGAAATCTTTGCATCGATTCAATTTGATTCCATCCTGTTTTAGATGGCATTGCATTGATCTCAACGAACCGGGCACACCCGCTAAGTGATTTCTTGTCGTCTCCAGGTTCCTCTGGCCACTCCACGCTTTGCATACAAAATCGCTAGAAAAATCGCACCCATGTAAGCAAAAAATAGCTGAAATTGGTTAAATAAAAAAAAAACTACAACTAGCATAATAGTCCCGCCCCTAATAATGGGAAAGGCACTGCGATAGCGTTGTCATGTCGTCAATACAAATGAAAATACCTATGCCCATACGTTTACGTCTACGTATGCCTATTAGCAATTAGAGCATTATCTGGTATTTGCCAATAATGACAAGGTGTGCCTTCATGTGCTTGAAGGATACAAAATATCAAGCACTTTTAATAGTGCAATTAACTTTGAAATACCGACAATTTGCTAGCTGATATCTGAAAAGACGAAAAGCCGCAGAATTACGTTCATTCAAATCAATTCAGCAATCAGGTTTAGTGTGGGGATTCATTCAAAATTCTTGAGCATAAGCACTTGAGATTTTTAATTTTAAATATTTAAAAATCATTTTTTTTAATGTAACATTTTTTTAAATTTTTTTCATACCTATCTATCTATCTATATATAAACGGACTTTTTTAAAAATTTTAAAAATATAAATTTATTATTCTGAAATTTGTTACCCAATTGCTGTTCTATTGTTTACTAAGTTGCTTTTTAGATTAAATATTTTACCATAAATTGCTTTTATTACTGAGATATAAGTTGTCTAATGTTTGCTGCTAGTTTTGAATTCAGTTAATCATGCAAAGTGCGTTGAAAAATACTTCAATCGCTTAACGCATCTATCAAACTGAAAAACAAATATATATATTTTGTAATTCGCAGATTTTTAAAGTTTTATTTAATAATCTGCTGGATTTTCATATTTCGATTACAACTGGATTTTGGTAACAATTAACTTTATCTTTACTAGCTGAAAATAAATACTTTCCTAGCTCGTCATATTTTAGACATTTTACAACTCATTAACATACGGATAAGTTACTCAGCTGGAGGTCAATGCCAACACACACAAACACACACATCCACATCTTTTATATCTTAGATTTATCTTATCGTTGTACTCCCATAAATACATGCATTTAAGATAAAAACTATTTATACATGCAGACAGATATCTTAATGTCTGAACTACTTTTTGAGACTTGTTGGCTTATCTTTATGCTGGATTACTAATTAAAAAATCAATTGAAATGGTAAACTAATTTTCTCAGTCCCTCTTCTACTTGCAGTGTACTGTGACATAAACTAGCAACATGGAAAAGTCTAGTCTTACCCAGAAGAATTACGCAAGTGTCTACAATGAGACGACAAAGCCGAAGAAACCCAAACGTCGCGACAAGAGCGATTTGGGACCAGATTTCGTGGCACCTGATGGAGGTTGGGGTTGGGTTATATGTATTGCTGCGGGACTCAACAATGTGAGTGTTTAAGTCAAACGATCTAACTAAGTTAAGTATTACTAATTATGTCCATTGCAGTTCTTTATGTTTCCGGCACTGCAGCAATATGGTTTGATCTACAGAGAACGGATGAATTCACTGGGCTTCGATCCCAAGGATACGACCATTATTGTGAATGTGGTGATGACCCTGTCCTCTCTAGTGGGTAAGTGCAAAGTTTTTTTTTTTAATCAGTGTAATGACTATTAATAAACTTTTAATTGTCAGGCATTGTAAATGGAGCGATGTTCCGAAGATTCACCTTCCGTCAGGTGGCTTTGGCCGGCACTACACTCGGCTTTATTGGACTACTTGGATCGGCATTCTGTACCACCGTCTGGCAGTACATAATCTGTCTGTCGCTGATCTATGGCGTCGGTCTGGGCATGGCAATGGCAGCCGTATCCTTGGCAGTCAACACATACTTCAAGCAGAACCGACGTCGTGCAACGGGATTTGCTTGGACTATAACTGGCATAGGACCGATACTATTTCCCCATGTTTCCACTTTTTTGCTGGGCTACTATGGTGCCATGGGTACTATACTGGTCTATGCCGGGATCGCTTTGAATGCCGTACTCTGCGCTCTGACGCTGCAGCCGGTGATGCGACATGTACGCAAGCCGGAGAAACCCAAACTGGATGGAATCGATGAGAAGGAGCAACCGGAGCTGCTGGAAGCCAATGGGAATCTATTGGTGCCGGCAAATGATCCGTGGTGCGATTACGAGTGCAAATATTGCCAGTATCAGAAGCGCAATAAACGTGGCATATTCTCATCGCAATACCTCTTTAACGACGATGATCCGGAGCATCCGGGCTATGAGATTACAGATCCGGGTACACCAATGTTGGCGCGTGCAAACGACGGTTGGTTTGGTTCCAAACTCTCGTTGGCCTCGGAGCGACGTCAGGTGCTGCTGCGTCAAGCATCGGTCAGCATTTCAGCCTCGGCAACGAAGGGAAGTCGCGACAATTTGGACAAGCTGGAGGAGGCAGGCGAAGCATTACAACCCGAAATCGCTGCGGCACTTAACAAACCCAACTACTTCAATCGGGAGCGAGGGGATATCGGTCGGTATGCTAGCAAAACGAGTGTTTATTCGAAGCCCGGCGGAGAGGAATTGCTGCGGTGCACGTGTGCCGAGGACAAGGCTTTGCTGCAAAAATCCGCTGTGGCCTTGAAGCTGGAGAAGTTGGCTTTGGAGGCCGCCGAGGAAGCCGATGAGGAGGCCAAACGTAAAATGTCCTTTCGACAGAAAGTTGCAAAATTCTTTGATCTGGATCTGATGAGAAATTTGACTTTTGTTAATCTTGTGGTCGGCATGAGCATTATGATGTTTGGTGAAATGAATTTCTCGGTGCTCACACCGTTCATCCTCCATCAATATGGCTATACTGATGACCAGTGCTCAATGGTCATGTCCCTGTTGGCCTGCATGGATATCTCTGTACGCTTTCTGGCTCCCATCTTTCTCGAGAAGGTCAAACTTGATAATCGTGTGCTATTTGCCTTTGGCATCGTTTGTATTGCCATTGGTCGTATTATTGTCACCATGACGTCATCGTATCATGTGGTCATTGGCGTCTTTCTGCTGATTGGCTTCGGCAAAGGATTCCGCACCATTTTCTCACCTCTGATCATACCTTCGTATGTGCCGCTGCGTCGTCTGCCCGCCGCTTCTGGACTTCAGCTAATTTTCAACACGGTCTTCTCTCTGATCATGGGACCATTGCTAGGTAAATATATTATGATCTTGGATCTTATAACTAATTAGTCTAGAAATACTATTGAATTAAAACCGCATTTTTCCATAACTTTAACCGATTCTTAACAAGCTTAGACAGTGTACACCTAAAGATGCTCAATGTTTAAGATTTGTTAAGATATCTGAAGTGATATTTGATTTTCGTACGATTACGCTATATAAGGATATAGGCTATATAAATCTAAATAATCCAGTTGACCGATTCGAAACCAAATTTAATTTATATTGAAAATTGAATACACTGTACTCTTTTTAAACTGTAAGCCATGAACTCATGACCTTAACTTGAACTATTGTATTTTTTTTATTGGAATTCTGACTATTCTGTTATTTTGTAGATATTAAAATGTTGTTTTAATATTAACTTTATTTTCTCTATTGCAGGCATCGTCACTAATTCCTTTGGATATACGGGTACCATACATTTAATTAATGTATTGACAGCCGTTGCATTGATCATGTGGATCGCCGAGTCAGTGATTCGACGGGTGCTTGGCAAGCCATATAATCCCCCCGAGGAATAGTCCGCAATTCTACTTAGACGGATATTTAATCTGAAATTAGCCTAAGTATCCAGCTGGTGGGGCATCTATTAACGAGCTTAATTCACTTTCTGTATAGTTCAGTCCTACTTTAAGACACTCCTGAGACTCTAGATTAAGTTACCTATAACTAAGGCACTAAGTATATGTATTTATTTAAGTATGTTATATATTTAAGTTATACTTAGACTTTTTTTCATATGTTTAGATATATGTATGTATATTTTGTTAATCATAAAAATACTTTTAAATTATAATATACATTTTAAACTGTATTTTTTCATTCATTCATTCAATGAATGTTTATGCGACTGAACTGAAAATTATTTGTAGTATATTGCTGCTGACAAATTTGGTTATCATTAAATCATATTAAACGTTTATTAATTAACTACTAAATATGCCTGTTTTCTTAATTTTTAGTTTAAATCGAAGTAAGAAGCCTAAAGAAACTAATTTGCTATTAAGCGAATGGAATTGGCTTACGGATCTACTCAACTTTGTTAAAGAATATATAACAATTATAACACCCTCTGCTTGAGTATAACACATTTAGTTTTTGCCAAATATATTACTGTACATATTTAAACACACAGCACTGTGCGAATCACCTAACAGATTTAAGCTAACAGCGAGCGTTTCTGTTAATTAAGAGAGCGCTAACAGTGCTGTTAACTGAGCCATGAGACCTGCAATTGGCAGGCACTTACCGTTCTCTTAATTGATTTGCCGTTACGTTGATTCGCCAACAGCATCGACGCTGCCGCTGACTCTGACGCTGAAGTGGACGTCAGCACTAATGTCGCCATCGACGTCGACAGTGGCGTTGACAGTCGGTCATTGGGCAGCGAGCATCGGTTATTAGTTTGTTTGAGCAGCTAAAAGCGGCAAGTCGCTTACAAATTCCCAATTTCAAAACGGGAAAATATCGAAAGTGTAATCGAAATATTTATCGGGAAATATATCAAAATATATTTTTATTTTTTTTTACTGTCAATGATAAGTGAGTGATTTTCCGCCCTATTTGGCGCCACACCTACAGTGCGTGGCGACCTTGAACTTGATTGAATGCCACTAAAAGTGCAATCTAAAAATGTCAATTGTAAAACAAGTGTGCGTATGTGTGTGTGTGTGAGTAGTTGTAAAAATAAATTTGTGTAATGGCAAAGAGTTGTCGTCTTTTTATTAGCCAGCAAAGTGCAGATCAGATCAGTTGCCAAATTTTGCATGTGCCAACAACAAGAAGCACCAATTAAACTATATTATAGATAAAATAACATATATCTAGGTATGTATCAGTCCACTTCCAATACAAGTGTCATCATACCCCCGATTTAATAAAATATGTATATATATTAGTTGTGACTTATTCACTGTCTTATCACGAATAACGCTCATGCGGTCGTCTAACGGCAATCTAAAGCAGATCAGCAGCTCACCTGGCGATATCAGAGCGTCATTTATTAAACGCTGAGCGAACAGACAGATGTCCATAAATACAAACATGTGAACTGGGACAGTAGAACATACAAATGTGAAACACTTTCTAACTCACTGTAAAAAATTTAAAATAAGTAAATATGTATAAATGAATTATATATAAATTTGACGTCCGTTAGTTGAAAATATTTAAAATAAATAAATTCAAATAATAATAGTTTAAGTCGAATTTTCAGATATAACATTCTTCTAGTTCTTACTAATCTTTCCTTTAGTTCATAAAATCTTAAAAACAATGTTTCAAAACTAAAATTATATTTTCTACCTAGAAATTTGGTTAATAATACAAAATGAAATATTAATTTTTCGCCCTCATCTGGCGTCACATCGCACAATTGAAAATATGCTCATTTTACCGAGAAAAATAATTTGTGTTTTATTTCATTTTAAGACGATAAATAACTAATAGTTTAGCGAAGATCATACACTTCAATTATCAAAAACCTTATGTGAAAAACACTAAAAATAAACCTAAAAAAAATAGATTTATGTAACTAATTTTGAAAAAGCTTGATAAAAGTTTGTAAAATCATTTATAACGAAAACATACAACTTTAAGTAAATTCAGTACTTTTCATAATTTTAAAATTTTAAATATTAACTACATAGTGTTATTTTAAGCACAACAAAAATTTTTTTGGAATTTTAATCTTTCTATTAGACACTTTCTAGAGGCTTTACTGTACTGCTGTCGAATAGCTGTAAATTAATAATCAAGATTTGTGAAATTGTCAAAAAGGACCAACCACGTTGTCGACCGGTCTAAAGCTTTACACAGTACAATCTTATCAATCTTATCAGTTGCTGATCAATAGTTTTCCCCTTATACGCAGGCACACTAATACACACACACACACACATAGAGTACTTTCCGTTATCTAACTTTTAGTAACAATTGTTTGCCTTCGATGTCAAGTGTGTGTGTTTAGAGACACACACACATACACAGAACATTATTGATATTCCATAAAAAATATTAAGCTCTATGGAGGGAAATAGGCGAATGAGATTGAGATATAAAGATGAAGTCAATAAAAAAAGAGTTTGGAATTTATGATTTTATACTAATTGGATTAATGTGAGAAAACTAGTAGAAAGAATAACCAGCGCGGCGACTTTAAGATACCCTGTTTCAACTAAAAGAAAGATTTGTTTAAAAAGTTTGTTTTTTCTTCAAAAAAGATTTGTTTCATTTCAAATATCTTTAATATAATCATGAGACTTCAAAGCAAAGGTCGTATATATATTTGAAAGTCACATGTCTTATACAGAGATAACTGAATGAGATAGATCGCATTGAGCATTACGCTATAGACAAACGAATCATTGAACAGACCTGAACATTATAGACACAATAGAATTCTTGTTGTGATCAGTGAAGACGACAATTTATAAGCCAAGACATAATCAAGTCTATCGACACCTTATATTCCTAAAGTCTATTTACTTATATATGTCTTATGTATTAGCTGCAACTCAAATGATTCACACATAATAAAACGCCAAAAAAAAATGTCGCCAAAGATTTTTTGGATCGGAGTCTGGAAATTTCATAGTCATATGACGCGCTGATAAGCAGCGATCAAAGATTTCTGATACGGTTACCAAACGGCAATGCCTTGAATCCGGCTTAACAATTGGAACAAGAACATAGTGTTTGAGCACCTTAGACATCGTCGTCATCAGGCGTCGTGTCGCACAATGGTGAATTTGTTCATTTTACGGAAAAAAAAATTACATTTCTATCTCTAAACGATAAATTAGTAATAGTTTATCGAAGATCAAGTAAAAACACTGTGATACGACTTTAAAAGTCCCTGTATTGCTTAAATGTAATTACATTCTATAAAACCAATAAGTTTAGAGTTTTTGGTACATAAATAAAAATTGCAACATAAATATTTAAGCTCAGATAATAAATTTGAAACATTTTTAAAAATGTGGGCAAATGGCTTTATGCACTATGCTTAGTGCCTCACGTGCAACAGTTTGCGTTCCTTGTGTATAACACATAGTATTGTTTATAGTATATTTGCCAAGTGATCGGTTAATTGTAGGCACACACAATTGCAAATGACGGTTGTAAATCATGTACTTACTGACATCGCGTTACTTTAAGAAAACAATTGAATTCATTCCTATACCGACTTTTGTTCCGCGTTATTAACTTCTGTGAGCTCTATATCAATTAGTTATATTTTTTCAGTGGATTATGTATAAGACGAATGGGAAAAATCTACATATTCCTGAGAAGTATAAAGTAAAGATCGATACAAACCAAAGCTATGAAACGTTAAAAAGAATTTTAAAATTTTCTGAAATAAGTACACTAATTTATGCTGGATGTGTTTATTGCATTTAGCTTGTCAATGCGCAAAATTCAATTAATTTCAAGTGGTCATTACAATAAATCAGTAGGAAAACATAAATGTAAATGTATAAAATTGCTTAAAAAATGCTCTTACTATGAAAAGTACTCCATATACATTTTTTAGGTATTCACTTTTTGGAGATGTACACTGTGTAGAGTGTTATATTATACAAACCTCTCTTCTCCTTTATGTTTTATTTACAACACTTTAAACTGTTAGTTTTTGGGTACCCATCGTTAAAGTTTCAATGGTAATATTTTTGCTATCAAAGTAAAATTTAAAATAAGTTTGACTTGTGATCTTTTTAGAGTCATCACAATGGTGCCAGAGGAAAAGAAGGTGTACGAGGATACCACACAGCCACTACCGAAGAGAGGACGCAACACGGGATACTACAATCGTAAGGATAAAAGTGATTTGGGGGCGGACTTTGTGGCACCCGATGGCGGATGGGCGTGGCTCGTGTGCGTAGCCGCTGGTGCTTCCAATGTAGGTGAATAATGTTCACACAATAAATACTCCTTACAAATTGTATGCTCATGCGACCCTTTGTAGCTCTCCATATATCCTTGCCTGCAACAGTTTGGCTTCATGTTCCGGGAGCGTTTAATTGATCTGGGCATGACGAGTTCACAGGTGACGGCCATTATCAACACAAATCCGGCTGTTTCCGCCTGTACGGGTTTACTCAATGGTCCCATGTTCCGGCGTTTCACCTTCCGCCAGGTGGCCATGGTTGGATCCTTGCTCTGTTTCAGCGGCATTCTTCTCACTGCCTTCTGCGAGTCATTTGCCGGCTACATATTCGCCTATTCAGTGCTCTATGGTATGTTACACTAAAGAAATGTAAAAGATTGCTGTAGTGCCCACGCGATTTTAGGATAGGACTCAAGAAGTTTAATTAAGATAGCTTTGTAATCATAGAAAACTTTCATACAATTTGATATTTAGAGCATATTTTTCACCGATTGTTCCTATGGGAGCTATACAGTCGTCCAAATGAAACTCGGTCGGTATTTTTATATTATTAATAAAAATATTCTGTGTCAGTTTCATTAAGATAGCTTGGTAAATACATTAATTTTTCTTACTCGTTCATATTAGGGGTCATCATCTCTGACCGATTCTGGAGATAAAATTCTATAGAAATAGTTGTCCGATTCTGATCAAACTTGATCAAAAAGTTTCCGAATGTATAAAAGAAACGATTCCACATTATTCGTTACAATTTATATTGTTCCCTCTAAATTGATTCCTGTTGACTGCAATTTACTTATACTAGCGCTTGAACCAGTTCATGTTCATTAGGGCAGTTTCGATATTTTTCACGTGCTAAAACGCGACCCTTTCAGTGCTTTTTTAACTCAATTGAACAGAAAAAAGTCACAGAGAGCCAAATGTAAATTTGGTTCAGATATCGTAGCTAGCAAAAAAGCTTTCTGTACTAAAACAGGATATTTTTACCTGATTTTACCTTTGCATGAACATAGAACGCTCCAAAGGGGGCGTGTCAAAAACAAAACCAAACTTGTACTGCTTGGGCATATTATCTTTTATTTAAGACCTCTCAAGCTGTAGAGGCCTAGCTCTTATAGTCTTCAAGATCCTTTTTTTTCCTCATATATATACATATGTTAATTGTATGACTCCTCCAAAATAGTTAAGAGGTACTTTTCAGTAGACTCTTTTGAATATTTTCTTTCGCACAAACTTTTATTATTATCTTTGCTTACAGGATTCGGCATGGGCATTTGCGTGTCGGCCTCGTCGTTGGCCATCAACACATACTTCCAGCAGAAGCGCAGACGAGCAGCGGGTTTTTCGTGGACTATCACAGGATTGGGTCCCATCTTCCTGCCGTACCTGGTCACCTTTCTGTTGAGTGTGTACGGTGTGCAGGGGACAGTTTTGCTCTTTGCCGCCATATCCCTGCATGCTTTTGTGAGCGGTCTTATTTTTCAGCCCGTTCGTTATCATACGGGAGCTGCAGCATCGACTGCTGCAGACAAATCACTGATGCTGGAACAACAGCCGGAGCAGCTGTGTGCCCACTGTACACTGCAACGGAAACGGGAACCCGGTGGTATATTCTCCAGTCAGTATCTGTGTCAGGACGATGATGCCCAGCGACCGGGATATGAGATCATTGAACCGGGTACGCCCATGCTGTCACGGGCTAATGACGGTTGGTACGGCTCCAAATTGTCGCTGAGCTCTGGTCGTCTGCGGTTTCGTACCATCTCTAGTTCCAAAGACTTGGAACAAACACAGCGACTGCATTCACCGATCAGTGAGGATCAACAGACGGCCGAAGAGGACTTTCTGCGGCCAAATAACTTTCGACGTGAACGTGTGGAATCCAATTTGGAATCGAAGCTCTGCTGTACTTGTGCCGAACAGCGAGCACTCTACGCACGTCTACCAGCTGAAACGGAACAAGAACCGGAAACGGAATCAAAACCACAGCCTGAATCCAACAATAATAATGAAGCTCAAAACTCGAATGCGTCTAATTTGAGTTTCCTACAAAAGGTGATCGTATTCTTTGATCTGGATCTGTTGCGAGACATAACATTTGTGAATCTGGTTGCCGGTTTGACGGTAATCAATTTTGGCGAACTGAATTTTTCAATTTTAACACCTTTTATACTCACGGACTTTGGCTTCGACACGCCAAAGATAACGGTGGCCATGTCCTTGATGGCCGGCATGGACATCACAATGCGATTCCTTGTGCCATTCCTAACAGAGAAAATATCCTGGGATAATCGTGTCTTCTTTTTAATTGGCGTGGTGGGCATCGCCATTGGACGAACTGTTGTGGCCAGCACGAGATCCTATGGCGTCATACTCAGTTGCTTTGTGTGGATTGGACTCTGCAAAGGAGTACGCACCATTTTCTGGCCACTTATTATACCGGGCTATGTGCCTTTGAATCGTCTGCCTGGCGCCTCAGGCCTCCAGCTACTCATCTCAGGGCTGTTTACTCTCTTCTGCGGTCCCTTTGTAGGTATGTATCTGTTGGGTTATATTTGTGTCAAATTGACAATTCGCCTATAGTGCTTAATTTAAAACTAATCTTTTTCTAAAACCACTGTTCAGGTCTTGTGCGAGACCGATATAACTACTCGGTGGCACTTCACTGCCTTGACGCACTGTCCTTTCTAGCAGCTGGTTCCTGGGCGCTCGAGGCGCTTTTACGTCGCCACAGACGCAAGACACTCAGCTGATGTGATCCCTAGGATTTCGGCAAAAACGTCTTACTTTTTTTTATTAGCCTTTAAGCTTTACATTACAAAAAAAAATTTATATTGAATTAAAAAATGCATATATATGTATAAAGCCATGAAGTACAAGTACCAAATATCAAGTGTTTTGTTTCTTTGTGGATTTTATGGGTTTTTAGAACTATCTATCACTCAGACCATTAGTGAGTTTTAAATTATTTCAATTATATCACACTTTTTGCATACTTACCTTCAAACATTTTTATAAACAAAATGTAGTCATTCATAAAATATTGTTATACTTAACCGTATGGCTTTCATAGTTTTCATAGCATACTTTTATGCGCTGCTTTTAAATCCGACCATTTTCTATATTGCATACTTTCAAGCGCTCCCCAAAAGGGCGCTTACAATTTCTGCTGCATGCTTTTACGCGCAACCATATTAAATAAATGTTCAGCTTTTCAAGTTATCAAATATTAATTTATTAATAAATTTAGCATACCATACATATATATAAATATATATAAATGGAAAAATTTTAATCGATTTATGAGCTCTTACAAATTACATTAAATACATAAAAGTGACTTTGATTGGTATTGTAGTTTCTTTTTTTACCTTTTGTTTTGTTTGCTTAATTAATTCATTCTAAACATACAGCTACACACAACTGACGTGACCCAGCTAGAATGCATGAATAATTTTAAATACATGAAAAATTTAGCACTAGCAAAGAATTGGCGTCCATAAAAAAAAAACACAAATACAAAACAAAAAAAAAAACAATTACCAATACGTATATAACTAAGTGTACGTGTAAAGCTACCAAATGCAAGAATACTCTAAAATTGGTTTAGGCTTACAATATAAACTCGAGAGAGGATTATAAATCGGATCGTTCAGATCGTTTTGGCCTGGGGAAATATATATTACAATAGATGTTGCATGTTTGCTGTGGCAGGCTTCTAGGCGCATTATCATCCATCTCTTTCTTCTACTCCGTCTCCTTCTTCTACTTGCTATCCGCTTCTGATCTGTTCGGACTCCATACAGTTTATCTAGGCGAGGGCGATATCGTTGACTTCGCTGTCGGTCGCTGCAGCGCAGCCGCAGTTGGCGCTGACGTTACAATGGTGATAACCTGCGTGTGTTCGTATGTGTTTTTGTGTGTGTTAGCGGATGCGGATGTGGTTTTAGTTTGTGCATATTATGTGGTTTCAAATGTGGTAAGAGTGTATGTGTTTGTGTAAGTTTGTGTTTGAGACAAAACAAAAGATACAGATTACATATCAAAGCGAAATTTTGCTGCATTTCGATTTACTTTGGAATTTCCATCAATAATCTCCACAGGCTCCGCGGGCACATACGCCGAGAGACCCATGAGTCCAAATATATCCGGCGTATAGTTGCGCAGTTGTTCCGTCGCAGGCGTTGGAGTGGCAGCCATAACCTCAACAGCTGCAAAGATTCAAAACGATTTTAATTAGTAGAGTTGAAAAAAATATAATTTAATTATTATTAATAATTTTAGTTAGTCTTGAGACTAACTACTATATTAAGATAATAAATATAGAACTATTGTTCATAATAATAACTATTTTCCACCAATAGTTCCTTAAGGGGGTAGGTATTTTTTTTATTTTAATTTTTTTAAATTTCTCTATATCAAGTTAAGATTTTTGTGTGGCATCGAGCTTTGTTTTCAAAATAACTTTATAATGCAGTAATTTTAAAATTTAAAATAATTAATAATAATATTATTACTGTGTTGCCTAAAGTTCCCAATAATATGCTGTTATCGTACTACCCTCTTAAATATGACATACTTATTTCATTAAGATCTTTGTTTGACTTGCATTCTATGCAACTCTATAGTTTTAGGACTTCGTTGCCAGATTTTCGATGGGAATACTTTTGTTTAGCTGATGATGGAGAGGACTGTTGATTTTCATCAAAATATGGAATTATAAATTTGGCTAATTAGGGACAACTTTAAACTTTTAAACAATTCCAGTCGACTCTACTATCTGGAATCAAATAAGGTATAATTTTTCTAGACGTCACACCTTTTGGACGAGTTGTTGACATTTAAAGTTCGACCTTTTGCTATAACTTCTGCAATTAAAATTCAAATATTTTCTCCCCTCAGATATCTATTTATAGTAGAAATCACCCAAGAATCCATAATCGGTATAGAATATGTTTTCTTATTTTAAGATGTTGGTTAAGCCCACATATTGATAGAAATTGCTCCTGGATAAGAACAGGGTATTTCAAAGAGTAATTTCTCGATGAGACTCATTTACCTGTTGCCGCTGCTGGTGTGGGCCTAACGCGTGGAAATCTGGGCGCAGGGGTTTGGAAAACCGGCGAGTGCTGGGATGCAGAGGCGGCTGGTTCGCTATGTTGGGAGTGGTGGCGTGGCTGTGGAGTGACCACATACACCTTTTCATTGGTCTGCGGCAGTATGGCCACCTTAGCCTGTTTCCACAGCTCCATGGGCGCTGCTGTGGTACGCACATAAAGAGGCGTGATTGCATTCCTGGTAGGCGGCGCGGTGGGCGTGGCTGTGGTAGTAGTGGTAGTAGTACTGGTAGGTGTGCTCATGGGCAGCGGTGTAGTGCCACGATTGCCATAACTCTGTCGCTGCTGGTGGTCATAGTAATCGAATAATCGATTGTCATCGATGGCCGGAAAACGCTTCAGATGCAGTTGTTCCAAATTGTTAATGGACGTGGACAAGTCCCCAGCATGGGTATGACCGACAGCAGAGCTACCGCCCAGCTCAAATCCACCGCGTGTGATCTTCGACTGTCGCTGAGATGTAGCCGAAGCGGATGTGGCCGTTGGCGTCGCTGATGTCGTTGTGGTCAGATACTCCGAGGGAATGTGCTTGGAACGACCGCGTATGGTCGGTGTGCTGGGACGATGCGAGAGCGAGTTATACTCCTGCTCCGTCCAGCCATCAATGTTGTGCTGTAGCCGCGAAATGTCAACAAAGCCATTGGACGGACGACGTTTTGTCTCACGCTCCCGCTTGAGCAGCTCACGCAGATTGGTGGCCAGTATTTTGGTCAAATATTTGGTAGTACGTCGTGTGTTTAATGTACTGTCGTGTGGTGCTCCTGGTGCTCCTTGTGGTGGTGCTGCTGTCGCCGTGCTCACCAGCTTCGATTCCTGATGCTCCACATCGTTGTCCTGCTGTCTGGGACGCCAGCTAGGCGTCCAGTTGGCTGGCTCAAAGGGGCGTGGCTTCTGCTTGGTCGTATAGGGTATGATCACCTGCTGTGGTCCTGGTGGTGACATGCCAGCAAACTGTCCACTCGCATCGATGGCGCCATACGTCGATGTTGGCGTCGGCGCTCGTGTGGTCTGTCCCAGCCGATAGTTCAGCTCGGCGGGATCACGCGTAAAAGGGCGTGGCGGCGGTGGCACTACGCCCGCATGCGGTGCTACATGATTGATGGGAGCATCTAGCAGACGTTGCGGCGTCTCCCTTTGTCGTGAGGCCAAGTGATTGTTGAGCTCCATGGCAGCTGGAGGCGCTGGCTCCGTCGTGTACAGCTGTGGCTCATATTGAGGACTTACTGTGCTCGTCTCGGGTAGTTCCTGATACTGTGGGGAGTAGTATAAGTTGTCCTGTTCCTGCTCCTGCTCTAGCTCCAGTTCCTGCTGCTGTTCCTGCTGCTGTTGCTGCTGCGAGGATGCAGCTGGATAGTTATCCGCTGCTGGCGAGATTGTTGTCGGCGCAAAGTGTCCCAGCTCCGTCAGTAGCTGCGAAGCCGGCAAATGCTGATGCACTGCACCGCTGCTCAAATCCTCCAGCTGATAACGCACTGTGCTTATGTCTTGCGTTGCCTGCAAGGCATCCTGCTCCTCCTGCAGCTGCTCCTGCTGCTGCTTGTGGTTAGCAGGCAAAGTTTGTCCCAGATCAATCGAATGAGACTGCACAAAGGTAGCTGGATACTCCACGGAGGTCACAAAGTCCGTCAACTGATGACTCTGCACAATTTCAAAGTTGCTGCTCGTCTGCGCTGCAGTGGGCGGTGTAGTGCCAGCTGTGGGCGGTGCAGCTGTGGGCAGAAACGGCACGGGACGCAGCTCTGAGTGTGCACCTACATTCTCCAGCGGCAGCTGCTGCTGCAGTAGCCGCTGTTGTTGCTGCTGCTGCTGTTGCTGCTGCTGCTGTTGCTGCTGCTGCTGTTGCTGCGGCAGCGGGCGAAACTGCTGCGCCTTGTAGAGCGGTGGCAGTGGCATTGAGATGGGCAAGAAGACGTTTTGCGGTGACGCTGGAAACTGCACTGCACGCGGACGCTGCTGTGATGCCTGCGCCAGAGGTTGCGGCTGCGGCTGCTGCTGCCAGGCAGCAATCAGTTGCTGTTGCGGCAGCTGCTGATGTTGCGGAAAGTGCAACAGCAACTGTTGCTGCTGTGGGTGCGGCTGCTGTTGTTGTTGATGCTGCTGGTGAGGCTGCTGCTGTTGCTGCTGTCCCATCATTGGCACCCAGGGATACTTGTTGCACAGCCCACATGGCTTGCCAGCGGCATCAAAATGCTGCACCGGCTTGGGATACGCATAGCTGCTTAACGCGCTCTCACTCAGCTGCTGATCTCGCGCTGGAGTTGGCGCTGCAGCCCCCAAGCCGAACCAGCGGGCGACGCGTGTCATAAAGCCGCTCTCCGGCGCGGGCTCTGAGTAGCCCGAATGGCTTAATCTCTGTGGTACGGGCAGCGCAGGTGGCACCAGGTGATCTGCTGGCTGAGGTGGCGCCGCTAGCGCTGACGCTGTCATCAGCAGCGTGGCCAAAACGAGGGCAAGTGTTGCCATTTTGCTGGGAGTTGCCTGAAACGATACACAATGCAAAACAGTGAAAGTGATGGTACACAGAGAGAAATAGTTGAGTTTTTGATAATAATATTTATAATTTGATTTAAAAATATTAATCTCTTTAATTGTAGTTTATGATAAGTATCAAAAGAAAATTAAGTTAATCTTAATTTAAGTTGATTTTAAACTGACATAAATTTGTTTGCTACATTTTAATCAATAACTGATCATGGTACCCTAAAATCTGTTAAAGAGTTTAATAATCCGTATATTTTCAATTCAATATAAAATTTCTAAAAATTTTTAAAACTGCTATTTTGATATTTAAAGTTAAGCTACTTTTAGATCGACATTATAGTTGCCATAGAAAATACATGGATTAAATACATTATGTAGTTTAAGGGGTTTCACCTAGTTAGAAATTTCAAAAAACGATTTATGTTTTATTGGCTTGAAAAGCACTTTGAGCTCTCGATAATAATTCATAATAGATGTTATAGTCGGGTTCATCTTTTTTTGTTGAAGTTTTTCACCATTTACCGAAGCGATTCGGAATGTATTCTTATGGGACGAGGAACTAGTCGGGACTAGTTTCAAATTTGTAATAATCAAAGCTTTTTAATATTTAATGACCCTTTTTAAATGACACTTTTAATAAGGTCAAAACTAAATTTTCTTTTTTTATTAACCCCCATAATGTCAAAAATGTTGCTATTGCTAATTCTTTTAATTAATCCGTAGAATATTGAATTCATTTACATAATCAGTTTGGTTTTTCTCAAGTTTTTTTCAGGAAAATGGTTTGAAAACCTAATTTTTAAGGGCTTCTCACTAGAAGAACCTTACGGGGTTCTCCAAAAGTAGCTTTCCTAAAAATTCTAAAAGCTCAGAGTATGTAAAGTATTTATTAAAAGCAATAATAAATATATTTAATTATCTAAAAAAAAGGCAATTTTCTACTACAAAAAATAACATAAAGCACCACACTTTTTTGGCTCAGTGTAGGAGTTTAGTAGCTTAGCAGGCGGAGGTTAACCGGTCGCTCGTACGAAAGTGATTGAGCAAAACAAATTGCACATTTCACTTTTCGGCTCATAAATCGGCGACCGCAGACACATTGAGCCATTAATTTAGACCAAATTGGAGCAGTCCATAAATGATTGGCATTATTGATCCGGTTACGAGACAGCAGACGGCAGACAGCAGACTGAAGACCCAATTAAACGTAACGCCGTTAAGCCGGTTATGCGGCTTCAATATTCACGGCCAAGGTCTGACCATCAATCGAGTTGGAGGCGCCACTTAATGTGGCTCTCGACTTGACTCGACCCGACTTTAATTGGGTCTGGCAAACAGGTTATATCAACTGAAAATAGCCACGCGCCCAGTGTATAATTACTAAATGCAACTCACTCCCCACTGTTCATTTCGAGCATAACAGAAAAGCCCACTGAAATTACGACTTTTGTTGATTGAATTGATTTTAAAAGAGATTTAATAACTGAGCACCTTAAGCAAGGTGTTAATAGGCCTTAATAATTTATTAATACAGATCGATTTTGGAAAGCGCAAAGTAATTGAAATAATTAACACATTTATTGGATTACTACTTGTAAACTTAATTTGAGCTTCGCGACAGAAAGCTTCACTTAAGCTATAAAATAAATTTTAAAAAAATATGCTAGACGTTTTACTAAATAAATATTTAAATTAGGAAATTAATCATTTTTTTTATTATATATTTTTTTTGAAGAATGAACTGCATAAATATTTTCACAATTGGCTTTGTTTCACACAACACGTAGTTTATTTAATCAAAGTTTCATTCATTTTTTAATATATATTCAAGATTTCTATTTAATGAAGTATTTACGCATAACACATTGATAAAGAATTTCAATGGTAATGATAAAAATATAATAAAAAAAAAATGGACAGCACATAACAAAACAAAATATCATACAACTAATTGTACTGACTATCAGATCGGTTGCATATTTCATTGCTTCAATATGATAATGGGTAATTTTTATTTTTATTATTTTAAATTCACCCAAAACAACTGATTACACACGGAGAGCAGACAACTAAATATGACTAACTGACGTAGACAACGGATGGAAACACAATTTCCAAGAATGTTTAACTCAACAAAAGATAATGATAAGCAGCTACAATAAAGAAGAGCAAAAACGAATATAAATTCTAACTAACTTTTAAAATTTTTGTAAACAAAATATTAAAATAAATCAGTGGAACTGGCTTAAAATTCCTTAGACTTTACGATGCAGATAAATATAAAACATTTTTTGTATTTAAGTGTTTTTTAATGCATTAATATAAGAAAAGGCCTCTTACATTTTAGTTTGTTATTTATTGCAAGTCAAGCACGAAGCTATCGAATCTATAACATATCCAACATTTAATTTGTTACACATTAAGAATGGAAAGACACTTTCTATGACATATCATATTTTCTTTGCTTAAATGCTTAACTAAATTAAAGTCTTAAAGTATTAGAAATAGACTGTTAGCTTTTCCAGGGCATGTCACGCACGAAGCTATGGAAACATGTTATTGATTTCGATATATATTGTATATTTTTATAGTATATTAAAAAATTTAAATAAAGTACATGTTAATAAAATACATAAAAGTAACAATTTATTATTTTATGTAAATTATAGAAAAGTTGACCAAGTTGCTTTCGTGTCACGTTGCCATCTCTAGCTTATACACGCAATTCATTTTCAGTACTCGAGCCTTGGGTAATCTTCCTAGGCTGTTGGTCAAATTGAATATGGACTTTAAAGTGGTTTCGCAAGATTAAAAGTCAATTAACGTCAATGTCCCCCAAAACCAAAGAGGGATTGAAAGACACAGCGATAGAGTTAAAGTGAGATAACAGACTTGACCACAGTCATACTAAGTATAAACATACCTTTAGTGAGTACTTTCATGTCTTTGAGTCAGTTTTTTTAATAATGAATTTTTTCTATTGTTTTTGTTGCTTTCACTGTATTTTCGGGGCGGGGTCATGCCCCAAATTGTAAATTGAGCCAAACCAATGAACGGCTACTAGCCGCCAGGTGGCGTCAACATTAACATCACTGCAACTAACTTTTTTTTGTACACATTTTTATGCTTTATGCATTTGCAGTTTTTGCTACTTTTCCACTGATGCGACCACAAAAACAAAGCTATAAAATACAATAACAGAGAGGTAGTGGTAGAGGTAAAAAAAAAATTGGATGCAACACTCGACGAACCCACAAAAATGTTGGACTTCCTTCCATGTGCGTCTTAATGTCAATTTACCATTATTTATGGCTGCTTTTGGCATTTTCCTCGCTAACTCACATGCCCCCCTTTCCCCCTTTTCCTTCACCTATTCGCAACTGCATCTTCCTATTTTTGTGCCTCTTTTCATCGCTGCGCTTTGTGGTCAACACACATATGCATTATTGTATTTTAATATTTATTTATTCACTTTTAAAACTTTTTCATTTACGGGATTTACACGGGCTTGAAGACACGTCAACTTGGTTGTCAACTATGTTGTCAACTTAGTCAATCCTTGTATAAACATAGGTCAACTATGGTCAACTTTTGTATTATATTTTAGAGAGTGATAATTAAATTTGGTTGACTTAATCGGTTTAAAAGCAAAGATTATTTGCGTTATTAAGTTGAACAACTTTTTAAAATCCGATTTAAATTGCATTGTTTTCTGAAAACTAATAAAAGGTTTTTAAAAAAGGGTTAATAAACCTCTGCGTAAGTATAAGCTTAATGTTGCGAAATAGCAAAAGTCACATTGAGAGAGGAGACAAAAAGGAAGACAAAAAAGGAATAACGGAACTTTGATTTCATTCTCGCATACTCTTCTCTTTTTCTCTTTCCTTACTTTTTGTCAGTTCAGTTTTGGTGACGAGTGCGTACAGACGAAAACAATTGATTAAACAATTTATATATTTGAAGCATAAAATCGATGTGGTATTCTTATTTAATAAATAGATTTGCAGCCTGGTGGTATTAATTACAATACTTAATCTTTTAAATGTTTGTTTCTTTATAGAGCGTACTTTTAGTCCAAAATCACTTGTTTAGACTCAGCTATAATATTTAATAATTATCTATATTTAAACATTAAATTTAATTCGATTTAATCGGTACTTACTTCAGAATTTAAAAGTCAGTCGCTTCCAAATGAAGCAATCATTTTAAGTATAGTATTACCTTTGCTTAAATTATTTTTACTAAATTTTTTTTGGTTTTTCTGCTACTTAACATTTCTTATTAAGCTTCCTCTTTTACTATAAGCTTCAATTAGATTTAAACAACAAAATCTCAGCTGTATCATCTAAAAACTTGCAATCAAATAAAATAAACGGGGGAAAAAAAAGTAGGGAACAATAAGAAAATATCCATGACTTTTACACGTGGTGTCACAACAAGTTGCAAACTCATGATGCCACCGCAGTCATGCTACCTATTAGCCTAATTATTTATTTATATAAAATATGTATATACATGTACCTATTTTTGACAGACACTTTGGATCAACTTTGACCCAGAGTTTGTTTTCTTAGCTGCCAACTGCGCTAATTATGTGAAAATGAGCTTCACATTAAGCTCAATATCAATGGCAATGGGAACAGCTAAAGTGGCAAAATGGAGTGGGCAGAGAGGGCCAAGAGGAGACATTTGTGACAGTCGAAAAAAAAACAGAAAGACAGTAAAGTTAACACAACAATGGGCGTTGACTTTCTCATAATTATTTTGGGGGAATCAAACGCAACGTAATTCAATTAGAGGCGCTGCGATGAGATCAAATTAAATGAGATGAGAGATGAGATGAATCAAAACAAAAGCAGCGGCCAAAATCTGCGGGGGCTGTAAGGCTTATAGTCAACTTTATAATGTTTTTTTTTTGTTTATGTTTTTGTTGCTGTCATTGGTAATAAATTGGGGTCACCGCAATTTCGAAAGAAAGTGAAATTCTGCAACTGTTGCCCGACTCCAGCTGATGGATGGATTCAGCCAAAGACTCAGCGGCGCTCTCTCTCTTTCTCTCTCTCTATTTCTATCTCTCTCTTTCTCTGTCTATGTCTGTCTGTCTATAACCCGTTTCGTGTCGATAATAGAGGCAACTACAGCCAAATGCAACTGCAACTGCAACTCCTTCGCATGCAACCTTGGCTTTGCACTTGAAAACACCATAAGGTTTGACAAACGACCCCAAAGGGGCCAGACAACATCCAACTAGGGGATCCGAAACTTGCATGCGATTCAACAATGCGCCTGGGAATCTTTTTAGCCAGCGATTCGTGTGGCACAGTGGCACTAGGCAATTGGGCAAGGCACGTAAATCGTTATGCTAATGAAAGTTGCAATAAAATTATTTTATATGATTGCAAACCAAATAGAAACAATAGCTGAAAGTTACTAACGAAATTTTGTAGGAAACAATAATGTTACTAAAGCAAATATAAAAAGATATATTCAATACCATTAAATATTATATACATTTTTTTCTTTTAAAAATTCCTTTATGAAACACGAAACTCACTTGTTTAGTGTGTAAAATAACAAAAAAAGTTCCTTGTGGCAGATGGCTGAAAAATTTAGCTTTAATTAAATGTAAGAAGTAAGTAAGGTAGGATGCGTGCAACAATTTGAAATAAACTAGATTTGCAAACAAAATAGATAGACTTTACATTCAAATTTGGTGGCTCTAGCTCTTATAGTCTCTGGGATCTGGGTTTGGAAAGGTGGGAATGACGGACGGAACAAGAATATGTATACTTTATAGGGTCAGAAAAGCCACCTTCTGCCTTTTATGGACAAACCTATTGACTACAGAGTATTACAACTCTATACGAGATTTATTAAGAATTATTTAAGAACCTAAATTTGGGGTAAATAATTTTCCAAAATTAATTGATTAAATATTGAGCTTAAAAAAAAAATAGATGATCTTGCAAACAAATATAAATATTGATTAAAAAAGTCTCTCAACCGTCTCCGACTGCTTGTAGCAATACCACTGTGCCTCGTTGCTGTTGTTTTAGCTGCATCAACCGCAATTGTTGTCGACCTCATATGCATTTTTATGTGGCATCTATTATGCATGTACATAACTACATGAATATATGAGTGCATTAGTGTGTATATGTGAGTGTGTGTTAAAGTATAACTTTATAAGTATGAACTGCGATGTCTTCCTCGAGTCTCAAGTCACCAGTCTTCGTAAAAGTGAAATTGTCGATCAAAAATGTGAAAAGAGGCGACGGCAAATGAAAAATGCAAAAACAAAAACTGTCACAAGCATGAAAATCACAATACATGTACGTACTTATGTGTCTGGGTGTTTATATCATATACATAGACTTTGGGTTTTCCAGCCAACAACAACAACATTCGCAATAATTCACATTATACGCTCTTCACATTTCTTTTCCAGCAACTGAAAGAAATTAATTATGAAAATACTCATCGCATGGCTGTAAATATTGTTGGAAAAAACTGACAGACTCCAAAGATTCAACTGCAACTGCAACAATCTAACAACAGCAGCAAAAACAACAACAGCAAACACTACTGCCATTGCAATGCCTTTTTTTAGTGTTATATGGAAGTCGAAGTGATGATTAAGTTGGAAAACATGACCCATAAAAAGAAGTAGCATTCAAATTTTATTAGGTTTCTGAACCAAAGTTAAAAAAAATTAAAAATAATTGATTAAACGGAAGTACATCAAGTGACAATACCAGTTAGCTGCTTTGTTCGACAGTTATTAATATCTTTAATCTTAAATAGTTTTAAATACATTATAGCTACAAAAGTTAACTAAATAAATTTAATAAAATAAAATAAAAACTATAATAAAAACACAATTTGGCACAAAAAGCCTAAAAATCCATAAGCAAAGAGAAAAACAAAATAAATTCAAATTAAAACATTTAATTCTAACCATTCAACTTATGAAAAGATTTACAAATTACCTATTACATATAAAATATAATTAAAATATTTTTAAAGTACCATTCGATTTTATTTCCTTTTTTTTTAATTTTTTTGCAAACCATAAAAAAATGTGTAATTTCATTATCTTTTTTTAAAATTTTTTTTTTTATATTTTTTTACATTGGTAGCTTCAAGCGCGACAATCATGAGAATCGTCAGAGCTTTCATTTGATTTCGCAATTTTTGTGATATTCGTATTTTTTTGTATTTGATTTTTTTTCACTTAAAAATTGTTTGTTAAGTCGAACAGAAACTTTTCCGTATTCACGGGAAACCTTTTGGGCGGAAACTTCTGTTGTTTCAATGCGGCATTTGAATTTGCCAGCTGCTATTGGACAACTTTTCCAAATGACTTTGCACAAAATGGTAGACAAAGCCACAGAAAGCACTAGTTGAAAGGGCTACAGTTGAGCGAGCAGACTGTAAAAGACCCTGTACTTAAGAAGAAACATTTAAATATAGTCATATCGATAGATATTTTATAATGTAATTGGGTTTAAAACTAAAAACTGCTTCTTTATTCTTAAATTTTGTATTAAACTTGTATAGCTACAAAATAAAATGCATCCACCGTTTTAATTTTGGGTACAGGGTCGAAAAATGACAAATGAAAAGTTTGTAACTATGCATCAAAATCTGGGCCATAAACAAATGATCACGTGATACAAGAATTCCAATGAATTTCCAATAAATATTTACTAATAACTGATAATACCTACTAACAGTTAGCTAATACAAATAACTGTGCATTTGTTATCAGGTTGAATATTTCAGATACTATACACGATAGGTCTCTGTATAAATATGTGTATATATGCATACATGTGTGTGAAGATGGACAACTGCCAATCAATTTCCAAATTGTTGACGCATAATTAAACTCAAACTCGGCCTATTGAAAGAGTCTATGGGCAATAAAAAGATAGCAGAAGTCTTCTGCGGGCCAGATAAAGAAAGATAACAAAACGAATACTGTATTATTGTAATTTCCACAAAATTATTAAGAATTTCTCTATTTTTAGCACAGAGCCAGAACTCCCAAGAATTCATTTCATATGTTCATAATTTGAACCAGTTCATATGGAAGACGACTTTTCTGACATTAAATAAAAGTAATTGAAATAGAATTTAACTTTTAACCGTTAGTCTTTAGTCAATAGTCTTATATCAATAGGCAAAGAAAACTTGTAATTAAATTCAGATCACTTTAATTTTTTTAAATTAAAACAAGTAAGAAAGGCTACAGTCGATCGAGCCGACTGTAAAAGACCCCGTACTCCCATAGTAGTGCCCATTTTATTAAAATAAAAATTTAAAAATGAAATTAAAAAAATTAAAATGAAATATTTACATATTGAATTAAAATTAAAAAGTAAATAAATTAACAATCGTCATTGTCAGCATTCGAACCCGCGATCCATGCGAAGGTTTCACATTGCGCCGCAACTCTACCAGTTGCACCACGACCCTCTTCTATCATTCTTCCGATTATTTGCAAATATGTATGTGTGCTCATACATATGTGTGTATGTATAGCATTGTTCGGCGCGGCCAGCGGCTGCCGCCAAAGCAGGTAGAGAAAACGTTCGAACATATGTTTGTATGTTTCTGTGTTTGTTTGTATGTGTTGCGCGCATGCAGTGATTTTGCAGTAAAATAACGTGAACTTTGAACCGAAATTTCTCTGTTGTTTGACATAGGATTTTGATGCCACTTTCAGGAAAGTTAGAAATAGTATGTCTCTAAGCGTATGTTAAATTACAACACTGTACTATTTGATTTAATGCCTGCAGAAAGGCATTGAAATTGGAGAGTGTTTTAGTTCCTATGAGCAAAGGGGGCGTGGCAGCTCAAAACTTTAAATGACATTGCATTTAGGCTGTCTCTGGGAACCTGCGTACCAAAATTGGTGCTCCTAAGTGCCATAACTATTGAGTTATTCGCTTAAAACAAAAATTTTTTCGAGGCGTGTCTGGTTTTTTGCTTATTGCGGGGGCGGTAGGGGGCGTGGCAACAATTTGAAATAAACTTGATCTGCGTACATCATAAACGGACTTTCATTCCAAATTTGGTGTCTCTAGCTTTTGTAGTTTAAAAGATCCAGGTGTTCATACAGACGGACGGACAGACGGACAGACGGACAGACGGACAGACGGACATTGCTATATCGACTCGGCTGTTGATGCTGATCAAGAATATATATACTTTATGGGGTCGGCCACGCCTCCTTCTGCCTGTTACGCACATCTCGCTTCTGACAAACTTAATAGACCCCCTTTACTCTTTTTTAAAGAGTACGGGGTCTAAAAATTACTTAAAATTGTTTAACTTTGCATGGTTTAAATTGTTTATTTTACTTTCTCAACTAGCGAACATTTAGTAAGCCTAGGTAGTTAGCTAATTTTAATATATTCTAACTTACAATCTCTTTAGTACTTGTGATGAATCAGTAATCATTATCTACTGCATGATATGCTACCAATTTACATTATCAGCCTTTTATGTATATAAATTCAATATTAATTTTTTAATTTTTTTAAATTTGCTTGAAAGTGTGTGGTTAAAAGCACTAAACTGTTAAGTGATAACAGAAAAAATATCCCAAGATTCTGAGCCAAAGTCAATCAGTCCCAGCAGTAGACCAGTTTCAGATTTTCTTAAACTGAGTATGAAATATTTAGAGTATTCAAAATATTTATCGAAAAATGTATATGATAGTCCCACGGAACTATTTCATGTTCCGTTTTATTAAATTTGGGATTATCATATAAATTTTTCTATAAATATTTTAGGCCAGTTATAACTCTAATTTGTAAAAAGTCTAAACAAATTAATTCAAGTTGTAAAGAAACCACAGTAAAATTAAAAGAAAAAATTAAAAAAAATATTTTAATATTAAATTTGTACTTGAATGACATATGTTAATATTCATTTAACTTTTAATGGCTTAATTAAAAAATGTTTAGTAAATGAAGAATTTAAGTATTTCAAGTGTCGACTGATTTGCTATATAGGGAATGTGTGTGTTAGAGTACTGTCTTTAGGCTCAATGCTCATTAACACTCTGTGTTTGGTACCACCTATAACTTAATGACTTTATTAAGCGTCAAGGAGTTTTAGGGAGTTATTACACCAAATTAAATAAACATTGTAGCCTCCAAAACTGGCCTTGCCACAAAACAACCGACAAAGTGAGCACTCAAATGTGGCAAATAACTATAAAGCCATTTAATTTGATTAGTTACGCTATATGTGTTGGTGTTGGTATGAAGTGTCTATGGTTTTTGGTGGTAAGAAATACAGAAAAAAGAGAGACATTTGCGCAATTTCTTTGAGACAGACATACAACAATGTAATTTGTGAGCTATGCGGAATCATATGAAGAAGTTGGAACAGAAGCACAAATTGTAAAGTCAACAATTGTGACAGCACGCAAGTAATTAACTAGTTTTTTTTTATTTGTTTTTATTTTTATATTTTTTTTTTTGTATTTTGTTATGATTTTTGCGTCGCGTAATCGCATTATAAACAAATTAAAGCCTTGCATGGACAATTCGAGTTAATGGCTCAGCGCCGCATTCCCCAATCGATCAGTTAGCGAATCATCAAAAAGGTGGCGCCATCGACACATTTACATCCCTCCCATTCCCCCTCCGATATAGCGATGTAACACTCTCTTTGCATAATCGCATCAATCGAAACTTTTGTCATTCCAGCACTCCCGGAAGACCACAGCATTTATCACAGTGTTGATGCTGTTGTAATTGTTGTTGTTGTGGCAATTGAGTGAGACTATCAATTACAAATCCATAATTATTAGCACGTATATCCCACGGTTATAGGATTGATTGGTTCGCCAAAAGACAAGGAAGATAAAATGCCACAATTTACCAGAGAAAGATCCTGGTACATTTTACAGGAAGTATGTTTCTAAAATCAACTGGTTTCATAAATGTTACAGTTAGTTCCTTAGTAATTAATTTATAAATAATACAAAAATTTTTTTAACCATTAGTTCAGTTACTACTTTAAACTATCAAAAATAAATTCTTTAAAAAGTCAGGCGTTGCACACTTGGTTCCCAAACCTCACACTGTTATTTATCAATATTTATCTTCTGTCCTTTTTGATGTTCAAAAATGCATTTTTGTTCCTGCGGTTAAAGAACACAAATGACATGGACGACAGGATGAGGTCGAGAGGGATATACAGGGAATACGAGAGAGAGAGAGAGAGAGAGAGAGAGAGAGGTAAGAAAATCAGAGTAAAACAATTGAGCAGATGGCAGCTAGCGAAAATGATGTGGCCACGACCTCTAGACACACACAAAGCGTAGGGGGAAGAGACTGATAAAGTACAGTGAAGCTCCCACAAGATTTCAATAGAAGCAAAACGAAATGTTAAAGATGCAACAAAAACAGAGTAAGCAAGACAGAGTGGAATAAAGAGAGAAAGAGCGAATGAATAAAAACAGATAATGATAATAATAATAACAACAACAAACCAAACAACTACTGCCAAGATTGGTAACATAATCGGCGCATTGTGGATTTTTATTGTTATTTCCATTGTCGCATGGCGCTCCAGTCACCCACAGCTCACAGCTCACATCCCACAATCCACAATCCAGAGCCCACAAGCTGAGCGATCAGCCTCATCACCAGCTGTGACTACAACCACAATCACAGCCACCTCCATAACTCCAACTTGCAACTCCCACCTTCAACTTCATCTTCAGGCAAAACACAAAAAAAGGCTAAAAAAAAACAAAACAGAAACAAAAACAAAAACAACAACAAAAATTAAAATAACTACAACCGGCACGTCAAGCCGAGCCGGCAAAGGTACCGCTCAGGAAAAAAGCAAAAAAAAAACTACAACAGAAAAAAGTGAAAATTTGTCCGTGTCCAAAAATTATGCGCTTTTCACACGCGCAACTTTACTTGAGGGAACCGGTGGAAAATGGGGAGGTACTGCTATTTTTTTGTATTTTTTATTTTCCAAGACGTGTGACAACGTGCGCGTTGACTTCGTTTGAAAAACTTTTTACATAGAACCGGTCGTCGGTTGCGACTCTTGGAGTACAGTGAAGATCGCGCAGACTTTGCATTAGTTTCAAGCGCTGCGCATGCGCAAAAATTCACGTACAATCAACTAGTCAGTGGGCTAGTGAGGGCGGGTGGTAGAGCGGGTTGGTGGTGTTAGGGTTAAGGCAGCCGGTGGACTGAAAACTGCGCGTATGCTGGCTGAGAGTGGCACAGTGGGGCAAGCTTTAAACTTAAATAATTCTTTTTTCTGGCAAATAAAGTTAAATTAAATTATTTAAGGAGATAAAGGATTTGAAGAGAATCAATAAATAACTAAATAATTATCTATTTTGTTAACAAGATAAAAATTAAATTTTAAGATAAATATTGGAAAAAAATGTATTATAAAATTCAAAACTATGGTTATTAGTACAAAATAATAAAAATTTTACAAAAAGTGCCCCATATTTTGCAGTGAATTGGGTTACTATAATTAAATAAAAATCTACAAACAAATTGTGATCTATTTTTGTATAAAAAATATTAAAATAATATATAAATATAAGAATAAATATACATATATATAATTAATATAATATATTATAACTTTTTATTAATATATAATTTTAACAATTAAACACTTGGAATTCTATAAAACTTCTTAAGCCCAGCGACATAATTTTGATTGCTGTACTACACTGTGTTGACACATTAAACCCACTGTGCAGCAGACGACGGCGTCGACGCAACGACGACGACGACGCTGAACTTGAGTGTTGAAAATGTAAATTAAAACAAAAGTAAAAGTTGTTGTTGTTACTCGCTGTTTCTAGCCATTTTCTATTGTTGTTGAACTTTTTTGGTTTTCTTTTGTGACCATTTCTTTTAGGGTCAAATGCGAGCACCGGCGTCTGTTTAAAACGGTGTGCGTATGTGTGTGTGTGTGTGTAAATATATGTGTGTGTTTGTTAGGCCATGCACCCTACCTCCCTATTTTTTTGGTAATTAAGATCTTTGCTGACCGGCTTAAGTGATGCCAATTAAGCCACATTTTATGGACTGCTGAGCCGATGGGCCACTAATATAAAGCTGGCTAACATCGACGATTGGTAAGAGGTTTTTAGCCGTTTGTTTACCATTCATATTAATTATTTGGCAGCGCATTTCCCAGCTCGCTGCAACCGAAAATTATGCAAGTTCTGCAGCTGAACTGCAGAAAATGGGATAGGGTGCCAAAGCGAAGCAACTGTAAAAGACCCTGTACTCAACCTTATTTTGGCTTGCACATAAATACCATATATGGTTATAGTAGATGGAAGAACTTAAAGTTTGGTTAAAATATAAACAATAAAATAAGTAAATGCCGATCTGAAATATTTACATTTTTATGGACCTCATGCAGTTTCAAGCACCGGGTTTAAAAAACGTTTCTTGTTGGTTTTTCTTCTCTTTTCCTTAGATCTGTGGGAAAACTGGGGATTTGGACAGGCCTCAATTATGAAACCGGACGACGAGTTAAGTCAAGAGCTTCGAGTCACATAAATAACTGACACTCTGTGTAAGTTGTTAAAATTGAAGTGAAATTGCAACTGATTATTTGAATTGTATATTTTCACGAGAGAGCCATTAAAAAAGGGGGCATATAATGAGAAAAGCCAAAGAGCTGCAAAGCCGCATAATATTTTATTTTAAGGTTTAATTAAATGACGCGACGCAAGAGCGCTTACAAATACATATAGTAAGTATATAAATAAGCCATTGTTTTTTACCCTTAACATTTTTTTATTGTTTCCATTCACATTTTATCCGCGTTAGCGTCTCTGTCATTAATTTTGAGATATTTACTTGGACATCATCTTAATTGGCTGACTCTTAAATCGAGAGCGACTGACAAAACATTAATAAACCAAATCAGATAATGATTTAAATGAAAAAGTTACATGTAACGCACACTGAGTATACATAATCGCATAAGTATATTCATAACTTTATTTACAGCTTTACATGAAATACCGCAATTGCTTGATTATGTAAACAAATCATATCTAGCAACTTTAATCTACAATCGGCAATTTGTCAGCAATTAATTAGTGCAACTAGTTGATTAATTATCTGAATATGTTATCGACTTTCTCAATTCATATTCAACTTAGAAGCTATTGATTTATGAGATAGTTTATACCCTATATCGCTAGTGTGTTCATATTGTGCAAACAGTAATCGAAAAGAAAAGAAGCAAAAGGAAGTAAAATGACGGTGCGAGTCTTGTGAGCCAACTGTTTAGTCACTTAGCTCTAAGTCGTGGCATATTTTTTGTAATCTACCAGCAAATGAAAAACAATAACCGTGGTCAAAATTACTAAACAAATTAGAATTTATGAAACATATTTAATGTAAGCAGTAATAACACAAGCCTAAATTTGTCGTACATTTAAAAAAAGATGAGAAGAAAATATTTAAAAAGATTTCATAAAAACTTGGCCAAGTATTTAAGCGTATAATTTTTAAAAAATTAGGTATATAAATAAATTTGTATGGAATATATGTTTCTTGTTTTATATTTAAAAAATAAATAAATATTTATATTTCTAAATAATTTTACAAATATTTTTATTTACAATATTTTTTTCGTTTACATTTCCTACAACTTTTGTCTCATCTACAGAGTATCTGCTTGTCGCGCTTGCTAATCGTCTGCCATGGAAATTAGTTGGCCATTTTAAACGGAAATCTACTGCCAAAAAAAAAGGGAAATGCCGTTGTTGTACTAATTATGATATATGCAACTATTTTAACAAGTCACTGAAAATTTCACTCCCATGAAAGTTGTGAAAATAATTCAAAAATAAACGAAAACGAAAACGAAAAACTTCAAGATAATCTTCTTTCAATTAATTAATCAATTCAACAATGACAACCTGATGTGCGCTGTGACTTTTGTGTTGTACATAAAAAGCTAATGGATTAAATCATTTTGATGGCTCAAAGCCAATTAGATCGCTAATAGCCATTCCCATGGTACTCAGTATTTTTGGTCTTATCAATAAGTGATCTGCCAATTAAACATTATAACTTTTGCTATTACCTTTGTTGCTTTTGTCTTTTTGGGCCACATCGATACGGGGGCTTTTGGCATGCGAAAAGCGCAGCGAACGGCGCTTTTGCTTTGGTTACATAAAAAAAATATAGCCAAAAAAACCGAAACCAAAAAATAAAATTATTTTTAAATATATTACATTACTATTTGCCATTGTTAAAGTTAATGTTATTGTTTTTTTTTTGTCTTTTTTAAGGTTTTTTTTTCCTGCCGGTTGCGGTTCGATGAGGTTCAGTTTCGGGTGTGAGTTTGAAGCAGGGAAATTTGTAGCCGGTATTGTCTCAATTGGGTTCGCATGCGTAACAGGTGCTCGCTTAGTTGGACATTGCATTTCAATTTGGAAAAAGTGAAGCAAATGGGAAGACAGCACCAAAAATAAAGTCATACCTGCTAACAAGGTGGGGCGGTAACTTGTGAGAGTAGGGCGGAAGGTGGGTAGGTCGGGCGGGGGTATCTACACATGTAGTACGGTATTATTTGTGAATATAACGCGACACGCATAGCATATTTGCCATTTGGCATATCACATATGATGGATAATGGTTAATACCAGACACGTAATTGTAGCACCTGTAGCAAACGGTGGGCGGAGTGGCTCAGTGTGCTGGAAAGGGAGCGAGCTTTTATGTGATCGGATTAGTTAAAATGCGTTGAAATTTTGTATTGTGTAATTGTTGAAATGCATTTCATTAAACTAAATTCAGGCAACGGCAACTTTGAATATGTGTACAAGTGTGTGTGTTTGTGTGTGTATGGTGTTGGTAGTGTCATTGACTGTTTAATGCGTCCAAAGATGCGCACGGGCTAAAATTATATAATCGCTTGATGATGGCACTTTAATTGACTGACATTCGCCAGCTGTCAACGACGTCATTGCCATTTGCTTTTTTATTTGGCATAAAGCACAGGAATATGCAACAAACAGTAAGACCGAGAGAGAGAGAGAGAGAAAGAGACAGCCAGACCATATTAGAGAGAGAGAGGGAAGACTTGTCGCAGCCGACGCATGAACGTGTTGATGTGATAATTCACTTAATTACAAAATTCATGGCTAATGCATTGGGAAGTGGAAAAGTGCAGTTGCCAGTTCGTTATTTACCACTTGCCGTTTTAAGCCAAAATTGCGCATACCCTTTTATTAACTCAACACTGCATTGTCATCGCCACAAAAAAGAAAACTAACAAAAATTAAAGACAAATTCACGCTGCAGAATTGCAAATTACAGTAGCTAACAAAGTGTTAAGCCAGCAGTAAAAGTGGCCCATATAAGCAGTTAACTAGACTTTGGGCAAAAGCTCCTCCATTTTAAGAATCCTCAAAAATAGTTTAAACTAAATTATTAACAATATTGTTTGTGTTTAAATAAACATAAATTTAAATAGATTTCAAATTATATAGAAATTTGATTACAGAACTAATGGAAAATTTGCATTCTAACTGCTCTCTTGTACAGAGCCTAACTGGCGCAGCATCACAGGCGTTAGAAGAAATCACCAGTGAATTCATGACGATATCGAAACAAAATGATCGAAAAACCACAACAAATTGCAAATTTACAAGACATTTAAAGAATAGATAAAATGCTTGACAATAAATAAATAGATTCCCCAACAAATTGTACGCAGTGCTGGGAAAAAGTTTTGGCTACTTGATAAGTTTTTCAAAAATGTATAGAAAAACTTACATATATTTTTATTACTATAGTTAATTACACATAATATTTTAAGAAATATTGGAAAGCACGAAAGGCAGGTTTTTGTTATTTTTCTTACATTTTTTTATCCCTCTAAAAATTTCTACTATTCATATATAATACTTTTGCTTTCAAAAAGCTATCATACAAAAATACAACTAAATTAGTTCTGAATAGTTTCAGAAAACTGATATAATCTTCAAAATGTAAGTGCAAACTTTTCCTAAAGCAATTATTATAATACCTTTGACTCCATAAACCTATTGTATTGTATTCTATTGTATTATCAAGAGAACAAATTGTTTTAAAGTTCTCAAAACCCTTTTGAAAATTTGATTGCTTTTAATTGTTTAGCATTTCTTGAAACTTCCACAAAATACGACTACTTAGGAAAAGGGAAAAGTGATTAGAGACAGACCCGATTCCATTTTCAGGCCCTTGACATTTTCCAGCATGCGGAAAACTGCATGGCATGGAAAATCTGAACTCGCCCTTGGACCAAAAACTCATAAACACAGAAAAAGAGCAAGAGGTAGACAGGGGGAGAGAGAAATGAGTTTGCGATGTGAAAATTCTTGGTAAATAGGCGTAGCACTACATCAATGGATTGTGTGTTTTTATTTGGCTTGAATAACAATTTCCACACTTACCATTTTTCACAGTCTTGTGCAGCGTACGAGCATACACAATTTTTCCCAGGAAAAGTCTGAAGTGCGAACTATTTGCCTTTCTTGCTCAAATTTTTGCCTTTCCGTTTACCAAATTGTAAAAAAAAAAAAACAAAACACACACAGTCCGATCTTGTTCGGGACTAAAACCGAGACTGAGACTCAGTCTGGGACTGTCAGTTTGTCAGTTGATTTGATGGATCCTGCGTCGGATGACAGGTAAATAAATTTGATGGAAATTCGTGTGAAATTTTATTTTTTCACAAATATCTCACACTTTAAAGTAATCAAATCTTTTGCACTTGGGAGAATCAAAAAAAAAAAATATTAAAAAAAAAACTTAGTAATATTTTAAACTGAGAATTTGCGCACTTGAATTTTTGATTTTCACTTTGCTGTTGTATGTTTTATTTTCCGCACAGGCGACAACACAACGACACTTTTTTCGCGAATCTTTGCTGCAAATCTCGTACAAGTATCTCGAATGTAACTCGCTTGTATCTCGTTAATCAAGCCGCTAGCGAAGCTATCGAAGCCAAAGACAAAAACAAACTGCACATGCGCGCAGGCGCCCACAAACTGAGAGGCGCACATGGAAAATGCGGCAGGTAAAGCGGCACCAGGTAAAGCAGCGGCGACGCGTCGCACCGTGTGACCGAGTGAAAGAGAGAGTGCTGCAGAGAGAGTGAGAGAGAACGAGTGAGTGAGAGTCTCGGCAGAAGGGAGTTGTTGTCTTGTTGCTTGTTCACTGTGCTGTCATTTTTTCTGTGCAAAAAAAGCTATTGGAGACAAACTGAACTGTTTATCGTTTAACGTTTAAAAAACAACTGAAGATTTTTACAGATTTTTTAAATATTTTTATTTTTTAGCTACTTGAAATTTCTGGCAGCTTCGATCCTCGTAACGTAACCTATGCGTAGGTGGAAAAATCTTATCTCGTGCATGCGATTAATGATAATGTATTATAAAAAATTCTTTATAATTATTACTAGCTTTTAATTTACATGTAAAATATATAAATAAATAAAATAAGAAAAAATAAAACTCGCTGAAATTTAATTAGTTAAGAAATTTATTTATCTGTAAGCCAATGCTGGCGGAAAAAAGGCCAATATTGCAGCACTGCTTGTCTAGCTAAATAAATACGTGAGCGCTCGCGGGCGGCATTTGCTCAAAGGCAACATGCAAAATGTTGCAAATATCTGTGACAACAACCGAACGAAGAGTCTCAAAACTGAAACTCAGCCTCACTCACATTCAGATTAAATTGAAGCTGGGGATGGGCTGAAAGGTTGAGGCGACCCAGTGACATCCTTGCACTCTTCTAAGTCTATTTAACATGATTAATAACTTAAAACTAAGCTCAAACTAAAGTATTTAAAATTAAATTGTATATAAAAATTAAAAATATAACTAAAACATAAACAAGTAAATTGCAGTTTTTATCCATATTTAAATTTTCTAAATTGTTTTGTTTATAAATTGAATGCAATTAATGTTGAAAAACAAGTAGAACGAAGCCGAACTGTTTATAAAAGATTTCGTATTTATTTCGACATGATTGTTTATAATATTATGGCTAATTATTATCAGCTACATAATATACACAATAGTTTTATCAAGAATTTTCTAGCGAAGAAAAAATTATCATTAAAATTCTGTTTTCAAACTCAAATTCAGTTAGAATTTAGAAATTAACCCTTTATCACCTAAGACCGTCTACAGAAGGTCTTCTTCTCGAAAACAAATGAGTGGAAATGTTTCTCGCTTTGACTACCGAACGCGTTTCTTAAAAAACTAAATATATTAAATATGAAGTTTTAAAACTTTTCCTAACTTTTTGTCAGTATAATTGTAATTTGACAGCTTTTGATATTTAAGTCTATAATTCAACTCCAGCTTGCGAGTCGGCTAGAAACTGTTTATTTTAAAAAAGTGATTAGGGAAATATATTTAACATGCATTTAAGAAAGGTTCCTTTTAGTTGCTACATTAAAATAAATATTAGCTATTTTAGGTAATAAAGTCCCCTTAAAACATTCTCTTAGATGCAAGCTATAATACATAAATGATCTATATAATATTTGCTCATAATTAAATAATTTCAACGTGTTTAAACTGATATAATACTTTTGTAATGTATTTAGTTCAATGGGCATTGCGTTTGTCCGCCTTTTGTACTAATTAGAGATTACCAAGTTGAAACTTAAGTAATGAAGCTGGTTTCTTTTTTTTTTTTAGTTTTTTTTAGTTTTGTTGTTTTTGACTTCATCTGAACAATGCAACGCAATTGTTGTACCATTTTGGCTTAAAAAGGTCGTATAATTGTACAACATTTAAATGGTGATCTTGGCTGGCATATTTCTCTCAAATTATTTGATGTTTCAGCAACAAGATGAAAGCGACGTGTAAATGCGCAAATTACATAACAATACCGACAGCGAATGCGAGTATTCCAAAATAAAGATACAATTGTATCTGAGCATTTATCTCAGCTGGGGCTTTGGGTTGCCGATGGGCGCAGTTTTCTTGTTGATGTCTCCAAAAAAGTACAAAAAAAAAAAAAATGTTCGCACGAATTGTTTGTAATTTCTGTTTACCCATTTTGTTTGGTGGGTCAAGACACACCTGCCCCAAAGACAGACAGACAAGCCGGCAGACAGACGGAGTGTCAGAAAGAAAGTGAGGAACACAAACTCATCACTGTTAGATGCAGATACTCATAGCCTAAAACTGCAGATACTTATGTGAGTAGATACTCTAAGCTGTAATGGCCACGTATATGATCGTTTAGGGCCAAAATGGCACAGTCTCTTAATCTCCACCAACTACGTGCAGTTTGTTTCAGTTGCCCCTAACGCTTATCACATCATCAACAGCTAGCAAATGAACAGTAGAAGAGGGAAAGAGAGAGAGGGCTTGGAGTGAGAGGAGGACGGTGGCATCTACTACGTGCTTGGACTGGAGATTTTGCATTTGAAGCTAACGCTCGGACTGCTTTAATTGTCGCCAGCGTTGAAATAATTTTAACGAGTTACGCGCATGCGCAATTGTCCAACCAAGCGACGGTTTGCCATCAGTAGTACCCCACCTCCCCCTCCCGCTTCACACATCGTACCCCACCCCCTTGGCTTCCACCACCGTCACCTGCTGCACAGTTTGCCCCACTGCCGCCACTTATGCAACCTGTCGCACTGTGGCACTTTCACTCATTTGAGAATTCATCGAGTTGTGGCCGCCGTGCGATTTATCGCGCTTATTGCACATTTCTATGCATTTCAAAATTTAATTTAGCATTTTTAGCACTACTTATATTTTATCCACTTTTTAGCATTTCTAGTCAGTTTTAGGCAGTGCTTTAAGTTTTTATTTAAACCATAATTTAATGCATCTAGATCTATTTAAAAATATATCCAGAATGTAATAGAAGGCTTCTAGTACTTTCTAGCTATCGCAGGCACAGATCATCCAGTGCTTACTCACTGAGCAGACAGAGCAAGCCTTAAACACCAGAAGTAGTTGCAAATTTTAGCACAAAACCAGAGCAGCACTCAATTCTATACAATGTGATTTTTCTTAGGAATATGTACTAAACTTCCAAAAATAATTTTAAAAAAAAAATTGTAAGTAACACACATATTTTCCCAACAACTTTGGGAATAAAAAATTATTTTTTAAAAGGAATAGTGATTAAAAAAAATGTATAAAATTTCCAAGACGTTTCCGGTATATTTTTGCAAAAACTTTTCTTACTATTTTTTAACTAGTGACTCAACGCAGCTTTTTGTGGCACTTTATGGTGCAGATAAGCAGCTTTTAGCGTAAACAGTCTGAAATTTAGTAGTGCTATTATGGGCCATAAAACGATGTTTCTACACTTACCATGTTACCCATGATCTAAACTGAAACGCAAGTAGCGTTTCTCATTTACTTAAAAACACCACGTGTTATTGGTCTGTAATTTAAATCGTAATATCTGCAAAATTCCGCTATTTTATTTTCAATTAAAAAAGCTCACTTCGCAAAGAGTTGAAGTGGCGCCGATTGGATGGGATAGACAGCACTTAAGTTGAAATCGGAAATGAAATCAACTTCTTATCAAACAGTTAAATATTTCTCATTTTTAGTTGACACTTGAAAAGTTCATAACTTATCGACTGTTAGGACTTAATTAAACTAATATTTATTGATAAAAAAAAAAAATACAAAAAAAAAAAAGAAAAACATTTTGATGATTTCATAAAATGTTCAAATTATGTATTGCTTGCGTCTTGCTCCACCTCCTTCCCCTTTTATATCACCCTCTCATAATCAATTCGGTTGTCCATTTACATTTCTGTGGTACAATCGTAATTGGCCATGCAGTACTTCTTCCGTGGACTAAATTGCATTTCTTTGGGACAATCCTGAACTAGTGGTAGCACCTTGTCATTGCTTGTCTCATAGCACAAAATATATTGGTCACAGTTTCCGGCTATTGGTCGGGATCCTTTCGTCGTACATTCGTATACAGGTGTTTGGGTTGTTCCAGTAGTAGGAGGCTCTGTGGTGGGTGAACCAGCAGGAGGTTCAGTGGTAGGAGAACCCGCTGGAGGTTCAGTGGTAGGAGAACCTGCAGGAGGTTCAGTGGTAGGAGAACCTGCAGGAGGTTCAGTGGTAGGAGAACCCGCTGGAGGTTCAGTGGTAGGAGAACCCGCTGGAGGTTCAGTGGTAGGAGAACCCGCTGGAGGTTCAGTGGTAGGAGAACCCGCTGGGGGTTCAGTGGTAGGAGAACCCGCGGGAGGTTCAGTGGTAGGAGAACCTGCAGGAGGTTCAGTAGTAGGAGAACCCGCTGGAGGTTCAGTGGTCGGAGAGCCTGCAGGAGGTTCAGTAGTAGGAGAACCCGCTGGAGGTTCAGGGGTAGGAGAACCCGCTGGAGGCTCAGTGGTAGGAGAACCCTCTGGAGGCTCAGTGGTAGGAGAACCTGCAGGAGGTTCAGTAGTAGGAGAACCCGCTGGGGGTTCAGTGGTAGGAGAACCCGCTGGAGGCTCAGTGGTGGGAGAACCCGCTGGAGGTTCAGTGGTGGCTGGCTCATCAGAGGTGACTGGCTCAGCGGTATCAGGTCCAGCGTCTGTAGTCGTGGTTGTCACCGGAGCCTTTGTAGTTTTAGGCAGTGCTTGGGTTGAGCTCGATTCCTGACTATCCGGAATGGTTGGGGTCTCAATGTCACCGCCATCCGCTGGCATAATGAAACGTAATGATGGCAGACAACGTTCTATCTGAGCATCGAAGACCATGTTGTCCTGACACCTCAAAGGTCTCAGAGAGTAACCACCATTGGCAGTTGGATCACATGCATAATAATCCTGCTGGCTATCCGCTTTGGCAATAAAGTCAGCCCGACTGCACGGATGTGTATGTCCGGCATGGGCAGCTCCGCAGAGCAAAAGGAACGCGGCACCGAGGGCCAACTGTGCTTGGAACATTTTCAATACTTCCAATGGTATTTCAGTAATTATTGATATCGCTTACAACTCGAAACTCGTTTGGACAGACTAACTGGATGGGCACTTGGCTGCGTTCTTTTATAGCCCACAGAAAATAAAATGATTATTTTTGGATTTTTGGTTTTTTTTGGGTAATCAATGAGATTGTGACTCGTCTTCGATTAGCTGATAATTAAGTACTCAACGTGATTTTAAAGAACTCTTGTCTTTATTGATGCAAATCGAAAAAAAAAATAAGTATTAACAAACATAACTAAATGAGACTAGGCAATACACCAGCATAGATTACAGAAGAATGGATGGGAGGGATTGAGCAGAGGAAGTATCAGTTTCGATTAGAATCCATAGCCTTGTTGTTCGACAGACTCGGCGCTTTCAATGGACAAAGGTTTGTTTTCCTTGGCTGCCTTTTTGGCCGCTTCCTTAGCCGCTTTCTTGGCCGCCTTCTCAGCTTGCTTTTGTTGTTTGAGCGCCTCCTTCTCCTTGTTCTTTTGTGCCTTCTTAATCTGTTTATCAGCTGTCTTTAGCTCCTTCTGTTCACGCTTGATGGCAGCCAAATCGCCATACTCCTGTGGAAGCTGGCCAGGCACAAACTGTGTCCAATCATAGCGCCAGCAACGACCTAGCATTGGTTCGAAACGTGTTCCACTCGAGCAGCGTACAATGTATTTGTGGTAACCACCTTGCGTGCTGGCCACGCAGTTGTAATAGAAGCTATCATCGCTAGCGGCAAAACGTCCAGGAGCCACACAAGTGAATGCATCATCAGTACAGGTGGACACATCACGCAAGCAACGTTGATAAGTCGGGGAGAATGCGGTCGATGGTGGGCAGATCATCTCGAATCCCAATAGCTGATTACTGATGGGATCTAGCAGACAGTTGTGGAAACGCTGGCAATCACCGCTGACATGGGGATAGAAACCGGCCGCTTGGCACTCAAATGCTGGCGGAGCTGGAGGAGTGGGGGCAATAGTGGGAATCACTTCTGTGGTTGTTGTGGGTTGGTTCTCCTCGTTGGGCACAGTTGTGGGCTCCTCGGGGGTGGGCGCAATGGTTGGCTTCTCCTGGCTAGGTACAGTTGTGGGCTGCTCGGGCGTGGGCACTGTTGTGGGTTGTTCGGGGTTGGGCACCGTTGTGGGTTGTTCGGGGTTGGGCACAGTTGTGGGCTGCTCCTGACTGGGCACTGTGGTTGGCTGCTCCTGGCTGGCTGCAGTAGTGGACTGTTCCTCCTTGGTCACTTCAATGGGCTTGTCCTCCGCGCTGGGCACAGTAGTCTCTACAATTGGCTGACTGGTGCTAGAAGAAGATTCCTCCACAACTGGCTGAGCAGTAGTCTCGGGCTCAGGTTCATTGGGACTAGCGGTAGTTTCAACTATCTCTGGCTCAGCAGCGTCTGAAGTCGTTTCAGCCTCCACATTGGCAGGCGTTGTCAATTCCTCTTGATCCTTGGTATATTCTGCTTGATCTGTGGTCACTTCCCAGCCGCTGCCTTCGCTAACCGTTGTTGTCTCACTCCAGGCGTCCGCTTGTCCAGGCAACTGAATGGAATTACCATCGCCGCTTAGGGCCAGAATGCCCAAGGACTTTGTTAGCAGCTGCAAGTTATTGTAGTTTTAGTTATCCACATCCCTATCATATCCGTATCCATGTCACACTCACCAATATCGTGCAGAGTAGAAGCACCGAGGATGCTGTGGAGAATTTTCCACGTCTTGATGTTGTCATCATTGATGTTCTTGTTGTAGTTGTTGTCATCGTCATCGTGTTGCCTAAGGCTAACTTCGGTCGATCGTTGTATGAGCTTCTGGCACTGTCCACGCCCTATTTTATACCAGATTCTGAACGGCGGATGCTGAAGCTTATCAACCACAAAACATTACGAATCTCTAGCCCTATCTCGATCTGCAGGCTATCATCGTATACAGTGCAAATAAAACACGTCGCTGCTTTGACATCGTCATCATCATCCAAAACAAAATACAGTTGTAAAGCCATAAAATCAACCGTGCAAATGTGCACCTGCCACGCCCAGTCCGCCATGTCTGCGGATGTGAAACGGAAGTGTGTAAAGATACCAAAATACACTGCCAGATAAGTAAGCGGCGATAGGAGGTCAAGCGACTGTCTGTAGGGACGGGTGTAGATGGGAGCCGATTGGACACACAGGTCGTATGTGTGTTTAATATATCTCCTTCTTGAAAGCCCAAAGAAATGTGAATCATTAACACATTATTATTAATCATTCCATTTCTTTTTTTTCGAAATTGTTTTCATTGTTCAAGGGTGAAAAGTTTGGCTGTGACCAGATTCAACACAGGGCGTATGCGTAATTTATATATCCTGTTCTCGAAACGAAATGCGAATTATATGCTATATTTTAAAATCATTTAAATAGTTGAATCATTAAAAGCTTTATTTCAAGTCTTAACTATTGATAATCGTAAGAATTTTGTTTGCTTTCGATTTAGCTTGCAACTATTAATTATTATTTAAATTTTATTTTATTTTAAATGCATTGTAGGATTTTAAAAACGGGATTACACTTCATTTCTAAGAAAGCAGTTTCATTTATTAGATTTACAATATATAGAGTCCCATTTGCTCATTACAAGAATATATTATATTGAGTCCTACTTTAGATACAATTTTAAGCATTTATACAAATCTCTTAAGATTTCGAGCTTTTAAAATAAAAAGCTTACAATAAAATTAGCTAGTTTGTGTAATACTTATACACGAATTGTTGTTCCACTTTCATTTAATAGATAATCTATATTTTTCATATTTATATATAACAAAACTTTAATCCATTTTACTATCTCATAGCTAAAGTTATATAATAGAGAAAAGCACACAAAAAGATTATGTATTTTTGCATTTAGTTCCCTGAATAACTTTCAGTTGAATTCAGGTTGAAATCTTGTTGTTTTAGTAGTGCTCGTTTTAGATCTCATTTTATTTAATGAAATATGAGCATGAGAGCAGTATGTAAATAGAGTAGTTCTAGGGAAATCACATCTTATCGTCTCCACGGGAGTTCAGAATTTGCAACACGCTTTGACCGAGTCACCCTGTTTATGAATAGATAAACATTCCAATTTTGTAACAACAATTTTTGTGAAATGACTTAGATTAAACAGATTCAAATGGTTAACTTGGTTTGCCAATTTATGGATGTTATGTGCTTGACGTTATCAGTGCAAGAGACAGAGACAGAGAGAGAGAGAGAGACAGAGACAGAGAGCGAGATAGAGAGATAGGAAAATTGTCAGATCAGCTGGCTCGAGTGGAGGTCATAAACATAATCCACCGTTGGCGTTGATGGCCAGCGTTGCAGGAACGCTAACAGCGTCAGAGAAGACAATCATTTTTTTTTTTGTTTTTACATATGTATCTGACGTTAATCTCTCTCATACACACGCACAGAGATACTTTGTGCAACCGTCTGTCTGTGCGTGTTTGTATGTAGATATCTTCACTGTGATAAGCGCGATTATTATCACAGTATATTTTTTTCTTTTTTTTTATTCTTTTTTTTGCGCCATTATCTAAACGGGTTTTTGGTTTGGTAAATGATGAATGCTAACGGCCAGACAACGCGCCTCGCCTCGCCTCGCACACACAAAAAAAAAAGCCAGAGAACAGAAATTCCAAAACGATAAGCAAAACGGATCGGATTCGGATCATCCGCACAGAGGACGCATTACAGCAGAAAACGGAAAACGGCGGGTATGACGACAATGCCAATGGCAACAGTGACCACAACCGTGCCGGTAACGGTAACTGGAAATCCCGTTCGTCGCACCACAGCCCGTGCCACAGCTGGCGTGCAGCGACGTCGTGTGGTCAAGAAGCATATACAACAGAAGTACATGCTCTGCGGCTTTGCCATACACGTAAATAGTTTACACTCTTTGTGTGCCATACTGTGTCCGCTCTCCCACTCGCTCACACACTCCCAGTCGATCTCTCTCTCTTTCATTCTCTCTTTACGTTTTCAAACACTCTCTTAAAGTACACTCAGTTGTTTTTTTTTTTATTTTTCTTTTTGTGCCGCATCCTGCCGTTATTCCTTAGGCCTTTCTGGCAACGCCGGCGTATCTGTATGGCAACGTTGTCGAATCGGACAAAGATCTAGTGCTGCGCATTTGGCCGGCAATCGTTTATCAGGCCACGGGCGAACTATGTCGCTCCATAATGGAGCATCTGGATACAGAGTACAGTGGACGGGCAAGGGAAACGAATCAATATAGACGTACCTTTCTATTGGCCACATTAATCACCTGCCTCTGCCTGATGATCAGCGGCATATTGTTCTCATCCGCTTGGATAGTTGTTACCACCACCACACAAACGGTGGCCATTATTTTCTATGGCTTCTTTGCTGGTAAAACACAAGTCAATCCAGACCAAATGTCGGCTTAATACACATGAATTCTCTGCAGGCATTGGCTCCAGTCTGTATTTGTGGAAAACCCATGTCATACTGGAGGCAGTGCGTCCGCGCGAAGACAAATACGTCCGCAAGACGATACATCTGTGCGGCGAGGCTTTCTGTCAACTCTTTCTGTCCTTTGTCTTCACCAGTCTACGCACACTGTATGGAACTGCTCTGTCGATTGTATTGATGTCAGCACTGTTGGTGAATTTGATACCGTTGAGCCTCATCATCACCAAGCATCGCGAGGATGCGTTTACCACCAAACGCATATCGGTGATTAAGGCGGAGACCGGTTTTGGTGCACTACCTTTGCGTGGTGCTCTGGCTGCCAGTTTTGTGGCCGATCAATTGGACGGTCTGGACACCCTGGCCATGTCCTGGCGTAATCCGGCTACCGAACTGACAAGCACATCGAGCACGGCACCAGCGTCGGTGGTAGCTGCCGCTGTTCTGGACACCCATAGCAATTATATGCTGGCCACGGACGAGGCATATGTCACCTATGTGAATCCCAATGGTGTGGAAATTATGGAGATTATACCCGAAGAAGATGAAACGGTGTCCATGATGCGTTCCAGCAATGCAACCATTGACAATTATGGCATCTCACAGTCTCAGATGCTGCAGAAATCCCATTCAAATGGTCGACTCTTCACTCCAAATCCAGTTAATGCCACGGGAACAGGCACTGGCACGGGTACAGGTAGCTCCTCGCCCCTACCAGAGCCTCAAGTGAATCTGGTAAATTAAGCAGCAGCTAAAACTGGTATAAAGCAGTTATTTACTTTAATTTGCATTTGATAGCAACGCATACGACGTATGTCACGAGCGGTTACTTCACATTTGTGGTGGAATATGTTGGACAAGATTGCGATGCCGCTGCAGCATGCGCTGTTCGTGCCACAGCTGTATGCCACCACTCTACTGATCTCGGCGGACATCTTTGGCTATGTGATGTGTCTGACTGTGCTGCCCGGATTGGCGGTAAGTCATCATGCGCTCAAGAATGCCGAAATACCGTTCCTCTTCTCGCTGCTTGCCTTTCCCTGGATGTGCTTTTCACTGATGACGCCACGATTTGGCTCCAGTCTCTATAAGCGTAAACTACAGTGGTACACCTTGGGCAGCATCTGCAAGTGTTTGGCACTCATTTGTAAGCCATATCTGAGATCTTGGTCGAATTGCTCACCCAACTATTCCCCCTTCTTTCAGTTATTAGCTTCTCCACATCCAAGCTGCTGCTTAGCGTTTCTGCCGTTCTTTTGGGCTTTGGCCAGGTTGTGACCGCCTTTCTGCAGGAGATGGTCTTTCAGTTGGGCATGACGCGCGCCAATTGGACGGCAATACGTCGACCCGTTCACTTTACCAATGGCCTGCTGATACTCATCTGGGGCGCCCTCGCACACTGGGTAGTTGTCCACTATTCGTTTCAGGCCTCTGTGGGTTTGGCGGGCGCTTTGTATGGCGCCACAACATTGCTGTGGAATTTCTTGTTCTTCTGTTGTCAGAGCAAGGACTAAATTTTGTTCACTTTTAAGCTATTGGCATTATTAAATAATAAACAACAACGTAATTCATTTTGCCACTTTTAATTTTCCGCGGCAGTTGAATGCTAAAGCAGTGTTGATAATCGATCAATTTTTCGATAGAAATTTGGTATATTTTAATATATACTTCACGGCTATAAGTAAAACAATAAATAAATTTTTCACATTTTTGAAACTATAATTAATTTATGCTGTCACATTAAAAGTTTTATACTTAATATATGCGTATCCGAATATTTATCGGAAGATACATCGAAATTCCCACCGTCGATCAGCTTCCAAGTGTTGTAAAACGCATATTATTCACAAAGAAAATATTATCTGGTATTTTATAGTCGATATATCGATAAAAATGGAATGTAAAACAAATTGACAAATGCTTTATGACAAAAACTTAGTAAAAACGTAGTAGTAATTATTCGGAATCTTGGTCAAAGAACAAGAATAATTTAAAAGCGAAAACAGTGCTAGGGAAAAGTCTTTTATTATTTTATGCATATTTCGGAAATTGAGTCTTGTATCGATAACTCGGTCTTGCCATCTGCACGCTAATTTATAGCGAGCAAGTTTTTATTGCGAAATTTGTACGGTTTTAATTATTGTGTTCAATCATTGAATTAAAATAACCGGTGAGTTTACGCATCTGCAGGAGAGTAACAATGCGTTAAAACGCATTTAAGACAATTTGTGGACTGCTTTCACAGGCAACAGGAAAAAAGTCAGTGTTGAGTTAGCGTCAGCCGGCATAAAATTGACTAAGGACCAACAAAATATATTTTTTTTACCTAAATAATAAGTGTGCGTGGCAATTAGCTAACTGTTCAATCTATTAACATTTGCGTTGCATAGTCTTGCTATTTAACATGCATTTTGAGTGCGTGTTGTCGCAAATTGCCGTCGCAGCAAAAGCGGCGCGCAAATGGCGGCCGCCATGTTAAAGTCAAAATAAACGAACTAACGAAATGTTTTAATTATTTATTTTTGCCTTTTACACAGTTTACGCACACTGTTGACAGTGTGCCTACTTACAGTCAATATACTACCCAGTCGAGCCACTGTGGCGTCCATAGGAGCCAATTGTCATCCCGCTGTCGTTGTCACCAACGGAACAAACGGAATTGGACTGCCTCCGTTTAATAATGGAGCATCCTATCCGCCAGTAGAGAACCATCGTGATGGTTATAATTATCAACAATACCCGAAAGAAACTATTAACATACATAACACTGCAGCTGCATACCACAATAAGCCGTGTCTTCCCAAACAGCGCAGGAATTACCAGTATAATCACAAACAATTGACTGATTCAGAACATAAGGCATTTCATCTAAATTATCCAACTGCTGAAACTGTTGTTCCAAAACCAGATCGTCATCTGGGCATTGTGCAGCGTGCCTTTGATCTGATTAATGAATTCGACGACAATCCACAGCAGAACAAGATCTATGATATTTTACTGCTACAGCGTAAACTAAAAGATGTGCGAGAATATTTACTAAGCGAAAGTGAAGAGACATCAGCATCAGGGGCTACAATTAACGAACTTGATCAGTGTTTGGCTCATTTGACCACGAAAATAGGTAACGCAATCTCAACGTACGACAATCCGATGGGCTTTGATGTGTTAAGCAAGATTCGTCACTGGTTATTGCCGGCCGGTCGGAGTAACGCCAAGTATCCGCCCAATATTGAAATCCAGAATAACGAAACAAGTCGCAAACGCTGGTAAATACTTTTCACAATAACTTTTTATTACTGTTATTAATTGAAAATGATTTTGCAGCTACCAAGCGGTTGGCAACGAAAACACAGCTGACAACCTGATTAAATATCGTCGGGTGGACAACACATTTCCTAAGTTTATGCCGAATGACCGTGAGTATTATTAAGATGCTTTAGTTACCGCGTTTCCAGTCTGTAAAACTAGCGGATTCACAGTCAACTTTACTTGTCGAAATCAGCTCATCGTAATTGAACTGAATAAATCAGTTCAGAGTATGTTATTCAAGACTAATATGGATAAAGCTGAGCTTTATAAATAGTTCAATACGTCCGAATGCCTTATACTGGCTTTTGCAGTGATTTTGCAGTCAAGCAGATTATTTCTCAACGTAAAATTCCTTCTAAAAAGTGGTTAACGCCGTAAAATTTGAAAATACACATATTTTTAGACATTACAGCGCAACGATTATGTTTGACTTTTTAAAATAATTAAAAGCAGACTTGAAGTCCATGCTGACTTTCTAAGGAATACACTCTTTCAGGCTTAGAGCTTTTTACCAGCTATGGTTTGCTTTTCCGAAGCTCAATTTGTTTAGCGTATGTGAAGCTTATGTTCAATAAGAACTGCCAATTTATAAGTTGCCAAGTTAATCGACTGCCAGTGGAGCTTATCTTTGACGATTTGTCAGGATGAAACATGATGTTCTGTAGAAATAGTCTCAGTAGTTAGTAAGGCTAGCTGATAAGTAAACAAAACATTTATGTACTGTGTCTTTTCTTCTCAAACGATTCATTACTTGCACACAACTAATTGAATCGCATAAACTATTAACTTTGCAGTTGACGATTACAATCACATGGCGGATTCAAAACAGCGCAAGGAGCCGGAGAACAATAGCAATACAGCAAATACCACAAGTCAGACGAACCAGAAGCGTCTGTCCATGTTCAATGCACCGCAGACGCGATTAGCACGCGTACGCAATACGCATACAACGCCAATCGATCTATCTGATACGGAGGAGCAGCAAAATAATGAGGGCAATATGTATCAAGCATTTTCTGACCGCTTGGTCGTCGATGTGCCAACAATGTCACGAGATTTTGGACGCGTACATGCGAATACGAATCGACCACTGTACTCGGATGCAGTGCGATATAATATAAGCAGTTTTAACAATGATTTAAACTATCCACGTCCATCAACCAGTCCGTCGTCATCGGAGGCGCGCTTAAACGGTCATGTCAGTCACACATTTGATCACTCGTCAGCTGGAAAAGACAATAATATGTTGGCACTGGAGGATTTGCGTAATGAACGCAATCAATACATAAATCTAATCAATAATCTAACACTGCGTGAACATGAACCCGTTCCACGTCGTGCTCTCAACGCGTCTAATGCCTTTGAGAAGCCATTGACGCCACCACGTCTGCACCGGATGAGCGAAAATGCCGATGATTGGCTGCGTGGCCTCGCAAAGAACAAAGAACCGGACTCACAGTCGCAGCTTAAAGCGCAAACCGCTGCAGGGCTTGAACCACGGACAAACATGGGCTTCGATAGGTCCCAGTATTCCAAGCTGCTGGAAAGCAAATCCAAACATAAAATCGAACGTCAACCATTAATATCGATTACAAAGAAAGCTCCGCCAGCTCTCGTCAAATGTTATACTATCGATGACAGCAATTCCAGCGTAAATCAGAGTCGTAACAATCTCAAACCGGTGATTACAATATCCGATGATGATGACTATCCATATGAGAACACTGTCAATAGGTAAATTGTGTTTTATTCAAAACAGCTTTACGTTTTTCATTTTTATAAGCAACGTATGCGCGTGTCCAATTTTGAACTATTTATTTTTCAATTTGACTCTTCAACGAACCTATTGGGAAGCAACATTTTAACATATCCTTTTGTTGCCATGTGCGTCTATGTCCGCCTCTTAGTGTTGACAATTTATACATTTTCACATTACCAAATTATACTTTAAAGATGATTGCCCCTAAAATCAGATCAATGTGCTTTTATAATTTCATTAAGATTCCAAATGGCTACTTATAACATTTTACATCCTTTAGGTCGCAGAATGCGGCATCATCGTCAGCGCTGATCTCCCGTCCTTTGACAAGCGCATTGAAGCAACGCCAGAGCTCCTGCATCTATTATTCAGATGATTTTACCAAACAATTCAACGAGAAGTGTGCACGAACGCATGAACAAGCAAATATTGCCAGGCAAATTGTAATCGACGAGTAAGTACCATATCGATCATGCCCTTACCAAACAAGCAATATAATTTTCTATATATAGAGCCAAGAAATCAACGGAGGAGCGTCGAGCGTATGAGCAGCTTTTACGCGAGTCCTTATCCATGAAGAGATTCCAATGGAAATCATTATTTGTATTGGAAAAGTTTAGAGCAAAGGAGGAGATTGAGCCTGAAATAATACCCTTTACTAATGAACATCAGCAGCGCTACAATGAGCTGATCCATGGGCCCAGTCATGTGGTAAGTGAAACTGCTCATATCTTCCTTCTCTTACTTGCTGTCTCACTCTAATATGTCTATCTCTTTCTAATTGGTTTAGGTTCTTGTGTCGAAATTCAGTCTCAACATAACACGCAATGATATTTGCACTTTAATCGGCAGCTGCTGGCTAAACGATGAGATTATCAATTTCTATATGAATTTAATCACCGATCGCTCACAGATTAACAAATCTGGCAAATTACCCAGTGTATATGCGATGAATACGTTCTTTATACCGCGACTATTGCAGAACGGTCATAGTGCCGTTAAGCGTTGGACACGTAAGGTTGATCTGTTTAGCAAGGACATTATACCCGTGCCCGTACACGTCGGCGGTGTCCATTGGTGTATGGCCATTATCCATATGAAGAATAAGACAATTCGCTATTATGATTCGATGGGTAAGCCCAATCAGATGGTCTTGAATGCACTGGAAATGTATTTGCGTGAGGAGTCGCTCGATAAGCGTAAAATGCCCTTCGATACGAGTGACTTTAAGATTGAGAATGTTCAAAATGTTCCACAACAGACAAATGGCAGTGATTGCGGTGTCTTCAGTTGCATGTTTGCCGAGTATATAACACGCAACAAACCGCTCACCTTCTCTCAGGAGAACATGGAATATTTCCGCAAGAAAATGGTGCTTGAAATATGCGGCGGTGAGCTCTGGATGTAAAAAATGTTTCCTAAACATAAACAATACAATACAAAAAAAAAATAAAGTAAGAAAAAGATTTAAAAAAAAAAATAAGCAGCTAAGGCCCCTTATCACTAATTAAATTATTTAGACCGTTGAAGTTCTTTAATATAATTTATTTATTATGGCGAAGGAGCTACAAAAACGGCCAATGTCGTCTATAAGCTTAAATTTAATCTTAGGAAATATGCATAAATTTTCGTTTTTTTTTTCTAAACTTTGTTTATATTTTCAAAAATAATTTTCCATTGTCACGGGCTATTGTAACATAATATCACACACTGTACTTCACACACACACACACAGTACATAACTAACACTCGCAAAACGCACAAAATGTCAGCAATGGAAACATAATAACACTACTCAGTTATTTTTACCTTCACTGTTTGTATTGCAAAGTGCAGTGTGCTACATAAAAATTAGCATTTAAGCCAATAAATTAGTTATTTAAGTAAGTAAAAAGTTATAAAAAATATATCAGAGATACAACTCAATAAACTACTATTGTAATAACGTCAGCCCGTGTAATAAAATATAAAAACATCGCAACTCGATTATCATTTCAAATAATGCCTCCATGCAGTTATCGAACTTTCAAGTCGATAACATTGCAATCGGAACGTTAAGAATTGTGAAACGTTGAAATTTTCGACTCGTTCCATTTTGAACTCGGTTAAATGAACGCTCTTGCGGATGGAGATTTCCGGTTGCTGGAAGTCTAGAGCGGCAAAATTTAAATTTTAACCTTTGCCTTTTAAATGCTTACCTTTAGTCAGATTCCCTTTATTTACTAAGCTATTTTACAATACTTTTTAGTATGCCTAGTTGCTTACTTTATATTCTGAAAATATACTTTCTCGCGGGCTGCTTAATTTTTATCTTAGATTTTAAAAGTTACCATTTATGTAAGTTAAGCGTGTATATAACTTACCCACACTAATTTAAATTTACACAAATAAATAAATACCTATCTTACGTCAAAATAATCAATTTTATCCTTACTATATATTAAGCAAAAATTTTTCAAACAATAAATTATTTTTTTACTCAATTTCAAAAAAATTTCATTGCAAAAAAAAATGGAATTGAAACTTAAACTCGACGTAAGAAGTAAATCTATTACAAAGATTTTAAAAATAAAAACAATTTCAAATCGAAACAAGGTATTTTTATTCAAAGAAAGTTTATTTTAAAATTAATATGTTGATGCCAATCGGTAGTCCTGGAGCTCAAAAAGTTATAACAATTACAGATTCGGCGACAATTTTCCAATTTTAAGTAAAATATTCCATCAAGCAAATTTGAATTTTGTAAAAACTTGCGCAAATTAGTCCCTGGGTCTCTGATACCAAATGTTTTGGATAGAAGAACTTTTGGAGCGTATGGGAACTTGCTGAAATATCCGCATGATAAAATTGTTGAACGAAATCTCGCCAAATTTTTGCCTTCAAAAGCGTACGTCTAGCTAAATTATATTTATTTCAACTATTTTTACAGAATTGTGTAAATTGACAAAAAAAAGAATAAAATAAAAAAAAAACGTTTACCTTAGTAGCTACCATAGTATTGCTTATGTAATTTACAAATACATATGCATAATTATGTAATCCTAGAAATCGTCCTTCTCACTTTTGTTTTTTTTTTCTATAGCAATATTGTGATTTTGGAAATTTTTCAGATTTGGTAAAAGATTCCACTAAATAACAAAAATATTGGACTTTTAGAACGCACGTATTTGAAAGATAATTTTCGCATACACTGAAAACAAATGATCACTTTTCTAAAAGTTTATTTTGTAGTATTACGTTTACTTTCTTATAACAACAAGCACAGGGGAACTGGAATTTGTTCATGTTCATCATTAGTTAATGGATGTTTAAGGAGTTTACTGTATGTATGTATTATTAGAAAACTAAAAATATATATATATATATATAAGTATGTATGTTTTAATCTACAGATCTATGAATATCATCTCGGTGGCGAGTTGTTCTCTGGCGCAAAAAAAAAATTATAGAATTATGAAAATAATATCTGTACATACATTTTTGAGGTATATAACCGTGACCATATCATCAGGTGTACGTACTGTACTATAATATATATTTGATGTTTTTTTTTGTTTATAAAGCAGCATTTAAGATGTCATACTCTCACTTTCTCTTCCCGTCTCTTTCTGCCACCGATATTGCGACCTCTGTCTAACGTTAGATTTGTGTGTCACGCCATATTCTAACTAATATGTAGTACCCACTAGTTTTTACATACGTATAATGTGTATATGGTATTTAGGAAGTCTCTTGTTATATATGTATACATATAATCCAGATCTTGCATGATTTAGAATTATATATATATATACATATGTATATATATTATCCAAGAGGTTTGATTTCTCGCACAAATCCTTAAATTTGTGCAATCTTCTAATTATCTCAAAAAAAGCATGATTTACTCTAATCGTATATACATATATATACATACATATGTGTGTGTGTGTGTGTGTGCTTGTGTGCGTGTGTGTATGTGTGTGTTACCAAGTTAATTGGCCCTGCAGAAAAGGATCAGCCCGTATCCTTTCAAGCAATCGGGCAGTACTATCCCTAGCATTACGTATACCTACATTTGTGTGTCTATGTTTTTTTACTGAAGTTTTTTTCCTTTCTTTACTTTTCATTAGTTTTCTTACTGCTTCTCAAAATCTTATACGATTTTCAGCTTATTATTATTAAGTTAATGCTTTTAATAATACTTCAATATATGTATATGTATATATGTACATGGCCAAAGACAACAGGCGTGTGTGTGTGTGTGTGTGTATCCTCTTCTTTAACAATTAATAGTACTACTGCTTCTGTTGTCCATCGAAACGATCGGAATTGGAACGAAATCTAACCTTCAATTTTGATTGCATTGGGTTTATGCATATTTACACAGTGTTGAACGAAACACAAAACCAAATGAGGAATACCCCTACCAAAAAAAAATCGTATAGAATTAAACTAGGAAGTACCAAAATTAAGTGAGGGGAATGCAAATAATTGTCTCCGATACAATATAATTTTTATATTTCATTTACTTTCCAAGATATTGATAAAAAAAATTGTTTTTTTTTAAATGCTGACAGTGTTGAGAAATTATATATAAATGTATGTGTGTGTGTGTGTAGGTGTATGTGTGTGTTGCATGTATTTATATATATACATAATTATGTGTAGAGAGAGATATCACCCGCCACTGAGTTAAGTATTTGAAATTATCACGTTTCAATTGAGTTTTTTTTTGTTGTTTTGTTTTTTTATATCTTTTTTAGTTTTAACTCAACTCAAAAATGAGTAAACGCATCTTTTTAGTTAGGTATTTTTTTGTTTTCATTATTTGATTGATTTGGTGAGAAAATCATCTAACTTTAATAAATGGGCAAACATATATATAGATATATATGTACCGATATACGTTATATGCATGTATGTATGTATGTAATATATATACACATATGTGGTTGTTTTCGTTTTTTCTTTTAGTGGTAAACGCTTTTTTATGCTGAGAATGATGTGACATGATGTGAGAAATTTTCTTTCAAATTTTTTGTTTTGTTTTTTTTTTTATAAAATAATTCGTTTCTTAGTGTGTGTGTGTTTGTGTTTTGTTTGTTTGTTTTTTTCAGGAGAAACTTATTATGATTGAAGCACAAAATATATATAAGATTTGACGACAGATTAATGTCATTTTAATCTAACCATATTTACTTATTAAATATTATATTCTTAAAATAAAACTTATAAAAGGTTTCTTTGTGATTTTTTTGTTTTTTCTCCTTCAGTAATTCATGGAAATTTGATTACTTATTATTATTAAAAAAAAAATTAATTTTATAATTAATTATACATGTATAAATATATATATATATATGTGGGTCTACATATATGTATACATATTATATACACATGTAGTTGCCTTCTTGATTTTCCATTTTGTTTTTACCAATATATATACTTGGGTGTGTGTATATATATAAATATATATGTATATTCAACACTCGCAAGTTAACCTGATAATAGATTAACAAAACGATATTATTATAATTATTATTATTATTATTATTATTAATATTATTATTATTTATGATTCCTTGTGTTCGTGATGACCAACGATTAGGTTATAAATAGTGAAGAGTATTTTGTGTTTTACTGCTAAACCTATTGATTCTCGTCATCATCACCATCACCATCATCATCGTCATGTTGTTCATCAAGCTGCTGCTGATGCTGTTGCTGTTGTGCAGCGGCCGCTAATAACGCCGCCTTCTGCACCGCTTGTGCCTGCGCCTGCAGCGACGCTTGCATTGAGGGCGCTGACATGGCAATTTTCCCGCTTGTCTTGTACTCGGTCATTTCCTAATATATAACAAAGCAAAAATGTTTTTATTAGCATACAAATTTATGATATAATTACTGCGATCAAAAAAATGAGTGAAAGTGCCTAGTTGGGCAGGGTGTATTAAATCTTACTATGATCACGATTTATTGAGATTTATGAAGTTTTTCAAACAAATCAGTGATTTTTATTGCTAAACTTAATAGATACTAATCAGATCTGTTAAGCTCGCATACATTCTTTAGGGTAGGCCGAGTATTTTTTTAACTGATTTGTTTAACAAAAATAGACACTATGAGCTTGTTAACATTCAAGCAATTATAAATATTACAGTCATTTGTTAACGAGACTTTCAAGCCTTAAGTTTGTCTGTTGGGTGAATACCGCGTTGTATTACGTGGGAATGGTGGGTTCATATTTTGATAGGTTCCCAAGCGATTTTATTGAAATAGAATTCAAAAAGTCACTAGAGCAGTGTCAAACCGAAACCTCATACCCTAAATACTTCTCATAGACATCAAAAAGGTTCTTCAAAGGTAAGTAATTAACTTTCGGCCAAGTTTTGCAAGCAAATTTATTGAATTTTTGTCTAATTGGATAAACCAAACTATAATTTAAATTGAGCAGTGGCAATCTAAACCAAGGATGTCATTTTAAATAAGAAATAAATCGTCTGTTTTTGAATATATAGCTTACAATAGTAACAAATTTAATGCCAACTTTGAACGCAGCAGTTTGTACTCTCACTCTCTTCTTTTCTCTTTCTATTTGTCTGTCTTTCTCTTACCCTTTCATATCGTGCCTTATCCCGCTCGGCCATCGATTCGTACTTTTGCTTAACTTCCGGATCGACATCGGACCATTTGCGGCCAAGCTCTTTGGCAATATCACCAACACCGAATTCGGGATTAAGAGCCTTCACTTTATTTCTTTCATCATTGCAGAACCAGAAGAACGCAGACCTAAAATAAACAAGCAAATAGAGCGAAAAGGTTAATCAAAATGTTATTCTATTTAAGAATTTATAAAGAAATTAAAGATTGTTAAATGAAACAGGTAATGGTAATGTTAGTAGATGGATTTGCGCTACGAACTCACAATGAACGTTTTGGCGCATTTGGGTCCTTGATCTGTTTTCTTTTCTTGCCACGCCCAACGACAGCACCTTTGGGTGGTACATAATTCTGCATTTCCTGCTCGTATCGCTGCTTGTCTTTTTCAGCCATTTCATGGAAGCGTTTCTTCTCCTTGTCGACCATTGTCTATAGAATTTTCAATGAAGAAATTTTGAATTATTATCGGTTTTGTGCCTTAATTGATTTGTTAACTTTACCTTCCATCGTTCAGCACATTTTCGCGAGAATTCCGCAAATATCACCGTCTCATCGGGATGCTTCTTTTTGTGCTCCTCTCTGCATGTTTGTACAAAGTATGCATAGGCGGTCATTCGGCCTCTGGGTTTCGCATCAGCTTTACCTCTAACCATGGGACTCTGTGTCGAATTAAAACGAAATGATACCAATTAATCATAATTACTTAAACATTTCTTTAGAGGATTAGAATGGTAGAGTTACTTACACCGGCTGAGTTGATGACATTTTGTTGCTGTTGCTGTTGTTGCATTTGTTGTTGCTGTTGTTGTTGCTGCTGTTGTTGTTGCTGCTGCTGTTGTTGCTGCTGCTGCTGTTGCTGCTGTTGTTGCTGCTGCTGCTGTTGCTGCAATTGTGCAGCTGTGTTGGCATCCACCTGTCCCTGATTGGCAGCCGAATACCACCATTGAGAGCCAGGAACTGCAGCGGCTGCAGCGGCTTGTGCCATATTTAGACGATAATCATAGCCGGTTGTTGCCGCATTTGAGGTGGCAACAACTTGTGCCATTGTCGTTGCTGGATTGGGGAAACTGCTGGCCATTTTATATGTAAATAGCTGTTGTGTACCAACACCGGCTGTGGTATTCGAGCTATTTTGATGCGCCTGTTGTTGATTCTGTTGGACAACAACTTGATGTTGTTGCAATTGCTGTTGTTGTACGGCAGCCGCTTGTTGTTGTTGCTGCGCAGCCAGTTGCTGCTGATAGTGTTGAATTGTTTGCTAATCAATCAATAGTTTCGTTGTTGTGGTTGTTGTTGTTGTTATGATTGTGTATATATGTATCATGTTTATGTTTATTTATATATATATATTTATGTGATTTGTGTGCATAGGTAAGTTAAGGGGTTAAGTGGGTTTCAGAAATTTTGAAACTCGATTTTTTTTTTTTTTGCTTATAAATTAATTCAATATGTTTACTATATTCTCCCAAAATTTGGAGCCGATCCGAGTAAAATTGTAAGAGATAGAGCCTTCGGAAGTTCCGCTCATTAGAGTATTTCCTCATGAAGCGGCGCAATTAATCCCGTTTTTCTCGAAACCGTGTTTTTGAAGCTATTTGACACGATTGCTCGAACAGTTTTGAACCGATTGTTTTCAAATTTTGAACACTTATTCAATATGACCTCGTGACAAATCTGAACGAAGGATTTTTTTTTTTTCAACATTTACTATTTTTTAAGGACATTTGAAGTTCAAAATTTCGTCAAAAAAAATTCAAAACGCTGTCAAATATTCAATTTTCAATATTTTGGATTTTCCTTCGTTCAGATTCAGGGCTGAAGTGTTTACTAACAGAAAAAATTTTTTTTTTGAATTTCAGATGATCCGTTCTCCTCAAATCGTGTCAAACACGAGGGTCCTTTTTTTTTTAGTGTTCCAGGACATTGGCTCCCGTCGGCTCAATTTTAAAAATTTTTTTATGAAACCAATTTTAACGTACAAAGGAAATGTCAATCTTGTTATCTGTTTTTTGTTCTAATAAAATATCTCACTGCAAACACCCAAAAAAAATGTTTGAAAAAGTGCTTAGTTTCAGCCTCTGAACACCACTTAACCCCTTAACAATGACTGGATGCGAGGCAAAGCTAAGTGAGTTCCTTCATTTTTATATAATCATTTATTTTAGCAACTATAATATAGTAGCAACAACCTCTTAGAATGGCATCGCATACCAATCATCTCGCAAAATTCAAAAACATTTTTTTAACTAATTGTTGCACTGGGTTCGATTAGCTTTTGAAAATAATCGAAAAAAATACTAACATTGCAATCGAAACTGTCTAACAAAAGTTGTTGCTCTTAAATTTCCTTTCAATAAAAAATATTCAAACATTTTGATTTTTGCTAATCCCAATAACGAACAGTCGATCCCTAAAAACAATATATCGATATCGATACAAGAACCAATCGGAATTCCAATATCAGCAATCCGAATTAAATTGCTAAACAAATGAATCAAAATATATGTATTTAAATGCAGAAACAAAACTGACCTAGCTTGTGTTATAATTATATGTACTACATTGTATACGCTTTAGATGTGGCTAATTAATTAACGGATAATCTCATTTTAATTGTCGACGTAACGTGTGCGAAGAAATTAAAGAGAGCGAGAGCGAGAGCGAGGGAGAGTGAAAGAGAAGTCGCAAGATCATGCAAAGTTATCATTGGCGTTTGGCGCCAAAAACGATCAGCTCTTGCTCACTAATGCATACAAATAAAAATACACACATACGCAAACGCACATTCATATTAATGTACAATGTACATACATACAGTTGCGAGCAAAAAAATAGTAGTGGTTGATATCGTCAACATTTTGGTCGTGGTTTCGCATGATACCAGTCTGATTTGCTCATAACTCAAATTTATTTTGATTATTTTATTTATGTATTACATGTCTAATTAGTTTAAACGACTCTTTAACCTTTTTCCACTTTACAAATTTAGTTTTAAGTCGAAAAGACCAATTTCGGGCGAGCAAAATAATAGGAGTGGCGACGCTGGAAACGCAAAAAACGCAAATCTTAAGCGTTTTAACCAAATTTTGTGCAGGCTATTTAGAATTTTTAGAGATTACAATACAAATTTTACTATATCTTTATTATTAAGTAGCTTTAACAGGCAGGGATAAGCGCACTTTCCTTTAAAAAAGGATTTAGGAAAAGGAAATCCAAATCCTCGTTTCCGAGGACAGAACTTCTGCAAAATGCCAACAATATGAATGTTCCTCCAAACCTGACTTTAAATTCCCAATATGAGATAGAAACTAGCGGGCAAACGCGAAAAATGTAAAAGAAATTATAAAAAATTGCAACGGAAACATTAAATCCTCATCCTTTGGGATCCACTAGGATGACTCAGGAAGCACTGGAAGTGTCGTGGAAGGTTTGGTCAGAATCGCTAATGTTAAAGGAAGATATTTTTACTATTTGTAGCATACGGAAATCTCCCAATATAATATTAAAGACCATAAACCAACGAACTGAGTATTTTATAATTAACCTAAATTACCCAGTACCGGCCAGGAGTGGAGTAGCCCATGAAACAGTGGTCAGTTGGGTCCAGAATTGGACTGCTCTTATGCAAGGGATCACGGTTATAGGTTAAATGACCAAAATACCCCGAAAGGTGCCCTAACACAATAAACAGATGAATAATATCTTAAGACGCATTGTTATGGCCTGAATATACATTTCCTACTTTGGAGCATGGTGTATATATCGTGTCCTAGATGTCCAAGATCAAGATGAATACTTTCAAATCATGTATAAATCATTTGTACTCTATACCAGGGATGAGATTCCTCATTTTGGGGTATAAGAACAAGATTACGAACCCAAACATACAGCAAGTTGTGGAAAAATTTCTAATAGAAGACAAGAGTTGAACTAATGAAGTGACCCTCGCAGGCTCCTAATGTGCCCCCAATTTTAAATTTGTGTTCCGATACATAGATTAGTGTGTCTACTGCAAATCCAACAACCAAATAAGATCGTTGGAGTAATGTAGACCGCTAATGGATGGCTATTGCTTGTTTAAAAAGCTAATCCTTAGTAGAGTCCATGTGATGGGGCCGTTCACTTGTAATTGCCACCGAAGATCATCCAACTTAACCTTAATTGGTTAAAATTTACCGGATCTTACATTTAAAAAAGTTTTCTTGTGATAAAAGTTCCAAATTGTTGTGTCATTGAAATTTAAAAAATTCACTACTATTATTTTGCTCGTTAAGAAAAAGGATTTATTTCTTAAAAGTGTCAAATTTTCGAAAAAGGATAAAGGACCCCTGGGTTTTTTTTCTGAAACTTAACAATTACGACCTCATAAACAAATCTGCATCAAAAAACCTCAAAATATTGAATAATATATATTATTTTCTATATGTTTAATAAATATAAAATAGCCACTACTATTTTTTTGCTCGCAGCTGTATATTAGTGAATTGACGCATGAGCAAATGCTCAAAATGGTTGGAGCAGCAACATCTGCGGCACATGTTTCATTTCTCAATGGTTCCATTCAGATTTAACAATACTCAAACCACGTTATGTTTTTCTTATTAGCAATTCTTGCCAGCGATATATAAACAAGCTGTTATGCATATGCGTATACATGTGTATGCAATGCATGTGTATATGTGTGTGTATGAATGAACAATAGCAAAAGAAGTATAAACAAAAACAATGCATTGTTTTGCTAATGCTAGTCAGCTGTTTGCGATTTGATTGTACCCAAAGCATTTTCATTGAAACGCAACAACTGGGAATGGGTTTCATAAAGTCACGTTTATTATAAAGAGCAGGTTCATTCAGTTCATGAACCAGTTTATCGACTCCTCCTTTAGTTTCTTTGTACCAGGGGTGTCTTAACTATTCATGCCAAAAAAAAAAAAAAAAAACAAGAGCAACACTGACAATATACAAACAAATAATGCTCAAACATGGGTATATATTTAACCAATTTGAAAACTTTCTGTAAAGTACATTATAAAATAAAATATTTATTTGTAATATAATTATATCTGAATGTATGTTCTTCGAGCGTATACTTGTAAAAATTAAATGTATGTATATACATAACTCAAAACAAAATGGTTGTACAATGAGAGAAGAGAACTGACAAAGCATTTCGAGTTTATGCACACATACACACTTATTCTCATATGTATGCTCATGTATATGCACGTACATACAAAGTAGTAGTAGTTTCAGTTGTCTTCTCAGCGAGAGTCGCACAAAAGTAAAGAGAATTCGCATGGGGCACATGTACATACATATAAATATGTATATACAAGTGTACGTACATTAATATACTATACAGCCAATTTGAGATTACGCAAGCTGTGATGTTGTGTACATATTTTAGTTTTCATAGGTACATACATTCATATGTTTATAGAAGATGTTCATCGCTTCATAAGAGACAAGTTATGTACGAATAACATATGTATATGTACACAGAAACACACATACATACGTTTGTATATGTGTATGGCTCATGCACACTCACACAAGTTTATAGTTTGTTTGTGTCTGTGTAGCATTTTAAATATCGAGGCACATGTCATTTCCAATTTTATATTGTTAAATATACTTTTGTATGTATGAAAATACAGAGAATGGCTTGTATGCAATTTCGAATGTGTTCTAAATTAACAACACCGTAAACTGAACATGTGTGCGTAAGGAGTTCATGTACATACATACATACAATACATAGGTAAACATAGAAGAAACAAAATAAAATAAAAAATGGCGACCATAGATGCGCACGCAAAATAAAATTTTGCCTTTTAGTATTTATGTATGTACATGTGTTTTCATGGCGTCGCTGTTCATACGTACATACTATCTGATGAAAGTATGTAATTAGTACATGTCTTCAGTTTATCTCTTTAAATGTGTTCGTTTCCCAAAACTTCGCAAAATGTACAACGCACGCACTAACACACACACGCAGGGACACAATCATACATACTATGTATGTATGCAGTGTGGATCCAGCTTGGCCATTGTAAAATTTCCATACTCTCTCATGCGACGCATATGTATAAAAATACACACACTAAAAAACACACAAACACACATGCAATGTGTATATACAATTTAATGTAGTGCGTGTTTGCCAATTCTAATTTGTTGTTGGCGGGAAAAATCTTTAAATGCCTTGCAACTAAAACTATCAAATCCAATAAAATCCAGAATTAAGTTGGTGCGAAGAGATGTTTGTATGTACATGTTTTTGTATGTATGTTTGTTCTGTATGTATATATGTATGTTTGTGCGCTTATGCTTACCTGTATTTGATGAAAATGTTCCATGGTTTTAGCCGATTTCTGCAAGAATTTATCGTAGTATCTCGTTAGAGAGTTTTCAAATTCGAGTGAATTTGATGGTATATGCACTACTCCTTGTGGCACTTCAGGCAAACACACACACCACAAAACTCCAATGGATAAAAAAAGTTGTAAGCAATTTCCAACTAGCATTCGTTTATTCTATATATATGTAGAATGTTCGTAATATTGATTATTATACATACATATGCATGTATGTATGTATGTATGGACGACGGAGGAACAGACGCCACACGATTATTTAAAAATGTTACCGATTCTTACGGCGGAATCGGCGTAACAGCGAACGTAACGCAACGCGAGTTTAATGAAGTTTGTGCTTCTGTTTGTTGTTTTTGTTCTTGCTTTTGTTGTTGTTTGTTTTTAGTTAGTAAAAAATAAACAAACGACGCCACTTGCAAACGCAGCTTGCTTTATTGCAGTAAATGTGTGTTTTTGTTGGTATCAATGCGGAAAAGATGAGGTTCGCGCGCCGCTCGCTTGATTGAAAACACACACAGAGAGAGTACCAACAACGAATGCAAAGGCTATTGAATTGAATAGCCGTCTCTGCCTTACTGTGCTTCATAGCCCAGCCTGGGCTAGCGCCAGACTTCTGTATGCGTTGACTGCGCAAGTGTGTGTTGTGTGTGTGCGTGTTCGTGTGAGAGAGTGTGAGAGCAAGAGAGCGCAATAAGCAAAACGTGAGCGGCGGGCGGCATGCTCTTGCTCAGAGTACAGTTTACTGAGCGCACTTTCTCTCCTGCTGCCCAATGAGTGTTCAGTTTTGAGTGTGTGTGTGCATATGTGTGTGTGTATACACGTGGTGGAGGGAAACAGGCCTTATAACATTTTTGGCTTGTTACTTTTTATACAAAGGCTCATACAAACATATGAAAATATGTATGTACATTGGTTCTACACTTAAGTAAATGTACATATGTATGTACATACATGTATTATTTTTGGGAGTAGCTCATAGAAACATATGTATGTACTCTATGTACACATGCAAGTTTATAGAAATAATTTCATTTACTCTTGTGATCTTCTAATCATTGGTACAAACATTCAGTTGTATGTATGTACATCTGCATAGAATTATTTACCCATAAACTTTCCATACAGCATTTAAGCAACAACAAATAAATACCGTCAAAACGCACAAGCAAATAAGCCCAAAGGGTACGGACATACAAACATCCGTACACACTAACAAACTACTATATATACATACACAATAAATGCATATGTATATGTAAGTTAATATAAAAAAAATATGTACATGTGTATAGATGAACATGTACATTTAAATGTACATACACAACTTTGTATGTTTGTATGCATCCCCCATTCCATTCCAACAACACACTCTCTCAATTTTTGTGAATGTGTGCGTTTGTTTTCGCCTCAACACAAATACAAAAAAAATGCATGTATTGTATATGATACACACACAATGATATACTCGCTACATACACATGTTTCATTTTGCGTTCCTCGTCTGACTGTACTTCCCAACTCTCTCAATTTTTAAAGAGAGGGACATTGTTGGAATAATGCAGCTGTGTGTAAACGTGTGTTAGTGAGGTCAGAAATACCCAACACACAAATTTTCTTCGATTTTATTTGATCATCGCAAGGGTGTTTTTCAAAAACTAAATATGTATACATAAATATATATTTAAATTTGTGCAATTTTATATAAAAAAGTTTGTAAAATTTTCAAAATATTTCAGCATTTTATATATTTCTGTTAAAAAATAAATTCAAAGACGCATGCGAAATGTTATTTCAGTTTATTTTCAGTTTTGTTTAAATACATTAACGACTAAAAGCATTCGATTGTCGTAAACTTATCGAAACATGTAGGTGAATATGAGAAAATACAACCCGGCTGTCACTGCTAGGGATGCAATTTTACATATTGAACAGAACTTTTCAGTTCCTTGATGTTAGTACTAATTTTGCTAGCTTTTTACAACTTATATATAAATTGTACATTTTAAGTAATAGTAATAAATGCTATTTTGCAATTTAGGAACGAATTTGATATGATTTTTACTTGTTTGTTATCGTTGCAGCCCTGTTTCGCTCTAATCGTTCCACACACTTACCAGCCGTCATCTGTTCGCATGAATGTATTGATATGTTTTGTGTGTTTGTGTGCATGTGTGTATACAATGTGTTAATATAAACTGTCGGCATTAGAAGTGAACAATTGTTTTTGTTTTTCTTTCTTTTCATTTTGTTTAATAAAGCAAAACCAAACGGTATTAGAAATGGCAAACAAAACTGAAATTCCACTACCATCGGAGGATCTTGACTGGGTGCAATTGCGCCAGGATTTGGGACCCGTTGTCGAGGTGGAAACTACAAAGGAGAAACTATTGCGCAAAATAAACGAGAACCCTTTGGTGCCAATTGGTATGTGCGCGCGAATACTAGAATGTTATGAATGTGTTATGTAAACAGAAAACACGTAAAAATTATTATTTTTTTCATCACACACAGGCTGCCTGGCGACAACAGCGGCATTAACAGCTGGCCTCTACAACTTTCGCACCGGCAACCGCAAAATGTCACAAGTCATGATGCGCACTCGAATTGCGGCCCAGGGATTCACAGTCCTTGCGCTAATTGTGGGCGTGGTCATGACATATGGGGACAAAAAATAAACAATAACAAAGAATACTTATATCAGTTATACTTGTTAATGTAGCGTAAATTAAACGATACTACTCGGAGCTTCTATCTTAGCTTGTACCAAATGTGACATTTGTTTTTTTTTTAGTCCCTGTACTTGGTAGTTTTGTTGGCTTTTTAATAATATGTAGTTATATGCTTTTAAACAAAATTAGTGGCGTTTTCTTGCTTACATTTAAGAAATAATAGTCATGTCTTACATAATTTGAGACATAATCCATCTTACTGCTTTGTACCGCCTGAGCGTTGATCAGTCGCAAAGGTCTGTGAGTTTCGGGTATAAAATTCAAAATGATAACCGTTTTTTTTAATAAACTTTTTAATTATTTTCTATCGCTATGAGTTATCACCGATAGTGACGAAAGATATGGCTCATACAAAATTCAGAGTTCTGAGGTTACAATAATTTCATAGAAGCATATAACGGTGGCATAATCACATTTGGTACATTATTAGCATGGGTACACTAATACTCTTGTACCGTAAGATCACTTGGGACGTGAAGTAGACTTGTTATTTCATACGGTAAGGTCATGTGGGACGTGGGTACACTTGTGCTGTTAGTACGTGTGAGTCGTTGGTACGTTTAAGCCGTGGGTACATATCTACCTAAGGTACATTTGTACCTAAGATATATTTTTTTATGTTTGATGAATAAATAATTAAGTTTGTCAAGAAATTAGACCTTTCATTTATTTATTGTTTTGCTTGTATAAAACTGAATGTTCATCGTCTGAATTTAAGTACTTTCAAGGCATTCAAACAAGACTTGTTGCTAATGAAATCGAGTAGGTTCAAGGTAAGTTTGGTGTTCATGCTCAAAACATAACAAGACTTTGAGATGGGTCGCTAACTATGCAAATTTATGCATGAATTTACATGTTTGGCTATGTAATTATAACAAAAACTGTACACTTGGTACACTTAAATTATAAATACGGTACATTGTATTTTTAAACGACTTGAAGTGTGATAAGGACCGAAATACTAGTATAAGGATGGTTTTAAGTCCATTTTAGAACAAAATCGATGTCAAAATTAAAAATGTCTTCCTTTAAAAGAGCTATGAAAAAAATTAATATTCTTTTATTGGTAATTGGTAATTCTTTTTATATAAAGTTGCGAAGTAAGTTAAGCATAAAGGTGTGTGTATGTGGTACTCATATGTGTATTGAATGGGTGTGGCTAAAAGTTAATGGGGGTGCTACTTTCCACCCACATTTATGGGGAAGTTGGATGTAGTTGAATGCGCGCGCAGACTTCTCGGGACTTTTGTGCATATGGACTTTGTGTGGAGTACTCAGTTCAAGGTAGTGTTTCATCGGTATAGGACGCTATTGAATTAAGGTTTGACAATGTTTTGACTAAAGTTAATGACTATAAAAAAAAAATCGTATAGACAGCGATTTCACACAAAGCAACGCAATTTAAATATGAAAATTAAAAACACAACTTTAAGTGTTAAAAAATAGTTCAAATTAAAGAATACTTGGGGTTCAAGAAACAATATATACAAAGTACTATATAGGCATGCAGATTTATAAGTGCAGTTAAGGAATTGACCTGATTTGGTTTTTTAATTGGAATTTTATTGAAATATTTTTTGTTTTGTTGAATTCTTTGTGGAAAAATCAACCCCCAAATAACGGTTTGTTGTGGAAATCTGTGGAAAGGAGTTGGGGAAATTTTGTATATATGCACTAGTGTTGGCATTTTGGCCAATTTGTAGTTAAACATATGTTTTTTTTTCATTGAAATGCTAGAAATTTGCGTGTGGCGCACAATGCGCACACCGTTAGTTCCGCATTAGGTTGCTTAAGTAAAAAAAGGCTAATGAATAAATGAGTGCAGTGGTTTTATAGCTGATTTAGAGGTTTTATTTACCCATAATCAACTTTAAGCTAAAAATGCAACTAGTAAATAGCTTTAAGCCAATAATGTTTTTAAGTTAGAATCCGGTTATAACGACGCTCAAGGGACCGACGCTTTTACGTCGTTATACCCGGTAAACGCTTTAACCGAAAGAAGACCAACGGAGACCAAGGAGACGTGAACCAAAAAGTCATACAATTTTCGTCGTACGGACGGACGCTTTAAGCGGAGTCGGTATAACCGGTTTCTACTGTAATTAAATTGAGCTTGTTTAGCTAGTTGTTCATCTACTTTATTTTAAATCTATTTAGCTGTTGCTGTTTAGCTCTTTGTGGCTGATTTGGCCTTTTTATACCCGCCTTTTAGCCCTTTTAACAAAATTTAGCCTTTTTCAGACCTTGAAATGAATATGATACTGGGTAACTGCGTGGGAAGCTGCGATCAGCTGGCTGGTCCGCCACCAGATTTCATACTATCGATGCCACCGCCACCGCTGCCCTCGTTTCTCATCTCGAAGCCGAGGAACATTGATGTGCTGCTGCCCTCGAACGAATCGCAGCCCTGTTTTGCGGCCTTCATGTGCGGCCAGGGCCAAAATGGCCATAATGATAGCGGGAACGAGCTAATGGAATTGGTTCGCAGCGATACAAAGAGTTTGGAGAACGTTTGGTTCTTTGTCTCCTCGTGTATTGGCATCTTTGTGCTCGGCTGTTTTCTCGCTCTCATTGTCATACGCTGCAGAGAGTAAGCTCAAAAGTCTTGGTTTTTTTAGCGGGGTTTTTTAATCAAATTTTTCTTATTTCTTTTAGCACTTTCTTCTCCTATCACGATGCGAACATAAAGCAGACTGCGATCAATGCCTTGGGCGAGGCAACCAAATCGAATGCGTTTACTTCCGGTGGAATTTTATATCCGTGCGCTACGGCCAATAGTCGTGATCTGTTGCAGAGCCAGTTGGTTAACGACAGCCGGCTGCTTTGGGCCACGTTAACACCGCACGGCACACGACATTTCATAATCGAGAACTCCCAGGATGGGCACTACGAGTCGGTCGATTATCGCAGCAAGGCACACAATCAAGTATTCCGCGGCTATGCCAAGCAATCGCAATCCTTTGTGAAGGTAAGCCAGACTGTTAAAGACCCAGTAATGGACCCAGGGGAGTAGTGTAGTTGAAAATATATACCAAATTTGGTGTCTCTAGCTTTAAAGGTTTCTGAGTTATAGCTGTTTAAAGCTTGTCTGTAGATAGTCTACAAACAGCTATAACTTTTACACCTTAAAGGCTAGAGCCACCCCATTTAGCATGAATGTTGATCAGGAACCAAAGTACCTTACTGGATAGCAGTTACCTTCTTTGTCCCATTGTATAATCTTTTTTAAGAAACATTTCAAAGTCCCACAGAAACATATACTCTCGCTTAACTTTAAGTACAAGGCTACACGCAGATCGGCTTAAAATCTTTTTCTCTACCTTTGCAGTCTTTTGATAACAACGGCTTTGTTGACTACGACTATGAGGATCCCACACCATTGATGGACTCCTATCACGATGACATGGACTCGGGCTACCAGGAGCCACATGAGGTGACCGGTACACTGAAACGCTCACCACTACGCACACTGGGCACATCAACGGCCTCGTCATCGCCCATGGGTCCAGAAATGCCAACCACTTACAATCCGAATGTGGGTAGTTCCAGTCAGGCCAACAATCTGGCTGGAAACTCGCTATCAATTAGCCGTAAGACGACACTATCGCGACGCATTAGCGATGCATCATCCCATAATGGTACATCGATGTAATCAAGTTATGTAAATTAAGCCATGGATTAATTGACACAACACAAAAAAAAAAAAACTGGAAACTATGAAAATGGAGTGAAAGAAAATCGAGTGAAAGTCAAAGATGTTGGTCGTCCATAAATCAAAAGATAAACTACTCCTATAATTATGCAGTATTTATAAACAATTTATGTAGCTTATAAGGAATCTGCAAATAGAGTTTGCATGTTTAGTATAAGTTTAGTGTAGAGTTGGCAAGCTATCGATAAGAAACGGAATAATCAATTCAATCGTTGAGCAATAATCGTTTTGAAGCTAAATGATATCGATTAATCGACCGTCTGAAAGAAAATATCGTTTTCATCGAAAATTTAAAGAAACAATCGATACGATATTTTCGATATTTTCAAACTTACAACTTTATTCTAATTAAGAAAACCTTTTAAAGCCGATTTTAGTTATTTATTTTAAGTTAATTATAAAAATCGCTCAGTACATCAATTAAACAAAAAAAAAAAAAACTTAAACAATTACCTTGTTTTAAAGGCTTAAGAAATAATTTGTGCGTTGATAAAAAAAAGTAAAAAAAATTTTAATTCTTCTTTGAGTTTTTTTTGTTAATTAAACTATCGATAATGAAGCACAAAAAGCATAAATTCGATACCTCGATAGCTTGCTAGCTCTAGCATAGAGTACAGCGATGGCTCACAAAGCTCAGACCGTTATGTTCCCCCAGCATTTAATAGAAATTTAGTTGACTGATCCGTAACGCTATCAAACAAATTTCTGATTCATCGCTGGCTATAGAGTTGTGCTAATTTCAATATAACTGACCGAATTCTACTAAATAGTTTTCAATTGCTATAATTAATACGTACTTAAATACATACTACACACTATATAATAACGGCATCTCTCAATCTGAACCAGATTAACTGTTGTACACAACTTTGTAGCACAATATCGATATCCATATGATAAGTTTGTTTAATGGTAAACAAATCTACAAAATTATTGAATAAAATCGTAACTTTTTTTTGTTTTTCCAAATGTCGACTTGCAGTTATTATTAATTTTATTTTACATTGCAATTTTAACAACTTATGCATAAGTTAATATTTAATTAATTATTAAAAATTGTTTTTTTTTGTGTTTTTTTCTTTCTCTCTTTTATGTTAAACATGTCCCATAAAAAATAAATAATTATAACGAACGTCACATAAATTAAATTTTCGATACTTTTTGTGAAAAGAAAAAAAAAATTGCAGTCAAGTGTGCTCGACTTGTAGATGCCCCGTACGCAGTTGAAGTTACACAGTTTTATGTACAAAAAGATTTGGCAGGAAGAGAGTGGAAATCGCAGTTATGGACAGTAAGACGGACAGCAGCGAAATTTACATGCAGTTGGGTAAAAGAGACTGGTACAGGGTATCAGAATGAACTAATCGTTAAGGGTATGCCATAAACGGACTATGAGTTGCTTTAGATTCATTTCGTACAGTGATGCGTACAAACAGCTGCTAGAATTTCACAGCTAATCAGGTTCGATCGTTGAAACTTCTGTTCAACCGCTTTAAATCTTAGTCCGTCGCTGGCAACCCCTTAGTGCCTCGATTTCTAGCAACTTAATATACTCTTGATCCAATCATGTAGATGCACCTCAATGACATTAACCTGATTGTAGTTCTTCAAATGGAACTGATTGAATGCCGTGGTCAGATGCATCACGGCGGACACAAAGTCGCTTAGCCGCAGTGTGCCGTCCTTGCGTATATATCGCTGGATCAGACAGTTCATGATGTCGGTACTCAGCTGGAAACCAATGTCGTACAAAGCATCACGTAAACGCTCGGCACGCAAAATGCCCGCCTTCTCCTTGGTGTACATTTTGAAGACACCTTGCCATGATTTCAGATTGACCATAAACGTTTTGAACTGCTGGAAAGTGATGCGGCCGTTGCCAGTTTTATCCTGCAAAGCGATTACCTGACGACATATATCGATGTTGGCACAACCCTTGATATAATCGTTGGGCAGACACGCCTCCAACAGTTCGTGCAGCTCAAAGCAATTGATCGTCTTATTCTCATCTGCCAACTGCATGTAGACCGGTTCGTACTGGCAAACACTTTTGATTTTCTGCACATTATCATCGCTTTTGAGCGCCGGGAATGGATCGAGTAGTATCATCGTTTGTGTTTCCAGACAGGACAATCGAAATGCCGATGTGCCCAGAATACGAATTGTAAATTGTGCCTCCTCAGCGGGCTCGTATGTCGTTGGCATGAGCACATAGAGACCCACATCCAACTGTGTATGGTAGCTAACATGTCGGGTATTTCCATAGTCAGAGTTCAAGTAGCTCACGTGATTCTTAAAGAAATCCTTTTGCAGGCACTCGTTCAGACTGTACTCACGATTCCACATGTACATCGTGAAACCGATCACTTTCGGTTCGACAGCTGTATGTTGATTTAATGCTATCACTATATCCTGTTTCTCCTGTATCGATATCATTAGCTGTGGATTTATGTGAAACGATTCGTGATTGCGACAACCGCCTGCAGTTACGCCCCTTTTCCACTGACCCTGATACATTTTCATTTTCCAATGTAAGGGTCGTCCCTTAAGCATTTCCTCGCCACTTGCCGTATCCGAGTCCAAGTACACAATCTCCAGTGTTGTGAATGTTTGCACAAAATCATAGAAAGATATCCAAAACTCTCCCAACTCCAGTTGAGCCAAGAGACGACCACGTTCCGTGGACGAGACGCGTTCCCAGCTCTTGGACATTGGCGACCAATCGCCAGTGAAATTTGTCTTATCTCCGAAGGGCTTCGACGAAAATGTGTCCTTGATTCGTATCAACTGCACAGAGTCTCCCATAACCGTCTCCACTTTGTCCAGGCAGGAGAGTCTGTAAAAAGGAAAGGCGTTAAAAGATATGCGCAAGAGTTTTATTGAAGGTATAGCAGTTGTGCCGAATTTAAGGTTTAGTTTATTTTTATATGAAACGCTATTCCAGCGAACCGACTGCAAAATTCCGCTTAATCTACAAAGTTTTCTATATTTATTCCATATTAACGATCTATTGTTTACAATTATAGTTAGAGTGCCATGTTCTGAATGTAATATGTGGGTTTTGTTTAGATATCTGAGGTTGTTTATGCAAATCACTGCATAAGCACCGATTGTTTCTAAGTATATGTTATATTTATTTGATACCTACCTAATCACATATCAATCAATTTTTTAGACAAATCAATAAACTAGCATGAAAGACTACAGTCTGGTGTCCTCAGTCCAAATCCGATCTAGTTTACATTTTTCAAAAAAGTAAGCAAAGTAACCAACTTTTTACCAATTTGATCTATGGCAGCTATATCTTATAGCCTTTCAATCCAGCTAGGATACTACTAACTAATACTTTTAAATAAACTGCATCTGCCTGACGTGTAAGCGAACTTTCATTGCAATTTTAGTGGTACTAGATCGTATAATTTCTGAGATCCAGGTGTTCGGATGGACGGACAAACAGTTGGACTGACTTGTATGGCTACATCGTCCCGTATGTTGATGCAGATCAGGCTTACATAAGCGTCATAGGCTCCTTCCGCCTGTAATGCGCTGTTTTTGTCAAGAATCTTATTAGACACCTATTTCCCTTTATATTACCGGATATTAAAAATAAATTTACAGAAGAATTGGTACATTTTTCATGAATTTGGTACCGTTTAAAATAAAACAGTGTAGCATTTTGGTTAAATGTTGAAAAAAGACCTCAAACTCGGGACAGGTGTGACGTAGCAACACTCACCTGTAGTTGACGTTCAGCAGAATGCCATTTGGCAGTCTTTCCGTGGTGTTTTTCTTCTGCACCGTCGCATTCTTTACGCCAATGCAGGTGACAATACACGTTGTGGCCAGATGATCCTTTAATGTTTGTGGCCTAATGCTGTCGGCCACAATGGGCATGCACTTGACCACACCACCGAGTAGATCGGTCAGACCATCTGAACGTGTTCCATATTTGAGAGCCTCATACGAGCCATGCAATTTGGCGATTGCTTTCTCCAGCAGCGCGGCCCAAAAGCAATTCGATGTCTGCGGCTGCATGAAGGCCAAACGTCCATTGATGGTGGGCAGACGATCATCAACGAGGACCTCAACCCATTCGCCGCACCACCACAGGCGAAAGCGATAGATACCCAGTGATTTGTCCAGTCCCTGATCGGCGGGCACAACACGATAAAAAAGATTGCGCAGTGAGTATAAAACGCCCAGGCACGAGACCAGCCAGCGATCACCCATTTTCCCTGGAATCACATCGAATTCAGCGTTCTCATTAAGGAACGAGGCCTGTGGATTGTTAAGCTCTGCGATGCGTTTCCACTGGAAGGTGAACGGTGGTGTTTGATAATAAAACACAGACGATTGAATGGCTGGAAAGTCAACATCTTCCCACTGTTGATTTCGTGTTCTGCATTCACTGATTATTCGCTCGTATTTTGATGCCATTATTCGTTGAGATTTGTTTTGTTATTGTTTTTTTAATTACGTCGATTTTACATCACTTCTAATTTATTTAATATTTAACGCGTTTTGTTTTACTCAACTCGGCTAATTTTAAGTTTTAAGCTTTGCTTTTTTGAAGTGAAAGTTAATTTGTTGCTGTCTGCCAACAAATCTAAGCCATTTCTTTCGCCCAGTGTGACCAGCTGCGCCAAACACACAAAATCCACGCTCAGCGCTTACATTGCTCAAAGTCGCGCTTGCGCCGCTGCCACTGCGACTGCCGCCGCCGTCGTCGCCGCTGCCGAAAGTGCGCAAAGTGAATTAATGAATGGGAATTTTAAGTGGGTCGTTAAACAAGTTGTAAAAATTCATTCATGTAAAAATGGGCTACCCAAAAAAAAAAAAAGGAAAACAAAACTTGTACAAAAAGGACTTGGCTAAAAGTTTGTTAAAGGCTGAGCAACTTTGTTAGGCTGTCTAAAACTAGTTGCCCAGCAAAAAACGAGCAAGGCAACTGTTAAATACCCTGTAGTTATTGTGTTAGGGAGTTATATATGGTTACGATACTACAAAACATAATTAGTATGAAGAAAGTTCAATAAAATGTAGGAAATGGGTTAAAATATTAATAATTTTCTTATTAAATTATTCAGAGAATTTCCAGAGTTACAAAGTTTTTTAAAACATATTTTAAGACAGCTGTCTTGTAGTATTTACCTCTTAAAACTGATCACACAGATTTGGTTATACAAACCTAGTCGACCCTTGCACTCTGCTTAGCTACAGGGTCTAAGTCCAGCCAACTGACATGCATTCTAAATTGATTGCACTACTGTAAGCTCAAAGACCGGCGATGACAGCACTTCTAAATGGTTCGTTAAAACTCTCGTCATAAATATTCATTGATTTAAAGTTGTTAATTTATTTTTTATTTGCATTTTTTATTCACTCTTAGTTTCTAATGCGAGATTACTTAATCGAATAACGCTAGCTGTCCATTAAGTATTCTAGTTAGTTAGTTCCATTAGTTAGTTGTAATAAATTTAATGCTATATAGTGTATATAATGGAACGTATACTAAACAAATAACAATAAATTTTAGTTAGACAAATTGTAAAATAAATTATATATTTTCTGGCTTAAGCTAAGCAATACAGGTTTTCATCTGAAGTTGCATTGCTAGAAAAAAATAGAAAGTTTTTTAAAAATGTATATATTTATAAACATAAAAAACTATACATATATTGGCTACTCCATAAGTATACAAATTTCGCCCTAAGTCTCAATCTTGGCGACAATTATCCGACACTTTGTCAACAATTTCACGCGTGTTTGAAACACTACTACAAATCATATACAACTGATATCCCCAGAGACAAAGCGTGAGAACACTTTATCAGCATTTTCTAAAAATCCGTCACAAAAGATATTGTACCTTTTGTTTTGAATTACCCCTGTGGCGACGTTTGTACATCAAGATTAACGCTGTTTATATTGTGATACACTGCGCTGTAAACATACAATTATTTTCTACTCTTTCTCTGCATTTTCCACCGATTAAATTATTAAAATCGGTATCGAGATATTACAATGTGTAGTACTTGCATTCAAACACGCTGAAACAAAAACAATCTAAGCATAATCAAACATACATCTGTTTGTCTGTATGCGAATACACATACGAAAGACAATATATGATGCATATATGTATGTGTGAATTCAGCGCGGCCAGCGACTGGGGGCAGCGCTGCTGCCACACAGGCAGCGAAAACGTTCGAACATGTGCTTGTATGTTTCTGTCTCGCTTGCAATCATACATTGATATGAATGCGGCAGCGCTGCCGCTCAAGTGCTTGCATGTTTCTATCTCGCTTGCACTCATACATTGATAAGAATGCGGCAGCGCTGCCGCCACACAGGCAGCGAAAACATTCGAACATGTGCTTGTATGTTTCTGTTTCGCTTGCACTCATACAAGACATTGCATTCAGTTATCAATATTGTAACGCTTCTAGATTTCTTGTTTATAGTCCGATTTTAATGCACCTTTCAGGATAGTTTGATATAGTAAGTCTCCACACGAATTATGAATTTGAATACTATACGATAAGAAGAAATGCCTTAAAAACGTTTTGAAGTTTGAATAGTTTTTTAGTTCCTATGGGAAAAGGGGGCGTGGCAGCCCCAAATTGTTTGTGGCATGACATTTATTCAGTCTCTAGAAACCTCCATACCAAAATTGGTGATCCTAGGTGCCATAGTTACTGAGATATTCGCCGAAAACACCGATTTTTTCCGAGGTGTGTCTGGTTTCTGGCTCATTGTGGGCGAATGGGGCGTGGCATCGAAAAAAAAAAGATTCGTGTATTGACTGACTAAATATGTGATCGATTGAGACCAAGCTCGAGCTTGTAGCTCTTACAATCTCTGAAATCTGTTTGTTCATACGGACAGACAGACAGACGGACATGGCTATATCGACTCGGCTTGTGATGCCGATCAAGAATATATATACTTTATGGGGTCTGCCACGGCTCCTTCTGCCTGTTACATACATTTTCACAAACCCAATATACTCTTGCAGAGAGTATAAAAACTACAAATACTGTTTAGAAATGTTTATTAAAGTAAGCACTTGATTTATGTGTAATTCGATTCGATTAAGTGCAAAATATTACGCAGATGGACTTTAAAAGTCACAGTAATTATTCTTTTGAAATCGCACACAATCGTATAAGTCAATAAAAAATATAAGGCCTTAAGATGTACTTAAAAAGTAATGTAGATTTACAGATTAAAAAAATCTATTCATATTTATAACTGCTTTTTTCTGATTGTTTCTATGGTAGCTATGGGATATAGTTATCCAATTAAGATATTTCAAGTATTTATGTGATTTCTAAATGATTTTATAGGTACATGTACAAATTTTAACAGCAATAAAAGTTCTTTTAAAACTTTTTAAAACTACAAATAGATTGGCCATGGGAAGCCAGCGATAAGCTTTTAACGGTATAAGTTTTGTGACATTTTTGGTACATTCTGTTCACTGCCCAAAAGGAGCGGAAGTGTGTTTAGAATGTTCTCGTGGATTTCTATTCACTACTACAACCCACAAGCTTGATGATATTATCGCACAGCCTCTGAGCGACCTTGTCGCGGGATACTTTTGCTAGATTACACTTCAATGTCCAGTTCAGTTGAGATCAGAGTACGATTGTTTCGGAAAACAAGTTTCCGTAAGCGATAAATTACGGGTATTTTACCCCGCAGTCACAACAATCAGTCTATAAACGATCAATTACAATTAATAACATATTAACTATGAACTTGCGTAAAAATATATGCAACTGCTTACATGTTTGAGTAGTTCAATGACGTCACAATCACAGCCAATTTAATTGATAGCAATAAGTATATGATTCAGTTATCCAGCAATCATATGACAGGCCCCAGTTCAAAATAAAATGTGGTTAAACGCATTAGCGCTAAAAAAAAAAATAATACTATCATTACCGTATGGCGTGTAGAGAAATATGATATGTCAGCTGTATGAAGCCATTCACAATATCATCCAAATAGTCCGTGTAGTCCACATGCGAAACATGATCTCGAAAATAAGTTTAATGATTTCCATTCCAGATGCTCTTCGGCAGCCAAAGTTTTTTATAAACAATTGAATTAATATTAGAGATGTGCAAGATGAGACTTAAATGTATCGACATATGGTCCGTAATTAGGATTCTCTAATTGCTGCTTAGTAAAGGGATGCCAGAAACGAGAAAAGATTTGTTTTTGATTATCAAAAATAAACAGCTGACATTAAACAAAAACACTTGTTTTTTTTTACAATTCACTGATTTATATTTCCACACTTTTAGTTACAAATAAAATACATAATAATAATTATAAGCCTATACCATGTTGGGAAAATGTTACAACTGTTGCAGAAAGCTGCTTTCATCATTTTGTTCTTAATGTGCGAGAATACAAGTTTTGACTTTATCCAACAATTCTGCCTGGATTATAATAAAAGGAACATAATAATTTATGCACAAAAGCATATAATACAAAATATTTTCTTACTTACACCAATAAGTGAATAAGTGATTCAAAATCGATACATAATTTGGCTCAAATTGGCAGAAATTGTAGATATATTCAAAAAAATAGGTATTTTACCTTCTTATAGGGACACAATTGATTGTTTCTACTACCTTGCACATTTTACTAACTTTGTATATGAGATTACATAGTTGGATGTTGTAGAGAGATATGCTTTACATTCATGTAATATAAGAGAGAGATTGGAATTAAATAATATGATATTCATAATTGAGAAATATAAGAGTACAGAATTTAATTTTCTTACATACTGTTATACTGTTGTCTCTAGCTCATTTCTACTTCATAATGATTTGTTGCCTCTAGAAATAACTTTGATCAGGCATCGAATTCAGGATGAAAAGGAAAAATACATAATAACGAACACAAACACGAATTCGATATCATACCGTGTTTGAAAATTAAATAAGATTCATATTGACTTAAAGTAAATAGCTCTTAAATAGCAAAAACAGCAATTGAGCATAGAAAAGTATGGCAAATATGGGATTATTCGATATCGGCGTATTGGCGCCACCAGTTAGCGGTAATGTGTGATAATTTCGGCAAACGGTTTCGTTTCTAATAAATGTAAACATCGATTCAATGAGATTAGCTGGTGTAATTTTCGTGCAGTGTTCCAAGTGTCTAACAATGCATAATTCTAAAACTCGAATATCACCACACTGGGTCTCGCCTACAACTAATTTGGGTAGAGTTTTAATTTCATTTGGTTTCTGGATATCCGAACTATTTAAAAATTGCGAAAAGGTGCTGTTGAAGCAGTCCTGAATATTGTCGCGCTGCGATTGCAAACATTCGGGTCCCTCCTCAGAGATAAACAAGGCAATTTGGTCGCCGTCCTTGTGACACACAAAATTTAACAAACTTTCAATAATCCGTTTAATCACCTCCAGACTCTCCTGTTCTTCCGTGTGGAGGCAGGGCAGTAGTTTGGCATTAAATACATCAAAGCATTCGACTGCCTGTGATCGCTTCTTGCAGTATTTATTAAATACCACATCAAGTTCCCCACGCGGACTTGCTTCCTGAATTTCCTGCTGCATCGTTGTGTAATCAACAATGCCGCTTATGCATTCGGTCAGCGTTATGAAACCCGATTCAATGTCATTGTAGGCCTGAGTGCCAGCCTCATCACCGGAAACCTCAATGCATTTGTTGCGGAACAAATCCTTAAATTCGTTTAAACTAAAGTTGGATTTAACAATTCCATCGGGCAGTTGTCCTTGCAAATCGATGTTATCCAGATTTAATTGCGCTCGCGTTCCGTACAATCCGCAAATAATTAAAATTATTGACCAGGTCCAAGCACAGTCCGGAAATTTCATTTTGTTATATTTTGTTTTGTCTTATCAAACTTTAATATTCCGGAAGAGATAAAATTCAACGTTTATTTTATTTTAAGTATTACGCTCCGTTCTGCATAACTGTCAGTATTGCAATAAAGAAAAACCCGAACGTTCTGTGTTTTTGTTTTTTCTTTTTTTGGTGTAAGTTGCAAATTAAAATTAATTAAATATGCATTAGTTGTACTCGTACTTTGAGATCCGACCCGACTGTGTGTGGATTCTTACAATTCTTCTTCTTAAATAGTCATTGTGTTTATGTTAACCCAGCCCGAGTACGTTTGCTACAAGATATCGTTTATCGCAGACTGTGAAATCGATACATTTTTTAAGGGTATCCAAGCGGAGTTGCCAAGTCGTGAAAGTTTTAGCATGCAAAGAAACAATTTTATTTTAATTAAAAAGTTACTGTAAACATTTCATAATTTTGAAAAACAATATCATAAAGCTTATGATAATCAATTAAAATTGAATGACATTAAGACATTTACTTTTTCATAATTTTAATCATATCTAAGTCAATAAAATTTTTTGCCGTTGGTTTATATAAAAAAACTGAATTAATCACAATCTCAAAATTTCTTTGTCACAAGCTATTTGCTTAAAGTCAAATGCAAACACAAAAGTAGTTTATGTAAATTTAAATTCGATCACGTTCCAACAATTCCAACCGTTCGATACCAACACTGGAGCAGCGATGAACGATAATCGATAAAGTATCATCGCTAAATTGACTTGAAGCGGGAAACTATTTTGCATTACTTTTAACACTCACTTCTTGACAATTTATCATTAGTTTATTTTTGTTTTTAACATGTGTGATACCGGAAATTTAATTGACCTAACTGGTTGGGATGAGCCTGTTAAAGATGAAACAACCGTGGTAGAGACACACAGTGAATCAATTATAATTGAATCGACTAGTTTTAAGGGACCATATGATCCTTTTGATTCAATGGAGAAAGAAGCCTGCATTAAGGTTAGTTGCACACACACACTGTAACACACATCCATACAAATGCAGCGATCATGTGTGTATACTCGTGTATCATATGCATGCTAAAAAAACATTTCAAACTCAGTTTAATTTTAAATTCATTTTGCTTGTGCTTATGAATACCATGGGCAGAGGATGTAATATTCATTTAATATATTTTATTTTCCAATTTGCTATATTTTTTGCAGGGCTTGAATTCCAAAGATCAAGCCAAGGAAACAGATAATGTCACAGACTCTCCATTTGAGTATGCAGATCAAGATCTAAACAATGAAACTCCACCCATTGCCATGGACTATGCGGATGCGGGTGTAAAAATGTCCCCCGTCTGTGGGGACTCGCAGCCACAGCAGACATCACTGCAGAAGCAAGTAGTGCAGCTGAATGCTATGAGGATGTCGAGCATGGGAACACCACCGTCTCGTTTTTCGGCGAATTTCTCTCGCAATGCCAAACTAACCGAGAATCTACAAATGATAGCAGCTGAATCACCCATTAAACTAATAGATGATGATCCCAATCCATTAGAGAGCCCAGCATCAGTCACGACTCCTCCAAATGCATCCAATTTAAGTGACGACACATGCTCCAATACTGAATTTCAGGCACGCTTAAAGCTGCTGCGTATAGCCATGTTGGATACACAAACCAAGAAACAAGAAACCCATGAATCCAACACAGCTAAAGAGAGTCCAACAGCAGCAGCAACAACAACAACAACAAAGGCAACAAATGTCGCTGAACTTGGCAAGCTTTTGCAAAATATGCAATCCTTAATATGCGAGCATGTTGAAGAATCAAAGAGGAAACAATTCGATAATCTTATTGAATCCATCAGTGCCGCCGTCCAAAATATTGCAGTTAGTCCTGATGCCCAGTATTTGTCACCACATGCCAACTACAAGCGACAGGGCACATTCGATCTGGATCTGGAACAGCAAGTAGGTGATCATTATCTTTAAAAAAAAAAAATAAACACCTAACATATTTCCATCCTCTTATAGAAACAGAAATCTGTGGAATCGCCGGAGGATGTGATTGGTAAGCCCATGCAAGAGTTTCCTGATGCCATGACTTGTTCATCGGCCACATTTGATGGTGAATCTTTAGCCACCGACAAGGCAGCACTGCCCATACCTATCATTGAATCTCCTACGGCAACGGCTCCTGATTCGTATGTTACCGAGTTGGTTAACGACAATTTGGCACTGCAAATAAACGAACTTCTGGAGCGGCACAATCTGACAAAGCTGCAGCAGCATAATGATCTACTGCAGCACGAAACTGACCATAATGAGACAAAATCTGTGGGCGGAGCTACAGTTATATTAGTTGTTAACGCCAATGCTGGCAATCAATTGCCCAGCTGCGTGGTGCATCCAACTGCGACGAGGACAACTCAAGCAAGTGCCAGTAATAGAGCGAGCACTGTGCGAAGACGTTCCTCATCGTTGTCCATACACGACAAGTCCAAGGCTGAGCAGCCCAGAACGTTAGTTAAGCAATCATCGGGTGATAACAGCAGCGCAACGAACACAAGTCAGTGTTTGCCTCTTAAGGAGCTATCCGTTGTGGGTGATAAATTCAATGCCATGTCATCGTATCGACAACGCCGCAACTCCTTTTCCGTTGGCCTAACAGCCAACAAACAGGGCGTGGGACCAACTCGTGGTCTCCTCTGTGGTCGCAATAAAACCGCCACAATAAATGAAACAAATATTGCGTATAAATCAAAAGATGTGATACCAGTTAAACGTGTTGCTCCAATGGTAAAGCCATCCATGGACTCGAAGCACTTAAACTCCACCGTGTCCCGCTGCTCGGTGGGACCAGAGACACCGATGCCCTCCAGATCGAAGGCGGCCACAAAACTCTTTTGTACGAGCACGCCGATGCCCCAGATGCGCAGATCCCTTAAACCAATGAGCAGCTTTGCCGGTTCAACACCCAATGTGCGCTCCACGGGGTACGGAAAGAAGGCAGCCCAATAATTCCCTCCATTTTAATACCTTTTTATTTATAACCTTAAGAACGACAAAAACTGAATATCTATATTCCGTCAACGAAATTGTACTTAATATCGGTCAATTGGCCATAAACATATCAAGCTATAACTGTTTAAAAATAGCAAACATGTTTCGTTAGTTTATAATTTTATACAAACTGATTTTGAAAGAATTTAATTGAAATATAGTATGTATTCCGTAATTGCTTTGAATTTTGTTTGCTTTCTTTATTTTATAAAATACACAATATTAATTGATGAATAAAAAAAAATATTGTTTTAAAAGCGAAATGGTTCGAGCCTTAAAAAACCGATTAGTTTTAAAGGATGAGAAAGGATAGAGACAGCTCAACACCTATTAATTATATATACTTTTCATCAACATCTTCAGTTGTGACTCACACACTACGTGGAAAAGAGGCAATCAGATAAAGTTTGTTTTAGAATTTCATCACTCCCACTCAAAAAATATGTTATATACTGTAGGTTTAATATAAAGCTGATGTTTAATCAGACTATGTTATGGACAACTCTTGTTTACTGATTCATGGTAACCAACTATACTTATTACTCCAACTAAGCACCTGTGTTAATAAAAACTTAATATTTTTGATATGCTCACGTGCAAATCGGATTGCTATAGAAACAATTGATTTAAAACCAATCCAAAGTATAGATAACTTATATATATAAAATATATATATATATATATGTATATAAAATCGAAATATATATTAAGCAACTCACTCCTTTAATTATTTAACAAGATTCTGAAAAGGTTCATTCAGTCATTCAATAAAACAAAAATTGATTTCAAAAATTTATTTTTAATAAAACTTAACAAAAATAATCAAAAAATTGTGTGCATAAAAAAACAAGTGTTTATAAATTATTTTTTGTCACTGTTGATTTTGTTTTTCAAAATGCTCAAATGAGTAAGACAATTGTCCCGATAATTACGACGCTCCACAAGCTTATCCAGCGGTACCATTTCCTTCAGTTGTTCGGCAATTAGCTCACCGGTGGGTCCGCCCATCTTGGGTGTGGGTCCCATAGTCTCACTGACGGCATAAATTGTTTTCGAATAGCGCTCGAAATAGTTGGCCATTCCCTCGGCATTCAGATGGGCCGTCTCCAGTGGTCCCAGGAAGGCATAACGCATGCCCAATCCATCGCTCATTACGCTATCGATGTCTTTGACATTCAGGATGCCTGCCTCCACCAGACGCCAGGTCTCATTGAGTATCGCATACTGTATACGATTGAGGGCAAATCCCTCAATCTCACGAGATAATGTCACCGGCTTCTGACCGATCTCATCCATAAGGGCACGAGTTTGTTTCACTACCTCCGGTTTTGTCCATGGCGCCGGGACTATTTCCACCAAGGGCACGTAGTACGGCGGATTCACGGGATGCGAGACGACCGTCTGAAATTACAGAAATGTTTATCAGCATTTTAGCATTATGACGTTTAGAAGTCAATGCAAGGACAGATGGAAATGGGATTGGGAATGACAGCCAGATAACAAGACGAGATATTTTTGATTAAGCGAGCACGACAGTGTGACACCCAGTACCAGCCTTGACGTGATACTGCTTGAAATTGTCTTATCTTCTTAGATATTAAAGTAATTTTATGTTCGGGGCGTATTGCCAAACTTCAGGGGCTAAAATAGCCAGATAGATTTAACCAAATGTTTTAAATCTGTTTTAAGTTTCTTTTTCTAAAATTAAAGTGACCGATTTTGGTTTAAGGATCAAAAGCTCTACCCAAAATATATTCCTGCCTATTTTATTTTGGTTTTTAATATAACCAAGACCAAAAATCATTTCAATTCAGTATATTTTTTATAGCTAAATAATAAATAATTATATTTATTAAACCTTTAACGAATCGGCCAAATCAAGCTATATACTAGCTAAAAGGTCAAGTATGCAAGTGACCACACCGCTACAAAAGATTGATATACCCCCTATGAATTTTATGCACAGGGTCTATAAATGACACTGATATCTCTACAATAAATTTCCACTCTTAAGCAAACATAGATAGAGATAGGCAGGGAAAGAGAGAAAGAGAGAGAGATACTTACGTTGTGTTTGTGCTTCAAATTCGCGGTGAACAGAGAGGGAAGGAATGTGCTGGTAGAACTGGAGAGAATGGTATTGCTACCAACGACATCGTCGAGTTTCTTGAACAGATCCTTCTTCCACTCTAAGTTCTCTGGTATGCATTCCTGTATGAAAATGGCATCCTTGGCCAGTTCCTTAATATCATTGGTGCCCGAAAGGCAGCTAATTTGTTGATCTGCGTTCAGTTTGCCACGTAGCAGACCCTTCGACTCCAAGTCTTTCAATTCCTTCTGGGTGGCCTTCAGTGCGCCCTGGACTTGTTCCGGCAGAATGTCGTAGAGCATTACCTGGTAACCCACCGAGGCGAAGAGCATAGACCAAGAGCGGCCAATGAGTCCACTAAAAATACATTTGACATTAAAAAATGGAGGAAAAAAAGGATAAAAGACAATAAAATTATCCTAAACAAACATTGACTTTTAGCCTTTTTTAAGTTAAAACTGCATTTATTGCGGTTTTTTTTATAAAATTACAAAAACGTTACAAGAAAATTATAATATTCAAGAAATACAATCAAAATTTAGCTTGCGTATGGTGAGCAAAAGGGGCGCGGTCACAAAAAATTCAAGTAAACTAGTTCTGTGTGATCAAATAAAGCAAATCAGATACCAAAATTATTTGTTTTCAAATATTTCAGATGCCATTCGAATGAATTGGTCTGAATCGTCGAAGAATTAGAATCTTTCTCACACACTTTTAACAAACTACTTTTATCCTCAGCACAGGGTATATAACAAAAACGTTGTCCTGTCTGGGATGCCATTTTGTTTAATTCTATGCAATTTCTGGTTAAACTCCATGCTTGTATCACTCACCTGCCAACGATTCCGATTTTAGAATTTTTCTTAAGCTCAGACATTGTTTGTTTTTATATTTTTGGGTTTATTTTGAACGATTTTTGGAATATTGAAACACAAACAGACTACCACTTTTGCCGGAGTTCCCAAAGCGTTTGAACACCAAATCGTAGAGCGCAACCGGTTTAATACTTGTATTCGCGATAACAACTAAAGGTGAACGCGACCTACATACACACCATTCTTGTACATGTGTGTGCGTGAAACGGAACACAAAGTGTGATGTGTCGTGTTGTGCTTTGAGTGTTGGTGATTTGAAGCAGAGATAATTCAACTAGTTTTATTGCTGCGACACTTACATACATACATATGTACACACTGGCAGGAGCAGCAGCAGCAGCAAACAGTAGAAACAGCCGCTGTCGCAGTAGCAGAGAGCAAAACAAAACAATGCACCCACTGGCGAATCTACTGTTACAATTTAAATTCCTTTTTTAATAAAACTTATGCTGTTCAAAAAAGATGAAAATATAATGAAAAATACTTTATTTATTGAGCTGGCCATACAATTATTCACAAAAGCCTTACATAAGTGCATTTAGTATGTTTAAAGATTTGCTCATTTGCAACTGGGCTACCACCAACAAAGAGTGAAAGCAGCCGGCGCAGCAGCAAAGAGCATTTTTAAAACATTGCACCCACTAGTGAATGTGCAACAAGATTATATTTTAAAATAAACAATTTTAAAAACTGTGCCTTATGTCAAACAATTAAAATTTATTCAGCTGGCATTAATACAGCGAGTAGCTATAAAAGAGACACAATTCGAAATAAGCTAAGCGAACTGCATTTATAAATGCCCAGTTCAGCTCGTTTCCAATTGGGGTCTGGTTTTTTAATAAATCGACAAAAATGCCCTTAATTTGACATTTCATATTTTCATTCACTTTTACTATATTTACCAGCCAAAGGAGTATCTCTGTGATTTGTTATATGCACAGACACAATAACAACATCTACAAAAAATTTATAACTTTCCGTCCGAGATAAACATGAGTGTTTGAATCGTTAAAAAAACAATAGCAACAAAAGTCTTGTACATACAGTTTGTCTTAAAAGTGTGTGCACGCATGTGTACATAGTAGTTCTACACACATATAATTGTATATTAAGTAGAGCTAAAAGAATTACTAGTGACCTTTAGTAACCTTTAAAGTGAATACTTTTCTACAAACTGTATAAAAGTTACGCCGTTCCAAAAAGATATAAATTTTTGTGTATGCACCCACTTACCTGAAATCTTATAGCATTATTTTGAGCTCTGTTAGTTTGCTTTTCAATTCAGCTTGCTTATCTCAGCTCAAATAAAAGCAATCAAACGATTTCTCAATAATTTACTGACAAATAATACGAGAGCGGCAATTTCTCACTTATAATATTTATTTACTCGTATTTTAAACAGTTTAATTCACATAAAGCACGAGTGTCATTTTGCTGTAGTGCTACAAATATTTGCAGAACTCTTGTTGTTATTTTCTTTACCGTTCTGATGATTATATTACGCTGCTTGGGATTCCACGGGGATTATTTATAGTGATATTTATATACAGATTATATGCATGTGATATTGAAAAAAGCTTATCACAGGATATTGGCGACTTAAGTAACTTTTGTGAGAGATATTTCCCCAAGTATGCACGATTTCATAAAGAGGAACTCATTAATTCTTTTAATTAAGCCCAAAGGCGTTTATCAAATATTTTTATAATTTCTTTAATTTGCAGCTGTAAAGTCAACTTTTTTTGTTTTGAAAATTTTTCAATACAAATCCGCAAGATTTTAAATTGTAGTATTACAAAATACAAGTCGTTTTGTTCAGTTGGGATGCATTTTTCAACGGCTCGACGGGATGCATTTAAAATTAGAAAGGAAAGCGGAAAATGAATAATAATTTTCTGATAATTCCTTAAAGAGCCATTTTGCGACCCTCAATAGATATTTCAACGGCTCGACGACTTTCCTTCGAGCGTTTCGAGTCCAAAAATCTCTTCATATGCTTCTCATAACGATTCGGTTTGCGTTTAGTCGACTAGGAAATAAAATTGAATTTAGAATTCATTAAATGTAATGTAATTCATAATAATGTAATCTATGACATACCGTTGAAATTTCGCCTTCTACTGTTGACTTTGGGCGAATAACATAATCCTTATTTGAGGGCATTGGTACACGGGCACGAGCGACCCAACCAGGATCACCAGGACGCAGTAACTTATCTTCATTGGCAAACGTTTGGTTCAATGACTGGGGACTACTGGTACTGGCGGGTTCTGGCTCTGGTGTCTTTTGACGGGTGCGCGACATTTGTGCAAGATCACGCTCCTGACGCTCCTCCTTGCTCATCGCTGAGAAATCACAGCTTAAATTAAATATGGGACGTGCCCATTCCGATATCAAACGGCCAGCACGATCGCGATTCGTCTTTGTCTCCTGTGGATGCTTGTACAAATACATAACAGCCTTACCAATGCCCGATTGCTTCAAGTAGCTTTTATCTATGGTTGGAAACTGATCAAGAAAGAGATGGAGAATTAGTTTTTTGGACTAACTGCTCATTTCAATGTTTAGGTTTACTTACATCGGATAACAGTTTCAGAATGCTCTCACGGATTTGAAGACACGGAAGGCTTTTGTTTGGCAACGGGGCCAACCAATCTGTGAGCACATTTAATATGTTGTGCTCTAGGAACGCCAACTGCAGATCCTTCTTAATCAGTTGCGACATCACTTGTTTGAGCATTGATATTTTCTTTGTTGCCGGCTTTCCGGTCAAATTTAGCTGCCTATCATCATCCGAAGCGTTCTTCATATTGATTATCAACTGATCAATTAGATCGTCGTTGTCATTGATCAAATCTATATCGCGTTTGCGGCGTCGCACGCGCTTCTCCTCCTTTTTACGCATCAACATTGCATCAAAGTCAGAAACGAAATTGCTGTTTCTGAAAGAAGATATTTTAAATTATTTTTAGAGTCTATGCATTTGGGTTTAAGTTGTTGATACAATTAAGAACGAGATTAAGTTTAGTTTAGTGTACTAAGCTTAAATTAATATTTTAATGTATCAAATACTTTATTTTTATCCGTTTTACTTTACCGTTATAGTTTATCTCTTTTCAAATACAAAATTAAAACTTGTATCTTTTGATCTTTTGTGAGTCTTATACAAATATTAATTTGTATATATGATAATTTAAAACTTTAGGTACATTTCTAAATGCAGCTTTTAACTAATAATCATAGCTTTAAAACAAAACAAGTAAGAAAGGCTAAATTTCTCATTCTATTACGCATTAAGCTAATTTTTGCCGATTTGTTCTATGGAAGCTATAGGGTATAGTTGTCCGATTAGGATCAAACTTGGTGAGATTAGCTATAGTTGTACCATGCACATATTTTGGTCAAGATAGCCGAGAAACAAAGACTTTTATTCCAAATTTGGTTGCCTTAGCTCTTCTAATCTTTGAGATCCTGGTGTTAATAAAAACGGACATTGCTATATCGACTCGTCTGTTTATGCTGATCGAGACTACATATACTTTATAGGTTCCTTCAGCCTGTTATATTCAAAGGAGTGTAGAGGTTTTGAATATTTTTAATAGATTTTAGAGTAAATGTTTATCAAAACCATTAAAGGCAACACTTTGGGTTTCAAGCTGTCATAGTTATTGAGCCCTTGCTAAAAATTTAGTTTGCAAACATGACATCCCAAAAGAGTCTTATTATTTTGTAAGGTTCCCAGTCAAAAACAAGCCAACTTAGAGATATATTTTTAACTTACTCTGGTTCATTTGAAAGTGGTGTATTTTCATCGTCGGAGCTTTCGACCATTTTGTCCTGTGGTTTCTCTGCATTCTTGGCATCCTCGGCTGACTTCTCCGCATCCTCGTCCTCATTGTCAGTATCCGTTATTTTAGCACGCTTTCGTTGTAGCTTTGGTGTGTCATCTAACCAAGTGGGATTAGTACCATCAAAATAAAGGAATTGTAGTTTAAAATCAAAAATTCTCACCTTCGGATTCACTGTTTATTGCGAGTCGTTTTCGATTGACTGCATCCTGGGAACCAACTGAATCCGCTACGCTCTTGGAACGGGATCTGCTGGTGTGCGAGCCATTTCTTTTGGCTTTGGTTGCGCTGCCACTGCGACCGGAAGCAACGCTGTGGGATCGACTGCGAGATCGTGCTGAGCCACTGCGTGAGCGTCTGGAACCGCTGCGAGAACGTCGTGAACCGCTGCGTGAACGTTGTGAGCCACTGCGTGAACGGCGTGAACCACTACGTGAACGACGTGAGCCACTGCGAGAGCGTCTAGAGCCGGAACCGCTGCGGGAGCGTCTCGAGCCAGAACCACTACGAGAGCGTCTTGAACCGCTGCGTGAGCGTCTAGAGCCGCTGCGGGAACGTCCTCCTGAGCCGCTGCGTGAACGCCTAGAGCCAGAGCCACTGCGGGAACGTCTTGAACCAGATCCGCTGCGTGAACGCCTGGAACCGCTACGGGAACGCCTTGAGCCACTGCGGGAACGCCTTGATCCCGAACCGCTACGAGAGCGTCTGGAACCGCTGCGAGAACGTCCGCCGGATCCACTGCGAGAACGACGGGATCCACTGCGCGAACGTCTAGACCCGGAACCGCTGCGAGACCGTCTTGATCCACTGCGGGAGCGTCTGGAGCCGCTGCGAGAACGTGAGCGTCCAGCAGATCCGCTGCGTGATCGTCTGGAGCCGCTGCGTGAGCGTGTGCCACTCCTCGATCGTTTAGATCCACTGCGCGAACGTCTAGATCCAGATCCGCTTCGGGAACGTCGGGAACCGCTGCGGGAACGAGCTGGCGAACCGTTTTGAGACGGTCTCGAGCCAGACTTGCTGCGTGAGCGTCGGGAACTGTCAATTGCACTAGGACTATGGCTATGGCTGCGGCTACGACTACGCGACTTGAGTGCTACGCTAGCTGACTGTGGGGAACCGGGCGCTTCCTGGGATGATTCATTGGCAGGCATGTCCGTTGCTGTTCCCTCTGCCGTGGACGTTGAATCAATTTCATTCTCTTGCAGATTTTTGGACGCCGTTTCCAAAATTGGTACTTCGGCCTCTATGGTTTTATCATCTTCCGCATTCTTGCACAACGCTTCCACTTCGTCCACTGTAAGACATAATGTGAGCACATAATAAAGCACGCTGTCAAAATAAACGCTTGGGTATTTTTTCTCTTGCCTTTTTGTGTAATACCTTTCTCGGCCTCAACTTCCATATTTCGAGCAGCTAAAAAGTTCTGCCCACCGTGAATTGTTTAATTACTACTTAGTTTAAATGTGTTACCTCTTGTGATTGGTAAAAAAAAAATTTTTTAAAGAACGCTAAAAAATTACTAAATTAAATACGAGCAAAACACACACAAGCGTACGTATGTATGTAGAATACAATTGACTCGGCACATCAGACGTGCAAACGGAACGGACGAAAATGAAACATCAATTTCCGATATGTTAAATATACACATGTGATTGTAATGCTTGCTTTGTGTTGGAAAATTTCTGTTCGATTATTTTCTGACAGCCTATTCGATCTTATCGATACTAAAAAATACTAAATAAAAACAAATCATCGCGCGCATTTGAAATTAAGTTTTTTAAATGTTTTTATTTTTGCAATGTTCAGCAAATATTAATTACACGAATTGTATTGTAATCTAGGTCTATTACTGTTGTTAATTAAAACAAACTTTATATTGCTTCCGCTAAAAAAAAGACCAGCTTAGATCGTGTAAACAAATATACCGATATCGATTGCAACGACGATAGATTTTCAGATTTTCAATTTAAATCACAATAATAAACAAAGTTACTTCTGTTCAAAAATTTTATTTGTTATTTATTTATTTCTATATTTAACTGACTTTCAAGAAATTCATTATTCATTTTCATCAAATTTATTGTATTGTTCCAAACTAAATTGTATTAAATTTAGAGGCGACAGATTAATTAATTTATATTGCGCAGTTAATATTAAATCATATAATGGGATGTTGCAATATGTTTAATATAAGACATTTCGAGACATTGATTTAAAGTTGGGGTTAAATAACCAAAATTAAATCTACAATCGAGCTAGGAATTTATTTTGAAATAATTCCATTTAGTTTTTACCCAAACTTCACATAGAACTTTTTTCGGCAACATCCCACTCAAAATTAGAGTTTGTGGATGATACGTCATATGCGCAAATAAACTTGCGAGATTTCTAATAATAAAGTCGAGGATTTATACCGTCCAGCGGCGACCAAGCTTATAATCAAGCTTATTTTAAGGTCGCCGCTACTATCCTCATCCGCCGCCCATGGAACAGGATGAGGCATCCACTGAATTCTGAATGCGTCCGATTCGCCGATTTGGTCTTAGGCCTCCTCCGCCTCCTCCTGATCCTCTTCCACCACCTCCGCCGTAGCCGCCACCACCACCGCCACCGCCGCCTCCTCCGCCTCCTCCCCAGCCACTACTGCGACCGCCGCGGTTATTCCGGTTGCTGTTATTACCCCCATTAAAGGGTGCTATTAATGTCTGAAAGCTGTGATAAACATTTCGAATCAAACACTTTTTCATTACACTTAATTGCGTTGTACATACAATTGTAATATTAGGTACCAGAGTCCAACGAATATTTCGACAACACGCTGCCAATCCCAAGGACGCTTCTCCCATATACGACCATCTGTTAACAGAATCATGATCACAGGTGGCTTAAGATAACCTTAGGATATTAATAATACTTACTGCGGTCAATATAAACCATGTTTGTATGGTGTTTACATGTGTGGGTACTTGTTTATTATTAAAACAGTTGTTTATTTATTGTGTCCACCATGACGTGTCTAAATTCGATAAATAAGTTTCGACAACAGCATTTCTCTTTGCTTATCGATATGTGTCTAATGCTTTTCTCATTAGAGCTGAATGCTTTAGCGATATGGCTGTTACTTCACGGGGACAGTGACTAATTGAATTTTATATAATGGTATTAAATTATATTATCAAAATAATAATTATATATATAATATTGAATATATAATATTTATATTAAAAGAACATTTAATTCTTGTTTATTTATTGTCGCGCAATTACAATTAATTTTAAAGTGGTTTGAGTGTTGCTTCTTGATTTTATTCATTTATTCATCACCGTGACTTTAAAATACTTGTGAGAGCAACAGCCACCATACAAATTATCGCGCAACTTTACCAGCCCTAACGCGATTAACAATGTAGTTGCTATCGATAGTTCGATGGTTTCATAGTTTCAGTCAAGTGCAAAAAAAAAACAAATTGCAATTTAGCCATAACAAAACGGCAACGACGCTAACGCTGGCGTCTGTTGCTGCATGCTTAACTGCAACGAGTCAACGCATTGTAAATAATAGTCTACACGAAACATAAAGAAGTACAAACAACAAAAATCGTATCGTGGAGCTGACCCAGGCCACAACGACTACAACTACACGGTCAGCTGCTACCTGAAAGAGGCTGAGGTAAGTTTGAGTCCAGCGCAGATGGAGTATGCTAAAACCAACAACAGCAAAAATAATAACAACTAATGTGTGTCTCTAACCAAGTTTGCAGCCAGCGCACTCCTCTGACTACTAAACTAACAACGCCGTCAGCTACGTTTACTCATTTTGTAAAGAAACAAAACCAAAATTATTTGATTTGTGATAAAATGTATTGCATTTCTAACATATTTTTATTTTTATACATTTTTGAATTTTCGTGGAGCTTGGTGCTTCCGTTTTGGCTCCTAGATTATTGAGGCCAGCGCCAAAAATGCTCCTGATTTTGGTTTCAATTTTTGTTCGTGCGACCAAATTTTGCCGGCATTAAATTAACCAACATATGCGTGTATGTGTGCGTGTTTTCGTGCAAGAACATTTTAAATACACTTACATACATATATGTATGTATGTGCATAATAATTAAACAGGTTAGCATTCGGGAAGCTTTTGGTTTTGCACTCCGGGTTTGTCAAGAAATGATTTACACTTCAACTTGACCTTTGTGGCCAAACAAAATTTATACATACATCTATGTGTGTGTATGTGAGTATGCTTGCATATACAGTCACGACCAAAAAGTGTGGGCTACTTATAAATCTCTTGATTTATTGTGAATGAATAATAGCATATACATATTACTTTTCTGAGGTAATTATTTGGGTATATATTTGCTAGAAGAGTTCGTGCAGCGACACCTGTCGTTGAATACTAGAGTCAACTTGCTAACGGTACTAAATACATGAAAGCTTACTTATTTATTTATTAGGATTAATCATTGCATTCTTTGATAAGTAGGACGAATCCTAAGAAAAAAAAATTTTTTAAATGCAATAAAATATTTTAGGTGTTAACGCTTCTTTAAAATTATTTTAGGCGATCAAGAATCTTTAATAAAATGATTAATGCCTGCGATAGACGATTGAGCCGGTTTCTTATTCTGCAGAGTAAATTAGGTCTAAAAAAATGTCAAGCACGTTTTGCTAACTTTCGACCACTTAAGTAGCATATTCTCTAAACAATGTATTTGGTTGTCAAAACCACCAAACTGGTTTGTGGACAAACTTGTAATTTAAATAAAACTTGGTTTGACCAGAAACGTTCTAAGCCATGGACTTGCCGAAAACTAAATCACTTTGAAACAAGTAAACTAACGAGTGAATTTGATATGCTAGCGAAATATTGTTGTTGTTAAAAATATTATACGATTATTTTCACAAATTGTGTGGGAAGCTGTCAAGAATAATGTAATCTTTATTCTAATGTTAACAAATTACTATTCATCATATTTGTCACCCTTCAGATTTTTTTGATTACAAGTCGTAGGCGAGTTATTCAAAAGCCTTGCTAAAGTATCTATTTAAATTAATTTGCCCTGCTAGACAATTTACAATAATGCTGATAGTTTTTTCACACCGCTCCACGAACTTTTGTAACAATAAATTTATTAAATGTTTAATTTTGAACAAGTAAAGTTCTGTTATAAATAAATAAAGCCAATAGAACACAAATAAAATTAATTTAAATAAAATTGGCTATAAGCTTTTTGTTTGAGAGGTATATTATTTTGTCGGTGACTGTATGCGTGAACATATTCCGTATCTGAATCGGTCACAGCTCGTTGCACGCTGCCCGTCGCTACCTTTTTGGCAATCTTGGTGCTCTGCGTGCCGCATTTGCCTGAATTTGGTCAGTAATCGGCAAACATCGCGCGCGTACGCATTTTTCTAGCTCGATTCGTCTATAAATTTTTTTGTATTGTTTCGTTTTCTTTTCTTTTGTTGCTTTTGTTTTGATTAGCTGACATCATTTGGCCGGCCACTGGTCAGTTTATTAGGTGTGTGTCAGTGTCAGTGTGTGTGTGGTTGTGTGCATAAAATTTGTTTATCACGGCCACTGCTAACAAAAACGGTTCTCTGTTCTTCTGCTCTCTTTTTGCCGTCAGTCAGTCTACCGTTATGCCTGCTGTTGTCATTGTTGCACCATCAACGATCGCGCGCATAGCGTGAACTGGAATCGAGTACGTGTAACGAGTTCCAAGTACTACTGCAAATACTCGTGACTTTAAGCTGTCTGCCTGGCTGAGCTCTCTTCTACTTCTTCAACTTCCACTTCTTGCTGCTCTCTTTCACTGCCTTGCGCTCTCTCGCTCTCTGTCTTACTTTCTCACACACACACGCACTGTCTCTCTCTGTGTGCCTCAACAATGTATTCGGCGGGTAAATAAACAATAATATACATGTATGTGTGTGTGTGCGTGTGAATTTTCAATAACAGAAAATAACATTGATTAATCAGTCAATTCGCCAATTTTCTATTTCCATTTAGCCAATCATCACTCACGTTTTACATGCAAATTCCAAGCAATTGCTTTTTTTTATTATTTTATTTTAAGTTTTGTGTTCTTATGTGTGTGTGTATGAGTAATTATTCAAGAGCAAACATTTAAGCATTTGTATGTGTGTGAGTGTGTGCGAGTGCTTGTACATCTGTTCATTAGATTTACTGTGTATTGTGTTAGTGTGTTATAATTTGTTTATTAAACGCACTCAACACTTGCGCCCAAAAGTCAAATATATAGATGAACCATTTGTCCATACAGTCAATCAAGTAAATATTCTAACAAGACGAAGAACTCGCAAATTTACATGTTAAATGATAAAAAAAAAATTGTGCTTAATATTTTTTCCATTATATGTTATAATAGACCTTAAAGAATATGTCATCAAATATTTAGGACATCATTTTAAGTATTTCTCATATAACAGAGCTTCTTGGTTTTTTTCTCAAAGCAACATTTTTCAAACTGGCGGGCACGATAACTCGAAAAGTTATTTACCGATCTTCCTTAAATTTTGTACACATCTTGCTAATGATATCACTTTCTATATGAACCTCTAAAACCTAAGCCGAAATTTTTTTGAAAAAAGTATTTTTTTTTTGAGCCTAATAACCTGAAAATTAATTTTTTAAAGCCATGTTTTCTGAAACTTTTTGATGTTTGTTTTTTATATAGTTGAAGCTTACCAACAAATTAAGACGTTTTTAAACACAAAAAATTTTTCTTTTTGACTTTCAAATCACTAGCAAGAGTGCTAAAAATTCCGCCGATTGAGACCTTTCGCTCCGAGCTTCCTAGAAGAATTACTCACACAGCCGCCATTTTGAATTCGAAAAATAAAAACGTTATTCTAATATTTAAATTAACTAAATACAAATAAAAAAAAAAATCCCGAAAAACATGAATAATTTAGGCATTTACTTGTATCTCCCCTCTTAACTCATTATTATTCTTATTTTTGTCTGTCCTCTTACAAGAACATTTAAAGCCCAGCATTGTTAAATGACGAATGATAAATGATTACAGCTGTTTAATCTTTTTAAAGTGTCACAAAAATATACACTCTTTACAGTCTGTTGACACTGGGCTTAGAAAAAAGTTTTTCCCATATCTTGATAATAAAATATGTTAATTCAATTTTATTTTGGCACGAAAAAATTAGGTTCTCTTTGGCAACTGGGCCAAAAAGAAAAGTTTTTCACTCTTTAAATGAATATAAACTATGTATGTTAAAAATACTGTTAGACAAACACTTTAATAGGAACATTAAAGCTTCACATTTATATGAAGTCATCAGTAATACTTTAATGTGTATATGTAAGCCGTATATATGTACATATTTTGAATGACAGCACGTTCATTTGCTCACTCACTTTGCACCCATTTAAAACCGGAAACGGATCATCATCCATTTTGACTACACCGAGGGTAACTCAGTGTTAGTAATGTTTTACGCACATTTTGTCGTAGTATTTCGTCTTCTGTTTCCATTACATAATTGACCGCATTCCAATGACCTCCCTTCCCCTCCCCCTCCTAGACCCCCTTCATTAAAACACTTGACAACTCACATAAATAAGTGTCAATATCAGCGACTGTCGCCGTCTCTGATAACTGTATATATTTATTTTTTTTTGTTTCCAATTTGGCTGCGTACAGTGGAACAATTGCTTCGAATTATCAGCTTTCAAAATTAGTTTAAAGTAAATATTAGTTGCGAATGTCTAGCCCCTATCGTTTGTCAGGCATGTTGTTTATTTATTGTTGCAATTCGCATTTTTATAAAAGAATTATAACAAATATTTAAAAATATGAGAGAGCTTTTCACAAAAATAATAAGGAGTTAAAGTGATTGCAATTTTTTTCAAACAGTATAGGTAATCAGTATATATATTAAAACAAGCAATAGACATTTTTGGTGGGTCTCACCTGCAGAAGGACTTCTATGCACAAATCATGTTTGCTATGTTTTTAAGCTTAAGTATATAATAAAATTATTTCAAACTTTGTAGTAATTTTAAAATCAAATCTATAATATTTTCTACTTTTCTAAAGATTCAATTTTAATTAAAAATAATTAGTTTATTTTTTTATTTAAATTACACGGTGAAGAATAAAAATGTCCCATTAGTTGGTAGTTATCGGAGTTTTTTATAAAATCGTTTAAGCTAATCGGTTATGTTTGTATTTAGAAACAAAATAAAACGTCCTTTAACTTCCATTTAAAATAAATATGCATAACTTCCTAGAACTACCAATTTTTTTTTAAATATGTTTAAAATACTTTAAATGGTTAAGTTTTTGTTAATGCGAAAACACTTAAAATATTACTTCTAATGTTAAACTATAAGAAGAAAGAATAAAACATATTAGACCAATATCTTAAATTAATTTAAAAAATTATTTGCAGCACAGATGTTTATTTTTTTATTTTAATTAAAAAAAAAGACTGTAGTTAGAACAATTGTACCCACTGTATTCTACTTAACTGTATTTTTACTGTATTCTATTTAAATTAGAATACGTTTTAGTTTTTATCATATTCAGCCAAAGTGTTTTTTTATCAGCCATTTAGTAGAGCATGCCCGCACCATTAACCACAACATATCATTCAAAATATTATGATTTATCGATCGATGTATGTAAATTGTTTGTGTGTGTGTGTGAAACTTTGTCTATTTGGGATTTTGTGAAAACAGTTTGATTAAACCCATTAAATACAACTATTTACAGTGCGCACACACGACTACGATTATCCCGAATCGGAAATGGACGAACGTGAGAGTCTATATTTTGATACGATATCGCTGGCCGATTCGGAGGCTGCAGCACAAGCGGCACATCGTAAATCGATCTCACAATCACGTAATACCATTTATCATTCCGCTGTGGATTTAGCTGGCGATGATCAGTCACGTAACAGTTTACGTCACGGCGTTGGCTCTGACCAAATGCGTTTGGCCTGGCAGCCGGGCTATCGTCAATCGACTGCGTTGGAGCATTTAAATGGTGTCGATCATGCGGATGCCGCAATAGCGGCACAGGTGCTAGCGTTACAAAATCAACGGACACATTTACCCACCGGCATTGGTGTACACAAGGGCATGGCAGGAATGGGCATGGGCGCTGGCGGAGGCTACGGTCACAGCGCCACTATTGGTGGCAACGGCGGCGATGATGAGGTCTCTAGACGTCTTTTAAGACAAAGTAGCACAGTTTCGAATAAAGATAAGAAATTGCCAATTACATACTCCCAGTGGAAATTGAGGGTAAACAACAATAACAAACAAAAAAAATACATAAAAATCCAAACTACAAAATACCAACATACCAGTAAAGCACAAAACCACTGCTTCAAAAATGCAACAGGAATTATCGAAATATTTATCGAATCCTTTAATCATTGTCAGTTACCTTCACACTTGTGCTTGTCTATTTGGCGCACTCTCTTTTATTTAACGCTGCATCTCTCTCTGTCTCTTTCTTACACACCATATTGACTCTTTGTGCGCAAGAAGCTCAACATCTTGTTCCATTTCACAGTGTTCCCAGCACTTTGCGACTCTCCCACACGTACACGCACACGCACACGCTCACACACACACACACACATACACACATACTCATATTTTTGTTTAGTCTGCACTCTTCAATCTGTTTAGCTTTTAAACTGCATCTTCTTTAAAGGCAAAAAAAAAACATATAATTATTTATTGCGTTTTGAATATTTAGTTACGAATTTGTTTCAAGAACAAACCAAACAAACACATACACACGCACACATTTTCACACTTAATACGCCCACGCATTTTTCTTGTTTTCATGCCGCCTACGTTTCTCACTGTTTTCTTTCTCTTTTTTCTCTCTTTTTCAATAGTTTGCTTGCGGGAATGGGTAATGGCAATTTTTTAGCATAATATTATTAAATAGCTTTAAGTACAGCAAATTTTCACTGATATCCGAAGTATTTCATCAACTCCCAGCTTTATTATTTAAAAACAAAAGAGGTTTTTATTCGAGCTAAGCGGAAATTGCTTTTGTTATTTATATTTTTATGTAAAGATTCCCAGTTTATAATTTTAAGCCAAGTCAGCCCAGTAATCCATTTTAAAATGCATGCAGTTTTTGCTAAACAAACACTTGAAGGCGATTCTGCAATTAGCTTTTCACAGAATTCGAAACCTGATAATCGCAATGATTTTTTTTTAGACCCTGTAGTTACAGTACAAATACAAGGGTCTGTAAAGTTTGTGGGATAATATAATAGAAAAATTTCTTTGATAATTTGTTACTCTTTAAATTTCAATTTGAACAATACACTACTTTAAGCAGATCAAGTTCGTTTAAAAAAGCTTCTTGTTATTTAAGAATTTTTAAAAATTCACACGTTATCTTTATTGGATTTTTATTTTGTTAGAATCGAAGTACTATATGAAATAGTATTTTATTTTATTGTTAAAATATCTCATTGTCTCATCAATATTGTGTGCTTTAAAGTACAGAGTCTATTAGCGTCGTACATTCGACTCTCCCCGTAGTTTCTTGTGTGTTTGTCTGTATATAGTGTGTATATTTTGTATATTTGTTCATATTATTTGCTATCGCATTGTGTGTGGAAGGAGGACTTCTGCCGAGATCGGCTGGGCAGCTTGCCAACAGTTGGTTTCTGATGATTCCGCTAGACGGTAGATCGTAATGTTCAGTGCTTGTCCCTTTTCGAAGGCGTTCCACTCGGTGCTAATAGCTGAGCGGGATCTTGCTGCCAATGATATAGTAAGGCTACTTATTTTTGGGGTTACGGGAAGTTGGGGAGAACTACTATTTTTGTTATTGCCTAAAAGAAATAAATGTACACTGTAAAAAAAAACCTGTGTGCGCTTTGTGAGCCGAGGCACAATCTGTAGCACCCACACGCGCTTCGTCACCAAACAGGCTTTGGAATTATTATAGCTTTTTTTTCTATATATTTTATACTCATTTGTATATATGTAGACCATACGATTCGCTAGCTGATTTTTCAATTATTTCTATAAATACTAATAATATTTATCTTTATACTTGGTTTAGACGTATCGACGCTTCAATGATGGCAAACGCAGCGTGGACTTTGTGCTGGCCTACAACGGCGAGGACATGGACGAGGAGGCCGCCAATAAGCGTAAAATCTTCGAGGACAATCTGGTGCGAGAGGGCATACAATTGGAGTACTATAAGGAGCAGTGGGTGCACTTTATCAAACTACATGCACCACCCGATGTATTGTATCGTTATGCGGAAATCTTGAAAATCAAAATGCCATTGAAGCCCATACCGGGTCAAGAGCAAATCATTGCCGATTCCTCGCATGAATTTAGCACATGGATTAGTCGCAGGTGTCGCAGCTTCTTCAGTTCGGTGCAATTGAATACGGAATTGTTTCCGGAACGGGAACAACGTATCCACATGGAATTCGCCTATAAATATCTTCAGTTGTACGATAAGGAGCATCCGAATTTCTTTGATCCCAGCACAAGATATTCCATCATTAATTTTGTCATGCAGCGACAGCATTTCGAGCAGGGCGAAGAGAAGGCCGACAATTTGGGCATCGAGAAACTCGTCGAGGATGGTGTCTATCTGTGCGCCTACACGCTACACGATGTGAGTTCTTAATTCAAATTTTATATAAATCCATTTACTCATTTATTTTTTGAATCTTACAGAAAGATCGACGGGGTGAATTGCTTAAAGAATGGGCCAGCATTCGCAAGTGGAAGAAGTGAGTAAAAACTGGGCGTGACTTTCCTTTGTTTTGTTCTTAAACCGTTTGTGAGCGTGTCTTATTTCTCATATCTTATATGTACAAAGTTTAGAGTATCAAACTAAATACCTATCTTGAAACTTTAAGATGTTTTACATCTTTAATAATTAAAGTTTTACAGTAGATGTCTTACTGACTACGTGATTTCATTTTTCTTTTTTTCCTATTTTTTTTAATAGTCTGTAAAGCCAGCTAGTTTATTGTTTTTATAACAAGTTGTAGCAATCTTAGTTGAAGTTTATATTACTACTCTATAAAGGCGTTAGTCTTTATTTAGGGACTCTGTCCTACCTTTGCTTAAGCTTGTTAGAATCAAGAAGCATCCAAACATTGGATAATTACATTTTATAACGTTTTTATAACAACAACATCACAAAACTGAGAAAATGGGTTTGATTTTGATTTATCTCGAGTTTAAAAAGACTTAACTTATCGGGACATAGCAGCATTAGTGTAAGTTATGATAATTTTATGTAGAAAACAAAAAGAAACCTTAGGCTAAATTTATTTAACTGTTGTTTAAACTAATCTTTATTTAATTTTCTATACATTTTAAACATTTCTCCACCCACTGAAAATTTTATTGTTATTTTTGCTAATGTTTATTTATATTTGACAGCCTGCAGCCGCTGGACTATGTGAAGGATTACTTCGGTCCCAAGGTGGCCATGTACTTTGCCTGGTTGGGTTTCTACACGCAAATGCTGATACCCGTCAGTGTGCTGGGCATACTGTTCTTTTTGTACGGTTTTGTGACGTGGTCCAGTGATCCAATCAGTCAGGATATTTGCAATGACACCGAAACTATCATGTGCCCACAATGCGATCGTGGATGTAACTTTTGGCGCCTCAACGAGACGTGTACATCGTCGAGATTTAATTATTTGATCGATAACAAATTGACAGTTGTCTTTGCCTTTGTAATGGCCATTTGGGCGGTTGTCTATTTGGAGCTATGGAAACGCTATTCAGCGGGTTTGGTGCATCGTTGGGGTCTCACTGGTTTCACCCATCATGTGGAGCATCCGCGTCCTCAATATTTGGCCAAAGTATCGCAGTCGAAGCGTCTCAGCGCAAAGCTGCAGGAGGCAAGAAGCACCTTCGATCCGGATGTGCCATTTTGGAGCATCAAGTTTTGGCCCAACTTTACCAGCTACAGCATCATGGTGTTATTTGTAAGTATGGGCTTTAAAATGTATTGATATTAAGGTCATGGTTTCATACACTACATGACCCACCCTCTATATATACAGAATTCAGACTAACAATATCGTTTTTTCCTTCCGCAGATCTGCATATCAATGATTGCCATTTCGGCAATCATCATTTATCGCATGGCCCAACGCGCTTCTCACAGCATTTTGGCCAATGAGAATTCGATGACATATAAAATTATGGTATTACCCATAACAGCCGGTTTCCTAGATCTGATTGTTATCTCCATATTGGATCTTGTTTATAGCAGTCTGGCCGTTAAGCTGACCAATCACGAATATTGTCGCACTCAGACCGAATATGATGAGAGTCTGACGATCAAGAATTATGTCTTTCAGTTTGTTAACTATTATTCATCGCTCTTCTATATTGCATTCCTCAAGGGCAAATTCGTTGGTTATCCGTCCAAATATAATCGTATCTTTAGCTTCCGCCAGGAGGAATGCAATCCCGGTGGTTGCCTCATGGAGCTCTGTGTCCAATTGGTCATCATTATGGTGGGCAAGCAGGCAGTTAATGCTATTGTGGAGATGCTGATACCCTACCTAATGCGTACCGCTAAGGAGTTGAATCAGAATTATGGCTGGTATAAGCGGCATAGCGAGCAAAAGCTGGTGCCATCCACAAATCAATTTACTGAGGACTTTAATCTGCTGCCCGCCGAGAATAATTCACTGTATGCCGAATACCTGGAAATGGGTGAGTTTTAATGCTAATACTTTGGCCACAATTTATATTTCATTTATGTTTTCTTCTGACCTTTTCAGTGGTACAATATGGCTTCATAACGCTCTTCAGCTTGGCATTTCCCCTGGCGCCTCTGCTGGCGCTAATCAACAATGTGATCGAAGTGCGTCTCGATGCCATTAAGATGCTAAGATTTGTACGTCGTCCCGTGGGCATGCGCACCCGAGACATTGGGGTCTGGCACAATATTATGACGGTCGTCACACACATTTCAGTCGCTTCCAGCGTAAGTACATTTTGAAAAAGTCACTTATCAGCAACAAATAACTGGAATTCCTTTTGTTTCCTCTTAATAACTTATATTTTATTTTGTGCATAAAACATTGACACAAGTTAAATAATTGTTTTCCTTTTCCACACTCTTAGGCCATGATAATTGCATTTAGCACAAACTTTATACCGAAACTAGTTTATAAAGCAACGCACGATGATCCCGAGCTAACTGGTTACTTGAACTTTACGATGGCTGGCTTTTATACCAAGGATTATATGACAAGTACGCTGCTAAATGTTAGTCAAGCCGCCAACGTGTCCGAGTGCTTCTACACTGAATTCCGAAACAATGCCTGGGAGGAACATCCCTATAAGCGTCCCATGGTCTATTGGAAGATTTTGACAGCACGACTTGCCTTCATTGTGGTCTATCAGGTGAACAGTTGAAAGTTTTTTAAATTTTAATAAAAACTAATTCGTATACATTTTATTTTAGAATATTATCACCATGCTGCAGGGTATATTGCGTTGGGCAGTGCCCGACGTGTCGGCTCGTCTGCTGAAGCGGATTAAGCGCGAGAATTTCCTGCTACGCGAGCACATCATCGAGTATGAGAAGCGACAGGCACAGGAATTGACTCAGACTCAATTGCAGGCACAGCAAACAGCTGGAGGCGGCAATGGAGTAAACATCTCGAAGGCAGAGCCTGAGGATGCACTGCTGCGTCAGCGTTTAAATGGCAACAATATTATAAGTAGCGATAATGCCACCACCTACGTCTGAGACTACACAACTCGCAATACTCGCTCTATCAACAAAACCAAAACGATTTCTTTGCCAGCGAATACCAAGTGCATTTTAGTTTGTAAGCCTTTTTGCTGTTTTGACAGGATGTTTTTTGGGGTCAAATAGGGGGCAAAGACAACAGCCTTTATACTTTTGTATATATACACAACACACGTTAACAATATGTAATTATTTTATATACATATACCTTATTTTTTGTATTAGAAACTGCCCCGTAAATTGTTGTTATAATTATGATTGTGTGCTGTACTTAAGGATAGAAACTCAATTGTATGTTTTTAATTGCAAATGCTCAAGGAAGTATTTATGTATAGTATGTATATGTATATATTATATGGTATATATACATGTATTTAAAGTTGTTCAAAAGTTGCGTCAAGTTGCACAATTTTTTTATATATACATATGTAAAATCCGAAATCAATTGCCAAATTTGAAAAAAGTGTTCGTAGACAAGAAAAAAACGCGACTGATGCAACAGACACTCGAAATTAGTTACAACAAGTTACGCGTGTGTGTGTGTAAGTGTGTGTGTGTGTGTAGTCATAACTTTAATTAGTATATAGACTAAAGATTTTTATTTAACTTTAGCAAAAAGTATTTTGTTATTGCGCCGAATTTATCAATGTTATGCATATACATATATGAATATATATTTACATACTGCTTTATAAACACACACACACACGCGCACGCATGCACAGACGTGCATAAACCTGTTGAAAAATGTTCACTGAATGTTAGTATCTTTAATCACACATACTCGTTATTTCCAAAACGACTTCATTTGTACCTTGTGGAAGTGAAAGAAGGAAAAACTAAACCAAACAACTAATCAATTGCATATGCTTAGCAAATGCATATGTTTGTTAACACTATTAAACAATCCAATGTACCTTACAAATATACACAAACTAAACCAACAAACAAAAAACATTACATACAACGTGTCCTATAAGATAACACTCACTCAGCATGTTCTTTTTACCAGTTTTACCGCCAAAGGTTTGTTCAGGATTGGATTAAGTATCACTTATATCATTCGCTAACAATTTAAACAAGTGAATAATATCCAACCTTTGGTAATCTGGCATAAAAGACGACTCGTTAAAGTTTTGTTTATTTTTTTGTTTTAAGTCTATAATTGTTGTTTTCGCCAAGCACCCAAAGCATAAGTGTTTTATACAACATAAAAAGGAAATGCAATTAAAATTACGATACAAAATAGTATATTTTATTATTTTGATAAATATATATATTTATATATCTACAAATGAGATGCGTTGCGATTGTAAATTTACATAGCATTGTTAACATTTTACAACAAAAAACAACAAAAAAAATATAGGAGAAAACATAAAAATTAAAACAAATTATTAACAACAAAATATATATGTAAAGTAAAACAGAATTTTCGAAAAAAAAATGAAAATAAAATTGTATAAAAATCAAAATAAAATTTCAACGATCATGAAACATTGATAATAAAATGATACATATAAATTGTATATGTAAATGGTGTTATCTGTTTTTTAACTAGTTTGAATATTAATATTAAATTAAAGAGGACTTTGCGTTAAATAGTTTTAAAATGAGCTTGATATTATATCAGATAAAGAAAAATAGATTTCTATTTGAATATTTTTATTATATTCATTTAATTAGATTTATTATTATTCATATAATTCTTTCGATTAGTTGGCTTGTATAAAATTTATACTTTTTGGCTAAAAGCGTTGAATTCTGATTTTATACAGAATTTTAAGAAAGTTTCTAGAATGCAATATTCTTAAAATTTACAAACCTTAAAAGATTTTTATTTTAATGTGCTCAAAAGGAGACATTTAGTACCAACATAGTTAAAGTAAAATTATCAATTCTTTGAATGAAAAATAGTTTAAGACTTAAAGTATTTACACAGTTAATTTAAAGCTTTAAATCTTTTCCTTTCTTAAGTTTTTTTTTACAATATTTCAAATGAAAGTTAAGCATTAAATAGTAATTTCAAAAATCGATTCGTCAGCCACAGACACTATGCCACTTAATCGAACCAACTTTAAAATTTATAGGTTGACTCGCCTCAAAATTAAATCCAAATAATACCACAGTGTTCTAACTGAACAGTAGCCCTATTTATAGCTAGTTTCAAGTAATATATCTTAAGCTTAGCCTCAGTGCTGCAAAACCGGAAACTATACTACTATAGGTATTTAGTACACATAGGTGGCAAATCAATTAGAACGACTGACTGACAATTGTGGAAATCAACAAATTGTCAATTGAAGCATAACAAGAAGCGAGCATATCTCGTTGCTCCACTTCTAAGATAAACAAGTGTGATGGTGATAATCTAATCATCTGGAACTTAATTGAAATGCATGCCAGGGAGATAAACCGAGCGATCCGAGGAAACAAACGACTGACAGAACGCAGATCATTGTTGTCAGTCCATTGTCTCTGGGCAAACGACAAAGTAGAGCTTAGACTTAAACCAGTTGGCGTAACGCTTCGAGTGCTGAAACAATTTACCTTTTTTTGTTTTTGCATAATTATTAAAAATCTGTCAACTTTGAACCATATTTGCATCGATTTTATCTGGTTTACTTTCCGCTCTGATAGCTATAATGAGCTCCAATTGTGTAAGTGTTTAGTCGAAATGCTGCGTCGTCTCGGGCAAGCAGCTTTTTCTGTAGTTTCCGCTCAGCTAAATCCATCTAAAGTGCGTCAGCTGTTAATCCGTAACTGTAGCTACTTAAATTTCGTTTCATTTCCGCCCGTTCGTAACCTTTTTGTGTGTGAATTACTAACAGTTCGTCTGAAACTGCTCAAGCAATAACAGAATATTTAATACTTGTTTCATTTCCCATCGTTTCTAACCTTCTCGCGGCTTTAATTCAACTGAGAGTTCTAAAAAATTAAACAAAATTTAATTTTTATTTGTATTTTGGCAGCCCAAATATATCAAAAATCTCTCGGCAGCGGAACGGGAAAAGTTTTTCGATTCCTTTGATGTTGTTTTCTGCGATTGCGACGGTACGTATGACTACAATTTATTCATAGTGTTTGAAAAGATCTATGGTAGTAGAAAATAAATATTTTGAAGGGTATTTTTGTAGCTAGCCTTTCTTTTTTATAATCCTAACCTTACTATTAAAGTTAATTAATAAAAAACAAGAAAAAAAGGTTATCTTCGGCTAGCCGAAGATTATATACCCTTGCAGTCATGCACATTGCGTTAATTTTTTTTCAATGACCGATTGTTCCTATGGTAGCTATATGATATAGTAGTCCGATCTAGATGAAATTTGGTGTACACATAGGATTTTATGCCAAATGCATATGGAGCGAATTTGGTTCAAATCGTACAAGAGACACAGAAAATTTTCATACTAAGCATTTTCAACCGATTGTTCCTATGGCAGCTATATGATATAGTGGTCCGATCTGGATGAAATTTGGTTTGCACACGGGATTTTATGCCAAATGCATATGGAGCGAATTTGGTTAACATAGCTCAAAAAAAATTTTTTTTTCATCCGATTGTTCCTATGGGAGCTATATGATATAGTGATCCGATCTGGCCGATTTTAACAAATGTTCTGCGTGCAAAGGGAATACACATGTGTACCAAGTTTCATTAAGATAGCTTTAAAACTGAGAGACTAGTTCGCATAGAAACAGACGGACAGACAGACGGACAGACGGACATGGCTATATCGACTCGGCTGTTGATGCTGATCAAGAATATATATACTTTATGGGGTCGGAAACGTCTCCTTCAATGCGTTACAAACTTCGTGACAAAAACAATATACCCTCTGCAAGGGTATAAAAATGGAAAAAGCCTTAAGAGATGAAGTACAAAAGAAGGCAGTGAAAAGGGTGGGGAAAGAATATAAGGGGTATAAGCAGACAGTGGAAAGGCTTAAAAACAGATGAAAGCGAAAGAAAGTAAAGTAGAAAAAATAGAGGAGAATTATGGGAAGGAAACGGGAAAGGAAGAAAGAAGGGGATGAAGAAAGAATAAAAGCTAAAAAGAATGGAATAAACTAAGAAAGAAATGGAGGAAAGGGAATCAAGGAAAAATAGGAAAAAAAATTGAACTTGAGAAACAGAGAAAGGTTAAGGAAAAGAGATAAGGAAAAAGTCGGATGAACACAAAGCAGTCTCCAACTAATTGTTTCCCCTTGTGCCAGGTGTTGTCTGGTACACTCTGAGGGACTTTATACCCGGCTCTGCACAGGCGATTGTGGAGTTGCAACGCCGTGGCAAGCAGCTGACCTTCGTGACCAACAATAGCATCAGTTCCGTTGATCAACATCTACAAAAGTTTGATGCTCAGTCGGAAATCAAAATAAAAATTGAAAAGGTAAAAATACAAAAATTATTAAACGCATTTCGATTAAAATTCACTTTGTGTGCAGCAACAAATTGTGCATCCGGCACAGAGCATCTGTGATCATCTGAAATCCATTGGCTTCGATGGTCTGATCTATTGTCTGGCCACGCCCACTTTCAAGCAGCTGTTACGGGATGCTGGCTTTCGTTTGTGTGCAGATCGCGAGGGATTCGTCATTCAGACCATTGCAGATCTGCGAGATGCCATATTTGGATCAGAGACCGTTGAGGCCGTCATCATCGATGTGGACTTCAATCTGAGTGCCACCAAGCTGATGAGAGCCCACGTACAGCTGCAGAATCCCAGCTGCTTGTTCTTAGCCGGAGCTTCTGATGCCTTGATACCTTTTGGAACTGGCAATGTGATCGGTGGGTATTCAATTGTTAATCCTCCAGTGCCTTAATATTTGTTTAAAAAAAACAAGGATTTAAAAGCTACAAATATTTTATCTTTTTCGATTACTTTAATATTTTATACTATTTTGAGACCTTGTACTCAAAAGGAGGTAGGTTTGGGTCAGGTCAAAGGCTTGGCCGACCCCATAAAGTATATATATTCTTGATCAGCATTAATAGACAGGTCGGGAGATATAGCGATGTCTGTCCGTTCTTCTGTTTGATTAGCTGGATCTAAGAGACTTTAAGAGCTAAAGCCAAAAAATTTGCAATGACACACCGTTTATAGTGTAGGCAGATCAAGTTTATTTCAAACTGTTGCCGCGCCCCACGCAATTGCGCACAAGAATGAGTATGGAGTCTTTTACAGTCGGCTCGTTTGACTACAGTCTTTCTATCTTTTTAAAATTTAATTTCTTTGGTAAAAAAAATTGATGTTAACCCCTAAATTATTTTTGGACAGCCGTTTTAATTCTATAGACTCAGAGCTTCTACAACTCAATCAAACTGAATTCTAGAGTTCCTTTTTAGCACTGAGATTTTCTACGCTATTAAATTATTGTCTAACTTGATTTTTACACTCCCATACAGGTCCTGGTCCCTTCATAAACGTTGTGAGTGAGGCCAGTGGAAGGCAGCCTCTGGTGCTGGGCAAACCAGGTGATGCACTGCGTCAACTCTTGCAGAAACGTCATCCCGACACACCGAATAATCGAGTGCTCTTCGTGGGCGACAGTTTGGCCAGTGACATTGGCTTTGCTCGTGCTTCTGGCTATCAGACATTGTTGGTCTTGACCGGTGCCAGCACAGCCGCAGACTTGGCTAATTTGCCGCCCCACCACGCCCACATACCTGACTACGTATGCGACTGTCTGGGCGATTTGTATGGCAAGTTGGAATAAAGTCGAAAACCAATATGTTTTGAATACTTTTGCTATTAACCGTTTTCCATTAAGTAATTAAATTTTTTTTGTATTTATATAAATAAACTATAGTCTGTATAACTTCAAAAAATATTTTAAAATAATTAAAAGTAATTAATGGAAAATGTGTTTATTATTTAAAACATTAATTAAATACTAAATGGAGATAAAAAGAAAACATTAAAACTTTTTCTAGATTAGATGGTGATCAGAGGCTGAAATTATGCACTTTTTCAAACAATTTTTTCATATGTTTGCAGTGATATATTTTATTCAAACAAAAATCAGATAAAACGATTGACAGTTCATTTGCCATTTAAGCTTTTTTTCCAAAAAAAATGTTCAATATTGGGCCAGGGTTCCATGCCGTAGGACCCTAAAAAAAGGACTTTCGTATTAAAATATTAAATGTTGAAACAAAAAAAAAATCCTTCGTTCAGATTAGTGATTAGATCATGTTGAAAAAGTGTTCATAATTTAAAAATAATCGGTTCAAAACTTTTCGAGAAATCATGTCAAATAACTTCAAAACCACGCTTTCGAGAAAAACATGATTAACTGCGACATTTCAGAAGGAAATACTCTTAAGAGCGGAACTTTCGAAGGCTCTATCTCTTATAATTTTACTCGGATCGGCACCACATTTTGGGGAAATATAGTAAACTTACTCAATTAATGTATAAGCAACAAAAAAAGTTGAGTTTCAAAAATTGTGAAACCGGCTGTACCCCTTAAAAAAAACATTTATCTGTTTTAAAAGCGCTATAAATAAACTGATTTTTTAAATACCTTCCACTTATTCAAACATCGTTAATTAACTGCTATTTTATATAACTTTTTTTTTGACGGAATTGGAAAAGATTGTTACCATTTCCTCAGGCTCCAGCATAGCTGCAGGGTATGCAATAGTCCGCTTAGCCGTCCAGCGACTTTCTTATTATTATTCAACATTATCTGTGGAATCTATGTAGGTTATTTACCAGAATAACACGCTTCTTCGAAAAAGGTTTAGCCGAGTCCAAGTTGATAAGATTAAGCCACAAAAAGAAGTAATCGCAGTAAACACTTGATTATACATATATTTAACATATATATTTATTAAAGAAATAGGGTAGTTGATTTATAAACATAGTAGATGATTTATTAGTAGTCACTAGCGTGAACTTTTTTGCTTAGTAATGCTTAAACTTTTTATTAAATATATTTCAAAGTGCACAAATTTAAATTAATATCAGCTACGATGTAGTTCCTTTCACTTTCGTCACAAGAGTTGATTTAAATATATTTTAAAGAAAATTTTAAAGAGCGAGAGCTTACAGAAAAAATAATTGCCAACTTTCGTCATTAGTTTGCATTAAAATATATAAAAGGTGAGTATTTTTTTGGATCCACTTTCGTCACTTGAGTGGCCAAAATTATTTCATTTTTCTGGTGTTCACTTTAAAGCTTAGTGATAAGAGAACATAACAAATTAACCCATTTTTTTTGGATATAAATAAAGTCTCTTTTAGGCTCGCAAAACAGAAATTGTATGTGTGAATAGATGATAGAATAGTACTAAGAATCTAGACATGTGCCTTGGGTGCCAGTTCCTCGCAAAATTTCACAAAATCCGCCATGCTATCGGCATAGTAATCCGGCACCAGCTCGGGAGTGGTCTCTGCCTGGAGCTGCGCCAGCGAACAGCCTCCAGAGAGCACGAGTAGTGTCTGAAATCCACAAGTGCGACCAAATTTCACATCCTGTGCAAGCATATCGCCGACCATAAGCACCCGATCGGGCGAATTTATCTGATGTTGTTGCATCAGCATGTTGCCCAGCTCGCGTCCCGGCTTACCCATCACCAAGGGCTCCTTGCCACTGGCCTCCACTAGAATGGAGGCAAAGGGTCCTGGTCCAATGATACTCACATCCTTGGCCACCGGCAGCAAACGATCCGTGGCGCCCATCAGCAACAGACACTCCGGGTGACGCAAATAGAGATGAGCACGCAGCAATTTAACCGAAGTCAAATTGAAATCCACATCGATGACCACAGCACGCACAGGCTGTCGGTCGAAGATGTTGCGCGCCAGTTCCTCGTAGCTTTCCTCTATGAATTCCTGGGGCTGTCAGAGGGAAGAGTTGCAAGGTAGTGAAATTAGGTACAGAACATTTTATATAAAAACTGCTGTATTTTGGATTTCTTTACCTTTTCTTTTAATCTGTTTAAGAGACATAAATAAGTAAGAGTCGAGCAAGTCGAATGTAAAAGAGTCGGTTCAATCTAGTGGCCATTTTTCTATACAAAGAATAAACTTTCGACCGATTTGTCCTATGGCAGCTATAGGCTATAGTTGTCCAATCCGGATCAAACTTGGTGAGGATACACATAATGTGGCTTCAACTTGAACTACACTAGATCTGCTCACGAAGAAGGCGGACTTTCATTTCAAATTTGTTGTAGCACTTAAAGTATAGTCTCTGTGATCTAGATGTGCATATAAACGGACGGACAGACGATTTTGATGCTGATCTAGAATATATATACTATGGGGTCGGAAACTCCTCTTTTTACCTGATTTGCACACTTAGCTTCTGACAAACCTAATAGACCCCTCTACTCTTATTTAGAGTACAGGGTCTAAAAATATAAAAAAGTGCTTTAAATCGCAATTTCAAAAATGATTTTCCAAAAAAATATTGTAGGTATTGGAGGGCTAACAAACATAAGCAGTCTGGGATTCTTACTTGATCAAATCACAATTTTTGGGATCACAATTAAATTTCAAAAGATTCTAAGAACCTTTTATTAAAGAGGATTATTGGAATTGGAATGCGTTTTCCAAACGAAGTAAATATATTAAAGTTAACTGAACTGTTCTGTGGCACACATTTTTCGAAATTGGTACATTATTTTTTGAACTATATCACCCCAAGTGACATCCCCGTTAGCAAGTACTTACACCTTCGAGCAGCTGGTATCCCGCCTCGCGTAGTAAGTCCTTAAATCTTGGCGACGCCATAATATAGATTAATCCATCGAAGTTAATGCTCCGCAGATAAAGGATTAGTGTCTGGGCTGGATGCCAGATCTGTTCCTTTTGGACTTGCATGCCCAGTTGACCGAAACGCTTCAAGGACGCAGTCAGACCGCGGACACTGTTATTGGTCACATACGTGATCTCTTTGCCGGCACGTTCCAGGGCTGCATACCCATCGGCCGCATTGGGCACATTGTAATCCATTGTCCAGATGACGCCATCGATGTCGCTATAAACGCGATCAAATGATGCCAAAAATGCACTTTTCTCCTCCGTACTTAGGGCCAAAATGTGTTTGGGTTTTTTCGAGGGCTGTATAAAATATAAAAGAAAATTTTATTATTTCATTAATTTACAGACACCTATTGGCATTTGAAATTACAGGGTCGAGAAGCCCACTATTAAATTTAGTGCTAACTATTTATGATATCTAAACTTTTTTATGGACATGTTACAAGTTGTCTAAAATGCCCATCTCTAATCGAAGGCAACCTGCCACGCCTTTAAGCCCCCCTACACTGGGTAGATGAATTTGTATGGATTTTTCCAGGAACGGGAGTGTGAGTAACTTACGCTGCTGTTGTTGTCCATTTCGATGTTTATGTTACAGTTAATGTTAACGCTAAAGTAACTGTTAAGGTGGGCGCTGTGTGAGGTGCTATCGATGAAACGTCCGGCAGTCAACTAATGTGACAGACTCGACAAACGCATCAAAACACAAAGAAAAGAAGGAAAAAAAACTGCAAACTGAAATTAACACTTAACAGAGCGCCGAAGACGCAAAGATGAGAGTGTGTGTGTGAGTATGCGCGTGTGTACTGTGTGTGCTGCGCATAGCTTGATATCATAGCAATAGAAATTACAACAACACCGGCATAACAAAGACAATTACCGACTACTAAATACCGGGTGCACTTATTTAATATAATCGTTTATGATTTCTGAACTCTATTGGCTTCCAAAATGGTCACCCTATAGCAGCAAATAACTTTTGTTGTAATAATTAATTGTTGCAGTTTTAGCTCTCTTGAACATGAACACCTTTCGTTTTTTTCTTTAGTCGCCGGGTATAAAAACAATAACGCAAATCAAACTGAAACTAAAACCAATATCAACAACTCACCGTTCTGCGGCGTCTATGGCTTGAGCTTATCTCTAGATTGTGCTCTCTTCCTCGTGCCTTGCGCTCTCTCTCAATTTCACCATCTATCACTTGCGCTCTCTTATTACAGTTTTGCTGGCGCTCTTTGTTTTAGTAGTAAACTCTCAGTAAGCTTTATTGCACTCACAAGCAAGCTGTAAATATGACAAACACACGCATACATGCATGTGTGTGTACGATCCTAATTACATGTGTATTCGCATGAGTGTATCTGTTAGAACAGCATTTTTTCCAGCGAATTTGTTTACTAATTTCGTTATAGAATTTCTTGAAAAATAATAATAAATCAACTTTTTACAAGGGTCTATTAAATTTCATAGGTTTATACTCGATGAAGTGAGATTTAAGATTTTTCTATAGAATTTGAAATTGATACTAGTTTATAAACAAACTTATTTTTATTAACGTAAGATAAACAAAAATAGAAAAGGCAATAAAATAAAAAATACTCAAGCGAAATCATCGATGTACGTATCTTGTATCTTAGAAATACATATCCCGGCTATAAAGTTGATTAGCTAAAGTCGACCTAATTACCGTAATCAGCACATTTTTCATATTTTACGCACACGTGTTGGTTTTAAAATAAAGCTTAATTATAGTGCTTATCGGTTTGGTCAATTTAAAAGCGAGTCGTAAAGAAAGAACCATTTGAAATTGGGTCTATATACAGGGTAAACTGTTGTTTATTTATATAGGCTTGTATATTTTGAGATTAAAACTACTTTAGAATTAAACTGTGCATATAACTAACAATTATTTTCGACTTACAAACTAAAACAGAAAAAAAATTAAATAAAATTTAAAGAAAACAAAAAGTAAATTAAATTTAAAAATGATTTAAGAGCTCTACGTGAGCCAATGTGAGTGGTAATACTTAGTACACAAATAAATGAGAAATAAATATCGAGCATATATGTATGTGTGTGTTTGTGTGTATGTTTACAGGTTATAATAATAAAAACTATTATGAGTGAAAAAAAAAATTAAATAAAATCAGAACAATTTCAACATCACAAGGCCAAGTGCAGTGGTAAAAAGTTTCATTGGTTAAACATACAATTTTAATAAAAATTAATTTCAATATCTCCTTTTGAACATTTTTGAGTTTACTTTCCTATCTACTCATTTTTACTCTTATATCTATCTCTATCTCTTTCGGGTTAGTGCTAATGCTTTCATCTTTTTCTTAACGATGTTATTGGAATTAAATATTATGATAAATAATATATATATGAATACTTTTTCAACGCTTAAAAAAAAACTATAAAAAAAATACAATAAACTTCTTTCTTGGCTGAACCACAATAAAGTTTTGGAGTATCGCCGGCGAGGCCGCTGCTAATCCTTCTCCTGTTGCTGCAGTAGCGCCGAAATCTCTTGAAATTTGTGGCGAAAGTCCACGCTACTTTCACTAATCACCGACAAACTCGACGACGGATCCTGAAATAATTAGGAAATACAATTAAAAGATGAATTTGTTAACATATTATTGCATGGAACACTTACCAAAATATCGCGCGTGGCATCAAAATCATCCAGATGACCCAACAAACTGGTCAACGAGAAATCATTGATGTTTTCCTCCAGCCAACGTGAATTGGATGTGGAATCGCGCAACAAATGCATTGGACTGACGCTGCCATTGAAAAAGTTTTGAGCTGCTGGAACAGAAGGATGCGGGATCAGTTATATGTATATGAAAAGCTGGATATAACATTGTGATTTTTTAAGAGAAAATAAATAGCTTGACTTTAAATACTAAAACAAGAATGTTTTTCACACAAAATGTAGTTTTTCTGTCGCTATCACTATCAAAATAAAAAAGGAAAAGTCTAAAAAGCTTGACACAAGTTTTTCCAGCTAATTTTCCGTTGGCAGATATATTTTATCAGATAACTAATCTCTCTTAAATCAGAAAAGTATAAAAATAAAGTTAGAAATCGTTTCTATTACAGCAACAAAATGTAAATTAAGAAAAAGTAAATTGATAAGTTATCTTTACTAACTAAATTGATCAGTTTTTAACTGCTCGGAATTGAAAACACTTTTGCTGATACAGTTCTATATACAGGTATATAAATTAGAACTTACTGGTGCTCTCGTCCTGCGCGCCATCGGGCAATGTTGTGCTCGTGGCCGCTGGTAGCGTTGTCTCCTCGACAATGAAGTCCAAATTGGGCATGTCCAAGGAGCCCATGACAACGCATCCGCTATCGCTACTATTGCTGCACTCAGGTTGATGTAGATTCTCAATGTGGCTGCTGCTACTGCTGCTGGAAGCATTTTTGGAAGAAACCGGCATGGACAGTGTGGAGTTTATATGATTGTTCAGATGGTTATTGCTTGTACTCATGCTGCTGCTGCTGACACGATCGATGGGCTCAAAGAGACCGTTCTGCAAGTTGCGCAGACTGAGCACATCGTAGGGTCGTGAGGCATCCGATGTGGCCGGCAATATGCATCGCTGCACCAGCACGTGCCGTGACAGTTTTTGGCGTGTGAGCTATAAAGGAGGAGCAAGGTATTAATAAAGTTATTGATATTTTTGTAGAGATTAGTTGTCTGAAGCTAAATGATAAAAACAAGTGACTTCTTGGCTAATATATGGCCAATATGACCCACTGTACCTACCTTGGATAATTGACGCACTGGATCAATGAGGTTGGCAATGGGTCGACGCATAGGCAGCATGGGCGTGCGAAAGATAGTCTCGTTGCCATCTTTGGAGGTGACAGCAACACCAGTTGCACCCAGTCTAGCACCCGGTGGAGCTGTGCCATTGGCCAGACTGCTCAACCATTGGGCCTTGGTGATGAGATCACGTTTGCGATCACAACTGTGCCCACAATTACACTGACGTTTGCGCACACGTTCGCTTAGATTGGCAACGAGCAGCAGATGCTTCAGTTTATTGCTAACCGTTGCCGTTGAAATCGCCTTAACGCGTTCCACGCTATCACAGTCGTTGGTGTTGTACGGCAGCGATGTTGCTGATGATGACGTTGTTGTGTTGGATGAGTTGGACGTGGTTGAGTTAGTGGTGGTAGTCGTGCTACTGCTGTTGGAAGCAGCACCCATGCCGGTTGAACTAGTTGCCGTCGTTAGCTCAATATCGCACCAATAATACTCGAGTTCCAGCTTGGAGTCTTGACCCAACACTACGTACAGATCACCAATGGTTATGTCCGCCGAATTGGCTACCGTCCAACCTTTGCGTATGCGCTTGATCACGTCATCGCTGAGTAGTGGTCGGAAATTTCGTGCTGCAGCAGCTGCAGCGGCCTTGGCACCTTTGCCACCGCCGGCGGACAAGTTCTCGTTGCGTTTGGCACGTGGTGGCGGCGGTGGTGCAACAACAGTGGGAGTGGCAGTGGCATTGGGAGCGGAATTAGGTGCCGCACTGCTCGTACTAACTGTGGAATCGACTGCATCGTTTGTCAGACTAAGCAGTTCATTAATCTCCTCACTCAATTCATCACCGCTGCTGTTTTCCTGTCGTGCCACATTGCTGCTGCTGCTGCTGCTCTCCGGCAGCTCATCTAGCGGCTTTTCGTGCGCCGGACTGCTCGCTGGCTTTTGTTTCTTGGCCTCCGGTGAACGTTTCTCTGAACCGCTTTCAGTGCGTGCCCGCTTAGCACTTGCCGCTGCTGCTGCGGCCGTACTTTCCAGCGTCTCGCTGCGCACCTTGACACCCAGTCGTTCCTCGTAGGCGGTGAGACAAATGTTGACACTGCTCAAATACGCCGTAATGCTGAGCAGAGGTCGGTGTATCGGCACACCGGGTTTGGGCAGAAAACAAAGTGCCGGCTCCGCTGGCATTTCAGGTGTCTCAACAGGTGCACCACCGCCGCTGCTGCCACTCGACTGCAGGTGCTCCTCCGTGAGACGCGCATCGGAACTACGCCATTTGTACTGAAATGTTTTAATAAAGCTAATGAGCTTCTTGTGCAGCGGCACAATGGCGCGTCCTCGTGGATTCTGTGCCAGGGATTGAACACGTCCAAATGCCTCCATGTTTGCGGGCGTTACGAGCACCTCGATTTTACTGGGCAGCCGTATGTCCTCCAGTGTATCTGTCGGTGTTAAATGAAATACAGGTAAATAGGTAAGACAGAGTGTGGAATGGATGAGACTCGTTTTTTGTCTTAAATAAATGAAAATAAAAACAGTTAAGAGCTCTCAACATTTGAACCTGATTCACTGTTGACTTTACGATAACTCTAACAACTACGCGAGCCAGTGTTGCAAAACGCACTCTTTTAAATACAAATCTTTCTCATCACTTAGTGATCACGCCACAGATGAAAGTGTAAGTCGAAGTAGCTTGAAGTTTTTACCAACACACAGCTCAGATTTGCTTTGATTAGGGGATAAAACGGATGTAAAATCATTTGGGCATTAAATCACTTTCCGTTTTCAAAACTATTTAAACTAAATTTAAGAAAAATGTACTTGTTGATAAACTTTGGTTAGAATCTGACTACTATATCATATAGGAGTTGTGTGATTTTCACTTTTAAAATTATTATTCGGTATGATTTTTAAAATTAAAGGAACAAATGTTTCGATTAATATTTTAAAATCATCACTACAAAATTAGTCCTAGTAACTAGTAACCACAGCGCAAGCGCTGACTTTCTTCATCATGTAGTAGATGAAATTTATAAAATAATTAAATGCAACAAATAAATGATGACTAAGCTAGAAGTGCTGATTACAAATATATTAGCTTTATAAAGTCGAAGATGTAATTTACTTTTACTCTTTACCTTTAAAAGATTGTTTTTCGAATTGTTGTCGATCAGTCAGACACAAATTTTTTATGAAATTGTTTTTAATGGTCTACAGGGTATTTAACCATCGACATCTCTATGTTTCTACCGGAGTGATCAGTTAGTTTCACCCAACTATAACTTGTACTCACCATCGAGTTGATTGAGACGACGGAGTGCCTTGCATGAAGGGGTCTTGATGCGAATATTTTTGCCCTTGCAGCGGACAATGATGTGGCCCTGATAGATCAGTTGTTTTAGCTTCATGAAATGCTTCTCCGTTAGAAACTGCAACTTGCGACGCATTTCCCCATAGTTGATCAGCGTGTACAGCTCCTGGGCGGGTTTCTTGAGCTCTGTTAAGGGTCTAGAGATTTAGAAAAGTGTTTCCCTTCAACACAAACGTGAACTTACCATCGGTATAGCGCACATATTTGCTGATCTTGTGATATGTCTGATAGTAATGTTGACGCACTTGATCCTTGGTCTTGAAACTATGATCACTGCTGGCATTGCGACGCTTCAGCTTTGAATTGATGCAATTGGCGACTGCCTCAAAATCTTTGCCAAATTCATTCAGAGCATCAAAGAAGCAATTGCGTTCCACATTTGTCCACGTCGTTTTGTTTGCTGCTCGCATCTGTGACGGTGTCTTCTGAGCCGCCTTATCCTCCTTCTTGTTGTGCTCACGTTCGGCGGGAGGCGGCGTCATTGGACGTGTCAGATCAAGTTTCATTTTTTGTATGACGCGTGCACTCGCTCGTGTTCCCGGGCAATTTTGTGTGGTCACCGAGCCCAGCAGCTCCTCGGGCTCCACGTTGGCCATCTTTAGCTGCACTGACCCCTTTCCATTGTGTGTAACTGTAGTTGTTGCTGCTGTTGTTGTGGATTCGGGAGCAGCAACAACAGCAGAAGTTTCGCTTGCATATTTAACATTCTTACACATGCTGGTGTTGTCTTCCATTTTATGCCAATGGCGCTGGCTCCCCCCCCACAACTGCAATTAACAACAAACAATTATTATATATTGTATTTGCTTTCATTTGTCTGCAGATCGCGCTATTAATTTTCACTCAAATTTGTAAACTTTGCACGACGCCAGCGAAAAAATGGCGCTCGTTAATGGATCAAGTAAATTTTATTGCGTTTGGTGATTCTGTTTGGTTTATTTGATTATTTTAGCCACTAGTTGCATTTGTTGTGTACACACACGATTCACAACTTACCCAAAACTATAGTAATTGATTTATTTATCGTATGTTTTGTTGTCGTTCAATGTCTTATTTATCTTCATTGTTTTGCATTTTTAGTAGCGTATTTGATGTTATGTTAAGTCGCGGTTATGCTAATTCCCGCCGTTAACATAGCGCTACCATAACAATGTTAACTGCCTTACGTTGCTGTTTTTGCGTTTACGTTGCGCATATTGCGTTCCAAAATTTGCTGTAAGCGACCGTTTACTGTTACGTTATTGTGATTGCTTTGACGTAACAATTATTGACAAATAAAAGTTTTTTCTGTTTGCATATCAAATTTAGAGAAAGTCGCATTTTAATTTTTCGCATCGGCAGTTAAAAACGTGATTTACATAGTTGTAACTTAAAGATAAGGTAAAATGTAATGTAAATAAAAAACAGCTGACTTGCTAAGGAACGTACATTGATGCATTCATAGCGCTCCAGGAATCCAAATGCAACTCTGCTAAGCGGCGTCGCCATTTTGTGGTGAGTTTTCGTTCAAATATTACAAACTAGTTTAAGCTAAAATTGTGTAGTAAAACATACTTTTATTTGACTTAAAAAATATTAAAAAAAAAACACAAACAATTGGTAGTAACTATTTAGATTACAAATAAATGCCGACCAATATTAGCACTAAAACTACTGCGATCAGTATAGCAATGAGCATTATCTTTTTCTGCAAAATAAAAGTTAAATAAAATGTTATAAACAAAAATTATTCCATGAGTGTAATATCGAACCTTTCGCGCCTTTTTTGCGTATTCGTTGGCTTTGTCTAGCTCTGTGGTTCCCTTGTCGGTGTAGAGCGTCGCTTGATTCGCATGGAACTCGACCCTTTGTATCGTCTCGCTCTGCTCCATGACGAGCGTTTGAATTCTCATGAACAGTGCGTGTACATCCTCAATGGACTTTTCCAACTTCTTCAGCTCGTTGAAGCGATCCATGAGATCTCTCAGTGTTTGTCTTTCCATTTCCGTTTCTTGCAGAATCTAAAGATATTTGATAAAATGTTAAATACAAGAAAAAAAAGGTTGTATCAAAAATTCAATAAGTTAACAATTTTAAAAAATACTATATATAATTTGTGTTCTAATAGACACACTAAAAAATTTCTTGGTTTTATATTCACTGACTTGTTTATAAACTTTTAACATACAGTAGAATCCGGTTATAGCGACACTCAACGGAGACCAAGGAGAACGGGACCAACCAAGTCATCGAATCTTCGTCGCAATGACCGGACGGACGCTTTAAGCGGAGTCGGTATAACCGGATTCTACTGTATATGGAAAAACCAAAAAAATTACCACGTGTTTATTAATTATAAGAATTATTGGTGGGAGAATGTTGAATTGACTAATTTTTCCAGTTCCTTATATAATTTGTTTACCAATATCTTTAAAGTTATTAACTTTATTTGTTTTGTGCCCAGCATTATAAATTTGTATGAATTCAAAGATTTCAGAATTTGGAATGGATGTTCGTCTGCATTATATGCACATCGAATATTTTTAAAAATTTGGAATGTTATAATCATTTAAGAAACACGCTTTGTAGAGATATTTTAAAGATTGTTTAACTCAACCGAAATGGAGTACAGTAGAATACGGTGATAACGGTACTCAAGGGACCGACGATTTTACGTCGTTACGTATACCCGGTAGACGCTTTAACCAAGAGGAGACCAACGTAGATCAAGGAGACGGGGACCAACCAAGTCATCGAGTTTTCGTCGCAATGACCGGACGAACGCTTTAAGCGGAGTCGGTATAACCGGATTCTACTGTATATTGCTCAATAGATAATACTCCCATAACCAGTATAATCGACTATAGTATATATGTAGCTTTCTAGGGAAACTTCAAACATTCAAATATGTTCTATAGCTGTTTCAGGAATAATTGGTCAGTATAGAAAATTTTCTAATCTTAGAGATGTATTGAGAAATTGCTGTATATATTTAAAATGGTATTTTAATTTACAGCCTGACAAATTTTGGCCCACTTTTAGCTATAACTCTAAAATAATGTATCGCTTTAAAGAAAAAATTAAATGGTATTGGCAAGTCGACTATTTTAACTAGATTTGCAATCAACTTACATTGTCTACAAAAAGTTTTGTCGTTTTATTCTCGATCAGTGTCTCGATTTCCTGCTCGGTGGCCTCTGAGTTAACTAAGTATTTAAAATGTTTAATGGATTAAAATTACTCAAAAAATACTTCCCAAAAAAAGAAAATTTGTTACTTACTGATTTTTGAATGCATGCGCAGGTTTTTCTTAACTTTTGTCTCGTAGTTTTGCAAGAAAAGTTCGTTTTTATGCCAGAGATTTATGTAGGTCTGATATAGACCGTAGAATAGCGTACGCTTCATTCTGGCCTCCAAACTGTAATCGGTTTCTTGCGGCAGATTCGCTTTCAGTTCCTTGAACCGGTTCATTAATTGATTTCCCAAACGTAAATTTTTATTGTGCAATTCATCCATTTCATTTTCTGCAAGCCAAAGTGAATTAATCAATTTGGAGGTGTTACTGTTGCGGGGTGTTTACTGTACCTACCACAGAAGGAGCGCAGATTTATGGTCTGAGCCATTCGAGACATCGCATCCAAGTTTGCGGCGATCTGTGCGAGTTGTTGCCGAATTCCCGAATACTGAAAAAGGCGTTAATTTTGTGAGACAAAGTTTAAAAGTTATAAAAATATAGAACTAGTTTTGCAGTAACTAAAAAATTTGTTATAAACTCGTTATAATTATATGATGTATTTTTGTTATAATTTTATGATGTATTTTTAAAGTATAAACGGAGTAATTCCCATGAATAAATTTTTAAAAATGTTTATCTCTGCCGATATACAATTTATGTGGTCTAATCGACTTAAAAACCATATTTATTTCAGAAGAACACAAACGAGCAAAAGCACAACTACTTTATCTCATCACTTTTTATATAATAATATAATACTAACTAGGATATTAGCTAGTCAAAACACAATATAAAACACAACAAAAAAGTGTAGGTAAAGACGGCAAAATGGAAAGCAAGTAAAGGGGACCTAAGCTAAAATAAAGAAACATATGTATAGAACATATGAAGGACTTCCTAACGGATAATTATTTCCTAAGTTACAGCGACTCGAACGGACACGTCTTTCGCGCTCTTGAAGGCGCTAAAAAGCCATTGAACGCGTTTTTCTCAGAGCTAAGTTTTCCAACCGAACTTTATAGGTAGGGTCGAGCATAAAAAGTAGCTTATTTCTAAGTTTTGAACAATATCAAAATGAAAAAAATGGAAAAACTCGAATATTTTTTTAAATGCATATAAATTGGGTCTTTTATGTCTATACTACTTGGCTTTAGTTATAAGGCATATAAAATATAATAAACTTTCATTTTGTAAACTTTTCATAGACTTCCGTTCACTAACTGAGGCTGCCCACGTGAAGTTGTGGAAACACAGAGGTTGGCGGAAACCGCCATATTGGATCGGCCATTTTGTTTTTTGTTTTTAGTTTCGAAGAATTGAAAAATGTTTGAGGAACAAAATAATTTCATTGTCTTACAAAAAATTGTCAATGTGCCGACCATAAAAAGGTTCCCTAAAGTCGGCACACAATATGAGCACTAGAGGGTTAAAAGCTCCAAACAGATGTGGGGCTGAGATATCTCCCCCGCTCAAACATTCTCATACTTTCTGGCTCTCACCTCTCCGACTCGCTGGCTATCTAGCCCTCTCGCCCCTCCCCGTCAATTCATTGAATGTTCGAAAAAAATAAGGAGAAGCAGACAGATATTAGCATGCAGTTAATGTGATTATAAAGAGTATGTGTTTAGAGTGTGAGAATTCATTTATTTAATTCATTAGAAGCCGATGTAAGCGACTAGTTCGTTTTTCCCTTTTTTTTTTGCTTATCACGGGTTCGCGGCAAAACAATTCGATTGAGTAATGTCGCCGGCGTCGCAGTCAGCGCTGACGTCGTTGCCAACGTCGCTGAATCATGTGGCCGCTTCAAACAGACAAAGGTATCGATACACACATATATGGGCTGAAAAATCCTAAAACGGTGCCGGAATTAGGGTGAACCGAACTGATTCTAAACCGAGCATGTAAAACATGTTGAAAGTAAGCATTTTTTTTATAAAATAATTTTAATTAAACACTATTAGTTTTATTATATATTAATATAAACTTTAAAATATTAATATTAATATATAATAATATTTAATTCAAATTATTTTATTCTAAAAAAATGATAATTATATATTAAAAGATATATTTTTCAAAAGGCTTGCTTGAGCTAATTTTCTCAGGTGTACTTGCTTTTAAGCCGTTACTTTTTTACTTATTACAATTAGAATTTATAGTTTTAAGTTTAAATTTTAGTAGAATTGTGCAAATTTATGTCCGGTAGGCGCATTTAAACAGAATCTAAAATAAAACCAAAAAAAAAAAATATATTCTAAAAATCGAAATCTCACAGACATCAAGACCGAGAGCTATTTAATTACCAATAAAAATTTGTATATAATTTCAAGCACCTTAAACTTAAAATAAAATAGAGCTATTTCAAAAATTTGTTATGGCAAAGTCTGGTCCTATTTCTCTTTCACTGATTGGTACGATTAATAAAATTGACACGTTATTTAAACGGTACCATTTGGTGACACTGTACACTTTATAAATATTGGTACAAATCGGGTTTAAAGTAAATGAAGCTTAGGATCATATTGATTGTACTTCCTACAGAACATCAGCTTAATTAACTTGCTACCACTTAGTTTTCACAGTGTATGCTACTTACGGGATTGAGTATGGCATCCAAATTGTTGCCGTGTTGCGTCATCTTGTCGAGATCCTTGTTGTCCCCACTGTTGTTGTTGTTGTTGCTGCTGTTGTTGTTGTTGCCACTGTTGCTGAGCGATTCGGTGGTCGCGTTGTAGACGCTGAGCAGCAACGAACCGTTCGAGGACGACGACGCGGAGTTGGAGCTCAGCGAACGCTGTAAAAAATGTTAGTTACAGTTATAACGGTTAAAACGGTCTGCGCTTTACAGCTGCACAGTGGATAGCTCTATGTAAGTTTGTCTTTAAAAAAAAAAAGAAGAGAAATAGAGGAAGAGGAAGAAGAGACGATCTTTTCACACTTCTCGCGGCATTCACATGCCGGTTGAAAACTTTTTGGCTACGAAATGCGCAATCTGGACAACAGTGTAATGAACGAATGAGTAGAGGCGACCAACAAATGTGGTAAAAATACAAAAATACAGAAAAAAATAATAATAAAATAAAAAAAAAACAATTGTGCAGTGTCTCATCGAATGTGGAATAGGGCAACTTTATCGCTCTTATCTATGAGCAATCTGCTTTCTGATAAACGCCCATTCTCTCACACTACCACACCGCCTGCCACGCTCACTTTCAAGTGGTTAACGTAATGTTTATGCCGGTTTTCGCTGTAGTATTTGTAAAAAACCAAAAATAAAAAGAAAAATAACAATTATTTTGCTGTAGTAATGCATTCAAATGAAGCTTTACGATTGCCACAGTGAGGCCTGCCATTTATAAAACAAAAATCACAAAATTGCTTTATCCATACAGTGAAAACATACACGACATCACAAAATTAATTTTGTTTGGAAAATCTTATTTAAGTAGAATTTTTAAGATTTTATTTCTGATCTGTCATGATCTTATAAATATTTTTAATTTAAAAAAAAAGTTCAGCTTTATTTCCAGTAATTGTTGCTTTTTAATCCCTGAACCATCTTTGTTAGGAAGTATTCGAAAAACTTGAACATAAATCAGCTATAAACCAGAGTTGCAAACTTAAGTGTAGGTAAAAATTTAGTTTTCTATGCACTTTTTTATTCTGTTGATAACCCGCAAAACTTATAGGAATTTAAAGGCTCTTAAGCGCCAAAATGAAAATGTTGATGCTAAATTTAGCAACAGTATTACGAATGGGTGATAAGAAGAAAACGGAAATTAAGCATGTTTGGCAACAAAAATGTTTACCTGTCGGAAATCAAATAAATGGAACAATTATAGTTGAATTCGAAATTAAAAAAAAACTATTTCAATGAGAAAACTGTGGAGTTTTTACATAGCAAAGAGTAAAATACTGCTCAGCGCGCTGTTGTCGATTTTCGCTTAGCCGGTGAGTCTGTAAAATGTTGCGCGTTTTGTGTAACTTTATTTAAAAATAAATCCTATATAAACTTTGTAAAATTTTCGAAGCCGATGTTAGAAACGGATTTTCCAATTCAAATTGAGTGCTTTGTTGACACTTTCACACATGTTTTAAGCAGATTTATTTAATGCATTTGATGTACTTTTTGCCACACTGTGTTCGCACAATTAACACTACGAATCGGAGCCATACATAGACTCCCCCACCCACCCAAAAGTGGGCATTTCGAAATATTTTGTCTGACTGAAAAATAAAAAAAAAACATTTAACACTCCAAACTTACCTGTAAAAGCTCCGGCAGCCTATCTCTGGCCATTGTGAATGTATGTGTGTGTTTTTCTCTGTGAGAGTTGTTATTTGAAGTGATTGTTGTTATAGTTTATAGTATTTATTGGTGGTTTTGTAAGCAATGACGCGTTTCATTTATTTATTTTGATTTTCATTTATTTTTCGTTTTGCTTTTGTTTCTTTTTGTTTTTTATTGTTTTAAGGCACTTTATTTGCACATTGTTTCAATTGCTTATTTTTTTTGCATAAATATAAGCGACAATTGTCACTGTTCTTGTTCTTGCTTCTGCTTGTTCTTGTTGCTTTTGTTGTTGTTGCTGTGTCTTTGCATAACGGACGACGCCTGAGCGCAAGTTGCGCTTTGAGCTTTTCACATGCGCTGCTTGCACTGCTTGTTGTTGTTGCTGCTTCGACTGCTTCTGCGACTGCTGCTGCCACTGCTACTGCCGCCGACTTCTACTGCTGCCGCTGCGCTGCTGCGTTTTGCGTCCTCTTCTTGTGCTTGCAATTTTTGCACAACGCCAACAGCTGTGTTTTAACGGTGCGTATTGTGCGCTGCCAATATGAGCAGTGACGTTTGAGAGAGCTGCGTCTCGCAAGGAATGCGTGCGTGCGAACGGGAGAGAGATAACAAATCTGATAAGCAGCGCTGCTTATCGAAGTCAAATTTAACTTGCCCTTGTGTGAGAGCGCGATAACAAACCAGTGCGAGAGTGCGGGTGAGGTGAGAGAGTGTGAAGTAAAGAGCGTGAGGGCTGCCACAATATTCAATATTTAATCGTTTAAAGCTCTTTTCTTCACTTTCGAGCTTACTGTTTATTTTTATTTATTATTATTATTATAGTGACCTCTCCGCGCCGCTCGTCGCCTGCATACTAAAAGTGCCGGCAGCTAAATAAATTCCATATAGCTTGTTGCTACTCGTCAGAAGCTGCTACTCAGATTTTTTTCAATTTAAAGATTAGCACACAAACACACACACACACACACACACACACACACAAACAAACACACTTATACACGTAGATAAAGTTATGTATTATTCTATGTAAGTTAGTTGTCTGTTTTCTGCACTTTTCGGCGGTCGTTCTAGAAATTGAACCGGTTGCGACGCTCTATGAAATATGTGTTAATTGTCTCTTTCTTTCGTTTTTGTTGTAACAAGTTCACAACAATAACAACGCTGTTCAATTGAAGGTAGACGACACCGACGCCAACGCTGACGTCAACGTCAGCAGCAGTCGCAGCAGCAGTGGCAGCAGCAGTGGCAGCGGTTCCAAAAGTCACTTGCGCTAATTAGTTGAACTTTTTCTCTATTTCTGTTTGCTGTTGTTATTGTTCTTGCGGTTGCAAAACAGTCATAAGCTTGACGCCAACGCTGACGCTAGCATCGCCGTCGTCATCGCTGTCGTCTCCGTCTCCGTCGTCGTCGTCGTCGCTGTCATTGCAAATTCTTAGTTCTCATTCTCGTTCTCGAATTGCTAGTAAAAAAAAAGAAATAAAAAAAGCACACGACGCTTTCGTGGGTCACAATTCGCATTTCAATGCATTCCAATTACGACAATGGAACAGTGTGAGGGACAAATTGATATCGGGCAATAATACAGACAGGCGCACTCACATATACGCACGCATATGTGTAAATAAAGTGCATGCAGTTATTTTCATATATGTAAATTTATTTAAATGCAAATTTGAGTGCAGGCACTACATGTGTTACATATACACTCACAAAAAAGGCTGAGTATCTTTAAGATTTAACTACTTTAGATACAATAAGATAGTTAAAAATTGTCATTTAATGTTTTTGTCATAAAAGCTAGACTGTGTTGAGACTTAAGCTGCTTTAAAGCTACAAATTCTATAAATACTTTAATTAAACAAAAAAAAAAATTAAAATTGTATTTTAGACTTATAATAACACTCTGATTTATAATCGAATTTATTAAGAGGAATATTCCATTTTTATTACGGTTAGGCTTAAAAAATATTTAGTAATGGTTCTAATTATAAGAACTTGTGCTTACTTTAAGCTAAAGTTATAAATGTTTTATTATTGTAAACATTTTTAGCTCATAACTTTTTTTTTGCAGTGTATTTGCTTGCAAGCTCAGAGTCGCATTTATTAATTGCATTTATTGCTACTCAATCAAGAGAATTTACTTATTTTATTTGAAGCGTTTCGTCGGCTGAAAGTTCTCAATTAAGCTTTAATTAAAAAATCTTTTTATAATTTATTTAAAACACAACTTTTTCGAATTTAAATGAAATAATATATTTGGCGTATAGCGTGGGTATGCCCAAGTTGTGTTTGCTCGCTATAAACCGAACAACAATTTGAACTTTGATTTATCAGCATTGAAAACTGAGGCGAAGTTGATTGAAAGAAAATCTGATGAATATACTTATATTTAAATATATGTATGTATTAAGCAAATAAGTAAATGTGTATATGTTTGTGTGTATGTATAATATAAACATTTATTTATTGGAATAAAGCAGTCGCTTGATGTGGAATCATGACTCAAAAGAAATATATAAACTTCACGACAAATCATTAAGCTTACTGCGGTTTAAGCAAAGTGAAAGTTGCTTTGCGAGCTGCGAATTAAAGAACGGCACAGAGAAAAAGAGACGGAAACATGCGGTGAGAAAGAGAGGGCGAAACTTTGAGAATGAGAAGACAGATCGGTTTGCAGGGGGAAGTCCAAGTGGAATGACAAATATGTGATTTTTTGCACAGGAAGTATTCAAAAATTCACATCAATTTAGCTTAAAATAAACTGTGATTTAACTACAGATACCCTGTAATTAGAGGGGAGAATCATAAAGCGTACAGGGTATACAAAATAACTTGGGTAACAAAGTAAAAAACTCGCTTCAATTTAGAGTAAAATTATGGCTGCTAGAAATACCCTGTAAAAGGTTGGGAATTTTTGAAAAATCTAAGGTGGCATTGTGTCGACTGAGGTAAGTTTACAAAGTGTTCAACAAGTTATTGAATAAAAAATTAACTTTAGTCTACCAAAAGATACCCTGTAATTTGATGAGACACCTAAAAATATAGATGAGATAAAAGTTCGCTAACGAAATGGAATCGACTTAAGAAAGTAGTCAATAGATACACTAATTTAAAGGTATTTTCGTTTGCTTTTTAAAGAATACCCTGTAAATGAATTCAACATATAAGAAGAACACATGAGACAACGATTATTTAAGGGATTGGAATAGGCTGAATTAAAGCATATAGAACTTACGACAATAGAGTGGTGAATCAAGTTTGATTAACCAGCAGATACCCTGTAATGAGATTTAAGGGCTGTGCACTCGGAACAATAAGATAGAAAATTAGGACGAAAGTTGGGCTGAAAGAATGTACACAAACCCCACATTTATTTGTTGATTAATCAAGTGTACTTAATCAACAGATACCCTGTATTTACTACTAACTAACTACAAATGAAAAGCTAGTTTACATAGGTGATAAGAATAAAATAATCTTTTTATGTAAACGTCAAAAGAAGGAAACAGCAAAGTAAATCCCAAACAGATACCCTGTAATATGTATCTTATGAAAGTAATCGAATAAGCTAAGTCAATCACAAATAGATACCCTGTAACATGTATTCGATTATGCAAAGCGTTCAAGTGGCTGAAACTACCCAATTTAAGTACACACAGACTACAGGGTATTTCCAGTACTTTTGCCACTTATATCACATTTAAATCGTATTGTAAGCTGATAAACAACTGCTCTCATCTTCAGTTGAAAATTTGAAAACTGTAACGAATTTAGCGATGAGACTGGAACATGCGTGTTCAGACGTGCACAAGCGTGTTATAAATTTAATAAGTCTGCTTGGCCACTGATCTGTGATGTGTTTGGGCTTTGATTCGAATGTTAGCTCTACCAGCTAATGAAAACTTTTCGAACTGGACAACGTGAGTTATACCCCGTAAAGCCCAAATACCCTTTAGACTCGCCCTCCCTCCACCCTTTCAACTCACTTTTAGTTAGCCGCTTTTATCCCCAATTCAGTTTTAGAAACAGAATTTGGCTTCAGCTGCAGCTTCAACGGCTTTTGTGTAACACGAGCAACGTATTAAAAATATTTTCATACGCCGTGTGGGCTGCCATTTGTTTTTTATGTTTGTTATTCATGTTGCTGCTGTTGTTGTTGTTGTTGTTCTTATTGTTGCTGTTATTGTTATTGTGTTTTGTTGACGCTGTTGTTGTTGTTGTTGTTTTGGCTCTTGCTTTAGCGCAGCTTTGTTTACAATTTATTTTGTCATGTGTCGAAAATTGCAAATTTATGAGTTTTTGATGAGTCTTTTTGTGCTCGTCGCTCGCAACGCTCGCAGTTATTTGCTGGTGTTTGCTTTTATGTGGGTCAGCACACACACACACACACATCTACGCAGCCTGTACATGTACATATATAGTTATATATAGGCACACGCACCGAACATGTCCTGGCGCATCCTTTCAGCATGTCGTGTGCTTTTGACTTTTGATTAAATTCGCACGCGCAAAACTATAAATGACACACAGGCAAAATCAACAAACAAGCTATGGCATAAAACAACGCAAATGCGAAAAGCAAAATATAAAAATAGAATAGAAAACCCCATGTTGAAAAATAAAAACAATTTGAAAAACTATATGAAGGTGCGCTTGAAAAATATTTATCTAGTTTTTGTGCTACGCGTCACGGCAAAAATGTATACAAATTGCTTTTAAAGCCTTTAAGGCATCTGCTCACATGCACACACACGCGTGTGGGTGTGAGTGTGTGTGTGTGTGTGCTATGATTGGCTTCGCTGCTTGCGCCGGAAATAACCAGTGAACCAATTTAAATACGCGCCTAAAACTATGCAACACTTTTTTTGTTTGCACCTCGTAAACAATTTGCATAAAAGTCGCAAAACGGCAGTGTCGACTGCGACACACCGAATGCAAGAAATGAGAAAAACCTAAGCCCCAAACACGTGCACACACTCACACCCTAACACACACACACACACATACTTGCATTCTCATTTGGTCTCCTACTCTCTTTTATACATGCTTCTCTAGGGTTTTTTTGGTTTTCTTTTAGACATGTCATGTACTCATATGTGGTCATCGTCAACGTCATAATGATGTGAATTATTCATTGCTTATGCTTCAGTTGATGTTTTAATTAAGACGTAGACATCAAAGGTACCAACAAAATGGAACACAATGGAGGTGCTCTATGAGTGGAAAGGGTGATTTTTAGTTTGTGGCTTCATACATCACAAATTTACAAAAGCAGACAATAACACGTTCCTCTTACCAGCTGTCTCTTATACTCACTCTTTTGCCGGTTCCTCTAGTTGGCTCTTTAACAGTCTCTATGGTACCTGGGGCGTATGAGTAATATGCAGTCATAAGCATAAATAATAATATGGACGACGCTTTTAGAGGCGAATGAAGTCAAGCATTAAATTATGTAATAAAGAAAAAAATTAATTATTAAATAAATTAAATTAATTTGTATATATTAATTTTCTCTTTCAGTGGAGCACAAACTATTTGTACTAATTAAACATAAAGGTAAGAGGCAGGGAGAGATGGAGAGTGAAAGAGATAATTGAAATAGTTCTATTTTAACATAATTGATGTCAACTTTAGAATGCAGAATATGTGAATAACATTTTTTTTTATCTTAAGTCTTTTTTTATATTTTTATACCCGTTACTCGTAGAGTACAAGGGTATATTGTAATCGTTGGAATGTATGTAACAGGCAGAATGAGGCGTGGCAGACCCCATAAAGTATATATATTCTTGATCAGCATCAATAGCCGAGTCGATATAGCCATGTCCGTCTGTCCGTCTGTCCGTCTGTCCGTCTGTCCGTCTGTCCGTCTGTCCGTCCGTCCGTCCGTCCGTCCGTCCGTCTGTCCGTCTGTATGAACAAAAGGATCTCAGAGACTATAAGAGCTAGAAAGGTGAAAGGGGTCGCAAATGAAAGGTACAATACCCAAGCAGTACAAGTTTGTTTTTGTTTTTTGACACGCCCACTTTAGGGCGTTCTATCTTCATATAAAGGTAAATGTACAGATAAAACTTGAATGTTTTAGTATGGAAAACTTTTGCTATGCTATGCTATGCTATCTGATTCAAATTTACAGGGAGACTACATGTCTATGAACTACATGTACTGACCAAGTTTGATCGAAATCGGACGACTATATCGTATAGCTACCATAGGGCCGATTGGTGAAAAATACGCTCCAAATATAAATTAGTATGGAAAAATTTTGCATTGACTAAGCTATCTTAATGAAACTGACACAAAATAAATTTATCAATAATATAAATATACTGACCAAGTTTCATACAAATCAGACTACTATATCGTATAGTTCCCATAGGGACAATCACTCAAAAATTTGCTTTTAGTATGAATTTGTATGAAAATTTTCTGTATTTACCAAGCTATCTTAATGAAACTGATACAGAATAAATTTATCAATTACATAAATGTACTGACCAAGTTTCATACAAATCGTATGACTGTATCGTATAGCTCCCATAGGAACAATCGGTTGAACATTGAGTAACGGGTATCCTAAAGTCGCGGGGCGACTGTAGCATTCTTTCTTGTTAATTTATACACTCATTTAATTTGCATTACATTAAAATAATATAGTAAGTTTTGAGAGTTAAATATAATTTTTTTTATTAATGAAACCACAATTCAATTGTAAGAAGTGCATTTTCTATTCAAATAAATCAATAAATAAAACAAGCTATAAAAAAATAATTTTTATTTAACAAATTTTAGATTTTAAACTTATTCGATAATTAATAATGAGTTGATAGTTCATAAAATTTGCTTGAGTTAACGTTAAAGTGCTTGCATTAGGCTGCTTCAATTGTATAATTTTATAATTAAATTTAATTGATTAATTTTTTATTTAATTTATTTTAATTTATAATTATAATTGTGTTTATTATTCTTTTCTAAATTTTTAATATTTGCTTTACTTTAAAGTAACACAATTAAATTATGAACGATTTTATCAATTCATTTATTTAACAATAATATTATAACATACGTTTGGTATATTTTTATTCTTAATTTAAATGAGCATTTCTTATTGAGCAGCTTCAAAGAAACATATTTTCTTTGATAATTTTCAACGCAAATTAAACCTGAAAGTAAAATATGTTTGTCTTTTATTCTCATTCAAGAAATGCTTATAAACTTTTGAACTTCGAATGCAATTTGATACGCTTTGCATGCAAACTAAATTTACGCATGAATATAAATACATATGTATATAAATAAATGTATAGTATATATGGAGTATATATATATATGTATATATTTATAGCGTAAAGAAACAAATCGAACTTGCAACGTGCGAATAAAGAAGCGCTGAAAGGCAACTTGCGGCATCCGTTGCGTGCTGCGTGTATATGTGTGTGTGTGTCTGTCTATATCTGTGTAAGTGTGTGTATGTGTGTTTGCACCTTTTAAAGTGCACTCGGATGTGGAGGCAACAGGGCTTAAAGCGATGCCAACCATCCAAAAGGCATAAAAAACAGAAAGGCTGCCGCAGCATAGACGCCGGCAGAGGCAGCAGCAGCAGCGTCGGCAGCAGCAGCAGCGGCAACGGCAACGCCAATTGCCAAGCTGCATTA